>JACGWO010000005.1:30216037-31692032 GCA_034509735.1 Sesamum alatum | reverse complement strand
GCACGACGAAAGAGCTTGTAAAGCGGAATAGCCCTTCTTCACCGATATTGCTGGATCGGTAGCTAAACCGTTGATCGCTACTTATACTTACTTAGTTAGATGGGTAACAAGCTCGGCTTGGTGTGCTGTGCTCGTATGGATGACCTTTCTTCTGCGCATCGCTTTCAGGCGTCTATAAATCAAAGTTATGATTATGAAAAAGCCAACTTCTAAACTATAGAGTAGAAGTTTTGAATCATTGGTTCTCGGGACTTTTCAAATAGTCATTTTTTCCCCAAATCCACATGGATTTATCCAATGAATCCATCTGACATACTAGATCAGATTTCAATCCGTTCTTAGCCCCCATGATGCTGACTTTTTAGGGCGTCTCGTACTCTAAATCCGCAAATGCCCTACCTTCCTCGCCTTGATGACATGCCCCAAGAACTTCTCGGGTGACAAAAGTAATGTGGGTTAGGTTCGGTTCAGTCCATGCGTTGGCCGTGTCGGACATGAAGAAGTAGGGACAGCTGATCGACGCGACGATGGCTCCATACGGGAAAACCGAAGGCGCTTGTTCGCTAAAGAAATCATGATTGAGCATAGATTAGGAAGGAATAAGCTATTTTAAAAGGAGGCAGGATAGAAAGTATATAGTCTAGCTAAAGGGAGAAGGAAGGACAGGGGACATCCCATTAGAAAGCATTTTATTAGCATTAGCAAGGACGGTTGGTAGTTGGTAAACGAAAGAAGAACTAGGTCGCGGTTCCAGTTTGGTGAGCAGACATGGGCATCGAAGAACTGCTCTAGGGAAAGATCCGGTTACAATGCCACCATGTAGTACCAACGACAGCCGTCCTTCGTCCGCCTCATCATCCCACAGCTGTTGAAGGAAAGGAGGCTTCTGGCCCGGCTGGTCCCGCTGGAGAGGAGAGTTTTGACTGCGAAGCGAAGGCTTTTGTGTTATTCGAGTGAGGAGGTGAATAAGATGTGAATAAGCAGAAAAGGAAAGAATTAGGCTTTGAACTTACGTTCTCTGGATGGAAGGGGTGACCGGGATAAGTGATATGCGAAAAGCGCTATGCTTTACACGTTCGCTTCCAGGACGTCACGCCCGTGCGTCTCCTGACTGTAATGGTTGGGCTTGGCTCTGCTCGCCGGTTGTGCTGCGTGATCACATCGGTTCTTCCTTCAACGGCGAATTCGGAGGCGAACTGAGATCAACGAGAAAGAGGCCCTACTCACTACAAACGAATACACCACAAGATCGAACTGCACTCATGCCTCCACCGCATCAAGTTGACCGCCCTCCCGGAGTAGTGATTCTATCAATCATGTACGTAGGGAGGACCCTCCATTCTGATTGGTATATCGCCTTCCCTCCTTCTCTCACTTCGGAAAGATTTAGCAGTCTTTTTGATGACCTGGTCGAGAAAGTACGATACATCGGTGTAAAAGATTGCGATTGAGGAGTTTCCACAGCCCCAAGCATCAAAGAAGAAGGAAATAGCCCCTTAGCCATCTGAATAAGGGCTAGTAGGCGAATGGGACTAGACCACAAAGACTGGAGCCTCTTGGATACAGAGGCGAAGACAAAGCGCAAAGGAGGCTCGAGGGTTTGTTAAGGAAGGCGGCAAGGGCCTTACGGAATATGCCATGTGAGAGGAGTGCAAGATCCGGCTCCGGTGGGTTCCCTTAACCAAGCCACTGCCTATGAGTCGCCGGCTCATTCTTCAACAGGCACGCGGTCCTCAATTAACATAGATCCTCCCACTGCTTGAGAGCTTACGGTTTCATGTTCTATTTCACTCCCCGATGGGGGTTCTTTTCACCCATCCCTCACGGTACTACTTCGGAATGGATCTATTGGTGAGATGAAAACGAACATCATAAATACTAGACGTAATTTTCCAAGCTACTGAGGGTCGACATGTAATTACACCGAATTTAATGGGAGGACAGTGTAATTATCCCTAAACTATATAAACTCACTCTCAAAAATCAAAGGGATTTCTATTTGTAGTTTGAATAACGGAGAGCTCTTCAATGTTATTTGGGTTAAAAACATACAACCCCAACCTTTTAGGGGTTTTGCACCTTGCCCTCCAATTGTGTGTGTATGCGTGCGTGTATTTTTTTTACACTCGATCGCTCAACTTTTGTACTTTGTAGCACTTTGCACTTTTCAAAAAACTAATATGATATTCTATCTACGTGAAAACATGTGCCTTATGGTGATTTAAGATCGGGTAAGTTGTAATTTCACAACCCACTTTTTCTTTAAAAAAAACAACAACAACGTCAACAACATTTATTATCTCTCTTTCTCCTCACTCTCTATAGCATATATATCTCTGTCTTGTTTACATGGTGAAGATGACGAGGACATGGGATCGAGAAGTGAGGAAGTCAGTGGATCAGAGAAAATGGGTTTTGATTGCAGTCAGTGTGATGCAAATAAAGGATCCACTTGAAGTAGAGAGGATAATTCGAGAAATTAATGTGGGGAGATGATTGGGGTGTTACGGAGGTCTGAGGCGAAATTGGCGACGACGACTAAACAATTGGGAGGGTGGCACCAACAGAACTTGATAATTGGTGGATTTTTTTATTTCTTGGAAGGTTCATTGTTCCGAATCTTTTGTTGTTTTTGTTCGTTTTTTGTTCTACAAGCAAGGGAGATTTGTTGCCCCGTTTTTTCTCTTCTGAATTAGATGTGTTATTTCGATGAAATGATGAAAATTCTCATATTTACTATTTCTTATTACCAAACTGCCCCATACATCTTCACACGTAAACAAGACAGAGATATATATCTTGCGATTTGATTTTCCAGATATCTTGCAATTTGGGTTTTTTTTTTTCCCCTTTTCACACATATTGGGAAATCAAGAAGGAAGAAATATTATAAGTATTGAAGGTGGTGACAACGGCCGATGAAGAAAAATACCTTATTGGTTTTTATTTTTTGGTCTTTTTATTTTATATTTTTTTTGCTTTTTTAGTTCTGGTGTGAAATCACAACTTTATTCAATCTTAAATCACGATAAGGCGTGTGATTCCATGCAGATGGAATATTCCATTATTATTTTTTGAAAAGTGCAAAGTGTTCAAAATGCAAATGTTGGGCAGTTGAATAAAAAAAAAAACACAGTTGGTATGATTTTTTGTATACGCTCACAGTTAAGACTGTAACATCAAATTGAAACAAACACGAATATGAAGATCTTTTGGAATGAAATTAATAGAATGATGTGGCTTTAGTAGATGTGATAATCAAAACTATATTATTAACCACAAACCACAAACACACACACAAAAAAAAAAAAAAACAACAACAACAACAACGTGTCTCTTATGTAACATTTGAAATATAGGAGTTTGGATTAAAATCACATGAAAAAATAGCTAGTTCCATTCCTATATGAAAAGTTTTAAAGATACTTTTTTCGTTGACGAAAAATCTTCATTTGTTTAACCTCGTATCACAAGTGCGATTAACAACAATTTATGGAACTTAGTTTCTAGGATTCTGGCAAATCCAAGTTGCATTCAAGTAATATTAGTGGAGTTATGGTGATTAAGTTGAACAATATCTCAACATTTCGGCGAAAAACACATTTCGAGATAGTTATACTTCATCTGTTAGAGTAGTCATAATAAATTTTAGTCGATTTAATCTTTATTTTACAAAAAAATATAAAGTAATAAAATCATGTAGCAAATAGAAAAAGGTGTTACAATCATTCAAGTCTTTTGTGTTGGAAAAGGATGTCTAGAAAAATAAAGAAATAATGAGTAGGTTGGGTTGTTTTTGACTTTTGAAAATTAGTTGGCAACATACTTTCATGTATGCAATTTAAATGAAATATCAAAGTCAAAATCCAAAAAAGTGAACCATTCTTAATTATAACAAAGAATAAACAAATAAGTTGAAATATTAATAACCATGAAAAATAAAGACTAAAAACAAATCAGGAAAAAACATATGAATTATTTCTTATCAATATTCCTAGTACTGTAGAGTCTTAGTAGATTCATACATATATTTATACAAATATGATATTGTGTTTGGATTGACGAATTTGAATATAAACATTTAAAGTTCATAATAAGAAATCTACCAAACTTGTTTGGATAAGTACACGTCACAAAAGATTTCAAATATTCGAACCTTCAATTTAAACTATATTTTTGTGTCATTGTGATGGATTTAAGTTTTATTTAATTTGGAGTCCTTTGAAATCAACTCCGTATTTTAATTTCTCCCGTCAAATCCAAATTATTTCATTTAAATGCAGTCTAAACGAACATGAAATGAAATCTATAGCATTAAATGTTAGAGGATACGAAACATTTAGATCCTTACTTTTACAACGCAGTGATGATGAGATAACAATATACTATATATTGATTAATTATAATGATACTTTCAAAATCGGTTTAAGAAAATTGCTCATTCCATCCTTTACTTATGATTAAAATTTTACAATGTGATTGTTCACACACTTTTCGAGCATGTAAAAAGGAATTACGAGGTTATAAATATATGGACAAAATAAAACTTTATAAATTTAAATAAAAAGTGGTACAATATCTGAAATGAAGATCATCCCTTAATTTTTCACTCCGAATTTGATTCAAGGGCTTGAACTTGAAGTGTATTTTTAAATAGATGTGTAATTTCATATGGCTCAGTGCGAGAAAATCATGAGCTAAGGTATCTTAAAATATTGTGTCAAGGCTTTCAAAATTTGATGCCAAGTAAGACATTGAACTATCACGGTTGCATAGTTTTGTTATGGCGGAAAGCTTTTGGACTTGAGTATTTTAATTTGTCGTATGTATGTAGTGAATTGTTCTTTTATTGTGTTGTGTGTCCGCAAACTTGTCTAGCGGATGCCATTTTTTATAGGCGCGAACAGAGTTCAGTTATTTGAACGCATTTTCGTTGAACTTGAAGACTTCGATATGGATTGGTCTCGTAACGGACAGAATACTTAAACATGGTTCGACCCACAACAGATAATACTTACATTTTTAGTTTCGATCAATTCATGATAAATACACAAGGCCAAATTTGGTACGAGTTTATTGTAAATTCTGATACTGAACATGTATAAAACCCAATTTTATTATTAATTTTGATTTAAAATTTAATTATTGACTAATTTATTTGAGTTCATAATTGATAATTTATTTTAAAATTTCAATGTATGATTTTATAATAAAGTACTTATAATTTCAAGAAATTAAAAAGAAAAAACATTATTAATAATGCTGATATGAAATTTTAAGACGCAAACAGCTCACGTCGTTATAAGCTTCTAACTAATAGTTTCGCAGCTCTCTCGTCTACCTGTCCACGCTCCAATTTTTCCCTCCTCTCTTCAATTTCCCCCTTTTCCCCTTTTTTTCTCTAGGTTTCTTGATTTCCTTTTCCCTTCTCTCGCGATTCGGTGAATCATCATGAGTAAACCCGACAAAGACAGCTTCGATATGTCCGAGCTCGACTCCTCCCTCCCCGCCGCTGCCGCCGGTACTCCGCTCTTTTTCTGTTCCCTGATTGTGTGTGTGTGTGTGTAAATATATGGTGATAAGTTTTTGAATTATGGTTTGCCATTTTGATTATATGTGCAGCTTTGAGTGCGGAGGATCGTGCTGGTTTAATGAATGCCCTTAAGGTTTGTGTTTTTAATTTCCCCTTTTAGTTTCTGTTTCGGCGCGCCGATGGGAGTTTATGGCTTTGGTTTGTTAGGATAAGCTGCAGAATTTGGCTGGGCAGCACGTGGACGTTATGGAGACGCTGTCACCCAAAGTTCGGAAGCGCGTCGAGGCGTTAAGGGAGATTCAGGTTTTTTGCTAATTGTTTTTGTGTTTTTTTTTGCGTTATGTTACCTGTCAATGGGATGCTGTTGGTGTTGAAAAGATCTTCTTATGCTGATTATGGTGGTAATTGGAAATTGCCCTTTGCTTTGTTGCTGATTGTCATGGTGATTAAAGTTTTGTTTAGTCTGTTTGCTAGCGTGTAATGAATTGGTGGTGTAAAATTCTGTGTTTTCATATTTGAAGTTGGATCTGGTTGTGCTGTTAATAGTAGATAGAGAGTTAGTTCTGCTTTGGTTGTTCATAGTACAGAGGAGAGATAGGCAATCTATCTGTTTTGGAATTTTTATTTTGTGAGGGGCATTTCACTTTTCCGCTCTCGGCTGCATAATTTGACTGCCACAAAACTGCTCTGCCATCTGGTGAGTTTGGAGCTGGAGCTTCTTATATGAAGTTATACTAAAGAATATTCAATTAAGGGTGTTAAAATTTGAATAAACTGATGGCCATTGATTGGTGGAAGCTGGCAGAGATGGTGAAAGGAGGCAGATCTGGTGAAAATTGGTTGCTCAAATTAGTAAAACAAGTGCTTGAAAAAATTGCAGATGCTAACATACTAGAAGAGAGTGGAGAAGTGGGGCCACTTACAGCATGGTGGTGGTCAGGCTCATGGATAGTGAAACCATATATCTTCTGATAATCTGATGGTAAATTAATTTTATCGCACTGTGATTTCCACCCATGTGTCTGCTGAAGTGTGACTGAAGTTTTTGTAGATGAAGACTCGACGATATAAGCTTTGATGTCTGTTTGAACTTTATCCATTACTATTATACAATTGCTTCAAATGGCATGTGTATGTTTGTTGGACATTTGTAGGAATCTTTGTTGTTGTGGTCTAACATGTTATTCTATCTACAGAGCCAGCATGATGAGCTAGAGGGAAAGTTTCTTGAGGAGAGAGCAGCACTTGAAGCTAAATACCAGAAACTTTATGAACCATTATATACAAAAGTAAGGATGTTTCTATAAACAGAAACACTTCTCACATGCTTATTTCCCCTTTGAGGCTGCATTATCTCCCCTTACTTTGACTGGGTGGCGTTCTTGCAACTCCTGTTGATTTCCTTTTCCAAACAAAGTGCAGAGGTTCGAAATTGTGAACGGTATTGTGGAAGTTGAAGGAGTGACTGAAGCTTCAAAGGAACAGGGAGAGACCCAAGCAAATGAAGGTGTAGCAGGACTTGCCACCCTCCCTTTTTCCTAGCTCAATCACCAGTGACATACTAATTTCAGATTATGCTGTGCCTTTGTTATCTTGCATTGCTTTAGGGTTTTTTGTTATTGGGTCCTTCATAAGTAAAATGGCTTTGCTAACTTATAGTCAAAGCTTCATTTCAGGTAAAGGTGTGCCTGAATTCTGGCTTACGGCAATGAAGACGAATGACATATTGGCTGAAGAGGTTGATATTCGCAAACACTATTTCTTACTTCCTGTGCTGATTTACCTTGATCTGAAGGCTCTCCGTATACCTTTGTTTAGATCTCAGAGCGTGATGAAGAGGCTCTAAAATATCTAAAGGATATCAAGTGGTGTAAGATTGATGATCCCAAGGGTTTTAAGCTTGAGTTCTTCTTTGATACGAATCCCTTCTTCAAGAATTCTGTACTTACAAAAACATACCATATGATTGATGATGTTGAGCCGATACTAGAGAAGGCAATAGGGTAACTTGGTTATTTTATATTGGCAACTCCAGCACGTTTTTCAACGTCATGTTTTCAAATTTAGAATATTGTTATTCATGTTGTATTGGATACATTTCAGGACGCAGATTGAATGGTATCAAGGCAAATGCTTGACTCAAAAGGTTTTGAAGAAAAAGCCAAAGAAGGGGGCGAAAAATGCTAAACCAATTATAAAGACTGAAAAATGTGAGAGTTTTTTCAACTTCTTTAACCCACCAGAGATTCCAGATGATGAAGATGAAATTGATGAGGATGAGGTAAGAATGGTCATTTTGTGAATGTTAGTTTATCAATAGAAACTTGAAGCTGTGAAATGTTTTGAAACCTGCTTAGTTTTGCCTTTGTTAATTGGCAATATGTTCCTACAGGCTGAAGAACTCCAAAATCTGATGGAACAAGACTATGAAATTGGGTGAGTTGCCTGTTCTATTTTCCTATAAGGGAGATGCATGCATAATTGTATCTCATCCATTTCCTGTGCAGTGGAATCATTAGTAGCTTATGCTTTGTCCTTTAATGGTTGGTCTGCTGCAGCTCCACAATTCGCGATAAACTTATCCCTCGTGCTGTTTCATGGTTCACTGGGGAGGCTGTTCAAGGTGATGAACTTGACATGGGAGATGATGACGACAATGAGGATGATGATGAGGATGACAGTGAAGACTTGGAAGATGAAGACGAGGATGATGATGAGGATGAAGAGGAGGTCAAGGGCAAGAAGAAGGTGAGAAGATTATTTGGCAAATAAATTTAGAATTTTGGTTCTAATCCCAGAATTATTTCTTGGATGCTCACTTTTCTCTGTCTCTGGCATGTCATTTCACTGGAAACATTATCAGCCTTCTGGCCCAAAGGTTTGTCTATCATTTCAACTACTACTTGTGGTATATTTGTGTCTACTTGCTTGGTGTGGTTTACTAATTCTTTACAATGTCTCCGCTGTTCACAGAAAAGCACTAGACCACAAGCCGGGGAAGGTCAACCGGGGGAACGCCCTCCCGAGTGCAAGCAACAGTGAGATTTGCAGACAGTATCATCGGCAGGATGCTGAAATCGGTTTTTGTTTCCTTCTTATTGTCTCCATGAATTTGCTGGTGTTATGTTTCTTGTTTATTTATGGGCTCGGTTTTTCTATGGTTGCTGAGTGGAATCATACTTGAGCATGTATTTCATTTGGTTTTCGCTCTTCATCCAATCTCCTTTCTCTGTAAAACACGGACTGAACATAATTTGCTGATGGGTTTGTATATGAGTCTAGTCTAGTTTGTTTTAACCATCCAATCTCCTATGCATCGTATTAGTTTCTTCGTTCATGCGTGAAATTGTTATGGGCGTTCTGATTTAAAATGATTATGTAAAAATAATGCAATATATAATAAAATTCCTTTGGTAAAAGTATGATAAAAGGTACCTTGTTTTGATCACATGAACAGTAGTACATATCTGCTCTGTCTTGAAAATCAGAAGCTAAAGTGGTGCGTGTTGTTGAATATTCTTTGATCCTAAATGGTCCAAACCCGCCCACGAATCCGTTCCCTTGATTTTCCTGATTTTTACGGCCGTCAAACAATAGTTATCGTTAGATTTCATTCATTTTCTTGGTAAATTGATCAAAATATCATTTTGAACTATAGTTTATAATTTTATTTAATTTTTTTTTTGAATTTTATGAATGAAGTGGATAATTTTTTTATTTTTTTTTATAATTTTTTAAAAATTTTCATCCAACACGCTCAAATTTTTTACATTTTTTTAGAAAAAATTTAACAAGGATAAAATTGACAATTTTAAGTTTCATTCAAGGATTACATAATTTAGCAAACGTTTGGGGGAGTAGTAAAATTTTTTAAACAATGAGAAAATATTTATAATTATGTCAAATTGAATTTACTTTAATTTAAATGAAACAAATACATACAAGAACGAAATGGTTCAGGCCAGTCAGTCAAGGTACTTGCATTCACTCGTCAATTTATCGATGATTAATGTGAATGTGATTTGAGCAGTGGATTGAACGAGAAAATTACTTTAGTCTTTGACACGCCTGAAAGTATGAGGCTTGTCAAGAGCAATTTTTCCATCCCCCAAACTCATAAATTCTTTATCAAAGTCTTGTTACATGTTACATTAATTATATTAAAAAGAATTGTGATTATTTCATAGAAATAACACTCAATAAATGAACAATTCTTTCCTATTTTGTAATTAATCAAACTTTGGGGCCAAATCTGAAAATATTTGGTCCGTCCCCTCCCCTCCCCTGAAAGACCCTGCGTCTGCCGTGCGTCTGGGAAAATCGCAAATGGTTGTACCTCACGCTCTCGGTGTTGTTCGCCCCGGTCCTGCTCCCTGGCTCCGTTTAACGCGCAGTGCGAGCCCGTTTTATTTCTCTAGAAAGGATCCATTTTCCATTTCAGGAAATGGGTCCTCCCGCTTGAACCGGGTCCTCCGAGCTTCCCTTCATTCGGGTCAGTATCTTAATACCCATTAACTTCTGTTGTAAAATTTTCTGAATTTCTTGATATGAAATTGTGAATGCATCCAATACGTGATTCTTTTGTGGGCCGATATTTGATTTTAATTACCCTGTTTTACTTTTTTGATTAATTTTGTTAGCTGAAGATTTCGCTGTTATGTGATATTGAGCTTAATCTCTAGCTGGTTGACTTGATCAATGTTATACTTTACGTGGGGAATTGTACAGGTTTTGTGACTAATTCAGGCGGAGCACAGGTTTCAGTTGATCAATCTGAAATCATTTTCGTAGGAACTGGAACTAGTGAAGGGATCCCACGTGTGAGCTGCCTCACTAATCCTGATAAGAAATGTCCAGTAAGCCTGCAGACTTGTGTAAATTTACTACATGCATGAACCTGCATTAGTTCTCAGTTGATGGCTATTGTCTCAGAAATTGGTTGAAATCCAAGCAACTTGCTATTTTGATAAACAGGTTTGCTCCAAGGCTATAGAACCGGGTAATAAAAATAGGAGACTTAACACAAGCCTCCTTGTTCGCTTTGCCAGGCCATCTGGAGAACGTAACCTTCTTATTGATGCTGGCAAGTAAGTTGTAGATTTCCACTTTTGCAGACGTGGGACAAAAGCTTGTTATTCTTTATACATATGTGTCCTGAAGTGTGGGAGCTGAATTTGTCGCTGAGGCCTCATATTTTAGTTGTGCGTTCAATCCGTTTTGCATGTTTTTTATTCTTTGGAAAGATGGAAGAAACTGTTCATCTGTCTTAGGCACTTAGTTCAACGTTTTCATTCTGGAGGAGATGGCTGCAAAGATGTGGAATATCCATTCGTTGTGGAGTTTTCGTCTTTCTAATTTCATGAATGATTATCCCTGTCGCTATAGTGGTTTGAATTTGATCCGTTGGTTAAGGTTACAAAGAAGCAAGTTTTTCTTTCCACATAATAGACATTGTCTTAAGATCAGCTATCTGATGGACTTGAAATTGTCATTGTTCTCGAGTCCAGTGATATTGAAGGCACTACATGCCCCAAATGCAAAAGCTGGCTGCGGATTATATCAAATGCCACTCATGCATTTCATCAAAACGAGCCTCTTCTCAATATAGAATACATTATTCATGTCTAGCCCAGTAACATTGATATCCTTCAAAGGTACATAATAGTTGCAAAATCAATACTGATAAGCAGAAGTCTTTGGCATAATGCTAATAAATACTCAAGTTCATGGAGGAACCTGAACTGAGGAAAATAAATTCTGTTATGACGAGGATGGAAGCTTCTTGAAACTAAAAGAGATAAGCGTATCATTTAGATACTTATATGGTGAAGCTAGGATGACCACTCATATGGAGAATGTATCTCTACCAGAACTCATGTCGAGTTGGCTATTGTTTAAGTACCATTAGTGCCAATTTTTTGAGAGAATGATGAGAAACAGAAGGGTAAATTAAGGGATATATATTTAATGTTAATTTTGTTTGATAGGATAAGGATTTTTAAACTGAGTTGAATTGACATTCAACAATTTCTGCTGTGGCGCATATGCTATCTACTAAGCGGTCTTTGTGCTTACCTGCTGCAGGTTTTTCTACCATAGTGCTCTGAAGTGGTTCCCTACTTATGGGTAAGCTAACATAAGTTCATTATCGCTGGGCTGTTCTATGTGCTACAACAATTACAATACTTCTACACATGCAAAATAAGTTTCGGGCTTTGCCTCATGTTACTGGATGATTATCTGTATACTGCATTCACTTTGCATTTTCTGAATTATATTGTAAGAGTAGCTAATGCTTTTGAGAATTCCTATTATCAAGCTATATTTAAGGGGTTTCCATTTGCTATGCTTTTGACCGATTATTATGTACAAGTTTCTATATTGTCATGTAAGTTCCTTCTTGTGACTAGTTGAATTTCTGTCAGGATAAGAACAATTGATGCGGTTATTATTACTCATTCTCATGCTGATGCAATTGGAGGTCTCTGACATGATTACTTCTGATATTTTCCATGTAGATTGAAATCATCAAATACTTTTTGTATGTAAAAAACCTTGTTTGTTTTCAGGTTTGGATGATCTACGTGATTGGACAAACAATGTTCAGCCGTCCATTCCAATTTATACCGCAGAGCGTGATTTCGAGGTCCTTATCTTTTCTAAATTTACACTGCATACTAAAAGTTAAGATGCTATTTTACTGGCCCCATTATGAGTTGGACAAATTGGTGTAATCTTCTTTGCTATTGGCATTTACCAGCAACTTCTGGAAACTGTAAATCTTGTCATGGAATATAATTTCTCTTTAAAAATCATAACTGCACCTTTGGGACTGCACCTTTGGATTTATGTAATATCCACTCTTTATTTGACAAGTTACTGAAATTTCTTTTCATCATGGGGGCTTCGTTGTGGAGTTATTTCCAATCATCATATGGGATTCTCCACAGGGTTTCGGTATTAAGAGGGTCAAACCAATGTTATCTAACTATTTTCTAACTTGACATAGGCTTGACTATATCTATATATTTTCAGGTGATGAAGAAAACTCACTACTATTTGGTGGATACAAGTGGCGTCACACCTGGTGCTGCAGTTTCATCATTGCAATTTAATGTAATAAAAGAAGAACCATTCATAGTACATGATCTTCAGGTGAGAATTTGTTATATGTTAGTGAGCATGCTCAGGTTCTGCATTTTCCAGTATTTTATTCTTTTGTTTTGTTATTTTGCAGTTTACTCCTTTACCAGTGTGGCATGGCCGTGGTTATCGTTCTTTAGGCTTTCGTTTTGGCAATATTTGTTACATTAGGTAATGGTTCTGAAATACCTTGCACTTTTCTCTATCACTCTTTAAAGAGTCTGACTCATTTTCCTTTGTGCTTGTAGTGATGTTAGTGAAATACCTGAAGATACTTACCCTCTTCTCAAGAATTGTGAAATCCTTATTCTGGTTCTCTCTCTCTCTCTCTCTCTCTCTCTCTCTCTCTCTCTCTCTCTCTCTCTCTCTCTCTCTCTCTCTCTATACACACACACACACACATACATATACACACGCGCGCACTGAAACATTGAATTTCATTCTTCTTGTTAGGTTGTGTTTGCCTCTATTGTTAATTTGTTTGATTTTCATAACTAGGATGCCCTGAGACCGGATCGATCTTCTTCGACTCATTTTGGACTTCCAAGAGTAAGTTGTTTCTTTCTACTGATACATGAAACCTTCTGAGTTCCAACTTTTATATATACAAACATGCTTTAGAATAGCATATCCCTGATGAATTCTAACTAATGCTGCGGCCGCCGATGAACATATTTAAAATTTCACAGGCTTTAGAGGAAGTCAGAAAAATCCGACCCAAACAAACACTATTCACTGGTATGCGCTTATTCTTTACAGGCCAATCTTTTCTAATTTTTATCCTTCTACATTCTGAATATTTATTGATTGCATGATTTAGTTCTTCAGTCGCTGTTTTAAAGACTTATACCGACTTTTTCATCATGTAATCCCTACGTCTGGTCAAGTATGTCGGTGATGACCTACCGCATCATGATTTACTGATTTGACAATACTATTTTGGCAAACCCCAGAGGAATAGTTACATGACATTCACGAGATTTAGGCGTATTACACGAAAACCCTTTGCTTGTAAAAGACATTCCGTGCAGTCATGTTTTACATTACAAATTTCGCCATGAAAATTTCATAGCCAGTGGAAATATGCAGTATGTAACACGACTACAAGACCGTTGGTATAATTTTTCAAGATCCCAAGTTTTTTCTTGACATATGCTGAAACCACAAACTCTAGGCTTCCAACCCCCATGCGATGATATTTTCCATTTGTTTTTGAAGGTATGATGCATTTGATGGATCACGACAAAGTAAACGAAGGCCTCGTTAAGTTGAAGGAGGCGGAAGGCCTCGACGTGCAACTCAGCTACGACGGTCTCCGTCTGCCAGTAACCCTATAGACTCTCTACTTTCTCAAGTTTTTTGCAATGGTCAGCCTCATTCATTGCCATTTAAACATGAAAATACCATATATTCTCAAGAATATCTCCCATAATGTCTGGAGGTACTTTGTTTTGGAGAGCTCATCCTAAGATATCTTCAATACTGTCTTAAAATGTTAAGAACTTGGAATTGATGTTGATAGTGACAGATGTTTTCGTCAATCAATCGATAATAAATATGGATTAATTGTCCAAATTTCTTTGTTTCCATTGGCCTTATATCTCAGCTGCAGATTCTTCTTATCAAGAAGTCATGCATTCTTGTCCCCAAGATTTGCCACGTCATTCCTACGACGAGAAATGACCATTTTGCCCTTGTTTGGAGTGCCGATAAAGTAAATTTCTTTTTTAAAAGAAAAATATTTCATTTTATGTGGGTTTATTCGAGCATGTAACAACTTCTGCAACGATCCTAGGAGCGTCCATAGCTCGAATTCGAGTCTTGATAAATTTTGATGTGTCATAAATTCGGGTATTTATTAGCCATACATCATGCAAAAAACAAATTTAATATATTTTTTGGTATTTATTTTTTGTCTTTTTTATTTTCTTTTTTGAGGTCCGTTCAAAATTGTTACAAATCATATCAAACTTTTAATGGAATTTGTACTTTTTTTCGGTCCACTGATTTCTCAATCAGGTGTGGGCCTCTCTACTTTTCTTTTCATGCTCCCTCGTGAATCACTACTACTATTCTATGCCCCTAGGCCCCACCCTTCCCTCCCACATCCTACGATCCTATCCTTCTTTCATTCAAATTATTTTCTACTTGAAAATTTATTATTAAGTTAAATACAATTATCATATCTGAAATATTTATTCTATATTAATTACCCTTCGAAAATATTAAAAATTTTAAAAAAAAATCTAACCTTCTAATTTCTTTAATTTTAAAGTTTGAAAAGTCCATTTTATCCTTATTAAAAATTGATTTCGAAAAATAATATAAAGAGATTTTTAGAATACCAAAATTACTTTTTTTTTTCTTTTGAAATTTTGTCTAATTTTAATTTTTCTCGTTCATTGAATTATTTTTATTTTTATAATCCTACATAATTTCGGCAAAGAGTGATTTTAGTATTTTGGAAGTTCATTTGGTTTTTTTTTAAATCAATTTTTACTAAAGGTAAAATGGATTTTTTAAACTTAAAAATTAAAGGAGTCAGAAGGTCAGTGAGTTTTTTAAAAATTTTAATACTTTAGAGGCTAATTGAAGTGAGATGAATATTTCAGAGGTGGTAATCGTATTTAATTCTTTATTATTAAACCATGTTTTTAATTAAAAATTATTATTCACAAAAAGTAGAAAATCAGGATTAATCTACGTGAAAAATACGGTGGGATTTTCATTTATTTAATTTTCCTTTTGCATATTTTTCAAACTCAAATAAAGATGAACTGCATGTATGTACATGTGCATGGAATACACGTGCACGTACTACTATACGACCAACGACTTTTCAACCAAAAATTATAATTAAATAAAAATAGAGGTTTGTCAAGATTCAATACTGCAATAACATTTAAATTCAAGTACGAATTCAATATATCAAAAATTTTAAATCAATAAATACATTCAAAGTAAACAACGAAACGGGACACTAATATGAAAGATAATACACACATACGTGAGACTCAAACTCGCAACCTCATGATTGTGAAACCTCCAACTCACCACTTGAGCAAGACTTCATTGATAATTATTGCCTATTGGAATGACAGATTTACGGTTTCCTGACACGTAAATACTACTTTAGGGACGATCGAATGGTTCAATAGTGTGATACCTTGTTCTTGTGAAAAATGAGGTCGTAGATTTCTAGGTAAGAATTAGGATATCAATTTTAATTCTCCTCCGAAAAAAGAAAAACATATAATATTACTGCATATATAGTAAGTAATTATTATATTTTTAATTGAATAATAAATGCACTAAATAAAATCTTCAATTAAATTTAATAATTATTTTTGTCTTCTCCATTTTATTAATTAATTAATTTTTTTATTGATGGGTGAAAAAATAAACTGTCCACTTCACTCTTCACAGGCTCCCTCCTATGCTCTTTCCTGTTGGGCCCAATTGATGATGTTGACTTCTGAAGAGGAGTCCAACTTCAGCCCAACCATCTCACCTTTTTTTTTAAAAAAAAAAATATTAATCCACGTGGTATGTTATTCTTGTGTGCATATAATAAATAATTTTTTTATATTTTAAAGTATATTATAAAAAAAATATATATATATATATATAAATCAATACATCATATTTTGAATTTCTAAGAGTCATTTAAATCTCACATAAAAATTTAAATAGGTTGAGGCCTCGTAAGCCAAAAGTTGTGGGTATGAGTTTCACAAACGTGGATATTAATCTACTTTTACAGTAGTTTTCTATTTATCTATTTTTTTTAACATGTTAATTGATTTGAAAATATCGATGTATTATATTAATTTTTAAATTTGAATGTATTGAATAATGTAATTAAACTGTGAAATACGATAAGATGCAGTAAATTAAATCGAAATAATTTTGGGTTTCTATATTTGACATATCAATATTTTATAGTAAAGCAACTCGTGTCTAATCACATTACATAATTAAGAAGGTGATTAATTAATGATGTGATTTAAAATTAATGACATGCATTATCTCATTGTATAACCCATGCTGCCAACTTTTCTTTTGTCTATATGATTATTGGGAAGGGCTCATATAAATTAATTCGAATTAATTATTTCAATCTCAACGACTTGAATTTTAATTTATTAATTAATTTGCATCATCAAACATAGGCTACTTAATTAATTAGTCCCACCACTTATATTATTGGTAAAAAGAAAGATCTTTTAACAAGAAAATAAAAGCAACAACCACATATTTATAGAGATACTGCCCGTCATGGCACGTCGTACCTGTATGCATATAAAAAATAATCTTTAACATTTTAAAATATATTATAAATAAGAATAAAATACAAAAATTGACTTAAGATATTATCGACATAACAAAAGAATTGGTGTAGTGGTGTTAAAATGACGTAGAGTCACTTTTGTAGAACAAAAGGTAATTATAATCAATTCCTTAAAATTATCTAATTAGGGGTATAATTATTATACTTAAAAATTAATACTGCAGTATTACTAGTCGTTGTTAAAGGGTCTTTTCTTTTTATATTAGTATAGATAATATAATAATAAAACCCATAACTAATTAATCTTAAATATTAATTATTTTAATTAGAAAAATATATTTTATTGAGATAGATGAGGTGGAAGAGCATGTTGATACTAATTGGGTCGATCGAGCAAGATCCCATTTCAAAAAACTATGTCACTAGTTGAAGAATAAGACAAGATAATGACAAAACAATAATTTTATTTTAATATATATATATATTTAATTACTATTAATTTTTTTATATTTATGTTATTGATGATTTCTAGTCAATTCAATCAAATATGATCCGTAGTCCTATTTCTTATAAAAAATTTGATAAATATTAGTTATCAAGTATATATTTGGGGAAAAATGAATTAAGGTAAATAGGAATAATTACACCCTCTTCCCCTGAGTTATGGTGAAATTAGAAAAATTATACCTAGTATTGTTGAAATTTATTTTCGTCTAACAAATAGTTTCTTCCGTTCGTAAAAATTCAGTAAGTTTGTTGTGATATTAGCAATAAAACTGAATGAAAATTTACATTTATTCATAATTTATCGCAGGTCAAACAAAACCTACCTTTATGCATATTCACACACTAATGCATGTGAGTAGGTAGATCTTCACCCTTATAAGAGTAGTTTGGTAAAAAAAAATTATTTGACATGCAATAAGTTAGTAATAAGTCAATCATGAGTAAATATGATTTTTTTATTCGACTTTTTTGCTAATATAAACCAATTCAGTGAATTTTAATTAATGGAGGGATATATTAATTAGACGGAACAAGCCTCAAGAATACTAGATGTAATTTGGATAAATGCAATTTACTCTCCAGTGATATAAGAAATGAGTAAATTCCCACTGTGAAAAAATAATTAGCAAATTACCTCCGTGTGTTTTGAGAAATGAAGCAAATTATCTCCTATCAAGGGAAAACACAAGGGGTAATTTGCTTTATTTTAAGATCACATGGGGTAATTTGCTAATTATTTTTATACAAGAGTTTTTTTTTTTGCTCATTTCTTATACCACAGGAGGGTAATTGCATTTATCCCGATGTAATTTTTCAAACTATGAAAAATTTACATGTAATTATATCAAATTTTAAGAGAGAAAGACGTGTAATTATGTGAAGTGTGAACTAAATATATTGATATCATATAAGATCCTTTCAAGATGCCCAAAAACTTGATTGATTGTCACAGCCAAAAAGCTGAAAATGAAATGTCAGCAAGTAATTCGATAATTACTAAAAATTGTAATTACCAGAAGAAAAATGAATAAACACGCTTTTGGCAAGAAAAGGAGGATATATAAATAGTATTAACTTTTTGTAAGTGATGGGATTTGTCTCAAAACCCTCAATCAATGACCCAATCATGTACACTGTAAAAATTTAGAGGGGGGGGGGTCTACTGCATGCCAAGAATTATTACTTTACTGTAAAAAAAACATAAAAGGAAAATAATCAATCACATGATATGTCCATCATACATACTTTATGATTAATTTGGTTCAACTAGACCTGATTCGAATAAAAAAATTTGGTTTTTTCTATACCTACAAATCATATAGAAATCGAAGTCTCTTTTTATAGATGGTGGGCTCTTTTTGAGTTACTTTATAGTAGAAGGGAAAGGTGGTGTGCAATTGGGATTTTCAAAAAGTATTTTTTTTTATTTTCCTTTTTTTTTTGTGGGGTGGAGGGGGGGGGGGGGGGTTGAACTTGGTTGTAAAGCATATAAGTGAGGTATAAAGAAAGATGGGATTTTTATGGGGTTTTGGAGAAGAAAACAAAAGTAAAGACAGAAAGTGCACGTCAGAGTTAGCCGTAGACATGTGGTTTTTTTTTTTTTTTTTTTTTTTTTTTTTTTTGTGGGGTTTGGGGATGAGGGTGGTGGTGGATTTTAGAGGGTTTTCTTCTCACTCTCATCCACACCTCTATCCTTGTGTTTCTCTCTCATGAATTCAACACAGAAAAAGAGAGAGGAGAGAGAAAGGGGGGTTTGTGTGCAGGAGAGAAGATGAAATTTCTTTTCTTTGTTCTTACATGCATGCTTATAATTGGATTTTCTTGGTTTTAGCAAGGGAGAAAATACCTATTCAAACTTGAAGGGGAAATAGTTGTTGTTGTTGTTGTTGCAGAAGGGTTTTATTACACTCTCTCTCTCTCTCTCTGAAATCTCTCTCGTTCTTGTTTATGTATTGTTTTTTTGTTTGTTTTTTCAAGAAACCAAAAAGTTGTCTCCTGGGGTGATGCCAAAGGGAGGAAGAAGCCATAATCAAGAAGCCATCTCAAGGTGTTGTAAGAGTTCAAACAAGAAACCTTTGAGCAACAAAAAATTCTCACTCTTTTTTCCCCCCACTTCTCACCACCTCATTCTTCCTTTGTCCATTTTTTCCACCTACTTTAGCCCTTTTCTAGGTTGTCTTCAGATCTCAAAATATCCTGTCTTATACTCAACTACAACTTAAGATCTCTTCTTAGGATGCAAACAACACTGAACTACTGATAATAACAAGAAAGCAAGAAAAACAGTGATGTAAGATTTAGCAGGAATTCAGACAGAAGAAAACATGTCCAATTTGACTTCTGCCTCTGGTGAAGCAAGTGTTTCTTCCACCAACAGAAATGACAACAATGGTGCCAACATCTATCATCCTCCTCCTCCTCAGTATTTCCCTCCCTTGAATCCACCTCAGCCTCACTCTCAACCACTCAAGAAGAAGAGAAATCAACCAGGCCATCCAGGTACACCCCCCCTCACCCCACAAAACACATATAAGTATAGTATAATTCTTGTTTTAATGTTGTTGTTCTTGGGAGGCAGACCCTGATGCAGAAGTGATAGCTTTGTCACCAAGAACACTGTTAGCAACAAACAGATTTGTGTGTGAGATTTGCAACAAAGGGTTCCAAAGAGATCAGAATCTGCAGCTGCACAGAAGAGGGCACAATCTGCCATGGAAGCTGAAGCAGAGAAGCAACAAAGAGGTGGTGAGGAAGAAAGTGTATGTATGCCCAGAAACAAGCTGTGTGCACCATGATCCATCCAGGGCTCTGGGAGACCTCACAGGGATCAAGAAACACTTTTGCAGAAAGCATGGTGAGAAGAAGTGGAAATGCGACAAATGCTCAAAGAAGTATGCTGTTCAATCTGATTGGAAAGCGCATTCCAAGACTTGCGGCACCAGGGAGTATAGATGTGACTGTGGAACCCTTTTCTCAAGGTGAACAACTCATCTATCTCCTTTCTGGGCTTTACTGTGTGTAATGTGTTTTTTTTTTCTTTTTTCTTGATTCTTGACTTGTTTATGGTTGTTTTCTTTGGTTTTTGGCAGGAGGGATAGTTTTATCACACACAGGGCTTTCTGTGATGCTCTAGCAGAAGAAAGTGCAAGATCAATAACAGGAAACAACATCAACATCCCAATTCAATCTTCAGCAATATCTCATCATATGAACCTCCAACAAGTTGGATCCCAGTTCAGTAACAGTGGGAATCAAGAACTCCAATTTTCAGTCAAGAAAGAGCAGCAAAATTTCAGCCTAAGGCCAGAGATCCCACCATGGCTAGCTTGCCCACCAACCATGGGCCCACACCCTGGTCCACCAACACCCATTGACCTCACCGCCCCATCATCATCATCATCCCTCTTCCAAGATTTTCAACAAAATCAAGATTTCTCACAAAATCATGATCATCAGAATGCAAACCCTAACCCTAGCAGCAGTACTACTACTACTAGTCTGGGGCCTACCACCACCCTACCCCCTCCTGCTTACCACCACCACCACCCACCACCAGCTGCAGCCTCTCCACACATTTCTGCCACTGCATTGCTGCAGAAAGCAGCACAGATGGGTGCAAAAAGCAGCAGCCAATGCCCATCACCCGCTGGTATGTTTATCAGACCCCACCAAGCTCACGTGTCTGCTGGTGATTCTGCTCACAGTGCAACAACTGGTAATTTTGGTCTAAACTTGTCGTCCTCACGTGATGAGTTCATCAATGGCTTGGCTTCATATGGGAATAAAGCTGCTGCTGCTGCTGCTGCTGCTCCAGTGACAGGCGGTGCAGCTGTATCAGCAGCATCAGGTGGGACTAGCAATGACCCTCATCATCATCCTTCTCTACTTCATGATATGATGATCAACAACCCTGGATTCGATCAAGGGTCGAGTTTTGAGGACATGGGATTTGCTGGAATCTTGATCAATCATCACCCCTCAAAGAAGGATCATCAAGATTTGAGCTTTCATGCAACCTTTGATCAGTTTAGCACCACAAATCATACCAGAAATGAAGGTGGGATTAATGGTGAAGGAATGACGAGGGATTTCTTGGGATTAAGGCCTTTATCTCAAAGTGACATTCTAAGTATAGCTGGTTTGAGCAACTGCATGAACAATAATGCTTGTAATCATGAGGATCAGAACCAAACCCAAAAATCTTGGCAAGGTTAGATCTTTTGAGGACCCTTCATTTAAATTTCCTTTTTCTTTTTGAATTTTCATCACTTTTGTTTAATTTCATCCTTTAATGGGAAGAAACTACTGTTCAAAGTTGAAACCCTAGCTAATATATATCTCATTTTCAATTTTCCATGGAAAATATGTGTTTAATGTTGTATCGGGTTTCGTATAAGTACAAAAATGAGCATATGTATAGGATTACATAATGTGGTTGTGTTTTGTATTGAACTGCAGCTTAAATCAATATATTTTCGACAAAAATATGTATAAATAAATATGTTTCCACTATATAATTATTGTTTCAGAATTTGAAAACTGAAAACGAAAAAATAAGCAAACATGTTGTTGATTTTCTTCTCCGGTTAATTTTGACGTAATTTAATTTTATAATTCATCTATTATACACACAAGTACGTAATTATAACAATAATACAAGATGAAACATCGATTTTAAATAAATAAATAAAGGGTAAATTATAAAGAGCTCCGTCGAGATTTGTCATAATTATGAATACCCCTCTTTTGAAAAATTAAAAATATCTCCCTTTTCAATGTTTAATCAAATTATGTACTCCTTGATGCAAATTTAAAATTGTTAATTTTGCTCTTGTCATATGTTTTTCATATAAAAAAAATTGTAGATAAATCAAACGAGGTGGACGAAAAAATTTTAAAAATTGAGAAATCCTTTATGATCCATTTGATCCAAAAAACAAAGTTATTAAAAAATAAGTAAAATTATAATTCATAATCCACAAAGACGTTTTGATAAGTACAGCAGAATATAAAAGGAGCTTAATGAAGACTAACTGATTTGACTAGTTATATGACCGTCAAAATTCAACGATGTTGGTAATTTTTCAAACAACGATTGGACAATTATAATTATATTAAATTTTAAAGAAACTCGTTGTAATTTTTCTTTTAAAAACAAAAAAGCAATAATGTATACGAACTAATTAACTCAAGGGTGGAAATTAATTACTTTCTTGAATTCTGGTTGCACTTGTTCCTATATTGATTTGCATGAAACTGGAAAAGCCTTAAATGATCATAGATGGTCATGTGATTGAGAGGGAATCAACCCATTCTAGGATGCTGACATATATATGTCTATCTCCTCATCGTAAATCATGCATTAATTGTAACTCATGTTTAATTTTCAGTCTGAAAATAAATAAATAAATTAAGAGTATCAGAGAATGTTTTTACATTGATCACACAATTATTCTTGCATTTATTTCACTATTATACTTACAATTGACAGCCAAATAAAATAAAGGGTTCATATTGAAAATTCTTGTTCGAATCAACTCACATTATAAATATTATTGTGTTGTCATAGTTATTACGTAATTGATCGTTTTTGCATAACTGTATAATATTAATAAGATACTAGAGAAGGCATGATATGCGTGAAATTGCATAATTAGGCAGAAATAAATCCACCCAAATTTTGTATTTTTTAAAAAATTATACATAAATTTTTATTATTCAATAATATGAATCCAATGTATACGTATAATTTTTCGACTACCTCAAACTTTTATTTTTGGATTTGTATTTTAAAATATATATAGAAGTGGGAAATTGAAATTGAAGGGTTGAAGCATAGGATTCTTGAGGGGAAAAGAGAATCTTGAAATGTGTAAGTTGAAAACAAACATGGTAATAGTTTGCTGTTTACTTGCAAAACAGAAAGGAGAGATGCTATTTGACTCCTCATGTGGGTGCAAGTGGGATCCAATCCCTAGAAATTAGAATCCTCCCCCCATAAAGCTGTCCCTTTTACCCTATTTCCTTTTTTTTTTAAAAAAAATTTAATTTTTTTTTGTACTACACATAAAACATATATTTATATATATTTAATTATATATTTCTTACAGGGATTTTTTTTTTATTATCCCTATGTATGTATGTCTGCATCTCAATTTTTCTCCTAGTAAATATGATAATAAAAATTAAATATGAAAGGAAGTAAGTGATTGAAATCAATGGTCAATATTCTTAGGAGAGTTCCATAGTTTGGACATAAAGACTTTTCTAGTGTTCAGATCTTGAGTGTGTAAGTCAAAGTTGAGGCCTTATGACTTTATAGATCATGTGTTTGAATCTTACCAATGCGTAAAATGTTATTCTATTGTATAATAGATGTATGTCTTTTTGTTGTAATAAGTAGGTGTTGTGTAGATTGTTGATTAATGTATAATTAATTATTGTAATTATGTTTGTTAGATATTGATATTTCACAAGATGAATTGTAATAGTTTTTGTTTAAAAGAAAAAGAAAAAATCAGTGGTTAATAATAATGTATTCATGCTTTTATTATATACATATATATGTGCTTGCTAAATGAAAGGGTCGATATATAACAGTTTTTTCAAGTAAAATTAATTTGGCAATGTTTACTCTATATAAGATACATTTTACTAAAAAAAACTAATTAATTAATAACTTATGAAATAATTAAATTAAATAATTTCATTGAATTTGAGTGGTATATAACAACAGAAATGAACCTTTCTACTATTTTGAAATTTTAATTATAATAATTAAATATTTATATACAAGTCACGTGTCTGTTATCTTTTCAGAAAGGAGGGAAATGTTTTTTTCATTGATTTTCTAGCAAAAGTTGGTAGGAATACTGAAAGTGAGACTTTGTTTAAAGTCGTGGAACCATTTTTGATAATCTCATAAATAATGGGACTAAAAGTGCAAGAAACTTAAGTTATGAGACGAAAAATTTAACTTTACAAGAATACGTTCTTTTTCTGTACCATCACTTGAATGAAGATACCCAATTAACCCGATTTTTTCAAACTCCCACCACCGGCCCTTCGCCTTTCTGGGCCTATATTTTTTGAGCTGTTTTAGCCATCGTGCTCGATGGGTGAAAAAAATAAATGAAATTGAATTATTAATTCCACAATTTAAACCGTAAAATAACTTACTAAATATTTAAAATGCTTATAAATTATTGTACGTTGGTTATATTTATTTCTGGTTTGCAAGGAAACACAATGATGATGGAAAAATATCCAAAATAATGATAAGTAGAGGGTGAATTATTGAAATAAAAATAAGAAAGGTGTAGGTCTATTTGTATAATAGTGTAGGCTAAAAGTTCACATGCAAAATGAAGTAGGTGGGAACAAGCCTAGCTACATTGAAAGTGACGTGCCCAACTCCCATTGTCTTGTCACTATAATTCACTACCCCCTCAACTCCACTTTCACAATCTCACCTTACAAATTTTTAAAATTTTTACTTTTCGATACTGATACATCTTAAACTCTAATATGTATGAATTTATCGTAATTATTCAATTATTTTAATATTCGTAGTCCACATAAAATTGTACAATTAAAAGATATGTATAAATAGTTGCCCTCTGTGCAATAGGTGTAGCTTTTGTTACCCTACTGCTCTTACGGTTTTCTATCACATTTTTTCTACAATCTAGTTGACTTAAACACCGGAGGGTTATATATAACCGGGACCTTCTGAGTGTGGTACTGGCAATGGCTTGTTCTAGGCTTACAGTTGAGAGAATCAAGTCGTATTTCACTATTTGACTCTTAAAGACCTTATCTCAAATTTTCGGTACAACAATACTGACGATTATTATATATTTGTAGGGTGAATTACAACGATCTTTTCTGAGGTTTAACATAATTACGGATACCCCTCGTTGTTTTAAAAATTACAAATATCCCCTTGAGGTTTGTAATTGTCTAACAAATAATGCATTTTCATCCATTTTTATGGGTAATCTAACCAAAATGCCCTTATGCAAATTGAATTAATTTTTAAAATTTTTCGGGACCAAAATGAGGAGAGAGAGGTTTCGTATATTTTTTACACAGAAGAGCAATAACGTAATTTGCCTAGGTTGATTTTTTTACAATTTAAAAAAAATAAGGGCAAAATGGATCATTTCAGGCCATTGGTTAAAAATAACAAATCTTAGGGGGTATTTATAATTTTTGAAACAATGAGCAGATTTTCGTAATTATACCAAACCTCAGAATAAGTGATTGTAATTTATCCTATAATTGTCTAGTAAAAAAAATAAAGAGGTTTATTGATTTTATTTCAATCTTTTTTGGGTACTATTCAATTATATTCAAGAAAGAATAATAATTCATATTCTGGAATTTGATTATTTACTCATTTTGTCTTCACTCATTAATATAAAACTATATGTTTAGCCGCCAAATGCCGCCTCTTAATCACCCCAATTTTATTTTATTAATAATAATTGTAGTGGTTAATTACTATTTAAAAAAAAAAAACATAATCTTGACTCTTGGGATCTTTGGGGACCAATTAAATTTCATTAACATTACAATATATAGTTAGTTAGAGATGTAGGAGCCCTCTTCTCAATCTTAATTAAATACTAGCATGTGCCCCGTGCTATGCACGGGTTTAATTTTATTATGGCTAAAATTATATCTTACAAAAAAAATTATATAAAAGTTAGTTTTTTTTTTTTTTAGTTTGAATGAGATCAATAATATAAAACTATTCTTTTCTCCAAATCACAATTAATCAATATCAATAAAGTTACAAAAGTTTACAATTATCAAAATAAGAATGAAGACATATACATCCAATAAACTTAAATTTTAACTAATTATTAGTTTTATTGACTCTTCTGATATAATTGTTGGATGAAACATAAATAATTTTAATCAAAAAATATGTTTTATACTAATATCTATGTAACAAAATCGCATATCAATATTACACCATCTTATTATATAATGTTACTATATAATATAATTTTCTATCATAAAACTAATAGTATGGTATCGTTACTTCTATAAAATTGTTACCAAAAGGGAAAAGAAATATGTGAATATTACAGAACTTCAAGTAACTAATCAATACTGAAGAAATAATTAATACTAAAAAAAATTATTAGTAGATATAAATATAATAAAACAAATAAAAAAATAGTTTTGGCAAAAAAATAAGATTATAAAATATATGTTAAGTTTGCTTAAACGATATTATGTATTATCCTATTTCATAACTTTGATGTCATGGAAGCCCACTAAATCATAAGAAAAATAACAATTGATCACAAATACAAAATTAATGTAATTCGTCAAATCAATATCTGGAAGTTTGCTGACTATTTTACAAAGTTATCACTATAAAAAAGGAATCAAATATATATCTTACTTGTGCATGCAAGTAATTATTAAATTATTATGTAGAAATATATATATATATCGATTATTTTATTTTGTTGAGACTTTTCAATATTAATTTTGCTTTTTATGTTCGACTATTTAATATAATATTTGTATTTTTTTAATGTCAAAATTATATAGTAAAATCTCTATCGTTGTTTACTTTTTGGTACTTTTGGTCCAAATCTCCATGCCCCTTATGCTATTGTTTCACCCATATACTAAAATATTAGCTCGTAATGTCAAACTCAAAAGATTTATGTGAAACTTGTGAACGCATAAAATAAAATAAATGGATTTGTCGTAAGTTGTTTGGAATAGCATGCTCGAAACTTAAGCCTGAAAAAGTAGAGAAAACATTAACCAATAAATAAAAATTCAAAAAGAAGTTAAATTCTTCAAGAAAACTAAAAATTAAATTAGAAGTAGAAGTAGGCTATGACAAAATCTTGAACAGATTAAAAAAAGTCCCAGTATATATAGTTAAATGAGATGAGAAAATGTGAACATCCTATAATCTCAAATTCAAAATAATTCTTTAAGTTTTGGAACGCATAAAATAAAAGTAAAAGGATTTGTCGTATGTTTATTGGAATAGCATACTCGAAACTTAAGCATGAAAAGTATAAAAAAATATTAAACAACAAATAAAAATTCAAAAGAAGTTAAATTTATCAAGAAAACTAAAAAATAAATTAGGTTAGAAGTAGGATATGACAAAAAGTTGAACAAATAAAAAAATCCCACTATATATATACTTTAATGAGATGAGAAGAGGTGGACATCAAATAATGACAAAATGCTTAATTAATTGCATGGTATTAGGCAAATTTTTAGTGATTATTTATTAGCTACACAATGATGTCGCAATTTTAGCAAAAACATTATGAAAGAAAATTTGGAAAGAATTATGGGGAAATAATTGATTTAAAACATAAATTGTTTAATACATAGAAAGATTATTTTAGCATAATTAGAAATTAATTTTATAATTGAAGTCAATGATTCCAAAATTAATTATGCTATCCAATATGACATATACACAAATGGTTAAATGCATAGAAAGATTTATTTAGCACAATTAAAAATTAATTTTGGTGATTGAATATGCTACCCAATATAACATTTTAGTATTATATATAAAATAAAAGATATAATCTCAACAAATTCCTTCATTTTTATATGTAGATTGAATAAACAAAAGGCAAAGTTAACAATCAGCAAAATTATTATATAAAACAAAAGACAAAGATATGCAAAGGAAGATAATTATAAAATTAACATTTTATGAATAAGGGTGTCATATTATAATTAGGAACCATAGAAAGAAAATAATTTCTAAACAAAATATTATATTATAATAAAAAGTATATCACAAATTATAATATTTAGAATTTAATAATTAAACCGATATAAATGGCATTTAATTAGTAGATGATTGGATTTTAGAAAATTTATATATATGGAAATTTGTATGTACCAATAGGAATATTATAAAATTCAAAAATTCTCACAAATTAGCATTTGCAAAAATGTCAATCAAAAAATTACCCCACTTTTGAAAATAAGTGTTGAGCTAAGAAAAAGATGATTATATCCAAAATTATGAATTTCAAATAGATAATATTAATATATGTATATAAAGTCAAATTACTCTATTTTATCCAACGCTGAAGCTACACTAATTCTATGAGGAAGTTATATTTCTATTAATGTTTTATTGATAAATAAGAAAAAACTAATTAAATTTTGAAAAATTAAGTGGTAAACTAAAATCACGGAGATCATAATCAAAAGTATAAATTAAAGATAAATAATATTGATAAATATAAATAAAGTTAGTTAACTATATTTTTTAATTATGTTAATGACGATAAGTTCTCTATGCATTTAAGGAAAAAAATTAGAATGCATTGTAAAAATTATTTGAAATCTTTAAAAAAAGTCGATATATACAGTGCACATTACAAATATATATGTGGGGTGGAGGATATATATATATATATATATATGTTAGAATCAATATTCTCAAAATCAAAAAAATATAACAATAAATTAATAAAGGATGTAATTTAAAGAGGCCAAATACATTGAAAATTATAACATATGCCATTAATGCCTACCTACCAAATATAATATTTTTACAATTAAAAAAATTTAAAATTTTAGAAAATTAGAATTTTGGTCAAAATTGAACTATTGAAGTCAAAAACTTCCTTCAAATATATATATTAATAGATAGATATTTATATATAATATGATCCCACAAATTAATAATTCGTATATTAAATACTGATTAAATTCATTTATATCTCTAAACTTGTATATTAAATACTACTAATAATAAAAATTTATTATAAAAGTAGACATACATTTGTATATATCTCACGGACTTATTTTGCTATTATATTCCATGAGTGTGCTACAGTATTTTTTTTAGTGAACCAATTACAATTACATCATAAATTTCAATAATAAAAATCAATATATGTCAATTACAAATATTAAACTAATAATTATTACTACAATATACCAACAACTACTATTAGAATAAATTAATATTCGCACATTTATTGAACTCGAATTCATAATTCATAGGTTATTAAGCCTCGACTTCGCTAATTAAAATAAACATATGTGCCACGTGCTAAACATTTCTTTGACTATTTTTGTATACCTAAAAATAAGACTACTAGCAATAGCACTTTCAGTACAGCTGAATAAGGCCAATTAAAATTGGCGTTTTAAATCAATATTTTGTCAAAAATTAACACATCTATTAATTTGATTTTTTTTTCAAAGATAAGAAATCATGATTTTTGACTTATAAAGAATCATTTGTGCCTGAATTTTTATTTTTTTTTTTGGCATGAGGAAAATGAGAGGACTGTTTTCAAATATATGGCTTAGCAAAATCTCACTCGAACAAATACGATTTCTCGCTACAGTTAATTACTATGTCCAAAAAAAAATTGTGATGAATATAAATTAACTACAACTGTGCAACAATCATTAGTCATCGTTTCTGCAAGAGCAAAACATTAACCATGGTTAAAATCATGGCAAATATAGATTAATCCTGGTAATAATTTAAGTTTTCAGATTGATTTTATTTGCTCGTGGTTAAGCATATTGATTTGTACGGTTTTTAAGTTGTGGTTAGCGAAGTGAGGCCCCATGTCCCAGAGGTCATGGGTTCGAATCCCCTACGTGGGATGATGTTGTTACTACTGTATAGTAGGTATTATTTGTAACTGTAATATTTAGGTGTTATTTATGTGGTATTATTGATTTGATTGTTGTAATTATCTCTGTTCGATATTAATGTTCGACAGAACTGCTTATAATCTCTTTACGTCAATTAATAAAAATTCATCGCTTCCAATAAAAACAAAAAAATTGTGGTCATTTATAAAAAATGAAAATTCATTTTTTTTTTGGGTAAATAAAAATTTAGGTATTTTGGTTTCAATTATCGTCGCAAATAGGAATGTGCTTAGAGATATTATAAATATTGCTTATAAAAAATACAATTTATAGACTACTTATTTGTAAAACTTTATATTGATAAAAATAATTAAATAAAAAAATTTAATAAAAAATAATATATTATTATAATTGAGCCAACATATACATGATTTTTTTTTCTTTGTTTTTATATTTCAAATGGCTAAGATGATGTATGGGCTTCTACTTTGAAATTGGTGCTGCCAGTTGTCCTTGCAAACCCTCCTTTTTAAAAAATTTAAAAAAATAAAATAAAAAATAAAAATTATATTAATATTGGTATAACAAATTAGGATTCCTATCCTATTTTTTTTTTTTTTTGAAATGCAAGAATATCATTAAAGCAACCAACAAACTCTTACAATCTTCAGTACGCAACAATAGCATTACAATAATATTTCTAAATCTATCATCAACAACTACAAACTAAACCAAGATACAATGTATACACACTATTATAAAAGTAGACTCTACACCTACATTGTAGGTTTCGAACCCACGACCTCGTAGTCGTGAGAATTCCTATCCTCATTAAACATTGCAATTCTTGATTATTATATACAATTTTATTTGCTAAAAGATATAACATATTCATAATTCTATTGGAGACATAAGATTAGGTAAGGACATATATGCCTAAATTAATTTCTTGAAATTCTAATAAATAAAAAATACAATGATCCCAGACAGAGACAGGTATGACTATTGTCGAAATTAAATAAAATTGGGTCACAGCCGACCAATTATTTATAATTGAAATTATATTTAATTTAGGGTTAGACCCTATCGACTCAGAGATAGCTATTGAGCATCACTAATTACGCATATAAATTCGATATTATTAAAAATCTAAAATATATAGAACATATGCATAAAATTCCAAGTTAGAACCTGCCTGAATGGAAAAATAAATAAAATTAGGAATTTGTGATATATTATACGTGTGCAAAAATTATGTAATACTATTTAAAATAAAATATTTACCCTTTAATGAAGTACATGCAAAAGAATGAGTAATATTATATTTTGACAAAAAAAAAAAGATGCATGATTTTTTTTTTAAAAATAAATTATCAAAAGATAGTAGGGAAGTGGAAAATTAGATGAACAAATAAAAAAATTAAATTAAATATTATAAATAACATACCAATAAAAAAGGAAGATACCAAAATTGTGTTTTCCCTTAAATATATAGTAGATTAGGGATAACTACGCCAACCTCCCCTAAAATTTGGTGTAATCATATGTAGGACTCATGTGATTCGGAAGAATTACTTCTACTACATATAAATAGATTCCCCGTTCATCAAAATTCATTGAATTAGTTGCTATTAGTAAAAAAATTGAATGAAAAACCTACATTTACCCTCGATTGACTTATTGCAGGCCAAACAGGTTTTTTTAACCAAACTACCCTTATACATTTTTCACACACTAATGCATGTGATGAGGTATCTTCACCTTCATAAGGTTAGTTTCGTCAGAATATATTGGTTTACTCTACAATATTACCGTAACAAGCTAATTGGGATAAATATGAATTTTCATCAATTTATTTTCTTGTTAATATAAGTAAACTCGATGAATTTTGACTAATTAAGAAATATATTTATTAGACAAACTCAAACGTCAAGAAATATTAAGAATAATTTATCAAATTATAGGGGTCTACGTATAATTACCCAGAAACCTCAAGAAAGCCCAGGGTTATCCCTTCAAATTATATACTTAGATCGTGCAAAAACAATTAGATATTTTTTAAAATTATACTTTATGAGAAAATTAATACTGTACAGAAGCAATTAGATATTTATATTTTTTAATACTTTATCAGAAAATTTTAATATTGTGGAGATGATAATGGAAAGGTGAGAGTTTGTGGGAAGAGCATGCTTCTCAACAAACAACCAATGTTTTTCATCTTTGCTGCTGTGGATGTGGTGGCTGCTTTTTCTCTGCAATATATATGTCAAAAAATTAAATTAAATAATAATTCTTTTTTTGTAGTATAAATAAAAGCATATAGTAGTGGGAGTACATTTATATTATAATCTTGTTAGTTATGTGCTCTATATAAAAATATACATTATGGTTTGGATTAAGTGAAATTAATTTTTCCAAGTGATATTTTCTCTAATAAAAGGTTTAAATTATTTTTTAAATTGGGATTAATTATAACACATCGAATGCTATTGTTGGTGAACTTAAATAATTTCGAGGAAAGAAATGTTAAATAAATATTTCTCTCTCTCTTTTTTTTTTTGGGTTCCGTAAAGGACTGATAAAATTGTGAGAGCAATTTATTATTTTGTACCTACATTTATTATTTTTCAAAAAGCATTCTAAATTAATTGATTTTTGTAAGAAAAATAAGAAAATGTGGTGAAAACTTTCCCTGAGTTTGATGTAATTATACATGAATACCCAAGTACTTGGAAAATTACATTTACTACCCCTAAACTTTATTTTCATCTGACAAATAGATTCACTCGTTAATCAAAATTAACAAAACTTGATGATATTAACAGAAAATTTAATAAAAATTTGTATTGCTTTCAATTGACTTATTTACTAATTTATTGTAGGTCGATCGAATTTTTTCTGATCAAACTACCCTTGTAAAGGTGAAGATATACCTTCTCACTGCATTAGCGTGTGCAGATGTGTAAGGATGGTTTGGACAGAAAAAAAAAATTATTTGATCTGCAATAAGTCAGTAACAAGTCAATCGAGGATAATGTGGATTTTCATTTAATTTCGTTACTAATATAAACAAATTCGATAAAATTCAACCAACTGATATATCTGTTTGTTAGATAGAAACAAATGTTAAAGATACTAAATATAATTTTTTAAACTATAAAAAATTCACGTATAATTACACCAAATTTCAGCAGTTGAAAGTGTAATTATCTCAATATTATTTTTGTTTGTTTTAAGATGGGATTATATTTTCTTGGATTTTGAAAAAAGGTGTGGGGGGTGGGGTGGGGTGGGGTGGGGAATGATTGCTCCCTTTTGTTGCTAATCATGTCCACACTTTGTTAGTTGAAAATGGGCAAAGTCTACTTTGGTTAGTGCTTCACAATTCATCATATACTCCTTTTTGTTCCAAACAAATGATTGATTAAGTACTTCACTTTTAAAACCTTATAATCAGACAAATTCATGCATCCTTATGATCCGGGATCATGCCCAAAAACCATGTTTTCTCATAAACCCAAAAATTTGGAATTTTCAAAAATAAATAAATATATATGTTTAAACTCAGATAAATAATTTTGTTTAAAATACTGTACTTTTTATTTGTATATTCGTGTTCTCGCAGCATTACAATTTTTGATAGGGGTCGAAGAATTCGATCTGAGCTTTTCGTTGCAGGAAAGTGAATAAAAAGACATAATATTTTGTGGATCGATGTCGAAAAAGATATAAGTAGATTTATAAGCTCTTAATGTACAAAAATTATTTTGTATTTTAAGATGTAACAGGTTTTGCTTTAGAGATTGAGAAAATCTTGAGGTGGGCCTAAAATAAATGAAATTGGTTGAAGGCCCAATGGATATTGGGTAGGCTCAAGTTAGGATGAAATTGTGTAAGGGTCCAATGGGCCAATAAGTCCGTTTAATTTAAAAGTATATAAGATGTAGATTGGGCTATCTCTCATACCATTGTAGGTGCTACGATCCATAGGAAGCTTATTTTGGGCTTACAATAGAAAAATTATATTGGGCCCAAACAAATATTTGACAAATTTGTAGGCCCATAATTGATTTCTGAATATTTAATTTATTAAAAGAAATAATTCGGAATAATAGAATTAATATTTTTACTAATTTTATCAATGTAATTAAGGGCCAAATACCTTTAAAAAAAGTAGCAGGTAGTATTATGGAATTTTAATAGGATAAATTATGTTGACATTCTTCAAGTTTGGCTAAAATATACAAACACTCCATGTATTTTGCAAAATTATAAGTATACCCCTTTAAAGGTTTAAGTGTAATATTTTTCAGGGATATTTGTATAAGTTTTGCCTTTGAATATGAAAATATAATTGGACTTACAACTATAGCTTTAGGCGTGCAACTGAATTTTACAATAAACAAAGAATTTTGTACATTTTATTATTTTATTTTAATCTAATCTTAAATGATATCAACATAATTTACCTTTTTTAATATTTCAAAAATAGCATCATCACATAATCTCACAATAATGTATTGTTATTTAAGCAAATAAATTTTATTATCAATCTTTATTGCTTGAAGATTAGAACTTGTTTGTTTCCATTCACCAAACATGAAGCTGACATTCGGCAATCAAGACAAGAGAGCCCGACAGAAAAAGGGAACTGGGGTTTGAATCTTTAGTACTGCTAACAGTTCTTGGTAAGCAACATCAGCTCAGTGTAAACTGCCCATCTGGGTATCGATCATATGCTCGAAAAATGGCAAGAAATGGAAGCCTGAGAAGAAATACAGCTAAAGTATTCATTTTCTTGATATCCCTCTTCGTCTTGGGTGCTTTTGCTCCGCTGCCTTCAGTTTCACAGCGTTCTTCCCAGTTTCATTTTAATAAAGTAAGTTGTCAGATTATGTTATTAGATCATTTTCATTGGGTCAGTTGAAGATGTAGAAAACTGAACATGGATGATGAGAAAATTGGATGTTTATTTTGCTTGAGGTACTTATTTGTGTAGTGAGAGTGTTTGTTTCTTGGTAAAGTTGAATATGGAAAATTGGCAGTAGTTTGCTTCAATGATTTGTGTTGTTGCTGGTTCAAGATCAAGAAAGTGAGAGAAGGTTCTTGGTACAGTTGAATTGGGGAAAATCTTGTCTCTTTGTGCATTTCTACTGGCTTACATTTTAATGAGCAGATTGTTTTATGCTGCCCTGGACCAGTGCAGTATGTGTACGGGTGCCCGTCTGCTTTATGTGTGCTAGTTCTAATGTGGGATATTTGCAAAGTTAAAACTTGACTGATAAATACATATCGTGACATTTGATTCTGTTAAGTGACAAGTCATTGCCACGTAGCTACCGATGTTTCCTTAAGGAGTGAGCCATCGATCATGAAAGTGAAAAGTGCCATTAGATTCATTGGGTTAGAGTTGGAGTAGTATTAGTCGAGGCCATCTAAATTTGTTGCATAGTTTGGGTTTAGAGTTTTATAATTTTGATGCATTACTTGCATTAAACGCTTCAATGTTTATATTCTTTATCAGTTAATGGTGTATTAGTAGTTTTTACAATTTTACATTGTGATAGGCAGATGAACGGAAATTTGAGATAGTGGAGGACATGTTCTGGAAAGATGGGAAGCCATTTAGGATAATTGGAGGCGACTTGCATTATTTCCGGGTGCATCCTCAGGTATATATCATCTTTGAGTTATTTAGTTGTCTCCATCAATTACTTTAGATTGCTTGATTGTCGTCTTCGGAAAATGATCTTACACCGTATACGTTCTTGCTCAACTTGAGCAAAAATAGAAAGGTATCTTCAATGCAAAGTTAAAACTTCAAAAAGATTGCAAAATAGAAATCTTTAAACCAAATGATGCAGTTATAAAGATGTTTACAAAAAAATTATGTCTTAGTTAAAAGTTTCTCTATGTTATACCAATAACTCTGGCTTATTTCTGCTCTTTCCCCCCAACCATTTTCAATTGTAGTTTCATGATGACATATTAATTTGGAAGTTTCCATAAACAATGAGTTTAGTACTGGGAAGATAGACTGCTGCGGGCAAAGGCATTGGGCTTGAATACCATTCAAACTTATGTTCCGTGGAATTTGCATGAGCCAAGACAAGGCGATCTCGTATTTGAGGGCATTGCAGATATAATTTCATTTCTCAAGCTCTGCAAGAAACTGAATTTGTTGGTTATGCTGCGTGCTGGGCCTTATATTTGTGGAGGTTAGCATCATTTTCATGTGGAATCTCATGTAATGTAATACTCGGTTCCAAAGTCTCTATTAATTTTCTAAATAAATAGATTTCTTCTCAATTTGAGTTTTTGATTAGATAAAGGTTGACTCCACTACTAAGTTTCTGGACACATTGTATACTGTAATCATGTAATTAAATTCTGTCTGTACCTGATTTACATTAGTTAGCACTTGCATTGCAACTTTGATGTGGGAAATGGTGACTCGAGTTACTCTCTTAGCAGAATGCTTTCCAACTTAACATTTTCTTTCCCCCTTTTCTTTTGGTTGTAGAGTGGGATTTGGGTGGCTTCCCTGCATGGTTGCTTGCTGAAGAACCGGCTATCAGACTAAGATCATCAGATCCTGCCTTCCTTGACTTGGTAAATTTCCTATGTACATCATTCATCAGCTGCAAACCGCTGTTAAATGCAAGAAGAATTATAGAATATCAGAGGGAACAAGAAATAAGCACATATGAGCTCATATCATGGTTGTGGATTATGAATTTTCTAAGAAAAAGACACACAACTTTTGTACTTCCTCAAGCCAGAAGACATAATCTTTCTCAGAATTGACTTGAAATAATAGCAGTAACCAGCGCTCCCCGCTTGTTATTGGCTTCAAATACTTATTTGGTGATTGTGATAGCACTTTATTGTTGAAAGCTGACTCCTGCTGGTGCTTGATAATGTACTATTACAGGTCGAAAAGTGGTGGGGCATCCTACTTCCGAAGATCTCTCCTCTTCTTTACAGCAATGGAGGTCCTATCATAATGGTCCAGGTGGGCTAAAACTGTGCTCGAGTCCATTTAATTGGATAGATAATTAGTAACATGCAGTAACTCTTCGTCTTAGACCAGGAAAGAAGGGTTTAAGTAGCACAGAAAAGTCAAGGATTTAAATAGACATGGAAGAAGTAGAGAAACCAATCTGTTTCTTGCATAAATATTCCACATACTAAGAATACACTGTGAACCCCACTGATTACTTTCAGCATATAACAACATAAAGCGAGGTGAATTGGTTACTATTCAAAGCAAAGTTCTTCTCTGATGAATAGCCTATTGAACTTGCCAAGCCTGCATGCTACATCTAAAGCAAGTATTGGTTTTATTTAACCGCATTATTAGACCTTCAATCGTGAGGCTATTCTAAGTGGAAAAATGTAACAGATTGAGAATGAGTTTGGTTCATACGGGGATGACAAAGCTTACCTGCATTACTTGGTCAAACTAGCACGAGGGCACCTGGGAGATGATATATTATTGTAAGTTGAATGTATAAATAGTTGAAAAAAAGTAGCTCCTTTGTTTCAATGGGCATTTCTTTTTGTGCATATTTTTTCTTTAGCTTCACTTCACATATGAAGTGGTGAAGGCACAAAACTATCAATGGATGTCTGGTTCGCTATGCATTTGTGACTTCTAGAATTAACCTAGATGTAAAGATATGGAATTATTGTGACCGACCCATAAGTTTTCCGACTTTGATTGTTTCTTGCCAATCTCTTTGGAAATTCTACTGGTGCTTGCAGGTATACTACTGATGGAGGTGCTAGGGAAACTCTTGAGAAAGGAACAGTTCCAGGAGATGCTGTTTTCTCAGGTTAGACGATTGGGATGCTCATACGAGTTTTCTGGACTTTCCATGCAAATTATGCATTAAATGTTGCTTGTGCTGATTCGTATTAGCTATTCAAGATTCATAATTCTCTTTCTGTTGACCGTCAATTCATAGACTCACATAATTTGTATTCCAAATATTTCCATTCCCACTTGTCAACTGGCTCTAATCTGGAGGGTTAAGGTTCATAAGCAATTACCTAACTTATGCTCTTCTCAACAAAATAGTTGGGCTTGACATGAGGCATGCCAGAAGTCTCTATTAGAAGTTTAGCCTTGAAGCTACTCGAACATTGTTTCATGTGACCATTTAGTACTTCTCAAGTAAATTTGATCTTATTTCCTTTCCAGCCGTCGACTTCACAACTGGAGATGACCCGTGGCCCATATTCAAGTTGCAGAAAGAGTTCAACACACCAGGAAGATCACCTCCTCTTTCAGCGTCAGTATCTTATCGTTGTTTTCTTGAATCTGCCCTGTCGGAATCTATCAATCATGTTCATCTTGTTCATCATTTCAGCGAGTTCTATACTGGTTGGCTTACACATTGGGGGGAGAAAATTGCAAGTACTGATGCCACTTTTACAGCTACTTACTTGGAAAAGATTTTGTTGATGAATGGGTCCGCCGTCCTCTATGTATGCCTCTGTACTGAACCTTCATTTATTAAAAATGATTGTTTTCACTCATTGGATTACACACGCTCTGTAATATAGATGGCACATGGTGGGACGAACTTTGGATTTTATAGTGGTGCTAACACTGGATCAAATGAGTCCGACTACAAGCCTGATCTTACGTCCTATGATTATGTGAGGAAATCATGAACACTTTCTGTTTCTTAGTAGCCTGAACAAAAATTATTGACAATCTTACTGGACTCATCTTCATTATCAAACTGCCGCGTGTTTCTCTAGGATGCACCTATTAGAGAATCTGGTGATGTGGACAACCCGAAGTACAAAGGTAGATCCAACCTTGTCTCATCATACTTGTCATGTTTTGTACAGGTCTCTTTTTTTTCCCTGCATATTTGAACTGTTTCCTGACGCTACTTCTTTTAAGTAAACTGATTGAAATAGAGAATCAACTAAGTTGGCTGCTTTTAATCTAAACACATGGAAGAAGACTTTATTTGTACATCCTATTGCATGGACCTCGATTTTATTGTAAAATGGTATTGGTTTCAGCTCTGAGAAGGGTCATTGCCAAATATAGCGAAGAGCCCCTTGCTCCCGTTCCTCCGGATAATGAAAAGATAGCTTATGGACGTGTTAAGCTGGATAAAGTTTCATTTTTGTATGACATGATCGGCATGAAAGACCTTGTTGATGTGGTTGAGTCGGAGAACCCAATCTCGATGGAAGCCATTGGGCAGGTGATAAAAGCATGAGAATGTTATGCAGTTTTTCAAGTAATTTGAAAGAGAAAATGATAACTCGACCTCCGGCTTCATGTCTTTGATTTTCAGATGTTTGGCTTCGTCTTATATGCCACGGAATACAATCCGAAAGGCAATGGAAGTGTGCTGTTCGTACCAAAGGTCAGCTCGTTATATATTTACCTACTAAGTGTTCCTAGGTTGATTTTTCATAACTTTTTCATCAGAATGCAATATCCCGACAATGTCTGAGGTATAATCCAGACGACTCTTACTCCTATACAGCATATATGAGTCTGCTGAAAGTCGATGATAGGAATTGTGTAAAGAAAAGGTTCTTTTCTTGCATGCTATCCTATAGAGCTGAAGTTCTTTGAGCAGAATATGCTTCATTTTTTTTACTTTTCTGATCTCATGTCTTCGAACAATCATCTTCTGCAGGTGCACGATAGAGCTCAAGTGTTTATCTCCTGTCCTGAAGATAGTGGCAAAAGGCCAACATATGTTGACGTTATTACAAGATGGTCTAATAGACCAATTAACCTGCCTTACTTAAAATGTGAATCCAAAAACAAACTCTTTATCCTGGTATGTACACTTTCTTATCTTCTTTATGGAAGAAATCTATACATATTGCTCAAATATTTTCCACGCAACGTTTTAATCCTCCTCAGCTGTGTTTATAGTGTTTTACTTGTATAGGTTGAAAACATGGGTCGTTTGAATTACGGGCCGTATATGTTTGACAGGAAGGTAAAAGAATCTACTAACTAGCTGTTTTTACTCTATCCTATATAATGTCTATTCAAAATGTAAGTTATGCATGCTATGATGAATATTGCATTTGCCCTTTTTACCATTATGATCTTTCCCTCGACATTCACAAGCCGATGATTGTTTGGTTTTCTAGGGTATTCTGTCTTCTGTTTATCTTGATGCAAGGCCCTTGTATAAGTGGAAAACGCTTCCGATCCCTCTTCAAAATCTCAACGAAGCCACACAAATCAACCCCGTCATTCTCAATGCACAGAAGGGACTTCTTAAACGATCTGCCCGCAAAAAGTTGAAAGGCAAGAAAGGTAAGTTCTAGATCCTTGTGGAATTACAAGAATTTAAGCTGTGAAAGAGCATGCTGAAGTAATATTTGCTTCTTTTTCGCAGACTCTATTCTGGAACCAGCTTTTTATACTGGTCACTTCAGTATTGACAAAGTCAGGGACACATACATTTCATTCAGAGGCTGGAGTAAAGGAATTGCATTTGTGAATGAGATAAACGTTGGACGTTTTTGGCCTGTAAGATGAACTCTTTTCTGATTAATCAAACGACTCAAACGTGCTGGTTGTCAAATCTGGTTACGTATGGCCAAGTTTTATGTGTTTTTTTGGCTCATTTTGCAGTCTGTTGGACCACAGTGTAACCTTTATGTTCCTGCTCCAATGCTTCAACAAGGAGAGAATACTCTGGTATGATATTTGGAAGTACTATAATTATCATATTGGCTTAGAATTTTCTTAAAGAGGATCATTGGAACAGATTCAACCTTGTATAAATTGAAATCTTTAACATTCAAATCCTTCAATTCCGACACAGAGTTCACATGTTTGGATTGCTTCACAAAGAAAAAGCTGGATTGTTTATGAGACTGATAAGCTACTTATGTTGTCCACAATCAGGTCATCCTGGAGCTGGAATCACCAAATCCTGATCTCTTTGTCAGCTCAGTTGACCATCCAGATTTCACTTGCGGTCCTACAGGTTCAACTATTAGAAGATCCACAGAACATCGTTTACTATCTTCGTGATGGTACTGGTGCTGACTGAATATTCCAGTGACGGTCGTGTGTGTGTGTGTGCGCGAGAGAGAGAGAGAGACAGAGAGATGCCTGTAAAACAAAATTTTCATCTTCCATTGCGAGGAAATGTCAATATGAGAAACCCTTTTGAAGGGCAGTGAATGTTATGCTTGTTTTTTCAGTTTAATCGTAAAAATATTATTGAAGTACAGTAGCACACGCAGATTCACTATGTCAAAACTTCCCAGAAATAGAGTGGGCAAATTTTGCAGCTACAAAACTTTTATTTTGAAGGAGGAGCTGATGCGTTTTGTGGATCCTGTTTCGATGACACAGCAGCAGTTGCTGCAGCAGTCACAGCAGCAGCAGCGGCACCAATCTTTGCCCCACCTGCAGCTTTCATTACGCCTCCAATTTTAGCAAAGGCAGCAATTCCTCCTACGAGCATGGCTCGTAATGCAACCGTTGGTTTTATCGACATAATTGACAGCCTGAAATGCCCGTATATCAGAATTTATTGTCGCGTAAATTTAGAGCATATCTCAGTTATCTTGAATCAAAATGCTCCAACCAGAAATAAAAAGTATAGAAACTAAATCGAAGTTCTGGAAATTAGTTGAAAAGTATATACAACCTTCCCATGCTCCAAGATTAATTGGCCTACAGAAGTATTTCTTTGGCCAATTAGATGAAGATCAGACTATATATCTCAATACTAACTCAACTTCTCAATTGTGAAACATGCATGCAGGAGATCCACCATGTTTATTTAAAACTACAAATTTTCAGTAGAATCCCACTCTGAACTTACTTCTACAGATGCAACAAAGATCAAGTTTTACGATGGACTATGAAGCATTGGCTCAATTGAGTATCCACACAAGATCAAGTCATGTAATGATTTGGCAAAAGTCATCTGACATATATCCTACTTGCAAACAAGGCTGACATGCTTTGATAACAAGAACAGGAATCACTTAACAATACCCTAGAATAGTCAGGAAAATGTATCAAGTCAGTGTTTTGGATACATTCTTGAACATGAAAATCTTTCTTATCGAGCAAGAATGGAATTACTCAACACTAGTGAGGAATAGCTAATGTAACGAGGGATGCTCTTTTCGCGTGGTGGAAAAGACGGAAACTACAGAAACATATTGCATAAAAACATATACTTCAACAAGGACAGACTGCCATCTTTATCATCTCCGTTCTCATCTAAAAAAAAAGATTAAGTTGACTCTTCTCTGCTTTTCGGAATAGTAAGATTCAGAATTATTCTTCTGCCCTAAGGGGTCTATTTTATGGGGTGGGATGGGTTGGAGTTGGAGAACACATTGACATTCTATACTGAACAACCATGCTACTCTTAACATTATGATCAAAATGCATTACCAATTCCAACATGGCACAAAGTCTGTCTGAGTGTTTGGAAATGAACAGGCTTCAAAGGAAAATAACAGAGATTTCCATAGAACTTTACTACACTTTCGGACACTAGCTCTACACCGAAAAAGAAATGCATTTTCAGCATTTCACTTCAAAATGGAGACCATCATCTCAGGACAAATACGTTTCCACAGCAAATTCAACAAAGTCACCTGAATATCACCAAAAGAACCCTTGAAATAAATTGACAGAGTCCCAATGAAGACTGATGACACATCCAAATTTATCTTTTGCTACCTCCAACACTCCAAGATAAGTTCTTCTACTTTCCTATCTATGCCCAACAATTTTACCCCTCATCGCTCAAATTTCAACATCAGCAAGGACGTTCTTTATCAGCAACACACACGCACACACACACAGAAACCTATATCTATAAGCATATTTGCACATAAAATAGCGTGATTGCACATCCTTTTAGTCCAATTTAGCTGCTGAAGTAACAAACCAGAGAATAAACTTAAAAACAAATTATCTGGTACAATCAATTGTCAACGAGAAAACACAAAATTTACGTCGTACACATGCAAAAGCAAATGAATTCCATTGATAAACAAGAAATTAAGTAAATGAAAGAAGCATGTTGAAAAATTGAACCTCGATTACGAGCTCCAAATTTGCTAATGCAGCCACCGAATTCACCTCCACTGTGTGTATTTGTGTGTTCTTTTTCCTCCTCTCAAGAATCCAGCTGAAGACTGTCGGCTTAGAAATGAAGGGAGTTGATATTACGACGACGTTTTAAGAGCTTTCTGTTGTAATTAAACTGCTTTGACTCCCATCAGACTTTTAGTTCGTTGCCCCACATGGGCCTTAAAAGCCCAAAGATAATTTTGACGGCCCAAATAATTGGGCTCAGCTCGATTCCGAAATCTGGGTCGACAAGACTATTGGGCCCAATATTCGGAGCGGCCCAAAGGTTGGGCCCACTAAGCCGAACGTCGTCGTGTTGATCTTCTGGATGCTTCTCTACGGCTGAGCTGAAAGGAAGAAGCAGAGCTCCGAGGCCGCAAAAATGGAGCATTTTGGAGGAGGGAACTGGTCGATGATCCCCAACATCCAGTCCCACAGTAACCCGGCTACACCAAATCAGGACCATCTATTCCTCCAACAACAGCAATTCAATCAACAACAACAGTTTCAACAGCAATTCAATCAGCAGCAGCAGCAGCCGCGTTTCCAACAACAACCGCAGCAGCACCAATCTCTCGCCTCTCACTTTCAGCTACTCCATGTATTTTCCCAATGTTTCTAGTGATTGCTTTTCTTTTAGGGGGAAATTTAGGGTTTCGAATTTCTTTTTTTAAATTCTGATTTTGTTGTCCAGTTGGTGGAGAACTTAGCTGATGTGACTGAAAATGGCACAAGGGATCAGCAAACCGATGCACTGGTTAGTCATTCTTTGGTTGATCTTCTTCAATTGTTGTGTAGTTGCTAGAATTACAAACTTATTGCTGCCCTAGTTCCGAAAAAACGAATTTTGCGCTGACTTGAGTGGATTTGGTAGTTGGAAGCAATCGATTTTTAAGTGTTCTACCATGATTTGCTGCTATCTTTTGGATGTTTGTGTAAAAAAGTTTGGTTTGTTGAAAGGTTGGTGAGTTGAACACACAGTTTGAGAAGTGCCAGCAGCTGTTGAACTCCATTGCGGGGACGATTAAGGCCAAATCAACGGTAATAATTTGGAATGTTTTGTGTTATATTAATGGGATTTTCTTTTTCCATATTTCCGGATCAGATATTTGTTTATGTTCTTTGTAATTTTGCTTGGGATGGAAAAAGATATATTCGTACTTGTTGCATTGAGTTATATTCCCATGAGTTGAAAATGTTAGTTTCGGTTCATGGTTCTGATCAATACAAATTTTACACTGAAAGAAGATCATTTCGTTATATTAACGTGTAGTGTTTTAAACAATAAATTCCTTAAATCCAAACACACTGAATTGTCGAAAACATCTGTGGATCTATACAGCTTGTGATGCTTTAGTAAATTTAATGGGGGCTTGTGAGTTAGCCCACGTTTTAGATGATCTATAGGAATGAGTTGTTCGTTGATAATCTTTACACCCTTGTGATATATTAGCAGACTGTCGAGGGACAAAAGCACAAGCTGGAGGAAACTGAGAACTTGCTGGCTCAAAGAAGGTTTGTAACTATTTCCTGTGGTATAGCTTTAGCTAGGTACTTTGCTTGACACAATCCTAAGAAATAATGCATGAACTGGAAAGTCGTTGCACACCACCTCCCCTTTCCCAGAAAACAGTTACAGCATTCGGTGCAGTTCTTGTGAAGTTGTTCAATCTGAGATGGTTAATGTGCTCCCTTCAGTGATCTACATCAGAAACTCATGATTTATAGGCAAAAACAAAGTAAACAATTAATCCATGATGACTCATTTCTATCATTTGTGCACGTATGTTGTTTGATTTCAGGGAGCTTATTTCAAGGTATAGAAGTTCAGTTGAAGAGCTTATCAACTCTCAAATATAAGTGCTTGTAATCTTCGTTCTTTTCGTGTATTTCTCTTGTGGTAGCCTCTTGAGTGATTATGAGCTGCAATGCTAATATATATTGAGTGCCTGAGAAGTAGTTGAATGGCAAAGTACTTATCTTTCTCTTGGCACCTATATTGTACTCATTTGATTATAAGCAGCACTGTTTTGGCAAAGCTTCTTTCATTTTTTACTCTGCAAGTTACTCTCTTTTTATCCACTGTTGGGCAGAACTTGGTGTTTACTTCATATTTGAAAAAGGGGATTACCTTGCAACTATTTAAAATTTAATTATGCATGAAATATGAATTAGTCTATTCCTAAAATTTATTGACAAGAATGAAACAATTATATGAGCAGTATACCTTGAAAAAGTGAATAAGGAGTACTAAAGGGTGGTAAATGAGTGGGTTGGGTTGGTTGTGGGCTGAGTCTAAATGGGTTGAGCTCACAATGGGTCGGTTCAATATGGGTTCAAATGAATGGGTTGAATATGGGTTGGGGCGAAAATGGTTTGATATGAGGATGATTTGGGTACAATATTCAATACGATAATTTTTTTGTAATAAAATTTTGGAGTAATACGAAATCTTGTATATTAGTAATTAGCAAGTTATTTTGAACCTTGGGCTCAAGATTCCCTACGGAAAGACTTTTTGTTCAAACTTGGGGGTGTGTATGAGTGTGCGAGAAAATTATAATTTTGGTCTCAAAATATACGGTGTTTTGTAATATTAGTCTCATCTTTTTTAGAATGATCAGTATTATTTAGATAAAATGATGTAGATGATCAAACTACCCAATCAGACAACCTTGACCAAATTAAGACCATTTAAGACTTTGATCAAAATATAAATATATTATTTGTACAATAACATTTGTCAATCTCTCCTCAAATATCTCTCCACCCTCCATTAATTCCCTTCTCCACCAGAAAAGATGGGAAGAAAATACCAAAGAAATTCCATAAACGAAGCCTCAATTCAATCCATAAACATAAAACATTCTCCCCAATCTCCATCCCCGCCGGAGCCGGAGCCGGAGCCGATATCTCAACACCAACATATAATTAGCCATGCAAACCCACAACAACGTTATCATGCACAACAACAAAAACTCTAATTTTAATAATAATAATAATAATACCAAGAACAACATCATACGTACTACAACCACTACTGTCCCCCGCAGCCACGCCTCCACCACCCAAGCCTGCGCCGCCTGCAAGTACCAACGCCGTAAGTGCGCCTCCGACTGCATCCTCGCCCCCTATTTCCCCCACGACCGCCAACGCCAGTTCTTGAACGCCCACCGCCTATTTGGCGTTAGCAACATCGTCAAGATCGTCCGCCACCTCGACCCAGCAGCCAAAGACCACGCCATGCGCACCATTATCTTCCAATCAGACGCACGGGCCGCCGACCCGGTCGGCGGGTGCCACCGGATTATACGTGACCTCGAGCAACGGATAAGCCTGGCCAAGGCGGAGCTCGAGATAGTGCTCCACCACCTTGCCCTTTGTCGGGCGGCCGCCGCACAGCAGCCGGTGGTGCCGGCCCCGGACGGTGGAGATTGTTATGATGATGAGAAGTGGAGGGCGGGGGCGTATCATGTGGTGGAGGATGAGGTGGTGAGGGTGGATGATGTGAACTCTTGGGGATGCATGCCTCATGCACATGCAGAGTCTACATCCTCCTCATTTCCTCATCATAATAATAACGATCATATGAGAAAACTGTCTGTGGAGGAATGTAATAATGATGTGTTGCCTAATATTCTTGATCATTTGACTTGTGATGATGATGATGATGATGTTGTTGTTGATGATGTAAGAGATCAGGAAGAGTTCAAGTTTGATCACCATGGCAACATTGTACCAAGGTTTGTCCTTCATCAAAATCACACGTTGTTCTTGACTTCACTCTCTTCTTCAATTTCAACAATCATTAATTCAACTTGATACATATATTGCAGCAGCAATGGGATCTTGACGGAGGAGAAAAGGACGTCTACGTTCAAGGAAGACGACGATTGTTTCTCCTACGTTCAAGATCACCACGACTTGAAGGCGGCTACGACGTTCTTCAGCCTCACAAACTGTGATATATGAAGAACATATGATCTGGTAACCGATTTTGTAGAGAAAGGTAGTGAACATGTACGTTGCCTTTTGAGAGGGAAAAGACATATATATAACCAAGAATCTGACAGTTGAGTAGTTGCATAGGAATACATGTAAAGATTGCAGTTTTCTGCAGAAAAACACATGAAGAAAAGAGCAGTGTTCAAAGTTCATCCATCTCCAAGAAATCAAAAAAGAAATTTAGGGCAGATTTGGATTTATTTATGAATCTGGGTATTGTGGGTTTGAAAATAATAACTGGGATTTATCCAACTTATTTGGCTCATAAATAAACAAATCAGCAGATTTTAAATCTTTTATCTTTAGATATTAAGCTGGATCTTGATCATTTTAAATCCACTCTCTCTTGCTCATTCACTCACTCATCTTACAAGATTATCTCTCCCTCTATATATGATTGATTAGCATTTAATCAGATTAGGATTTCCCCACAACTTAATATCTTTGGTGCTTTGCAAGAACAATGCTATATATTTTTAACTATTAATGTATAAAATTGTCATTAATGGATTTCAAGTTCTTTTCTCCAAATCCTTCCCTCAAATTCAATTCCATCAGTTCAAATGCATCCTAAATGAATTTGAAATCCTCGTACAAATTCTTTATAATTCCCAAAGGGAGATTGTAAAGATGTGATTTGAAATACATTAATTTCAAATCCTTAGCCAGATCTAAATCTATCGTTCCAAACACAGCCTGACGTGAGGTATTTGTCGTTTTTGGCAAGTGGTACCACCATAATCTTAGTACTGCATGGCATCCATATTCGGCATGCGGTTTCTCAGTGGATTTGTCACTCCTTGAGCATCAACAATAGCTGCCTCGGTTGTAGTCAAGAGCAGTGATACACTGCAAACAAGGATTGAGTTGGTTGGCAAAGGCATAGATATTCCAGGCATGGAAACCTTGAAAGACATACTATAATACTTACCTAGCAGCATCTACCAAAGCTGTTCTGATAACTTTTACAGGATCTATGATTCCAGCCTTCACCATGTCGACATACTCACCTGTATTGAAAAAAGAAACGACCATCACGAATTTCATTTTCCAGTTCAAGTTCACATTTGCAAGGAAGAGAGACAAGATTTTCTTAAAATCCAAAGTATACACTCTTAATAAATGATGCAACAGTCGTACTCGCAGAGTACACTGTACAATTTGTTAATTGTTTCTGGCCGCCTAGTTCTAGTGAACACGGTTTCAGGTGCGTAAAATAATTTCAAGTTAAGTCTATAGATTTCATGCTTCTACAGGTAATTAATTGCCAAGGGAGATAGATGGAGACTCCGGACACAAACCTTTAGCAGCATCGTAGCCGAAGTTCGGATCATCTTGTTCCAATAGTTTGCCAAGAACTAGTGCTCCATCAGCTCCAGCATTTGAGGCAATAGTAAAAGTAGGTGCCTAGTACCAAAATGATGTCATGACAGCAAAAAAAATTGTATGCATAGTCATGTGTACTGGCCGGCGGAGACACACCAAACACACACAGACGAGGAAGGGAGGGGAAGAGAGATCAAAAGAAAGAACCTTAAGAGCATTCTCTATTATTTCAACTCCTCTTCTTTGGTCCTCATTTGCAGTTTGAAGGTTTCTAAGAACTCTTGTGGCATACAAAAGAGCAACACCGCCCCCTGCAAAAAAGCCACCCCATAAACGTGAGTTGAAAGATAATTGCTCCCTTTTCTGGCAATCACAATTCGTTTTCTATGGCACATAGTTTCTAAAATTGATGATGAGATTTTTGTTGTGACAATTGACTGCAGAACCACCCCCTTCTAGGTGTGCTAATGCATGGATTTTAAAAGCTGCTTTTCTATTGTACCTTCAAAAGCAAACATTTACCTGGAACAATGCCCTCTTCCACGGCAGCCCTCGTTGCATTCAGGGCATCTGTCACCCTATCTTTCCTTTCTCCAACTTCTGCTTCACTAGCTCCTCCAACCTAAAAAGCAAAAATTAAAACTAGCAACAAAAGTACATGACAGAATCCCTGCATGTGAAATATCTTCACAAATATGCCAATGACTGTACCTTGAAAACAGCAACACCACCAGACAACTTTGATAACCGTTCTTGTGCTTTCTCCTTGTCAAACACTGCAGTACTCTTCTCAATGGCAGTTCTTAGCTGTATCCATAGAAAGGATAACACGAACCTCAATTATATCAAACGCAAATAAATGTTCATCTTCAAACCTCAGATATTTGTACAGTAAGCGTGCCATAGTCAAATGGCAGAACAAAATATTCAAATCCCTCACAAACATAATTAAGCTCAGGTGAATAGTGAACTAAAGCATATGTGATAAATCCTTGATTATCGACAAGGCAATAAGCCGTCATATACATCAAGAGTTATTTCCAGCTATTATCTGGAGAAGAACTGTCAGTAAAGACACAAGTATATGTTCCATATACGTCTCAGAAACATCAGCCCTCTTTAAGCATATAGGTATATGTACTACCAGAAGGGGAAAAAAAGTGACAAAGAGGAATTTTTTTCATTTTTTCATGTAATCCAACAATACCTGCTCACACCTTTCTTCTATCAACTTCTTATCCCCACCCCCGTGTAAAATTAAAGTGTCATCAACCGAAACAGTGACCTGCTCCAAAGTAAACAGAAACAAGTAAAGAAAAGGTCCTGGTCGACCGAAATAAACCCGCAAACATCTTATCATAAAACTAACTCTTTTCGCGGAACCAAGCATATCAATCTGGACTTTGTTAAGACTCGTTCCATGCTCTTCACTAATGACCTGCAGAAAACACAGGTTTGATACCACTAAAAGAGTATAATGTGTAGAAGACATGGGCTGTTGGAGCTTCTCACACCTCCCCTCCTGTGAGGATGGCAAGATCTTCTAGATTTGCTCTTCGATTATCACCAAAACCAGGAGCTTTCACAGCACAAACCTAAAGTAGATCATGAGAAAAAAGTAATAAGTGCTTTTGGCAAGGCAACAGAAATTTTATAATGGTCAACCATTCCACTTCTCGTGCAGAACAAGCATGAGTTCTAAAAAGATCATAAATAGTAGTTGATAAACACAGCATACTTACTTTCAATCCAGCACGATGCTTGTTTATAATGAGCATAGTAAGTGGCTCACTTTCCACATCTTCCGCAACTATAAGCACAGGGCGATTTCTCTGTCAACAGTAAAGCCACGAGAAATCATCAATCACAAACTTGTTCTTAAGAATTATGTGTGCTATATGCATTAATCGCTTAGTATCTGGGCTTTCTTCCAATCAGGACTTAATGAATGTCTGAACTTTCCAATTGAATGAGTTTTATTACCTTTACAGCAAGCTCCAATACTCTCACAAGTGCATTCATGTCTGAAATTTTCTTCTCATGAATTAAGATCAAAGGATTCTCAAGCTCCTGGTTACATTGAAAAGAGGTTATATAAACAGAGATGGTTAAGAAGACCATTTGAAATAAAAATGGCAAAAAACAGAATTCAGCCCAAAATGCATTTTCATCATTCTACTTTGTCTATTGATTAAATATCAATTTATGCTGGTTGTAGGCAAGACATTTTCCTAGTAGCATCTGAAGATTCAGCTTTTTATACAAATAATTGGATTACTGGAAGATCCTCAACACAAAATCAATCATCCATGCTTTCAGTAAACAAATGCATTCAATGACTGAGGGAGTTAACATATATCATGAGCAAACAGAATTTACGTACACACTTTTGAGTCTTTGCATCTGTAACAAAATAAGGAGATATATAACCACGGGCTAGCTTCATTCCCTCTACCACTTCCAACTCATTATCCATGGTATTTCCATCCTGCAAATTTTAGATAGTAACATTTTATTGGCCATTGAATGTTACAAAAGAAAGATCCAACATGAAGACTATAAAGCATACTGACAGCAACAGTAATGACTCCTTCCTTCCCAACTTTCTCCATAGCCCGTGCTAGAAGTTCACCGATTTCACGCTCACCATTTGCAGAGATAGTGGCGACCTTTAATTAGGATATACCAGTTAACAACATGGAAGAATAAAAGAAGAAGCAGTGTGTAAAAGCTACATGATGCTTGTTCCTGTGAACAGGTAATTAACCAACAAGTAACCAAAGATGATAACATCATTTAACTTACCTTCATTACGAAATTTCTGAAAGAAACAAGTAACTCAAAAGAAAATGATATACCATTTATCTAGAAATATATCTACAAAGCAAGCTTCAGTTCTAGGTTTCATATGCCAGTCACCTGGGTAATTTCTTCAGGAGTACTCATCATGAGTGCTCTGCTCTTCAAATCTGCAATAACAGCATCAACCGCCATATTTATACCCTTGCGCAAGTCCATCACATTTACACCTGCTGCCACCGATTTGCAACCTTCTTTGAATATTGCTTGAGTCAGCACAGTAGCACAAGTGGTACCTGATGCAACATCATACTCTGCTTTGAGATCATACGTAACTTGACAAGAAGCACTAATAGGTAGAACTTGACTCTGAATATATGTGTGTTATTTCATAACATCGATTTAAGATATCACCATTGAATTTTTTCATAAGCAGCAGTACGATGTGAAAAAAAAAATGCTGATATCACAAGTACTATGTTCATACATATAGAAGGGAAGTGAAAAGTAAGGGATTTGGAAAAAATAACCAGCGTGTGACCTTGCAAAAAGAAGTGCATTGGCAGAGTAACTGATTCTATGCAAAGTTCTTAATTAGTAAAAATGAACTTTTCCCATTCTATGCAATACTTAATAACGAATAGAAAAGCTCCATCCCGTTACGGCATGGGGCCAGGACATTACCATCACCAGCAACCTTATTGGTCGCATTGGCAACCTGTTTCACGAGATCTGCCCCAACATTTTTCGCCTTATCTGAAAAATTGATGCTTTTGGCTACTGATACACCATCCTTCGTTACCTTGGGATCCCCACTTTTCTCAATAATTACATTTCGACCCTGCACAGGATTTGCAGAAGAATGAGTATTTTGCCTCAACAATATTTAAGCTTACTAGAACGGTATGGATTCTTAGATGAGTCTCCTGTCCCCAAGGAGGCCCATCACACCACATCCTCTCAAATCCAAAGATGTATAACATGGACTATAATATATACACATCATTTCCTCATATAGTAAATCAAGATTGAAAGTTAGAGCTAAATAACCGTAGTGTTAGCTACCATGAATTGGAATTGCAAGTATTTCTAGACAAATTCAAACAGACATCCAGTCCATTGAATTCCATGAACTGTTCTGTGAATCTAAACAAACTGCTAGGCGAATTTGGATTTGGCAGGCAGCAGAGAAAGTTTTTGTGTTAGTACAACGTTCTCGAACCTTTATTTCTTTTCTTCAATTAGAGTTTCTCCAGAAATTGCAGAATAGAGATGAAAGAACCGGAGTGAATGACTAATTACCTTTGGCCCCATTGTCACTTTCACAGCTTCCGCAAGCTCGTTAACTCCAGCGAGCATACCCGCCCGAGCTCCGGTGCCAAAGTTAATATCCTTGGCAACATAGTTTCTGCTATAGACAACCCTACTGCATACCTTTTTCATTCAAATCAATCGGAAAAAAAAAAAAGGAAAACAATTAATACACATCAAAGGATCAAGCAAAATTAAGCAAGCCCACAATTATATTATAGTTACCAGCTTTCTGGAAGTAGAAGACCTGCATACAGAATCATTGAGTAAGTGTCACCAATTATCCATATCTCATCTTAGTAGGCACATAGAAATTCACAACTGGTATCTAACCTTATTGATGAAGCAATGGCAGTGGCGGCGGCTCTGTACATGGCAAATTGATGAGAGAAAAAAGACAAGATCAGTCAATACAATGAAGGGCTTTTGAGGGCTTTGCCTGGAGAAAAAAAAGTGCAATCTCTTCTCGGCACAGGCCCGCTGCAGATTTGGGGGTTTAGGGTTTAAGCCTTTCAAATGAACGCCTTAAACCCTTTTCTTTTTCTTTTTTTCTGTTGTTGCAGAAAAGCGAAAGTACTATTTTACCCATCTATAAAATCTTTTATGCCCGGTTTGGCCCGTATTGTGTTGTATAATTGATTATGAGATAATTTATTTTAAAAAAAATGATTTATGTTATTTGGATTCACAATTTCAATAACTGATTATACAATTCAAAAACTTAAGTTATCTCGATTTATATTTCCAACATTTTGAGTGTTGAAGGACTTAATTGACAAAAAAACTCATTTATTAAGGACTTTATTGACAAAAAAACTTATTTATTAAGGGGGTATTTACAAAATTTGGTAAAGTGGATTGGAGGATTTACTATAAGAAATGGGCACTAGTAATCCATCATAACGTTAATAAGACATGATAAATTATTTGATTTTGAGCGTCATAGTATAATTCGAGACTATTCCACATTTTATCCAATTAGGCAAATATCAACAAAAATTATTAAATTATTCTTTTCGCATTTTATCCAAATGTGTCATATCAATTATTTATCCTACGCACAAAAATAAATACCTTAAGGAGCCATTTACTTTTGTAGATGAAAAAGTTAATAAAGTTTGCTCGTTTAGTTAAAAATGCAGGATAAGTACGTACACTCAATTTGTCGAATGAGTAAATGTTGGTTTTTTATGGCCATTTATAAATCATGCAAGAGGGATATTTTTTACGTTGTATAATAATGGATGGGATTAACAAATTAATTTCAAACTTACCATTATGGTTATTTATTTAAAATGTTTGCTCATTTCAAATAACTATCAATACAACGATTATCTCAATTTGGGGATTAGAGCAAATATACAACTGCTAGTAAAATTGGGAGTTCGACGTGAGCTAACTTCTAGCGACTGTGATTTTCCTTCAGATAACGAAAGTTGGGCAGATGCACACTTCGGTATGCGATCTCTCTCTTTTATTTGTGCACACAGAATCCGACTTTTTGGATGTAGTATATTATAATTTATGTATTTAATTATAGTCATTTTGTTTTGAAATTCCAGGTTTGGACATTGGCTAGCAATGGGTGATGCGTATGTTAATCGGAGACAATCTGTTAGTCACGGTGGCAGGAGATAAAATTCCAGATAAGGGGGAAGCTTCCATAGTGTTTGGTTTCATTTTCAGGTTGTTTTGTTTTGGGTTTTGGAGATAGAGAGAGATAAATAGAGATAAATAAGTGTGTGTTAGAAAATTGTGTATGTTTGGGTTTATTTTTGGAGATAGTATAAAATAGTGTAAAGAAGATGTTGTATGTGTTGTGTTGTATATGGGAAACAAAAAACACTGTTTATTGTCACATCATGTCTTTTTGTTTGTATTTTAAATGTGTATATGTATATATTAATATTTAATTATTGTTAGGTGGGTATTAATAATTTAATATAGGGTTAAATACACTTTGCACCCCTAAAGTATACAACCCACATCATTTACCCCCCTGAAGTATGAAAACCTTCAAAAAAAACCCTGCCCTTAAAAGTCAACTGTTAAAATTTTAACTCTGTTAAGTTTTAAGCTGAAAAAATCCTTTTTATCCCTAGTGCAATTATTTTCAGAAAAAGAAAAAAGAAAACTTAAAAAGAGCTTTCAAATTCCAAAATTACCCCTCTGCCCATTATGAACCCACTAATGCTGAAAGAGTTGAAGTGAAATCTTCATCCGCACCCTCTTCGAGCCCTTAATTACGCACCCATTTTGTTTTTGGTCAATTTCTTTTATCTTTAATTTATTGTAATATTTTAATAAATTTATGCCTATTCTTTTGTTCCTATTTCTATGTTATAAAGCCTAGGCCAAGAAAATACCAAGAGTACTACGCAATTGTATTGACATAATGTAATGTAATATACTCAATTGTATTTGGCCAAGATCATGAGTCTAGTACAAGAAAATACCAAAAGTGAAGGCATCATGCCCCAAGTATCATATCTATCATCATCAAAATAGCAAAAACTGAAGGCATCATGCCCAAGTATCAGTATCTATCTCATCAAAATAACAAAAATTGAAGGCATCATGCCCAAGTATCAATATATATCTCATCAAAATAACAAAAACTGAAGACATCATGCCCAAGTATCAGTATCTATCTCATCAAAATAACAAAAGTTGAAGGCATCATGCCCAAGTATCAATATATATCTCATCAAAATAACAAAAGTTGAAGGCATAAGGCATCATGCCCAAGTATCAATATCTATCTCATCAAAATAACAAAAGTTGAAGGCATCATGCCCAAGTATCAGTATCCATCTCATCAAAATAACAAAAGTTGAAGGCATCGTGCCCAAGTATCAATGTGTATCACCACCAAAAGAAATATCTATCATCACCAAAAGAGACTATATATGCAACATATCAGCTAGCAACAACTATAGCTAGTGCCTTCAACTAGAAAATCATGACTCACCATGATCAGTAACTACTGAGAAGTTGTTGGATGATGCTTGGCTAGAAAACATTGCATCACCAAGTCTAGTGCTTTGTCTTCTAATCTGAAACATAAAGTTTGAATAAGTATACATTTAACATTAAGCTAAAACATATAAAATATAATAAAGTAAGATAAAATACCTTATTTGCAGGGATAAAGTGTTGCATTGTAGACATGCCAATGCCATTCCAGTTTCCAATGCCAGAAAGAGGCCCTCTACCTTTGCCTCTGCCTCTCCCTCTTCCTATTGCAACACTACCAGTAGTTGTTGTTGTTGTTGTTGTGCCTCTACCTGCAGCCGTTGTTGTACCTCCACTTGTAGCTACAACTGTTCCTCTACCCCTACCAGCATTTGTATGTCCTCTTGATCCTTCTGCAGCAACAACCTACAAAATGTAAAGTATTAGAACAATATGATATAATAATTTGCATTAAGTGGAACTTGCAATTACAACTTACCTTGGATTGTCTTGGAGGATTCTTGCAAGTCCTTATATTATGGTCACCTTTACCACATTTAGAGCAAGTCATGGTACTTCCTCTTTTTGTGACCCTTCCTCCAATGTTTATTTCATCATCACCCTTTTTTCTTAACTTCTTTGGCCTACCAGGAAGCCTCTTGAAATGAGGGGGCATCACAATCTCTTCATGTGGAACTTCAACTTTTCTCACATCTTTAGGAGGATGTATAATGAAGCTATATGTCAACTTGTAGCTAGAAACATTGTAGTAATGGCTTAAAATCCTCCGGTGACTTTTGTTCTGTGAGTATAGCACATGTGGCATGCACACAGGGGATACCGGTCAATTGCCACTCCCTACAGCTGCAAGTTTGATGCTGTAAACTTGACACAAATGAGTTTGAACCTGATAATATTTCCCATGTTCCAGCCCTAGCGAGAAATGCCTCAAAGTTCAATGCATTCTTTTTGATTTGATCCAGTTTCTCTTGAATCTAGGACATATATTGCCATTGTGTTTAGCAATCCATTCCCTCTTCTTCTGAAATCTGCACATGAACTGCCGCCTTAACATCTCAAGTAAGCTTAAGATTGGTTCTTCTCTTGCTTCCTTTATGTAATTGTTGAATGATTCACTCAAGTTGTTGGAAAGCATGTCACACTTAGGCTGATCTGACATTTTAAACTTGCACCAAAGTTCAGGAGGGATTTGTTTCAACCACTGATATGCTTCTGCGTTGATAGCATTAATTTGATTCATGTTATCATTGTAGCCATCCTCCAATAATGACCTTGCAGCAGCCCACATTAGGTCTTTTAACTCTTTATCTTTGAATCTTAATTTGAAATTGGCATACAAATGTCTGACACAAAATCTGTGGTGTGCTGAGGGTAATAGTTGATGAAATGTCTCCACTAAACCCTTTTGCCTATCTGATATGAAAGTCCAACCCCTACCGTCCCCAATGCCAAGTGATTCAGAAAGCAAAGTCAAAAACCAAGACCAACTGTCCTTACATTCACATTCCACCACTGAAACAGCCAATGGGAACATTTGGTTATTCCCATCTTTTCCTACGGCTGCCATAAGCTGTCCACCAAATGGCCCCTTCAAGAAACATGTATCCAACCCTATGATTGGTCTACACCCCCCAATAAAGCCTTGAATCTGTGCAGCGAACATCAAAAAAATCCTTTTAAATGTTGGACTTCTATAAATTGGAGCACCCTCACATTGTACAATGGCTCTTGAACCTGGATTCTTCTCTAGAATGAAGCAACAGTACTTCCTTAACTTGTGGTATTGTTGCTTGGCATTACCATGGATTTGATCTAATGCTTTCCTCTTTGCTCTGTAGAGTTGTTGCCTGTGAGCATAAATCTTAACATCTCTTCTCACAAGTTTTGTAAATGCCTTGAGTGTCATGTGAGGATCATCAATGAAAGATTGCATATACTTGTCTGCTAGATATGTTGAATTAGCACTCTTATTTACGTACTACCTTGGGCATGTGTGTGGCTCACCTCTAATGTTTTTAATCTGAAATGCTGTGGTATTACCCAAATAGCTAGCATGAATCCTCCATCCACATTTATTTTTGCAACAAGTTGTGACTCTTTTGCTCTCATTTTTTTCAAAGTTAATTCAAATCCTCTTCTTACACAATGTTGTCTTAAAGCTTTCCTAAACAGATTTGCATTAGCAAATACAAGGCCAACCTTTGATTTCTTCAAATCCCTTTCCCCATCAAATTCAGGAAATTTAACAACATTGTACTCATTATCAGAAGTAATTGGACTACCAAGCACATCAGGGTCACTTTGTACATCATCTTCTTCACCATCAAAGGCAGGCTCGTCATTAGCTACAGGAATATCAGGGTCACTTAAACTATCACCCTCAGCAAAATAATCAAAATCACCTAATGACTCATCCTCACTACAACTTTCAGTGTCAGCAATATTACTAGAATCATCCTCATTATTTGTTTCTGTTTCAATCTCTGTGCCACTACCCCGCATGGAGCCTAAGGTCAAGTCTTTGTCTGCAGTGTTTTCATCCTCCTCTGTACCATCTTTGTCAACATGTGGAGGGATGTTGATGTCTATGTCAATGTCTACATCCACAATATATAACTCCACACAATATACACCATGACACTTGTACATATCAAACATCTCTTTTATAGCTTGATTACCATCAATGATCTTATATTCAGCCCCATTATTAGAATTAGGTATCTTGAACCAAATTACTGAAGTAAATGGATGACCAAAATCTTTAACAACATTCAAAACATCATAGTAAGAATAATCTTCCCCATCCACATTGTACCTAAAGGCAACCCTTCCCCTAATATAAACTTGGTTAACAAAGTCTCCACCATAATAAAATTTCAGAGAGAACATAAAACCCACCATATTACCCGTTATATATCAATAAAAAACCAAATATTACATTGCTATATAAGCACAATACAGAGATGAGACAAAAATAAATAAATAAACTTTACACAAAGGGGACAACTAAATCAGAGGAGCATATATCAATACACAAAGGGGACCACTGAATCAGGGGAGCATGAAAAATTACACTACGTGGACCCTAGAACACAACTATCAAGATTAAAGACAAACAAAAAATAATTAATTTTTGAATATAACAACACTTGTTGTACACATAGAATAAACAATACACCCATTATTTCTTCACCATGTCTACTCCAAACACCATGATAATCTACATTGTACACATTCTTAATCAAGAAAGTAAGAAAAAAAATTCGCAGCAATTTATGTTCTTAAACAATACACCCATTATTTCTTCACCATGTTTACTCCAAACAATTTCTGTTCGCAGCAATTTCTTCACAAAAAAATTCGTAGCAGTCATCTTCCAAAAAAAATTCGCAGCAGCCAACTTCCAAAAAAAATTCGCAGCAATTTCTATTCTTAAACAATACACCCATTATTTCTTTACCATGTCTACTCCAAACACCATTATAATCTACATTGTACACATTCTTAATCAATAAAGCAAGAAAAAAATTTGCAGCAATTTCTGATCTTAAGCGGAAATTTTTTTTTGAAAAACTCACCAAATTAAACCAACAAATTCCAACTTCAATGAGTGCAAGAAGATTGAAATTGTTTCAGTTGTATATCACTTGGCATCATATGAATTTTTCCCTAAATTTTGAAGAGTGAGAAACTAAGGCTCGAAGTGGGTTTTCAATTCTGAAGAGAAACCTTTCACCTCCTTCCTTCAACTGACAGAGGGTTATTTTTGGAATGTGAAAGCTCTTTTTAATTATTCTTTTTTCTTTTTCTGAAAACAATTGCACTAGGGATAAAAAGGACTTTTCCAGCTTAAAACTTAACGGAGTTAAAATTTAACAGTTGACTTTTAACGTCAAGGTTTTTTTTGAAGGTTTTCATACTTCAGGGGGGTAAATGATGTGGGTTGTATACTTCAGGGGTGCAAAGTGTATTTAACCCTTTAATATATTAAGGCCATGTTTACTTTAGTAGGTCGGATTGTATTAGCCCATATAAGGGACCTACTATTTGTTCTATTGTATTGCACAAATGCCATTAACTGGTCATTTACATTGAGATGTTATAGGGTTCATAGTTTTAGTAGTGGGTTATCTTTTTGTTTACTTTACATTGTATTATCATTTAAGTTACCATTATGCCCTCTTAACAAGACAAAATGTCTTATCATTAACTTTACCAAATAAACTATTTCAAAGGGCCAAATTCGTTTCTTCAAACATGTATGAACTTGACCTAGGAAGAAGAAGGTCGAGATCGGCTCTCACAATTCCAGGTTCTCTCCCGCGCATCCTGCAACATTCCTCCGTATTTCACACTACAATTTCATCTTGAAGAAGAGATGACGACGTAGGCAGCCTCCATTATTAGTGACCTACATAATTGTATATAGAATTGTGCATAGATAACATCAGTAGTCAAGTATTCACACTTATTTAAATTTTGTCAACATTTTAACAATCAATGAAAGTTTTTGCAAACTGAATGAGGGAGGTGTAATGCAAAAATAACCAGTGGATGGGTGATACAGTTCAATAATTAACAGCGGATGAATGTTGTAGAATCTCAAATTATTTTAATAAACCGTAATGTGGATTGTTTAGACCGTTGTAAAGTACTTAAATTTTGCTAGTGAAGTTATGAAACGATTTACAACTGAACCGGCCAGCTTCTCCCCAAAACAAACATCTTCATGAAACAGTTAGCGTCATAGGCAATGGCATTCAACAACAAACAAAAACGTTAACATGCGCGCGTGAGCATAGCCAATAATGTAAATGTAAGTTGAAAGAAACATGACACACGAAAAAAAATTCAATCCATTCGCAAACCTGCAGTGTTGACCCACATTTTCTCAACATTTCACCAAGCAACGAACACACCAACAGGAGGCCCAGATTATTTCTCAGCAATAAATGAATATTGAATTCGATGTGCCAAGCTTCAAATAAAACAAAAAAAAAAAAAAATAGAGAAAAGCTTATAGTGTATGCAGGCTCCCAAGTAAGCTTCGTACTTCCAGACACAAACACTGGACAAGCACTTCACCAACGCAAATGACAACCTATTACAGAAAATGGAAAAATTTAACAAGCTGATTTATTAGGAAGAAATGGAAAATGGTTGAAAGAGAAGGAGAGGTTGAGGAAACCACCTACCTCTCCAATGTTGAAATTAAAGGCCCCTGCAAATGCACTTTGTACTTCACATATTTCTTGATAGAAGGGTATTGAGGCAGACACCTTTAAGATATGTCAGGAGGGAAAGTAGTAATTCATGGCAAAATGGAGGGCACTAAAGTCTTTTGTAGCAGCAAAGTTGGGGACTTATATGGAACACAAAAATAGTAGTGTTAATATGTGGGTCCCACATATTATAATATGGGCATTTGGTCTTGTATTGTAATATGGCAATTTATGAGAATAGTGTCGGGCTGTGTGACACAATAACGGGCCGACCTATAGTTAAGTAAACACTTGACTGGCCCATATTAGGGGTCTAATATAGCCTAATAGCTAAATGTAAACATGGCCTAATGTTATTAAATTGTATTTTTTGTTTTGTCCATTTAATTATATTTTTTATTTTATTAATAATAATTACTAGCACAAAGGTATTTTTTTTCATTATCATGAATAATAATAATATGTTGATAAAATAATATTATGTACATTAATTATTATCGTTTGAAAAATTATAGGGGATATTTAAAGTAAACATAGATGACTTTAACACATACATTTGATGCAACCGAATACGTCATAATACAAAGGTTAGTTAATAATTAATTGTAAATTCCTTCAACACATTAGCCCCATTTTTGTTTACATAATCAATGAATAGTAGTACACACAGATGGTGAGAATGTTGATGACTGAAGTCGATTGCTGATAAACTCCTCGTGCATGAACTCGATGAACCTATGCTCCATATACGACGTCCAAACTATTTTGTCTGAACGAGAGGCATGCGCTGAACTTATGGGGTTTACGGGGTCCATCTTGGGGTAACGTAACATCAATTAAATAAGAATAAAATACCTCATTATTCTATAGTGCGCTTGTGCAGAGGTAAATAGTTGACAACTAAAGGTGGGGATTGACAGATCGAGAGGAATTCTCCACATATATTTTAAATAAGATAATGAGTTAGTTCAATTTTCTTTAAATTATTTATAAATTTGTAATTAGTGACATATAAGCCTCATCGAAAATTTTATTTTATTCAAATATTTCAATAACGAATCATTTCTGCAATAAAATCTCATATATTATAACGTCAAAAGACGTCAGTTTATAAGATACATGAACTTATTATCTTATAAATAAGTATAATCAAACATCCTCCTGCATTCGCGTGGGAATTGATTATATCATTTGCACTTTTACTAATCCAGTAGACACTTTTAGATAATCCTCTAATCTTTTACTTATCCAGTAGACACTTTTATATAATGTGATGCAAGACAATCACACATGCAATTGCATAAAAAACTTTCAAAAATGTAGGATAAATATTGTTCATAAGTACATAATAATATAGAAAACACAACTCAAAGGCTAATTTTATCTCCAGCAGACACAGACATTGCACAAATAAATTGCAAATAAATCAATAAATAGTTAAAAGAGGATATTATGTTAATTACAACCTAGATTAAGAAAGCTCCCCTACATACATATGCTGCCTCGCTGAGTCGGATGGGTCCAACTCGGAAGGTAGACTCGGCGCGGGACTCACCGAGTCAACTCAGTCGTCCATGGTGCCGCGGAGGTAACGTCGCAGCGGAGATGAGTGTTCAGAAACCGTCAGATATAGCGGACGCTCCTCCGCTTTCCCCCATAACTTTCAGAAACGCAACATGCGAATCGGCCTTAAATCGGCGCGTTGTCGCGACCACCGAATCTGAAACTTCCCGCCCCCGCCTTCCGCGCGTGTGGAATGAGTTCCACCCCCTCCAATTTCTCTTCAGTTTCACGCCGCCATGGCTGTGGAAAAAAATCAGAACTATCGCGCAACATCCGGCGGAAAAACCGCCGCGTGGATTGCGATAAAGGTCGCTCGTCGGACGCCGGTCGACCCCATGGCGGCGCCTCCAAATCTGCTCTGTAGGATTGAAAACTGATTAAAGTAGGCTGCACAATTTTGTTCAAACCACAGACCCACATTTCTGTGTTTTGATCCATCACTGCAAAATCACGTTGGACCTGGGGGATTGGACCCAAAATTGGCCAAAACACCTTAGGTGTTTTGGCCAAACCAAACATCCAAACCTAGTCTAAACTTGTCCAAGCATTTTCAAGCTAAAATTGTACCATTTTGGCAAAACAGTCGACACAAAATTAATTAATTTGGGGGCAATGATGAAATAGAAGTATGTCTAATAATTGAATTCCTAATATAATCTCTTTAGAAAGGGTGTTTATTTAATAAAATCAGACTGAAAATCGAATGTCAAAATATTACATCAAATCAAATTAATCCATTTGATTTTAGTAATTACGAATTTTTCTCGTATTTCATTTCTGTAATTCGATAAATCCAATTTTAGCTTAAACGAATTAGTTACAATTTAAATAGTAAACTAATAATTATATTTATTATTATATTTTAAATTAGTGATACATATAATAATAAAATAGTTAAAAAATATTTAATAAATGTAAATTACACACAACAAAAATTAATATAAAAATAGTATTTGCGTACTCATAGACGTGAGCTAATTGCATTTTTGGCACCACACTTTAGATTTTTTTTTTCACCTGTGATCGGTACGGTTCGATAAATTAAAATAAAAAATCGAAATTTAACCGAATACAAAATTTGCAAAATAGGGAAAAAGAGGTTTGTGTTACATTCAAGTGAAAAGTGCTTTGTGGTAGAAATATGCAAGTGTTTAGGGGGTAAAATGAGATATTTGAAAGTTTAGAGGTTAAAATGACGTAATCTTAGGGATTCAGGGGAGAAAATCTGAATGCAGCAGCCATTAATCTCCCGACCCTTTTTCTATTTTCCTTCAGTCTTCACCATTTTAAACCTCAAAGATTTATCATTACTCGTGCGCATCAAACGGGTCTTCTCGAAGAACCCTTATGCCAGCAGCTGGGTAGCAAGAACAAGAACAATTTCACCCATTTATGGTACAATTCTTGTTTTACTTTTTGGGAACTTTTACTTTTTTGGGTGTTTGATTTCTTTGTGCAACTCTAATTGTAGGTAATTTTTGCTCTGAGGGTTATGATTATTGCCTGCCTTGGTAGCGAAAATTACTGCAAGTATCTTTTGTTATTTGGTTTAAATTTTGAAAATGGAGGCGAGTAGCAGTAGTTTGGTAGCAAATTCAACCTTGGAGCCTAGGGATGATATGGAATTCGATACGCATGAGGCTGCTTATGAGTATTATAAAGAGTATGCTAAATCAGTAGGATTTGGTACTGCAAAATTGAGTAGTCGTCGCTCGAGGGCGTCAAAAGAGTTCATAGATGCCAAATTTTCCTGCATTAGGTATGGGAATAAGCAACAGTCGGATGATGCTATTAATCCGAGGCCGTCTCCGAAGATAGGGTGTAAAGCTAGCATGCACGTGAAGCGTAGGCCGAATGGGAAGTGGTATATTCATAGTTTCATGAAAGATCATAACCATGAGCTTTTACCAGCTCAGGCACATTTTTTCAGGAGCCATAGGGGAGCTGATAATTTAAATAATGATGCTAAAATCAGGAAGAAGAAAGTCATGGCTTCTGTGTTAAAGCACTACGGTTCTTATCAGTTTTCAGGTTCTTGTATAGAGAATGTAATCCGGAATCAGCATGATAGGGGGCGGTATTTGAGTTTGGAAGAAGGTGGTGCTCAGGTTGTACTTGAGTTTTGTGCCCATATGCATGAAGAGAATCCAAAATTCTTTTATGCGTTAGACTTCAATGAGGAGCATCGACTGAGAAATGTTTTTTGGGTTGATGCGAAAGGTGTGGAAGATTTCACATACTTCGGTGACGTGGTTTCATTTGACACAACCTACTTTGCGAACAAGTACAGAATTCCTTTGGTTCTTTTTATAGGAGTGAACCATCATGTCCAGCCCACATTGCTTGGCTGCGGATTGATTGCAGATGAGACCTTATATACATTTGTTTGGTTGATGCAATCGTGGTGTTTGGCAATGGGGGGACGAAGTCCTAGAGTGCTACTCACGGATCAAAATGAGGCTATCAAAGCTGCTGTTCCGCTGGTCTTTCCAGACACTCATCACTTTTTCCATCTGTGGCATGTTCTGGAAAATATACCAAGACGGCTTGATTACCTTAGCATCTGGCATGACACTTTCATGGAGAAATTCAATAAATGCATATATAGATCATGGAATGAAGAACAATTTGAGAAAAGATGGTGGAAATTGATTGAGAGATTCAATCTTCGAGAAGATGAATGGCTTCAGGCTTTGTATGAAGACCGCAAACTCTGGGTGCCTGCATTTATGAAGGATGTTTCTTTTGCTGGGCTATCTGCTGCTTCAAGATCTGAAAGTTTGAACTCTTTTTTTGACAAATACATCCATGGGGAAATGTCTTTGAGAGATTTGATAGGAAAATATAAATCAGTTCTTGAAGACAGATATGAAGAAGAGGCCAAAGCAAATTTTGATGCATGGCATGAAACACCAGAGTTGAAGTCCCCTTCACCTTTTGAGAAACAAATGCTATTTATTTATAGTCATGAAATATTCAAAAAGTTTCAAATGGAGGTCCTGGGAGCAGCAGCGTGCCATCTGAAAAAAGAAAAGGAAGTTGGTTCAACTGTATTATATGGAGTGAAGGACTTCGAAAACAGTCAAGATTTTATGGTGGAATGGAACGAACTGAAATCAGATATATGCTGTTCTTGTCATTCATTTGAATATAAAGGCTATCTCTGTAGGCATGCTATTGTGGTTCTCCAAATGTCTGGTGTGTTCAGTATACCATTTAAATATATACTGCAACGATGGACAAATGCAGCTACAAGCAAAATTCCCCTCAGTGAGAAGTTGGATGAAGTGCAAGCTAAGGTCCGACGTTACAATGACCTGTGTCGACGAGCTATAATATTGGGTGAAGAGGGCTCATTATCACAGGACAGTTACAATGCTGCAGTTGGTGCCATAAATGAAGCTCTGAAACAATGTCCAAGTGTAAATAAACATTCTGAAAATGTTCTGAGATTCACCATACCTGCACCTCTTGCCATCCAAGGTGTTGCAGGGGTGAACAATGACACCACTATCACATGTGGACAGCAGTTGCCTGTGTGTAAAGTGACCAATACAAACAAAGGTTCCAAGAGAACAAATTCTGGAAAGGAGCCCGCAGGCAACAGAGAAATCACTAGTAAAAAAGGGAAGGTTGGTACCTTATCCACTTTTATGATCTTGCATTAAGAAGATAACTTGATAATTTCTTTCACTTATCCGTAAAGAGGACAACTTAATAATCTGTTCCCTGTTTGCATCAGGTGCCACTAGAGCCCCAAATTGCTAATGTTGGGACACAGGGCATCTTTCAGCACATGGTTCGCCTCTTCACTTCCTGATTTTGCTTTTTATTTTTCTACATCTATTCAGCAGTGAAACGTGTTTAGCTGGATACCTCCTAACGTCTTTCTGTGGAAAAAAAATTTAGCTTCTCCTCTGTTTAACTTGGGAGTTGAAAATGTGTTCCATTATCTTCTTACCGACTCAAGTTATATAATATTGTTCGATATACTTTCATAATATGTCAATTGTGTGTCATTTTTTCTTGGCAAGTCATTTCATACTTGTACAGTATGCCTTGACATGTATGCAGAATACATGCTTTACTTCCTACCTCGAGTGTTTAGTTTCATTGCAGTGGTCACAAGCTATATTCATATGGAGATAAATGTCTAAAAAATGATTTAAACATGAATGTGTGGCACATGCATCAAGTGTTGATAATCCAGTTCTTGACTGCTTTCGGAATGAAGTGCAAAGATGAAGTTCTATATTTCTTAACGTCTTGTCAAGAGGAAGGAGTTTTGCTGTCCTTCTGTGCTACTGGGAGGTAAATTTCAATTTTCTTTATGTAGGATATGCCTGGTCCCCTGGATTACCCTACATTGTATCCACGGTTTCTCACGACATTACTAAAAGGTGGTGAGGTGTCCAAGAGAAGCGTGGAGATGCTGGGGGAGATGTTGGAGGAACAAAGCTGAAGGTGTAAAGATCATGTGAAAGATTTTTGGACAAAAACAACAAGATTGTCTGTCCAAATTTCTGGAGGTAATTCTGATTGTTCCAATTGAACTTCTAAAATTCCATTTCACTGGAACGCTTTCGCTTTGGGAAGTGCTTCATGACTTAATTATTTGGAAACCAGCATGTATTATGGACTTCTCTGTTTGCAAAAACATAATTGTTCTGCACTTGTCACAATCACAACAAACACAGTTTATAAGCTAATTTCTATACGTAAACAAATCCAATTTTTCGCATATCCGGGAAAAGGCTCTTCGTCTTTCCCTCCCTTTCATTGTCCTGTTCCCCACCCCACTGTTTACAGGGGATGTCGGTCACTTTGTCTTACTAACACTGTCTCTGGCATGATTGGCTTTTCTTTGGACAGTTGCAAAGTTGGACTGTTCTCTAGTTCGTTGCTGAGGGGATGGAGAACTTGTCAACTGGAGCACTCTTGAAAAGTTCTTGTATGAATCGGAAGTAAAAGATAAGCTGCTCCATTAAATAACTCGTCTATGCTCCACATTAAACTGTTGGCAAGTCAACAGTGCATAACTTCAGGTACAACTGCGGCTTATTGCTAATGATTTACCTCTCGGCTTCCGGTAGCCGTCTGTTTAGTATACAAAACCATATAACTATGATAGAAACAGAAGAGCTGTAAAATTCACCATTAGAAATCTTGGTAGGCTTTGTAATTACTTAACTGCATTTGGTGTATATATTAGACCATTAATCAGTTACATAAGCTGCACTGTCTCAACTCTTCAAAGAAGGAAAGAGAAAAGAACAGAAACTTTCCAAAATTTCCTACACACTTGGTACAAAAATTATACACAAATGTTACTGTCTCAACTCTATATTTGCCTTTTATCCCATCTCATCCAGTTGTAGCCGAATGAAGCCCGGCTGTGCTGCGTTGCAAACGGGCTAATTTAGCGCATTTGCACAAGGGGCACATTGTTGTAAGCGCCATAAAATCCCGTGGTATTAGGGCATTTTGCACGTTGCATTTGAGTTGTCGTGGTATTAGGACATTTTGCAGGTTGCATTTGAATTGAAGGATCTAGGGAACTCCAGACTTACTAAGTGAAGGTAAAACCTCTAAACAATTGATAATAATTGGAGGATATAGATTTATATTATGAAGTTGAAATTATTGAATTTAATACAAGATATAGGCAGGAATAAGCATCCGCTCCACATTAAACGCGTGATGCTGAGTAATAGAGAGTCAATGATTAATTGAAGAAACTGTTAAAGTTGGATGAGTTGGAATTTGGAAGTTTGTAATAACTTAAATAATAATAATAATAATAATAATTATTATTATTATTATAAGTATTGTGAGTCCAGCCACTACACAGCTTTCATGAGACAAATCATTTTCCTTGAGAATAATTTATGTCCAATAAATACCACCGCGCTGCCCATTTTAAGGGATGTTTGTAATAAGGTTCCAATAACAAAAAAAGTAATTTATTTAAGCTAAAAAGTTATAAGTTTTTTTCTGGTCAATTTTTGCAGTAAAATTGTATGTAATGAACTTTTTTTTTTTCAATTTTTTTTTCTACTTTTGAATCCTGCTTTCAAACACTTTTAATTTCACTACATTAGATTAGATTTTATAATACTTTTTTATAGTTTATTTTCATGATAAAAAGTAAAAGTTATTACAAATATAACCTTAATGTTGTAAACTTTTTCTCTTGAGCAAACAAAGGTATTGCTAAATTTAGCCGAAAAGAGATGAGAGCCCTTTTTCTCTTGAGCAAACAAAGGTATTGCTAAATTTAGCCGAAAAGAGATGAGAGCCCAACTGTCTGAAATTTCGTCGATGAGGTTTAATTTAGTTGGTGAAGCTGAGGCCCCGTGATTCTAAAGGTCACAGGTTCGAATTCCCTGCGTGAGTTGATGTTGTTTTTACTGTATAATAGGTATTATTTGTTGTTGTAATAGTTAGATGTTAATTTATGTAATAATATTGATATGATCGATAGTAATTGTCTCTATCCGATATTAATAACTGACAGAACTGCATATAATCTCACTTTACTTTCAATTAATAAAATTCATACCCTTCCAATTCAAAAACTGTGTGAAACTTCAATATTTGAAGTTATGGCAATAAAATAAAACTAATACAAATAATAATGAAGAAAAGTTGAGAAAGAGAGGTAAAGTAAGAGGGATGAAGAAGGTTGCATAAGCAAGGCATATTCTCACTCACTCTTTCACATGTTTTCTCTCTCTAATACTTTTATATTTCCATTGTCTTTGGATACAATACAACCCTCAAAATTATATATTCTTTTTATTTAATTCTAATAAAATGTATGTGGGCCTTGACTTGGGGGTGGGGGGCCTACTTCCAATTATTCACCACAAACTATTTCTTTTTCTTTTTAATAATCATTGATGATTTTGATTTTCCACCGACACTTCCACCCCCACTCCTCACCTACTATTTCATTTTCATTCATTTACTCACCACAGAAATTTTCTCAGTTTAGTTTCATAATTAATTATAAAATAATTAATTACAAAAAAAAAGTGATTATAATTTTTAAATTTACAATTTTATAACTTTTTATACGAATGCATATTACAGTTACATTTTAAAACTAAGGAGAGAATTATAATTATTTAATGAATAATTAAATACAAAATTATCACGGTTGATATTTCGTTACTTCAATACGGGGGAGAATCCTTAATTACCATCAACACATGGTTGATATTTCCTTTGGTTCCATAAATTTCATTTCAAACAAATAAAATATTTTTTTTTGGTAATAATACTAATTAGGACAGTGTGTTCTTGCATTGAAACGCCATTTGAACTAATTGCAAAAATTGGGTGTAATACTATTTTATCATACGCATATTAGATTTAATAATTATGAGGATCTTAAATTAGATTTTATTAGCGAATAATTAAGCTATTTTAAAATCAAAACTGACATTAATTACTGTATGTAATCCTCTAACTGTGAAAGTCAACTATATCTGGTAATCTCCTTAATTACTGACTAGCCCAGCTAATTATTTCCAACTCGCCAATTAATTGAGCAATTAAAGGCGCAAACTCCCATAATCAATCACTTCTGCAAGTCAACTCTAAGTCAGGTAAATGATTAATACTCGATTAATTCCAGAATCTTAGAGTACTTTCGTCATTATTGAACATAACTCAAATTAATTTCCAAAATTAATAACCAAAAACAGAGCTAAATACATATTTTGTAATCAATCAGTTCTTTTCTTTATAAATTTCATGAAAATTAATGCAATGTATATATATATATATATATAGCACAATGATTAATTCTGAGTAAATCTATAAAAACACAGCTGAGCTACCCAAAATATTCATGTATATATCACAATCAAGACTTGAAAATTCTAAGTACCTCCTAGCAACAATCATATACCAAACAAAACAAAATTCAAGAAGAAAAAAAATCAAATTAAATTGGAAACAAGAAAGAAAAACGAAGAATTTCTGAAAATATGAAAATATCATCACACCTTCTGCGTGAATTCTCACTCAAACTGTCCATTTGATGATCTTGATTCTTGGATCGACCTTGCACTTCACGTTCGAAGTCGTCGCGGATGTTGCCGTTTTGCCGGTTGGGATCGAAATCTTGATTCCGTCGCAGGTCACCCTGATTCTGAGATTCTTCGTTTTGATTTTCCCGATTTTCACCTTCACTTTCGTGTCCAATTGAATCTTCAGCGGTAGATTTCTGCTCTTCAAGCTGGATTTCAATGGCGAAATGTCGGTGCCGTCGGGGAACGGATTGTTCGATCTCGAAATGACGGTTCTCAGAGTGGTGACGTTTTTCCTGCCGTGAGTAAAGCTGGGGATAGATCCGTCGCCGATATCGACGTCGCCGGAGAGAATTTTGACTGCTATTTGGTCGTAGAAGAAGGTGATTTTCTTGTTAGGGTTACGCGCGGTGATGGAGACGTTGAAGGCGGAGGTCAGGGATGTGTCGGTGAGGTTGAATTTGGAGAGCTGGAGAGAGTTGACGGAGAAGGAAGGGCGGTGCGGACGGTAGAGGACATAAAACACGGCGCCGACAACGGCCACGATGAGGATAAGTATGAGGATCAGCAGAGTTGTGCAGAGACAGCAGGAGCAGCAACAGGAGCGGCTGTGGCGGCGCCGCCGTGGAGGCGGCTGAGGACGGTAGGCTGGACGGTTAGCGTTATAGAGCTGAGCTTTGGTCGCCGGGAATGGCGGATTAGCGCCGCCATTGGTTGCAGGCGCGGCGGCGCCGTTGCCAGCTGGCTTGGCTGCTGGGTAAACTCTGTCACTCATCTTATTATTATGCGCTAGAGCTAGCTAATTTTTGCTGTCTGCTTCTTTTCTTTCAATGCATGAATATATATATATATATATATATATATCAGCTCTGTATCTACAGACAGAGAGAGAATGAGTGGTTTTAGAGAGAGAAAGACAGAGACAGAAGAAGGAAGCTTTTGAAAGAATATATGAAGATGAGATGTATATATATTATATATATAAACAGAGAGAGAGAGAGAGAGAGAGAGAAAAAGGTGATTAATTAACTAACGTACCTACTAATTACAATTAGTGACTATTTTAACAAGGAGCTCAAAGTTTTGATGTTTTTGTGTTGACAAAAACCAAAATTAGGTCTATGGTCAACTTCAAAATTAGGTTAAATTATTTTTTTACCAATTTGAGATGTGGCCTGGTATAATATTTGCACATATTATTTACATTAATTAGACTGGGTTATGATAATTCTTCTAAATACTTTTAATTATCTCGACAAAAAACCTTCTATCATGCGCTGATATCACACACACACGTAAATTGTATGGAGATCCATTTATATAATATGATTTTATTTATTTATACTTTTTAATTAAAAAAGAGCATATGCTATGATTTGACATCAGACATAAAAGCGTGATATAAGATCCACACTGAAAATAAAAGAAATTGATTTAAATGTTGAAGAATTATTCTATGAAACTTTTCTAAGTGCTTGTATCATATTGCGGGCTGATTTTGAGGAAAAAAAATTAATTAAAATATCCCTTGTGTAAATTGAGTAAACATTGGAATTAATTTCTTTTATATGTATTGATTCGAGGTTGAAGGTCGCAGATTGCCTTCGGATTCCCCAAATAGATGCTTGCGACCTGAAAAAAGAAGAAATCGATTCTCCGATGCTTAAATCAGAGACTAGATTGAGATAGAAGGATGCGATCTATTAAATATTTCGAACTGGGTGCAATAAATACCGTATCTTAAATGTTGTTTGAACGGAGTATTTATAGGGTTTAGGGTACCCACTTGTCACTATCATTTTGACAATTGCAGGTAATCATTGGCCCCTGTTTATCTGATCCTCCAAATCGGGTCGCCCTAATTTTGGGCTGGATCGCCCAGTCCAGCATGATATGAGATATAAAGCCCATCAGCTATTTGGGCCACCCTAGATGGGTGTTTTTGTCTTTTCAATAATATTCCATGTTACATCCTCATCATGTATAATTTATAATTAAAAATTTTCCAAAAAAGAAACTAAAAGTCGAATTAACAATGAAGTGAGATAAATAAATAAATATTTATAAATGTAGAATATTGGACGCATGTCATGGATGTGAAGGTGGCAACATGAATGACATGTGGTTGTATAATATATATATATATATATAGAGAGAGAGAGAGAGAGGGGGTTATTGGTATTGCGTAAGAAGTAGAATTTGGGAGCGATTTTCAACCTAAAAGAGATGTTTGCATCTCACCCACTATATTTATGGCTCCAACTTTCTATTTAATAATTACTCACTTTGCTACGCATTACTTGCATGTTATTAATCAATATATGATTAAAATTTGATCAAATAATTAAATATTAATTAAAAATAAAAAATAAATATAATAATATATTAACGGTTAAATTAAAATAACTTAAATCATTAAAAATAAATAAATAATAATGTAAAATTTTAAGAATATAATTGATATTTTAAAATTTAGTGTAGGATGGATCGAGCTAAAATTGATTTTACTTTATATATGTTAGTATAGATGATATATATATATAATATGTAATGATGATGATGATGATGATTGATGAGGGCATGGAATCTTTTTGTTGGCTTAGGTTGTGGCTCTGTAAAGCACGTGTGAGTGTGAGTGGCATGACATGATCCTTCATTATTACCTTACCTCAGCCTCCATCACATTCTCAACTTGCTCCCATTCATACTTCTACATCCATCCACATACATACATTCAATACACATTTTTAAAATAGAAGGATAATTACACACTCATTCCCTGAGGTTTGTTGTAATTACATATAGACTTTATGTGGTTTGAAAAATTATATCTAATACCCCTGAACTTTGCGTTTATATAATAAATAGGTCCCTCCATTAGTCAAAATTCATCGAATTTATTGATATTAGCAAAAAAAATTGAATGACAATCAATTTTTACTATCGATTGACTTATTACTGACTTATTGTAGGTCAAACAAATCTTTTCTATGACGAAACTACCCTTATATATCTTCACACGTAATGCATGTGAGGTGGTATATCTTCACTATTATAAGGGTATTTTAATCATAAAAAATTTATTTGGTCTACAATAAGTTAGTAATAAGTCAATAAAGGGTAATGATCCGGGTCGCTACTCGATCACCTGGGTCCTACTTGGATTTGGGTACCCTCGGGCTCGATCTGGTTAGCTTCCGGACAATACCTGAGAAGAAACAAGCACGTGAGACTAGCCGGGAGGGTCCCCCGGCGTAGACACTCCGATGCTTAAGTCAGATTTTGGTCGAGATGGATGGTCGATAATATGGAGAATAGTGCTGGTCGAATACAATTGGAATAACTTACCTCAAATATGGTGGGTCAGGCTTATTTATAGCACTAAGTGTCCGTACCTTCGTGGTCCACGTGGCCTCATCTCGTTAGTCTGACAAGTTTTAGCATCAAAGATCCATATTTGGACACATGGTCCTTGGTAATACCCGGGTCGCTGATCCGAGGCGGGTCGTGACCCGGCCCGTATCGCTGGTACGCGGGTCTGGTACTTCTTTGTAGCCTGGGACCCACTTTTCATGGTGTTTTTGGTCTTTTGACCAATTTATTGGGTTATACCCACATCATTAGTCCCCCACTTCTTCTAGTGTAAGTTTAAGTATGCTAGAAGAAGTCGAACAGTCGCTTCGCTAGGTATTCCCCTGTTCAGGACCGTCGGATCATTCCACGTGTCGCCATCGCGTCCTTTCCGAAGAGGCGCGCTTTCCGATGTTGACCGCCTATATATAGGGGGTCCATTTGACCTATTGCGTGAACTTCTCTCGCCTGGTGTTTTTCGACCTCGCATACATAGACGCTTCCCTGGTCGTCGATCCTTAAGGTACTCTGCGACCGCCCTTTTTTACTTATTAACATGTCTTCCCGTACTACTTCATCTGAGTCGAGGTCGAGGTCGGGTTCGAGGGGTAGCTCTGGCTCTAAATCCGATTCTCGGTCTGGTTCGGGTTCAGGGTCTTCCTCTTCGGGCTCGACTGCGACCTCTCCTCATTCAAAGGAGGTGGTCAATGAAGCTACTTCCCCCTCGCATACTCCTAACCCGGTCACCCATACCGAGGCTGGTCCGTCGCATATTTCTTCTTCTCCTTCTCGAGCCGCGACCTCGAACATTCCTTTAAATAACCGAAACCCTAACGTAAATACTTCTCCAAACAATAATGTGGTCCCATCCCTCGACCGTGTAGATTCTGATGAGGTGCCTACTCTTGAGGGTTATATGGCTATGATGGCCGCTAATCCTTGGGCTGGCATAATAAGTTCAGTAAAACAACCCATTCACAAAATTAAGGAAAAATATTTTATACCCCATGATTATGAGGTCTTAGTCCCTCGGTCCTTTGATCGCATGCATTTTCCTCCTCAGGGTTTCTGCCCTTTCTCATTTGTTCATTTGGATGCCGGTCTTCGTTTCCCTTTAGCACCACCCATAGCCAACATTCTCACCCATTTAGATATATGCCCTATGCAATTATCTCCTAACACCATAAGTATCATAATCATTTTTGTCATCATGATGCGTTATCATAATTTCGAGCCCAGTTTCGACAATTTGTGGTCGCTCTATTCTTTCTCCGTTTCTGCTCGATCCAGCGAGCGGGGCTTTTATTACCTCTCCGCTCGACCTGAATGTAAATACTTAGATAAACTCCGATCGAACGTAGGGCCCTGGAAGGAGCGTTTTATTTTCATTCGACCACCTCCAGGTCAAACTTGGCCTTTTCGATGTGACTGGCGCCTTACTAAACCCGAACCCGAGCCTCAAGACGGGGGGTTGGAGGGTGACCAGATAAATGCTATCACCTCCGAGACTTATGACTCCAAAAAACTTCTATCAGAGGAGGTCTTGAAGGTAGCTAGCCTCTCTCCAGCACCCCTGCGAGTGCAAGGCTCCTTAGGTGATTTTAAAAATTTTTCACTAACTTTTATCATTTCTTTTGTCGCACTTCCTTTTTATATTCATGATCCAAACAACTTTTCTTTTCAGAGGAAGCAGTGATGAATGCTCGTCTTGCCGAAATTGCTCGCAACCTGCGAAGAAGGGGATCCCCGACGGTCGCGGTCGCTCCTCAGGCGGTCGTCGATGTTGCCTCCCCTGAAGTGCATCTTCCAAGCGAACAATCCGAACGTTTACCTGACACGGCAGAGACCGAGGTCGAGGCCGGCGCACGCGTGGAACCGTCAGCGATTGTCCCCACGGGTGCCCGTCGTGCCATCGAGATCGCTTCGAGTGGTTCCCAAGAAGCGAGTGGGGAGAGAGCCAGGGTCGAGGGCGAACCCAGTAAATCGAAGTAGCGGAAACGCAAGGATAGACGTAAGGGCAAAGAGAAGAGTTCCAGCAAATCAAGCAAGCGCTCGAGCAAACGAGCTGAGAGGCGTGCGGCCAAGGATGCGGCCGAAGAAGAAGAAAACACCAAGCAATTTCAGGAACAGGTCGCTTGGGGGAAACAAGCTCGAGAGGACTTTAAGACTTCGAGCAGTCGGGTCGCTGAGATGGACGGAGAAAAAATGAACCCAGATTGGGCCATCTCAGCTCGTAGCTCTGTGCTGCGTACTCTCGTTGGCCAGGATTCCTTCGAGCTATACAAGGCATGCTGCCTCGATCGCGACCAGATTTTGTTGGCCCAAACTGCCCACACGCGGGTCGAGGAGCATCTCGCTCATGTGCTGATGCAGGTAATTTTCAGTTTTTCATGTTCGCTTATACTTTCCCGAATACTTTCTTATTTCTTCGATCATTGCAGGCTTCAGCCTTTGGCCATAACCTGGCCCTCAAGTGTTCGATGTTCCGGAATGACAAAGCAAATGCGGAGAAGAAGATCCGCGAACTCGAACAAAGCCTCGAGAGTGCCAAGGCTGCTGAAAAGGAGGCTCTGGAAGCCAAAACTGCTGCGGATGCCCAGGTCGCTGCTCTGGGGAGCCAGCTTTCTGCGGCCATCGAGGAGGGCAGGCAACAGGTGGTTGTTGCCTTAGAGCAGGGGCGAACAGATGGTTTTTCGACTAGTCGCCTCGCCGGGAAGACCGAGGGTGTCATCAAGGGTCGAGAGACCTTTCTTCAATCAGACGAGTACAAACAGTCCCTTGCCCATGCTCGTCTTCAAGGTGCACGGGATTTCCTTAAGTCTCCCGTCTTCAAAACTGCGGTCGATGTTCAGTCTGCCCAATTCCTTAATGATGGGTTTGACAAATGCATCCCGCAGGTCGTGCACCTTAAGGGCTTTGCCGAGGGATTCGACCAGTCCCGTCTCGACTCCTCTTTGGATGGTCAGCTTCAGCCCTATCCTCCGGAGACTGCTTCCAATCCCAGCGAAGAGGATGAGTTCGCCAGCTTGATCAAGGAAATAGGCTATGTTCCCTAGTTTTTGGTCGTGCTCGTTCTCTTTTTTGGTTGTAACTGCTGGATGTAAATGCTTACGGTGTCGCCTGGTCGCTGTTATTATATACTTCCTTTTGTCGGGTGTCCTGTCGATCACCAACACTCTGTAATTGACCCTATTATTCAATGAAACATCTATGGTTTTGCCTTACACTTGTTGCATTCATGCGAGCACATTAATCTTGATGGTATGTTCAAGTTAGCCCTGTTCTGTCTAGCTTCCTTTCAGGTCACCTTTTCCAGGTCACGCATATTATGCCTTAGACGATCTTTTTCAGATCGTATGATTTCATTGGAATTTTCGATCATGCCTATGACCTTTTTCAGGTCGCATGTTTTCGTCGAAAATTTTAATCAGAGGTCCGTGACCTTTTTCCGGTCGCGTATTTTGCTTTGGTGCGACCTTTTTCAGGTCGCATGTTTTTTGTTGAAATTTTTTATCAGTCCGTGAACTTTTTCAGGTCGCGTGCTTCAGTTGATAATTTTTATTAGAAGTCCGTGACCTTTTTCAGGTCGCGTGATTTGCTTTGATGCGACCTTTTCCAGGTCGTGCTTTATGCCTTGGAATTTTTACGAAAAGAAATGGCCTTTCACAGGCTTCTAATTGAAATGACTAAATAAATACATGGTGATCTTTCACAGATCGTTACAGTCTCTAGCGATCAGACAAAAAAAGAAACGGATCTTCAGATCGTATATTGGAGTGATCTTTCACAGATCAGTCATGATCTTTCACAGATCGTTGTATCCAGCCTTTCACAGGCTGGTTCTGGTCCTTGTCAAGCGTAGAACTTTTTCAAGTTGTGCACATTCCATGGTCTTGGTAAGTCTTTGCCATCCATGCTTTGAAGTTTGTATGTTCCACGTTTTTTGATCTCGATGACCTTATAGGGTCCTTCCCAGCTCGGGTCTAGCTTCCCAACATGCTTTGACACTTCGACCTTCTTAAGAACTAGATCTCCCACTTGGAACTGCCTTGGTTTGACCCTTTGGTTATAATTCCTCATCATCATGTTCTTGTGATGCAAGATTTTGGCATAGACACGATCTATCCTTTCTTCGATTGTGGTGAGGTCGAAAGCTCGCTCGACCTGGTTCGCTTGTGGATCATAATGTGCGACCCTGGCTGTCATTTCTCCTACCTCTGCAGGGATTATAGCTTCAGTTCCATAAACTAAATAGAATGGTGACTCACCTGTCGAGGTTCTCGGAGTTGTGCGGTATGCCCATAATACGCCTGGTAGCTCTTCGACCCACGACCCCTTCGCACCTTCGAGCCTTGTTCTCAAATGCTGCATTAATGTTCGATTAGTCACTTTGGTCTGGCCGTTTGCTTGGGGGTTCCCCACTGCCGTGAAATTCTGCTGAATTTTTAACTCCTTGCACCATGCCAGAATTCCTTTTCCTTGAAACTGAGTGCCGTTATCCGAGATCAAGATCCGAGGTATACCGAACCTGCAAATTATGTTTTTCCAAATAAAGTTTATCACTTCCTTTTCCGATATTTTTGCCAAAGCCTCTGCTTCGACCCATTTTGAAAAATAATCAACCGCCACTATGATGAATTTTTTCTGGGCTGGTGCTGGCGGAAAGGGTCCTACAATGTCGATGCCCCATTGGTCGAACGGACATGCGATCCTAATTGGTTCCATCGAGGTCGTGGGGGTATGTATCAGTGTTGCATACTTCTGACAGCTCTCACACCTTTTGGCGAATTCCATTGCGTCCTTTACTAATGTGGGCCAAAAATAGCCTTGCCTTGCGACCTTCTGCGCTAGCGACCTGCCCCCTGAACGATTACCACAACTTCCCTCGTGAATCTCTCTTAAGACATAATGAGCCTTTTCTGGGTCGAGGCATTTTAATAGCGGACCTTCGACCGTTCTTTTGTATAGTTTATCCCCCACTATCGTGAACCTGTTTGCTTTGAACCTCAATTTTTTTGCTTCGACAGGATCGCTGGGTACAACCCCTTCACGTAGGTACCTGATTATACCTGTCTTCCATTATACCTCCTCCTCGATCGCTTGCACTTCCATGGTTGGTTCATCAACCTCTGGCACTTCCTTGACCATTACTGAGATACTGCGATCCTTTATGCCTGCCATCATAAGCCCCGAACTTAGACAGAGCATCTGCTCGTGCGTTTTCTTCTCTTGGGATTTGTTGAATCGAGCACTTGTCAAATTTCTGCATCATTTCCTTCACCTTTCTCAAGTACTAGGTCATTGACCATTCTCTCGTTTCATATGCTCCTTCGATCTGCATCGCGACCAGTTGAGAGTCGGTGCATACATCTAACCTTTTGACCCCAGCTTGACTTGCCATTTTTAGGCCCAGAATTAGTACCTCGTATTCTGCCTCGTTATTAGTGATGGGGAACACCAGTTTTGCCGCGATCTCAATTTCTACCCCTCCGGGTCCCTGTAACAAAATTCCTGCACCTCCATTATTCGCATTTGACGATCCATCGACATGGAGCAACCAGCCTTCCTGAGGCTTTACTTCCTGGTCACCTGCGAGCTCGACAATAAAATTAGCAAAAACTTGAGATTTAATGGAAATTCTTGCCTGATATTCAATATCGAATTCTCCTAGCTCGACCGCCCACTTGATCAAGCGACCTGAAGCATCCGGTCTGGACATGATTTGTTTCAGGGGGTAGTTTGTCAATACTACGATCTTGTGAGATTGAAAGTATGGTCTCAACTTTCGAGCTGTAGTAACCAAAGCCAGTGCCAACTTTTCGATCTGGATGTATCTTTTCTCTGCCCCTTGAAGCATTCTGCTCATATAATATACTGGATTTTGCGACCCCGCTTCTTCCTTTACCAAAACAGAACTTACTGCATCATCAGACACAACTAGGTATAAGTATAACACCTCACCTATCTTAGGATTTGCAAGCAGGGGTGGTTTTGTCAAATACTATTTTAGATCAGTCAATGCTTGTTCGCACTCTTCGTTCCACTTGAAATCCTTCACCTTCCTCAGGGTTTTGAAAAATGGTAAGTTACGGTCCGCTGATCGCGAGATGAAGCGACTAAGAGATGCGATCTTCCCGGCTAGTTTCTGTACATCTTTGACCGTTTTTGGCGAACTCAAACCCAATATCGCTTCTACTTTTTCTGGATTTGCTTCAATCCCTTTCTCGCTCACCATGTATCCTAAAAATTTTCCGCCTCGAACTCCGAATGTGCATTTTGATGGGTTTAATTTCATGCCATATGTTCGCATCACTTCGAACGCCTTTCTCAGGTGATCGAGGTGATGTTTCTCCTCTTTGCTCTTGACCAACATATCATCCACGTAGACTTCCATAGACTGGCCGATCAACTCCTTGAACATCCTGTTCACCAACCTTTGGTAAGTGGCACCTGCATTTTTTAACCCAAAAGGCATTACATTATAACAATAAATGCCATTTTCAGTAACGAATGATGTCTTACCTCTATCTTCCTCCGCCATGAAGATCTGATGATATCCCTGGTATGCGTCCATCATGCTGAACAGTGCGCATCCTGCGGTCGAATCGACCAGTAAGTCTATTCGAGGCAGCGGGTACGGGTCCTTTGGACATGCTTTGTTCAAGTCTGTAAAATCTGTACACATTCGCCATTTGCCGGATGCCTTGGGCACTATCACCACGTTTGATAACCATTCTGTGTACTGGACCTCCGCTACGTATCCCGCCTTCAGAAGCTTATTGACCTCTTCCTCAATGATTTTGTTCCTTTCCACGCCGAACGATCATTTCTTTTGCTTTACCGGTCGCATCTGCGGGTCTACATTGAGCCTATGCACGATGACCTCTGGATCTATCCCCTTAAAGTCCGACGGGCTCCATGCGAACATGTCAGCATTTTCCCTTAAAAATGCGATCATTAGTGTTTCTAAGTTCGATGTCATTTGCGACCCGATCCTTGTGGTCCTGTTGGGCTCGCCTGGGGTCAATTCGATCACTTTGTGCTCTTCCATTGGTTCTATCCGTTCGGGCTTTGATTTTTTCAAGGTATCCATGACTTCTTCAGGATGGTCGACCCCTATCCTTCGTTTGGTTTTCGTGTATTCTCCTTCTTTCTTTTTTAAAGACAGATTATAACATTTCCTTGCCTCCCGCTGGTCGCAACATACCTCGCCTATTCTGCATGGTGTTGGAAACTTCATCTTCAAATGGTAAGTGGACACAATAGCTTGAAACAAGTTTAAACTGGGTCTTCCCAAAATCACATTATAAGCAAATGGATTATCAACGACCAAAAATTTTATCATTAAAGTTTTCTTTCTCGGTTCGTCGCCTAATGAGGCTGGGAGGTCGATGGTTCCCAATGGTGTTACCTCACTTCCCCCGAATCCTACTAAAGGCGTTTGTACTGGTTGTAGCCGGGCAGCATCAAATCCCATCTTCCTCAATACTTCCATGAATACAATGTCCACCGAACTGCCATTATCAATTAGCACCTTGTGCACATAATAATTTGCTATGTCCATTTTTATCACCATGGGGTCATTCTGCGACCCTGCTTCGGCTACCATGTCTTTCTTACTAAATGTAATTTCTTCACTCTGTTATACACTTAGTACCAACTCTCTCACCCCTGAGCTCCCATATCCGTATCGAGCATATCTCTTCCTCGACCTTGCTGAATCACCCCCCGTAGGTCCGCCCGCGATCGTATGAATGACCTCTTTCACAGGAGCATTATTGCGTGCGACCTCGTCCGGTCTATCGCGTCTTCTGTCCTCTCTATGCTGGAACCTTTCCCTGCTATGGGGTCTACTCCTCGATCTCTCTCTTCGTGCATCTCTGTGCTCCCTTTCATTCTCAAAGTTTCGGGGTTTCCTTACGTAGTCCTTAAAATATCCTTGCCTGACCAATCTCTCTATTTCATCTTTCAATTGAAAACAATCCTCGGTGTCATGTCCCTTTTCCTTGTGAAATTTGCAATACTTGTTACCCAAGTACCTCTTTGATGGTGTAGCTCGCGTTTTCTTGGGCCACTGGAGTACATTCGCCTTTTCAACCATCATCATCATCTGTTCCCTGGAAGCCCGCAATGGAGTATATCTGTGGAATCTAGGCTGATACGGTGCCTCCTGATCTTTTTCAGATCGCACCCTTCGGTCTCGGCCTCGGTCCCTCGCTCGTTCACGACCTCGACCCCCCATCCATTCGCCATCCTTCATTGCGTTCATTTCTTCTTCATCTATGTATTTCTGAGCCAGTCTCATTAATTGCTCTACGTCTTCTGGGGGGTCCCTTGCTAATGCTGATGCAAAAGGGCCTTTCTTTAATCCATGTATAAGGATGCTGATCATCATGTCAATCCTCAGATCTTGGACCTCTAAGGTCTCGTTATTGAACCTACCCACGAAACTTTTTAATGATTCATCCTCTTTCTGCCTTATAGTGAATAGGTGAGTGGCCGATCTTTTTTGTTTCCTTTTACTTGCGAAGTGGAATGCAAATTTCTGTATCAATTGTTCGTACGTTTCGACGGTTCCACTGGGCAAGCTAGTGAACCATTCTTGCGCCTTTCCTGCTAGAGTGGTAACAAACAACTTAGCATTAATGGAATCAGACTGACCATAAAGATTCATTACCAGATCGAATGCAGCGACATGCTCCTGTGGATCCTTGCTACCGTCATACTTAGGCAGATCCGGCATTCTGAAATGGGGGTCCACGGTCTCAGTGAGAATCTTGTTAGAGAATGGCGAGTTCCTATGCTGGGCCACTATCTCCCCCCGTCGTTTAAGCTCGCTAATTTGAGCTCCCAATTTTTCAATCTGGCGACCCACGTCCTCGACCTCTGCCTTAGAAATTCCTGGTTCTCTCCTCTTACTTTTTTCCTTTTGGCTAGACGCCGCATCGGACACTTCATAGGTAGCGCCTTTCACAGGCATCTCCCTGTTGTCCTCTCTCATCTCGTCCTCAATTTCATTTTCTCTGAACAACTGTCACTTGGCCGGTTCGCGGACTATCGGGGTGGCAGTTCTCCTTTCGTATTCCACTATCGCATTTCTGCTTGCCTTCCTACTAGCCTCGTCTATCATCCTTTGGAGTTCGTCTCTAGTAAGCTGAATGACTTGATCATTCTGTCGCTGAGAGTTCCCTTCGTACTCTCCTGATAGCTGGTCCCTCCTTGACGGCCCTTCCATCTCGTGAAAGTACGTTATCTTCTCAGATTTCCCACAGACGGCGCCAATTGATCTGGGTCGTTACTCGATCACCTGGGTCCTACTTGGATTTGGGTACCCTCGGGCTCGATCTGGTTAGCTTCCGGACAATACCTGAGAAGAAACAAGCACGTGAGACTAGCCGGGAGGGTCCCCGGCGTAGACACTCCGATGCTTAAGTCAGATTCTGGTCGAGATGGATGGTCGATAATATGGAGAATAGTGCTGGTCGAATACAATTGGAATAACTTACCTCAAATGCGGTGGGTCAGGCTTATTTATAGCACCAAGTGTCCGTACCTTCGTGGTCCACGTGGCCTCATCTCGTTAGTCTGACAAGTTTTAGCATCAAAGATCCATATTTGGACACATGGTCCTTGGTAATACCCGGGTCACTGATCCGGGGCGGGTCGTGTGACCCGGCCCGTATCGCTGGTACGCGGGTCTGGTACTTCTTTGTAGCCTGGGACCCACTTTTCAGGGTGTTTTTGGTCTTTTGACCAATTTATTGGGTTATACCCACATCAGGTAATATCGATTTTTATTAAGTTTTTTTGTTAATATCAACAAATTAGGTGAATTTTGACTAACAATGAACCTATTTGTTAGATGGACGCAAATCTCAAGAGTAGTAGATATAATTTTCCAAACTATAGGGGATCTACGTGTAATTACACCAAACCTCAGGGGAGGAGGTGTAATTATCCCAAATTAGAATGATTAATTAACTCTCAAGCATTTTAAATACATACAAGTCCTAATTTGAATCCCTCTAAACAATGGGTCTAATAAGCTATTATATATATATATATATATATTCCCTGTAAATGTGTTATGTAATTTACAATAGTTAGTTATATTTATCTTTTGATTTTATTAAGTACGTTTCAGTATTTTGTATATCGTACAGAATAATTATTTGTACTCAAGTTTCTCGTTCATTCATCCCTTCAAGATTCAGGGTATTTGTCTGATACCCATCTATTAATATTAAAACAAAATATGATTCGTAATTATATATATATATTATCTTTTTATAATTAGGTGATTATATATTAATTAATATTATGATAATAATCAAATATTGTTTTGATTAAAAAAATAATAATAAACACAAGAAGCTGATGATCAAGTTTCCAATACATAATGTTATTTAATTTTTTCACATTCAGTAGTTTATAAATTTACATAATTTTCACCTATATATATATATATATATATTAGAAGTTAGGAGGATAAATGGTAAGAATGCTGGGAAAATTAAGTAATTAAGTGGGAGAGAAACCCTACACCAGTAATCACCTAATTAACATCACACTTGCTTTCAATTTCTGCAATCAATAATTCATGGAGAAGAATAATCCAGACAATTATAATAATATATATTAATGGGCCCAATAATCATCTCTTACTTTTTTAGCTATTATTAGTAATTAAGTAATGATTATATATAGTATTTTGTACATTTTGATTAATTAATCATGGGCCAACTCATAATTATGCTTATACTTCCCCATCTTGTGGATTGAGGAACATCATTTCACATAAATGTGTTGATCATATATAGTACATTGTAATTACTTCTACTTAAAGATTGTTGCACAGGTCCTTTTTCATATGGTGTCAAACCTGTTTTTCCATTTAAAAATAATAATAAAAAGTATATATTTTGATTTTTTTAATAAATTTAATTATATTTAAATTTGGTTTAATTATTAATATAATTAAAACAGAGTAGGATTCACCATATATGTATGCATGTTTTTTTTTTTTTTAAACAATTGGATTGATCTTTAGCAAATTTTCAAATCTTATTAAAAAAAATCGAGCTTATTGTTATGGTTAAAAGTTCGATTTGAAATGCAGCAACGCAGTAAAACGCACTGGCTGGTAGATGGGGACAAAAATACTAGATTTTTTCATGTTTTTGCTTCTGCTCGGCATAGGTATAATTCTATCATCCGATTGAGGAATGAGGAGGGCAATTGGTGTGATAAGGAAGAGGACATTCAACATGTTTTGCTGAGGTATTTTCAGGGCATTTTCTCTTCTACTCATCTGCCTAACCTTGCCATGAATGAGGCGCTCACTTGTCTTCAGCCATGGGTCACTCCTGAAATGAACCAGTCCTTATCTGTTCCATTCACGGCGGATGAAGTCAAGCGTGTTGTGTTCGATATGTTCCCTCTCAAGTCTCCCGGTCCAGGCGGTATGGCCCTGGTAACTTTTCAGCACTTTTGGCTTGTTGTAGGGATTGACGCTATTTCTGTTGTTATGAATATTCTTCATGACCGTGTTTTGTTGCACAAACTCAACTACACCCATATTGTCCCCATCTTGAAGTGTGATTCACCGGAAACAGTGGTTCAACTTCGCCCCATTAGCTTGTGTAATGTTGTAGTCAAGGTCGCCCCTAAATGTGTAGCTAATAGAATTAAACACATGCTTGATGTTATCATTTCTCAGTCTCAATCTGCCTTCTTTCCTGATCGTCTTATCAGCGATAATGTTTTATTAGCTTTCAAATTGAATCATTTTATTAAAGTCTCATCCCGACCCCGTGATGCATATGTGCCATTGAAATTAGACATGAGTAAAGCATATGATAGAGTCGAGTGACCTTTCCTCAGGGAAGTGCTTCTTAGGTTAGGCTTCCAACATAATTTTGTGAACGCGATTATGTGCTGATGACTTCCGTATCTTATTCTCTTACTTTGAATGGTTAACAATTTGGATTTTTCAAACCGGGAAGGGGTATCCGTCAAAGTGACCCCCTTGCCCATACTTGTTTAATTTCTGTGCTGAAGCTTTCTCTTGTCTGATTCAACGGGCTGAGTGAGTGGGGGCTTTAGAGGGGTTGAGGGTGGCTCCACAGGCCCCAACTGTGTCTCATCTGTTATTTGCTGATGACACACTAGTGTTTTGTGGTGCAAAGGATGAACAGTTGAGGGAGATTAAGAGGATTTCTGCAGATTTTTGGTGGATAGGTGAACACATTGGGTAGTGTGGTCAAAGTTGTGTCGGCCTCATTCGAAAGGGGGATTGGGATTTAGGAGGTTGAGGGAGTTTAATCTAGCATTGTTAGCTAAGCAAGGGTGGAGAATTATTTCTCGACCAACCTCCTTGCTAATTCAGGTTATAAAAGCCAAATATTTCCAACAATGTTCGTTATGGGAGACGAGGTGTGGGTCGAGACCATCATGTACTTGGAAGAGTGTGTTGGGGGTGAGGAATTTACTGAAGGAGGGTTGTTCCTGGGTTGGGGAGGGAGTTGGAGGTTCAAAGGGAGGATTGCGATGGAGGTTCCAAAGGGATGGTCGTTTTACGGTCCGTAGGGCGTACAAATAGGCTGCACTTGTTTAGTTGGTCACCTTTATCTATGGTTGCGAGTTTATGTTGGTCTGTCTTTGCTAAGTTGGTTATATGTCTTAGATTTCGAGTTTAGCAGTTGTTTTGTTTATGATCTTTTGTTTTGTTTTGTTTCGATGACGTTTGTAAGGATTTTTTTTTTTTTTTTTTGTCGTTTGGTTTTATTTCTAATATATCATCGCTATAAATTTCAACAAAAAAAAAAGTTCGAGTTAAAATGAGTTCTTGACAATTAATCTCAAATCGAATATTTAGTAAACCTATCCAAATTAATTGGGCAGTTTTTCTTTTTTAATTAAAGTGGATATTTAACTGGCCCGAATATGTCCAATGGGCGGCCTACTTGGAAAAATAGTTTGCATATTTGGGCTTCATTATATGGGCCAAGCCCAAATATATTAGGAATTGGATCAGCCCAATTGTATTTCAATCTATCCCAAGTGATATAGCTTGCTTGTATGGCCTTTTGATTCTCCCTGTAAATTAACCTGTACGGTCAATTGTCCCAACAACCCACCCCCACCCTCGAAAAAAAATAAATAAAAAAAAACCCTTATTTTTCATTTAAATTTAAATGTAAATTACAGCCACCTCCATCGAGGTTTGATATAATTAAAAATACCCCTTTTTTTTTGAAAAAATTACAAATACCTCCCCTAAGGTTTGTAACTATCTAACAAATAACTCATTTTCATCCATTTTTATGGGTGAACTGATCAAAATGCCCTTATGCATTGAATTATTTTTTATTTAATTCTTAAAATTTTTTGGACTACAATGCGCAGAGAGATGTTTCTTAAGCTTTTTACACAGGAGCAATAATGCATTTATCTCGGTTGATTTTTCTACAATTTTAATAAAAAATTCAAGGACAAAATGGTCAATTTCAGGCCTTTGGTAAAATTTACAAACCTCATGAGAATATTTGTAAATTTTCAAATAAAAAAAAGATATTTTTAATTATGTCAAACCTCAAGGGAGGTGGCTGTAATTTATCCTTAAATTCATTAATACCCATATCGTAGGCAAGATTCTCAAATAGCTAAAAAAAACTCAAAGATAGGACTTTGAGGATGAATTTGTCATTTTCCAAAAAATGAGGACTAATTTGAAAATATATTATGGAAATACAGGTGGAAAAGCATGATGATAAAGTTGAAGGATGTTTGTAACATCTATTAGCCACTAAATCTGGCTAAGATTTTATTTTATTTCATTTTTTTTTCTCCCACATATATCCTTTTTATCCTTCACCATATTTTAACTTTGCACTTTGAACTTTGAAGGGCTAAAGGGTATTCAAAACAACAATTATATTAGAAAGGAAACAAGTAGTCAATGCTTATTGGGCAAGAGAAAGTTCTAATCTATTTCATGTTATTTTACATTAAATAACAAGAACTATACTATCTGAATAATGAAAATTATTTCATTCTTATATGATCTAATCTAATCACATGAAAATGGATAATTACACCACTCTCTTTTGAAATTTAGTGTAATTACACGTAGATAACTTGTGGTTTGAAAAATTACATTTAGTACCCTTGACGTTTGTTTTCGTTTAACAAAAGATCCATAGGCAAAATTCATCGAATTTGTTGATAATAATAAATAATTGAATGAGATTCCATATTTAACCCCGATTGACTTATTACTAACTTATTGCAGGTCAAATAAATATTTTCTGATCTTGAAACGCACTAATGCATGTGCAGAGGTACATCTTCACCCTTATAAGGGTAGTTGGTCACAAAAGATTTGTTTGACCTGCAATAAATCATTCGTAAGTCAATCGGGGGTAAATATGAATTTTTAGCTAATATCAACAAATTCGAGAAATTTTGACTAACAAGTGATCTATTTGTTGAACAAAAACAAACGTCAAGTATAACAAATGTGATTTTGTAAAATATAGGAGGAGTTTACATATAATTACACCAAACCTCAAAAGGGAGCAGTGTAATTATCCTTTTTATAAAAACATTTCTTTTGTAGAACAAAAAAGTCCTTTTTGAATAATTATTGAAAGTTCAAACATTACTTAATAAAATAATATATTTCGTACGTTCATATTCCGTTACTTTATCAAGTAAAATAACAAAATTACTCTATCAAATAAAAGATAAAAATTGAAAATTGACCAAAAAAATCCTATAAAGAAAAGAGGGTAAAAATTTGCACCGACAAGCCAATGGGAATTGAATTCCCATTATAAAATTTGGTCAAGTGATATGATTCAGATCCACCACCCCACCACCATTATTTTGTGATCATACAATAGAAATATTAAAAATTTATTTTAAAAAAATATATTTAAAAATAGAAAAAAAGTGGTGTCCAAGTGCTGCAACACCACATTTCAAGAAACACCTAACTAATGTTGACATGATGTGTGGGGACATTTCTTTCCATAGTCCCATATCATATTAATGAATCAATCCAATTTAATACCACATTTTCATTGCCTACAAACATACCTACCTCTCTTCCATTTCTTCATTGCTTTGTCTAATCCATTTTCTGTTTTAGAATAATTATATATATACCCATCAAAAATGACATATTATTTACATAAATAACCCATATTTTTTTGAAATATTATACACGCAATCCCCCAAAAACATCAACACCGTCACACAAAATCTATGTTTTTTGACTATTAAGGGTGATTTCTCTATTTATGTAAAAAATAAGAATAATTTGTGTAAACAAATCATAGATCATGGTACGTACATCTTTGTCCTCATTTCCCATTATTTGGAGAGTGAATTTGTGTTAGCTTGGTGCTTAAATTCACATCAAGAAGCATTGGATACTACAAAGGGGGTTAGAAAAGGGAGAAGAAGAACAAGAAAAAAGGGGTTTGATGATATAAAGTTTGGTCCAACTTTCATATTAGTTATATATGGCAAATCATTCTAAAGAAACATTATATATGGTATTCACCCTTCAGTCTAATCATCAAATCTAAAAATCTTGAATAAATCAATATATTGTTGACTGTCGTCTAAGAATTATACGACGAGTAGATATGGTATGATGCAGAAAAAGGAAAATATGCAAGCAATTCCTTATAATATTGCAAACGAGTAAATTTTAAAGAAAATAAGAAGGTAAAATATTATTATTTTCTTCATAAAAGATTAATTTGCTCATTTGCTATTCACATGGAGGTATATTGCATTAAACTCAGCAGAAAAATAAAGGGTTTAATCTAATTCTTTTTATTGTAGTGGATGAGAAAACACATTTCATAAATAATGAGCATAACCCCAACAAAAGGGTTTAGACAAGAACTAGTTTCATTTGTTTATGACAAGAAGTCATGATTTGTGAGAATGTCAAGAAAACAAACATGTTGTGGTTTGTTAATGCCTAAGTTAGGTTTAGAGAGAATGTTCCAATCAAGTTCTAATCTTTTGCTGACTTTGACAAATGAGACAGACACACACTCACTCACTGCAATGCCAGTGGGCTGCTACTGGAATTATTGGTGATGTTGAAAAACAAAACACTGATCAAAAGTGTTAGGCTATTAACAATTTTTCCTATTAAAATAAATAAAACAAGCCCAAGATTTCTAAGTTTCAACTAACATATTAATGATTTTTGCTGCAAGAATCAATCTTTTCTTTATTTTCTTGATCTTGCTCGCTAGTTTCTCTTTCATCCCCACCATGAGACTTTAACTCCTTTTCCAAAAGTGATTGGTGAAAGATTGTACTGTTTTTCTTTTTTCCCTGACCAGTTTTAGCAGTGATCTTTATTTCAAGAAAGGGGGATACTATTTCACTGCAAACACTCCATCTTGATGGGCTTAAAACCTGTAAGAGATTAACAAAAGAAGCAGAAGAACAATTACTTCTTGCACCTAACAAAGTCCCATATATGTTTCATTTGCCTCACTGTCTGATTATTAGATGAGCAGTACTATTTGTGGGTCTTTGTCCTTTCACTTCACCCTTGTATTTCTGTTGTTCCTTTAAGCTGAGCCCATGCAGCTGTCATAGTGCTGCATTATGCAGATTTTTATGCTTTCTGTAAATCTTTTCTGTTCTTGAAAATGGTGGGTTTTGGGAGATGAATGATCTTCAGTTCTAACCTGGGAGATATGGAGCTGCAATTGAGTTCTATGTTACTGGGATTTTCTTTGATTCTCTGTGGTTTCCTATTTCAAGAATCTGCAGGTAATGGGCTCTGCTTTTTTCATTGTTATTACACACAGAAGGTGGTGTTAGGTTCATAAACTCTTGATTTCTAGTGAAGTAGTATGAATTTTGCTGTTGGAACTCTCCATAACCATGCTAATTGTGTAAGATATGGTTTATTACATGGTTTTTTTGTTTGAGAAATCAATTATGTTTTCACTCAGGTTTTTGTACACTGTGAGAATGCTAGTTCCTGATTTTATGGTTTGATTCAGCTTTACCTATGAATGTATTAGTATCAGATGGTACCATTAGATTTCTGTTTAGATGCCAGTAGAGGTTCAAAACTGTGATAACATGTCATTTGAGCATTTTCCACATGTCTTCTTGAACTGATCTGCTTTTATTTGCCTTCAAATATGTTGTCCTAACCATTTCATCATGCATGGCATTTTGCAGGTTTTGGTTTACCATCATTGTCTGTAGCTTCTATTCTTCTTCCAATCAAACTGGGAACCCCTGAACTTAGGCTCTACGCTGGCGGACGTCGTTTTTTATTACTTCGAAATGGTAACTTTTCTTCGTTCTCCATTCATTAGGTTGCTGTTGGTTGATGTCTACATGTCTCCAAGCACATTTTTTGCCTGTCTCCGTTGAAATGCAGAATTCCTAAGAGGTCAATTTATCTTTCTGTAGCCCCCAGTCCTCGGAGATTAAATGTCTCCAGCAATGCATATGCGCCTTCTACGCCGTCTCCCAGCCACCGAGCCAAGAAAGGGATACATAGATTCGGTGGAAAATTCCACCACTTCGTTCCTGATCTTGAGCCTCCCATGGCTTCTTATACATGGAAAGGTCAGTTTCTGCTAGCTGAAACTGTTTCTCTTTTAGTTTGATTATGTTGCCTTTGAGTTGTTTAACATTTTTCTTCTCTTTTCACGCAGGACCTGCTATCTCCCCTTCTCCATCTCCCTTACCGTCTCCACGGAGCTGGATTTTGCCAAGACCTCTGCCATTACCCGCAATTCCATCCAAGCATTTAAACGGTAAGAACAGATTCATTGTTCATCGTGTACTCCTATTTGCATATTGTTCCATCTAAACATGACTGATTTGTAAACTAAATATCGGCTGCAATCTGTGTCCGCAAGTGCCCAGCCCATCGCCTACCATTTCTCCGACGAGTTCTCCTGTTGTAAATAATAAGAAAACTCTATCACCGTTGCCAAGTCTGACATTACCACCACCTCCTCCTAATCGAGGTACATATGCCGGTTTTTTAGTTTCTGTAATTGACTTCATATTTGCCTTAGTTTCAAGAAGTTTTGTCATATTTATAACAATCAAGTTTTTATATTTCAGAATGTGCATCTGTAAAATGCACCGAGCCATTGACTTATACACCACCAGGGTCACCCTGTGGCTGTGTTTGGCCGATTCAAGTTAGACTCCGGTTCAGCGTCTCCCTGTATACATTCTTCCCCTTGGTTTCTGAACTTGCTGAAGAAATTGCCGCTGGCATCCCACTAGACCGAAGTCAAGTTCGAGTTATTGGAGCAGATGCAGCAGACCAACAACTAGAGAAAACGACAGTCCTCATTAACTTGGTACCTCTAGAAGAGATGTTCAAAGCTGCAACTGCATTTTCCATTTATACCAAATTCTGGAAGAGAGAGCTCTTCATTAAGACTCCCGTTTTTGGTGCTTACGAAGTCTTATACGTTCGCTATCCAGGTAGCCAAATGAACATTACTATATTTAAATATCTGAGTAAAAATACTTGTTGGTGGATCATTTTTCATTTTTCAAGTAGCTTTCTTTCCCAACAGCCTATTTTCAAAGCTAAGATCTTTAGTATCATCCGATAATCCAATAACTGTACAGAGAGTTGAATGTGAAGCTAGATAAATAATTCCCACCATAGTATGCTGATTGATATTTGAAGTTGATACCGTGTATCGCAAAGTTTTTGCTTTTTCGAGTAATTTCTCCACTTTAATTTACTTGATTGCAATCTTCTTGGAAGTTTACAAGTGAAATTTACAGGTCTACCGCCATCTCCTCCTTCACGGCCCTCTGGCTCTGCTACGATTGACGTTCAACCTTATCCTGGCAGCAGGAATGATGACGGGCCGATAAAACCATTGGGGGTAGATGTTCCAAGGGGAAGGAAGACTGAATCTAGCAAAAATATGGTCATCATAATTGTCCTATCATCAGTGACAGCTTTTGTAGTGTGCTTGGGATTTATTTTGCTATTTCTGTCAAAATCTGGATGTTGCAGTTTTCTATGCAGACAAAGTGAGCAAGGTTTAATATCTTCGGACAGAAAACCTTCAGGTATGGCATGGGATGATATGATGAAAACACAATGCATTGAGTCAAACATGGAAACATCAATCTTAGTACGATCTTGTTGCTTGTGCTGTCAAATAATATAGATTAAAGAGATTCTTGAACAATTCTTGAATAGTGTCTAATAGTAAAAATAAGCATTATATTGTACTAGAAAATCCACATGAGTGAAACCACTCGTAAATCCAATGATATGAACTGGCAGGTGGTGGAAGATTGCTCGCGTTAAGAAGCCGGCCCAGCTCACCTTCAATGTCCTTTAGTTCCAGTCTTCTGGCATGCACAGGAACAGCTAAGGTTTTTAGCATTGAAGATATAGAGAGAGCCACTGACAACTTCGATACTTCAAGAACTCTTGGTGAAGGTGGTTTTGGACTTGTATATGGGGGCATTCTTGATGATGGAAGAAAGGTGGCCGTGAAAGTTCTCAAGAGAGACGATCAGCAGGGCAGTCGTGAGTTTTTGGCAGAAGTCGAGATGCTTGGCAGGCTGCATCATAGAAACTTGGTCAAGCTGATAGGTATCTGTGCTGAGGATCAATGCAGATGTCTTGTATATGAGCTTGTTCCCAATGGAAGCGTTGAATCTCATTTACACGGTTTGCACAGATTAGATTTGCCTTCTTTAATTTTTTGCTCGAGATATTCCTCTGTTCTATTCTCTCTCTATGTTTTTCGTTTACCAAGATGCTTGGTGTCCTTGTTCTCAGGAGTTGATAAGGAGGTTGCTCCTCTTGACTGGCGTGCCCGGATGAAAATCGCCCTCGGTGCAGCCCGTGGTTTGGCATATTTGCATGAGGACTCGAGTCCTCGTGTAATACACAGAGACTTCAAGTCCAGCAACATCTTGTTAGAATATGATTATACCCCTAAAGTCTCTGATTTTGGTTTGGCTAGAGCAGCAATGGAAGAAGGAAACAAACATATTTCAACTCATGTCATGGGAACTTTTGGGTAAGAACTTCTTTATCAAGAATGTCTATAAACATCTTACTTCTAGACCCACTAACAGCTGCCCCTTTGTATTATTGCAAATTTTAAACATAAAGATAAAGTCTAAAAAAGAATACCATTTCTATGATTAAGATGTTAAATTTCAATAGAATCAACTTAGCCTTGACTCAAAGAGGTCAGAAACAAGCTTTTTCACTGATAGGGATTAATTTTTCTCCTAGTGTGAAGGTCTATTAGCAAACAACGGTGTTCCGGTCGCTGTTTTACTGTTAAAGCCATTATGCGTAAACTTAGCCTTTGGACTGAAAATATTCCTTGTGCAGTTACTTAGCTCCAGAATATGCAATGACTGGGCATCTCCTTGTTAAAAGCGACGTTTATAGCTATGGTGTTGTTCTACTTGAGCTACTAACTGGGAGAAAACCTGTGGACTTGTCACAGCCACCGGGGCAAGAAAACTTGGTTGCTTGGGCTCGTCCTCTCCTTGCAAACAAGGAAGGTCTTGAAACAATCATCGATCCAAGTTTAAGATCAGATGTACCATTAGATAACTTTGCCAAAGTTGCAGCAATAGCATCAATGTGTGTCCAACCAGAAGTCTCTCACCGTCCATTCATGGGGGAAGTAGTTCAAGCTTTGAAGCTCGTCTGCAACGAGTTTGAAGAAACAAGAGAGCCCATGTCAAGAAGCTGCAGCCATGAGGACTTCTCCATCGATATAGAGAGCAAGCACAGCAGAATATCGAATGAACTTGTGGAAGACTTAGAGAAATGTGATTCAACTCTTGACACAAAGATAGCATTATCAGCTGTGGATTTAAAAAGTTCATCAGCAGGGTTTGCAGGGCAGGAATCCGAGTCTTTTAGGAGGCAATTCAATTCTGCTCCTCTGAAAATGGGAAGAAAACGTAAATTCTGGCATCGTTTGAAGGGACTGTCTAGAGGCAGCATGAGTGAGCATGAGTATTCATTAAACTTGTGAATTCAGACAGTAAAATCATATGTTGTCCATAGTTTGTGGATCCTATCTGGAACATCTGAAACATCGGCGAAGGCCAGATCAATAACAGCTGCAGCATTGACAGCCTTAGTCTGAGTTGTTTTATGTTGTTCTTCAGCTCAGCTTCTTTGTCTCAAGCGTCCATGTCTTTTGATTAGTCAAGTTTTATTTAGCAAAAATAGAGTTAAACACTATAGACAAAGATAAAGATGGTCTGAAATCATTACAAATACATGATTGAGCAGCAACTTAAGGGAGATACATCCCATAGAATAGTTTACAAAAACAGCAATATGCAAGGTGCAGTATTGTTGCCAAAATGTGGTATTTTTTCTGATCTTCCACTTCCGGGCGACAAAGATGGATTACTTTCCTACTTTCCGATTATAGTTATAAATCATTAATAAAAAAAATCTATGCCTTTTGCAGTTGCCTCGAAAGTTAGTCCTTAACCCGATTCAAAAAAATATAAAATGACTTGAGTTGTACTCGAGATCCAAAGACTTGAAGTTCAATTAAAAGTCAGTTTAACTCGCGGGCTAGCTTGACTCGTCGTAAAACCCCAATTTCAAATTAGTGGAGCAGTACTGACAATGAGATCCAACTTCATGATTTGCTGCTAGTTCTTGTGATCTATCAAGAAAATATGGCCTCTCATTTGTTACTATGTATCCCTTTTTCTGTCTCAAATTCACTGAACTCTGACAACTCTCCCACTTGTTTTCATTGGCTCATAATTTTTCTTGCCAAAAACAAGTGGTCATTGCTCAGTTCTGTGGAGAGAATTTCATCCAGACAGTGACATAAGAAACTCAGTAAGATACAAATGGTAGATGATGATCCAGAAATAGATAATACATAGCAGCATGCATCAGGAGAACTGATACTGTGAATAATACAGCAGACTGGGATCATAATGATTTTCACATCCGCAATCAGGAAGCCGCTCTCTCTACAATAGGATCAAAGAATTAGTAATATTTCCTATAACAAACACAAGCTGAACACCTCTTCTTCTACTTGTTATTGGGAATGGTTCTCAAACCCCAGCTGCTTTGCCTAATCTTTCCCTCAAAATCTTCACTCCCATGTACCTGCATTTGTGCATTTTACATAAAACAAGTCAATTTGATTGTTTCTTGATCTCCTCATTTGAAGAAAAGTAGTATTACGATCTTACCGGCCCATCATCATGACTGTGGCTTGAGGATTAGTCCCCGGGGACTCGGTGAAAGTCGAGCCGTCGATGACGCGGAGCCCTTTGACTCCAAGAACCTTATAATCAGGGCTCACCACTTTGCCCACATGGCAACCTCCATGGTAATGCCAAATTGTAATGAGGGTGTCTTTGCAGAACTGTTCCAGGCATTTTGTGTCATTGGTGTGTTTAGGTATAAGATTAACATTAGCTTCAACGCTCAAGTTCAACAGCTTCTCCACCACGTCCTTCTCGTACTGTGCGTAGGGGGCAAAGTGTTTCGCCTTCAGAATTTTCTCCACAACACGTATGCCGTCCACACATCGTGCCAAATCAGCTGGATGGCTGAAGTAGTTGAAGGTGATTGAAGGGTTGTCGTCAATATTCTTGTTTATTAGGCTAATTTGACCTGTTGACAAGGGGTTGGCTATCTTTTCAAGGATGAAACCTCCCTTAAATGCTTCATGTGGAAGGTTTCTCTTTCTTCTCCTGTACTCATGAATTGCTTCGTGTGTTCTTTGCTTCGGAGGAATTGTTGATAGCTGGCCTATCTGTTTATACGACAAAGCAGGACAGTGACATCTCAGACTCAATTCTTGCAATTTCTAGTAAGGAAAAAGTGTTACGGAGATTAGAATGAAAAACGAAGAACAAGTTCTATTACCTCAGCTGAAGCGATTCCGTGGTCCCAATGAATGCTATCTTTTGATTGTCCAAAACCACTGCTGGCTTCAATGTACACTCCCAGCTTTGTAATTCCTACAGTTTGTATCAAAGACTGTTTGACAGGAGTCTTACTGGGGACAAAAATTGTGTTGAGGGGATTATCAGACATCCCCTTTCCGACAAACTCATTATCAAGCACAACAGGAATGTTAAACTTTTTGAGTTCTGCTTTTGGGCCAATGCCACTGAGGAGCAGCAGATGAGGACTCCCAATTGCACCAGATGACACGATGATTTCACTCCCCGACCTCTTTGACAGAGTTGCTTTGTGTTTCTTCCCATGTTCATCTTTGAAGATAACTCCAACAGCCCTCGGGTGTTTCCCTGTTATTCAAAACGAATAATGACCATAATATCAAATCTCACTCTGACCTGATCAAAGATATTTCTGATACGGCACTCTATCACTGCATACAAGAATCATGATCTGGCACTTATCTTACCAGTTGATGATCATAATCTGCTTATTATTTGTGATATTATAAACTCAAAATAGTTAGTTCTTTCTGTTTTCTCGACCAACCTGTTGTGTCAAACTCAATTTTCTGAACTGTGGCATGAACCAAAACATGGAGGTTTTCAGGATTAGCAGAGGCAAGCAGCTCAGCAGCAGTGTGGCGGCGGCCAAACCTGTCGAAGATGGTTCCACCAACTTTGGTTCCATATATGTGATCATAGGTGAACCCATTGAAAGGTGATATCCCAACTTCAATCAGGCTATCTCTTACTGTTCTCTGCCACGGCGCAAGGTCTGGCCGATGAACAATTTGCTTCTCAATCCACGGGTATGACTCGTTCACAAGTTTTTCATCCCATCCTACACTCTTGATGTAACTGCAACTCACAAGATTTCATAACAACACTTCATTCATTTAAGTAATTCTCAAGAATCAAGCTACATTGTTCTTGTTCAATAGATATCAAAATCTATATCCACTAAAAGGTGCAAGCAAACTGAAAAAAGCCGGTCAAATCCATGCTACACTCGGTGCTTTGTGCATCAGGTGTCTGGATGATTGTCACATACCCCACATTTGTAAGAAGTGGCGTATGTATCAACTACCTGATGTATTGTACATCGGGTGTAACATCTACAGGAGATTCCAAATCTTGAAAATAAAGAATGAAGGACCAAAAAAGACATGGAATTGAATGCAAATAGTGTGAGTAGTTAAGCTGATATAAATGAGTTCCAATCCCTTGTGTTTTTCGGCTGCTCCACTTGTATAAATGTGTCTTTCTGCCTATACCTAACTCAACAATTTATTGCCGAGGAGGCCTAGCTTAGTTGGCGAATTTCAGGCCCTATGATCCTAGATGTCATAGATTCGAACCCCTGCGTGGGTTGATGTTATTTCTACTGTATAGTGGTATGATTCGTTGTTGTAATAGCTAGGTATTAGTTTATGTGATATTTGATTTGATTGTTTGTAATTGTCTATGTTTGATATTGATAGCCGACAGGACTAAATGTATTCACTTTACTTTCGATTAATAAAATTCATCGCTTCCAATTCAATATAAAAAAAAAAAAAAAAAACTCAACAATTTATTATTATTAGCAGCAAAATGAAACAAAGAAAAAGGAATTTGAATGATAACAACCCTTTTCATTTTTCCTATTTCCCTTTCAAATCTTGAATGATAATCAACCATACAAGAGGATCTTGGTCATGACATGATTTATTGATTGGATACTAATTAATTTTCCCAAAGAGGGGTTCAAGATTGTGCTTGATATGTCAATCAAAATTGACATTTAAATAAATGCATCAAACCTTAAAAGTAGTTCTTGATAGTAATGGCACAAACCTAACCTAAGAGTGTAATAATGAATCCACAACTTGAGCAATGGTCACAAGAGTGCATTCTTCAATTTTCAATAAGAAATGTGAGTTTTTAATTTTGTATCGGTTTTCATGTGAAAATGAAAATATGTTTAAATTAATTGATAGAGTCGTGTTTTACGCATTATTAGTGTCAATCATTTTTGTTTTATTTTATGAAAATGATAGTTCTATATTCTATTGTTATTTGTTAGTGGCGACAAATTAAATATATTTTTTAGTTGAATAAAATTAATGATTATATCTTTATTGATTTAGATTGTTAGTGATGTCACGTCAAAATATCATGTAAAGAATAATTAATGATTAAAAAAATTATTTTTGAAAATGAGTACGATAATAAGACATTATCAATAATAATACATATAAATGAACATGTTTTCAATTGCATTATGTTCAAAAATTGAAAATTAGGAATGAAAATAAACCAAACAAGATAGTAACATATCTATTTATACTAAATAATTCACCTTTTTATTTTAAAATTGAATACCAAATATGTGCAATTTAGAAATATACTCACAAAAAAAATTAAAGAAAATTGTCTGAAAATGTGTCATCTAATTGACCAAACAAGAAAAAAAAACACCCATAAAAAAAAGAACTAAAAAAGAAGAAAATTCAATCAAGAAATTGCAGGAGTTGTACCTTGTGCTTGCCCGGGTGTAAAATCCGGCGTTGATGCAAGTGCCACCGCCCAAAACTCTAGCCCTAGAATTGAACACCCCATCGGTGGAGATGAACATCTGCGACGCCGACGTCGCCGAGATGTCCGCCAGAGCAATGTGGAAATTTTGCATGAGAGTGACGTTCGGATTCGCAAATGGTGTCCCTCCTCTTTCCAGCAGCAAAACGGTGTAGTTCCGGGAGAGCGTGGCGGCAAGGGGGCATCCCGCCGTGCCTCCGCCCACAATTATGTAGTCGTACGACACGGCGGCGCTGCGGGTCCACCTGGCGGAGGACGACGGGTCAGGTGAGAATGAGCTGGCTGGTTTAATGAATGGGTAACGGTACTGTGCTGGATGATCATACTGCACACCTGCATTACCAGAATCTCTTTGATTAATAGAATTCAATCATAGAAATTTCTGGGAATTATTTCTTCTAACTTGTTGAAAAACATTTATGGTAGAGAAAAGGGTAGCTGAAAATTGAAGCTATTTTCTTGATTACAATGTGTGTGTGTGTGTGGTGTATGCATCAGCAATGATTACTGCAAAAGAAACAGAAAAAAAGACCAACCTTGACTGAAGAGTGGATGTGTTTGTGTGTGAGAAACAATCAAAGTAATCAGATTTGAAGAGGAGAGAGAGAGAGAGAGATGGGGGGGATGAGAATTTAACCTTGACAGAAAGTGAGCACTGTGGAGCTGCTGATCCATACAAGTAAATACAAGTAAGCAAGCAAAGGCGCCATTGGGAAGGAAGCAGCACAGAAAAACAAGAAAAAAAAAAAAACACACAACACACACTAGCTCAACCCCTCCACTCCAGATCCCTCCCCCTAGTTTCTTGATGTGGCTGTCTCTGGTTGGCCTTCTTCTCTGTGTATCTCTCTCTCTATATATATATTTTATACACACATCTTCTGCACACACACACACACAGATAGAGAGAGACAGAGATCAACACACACTCTTATATATATACACACACAACACACAGAAAAAAGAGTGATGATGAGACAGACAACCACAGACCCTTTGTCTCTGATTCTTTGAGCTGATGCATTAATGACCATTAAAGGAGAAGGTGGGGTGGGGTTAATCACACACATAATTTGTAATAATGCATTTGTTATAATTGTTTAAGGTATATGGAAACAAAGAGAAGATGAAGGGATCATTAAATGAAATCCCAACTGAGAAAATGGCATTAATGGCACACAGTTGGAAGAGAGGTAGTCTGATTCATGAATGCATGAACCGCCGTTTGGAATTTGATGTGAATAAAGCTTTCTTTTTTATCTCATACATATTTCCTCATAAACGTACATATGATATGGACAGCTCAGAAGAGCCAGCTGCCTCCATTTTCTGCTTCCTCCTCTCCTCATCACCACAAAGAGTCTCCATACACCAGACAACATTTAAACCCAACCTACTCTACAAGCTCTCTCTTTTTTGCTTTTTATCTTTTCCTTTTTTTTTTTTCTTGTGTATGCATAGCTACTGACTGTGTGTCAGTGTGTGTGTGTTTGTGTGGTTATATATTATGGGATGAAACCATGAAACTGGTTTTTGGAGTTCTGGAGTTTTTATTATATATGGAGAGTGCATGTGAAAGGAACTGTCTTTTTGAATGTGGGGTGTGGGAAAATTTTTGATAAAAGGATTTTTCGTTAAGTATCTTTTGTATTTTGGCATTTTAATTATTTTGACGTTTTAGTTTTTTATAGAAAATAGGTTCTGTAACTCTTAAAAAGGCACTTGCAAGGAACATGCTTTTTCTTTCGGGCAACATTTGCAAACTTCGACGATTTAAAGGATCAAAATCACAAAAAAAAAAAACAATAAACATTTATCGGGCCTATTTGCTATCTTAAAATGATAAAGGACTAAAATATCAAAATGCAAAAGATACAAAATGAAAACTGTATTTAATCCTTCGGGAAAATCAAATTTTGCAATACATAAATCAATTATACAAAAAGTGTAAGATACTTTTCCATGTGACTGGTGAACAGTTTAGGGAGAATAATCAAAATTAAATACATAACATGTATCAGTTTAGGGAGAATAATCAAAATTAAATACATAACATGTATTCTAAAATTAATTAGGATCGATCAAATCTGATTCGAATAAAACAAAATTTAAGTAGGTGAATGTGCAATGGTTTTTCTTGGAAGTCTGTAGAAGAATTGAGAGGGGGGGGGGGGGGTTGGAAAGCAAAATATAAAAGTACCCCTCCAGTATTTATGGTACATTTAAACTCCTTAAATGTTAGTAGATGAAAATTGTCAAAAAATAATGGGATTTAACTTGTAAGAGAAAAAGCAGAACAAGAATTCACTTATTTTAGGCCCAAACATTTGTACATTATGAGGCAATTATGCTTTCTGTGCTGTTGCAAGTCAAAAAGTAACTTTTTGTGCGGACGTTACAACCATAGAAATAGCTCTCTTTTATGTGGAAAAGAACAAAAAGAAAAAAGTCATTTATCATTTTGTATTAGGGTGAACTACACTTAATTCTTTTGAAATTTACCATGGTTATTACGAATATCTCTTCATAATTTCAAAAATTATAAATATCCTTTTAAAGTTTGTAATTTTTAATTAAGGGTCTAAAATAATTCATTTTATCCTTGATTTTTTTTAAAAAAATTGTAGAAAAATCAGTCGAGGCTAATTACATTATTGCTTCATAAAAATGATTTACCTGCGCATTTTATCTCATTCAGAAAATTTCAAAAAATAATTTTATTTGCGTAAGGGCATTTTTGGCCAGTTTATCCATAAAAATGAATGGAAATGAGTTATTTATTAGAATAAATTACAGCTACTTCCCATGAGGTTTCGCATAATTACAAATACCTTCTCGTTGTTTGAGAAATTACAAATATCCCCCTGAGGTTTGTAACCGTCTAACAAATAACCCATTTCCATCCATTTTACGAGTGAACTGACCAAAATGCCCTTATGCACTGAATTATTTTTTATTTAATTCTTAAAAAAAAATTGGACTACAATGCGCAAGAAGAGGTTTCTTAAGTTTTTTTCAGAGATGAGCAATAATGCAATTTGCCTCGGCTGATTTTTTTTATAATATTAATAAAAAAAATTAAGGGCAAAATGGTCAATTTCAAACCTTTAGTTAAATTTTTCGAACAATGAGAGAGTATTTGTACTTATGTCAAACCTCATGAGATGTGGTTGTAATTTACCCTATTTATTACAAGGTTACAAACTTCAAAGGGTGTATTTGTAATTTTTAAAACAATGAGAAGGTATCTGTAATCATGGTGAACCTCAAGAGAGGTTGTTGTTATTTATTCTATATTTTATTTTTATTTATAAATATATATTAAAATATGAAAGATTATTAATTATATACACACATAAACGACGTACCACCTAATATTAATTTAAAAGTTGAATTGATATAGTAATTAGTGGGTGCGTTATTAGTATTGGGACCCAAAAGAGTGGCGTAATTAGATTGAATTGATTAAAAATTAAAGTGGTATTCAATCATAAGTCTCATTCAACTATGTGTAATAGGGCTTAGGGGCTGAAATAGAGTCTGGCCCATTTGCATTATTTGATTAATCATAGTAAAATTGGATTAATGTTAAATGAATAATGTAGAGAGGCCAACTGCCCATATTTATGTACACCCATCCAAAAATTAACAAACTCATTCTCATAATTAATTGATTAAAAGGTTAATTACATTTAAATTCCCTCTGAAATTATAAAATTATACTTTCCCAATGAAATTTAAAAATTATACTTACACCCCTTTCAAAAATTCTCTATTTACACCCGATCTCCTTTCGTTAGGATTTGAATGGAAAATGCTGAAGTTAGCAAAAATATTATATAAATTTTTAATTTTACGCCTCATTTAACATTCTTTTGTAATCTTTTTATCAAATTGGTATAACTTGGGCACAATATTTTATTACAGTTGCATCTTTTTGACTTTATATATATTACATTCACCCCTTATAAAAATAAAAATATTACAGTGGAATTACGAATACTGGGTAAAATTAAAAATTTATATTTTTTTTTATTTTTGCTAACATTAGCATTTTTCATCCAATCCTAATGAAATGGGATCATGTGTAAGCAGTGAATTTCCGAAGAGATGCATTTTTTTTTTGAGAAAAAATATAATTTCATATTTTCAGAAATGATTTAAATATAATTAACCCTTAATTAAAGGATAAATTACAACGGACTTTTACGAGGTTTGTCATGCTGGTGACTTTCTATACTAAACTTAAATTGGAATATTATTTTATCATATGGAGAATTAGTGAATTTTAATGCATAGTAAATTTGTTCAATCTATAATAAGACTAACGGCATACATCGAATACAATTTTTTATTGCAAATTCTATTATATTTTCTTCTCCATTCTATGATTCTACACATATGATGTTAAATATGTATATACATGGTGGTATTAAATGTTAAATGAAAAAAATAATAGAATAAGATTTATAACAGAAAATTCGAGCAGATCATAAATATACCTTTGATGTACAGTAAATGCTAGTGATCATCAGACCTGCCACATTCACTACACACTGAACATGAAAACCTGGCTGCTGTCTTTCCAGGCTGGACAATGCCTCTAAATCTTTCAGATTTCGTTTCAGGTTCTTCAACCTTACAACCCAGAATTTAACATTTTCAACTCTAAACGCGTGTCCCATATTGCAAGAAAAGGTTAAATATATTTTTGGTTTCGTAAATTAGGTTATTTGATATTTTTGTTCCTAAATTTTTAGGATAACATTTCATCCAATATTTTTTTAATTTTCGTGATTTTAGTCTATTTTTTCTACTGTATGCGTATCTCATATGACATTTTAGAATTGGGGTTTTTGTTCCTATTGGCCTATTTTTGCCAACATTTTTGTCCTTTAACTTTGCAAGACAGCATTTTAATCCTACATTTTTTTGTTTTGCGTAATTTTAGTCCTATTTTTCGTTGGAGTTCACCCGTCTCGCCGGGAGAGATGAACACTGGCGAACAAAGAGACTAAAATTACGAAAATTAAAAAAACATACCAAAATGCAGTCTTATAAAGATAAAGGACAAAAACGTTAATTAATTTAAATTACGAAACAAAAAATATTGATTTAAATTTTCAGTATTGTTGTGGGACAAATATGTGAAATTGGGACCCCATATGCAAGTTTTAGGATTTGGGTTGTTTTCTTTCTTGGTGGAAAATAACATGAATTATGAGAAAATGATGTTGAAATGTTTCCTTGCTTTATCAATATACTTCATTTTGACATCTCAACTGCTATTAATTGATCGAATATATGTGTTTCTTTGTTGTGTGTATTCATTTATTCAAAATGCCTTAATTAGGCTAACTTGTCAATTTTCTTTTGTTTTCGAGCCATATTGATGTTGATCTTGATTGATTTTTAATTATTATGTTGGACCAAATTGCGATAATATAATTGCTCCTTGACCAAAAGAGTAGGACCATTTTGTTATTTAAAAAAAAAAAGGAGTAGGGCCATATTTGAAAATTTCACCATCGCATGCAGCATATAGTAAATCAACTATGACCAAACAATAGACCCAGAGAAATTACTAGTAATTATTAGGTTTGGATAGTCACATAAGTAAAAATGTAAGATAATATTTTCATCTATTTAAAATGTCCTCATAACATCAACAAGTAATTTCAATGATTTTCTTGAATTTTGGAATTTATATAATAGGTTAATTATACTTAAACCCCAAAAAATTGTGAAATTACATTTTCTCCTAAAAAAGTTCCAAACTTACACTTACACTCCTCAGAAAATTCTCCGCCTTACATCTAACTCCCTCCCGTTACGGTTTGAATAGGATGCCGATATCAATTAAAAAACTTACATAAATTTTTAATTTTATCCATCTTTTAACGTACTTTTCAAGATAAGTGTAAATGTAAATTTGAAACTTTATTGTGAAAAAGGTATAATTTCATATTTTTAAAGGAAATTTTCGTATATAAGTGTATTGTGCATCTGTAGACAGTATACTATATATAGTCCACCAATCTAAGATAAATACTTTGTTCCCTTTCAATTTTTTTGGCTCGTGAAGTAGTGGTGCAAATTTAGTCCTATGACACCACCTAACAAATTTGAATATGTCTGAAAGCATCAAATGAAAATCATTAATATATAAAATTAAAGACATCCTTTAAATTCCTGCATCAACTGAACTACCCCTCAATGTATGTATGCATCCACCATTACTACCCTCTGATCAGTTGTGTTGTACATCACTCATGTTTGCATTTAGTTCTATATATCAATGTGGTGAGAGGGCTAGGCTGGAACAGCTAAACCACCATCACAATGAGAAGACAACATATATCACTACCCCAACAGTGAAAGAATTCAATGAAACATATATAGATAGAATGCAGCATGTGTAGAGGAAGGGCAAATTTGTACCGGGTTGGTCATATAGGATCTATCCAGGACTCTATTAACTAGTTCTGCTGCATCGGGGCAGGCCGGAGAGAGGTTCCAAATAAACCAAAGTGGCACCATAAAGGGAAATGGAGCATCAAGAATTTAGATGAATCCTACCAATTATACTGCATGGTGATGTATATGTGAAGTAGAATTCCATGAAAGGCACCAGCCGTTCAGGAGCTGATTGTCGATATATCTCGTCTAGGAGCTGATTGTCGATATATCTCGTCTAGAAAGCATAGTTCATTTCCCTCTAATCATTCACTCATAATCGCTAAAGCCTCATAGATCATCTCTATGGAGGTCTAAGGACAAGAGGGCTATAACATGGATGCTAGTTATAATTCTGAGTATGGAGAAAGAATTTCAAATTTGAAGGAAACTATTCCCTAGGAGAAGTTGAAATGAACTGTGAGTTTATTGAAGGTGCATAAAGAGATTGGTGAGACATAAATGAGGATGAGATTATTGATCCACTGGTTGATAAATAGCTACACGCCCAAAAAGCCATCCTACCTCTTGTTTTAACTCTATAAATGTAGCTGATTATTGTCCACCACAACCAGGTAGAAAAGCCAGTTAATCCCTAGACTGATCAGAGATTGGAGGAATAGTAATTTCTCAAATGGAGAAGCTCATTCTGGGTAGGATCAACGCTACTCTCTACATAATCCCTAGACTGATCAAAGTTTGAGGATACTATGGTAAGTTCTCAGAAGGAAAAGGTCATTCTGGGTAGGATCAAACTTTTATGCTCAAGATTATCTTAGCAAGTAATATATCATTCAAATGTTTAGCTGCATTAACTAATACAGGCAGTAAGCACGAACCAGGCTGAAAATTGAGCTAATTACCGCCGAGTCTGGGAATTATCTAGATATGGCTTACCAGACTGTTTGGCTCCAACTTTAGTAAAAACTTGACTCAGACTCCATTAACATTTGCATCACATTTTCACTATTTGATGAGAGCCAAGGCCATTACAAAGAGACACAAATTCAAGGGTTCATCAGAGTGGATAGCAGCTATGGTTTTTCACCTTATAATTGCCTGTGATATTAGAATTGTCGATGCAATGAATGCTCGTGCAGATATAAACTGAAATTTTGAAACACGCACGGACGAGTAACAGAAACTATAAGATCATGGCAGGGGTTCTTAAAAGACAGCATCAGTTCCACGTTTGAAGCCAATCAGAATAATCATATTTCTCATTTGACGACACAATGGGTGGTAATACAAAGTAAAATTGAATGTCTAATGACACAAAATTGAACCAAGATCCAGACAATCGCAATCAGCGTGAGATGGTAAGAGCCTTGTAGATTACCACCAGTGACAAAATAAAATCATTAGCGGGGCAATTTCAAAACAAATGACACCCCTGTGTAAGACACCTATACCCAAATCAATGTCTACAAGAAAAAGTTGTTCATTGCTTGCTCCCAGATAGTAAATTAAGCCGAGAAACCATTGGGGCGTACTGCATTACGCTTCAAAATAATTTATAAAGACGGAATCCTCAAACAAGAGTAAGTGGCAGCTCACTGCGCTTTGTAATGGGAGTTAGAGTATTCATTTCCATTTTCAGATGAAGTTACCTCAGAGGAAGCACTTGACGAATTATAGTCATTTGTACCACTTTGTGAGCTCCTTGCTGGGAGTGGATGGTTGTGCTGAGGATCATCATTAGCATGCTTTTGGCCCTCCTCAGCCAGTTTTCTTAGAAGGCTCATGATCGTAGGGAGAAATTTGGTGGATATTGAGAGAATTCCAGGTAACTGCAGAGTACAAAGAAGATGTCGGACCTCAATACGAAGAACTAATAGATCTTAAATTGTACTTCTCCTGAAGAAAAAGCTAACGTATATTCCAGTAGTATTTGCATTGGATTTGTTGCCATAATGCTTCTAGTTCAACAAACATGAAATTTCTCTTTCCAAAACAATGAGCAGGAAGAAGTTAGATACATGTAAATCATGCAGAAAGTCATTAGTAGGTGCAAAGATCAGAAATTTCAACAATTTACTCCTCAAAGTTATCACATAGAATTAATATCCTGTATCAGTTGAAGTGTATGCCTGAACCAGAAAAAAAAACCATAAAAGCTGAGGAGATCTTCTGCTTTATCCACATCAAAACTAAAAGTAACTTTTTTATGGCCATCATTAAAAAAGTATTACATGATTAAGTCGCCTAGAATTGGATGGTTCACAGGAAAATATGGCAATTGACTTGTACGGGAAAGAAAACTGACATTTATGAAAAGCTCACTTACAGCTCCATTGCGGAATTCCGCGGAGATGTCTAATTGCACCCAGAGGGCCTTTACGAGCAGATAACCAACAAAAATGAAACCAAGATACAAAGGGTTTCTGTCCAATATAAAATCTGTAAGTAGGTGACTACGAAACACATCATGCACAGCCACCACTAGACAAGCAAAACACAATCTATAAGATAGTAAGTACCTCAAAAGGGTCATAAATTCATTAAAACCCAAGATAATTAATGCGACAATTGCCCATGGAGGAGGTAACCAGTTGTTGTTTCGCTTGCTAGCCTCCTGATAGTTGGGAAGTAAATAAACGTCAGTGATTATCTATTTGATCAGAAACTTTATAATGATAAAAAAAGGGATGACAGAAAATTTAATCTGCAGTTACAAAAGTATTATAACACAACCAGTGCATAAGACCTAGTTTTTCAAAAGCACAGCATACGCCGATCTACCTGAGCAGATATTGCTTGAGTAACAGAATACTCAGTCTCAATTTTGAACTGCCTCCACAAAGATTTACACTGGACAGGTGTCAACAAGGTTTTTGATGATGGAACCTGGATAATAAGTTAACAATAAGCCAAGAATAGTCAATAGAGGTGAAAAGCCACATGCAGGAATGCGCATTGAAGCCTCACCAACTTGTAAATGTGTGTGGATAATGCATGCTACAGGTCCAGATTAGATCACTAGAAGCTCGAAATATAAACGACCAACATCAGTCTAGTTCAAGATGAGCAGTGAGCACAGTGATATCAAAGAAATAAACACTCTATAGCCGTCTTCAAGTAAATCTATAAATATTAGCAAAGAAAATTCCATTCGGAATACCAATAAAAATCCTTTCTTTAGTGTACTAGATCTATGACATAGAGCGACCTACTTTAGAAAGAAAAAGATTCCATAAACAAACCAAATTATTCCAACACCAACAATGCAAGTAGAAAACATAATAACTTGGATTCAGGTCATGCTTCATGTTATTTGTTGCATCTGAAGATTGTTTATAAGATTTCTACAGCGTAGAAAATGCATTAGATGAAAGCATGTAAAATTAATAAAAGTATAAACTATTAAGAAATTCCTATAAATGAAACGGAAGTATAAGTTTTCTACCCAACAATAACTTAAGAATTACTCTCATGCATAGCAAAGAAGTGTATTTTTCAAAGATAAACTAGTATTGTAAATAGTGGCTAGCTCTTATGCATGTTTACAGTCACCAGACCAAAGAGGATAAGAACCAAAATTTACACTATTCTCCTGTATTATGAAAAATAGCACGAATTTCTTAAGAGTGAGGTTATAGTGAAAGAAGAGGAGGAACAAACTAAGTTCAGAAGTCATGACTGGTTTAGTTTTCAACTGACAAGCCAAAGAAACTTATTTGTCTCCAGGAGGCTCTTCCATGAAATGATTATAGACTATTACCAACTTTATCTAACTACCTCATCCCAACTACTAGAGGCAAGAGGATCCGCTGAAATACTCCTGTTGGTAGAAGCTGCAGCTTGGGATTCCAGAAGAGCAAGGGACAAGGTACTCTCGATGTTATCAGTGTGATCATCCAGACGGATAGCAGCCATAACAGATAGTAGCTTCAGAGACTAGGCCCAGAAACAAAACAAACAAATGTAAATAATAAATTAATATCCTATCGGAACCAGTAGGCCCACAACAGATCTGAGTAAAGAATACATACAGCAGAGCGAGCAGTTTTAGTGATTGCTCGAATATCTTCCTTGCCAGTCCAGACCCGTGGCATTGAGTCAGAATCATGGCTAAATAATGTTGAAAATCTGTCAACAGTGCTCTTGTCAGTTCCCATTGGTAAAAGCATGAAAGAGAATATCAAGATTGCAGTAAATTCTAGGTCATGATAACAAGATACAGCAAAAACCTGTCTTTCATACGCATCAAAACCTTCCCAGCTTCTTCTTTTGCCTTAGCTACAACTATTCCTCTTGCATAATCTTCCAACCTTGAGAGCATGTTATTCTTTGCTGCCTCATCCATTTCAAAACCAGAAAGTGCACTAGAAAATCCAGTAACTGCTTTTTCGGTCTCTTGCCGGAGAAGTTTCTTAATTGCAGGCCATGTATCATTGCCTGCTCCATCGAACAAAGCCTCTACAGGTCCAGACAATGCCTCATTTAACATTTTCTGCACATAGAACATATTAGTGGCATGCTCTGGATTACATAAACCAGACAGAACAAACGTGAACAAGATCTACAGAATCACAACTTGAAATCAGTTTACTAGCTAGCACTTTGTACTAATTATATTAAAGCAATTAATTGAGCAACCCCAATTTAATAAATATAATTTTTCATAGTGATATAACATGGCAGAAACTAAATTTGATTTCAAATAAATTGCAGCAACTTCATATTTATTTCTTTCATTCTTGAAGGGAGGCAACAAATTGTTTTACATAATCTTACTACCTCACTGGATTGTTCATAGATTCAACAATACAGTATTTCATACCTCATACATGGCTGTAAGTTCGGACAGCTTGGCCGCCCGAACTGTAGCAATGTGTGCATCTATATCCCGTCGGAGTTTGTCTCTAACTTTAGAAGAATCCCAATTTGCTTGCTCAATAACAGCACCTACAAAACATAAAGTAATCCATCAAATGACTGAGTCAACCTCTGTTATCACCACTCTATTCAACGTATAAGCGACTAAACATTGAGAATTAGCTCGCCAATTTTCTCAAGATCAAAGAGAATGTTGCTATCCACCAATAAATGTACTGATAAAGGACAAAACACAGCTCTAAATAGTAAATAGCAAAGAATATCTTATACTAGCAGCAATTTAAAATGCAAACAATGGAGCTCATTTTCCACGTCTTGTAGGGTTCACTTCGAAGTAAAACTTAGCCACATGATTATGTCATCGAGAAACCACTCACCCAAATGTCATATCAAAGGTCAATAACTATACCTGCTGATGCTTCATCAAAATGTGACATAAAATACTCGGTGCAATCACGTGCAGCCGCAGCAAATCCTTTTCCCTCATTCAAGGCACTATCAAATGCTTCTTTGAATTTATCCATGGTTCCAGAGCGTATGTGTCCCAACATGAATTGGTACGCTGGTTGGACAAGCTAATGTAACAAAAAGGTGACAACTTGTAAGGGGTAAACGAGAATTTGAAGCAGCTATAGATGACAGACTATGACACCAAACCAGAATGTGATGCTTAGCATGTAAACTTCAGCCTGTAAGTACCCAGCAACAATATAAAAGGAAAGATAACAAAACTATATGCATAACATGAAGAATGTGAGTGATTGAAGTAAACAGATCTAAGTCTGAATAACTCAAGCAGCAATGTTCAGAAGCTGTTCTGCATTCTAAATACAGGCACCAAAATCAACATAAAAGAACACACACTATACATGGGACAGCATATTACCTCCTTTCAAAGACCATAAGAGTATTTTTTAGATCCTTGCTTATCAAATTTATTAAGCATCACGGTCAACATTTATATAGCTTTGGCTTTTGTGTTGCAGTATTTGACAGGATATCCTGGCAACTCAAGACTGATATAAACCACTATCGGAATATGCACAAAAGACATGTTTCTGACCAGTGATGTTTCTTTGATAAGAGTTTACAATTACCAAAAGGGAAAAGACTCAAACTGGCAGAAGTAGTCCACATCTCTCCTGGAATTAAAGAATTGTTTAAGTTTTCTTTGCATAGCATATTACCATCTAAGTGTTTCTATATGCTGTTGACAATTTGAATGGCATGCAAGGACACACGTAACCCCATATTGGTAGACTTGAAAGCCCAAATGTCAACACTCAACCACAAAGAATCTTCTGGCCACGTCTCTGCTAGAGACATAGGAAATACCAGAGGACTGCCTAATTAGTTCAAAAAGAAAGGCTAGTTTTTGATATAATTATGTGTTTTTATTTGTGTGCATGTAAGAGTGAAATTAATAATGCAAGAATAAGAAATATTACTTGCAAAAGTTTCTCTTCTAACTGTTTCCGCTTTGAAGATCTCACACCTTCATCAAAATATGTGGCCTCTGCATCATACCTATTTCACATAGAAAGTATAACATAGATACAAGTCAAATTCAGGCTCTACCACTCAAGCACAGGAAGTTCAAATTCTCTGCTGCTAATCACAATCTAAACACCAAGAGAATTTGTGAACGGTGGACTAATTAATTCTCTCAAACCTTGATAAATACAATTACTAAACCATTCACATTTCCAAGAATCACGGGACGACATTCAACACTAGACCTATCCCATAAATATCAACTTGGTTGTGATTCCTTCGTCAATATTTTTCGTTTTTTGGCATCATAAACCGGCAGACTTTACTTACTGAATAAATAAGAAGAGAAATTAAAGACATGTTTTTCTTCACCTGAAGTTCACCTGAATGTTTAATTCTGCTGAAAGATACTCACTTGTAATTTCATGCAGGAAAATTGGAACAAGTAAATGATTCTTAAATTTTTTTCACAGAATTTTTTTTATCCTTCTCCAGTTTATTGGCAGCTTCCTGTAATCCCTTCATAGCAATCAGATCCCTTAATTTCATCCAGAACCAGGTACATCAGCCATAACATCCACTTTGACCCACTTTACAGACAGGTCACAATTCGTATAAGCTTCCCAATTACTTTTATACTAGTCAAATCTCTTACTTGTCCTACAACAACCTAGTTTTACTAAAGTGCAACAGAATCTAACAGTTTAGTTCTCGCATATGGCACAAAAGATTCAACAAGATAGCATTTTGTGAATAATCATGTTCAAGGAATAGCACCCATCGATATCACTCTTCAACAAATTGACAAATTATCCAATTTAGCCAAAGCATGTCTTACCTGATCTATGTGAATACAAGAAAGAAAAACATAATGTCAAATATGTTTCACTTACTCTGAAAGACAAACGTCAAGAATTGAGGAGAGCTTCTTCCCAAATCCTGGCACAGGTTTAGTTTCTACCGTCTCTTCTAATTGGCGCCATTCCTGGATATATGGGTCAACACTTCAACAATTTAAATCTTCACAGAATATAAAAGAACACCTCAAAAACAAAATCTGCGTATGTCATAGAAGAAGCACCTCATTTGCAATGAAAGAAGAAAACTTTTCATTAGCAATCTCTTCACAACGAACAGTGGCAACCATTACCTACAAATAAACCAAGCAAATATTTTCAATAACCAAACTTCTTCAACAGCTTACCTATGAATCCTAAAAAGATGTTTAGATCACAACCTTGTGAGCTGGCAGGTCAAGGTCCTTGTTTTCCTTAATAACCTTCCATATATGTTCTGCACTGAATGAAAAGCCTGAGGCAGGAACTACACCACGCCTATCCCCAGCAAGCCCACCAGGCGCAATAGAATGAAAAAATCGCTGTCTTAAACTTGCCACCTTCAATGAAAATACAAAGCATTAACCAAATGTAAGATTCCCGTCTCAACCAACCATGAGCATCCACCTTTCTCCTATCAAGACCGGGGAACATATATGTGGGCCAAAGAATGAGATCAACTCCTTCATGAGACAGGCATTTAAAAATGAGGACAAATTTCAGGAATTTAAAACAGCATGAACCTGTTCTCTAAATTGTTCTTCCTTTTCTTCAAAACTAGAGAGAGCCACAACTTGGACCTGCCATTAATGGTTTAAGCAAACACTGTCATGCTTTTCACACTTAGAGAGACATCATACAACTTATCAACAAACTGACATCTTACATTGAAAAATTCACTTAATGGAGTTTCCCTGTGAGCTTCTGGTTTAGGAACAGAATCCCATATCTTCTCAGGGTACAGAAGAAGAGGGACAGAGCAAGATATTAGAAACGGACTGAAATATAAGGCATCAAGCATGCATTGCAATGCTGCATATAACGTACCTTCTGAATGTCTTCCCTTAAAACAGGTTCCAAGTTTTCCAAAGGCGTCTACAATAATGCACAAGGGGAACAAAAATGCACGGGATTTTAACTATTATTTTAAGGAAACAAATGCAGCAAATATTTAATAGTCTTAAAACATAATCCAAGGTAGCATCAAATGAGAAATAAGAGGGAGGGCATACCCTCGTTTTATCACGAATAACAAACATCAAAGTTGTCTTACGTGGACTGAACAATCTCATCATAACCTGTTATGATGAATGACAAATCAGTAAAGGATACACAAGGCATAAGGTTTGCACAGAGCACTACAATGGCTAACCTGAAACACAGTTTTCAAGAGAGGTTTATTTGCGGCTTGTTCACGGCCAATGTCATGACACCACCTGAACATTATAAATTTCCCAAGAGAGTAACTCAGAGAAAGATATAACTATCATGAATTTCACTGAACTGCAAACAAAATCTAGATTAGTGCAACTTAACAATCTTACATATTTATCAGCACTATATCTGATACAGCAAGGGCAAAAAGAGCGCTCTGCTTTTCAAATGCAGTATCGTCCTGAAGCAAAACAGTTAGAGTAGTATGACATCAACAGATAATTACAACTGATTCATTTGAAAAAGGAAAAGGGGATCAAAGAGCTACTAGGTATTCTTGTCAAAGATAGAATGTCTAGGGATACAAAGCAATAGGTTAATGGATAGGTTCCTGAATCATGCTGCTGAGGCATCCTTGAGAATTGGGCAAACTCAGAGAAACATAAGGTGCAAGAAAGCAAGGTTATCTCTAATAATCTCTTTTATATGGCACAAGGAGACAAGAAAGCACCGCCATCAAAACATAAGCTGGAATGGGAAATTGTCATATCACAAATAGGCTGTAAAGTAATAGCCAAAACCTTAGATAAGTTGTAAAGCATATATCTTGGACCATGACCAAGATGAAGGCAATAAGCCATGGAATGCACAAATGACCATGAGAATATCAAGCCATTAAGTAGAAAATTTGTTTGACCTCTCCTCGTTCTCTTCCATCAGTACCCTCTAAATCCATTACGAGAGTGCAAGGTTCGATGCCAACACAGTGTGCCATCCATATACCTTTTGTGGTTTGTGACCTAATAGAATTCACATGGTGTCAGTATCTTCAACAACTGATTGAACAAATATTAGAGAGCAGAGTCAATAAGTGCGTGCCTTCCCTTAAAAGCATCCATTTCTCTAAAATTTGTACCAAACAGGTGATTCAACAATGTACTCTTCCCTGTCAACGCAACAGAAGGTATTTAAAGAATATTATTGCCAGTACTTGGCTAACTGAAACAAACAACAGTATTGTACCCGAGATCACCAACACAGTTCTTTCAGTTGCTAAAAAACAATTCAGAAGAATAACTATGCCGTATAAGAGCGCTATGAGGTTTCAATTGAAACCCTTAATCAAGCAAACAATAATTTAATATACAAGAAGCTGTTAAACAAAAAGAAGATAATATGTTAGTAATGAAAAATCTATACCGCTACTCTGAGGGCCCATTATGGCTACAACGGCATAAGAAAGCCCACATTCTGCAAGTTTAACTTCCTTCATGAACTTATCAACTCCTTCAGCATTGAAAGCACCATCCCCGTCTATGAGGTGAGTTGCACAACAATCATTGCTTTTATCTGAAAACAATAGCAGTTTCATTAGAATGAACTAGATTTATAAGTTATGGTTGCTTCAGAGACAAATCAATAAAGCTCATTAATCAGCATTCCCCATTGCACTCCAATATGCAGCAGCAAAAATGAGATGAAAAACATACATGCATAGACATATATATACAGATCATATGAATATAATAACAGGAAACCAAAAGCCTCAGACTAGAAAACAATGTTTTTAAGTGGCTCCAGTAACACCTTTACATGAAATACATGGATAAAATAGAGTAAACAGGTGCTAAAACATGATTTCCTATTGAGGTAAAATAAATCAAAAAAACTAAATCAGGTGTAGCAGAAGTTTATCAAGCAGACTATGGATCATGTCTACTTTTACTACCATGTCCTAGGGGTCCGTCCATACTCAATGTTCTACATTTTCAGAGATTCCAAACAAACAATATTTAACATGTGTGAGGATCATGCATTAGCTCCGACCGAGACAATTATCGAGCCATAGTTCAAAAACAATCACACAAATCGCCAAATCAGAATGCGAATCAAATAGCAGTCGTTCCACAAAAACGCTAATCCCAGTATATCAATACATAATTCACACAAAGTGAAACAGCACCAAACAACCAACAAATGAAGCAGCAAAATCAGACCCCCTCTCACAGAAGTAACAGAAACTGAAAAGCAGTTAAGCCATGGATAACATGCACATTAATACTCATCATCCAAACACGAATACGCATGATCATCAGCAATTAATAAGATCAGATCATTTCATTGATGATTTTTCTATCCTGAATAAAACTAGAATAAATGGATGAAATTGAAATTGATCGAATTTCGTACCCATGAGAGGAACAAAGGAAGGACTACTTCCGATCAACGGCAGGGAATTCCCGGAGATTAGGCGACCGGAAAATTGGCGAAGAAGGTAGAATCCGAGCACAGGATCTCAAATGGGGGTGGATTCATTCATATGCATGCATACATTCTGCTCATGTGTTCTGTGTGCGTTGCTGATGATAATAAAATAGAAAAGACAACAAAAAGGCCTATATCTATATATATAAAATATTCTAAAAATAATACATATATATATATACTTGGAGAGCGTGGACATCACGGTCCAATAAATAACCAACACGCTGCAAAAATGCCAGAGTTCGCTTTGTATAGATCCCACGTGGCACCAACGCAAATCTTAGACCAACCAACATTCCATCATTTTATTTACTAAATAAAAATAAGAGATGATTACATTTATACCCCAAATCTCGGTGTGTTTACATGAATTATGCTTTTATTTTATAATAATTATACGTATATTTATTAAAAATATCAATATTATTTATATAAATTATTTTTAAATTTTGAAAAATAACATATACAACATCAAAAATGTCACAATTATTGCACAAACTATTCATATTTCTTAGCTATTAGGAATGATTTCTACAATTATGCAAAGTAAATATATTTTGTGTAAACAGATCATAGGTTTAAAAATAATTTATCTATCTTTTCCTACTTAATTTGTGATGCAGTGATTTGTAATAACAAAAACTATTATTAGATATAAAAATAAATTTAAACTATGTTACTAATTATTTTATTTCAAAAAATTACAAATATTTTTTAAGAAGATAGAATTTACACGCTTATTTAAATTTAAATAAAAAATTATAATTTATTAAAAAAGTATGATGAAACTTTTGAATAAAGAAAAACAATTATAAGTTTATTTAAATAAATATATGATATTTTATGTGGCAAAATATAATACAAGTAGGCTATGCAAGTACACACGCATAATCAACTACGATAAAATTATATGTATTTTCCTGTAAATCGAATTATAGTTGTGAAAATGAAGATTGGAATATTTAGGAACATTGTTTGCTCGTTTATCTTCTATACTAATATATAAAATAAAATAATACAAAAAACACACAAAAAACACTTATTTTTTCACAAAAAACGGTTACTTGCATCGTGACCTGATTTTTTGTTATGTCAAGAATATCCCTAAGTTGGTTTTTTCTTTTTTCTTTATTTCTTTTTCTTTTTTATGTGATGTGTTGGTTAATATATATTTTTTTATTCATAATATATTTTAAAATATAAAATATTATGTATTATATGCACACGGAGACAGTGTGCCACGTCGATTAGTTTTAAAAAAAATAGAAAAAACATTCCAATTTATTGACCTGGCTAGAGAAAAAAGAGAAACACCCTTCCTCTCTCGTAGGATATAAAATATTAAATAATTGAAATTGACCGCTTTACTAATAAATAAAAATAATATAGCTATATTTATTTATTTATACTTTATTATGAAGTGAGAGTGTTTTTCTGGTGTCTCAATTTTTGCTAATTTTAACTTCTCATAACTTCCTTATTTTTATTATTTTTAACATTCTTAACTTTTTAATTAAAGTTAAATATAATGTTGAAAAAAATTATTTATTTAAGCACACTAATTTGTGTGTGCCATACATACTACTATAAGGTCATGTTTACCACAACATATTGTAGTAGCCCATTATAGTAGACTCATACTATCTATAACACTTTCCTATGCTATAGTATATCATTGTGTATTTATTTTGTATCAATTATATGGCAAATAATCCAGAAGCACAAATAATTTGGTATTTACTATCGTGTACTGCAATCCATATTATGGTTGCAATTATGTTTTTGCCCATAATATTAAATGACCATCAAATCGGTCATGTGGGGTAATAAAGGCGGATTTATTGTCAAAGCACCAGGCTAAGCAAGGGCCTACTATATTGTATTCTTCTTTATGGAAGGGTTGTTGGAGGCAAAGAAGCAGAGAGTAGCAATAGCAGAAATTGGGACGAAGCGTTCCATCTCTTTGCTAATGTGATTGCATCTGAGAATGATGCAACTAAAATTCAGGCCACGATCAGGCTTGCGAAGATGTCTAGACATGCCCTTGAAAATATTTTGGCGCTTACTGTGCCCATTTTATTGGAGCTTCTTGAAAGTCCGCCAATTGAGCGGGGTCCTTTGGTTCAAGAGGCATCTGCTTACTGCTTGAAATGCATTGCTTCCCAAGGATAAGGTAGATTAGTCAATCTTATCGGTCAAATGGGTGTCGTTCCTATCCTGCTCAGACTATTACCCAATTTTGAAGACGACTCTCAGAGGGCTTTGTTGAAGTGTCTTAAGAATGTGATTTTAGTTAATAATGGTGGGTTGGATATTGTTCTAACCATGCTAAGTTCCTGCTCAGGTCATTCGAAGTTGATCTTATTAGAAATCTTGAGCGCGTTGGCTCTTATAAGAGAGGTTAGACTGATTATGTGGAGATCAAGAAAAGCTCGTCATCTTATTGAAGCTGCTAGGTGCAAGCTGTGGCAGTTTGGTCTCTAGAACTAGGGTTGCTCAGGCAATTGGCTTACTTGGAGAACGAGGGAGCTTGATAATTCTGAACCATCAATGTCCACATATCCCCACACAATATTTAGTACCACATTTAAGACAGTACGTAATTAAATTAAAAAACAGGGTCAGAAAAGGAATTTATGATGCATATGTGCGGGGCAACTAAGACAAAATAATTTAGTCCAAGTTGATGTGGGGTCCACATATTGTTAATATCTACCCTAGAGCTGAGATTGTAGTATGGGAAATTGCGTGGGTTAATAGCGAGCCGACGAATTTATAACGGGCATACCATATTAGTAGTAAGCACCGAACAAGACCCTATTAACCCAGATATCTGGGCTAATACGATGCAGTAAACATGGCCTAATAGTTCAAGGGAAGTTGGATGGTACCATTAGGAAGCACGATGTCCGTTGCATTTCATCCCTTTACGCCTTTTCTTTTTTTGAACACCAAAAGAATGTATATGTGTATTTATTTTAACATAATTTCAAATACAGGTATATGGAAAGCTTAGCGTACAAAAATACTATTCACATCGATGTTCAAGAGGGATTAAAAAGACGGAGGCAATATACATGGACAATAGGTTTTTAATATGTTGAAACGGTACGTCTAGTAAAAAAGTATGTCATACCATTAGTTTGCTTTTCTTATTGCTTCTTATGTAGTTTATTTACACCTTTTTGTTTTTATAAATGAATGTTTTGGATTTGAATCGATTAATAAATAAATTGTATAAACTCTTGGGATGAAATTTTAAGTATTATAGATTTTAATTTTCTGTATTTTGGAGTAATTATTTGATTTGTGTTTGATGTGGAGACAGTCTAGATCCGTCCCCTTCGAAGTGAAAAAAAAAAAAAAAAAACCCCACAATCTATTTAATGTCTTAAATGGACCTAAATTTGTGTATGTTATGTTTAGGTTGATCCTATTTATAATTGTCCGACTAAAGCTGGATCAACTGTTCACGGTGAATCGTACAATTCAATTATTCCCGCAAGTATACATACCCCAAAAGCCAAGTATAACTTTTTTTTTTTTAACTACTTCATCTACTATCAAGTTTCAACTCGTTCTGGTTTTTTTTTTTTTATGCATTAAAAGGCTATAATTATTATTTTGTTTGTATTTAAATATTTGTTAATTTTAATTGTTATGTCAAAAAATGCTTGTATTTTTTTTGGTGTTCAGTTTTTGGAACATTAAGGAGAATAGATTTATAATACTAGCCATCGTGGCACGTCGTTCCTGCGTGCATATAAAATAATATTGCACGCTTTAAAGTTATTGTAAATAAGAAAATATACATATTAATCAATATATTGCTTTTTTTTAAAAAAAAAAGAAAGAAAGAAATAAAAAATAAATAAAAACTAACTTAGGGGTATTATCGGTATAGTAAAAAAATTGGTGTTGCAGTGTAAGTAACCATCATTTATTAGTGAAAATGAGGTTTGCTTTATATAATAGTATAGATGAAGTAATAATATCGTATATTTCATATTTGAATATCTTTTAAAAGAACTTAACTCATCAAGATTCAAGATATGAATAGAATATTATTATTATTATTATTATTATTATTATAATAACTGATTAGTGCCCCATGCTACGCAATGGGAAAATTGTATTTTTAGAAAAAATATTGTAATTTATTTAGATTTAAGTTATAAAAATAAATATAATGATAAATAATCTAAAATTTGAAATTAGGTAATGATGAAGTATAAAAACACAGAAGTATAATGAACATAAAAATAAATTCAAATTATTTTACTAACTAGATATCTAGAAAAATAAGTGAATTTTTTGGATAAATATAATCAATGTTACACTTATCTAAATTTAACTAGAAAATAGAATAAAATGGAAATAAATATTTTATTGGTTATTATTATATGAAGGCCTGTCCTCTATTGCATGGGCCCAAACCCATACCCATATTCAGTTATGTTTTTTACGCCCACGGGGCACCCGTTCTAAACAAAGACCCGACCCTTTTACCCACGTCGTAAACCCTCTCTACGTCTATTTTTCTGTGCCATCAAATCTTCGGTTGCCAAATACATGCATGGAACTTGTTTGTGAAAATGCCACCCATCGTTATGCTCCACAGCGGCCATTATTGCAGGCAGCGGCTCCCTTTCCGACATCGGCCAATCCCCGGTATATCCCCCGACGGTCTCCACTGCCCTACTGAGATGACAGGTATTTCTCTGCATCCATCGTTGCCTCCCGCCTCCTACTAGGAATCTGCCATGTCCTTGGACCCTCTCCTATCAATTAGCGTCAGCTTGCTCTTCTCCTACACCCGGACTTCCCAAATTTGATGATTATGCGGTGTGTCAGTGATTTGTTTCTTAGTGTTGTGTGTTATTAGTTGACCATAGTTTTAGGTGCATTCTAATGTTTAGCAGTTCTTTCCACTTTGTGTAATTTATTTTGCTGACCCTTGCTTATTAATGTTGGATTTTGCTGGTCGACAGTTCTGGTCTGCATTTCTGTTTTAAATGTGCAGACCCTTTTCATTTGAAATTATCCCATATATTTTTTTAATCTTATTTTACTGTTTATTGTTTATCCATGGATTACATCAGTTGCTCTCATTGTGACTAAGCTTAGCTAGAAAAAACTATTTTAAGCTCACGTATCACATAGACTTCCGCAAATCCTGCTACAAATTGAGTTCAATTGTTTAGTTTCTAGTTTGACAATTATATGGAGTGGATCTGATCAAAATGTAGTCCAAGTTTTATGATTTAAACTCAGAAGAGTACTGAATTGGTATATCTTTATGTTCATGGGTTAAAAACTTCATTAGATGCTGCATGAAAGCTGGCTGATGATTAGTACGCACCTGCATAAGAAGCAACTGAAAGGTTCGCTTATCTTCTATGCTTTTTGAATATAATCGTAGAATAAGGGAACAAACTTGAAGGGATTGATGGATTGATGAGGATAGGTCATGTTTTATCATGAATACCAGAGTTTGTACTGGTAGAATGATGATGAGGATAGTGAAGATTTCAATAATAGGCGCAGATCTTTTGTTACACGAGCTAATTGGACGAATTGCCTAACGGAGGAGGGATTATTAATGCAGACAATTGCATACCATGGGGATGGAATTGCCTATTCATAGTTCCTACTCTTTTCCCAAATTTGTTGCTCTTGCAATATTAACGACCAAATTAGAGGAGCAAGTTAGAAAAGAGGAAGTTCATTATTAAACATTAAGCAATGAAATTAAAAAGTTAGTTATCAAGAGGGTCATAACTATGGCGTTAATTATTGTTTTTTCCCCCCAAATCATTATATAACATGGAAATATTTTAACTGCTTTTTATTATTCCTTAATGGAAATACATGCAAGAACCATTTAAGCTAATGCCACTAGCACCATTCTTAGACCAGGGAAAATGGTTTTCACAAAGTTGCAATTGTGAAATAAGAGGCAGATCCTGATCATCCACCTTTTTCATAAAAAGACTAGTAACTTTTATCCATAATAAGTAAATTATTTAAGTGTATTTTCTGTTTGCCCATAGAAGACATGTTGAAATGTGATAAGACAGCCTATTAAATAATAAAAAGTAGTTTCTTTTTCTTTCCAAACTTTGATTAGTTCACATCACTTCAGAAACCTTGAAACTCTCTTCAAAGTTATTTTAGAAATTTTAAAATATCTAATAGGTTAAATTTATTTAGTTAAAATGAAAAAAGAAAATATTGTGAGCAAGTTACCTTCCCCACCCCCCACATTTTCTTGTTTTTTTTTTCTTCGAATTTTCTTTTAATTTTCTATAGCTTGTCGAGTTGCAAAGAGAGAGGACAAATCAGCATTCACAAGCCTGACCCCACACAACCACTCACTCCACCATATAATCGCGTGGTAACCTAAAACACACACAACACATAGAGTATTAGTAGAGAAAAATGAGTAAGAGAACACCACAGCCGGCGGCGGACAAGAGTTATGTTAATTGGAAATCGCTAATTCCCGTCCTATACGATTGGTTTGCCAATCACAACCTTGTGTGGCCTACTCTTTCTTGCCGGTCCGTTTTTTGAATTCTCCTGGCTTTGGTTTGTGATTTTATGCTTAAGTTTTTCTACGGATCTGATTGTTGATTGTGTTTTATGCTTTGTTTTTTTTTTTTTTTTTGGTGTTATTGTGGAAATGTATATAGAAATGTTGATTTATCAACGCTTGATCTTGGATTTGATTTGATAATTTTAATTGCTTCTAATTAGTACTTATAAACTTGACCCATTTATATAGCTATATGCTCTGGTCTTTCTGAGTTCTTGTTTGTGGTTATTTTCTTACATTTGTTGTTGATGTTATCTATTGGGGTGTTATTGAGAACTGTGAAAATTATATTTGGATTTTGAGCGATAAGTGCGTGCTGTGTTAGACTTTTACATTTGATATGTTGTTACATTTGTTGTTGATTGTGTCCAACTCTTTTCTGGTGTTATTGGAAATTGTGGAAATTTATTGAGAATCTTTTTTTGTCAATGTATCATAAGTTAGATTTATTTTGTATTATTCGTTATTGGTTGTTTATTCCGATTCTGAAGGACATCAACAAGTTTGTGCAACTTTTACACTTTATTGGAAATTTAGTCCAGATTTATAATTTATCAATGTCTCGTAAGTTGGACTTTGGTTGACATTATTGGCTGTAATTTAGCGGTTGCGCAGGATATTAAAGAAGATTACATGTAACACTCTTAAGAAATGTTGGAGAAGAATAGGGGAGAAGGAAAGGGTTTCAATTTCTGGCGACTTTCTTAAGTAGGGACATGTATAGGGGTTTCTCGTTTCTTTATTGGTTGGATTTCTTTTGATGTTTGTAATGCATGGAAAGAGTGGCAAAAATGCGATAAAAGTAGATATTACCTTCATTGGAAATCAAAATACATCTAGGATTGCAAGATGAGTCGAGGAAGTTTGTGTGTCCAGTAGGCTAGCTAGATCTTGTCATATTAGAGGTTTATTATTTTATTCCTATTAGAGGTTCATTATTAGCTCCATTTGAAATCAATTATAAGTGTTCAAAAGCTCACAAGCTTTAATTTGTATATATTTATAATATTCTAAATCATTTATGATTTCATATAAGAATACATTATACTACATTGTATGGTAACATCAATTTTAAAATTATAGTGTTGTAATTTTGTATGATAATGGTGATACTTATGTTGATAAACAAAAAATAAAGAAAAAATTCTGGGTATTTAAATACCAAAATTTATAGTTTTTTGCAGGCGTGAGCTTAGTAGACTTCATTATCAAGGAGCTCAATTGAGTTGAGCTCCGGCTTGAAATTTATAATGCCAACTCGAGCTTGATCATGCAATTTTTGGAAGTTTAATTAGAATTTGAATTGTTTGCTGCCTAAGTACAGAGACATAGCACACAGTAAATATAGGGAGAGAACGGAGAAACTGGAGATGAAAAGATAAAAACTGGTGAGGTAGGAGAATTGAAATGTAACAAGCGTTGATCATTTTTATTGAAATGCATGATTTTCATGCACAGGACCTGGTTTGGCCTTCTTTCACTTGCCAGTCCTCAATTCTTTCTCGTGGTTACAATTAAGTTGCATGTGTATGCATGACATCCATCATATATGAGTATTAAAATCAATTAAATTAGTAAACATTTGAGCTGGTACCATAGTTACTAATCACATAATTGATGTTGTAATATTTGGAATTTTCATTACATATGTAATTTTGTAATTTATTCTGGAATTTTATTATGTCTGAAAGTATATGGTTTTCTGGTGTATAAACGGGAAATTGAATAGAACAGGTTGAAGTAGAGCTACTCTAACTCTAGCATTGGTTCTCTATTGTTGTTTTGGCATCAATCTCTTGTTGTATTTACTTTGTATAAATGCCTCATCTAATACAAACAAATATACACACCAAAACATAATCGCATCCTAAACATTTTGAGAAGTGGCATGTTCCTTATCCTAAAGCATATCCATTTCCTTTTATCTTAAGTAGGCAGCTAAGAAACGTGGGAACAATGTAATCATTTTATGGATGTTTGTTGCATAATAATTGCAGCTATCTCCTGCTCACTACCACACCAGAATAACCAGATGTTAGGAGAAAAATAGGAGAGGGACAAACACATGAAGACTAATGGCAAATATGTTGACTTTAAATTTGATCCTTCTTATCTGTGATAAGCTTTAACTGACAAATGAAAAATTATTAATATGTGTGCATGTGTCCTATATATATATATATTAATGTTTCCTAGAAACTAGTCAATCTTGAGTTTGGTCTCTTAATTTATTGCCGAGAAACTTTTGCATAAATTGAAAAGTTTCACTTCCTTCATCATGCTCATATTTTTTCTCCTATTTAATTCTGACCTTTTCTTGAAGGGTGGTATAAGATTTTGATTAGGGAGACACGTTAGAGAAGAAAAGGTCTGACAAAGCAAATTCACTTTAATGGAACTATTCTATTGGTATATTTATATATATTCTTTTGGTATCTCAGATGGGGAGCGCAAGTCAACGACGTAACTTACAAGACCACACAACGCTTATACTTCTCGGAACGGGTAAGATTCACATTGTCTTAATTATCACTGTTAGGAATGGTCTCTTCTAGCTAGAGATTAATAGTTCTTTTTGGAGTTTTGAAAAGAGAAAATAGTTCTTTTTGCTAGTCTTAAAAGCTACTATATATTTTTTGGAGTTGTATCATTTGGTAAGGAATTATATACAGAACTCTGGGATTAGTTTTCCAGTGGAATAACAGATAGAAATCTGATTAGCTGGTCTTGTGCAGGTGAATGCTTTTTTGTCTTTACAGAATCCTATTATTTTACATGCCCAGTATTGGTAGTTTGGTATACCAATATATCTCGACCAAGAATTAAGTGTACGTGCATGGTCTTGTCAGAAATTTGGCAGGTTGGAACTACTCTAAGATTATGATGGAATTGGATGGTAGGATACATCTTGTCTAATTATTTCGGCAACTAGTCTAAAAGTTATAGTTCATTGAAAAAAAACCAGTTCCTCTAACATGTCCTGAAGTAAATTTCAGTGGCCTGAGCTAGAACTTTGATATGAAATAGTCTTGTGAGAAAGATATGGTGGATTGGAACTACTTCCTTAAAACAGTGTGATAAGTTTGAAAGGAACTTAGATGATAAGAAACATGCATGCTCTACTGATTTAGACAACTCGCCAAAAAATTACAGTTTGTTGAATCAAATATTTTTTTATTTCTATGAAGTTATAGTTCATAGATAAATCTCAACTGCAAGAGCTAGAGGTTTGACATGCTTGTCTATATTTGTTAGCACAGGTAGTATCTCTGTCCTATTTCTGATAATCCTGCATGGATTTGAGCATCTGTGTTCATATATGTGCCAATGTCTGAGTGCTTATTTCAACTACACTTCTGTTGTTTTGGAAAGAAAGTTCCAATAAAGTACTGAAAAGTCTCAAGAAGAAAATGGTAGATTGAGTTAGCATGAGGGAAATGGTATGTCCATACGTCTTCCCTTGTTCAATATGCAAATCAGACTCTTATCCTTTCGGTGAGGATATACTATTATGTCCTCTTCCTTTCGTTTCCCCTTCTTTTTTACCTATCAGTTTCTGTATCCTGTACTTTTTCATTTCTTCAAGCCCTATCTGTGGATATCAGATATTATGAATATGTATTATGGCTTTGGTAGTTTGTCATTTTATGTGCTTGGATGGGTTATGGTCTTCACGCTATAAGCACATGGAATATTCCTAGTTGTGTGCCATCGAGTTAATTTGTCGATTCCCCATTTTCTCCTTGTCCTGTAGACTGATGGCAGCATTCCCAATACACTTGTCATAGCAACTGCTGACATTGTCAAAAGTCGGGTTGCAGCAGCAGAGCACATATCACAGGTGATGTATCCCGTCCAAAACTTGAATGTGTGTCGCAGATGTTATGCATGTTTCTATTTATGTCAGCATCAATGTTCGCGCATGCAACTGTGTCTATGTATTTGTATTATGCTTTTCGGCACTGTGATTTTGATCATTTTGGAGTGCCTGATTCTCATTGACTTTCTTATCTTGTCAATGGATCTCTTGTAATTTTTTCAGTTCAGTGAAGATGCTCGTTCACCTTTTATCAAGAAGCACAAGACCATCCTTCATCCAGGCGAGGTAGATTCCACTTTTATTGTCTCAATGTGCAAAATAAATAGTGATAAATGTCCTTGGTTGTTCCTCATTTTATAAACCCTTATAAGCATCGGCCCATATTCCAAGTTTGTAATCCTTTTCATTTCATTCTCGCAGATTTTTAACTAAAATTTTAGGCACTTCTATTGTTGGTTTTTGAATATGATAAAAGAGTGGTGGCAGTACTGCTTTTAGCTTTTTTCTTTCGAATAAAACACAGAAGTGTTCATTTGGCCAAAAAAGAGAAAAGCAGAAAAGAAAACAAATTTGACATGAGAAAATAAATAAGTGAATCTTAATTTGGTTCCTTCTGTTTCATTTTTCAAATTGGTCCACGAGCTTTATGAAATGGCTTAATTAATATATTTTGACCTGGATTGATTTATTTCTGCCTGGAGTTTTATATTAAAACTACTTTATCCCTTTTATCTATTTGGGATTTTTTTAACTTTTATTCATCAATTGAAAAACACACGGAGTGAAAAATTTGTTAATTGTGGACAGTAATATCTATCCCCTTATTTTGGTTCTTAGTTGCGTTCTTTAAACATTATATATTATTAACAAGCAATCATCTAAGATATGACACGCTAAGGTTATTGATACTGTACGTGTTTTATTTTAACGCATGCTCTTATGAACTATTAGTTTTAGTATCGTAGACCAATAGTAGAATAACTTGTAATGTCCTTACTCTGAGTTCTTCCATATTAATTGCCTTTATATATATATATATTCAAGTATATAATATCAAGCACACAACTTCAGTAAACTACTTTCTTTATGTGTTTGAGGGACTGTAACTCTTAAGATATCGTGTCATCTCTAGTGATATTTCTGCTACTTTACATAAAAGAGAGAAAATGTTGCTGTAAACTGCTATTTAAGATGTGACTTTTATATTTTCTTCTATGCTTATGTAAAAGTTTCTATCTAATCTTTTAGTTGTTGTTTACTATATTTCTAGGGCGTGGAGTGGGGAGGGAAAGTGGAAAGTGCTTCTTCATTTGATATTTAATGCTAATCACTAACAAAAGTAAAGGCGACGGTTAGAGACTTAGACTAGAAAAATCAGTTTCTTTTGTCTTCTTAAAGTACTCCAACGAATGTACTTTTTTTTTCCTAGCGAACATGTTAATTTAGGAATTTTAACATTGGTTCACAAAAAAGTTATTTAAACATGAAGATATTATATTTGAGAAATAAAACTACTTAACACTAATTAGGTGAAAATTTCTTACGACATACACAAATAAACAAATAAACAACTGTTTGGATTCTTAGATATTACTAGAATGGTATTCACAATAGGAGGGAAATCAAACTAAGAAGATAAAGGATGAGTATGATAACATTGACCCCTGTTTAGAGGAAAGTTGAATATTCTGGTTTTTCAAGGTTTATATTTAGAAAATTACATCAATTTCTAAGTTGCACTTCGTACCCTTTTGCTTATTTAAATTCAGTTCTTGGTGTCATTTAACCCTTCAATCCTGCAAGGCGTTGGTCAGAACCTGTCAAGATATACCAAGTCAACCATTTCTCAAAGTTCATTTACAAATGTGAAAATCATGCAAATGTTTGTATATTGAAATGATTTTCAATTTTAAATAAATTGTAGTGAGATTTCTGGTCACCTGCAGGAACAGGCAAATAGGTTTGGTGCTAGTGGATTTCCTTTGCAACTTGACTTGGAACATGCTAGAATGATCTGTTTCTAGCCTTATTATGATTTTAGGTTCCTGCTTTTGGTAATTTTTCAAGATTCACTTGTTGCGTGTGGAGCACCACAATATGTACCATCCGTTCTGGAATTAATGTAAATTCGAATATGTCCACTCTGTGCAGATTGGGAACAAGAAAATGGCCTCATTAATTATATTCTAAAAGGAGAAGAAACTCCAAAAAAGAGAAAGTGGAAACTTGAGGTTTTTAATACACCTGATGTGTTTTCATTACAGGTTAATCGAATCAGGGAACTGCCACAGAATAACTACATTGTGGCTACTCACACTGACAGTCCTGATGTAATGCTTCCATTTCCTCAATCGTCTATGTGAACTTGCTGTGTTCTTTCTCTGGTTTGGTGTCCAAGTTTAGCAAATGATTTATATGGCATACCTTTTCTGAATTGGATTAGGTCCTCATTTGGGACATCGAAGGTCAATCTAACCGTCAGTGCGTTGCAGGCGCCAAAGCGTCTCGCCCTGACCTGGTATGCTCTCATAAAACTGCTATCATATAGATGTGACTTAACGCTTCTTGATCCACTTGATATCTACTCTTTTGACATGTATCTGTCGATGCATGCGTTACTGTTCAAGCAGGTTGCACGCTTAAGCTTATTACTTCGCATTTCAAGTTTCAAGTTGTTTATTCAATTTGTTATGTCCCTGAGTAGCTACATGTGTAGTTTCCTTTATATACTATTCTCCTGCTTAATTATCGTTCTCCTGGTGTGGTGATTGATAACTTGATATCTAATACCTTGCAGATACTGACTGGACATCAAGATAATGCTGAATTTGCTCTATCCATGTGCTCTGTGGAACCCTTTGTGCTCTCTGGAGGTTAGATCATCTTCGTTCTGTGTCTTATGTATCTTTAGATGCGTACTTGCAGATTCATCAATGTGTATGATAATTTAATCATACATCAAAGACAGATAAATGATTATGTACACTTGTTACTTGATTAACATGTACTTTCTTGATATATTGACTGTCATATCGATTTGACAGTCACAGAGGCTTTTGAAAATGATTGATGGTTGTGGAAGGTGACTGGTAATAATATAGTAATAGCTTCCTGGGTTCACCTATCCTCAATTAAGGTAGATTCTTCCCAGAAGGTTAGGTCCTGTTTGGTAGCGTTTTCAGAAAGATGACTCAAGGAAACATGTTTTCTTAAAGGTTTGGAAAAACTAAGTACTTTTAGCATGGCATTTGGGCTCATGATACAGTGGATTGGAGCATATTGTCGCAGTCCCAAGGAATCAGTCCCCTTTTTGCATAATGTTGATAATTCCGTAAACAGTAAGTGCCATTTTTTAGAGTTAAAATAAGTTTCTTTTTCTGTATGTCTTGGTCTCCTTGTTTGGTGTCTGGAGAGACCTAGTTATTTGACATCCCTTGTTTTCCTTCTCTATACGTCTCCCTTTTATGTATTCTCAACCCCCAAGCCTACTGGACTACCTTTAAGTTTGTCACTCTTCAGAAAGAAGTTGTTAAAGTGAATCAACAAAAAGGTGCCATGCCAAATGAGTACAGGATAACTTGCACAGGCCGTCTTCATTGCTCATTTTGTTCAATTACTCTTTCTTCTGCTTGCCTTTCCACCAGGGCTTTTCTTTATCCATGTAAAACGTCTAGTTTAGCACATTGTTAACCATGAGATCTATGTGGCAGGGAAGGATAAGTCTGTGGTTTTGTGGAGCATCCATGACCATGTATCATCTTTGGCAGCCAATCGGAGAGCTCAACAGTCTCCAGGCTCTAAGGATGATGCTGTCACTGGTAGGTCTGCATATGGCGCCACTGTTGAAGCTCGAGGGATTTTCCAAGGGCACGAGGATAATGTTGAAGACGTTCAGTTTAATCCATCAAGGTAGTACACTTTGTAAATAAAATGTGGAGTTAGTTTTGAGATGGAAGCGAGACTTTTTATGTGCTGAAGTATGTCTTATATGACACAAATATCAGTTTAGGCTGGATATGAATTGAAAATCTTTAATGGATTGCACGTTTGAAGTTCTATATCTCAAATGTTGAAATCTTTTTTTTTTTTTTTTTTTTTGGCTAATGTTACCTCTGTTTTCTTATGCTTCTGTAGCATGAATTATTTACCTTTGCTCGTTTGAATGTGTGCTATAGTACCCAGGAGTTCTGTAGTGTTGGTGATGACTCTTGCCTTATACTGTGGGATGCGCGAACTGGTTATTCTCCTGTCTTAAAGGTTATTTTCTCTACCTTGTCTTCTTATAATTTTTGGAGCATCATCTCTGAAATGCATGGGCACTCGACTTCTAGTGTTTTGAAGTTGTATTATATCTTTCCCTTCCACTGCAATGCGGTATTATATCATTGCATGGAGTATCATGTGAAGTTGACAAGGCAAATGCTAGTTGATTAAGAAAGTAGTGTGTAAAGTTCTGATGGTATTTAAATTATCATTGTTATATCAAAGAATGGTCTACCAGGTATACGGTTATTCATTCTTTAAAAGTGTTTTCTGATTTGTCTTTGGGTTGACCATGTCCTCGCAGGTTGAAAAGGCTCACAATGCTGACATTCATTGTGTTGATTGGAATCCAAAAGACCTCAATCTAATTTTGACTGGGTACTTTTTGACCTTTAATGACCTTTAAGTACAGTTTAAAGTTTCAGGTATTTAATTACAAAATCATAAAGGAAATTGAAAATGCCAGGACTGATACTCACAAGTTTATGAGTTGCTTCCATCCACTTTTTATCTTTTGATTATTTGAGTTTTATTTGGCTATTCAACAATTCCTACCTCTTTCAGATCTGCTGATAATACTGTTCGCATGTATGACCGTCGAAATCTTACTTCTGGAGGAGTTCCATCCCCCGTTCACATATTTGAAGGCCATGCTGCTGCTGTCCTGTGTGTGCAGGTATTAGACGATTACGTGTCACTTTTTTGCGTCCTTATGTGGGAGACTAGCAGTAGCAATTCATACTGTCATACTTCTATTGCAGTGGTCCCCAAGGGAAGCTTCTGTATTCGGCACTTCTGCAGAGGATGGCATCTTGAATATCTGGGATCATACAAAGGTGAAACCATCAGCTATTTGTATAGACTCCCTGTACTATTTCTATCTGCAGTGTCGATTTGTGTGCTAACTAAAACTATGATGACACTGTCATAAATCACGTTGGGAAAAAATAAAATGTAGAGGTATTAAGTTTTTAACCATTTTCTAGTTGAGGAACCGTGTTACATATACTTGAACCAAATTGTTAACGATGCAGATTGGCAACCTGGAGGGTGGTTCTGGAACAGGAAATTCGGGTTCACAGGGCTTATTCTTTCAACATGCAGGGCACAGGTACTTATCTATTTCCACTTCTTGGTTGAGCATTTACACACAATGCCCTGATCCATATTTCTCATTTCATGATGGCTTATCTGAATAAAAACTACAGGGATAAAGTTGTCGATTTTCATTGGAACACGTTAGATCCATGGACAATTGTTAGTGCATCTGACGACGCAGCTCAAAATGGTGGCGGAGGAACGCTACAGGTGACAAGAATTTTCTTGTGCTTCAAAGATCTAAATTTCCCGATACATTTTATACAACCGTTTACCTATTGGGGAAGCTGCATTATTAGCATATACAACTACAACTAGTAACATCAGAGTTGTCTCAGTATATGCAACATTATATGACCAGCCCCTGCAATATGCAAATAGAGCTGAATAGGTCTTGGCATTATAAATAACATGAACAAGCACTACCATACCGGTATAGCTTCATAAACTGACCATACATAAGTTTTCTTTGTATAACAACTCTATCTACTCTTTCTTTTCCTCATAATCTGGCTGGACTGTTTGTGCAGATATGGCGTATAATTGACTTTCTTACTCGGGCGGAAGAAGACGTTGTTAATGAGATGGAAGATTACAAATCTCATATACTGCCATGCTCTTCCTCTAGGACGAAGTGAATATTTTTATCTTCTTAAACTCCGATACATTTAAACATGAAGTTTATGGGGGATGTGTCCTCATAGTTGTTTAAAGATTGAATGTTGATTTTTTCAGTGTTGAGTCGTTGACAGAGCATCTAACTTCTCTCTCTTATACGCGCATGTTGCTCCATTTTTTAATAAATTTATGAATTTGTCTTTGGAATTCATGAAGAGTTTATAGTCCTATATGTTTGAATTCTTGTGGAAGAAAAATGAATGAATGTAAACCACACGAAGGCTATAAGTATTAATTCGAAAGGTATAGTTATTTATTGATCACCAAACTTTTACCATTAAATACTTAAAATAGTCATTAAACTAAGACATTTTACCCAACACATGAATGAAAAGCGCCACTGTGAATGCTATCCCAGAAAGTCGCGTTCATTTAAGTAACGACTCTGGGTGTGCATTTTCTAGAATAAATGATACTCCATTGCAGATCTACTAAAACCCCTCTGAGTTTTAGCTCTCTCTCTCTCTCTCTCTCTTCTCTCTCTCTCTCTCTCTGGTCCTTCTCTGTCAGCGGGGAGAATCCGAATCGAGACTAATGGGTCGTCGGATCTCGGGTCGGGGCGCGGCCATTGCTTTCTGCTTGCTTCTCCTGTTCTCGTCCGGGCAGTCCTTCTATCTCCCCGGGGTTGCGCCTCGCGATTTTACAAGAGTATTGACTTCCTCTTACTATCTCAATTTCACAGTCTTCGTGTTCGAAGCTTAATCTAGTAAACCTTTGATCAGTAGATCTATGAGCAGTGTATCGGATTTCTCGGGAGGGAGGGGTTTTTGGGTTTTACTTATGGATAAAGATCTAGGGTTTTGTGCGTTGAGTTAATTGATGGTTGCTGAATTTGGATAGATCGGGGGTTTTGGCAGTTGTGTTGTGTATGAAATTGGTTTGTAGTAGTTTGTTTGGTGTTTTGATTTCAGGCATTTGTGTTTGAGTGGATTGTTTTGTTGTATCATTCTGAAGTAGTTGACTCTGCCATATTACGTTTTGGTGATAATTGATGGGAATAATTGACTTCCGCTAGTAGGCTGCATTTTTTGTTTGTTGTCTTTCTGGTAACTGTTGCTAATTCTTTCCCGTGGGCAAAGAGCCTGGTGATAATTCATGCGGATAGTTAGCCTGCTGCAATAGTAATGTATGATCTAGATTTTGTGAGCATGTGCTACAGTGGTGGAGAGCTGACATATGGAATGATCAGGAGCTATGGTGTGGGGTGAAAAGGATGGTGATGATGACATAGCATGCTAAGACAGTCATCTGAATACTGTCATAAAGCCACTTCCAAAGGGGCGGGATATCTTAAGGAGCTAGTTGTCTTCAGATCTTTTACGTTTGCTAGTTTTCTTCTTGCTCACGATGAAGATCATACTTGGCATGCAATTTTTTTTCCCCATACATAATGCTTGTTTCTTCCAATTTTTGTTAGGGGGATGAGCTTCAAGTCAAAGTCAACAAGCTATCATCAACTAAGACACAACTTCCGTATGACTTCTATTTCTTGAAATACTGCAAGCCACATAAAATCCAGAATGTCGCAGAAAACCTCGGAGAGGTTCTTCGGGGGGATCGCATAGAGAATTCAGTTTATACTGTATGCATCCATCAGTAGTCCATGACTCTGTGCTAGCTCTGGCAATCCATTCCTTTATTTCTTTTGTTATATATTTTTTCCTAATATAGGCCTTTTGGATGGGTTAAAACTAGTTTCATATGAGGGAGGAACAGTCTTGCACGGTGGCCTGCAAAGTCAGTCTTGATGCTCAAGCTGCAAAGGATTTTAAGGAAAAAATTGATGATGAGTACAGAGTCAATATGTAAGTGGCAGATGGAGTCACCTTGATTTTCTTTTTGCTATTATCCTTGTTTTTGCTTCATTACTTTTGCTGATTTCTGTGTTGCACTGTCATATTGTCTGGTCATACAAAATGATGAGTGCTTCCATGGATACTAACTTCTGAAATTGCTTACAGGATTCTAGATAACCTTCCCGTAGCTGTACTTAGGCAAAGGAGAGACGGAAGTCCATCAACCACTTATGAGCACGGTTTTCGTGTTGGATTCAAGGGGAATTATGCTGGGGTTAGTCATAGTCTTTTCTTTCTTGTCCAGAAGTTTTTTATATGTGTATAATTGTTTCAGTGCATGTACTCTTTTCCAGAGCAAAGAGGAGAAGTATTTCATTCATAACCACTTAAGCTTCAGAGTTATGTATCATAGAGATCCTGAAACTGACTCTGCACGAATTGTTGGGTTTGAAGTTACTCCTGGCAGGTTTGTTGCTTCTGCATTTAGATTTCAGTTATCTCCCTACTTTGCATGTATGATATGTTTCACTAGAAATTCTTTTGAGATAGTAAATGATTGAGGGAGATTCTTTTCATATCAATACATGAAAAACTTGAGGTTTCAGTTCTGGCTTGTAGAGAAGTTGTTTTTTTCATGAGTTTCATTTGGTTTTAACCTAAATCTGTTACAACAGCATTAACCATGAGTACAAGGAGTGGGATGAGAAGAACCCAAAGGTGCCAACATGCAACCAGAACACGAAGAATCTGGTTCAAGGGAGTACTGTTCCACAAGAAGTGGACGAGGGCAAAGAGGTTATATTTACTTATGATGTTACTTTCAAGGTACACTTTTCGTAACTCGAGATTTTACTTTCTTGTTGCTGGGATCTTTTGATGGTGCTGCAACAATAAGAATGCATCTCTGTTGTAGGAAAGTGATATTAAGTGGGCGTCGAGGTGGGACACTTACCTCCTCATGAATGATGATCAAATTCACTGGTTCTCAATCATCAACTCTTTGATGATTGTTCTCTTCCTTTCTGGTATGGTTGCCATGATAATGATGAGAACTCTGTACAAAGATATTGCAAACTATAATCAATTGGAAACCCAAGATGAAGCTCAAGAAGAAACAGGATGGAAACTTGTCCATGGAGATGTTTTTAGGCCACCTTTAAACTCTGGATTGTTGTGTGTTTACGTGGGAACTGGCGTTCAGATTTTTGGCATGACACTTGTGACAATGATTTTTGCATTGCTAGGCTTCCTCTCTCCTTCCAACCGTGGTGGACTTATGACTGCCATGGTACTGTTGTGGGTTTTCATGGGATTGTTTGCTGGCTACTCATCTGCTCGTCTGTACAAAATGTTCAAGGGCACTGAATGGAAGAGGATTACTTTAAAAACGGCCTTCATGTTTCCTGGTATTCTATTTGCAATCTTCTTTGTGCTGAATGCTCTCATTTGGGGAGAAAAATCATCTGGAGCTATACCCTTTGGAACGATGTTTGCTCTTGTGTGTTTATGGTTTGGAATATCCGTTCCATTAGTATTTGTTGGTAGTTATTTGGGTTTCAAAAAGCCTGCCATTGAAGACCCTGTGAAGACCAATAAGATTCCTAGACAGGTACCTGAGCAGGCCTGGTACATGAAACCCATATTCTCTATACTAATTGGAGGCATTCTTCCATTTGGGGCCGTCTTCATTGAGTTGTTCTTCATCTTGACTTCCATCTGGCTGAACCAGTTCTATTACATCTTTGGCTTCCTCTTCATAGTTTTTGTGATCTTGATAATCACATGTGCGGAGATAACAATAGTTCTCTGCTATTTCCAGCTGTGCAGTGAAGACTATCATTGGTGGTGGAGAGCCTATCTGACGGCCGGCTCCTCTGCTTTATACCTTTTCCTCTACTCAGCTTTCTACTTCTTCACCAAGTTGGAAATTACTAAGCTGGTTTCAGGCATCTTGTACTTTGGGTATATGCTCATTGCATCATACGCTTTCTTTGTGGTGACGGGAACAATTGGCTTCTATGCTTGCTTCTGGTTTGTCCGGAAGATATATTCCTCCGTGAAGATCGACTGATGCACAAATTACATTTATGGGATTCAACAATTTCCTAGAAATCTCCTTGAGATGGATGGATCATAGAAGTCAGGAAGGGTACCTCCAGTTTGCAGGACCAGAGCTATAAACTCTGTAAAATTTTCACTGCCTGCTAAACTTCATAGAAGTCTTGGCTTGTATTTTAACCTTTTTGCTTATTTCTCATACAAATGTCCTGGATGTGTAAGATGTTGAAGAGTTTCTGATAGAAGTAACGGATCCTAACTGCCTGTCTTGAAACTTTATGATCGGTGCCATTACAATTGTAGCTTAATATATTCTGGTGGTCATCTTTTGATTTCTATTTTTGAATAGCATTATTTCTGATCGTCTTTGATATACTTTTGAGATCACAAATTGAGTCTAAAATATGCCGTTCTTGCACCTATATGTTACTTGTCTCCATTATAATTTTCATCAAGGATTATTACTTATAATGCATTAGTTTTCGTACAGGTGTAGTAGAATTCTCAGTTATTGGCATGCAATATCAACTCTTTTCAAAGACCAACACAATCACTGCAATTTTTCTTGAATTCTTAGCCAATATTAGCATCAAACTAACCTATAAGTAAAACCATAACATTTCTACCATACGAACACACACCTGAGAGAATTACTCCCAACACCTGCAAACTACCATCAAAACTCCATCTCTCATACCAGAAAAGAAGAACAATTTACGTCGATATGGTAGACCAAACCCATAAATTCTTGGAGTTGTAATTGTACGCTTTGTGGCCTTTTAAGCTGATTACCATCTTGAAAGCCCGGTATAAATCTATTATGTTTAGAAGCTATAAGACGAACCAGTATTCGACACTTGTAGAAAGAAAGCTAAACCCCAGTTTTAGATCAAGACAGTACTGGAGAAAAACTTGATATACAGAACATCTATTTTGCACTATCCATGATGGATTGGATTAGCCTCCAAGAGAAAGAACTAAAGAAACTATCAAGGATCAAAAGGTTACCGCTCATGATTTCGTTTTTGAAATCAATACAAAGAGGCACAGGCCAGCAGCAAAATTTCTGCAACAGTGCATGCTTTTGGGTTTTGGATGTACATAGTGTTATTAGTAAATCAGATAAAATTAGCACCCGAAGTTGTCTCTCAACCTGAGCACGGTTTAAGTTTCCCGTTTCTCTGCCTGCACAGAGAATAGCTATGTCAATTTCAGGTAACGGATGATGAAAACGACTAAAGAATGCAGGTCCAGGATATTAGCACAAACCAAAATGCGTCCTTCTTCTCCTGTGCCAGTAGCTCTTCGAATGATATATCAGAAAAGTCGGCATCTGTACTCTCCACAAGGCTGCTGGATTTTGCTTTCATCTCCATACAAGCACCGATTTCTAGCATCTTTGAGGTGAGAAGAAAACAGAAACATCACGTTAGAACACAACGACCACAGGACAGAAAAGAGCAAGGTGAAGGTTAAAAGGCAAGGGAAAACAAGTTTCAGTCAATTAGTTGATTTGCACGAGAAATTTCAGCACACGAATGGATGGAGCTATTCAAAGATACATGTTATTTACATTGTAATTCAGTGCTGTAGCAAAGCTTGCATCCGTTGCATCCCGACCAACTTTCTGTTACACAAGTAATGTGCTAATCCAACGCATAAACAAAAAGGAAAAGAGTGTACCTTTTTATACGCTGGAGAGACCTTAAGCTGTTCTTGGAGCCAATTATATACAAAAGCATCCTCTTCTAATCTCTTTTGCTCTAGTTCGAGCTTGTATATCTATGCATAATAAATGAACACATTGCAATTCAGAAAGTTGCTGAAAACAGACAAGCAAATGGGAAACTGAGACCGGTTCCAGCACCTGTTGACGGAGGCGGTCAAACGACGACCTGTCTGCCTTAAACAGTAGGGCCTTGGTAATTGTGAATCTCCGCTTGATGACCTCGGACCTGTTTACGGGTAAGCACAGATAAGATCACGGAGTCCAATATTACAGTCAAAATATGAACTTTCTGTCTGAAACTAGTATGTGCTCTAAGAAGCTACAAATTTGCAACTTCTTGAAGATGCGAGCTGAGCAGAGTTGGCAGTTCTGAGAACTATGACTTTGTTCCTAGACCTAGATCAACCTAAAAATTGCTCAATGAGTAGAAGTTGCAATGCTTGGGCCTCAGATAAGAGAACTTGAAACTTTTGACAGAATGCAAAACAGAATATGGAAAAATGTCAGAGGTGCCTAAAGATTTAAACGACTATAACAAGAAAACTCTGGCATATGAATTGAACTTTTGATATAAATGAATTAAAGCAAATGCTGCAGAGACATACTTGTTCTGCAGCTCATTTCTTGCCTCAACCAAGCAGTTCACAAATTGTCCAACCTGAAAAGACTACTACGTTAGATATTCTTGATAAGCTTTCAGTGCGTGCACAGATGAAATCTAAAATTCTAAAAATCAGATGTCTTAGTGGCTGACCGGGCACTTTCATCATGCTAAAATGATATAAACTATATTGAATTACTATGGCCCTTGAGCATGAGAGAGACTAACGGCAACATATAAAGGAAATAACTAGTAACACAAACCACAAAAAGATGTCTGCATTTTCAGCTGTTTCCCCACCATGAGGCTTTCACCATTTGTATAACACAACCTTCATTTTCCCTCCAAATGGATAACATGTAATAATGGATCAGACATAAACAGCTCTACAAGATAATGATTAAGTTCCAAAAGTTTATAAGCTACATCTCCACCATGATTTTTTATTTCATGCGTAGCAAGGAAACTGAATGTGCACTCAAATTTGCAGCATTCTTGGGTTGGAACAGCAAGTGGCCGATGAATTTACATATTGAGAAATAACAACGGTGCTCGAGTCTATCAGAGATTAAAATATAGAGGTAAAGTCGCATGCATATTTTCAAACGTAAGCTAAAATCTTGTCAACAAATCAATCTAGTAATCCCAGTTCAGAAACAAACCATTCATTCTCATTCATTTCTACAGGCATAGCGTTGAGAATGTACAGAGGGCCAGAAAACACTGTAATGTGCCCAAAATATTCACATAACATAGCAGAAGAAAAGGATGACTGTGCAGCTGTAATACTTCTCCACAGTTACCAGACTTTCTACACTAATTACTGGACAAAGTTCCATTCATCAAGATCAATATAGAAACTAGAAAAGAAAAACAAGAAAAATAGGGATGCTCAAATGTTTCCAGGAATGATCAACCTTATACCTCTGGTAACTTACGATGCAGAGAGAAGTATACATTCAGAAATAAGCGGCAGAGCTAGATAGAGGAAAAACAACCAGAAGGCAAAATACTAATACCAGGAACAAAGACAGATTTCTACAGATACAGGTAGCAGAAAGACTACTTAAACCTGTTAACTGTGAATAGAAATCAGCCGCAAGCTTTTGTTCTTTTCCTCTTTAAGGTAGCATGTCAAGACTGGTTATGACCTAATCTACGTTTCATGTGAGGAAGTGTGAGAGAATGACACCTTCATCACAGTTATAAGTCGCCCCAATGAAGTTCCAAGTCAACCCAACTTGAAAAATCTTCACAAAGACTAAAGAATAATGCCGAATGAAATGTGGCCCGACCGAAATTCAAATCTATTGCATCCAACCATTTCCTATTTCCTACTTTTAAAACTAAAACAACTATGAAATTGAGGTCAGCACATTTGCTGAGCTTCTAACTTCCATCTCCAAAGTCTTGCTCATCTACACAATAACCGGGAAACTGTTGACCACTCATGTTTTCTCCTGAACTTTCTACTTCACCGGTTAATTCCTTCAGTCCCTCTTTATTAAAGCACGGAGTAAGTAGTTTTCTAAACATATTGAAATAATTGAATTTGGCAAAACTCATAACACCAAAAAGGCAAACCTATGCCAATGTCACCTATGCTCACAGTTAAGCGCTTCCAAGTCAATGCGGACTTCAACACCCACAATCAAATACCATAACTTTAAACAATAAGAATCCACAACTTTCAACCAGAAAACCATTTCTTTCACCCCTTCATCATAAAACTTAGTAGGAGGAATACAGTAAGCACACCGGTACAGATGAGGAATGCAATATCCCAGTACAACGCCCCATAATATATCATGAAGCCGACGAACCAATTAGCAAGAAACACACTAAGTCTTACCTTCAAGTACAATGACATATATCAAACAACCCCACACAGCATCATGGGAAAACACACTCAAACACATATCAAAAGACAGGCTCAGATCCAATAGACCTAATTCCAACACATTGGTAATCAAACAACCACTTCTTCAAAGGTTCTTCTTTCCCAACACATTAAATGCAGCCTATCAGCCATAGAATAAGAGCCGAGAAGATATATCCTTTGAAAGGGCTTATAAAACACAAGGAACAAACTTACAATTAAGTAAAGCAAAAATATTAGAAAACAACCACTCCAATAATTAAACAAAGAGGAACAAAAACCTGATCAAGAGTCAATCCATTTGATCCATGAGACTTGACAAGTTGATCATATTGCTGCTTGATTTTCCTTTGAGTAGCACTAGAAGACTTGGTGAATGGATACAAACACACCAACTCTTCTTTCTCCTTCCTTTCCTCTTCATTTGGGCCGGGCCTCTTCTTCCTCGCTCGCTTCTTCTTCCTCTTCTTCTCTTCTTGACCCGACCCGCTCTTCTCACCCGGGTCATCATCAAAATCTTCACTTTTACTAAAAAGTTCATCCCATTTGGGCGAGCTCGATGGCAAGATCTCAAGAAGCAATGAGCGGGCCAAATTTTCCGGGTCGGCCCCGCAGCCAGTTTCTTGTTGGGCTATCTTTTCATCGTCATTTACAGGCAAAGACTGGATTTTTACGGAGTTGTCTTCCTTCTTACGCCCACTACTGTGGTTATTATTCTTCAAGATTGCGTACAGAGTGAAAATGAGAACCAAAAAAGTAAGGAAAAGGAAGAAATTGCAAGAAGACAGCATTGTAATGTGAAAGAAAGAAACCGGAGGCGATGAATTATCAGAAGAACGGGTGATTAGAAGTAGAACCGGGGTGGCCGCCATGGAAAAGCTCAAGTTTGTGTTTTTCACTGTGTGTTGTGTGTGTTTTAGATAAATTTTTATAGTGGGTGAAAAAGAAAACAAAAGACTGGAACTGGATTTGGGTTTGCTTCAGTGCAGGTGGGGTTGATGATATATATATATATATATATATATATATTTCACTTATTATGGGATGTGCTTTTGTTTGTATTTCCATAGACTTTTATTGCAATAATCTTCAATTCTTGAAAGGTGATGTTTTTTGTTCTTATCCTAGGTTTTAATGATATCGGAATTTATGTTGCAAATTTTATTCTATCTTTTATTTTATTAAACATACATCATCATGCGTATAAAATCTTTTTTTAAGTAAAACATTTAATATTATATTTATACAAATAGTGTATGTATATTAAATAGAGTAAGAGATGAAATAAAATTTGTGAAAAAATTAATTTTATTAGCCCTCTTTAAGAAATTTCTTTCTAATTAAAGTTGAATTAATGGGCAGGTCAAAAGTGTTGGATAATGATCACTATGATCTGATTGCCAAAACTTTTGAAGTAGGATTTTTAATGCAATCTGTTCCAACTGCTCAAGGAGTAAGTGGGCTTGAATCAAAATTATGTCACATCATACTATACAAAATGTCATTAATTTTGTCTAAATAATGCCACATTAGATCATAGATTGGTACAAGAATTTCTTTAATTTGCAATTAATCCATTCTGTCCCTATTGAGTCAAGATTATGATCCCTTGTTTCATTAATTTATATTCATCTTTTGACCCCTCATAACCTTGTTATATATCCTCTAAGCCCCTTGTATTTTCTAATTATAGTATTTTGGCCATCTAATTTGAGGAAAATCATGAGGGCCATCAAAAGACATTCAACCAAGAGGGTCCATTTGGAAATTTTTTTTTTATATACATAAATTCATACATTCATAAGATGTCTTCAAAGGTTATATAGTATTTATTTGTACTTATAACATAAACTCTTGAAATATTTGAAATCGATAAGATCATATAATATTATTAATAATAATTTATAATCTATACTATTATAAGAGCAAATATTTTGGCGTACTAACTTTTGAATGCCCAAATTTATCCTTTTATCCTTTTTTTTCCTTAAAAAATTAATGGTTAGAAAAGTAATTTTATTGTTTTTCCTCTCAACCCACTAACTACCCCACATTTCCCTTACCTCATTCCATGTTTTTTTTTCTTCTCACTAACTTTTTTTCTCATCCTTCACAATTTTTTTTTCTTTACATCTCACACAGTTCTTTTTTATATACTTGCGAGGACCGCGTGCAGCGACGACTAGTTAACATAAATACAATATACTTTAGGGATAATTACACCGCTCCTCTGATATTTGGTGCAATTATATATAGACCCTCTATGATTTAAAAAATTACATCTAATATTCCTAAGATTTGCTTCTGTCTAACAAATAGACCCTTCCATTAGTCAAAATTTACCGAATTTGTTGATATTAACAAAAAAACTGAATGTATAAAGGCAATTTGGTCATAAAAAGATTTATTTGACTTGCAATAAGTCAGTAATAAATCAATCGAGGCAAATATAAATTTCCATCCATTTTTTTTCTTAATATCAACAAATTCAATGAATTTGACTAACGAAGCATCTATGTCTTATACATAAGCAAACCTCAGAGATACTAAATGTAAGTTTTCAAACTGCAGAAAATTTATGTTTAATTATACCAAACCTCATGGAAGTGCGGTGGATTTATCCCGTATTTTAAGGAGTTTATAAATTTATACAAACACCCTCTAAATTGAGAGAGTATTGATCAAATTCAACAAACAAAAATTTCATGGATAGATAAATCTTGATATATTAGTACACTTGCAGAAGCAAGTTTTTACAATGGTGAAGCAATGAGAAATGGTTGCTTCCTCCACATGAAAAGTACAAATGCAAATCTTACAAGCCAAGAACTTGATTGTCCTAAAAGACAGGAGGAATGTGCACATGGACTCATTTATCATCACTGTGTGCATTCTAACCTCCTTTGACCCCAACAATGAACTATCTATATATACATACTTTTCTTTCTCTTGATGAATAATCATCCTCAAAATCTGCTAAGGCTTTGGACTAGAAGTGTGTTGCATATATGTACAACTTCACCCCAGCAAAGCTCAAAGAAAAATGTGGTTGTTGTGAATAGGATAGTGTCTGAATTGGCCACCTTAAAACTGAAACATAGGAGGACCTGGAAAAAGAGGTAGCACGAAGATTTTTATTACTTGGCTGTCTGGTTTTTCTAATTAACTGCAGACGGCCTCGACAGAGAGTTTCTTCATGATATTTGGACATGGGTCGCCTCCAAAGATCTCGGGTGTTACAGGCACCGTGCAAGATTGTTGGCCGACACAATACTGCAAAACAACACATGGAGAAAGGCAATGGCAAGAATCAGACATGCAATATGCTAGATGTAAAAAAGTAGTAACATGGGAAGTTCTTGTTTGTACTAAGTTTGATCGGATTCAATCAATCACATGGAAAGTGTTATAACACTACTTCTGTAATTGGTTGCTCTCCTCAAACTATACACCAATCACATAGCAAATGCAATTCTATCGCTCATGATTAGACCGGATTTGAGTGAAACTGGTTCAGGCTTAAAATTTCCTTTAGTAATATTGAGGAAGATTCGGTACTTACCCTCTCAAAAACGTCGTAAGAATGAAATGCATGACAGCTTCCCTGGCGGAAGTCACCACAAACACCCTCTGGAGTTCCAAAGCTAGCAAATTTGATAGACGAAATCTTCTGACCGGAGGCACACGAGAGGTGAGCTTTGGGCCTTAATGGTTTATTGACTTCCCCTGATGCTAGCATTTGCCAATTCACTAAAGTCGGCTGCCATTCAAATATATCTGCACAGACACTTGCGACTTCTCTTTTAACCAGAGTGATCCCGTAAGGATTTCCTCCCCATTCTTCAAATACAACCAATAGGTTTCCACTGGGATAAAGCCACGAACGAGGAACATGATACCTGAAAAACAATATTTCCATGTCTTTGTCAGATATATATTCTATCTGAAAGACAAGAATCTTGGAGCTATTTGGATATTTGTTGTACCATCTCTGAGAAGCTTCACCGCAGTTGCTTAGGCATTTTTTCTCGTTGAACCACCCGGCATAGTTGCAGGGAGCACAACCCCCGGATGCTTTGTACTGATTCCAATAGCGCCCAATGCTTTGACCGTTTATCCATACCTGACCTTTACTCATGCTATTCATATCTAAAGCCAAAGGCTCATCTCCGTCTGGAGCGTTGAAAGTCGTCTGGAAGATAAAGGGAAAGATAATCAGCAGGCTTGATTAGTAGCTTCAAACGAAATCAAGAAAGATGGTATAGGTTGAGATGAGATGCATTATCACTGTTGAGTCACTTAAAGAACATTCCATCTCTCGACATATGAAAAACGGATATGTCTCGATTCTTGAAGTGCAAAGTGAACTACTAACCATCCTATGATGAAACTAATTACAGCTATCTCCATTGGAGTAGAGCTTATTCTCTAACTCAGTGAAGCATACCGACCTTGTACCATGTCAGTGGTTGCCTTTCACTGACATATGATCCTTCAACCCATTCCACAGAAGAGCTTCCACTGAGTGAATGAAGGCTCAGGGATTCTCCTTTTAGACCAACCTGTCCGAAACAGGGTCGCAGTTAATACAAGGGAATGCAGGCTATGAGACTATCTTGAAAGTTCATGAACTAACCTTGTAAGACCATTTTTGCCATGTCAAGTCTCTTTTCCCCTCATTAAGACCACTGAGTGAAACAGGACCAAGAACACCAGCTTTCCATGTTTCAAAATGCGGGCCAACATTCTGAGTTCATGCGCATAAAAAGTGAGTAGAAATGAATATCACGCATAAGATATCGTGTAAACAGAAATAGCCTTTATCAGCAGAACGATGGCCTTGAATGTAGGAATATGTGGAAAGTAGAGAAAAGAAAAGAGGACGAACCGGGAGACCAACAGCAATGCTAAGTAGAGCAATTTGGTTTACTCCAGCTTTCAGATTCACACCTTCACTGAAAGTCAGTCTGGGGTCTTCTAGACTTCCATAGGCAGTTCCTGTGAGGAATTACACAAAAAAGTTAAGTGAATCTGAAGAAGAGGTCCAGCAAATATAACTATGCTCTCAAAGTAGATATTATATTATCTCAGACAGATGAATTTTGCATGAATTCACAGGGATCAAAATCATTAACATAAAAATGAAGTATAAAACCTCATTTTCCAACCAAGGGATTCATGAAAATTTTGGGACAAAGGGGGAGATCAGAACTGAACACAAAATAGTGAACAAATTGAAGCACAAGGCTTTCTAGTTTCCTAATCATCACACCAGATTAAAACCGGGTTGCCCACCTGATAACTGTCCATTGATAAACACATGCAAGGCATGGCCTGCAGATAATACTGTGAGCACAGGCCACTTCCCTCCTCTCATAAATCCTTCGCTCGGGTCAATCTTCACACTAGATAATGGCAACAAACAAGAGAAGGTAAGTGTGGGAAGGAAAACAAAGTCTAAGTTATCTTGAATCAAAATTTGTTGTAATGCTGAAGTGAATTTGAAAGCTTAAATGTTACAAAGTTTACTTACTCTGTTGTATACCACAAATAGTCAGTGTTATCTCTGGTGGTATTGATCTGCTCCACCAGTCCAACCATTGTAAACGAATTGTCATCATGTGATGCTGTCTCTTCATTGTATGACTCCCACGAAAATCCTTTGCTGACAGGGGTCATCTTCATTTGTGCACTTTGAGCACCGATCTTCACAAAAGAATTCACGAGGATGTCATGATTCTCCATAACTATGCATATGCATACTTTTATATGAATTTGAGACACATTTTTCTCAATATAAACAACAGAATAAATGACTCAATGAAAAAAGTCTTTTCCTACCCTTGCCGTATTGTAAACAGTGTTCTCGCAATCAGGAAGGATGCTTATGGACCAAGGAGGCAAGTTGTAATGCATATTCCCAAATGACACCTTTGCAAATGAATGTTGATCATAGTTTGCAAGAAAAGCAGCACAAGCTCCGGACTTTGATTTGAAAACATGAGCCTGTATGGTAGAATGAAGGTGTGGCAAATGGTTAGTTTTCACTTAGACAAGGGTTAAGGAAACAAGAGAACAGTAAGCCAAACCCGACCTCCTGATTGTTCCCAAGTGGAGCAACAGTGGGATCTGCAGATACTAGAGCTGGCTCACAGAGCTTGATTGCTCTATGCAAATCTTTCAGATGACCCCATTTAGGCTGCCTCAGTAGTCCTACATATTAAAAACAAGATGTTATTGCTTAGGCCGATGACGCACTGCTTTCTAAATCATTCAGGTGCTTATAATTGGCTGTCTTATCAGCACATAGAAATAATAAATGCCTCAGAAGTTTCCGACAAGATCAACATGTCACACCTATCCAGTTCTCCACAGTCAATTTTTAATCATAAGTGATAATCACAGCCCACCATGGAAATGATATTCAATCGCCACTATTATTAGTCAAAATCATTTTACAGATAATGACAGAAATTGCCCTCTACAATGATGTGGCAAACTACAAATTATACCAGACTGGCAATACGTGCAGCTTTTTCTTTATTTGAAAGATCAGATATATGTACTTTCGGTTAAAACGTAATTATCTGAAACTCCTCTTCAACTGCTTTCATATCCAAACCCCCATGTACATACGGCAGGTCGTTATCAAATATTTGGCGGGCATCAGCCAAAAGCATGCATCATCTTAGGATAAAACTTCAAAAAAAAAAACAAAACATGGAATGTAATCTGTGTGCATACCATATTCATCTAGAGGAGCATCATAATCATAGCTAGTTGCAATGAATGGACCTCCAGCAGTCCTGCCGAAGTTTGTTCCTCCATGATACTGACAAAGAAGAATACATTTAGCCAAGCCTATCATGAATTATGTTCAGTCAGCAAGTCCAGAGGACAGTCAATTTACCATATAGTAATTAATGTAAGAGCCCCCTTTCTGAATAAATTTGGCAACTGAGAATGCCAAATCTTCTACTGGTCGATAGGGAACTGGACCTCCAAACTCAGTAAACCTATAAAAAGATGGCGAAAAATGTCATTTGCCAATTGAAGATATATAAGCCCCATTAAAGTTACTTCCTCCAAAAGAGACGGGAAAATGATGAAAGTTCACGATATGGTGTTATTGAAAGACCACGTTCAGTACATACCAGCCAGTCCATGCTTCAGTCCACATCTTGGGTTTATAAGCCTTATTGGGAGAGAAGTAATCACAATAGAAGCCATTGCAGGTATTAATCTGCAAAATTAAAGCACATGAAGGCGGACATCAACAACAATAATCATAACACTGTATGTTAGTAGATTGTACATTTTCTTACTGGCTCGTAAACTTGCTATAAGCCTTAGACCCCAGATAAATGGAGTTAGAGTAGAAAAATATTCCTTTTCAGAATAGAAGAAGTGTAAGTTGAAAGTTGAGCATGATAATTTTATAATCAGCAAGGATATATGTCATAATTTAGTCAAAGGAAAGATTCATAGGTCTGTGACTATTTAATTAAGACAAAACAAAAGTATATGGGCATGATGGAGTGAGAAAGCAAGCCATGTGCAGGAGTGACAAGATCTCAAATATCATTAATGACCGTAAATGGGGACAATATACTTTAGAATAAAAAACTCACTAGTAAACAAGTGAACACACAGCATGCAAACCATTATCAAATTTGAGCAGAGAAGCAATACTTACAAGCGGATCAGGAGCATCATCTTGCTTGCACATGATCCATGGAACACCAGTGCCAAGATCCACAGCCATTTTGGCTGCCCATTCCGTGTAAGCTCGGCCGGGTTCACCAAGCTCATATTCCATAGGTCCATACTCATTCTCAATCTATGACAGAAGGAGATTCTTTTTAAAAAAATTGCTCCTAATTCACTGGATACCTTGAAGGTATGTAAAAGCACAGGCTTATAGTGATTCAAAAAACACCGTAAATTGAAATTTGACTACCTGAGATAATATGATCGGACCACCTTGAGTTTCATACAACTTTTCAGATTTCATCATATTCACGATCTTTGTTGTGAATTTTTGCATAGCAGCCTTTTGTCAAGAGATTGCAAACACCAAAAAAATTGCAGGAAAAATCAGAAACCAACTGAAATAACAATTTCAAAAAGATCTGTGAATTCCAACAAGATCAGTTGCCTAACCTTAAACGGCCCGTTGTCTGTCCTAAAACTGATGCCCGGGACATACTTCAGCCAAACTGGAAAACCCCTGAAATAGAAAACAACAAAGTAAAGCTCAGTATCTTAAACATTCTGCAAAAGATAGAAGCTCTTTCATGGAACTATATCTTTCATTTTCAGTTGTATTACCCAAAGTTCCATTCAGCACAAGCATAGGGACCAATTCTTAGATTGACATAAAGCCCTGCTTCCTTCACCAGCTTAATAAACTTCACCAAATCATACCTCCCTTCAAAATAATACTGCAAAAAGCAAAGAATTACTTATATCTCAACCACACAGAAACATATCACCAGAAACAAGAAAATGTGTTCAAACATCCCATGAAGATGAAAAACACGCCACCACTAACCTTCCCAGGTTCAGGTTCATGGCCATTCCAGAAAACATAAGTCTGAATCACATCCAACCCACCTTCTTTTGCTCTCTGAATAAGATCTGGCCACATCTACAATACCCAAGAAAACATACAAGAACAAATCTTGAGAGCAACCCATTATTAGATATACACATTTTATGCAAAAACAACAGAAATGCAACCCCATTGGCAAGATTTTCAGAGAAGAACATGGAAGTGAAATTTTGGGCATAAAAAAATATACCTCAGGTGTGCTCCTCGGATAGTGAATGGATCCAGAAATAAGAATCTTCCTCCTCCCATTAACAGAAATGGCCTTAGAGTCATAAGAAACAGAACCTTCTCCACAAGAAATCCAGGAGCTGAATGCCACCAGCACCACAAGCAAGAACGCATTGCACATTGCTACACTCAAGCCCATAATGCCAAAACCCTCTCAAGATTGTGAACTCACAAAGCAAATACTTCTCTTTTCTTTTCACCACCCCACTAACTGTATTCTTTGATTCTTTCTTTCCCTTTTTCCTACTTTATTCTATGCTTCTTTCAACTAGAGAGAGAAAAATGGAAAACTTCAAAAAAAAAGATACAAACTTTAAGAAGAAGAACAACAGTCAAGAAAATAAGGCACCCAGCTGTTAGCCTTGTCTTGAATTCTCCCCCCTCTTTCCTTTTCTTTATAATAATTTCCCTTTGCACTTGCAGCAGTAGTAATAATGAAAGAGTGAGAAGCTGAACACACAGTCAGTGTGTGTTTGTGTGAATTACCACACCAGCTTGGTGTTGTCTTACTAAATGTGGGGTTTGGGGACTTGCACTCTGGATGCTTTATAGCTTCTTTTATACACAAAAAAATTCAAATTAGATTTTCTGTTGCAAATCTTATTCGTTTTTAATTCCATGTAATATACACATTTGGGTGTATAAAGATGATATTAAATATTTTATTTTGATAAAATTTTTATAAATATAACATGTGTATATTAATAGATTTCGCAACGAAAATTCCAATTAAAAAAAAAATTGAATGGTTTCTTGGTAGTGAAAAGTGGGACCCATTTTCAAGAATTTTGGCCCAGAAAACAGGGCCCACTTTTGTCCTTTACTCTGCTTTTTTCAGCTTCAGCCCATAAGATAATGGGGTTCATCTGTTTTTGGTATTTCAGGAAAAAAGATTTCTTTTATATATACATATATTAAAATAGCAAAAAAATTGAAAAAGATTAATAAAGGCCTGTTTGGGTGTTGGTGAAAAAGCTATCTCTAAACGCGCTTTCGCTTATTTACTCACTACAATAATAATAGTTCATGTACAAAGATTCGCTCTATTCATCAATCCCAATAATCTCTACGGTCGGTCCAATTCTTTGATCCATGCCTTTCATCCCCAAACGCAGCCTGGAGCGTTCTCGCCACCGCCCAAATGTCAGGCGGTTTAGAATTGGGAAGTGGATCCACGCGCGATAAGAGCGTGTGCCAAGGTATATTTCTTTGTGATTAAACCCTAATTCTTGGTTAAATCATGGTTTTATTACATGGGCTTTGTTTGTTTTGCTTTTGTTAGTGAATAATCACTTTTGTTTCCCTTGAAAAGCTTTGGAATCATGTGTTTGTCATTAATTGGGTTTTGGGAGCATGTGAATAGCTTATTAGGTATGATGAGAGCAAAAGGAGATTAAAATTTGAATCTTTGGTTAATTAGTCATTTTCATCTTTTTTTTAAGTCTTTTTAATTACACTATTAATAGTCATTAACTTTTAAATTGAAAGCTCTACATTGATTTTTTAGAGGTAAGTTTTGAATTTTGTTCCAATTATAATTTTTTAGTGGTAAGTTTTGAATTCTCTTTCATTTATTCTTCTCATAATAATTTTGGTCATATATGCTTATGTCCCAAAATAAGAATTTAATTTTTCTTTAGCATCTTAAAATAAAAACCTGATTGGGTTGAAAGGTTGTACTGGATCCTTTTGAAGCAAGCAGGAAATAAATTTGAAATCAACACAAAACGTTAAAGGTACTGGGGTGGTCCCTAATAAAAACACTTTGATGATTAGATTAAGATAGTTTTAAAATTTAAAGATCGTAGTAAAAAACTAAGGTAATTCTATAAAGCATACAGAGTATTTAGAGTTATCCCCCAATATACAGACGACATTGAGGCTTCTCCTAATGATGCCACATGCCGAGCATTGAAGAGCCCAAATCTTGGGCTTTTGGGTCGAACCAAGTCAACAAAGTAAAAAATAGACAGATCCTCCTGACTCGAGGCATTTCTAACTTTTCAGGGCGTAAAAAGAAAGATATAACAAGTTTACCCCTTATCAAAACTCAATTCACTAAAAGTAAACTTTAGTTTTTTTAATTTTTAAAATTACTCTTTTATTTAAAGCAACAATTAATTTGACATACCAAACTTCTAACTATTACTATGAAGAACAACAATATAAAGTTACATAAAAATGAAAAAGTTCTCTTTTTATTTTTTGGACACCCCAGAATAAAACCGATCGATTTATTAAAATAGAAATTTTATTTATTTTATCTTATAGAAAATATTTTTATTCAAAACAGTGATTCCACATAATGTACTCACAATCATTAGTCTTTTTAGTGTACAGTATAAAACTCTACAAAACTTTCAGCTCGTATTTAAAACTATATAACCAATCAAATTAGATAAATGAAGTTAGAATAGAATAAATAGTAACTTTTTTTTAATACAATAATTAACCTATATTAATCAATGTCCTCTTAATGAAATTAAGACAAAGTTTGAGTACACAATGTAATTATTATTATTAACTATTGAAATCAATCTCAACTAAAATGTAATGAATATGGAGAATCCCTTTAGTGTTAGAGTAATGTAAAAGGGAAAGAAATTAGGTTTACTTACTTGCCGGAAGGAAAAAGCAAAGGAGATTGAAAAAATGTTTTCCTCCATTTGTCTGAATTTTGTTCGGAACAAGCCCTCATGGGCAAAATACTTTTTTGGTCTCGTAACATTAGGGCATTATTTGTTTTGGTACCATAATTTAGGTAAGTGATTATTTTAGTCCCACAAAACGTGTTTTTCAATTTTTTTGATCCCAAAATATTACGTTTTTTAGTTTGTTTTTTTTTTTGTCCAAATTTTAGTTTTTTTGGTCCCATGAGACATGCTATTTTGGGACCAAAAAAACTGAAATTAGGATTAAAAAAAAAAAACTGAAAAACGTGTTTTATGGGACTAAAACAGCCACCTACCTAAATTGTGATACCAAAACAAATAATATCCTAATTTTATGGGATCAAAAAAACATTTACCTGAAGCCCTTATATATAATCAAAGCAATAGGGTTTTGCAACTCACACATCCATAATTGCATCAACCTACCTCCCCAATTCTTTGTTAATTTGTTATTCATCGCGCTCAATACATATGCATAATTTTATATCATAAATTAATAAATAATCAAAACCCTATTACTATATTAAATCAAATAATCATCCTCATACTCTACATTATTATTTAAATTCATGAAACGGGATTTAATTTTTTTTATTCGGTTTTGTGTTTGGAAAATAAAACCAGTCATTAGATCTAGAAAACAAGATAAAATTATTATTATTGTAAAATTATTGTCTCCGTTGTATTAAAAAACATTTGGATTGTTTTGCGTAAAAATGCCAAACGATATATATCATATCAGTACAATGTAAATTGAGTTCCGAATGTATATAATTCACACTACTTAATGTATTTCGGACTTGATCAATATAAACATAGAAATATTTAATATTAATATGTCCAATGAAATGATTTTTGTGGTTAAAGATATTATTGTTATTTAAGTGTAATCATAGTACGTGCAATTGCCTGACTAATTAATTTATATTTTAATTAATGGAATCAAGCTGTTATGTGTATTCCAACAAACAAACATGCATTATGAGACACAAGAAACACAGTGAAAGTTGCTTTCGGCAATTAGTCAATACTTTGCTAATTACATCTAAATTTAACTTTCAAGAAAATAAATTAATGTATATTCAATTCATTTATCCCAAGAAATATTATTATTATTATTATTATTATTATTTATGATTTTATTTTAATAATTTAAATTATAGTTAGCAGCCTTGCTGTAATGAACCCTAACCAAGAGACCTTTTTAGCCCCACAGCCCTTAATTCAATATTTCCATCATTACAGTTTTAATAAACTATATATTTATATATATAGACATTAAATAAAACCTAGTTATGTTTGTCTTCACCTTCAACTTCAAGCATTGACATGTCATCCATCAAACACTATTGCAACAACTAATATTTTAGCCAAAAATTAAAATATGATTGCTCGATTATAATTTAAGAGAATAATTGAAAAATTCGTCTCCAATTCTGAAAAAAAAAATTGATTTTTTAAAATATATAGTTTAATTTATAATGAACTCTCATAATACAATTTGCAAATATTTAAAAAAACTAGATCAAATAGGCCTCAAAATAGACTAAATCTTGGACTATCATATAAACTTGTAAAATTTGGTTCCAAAATATCTACTAAAGTCTTTCCAGAAATGAAAAAAAATTAAAGAAACGTTTGAATAGTGGTAAAAATGATGGAATTTTGTACAAAATTATGGCTCTTCACAACAATAGCGGCAAGGGCTTATTTGAAATTCTACCATCAAATCATGTACTTCAATTACTAAGCTTTTGACTTTTATCGATCCAAACATTCCCAAAATGCCCATCTCTTATTTTACATCATAACGATTGAAAAAGCTCATGAAATCACCTGTTCTTTTTTATTTTCTTTTAAAATTTCAGTATAAATTAAATATAATTGATTCTGAATTTACTGGAGCAACAACTCTTACTAATAAAAGTTTGCATTTATCCATTGCTTTTCATACACATTATCAACAACAATAAAAAGTTTGTATTGATTTCAAAATTTTGCTGGCACAAAATGATGAGAATTACAAGTCAGCCTGTTTCTACATAGGAACATAATAATAAGGTTTCAAGATTAGAATTCCACATCAGCAAGTAGTGGGTCCCAATTACAACTAGACAAAACTGTCCAATAGAAATTGTTGCTGACAAGAATGGCAAGAAGTTCCAGCCAATCAAAGATAAGGTTGAGAATTATTTTCAATTATTATACCCAAAAAAGAAATACATTACATAATATACACATATATTAATTATGAATTAATTAAAATAATTGAGAGGGTGGTGGGCCATGTTCTTGATCCAATTGAATAGTTATATGAGGCTTTAACTAAATTTGGGGGCCCATTGAAAATGAAATGCCACTTTATTACCATATCTCCACATTTTTGTGAAATGGGCCTAAAATGGCTGCCTTTTGGTCTTGTAAATAATACATTATACTTTGCTATTAACAGTGAATATTCTTTTGGTGTCTCATATTTTTTTTTGTCGGTCATTTTATATTTTCTTAAGGTAAACACAACGGGCTTGTCATGGTTATAAATACCCACTGAATTTGATGACCATACAATAGATACCCCTTGTGACAATCAATTGTATGAAGGTATTTGTTAGACAACCACTAATTTGAGGAAAGTATTTATAATTTTTCAAATAACGAAAGATATTTGTAATTATAATACATATGAGAAGAAACACATTTCCAATTTACCCTTTTATTAATATTTAATTTAATTTTTTATTTATTTATCTAACTTTCTACTCTCTCACCCTTATCAACCCTAAACATAGGAAAAGTTGACTCTCTCCAAATTCCGAACTACCTCAGAGATTGGAGTTTAATAAAATAATTAAAAACTAAATAATTATTTAAATAATGAGCATAAATTGAATGCATCATACTTATTGATCTATATTTGATACCCCTTCAACAATTTTTCACACAAGCCCTAAATATAGAAATGGACCCCCATTGATCAACCCAACCGGTTATGATATGCTAGCTTATGAGCAGGGATGTAAGGTCCATAAAGCTGCTTTCCTATCTTTACTAATCTGGCAGACCCAATGAATAAGCTCATTTCAGTCGGACACATCATCATAAAGCAAGATGGATACGTCATACAGATTGCTGACACATTGAGACACATTATGCTAAAATATATCCAACAAACTCCTAGTAATTTGGTGGCAATTGGGTTGTTAACCAACAAGTAACTAATTCTCAATCTCTTATGGGATACCCCAATCGTTAGGGGTTCAATATTTCATTGTGGAGATATTAGGTTCAACACTGAGGGGGAGCGTGTGTGAGTGGGTGCGTGGGGGTTGGGGGGAACCTTCTTACCTGAAAAAAAAGGTAACTGATTCTCGGATTTTCAGGCAAACTGAATAAGACTTAGTCAAAAGATCATATATCAACCAATTCAAGTCCAGATCATGAACGGATTCTTTGGTTGGATAGCTAACTCGAGTAACTTTCAAATGATATAGGACTCTCCATAACTAACCTCCGGATCCTGCTCTGTGGATGCTTATAATTTGAGGCATTGTGCGGTCATTTAGTAACATTTTTTCATTTTACAATTTATACTCTCACTTACACTTTCACGGTTTTAAAGCTATTCTAAGCATGCTTTACACGAATTATATCACATCACTATCACATTTCACCATCATTATATTCAACTTTTTCCTTTCATTTCAATAAGAACATTACTGACTTAAACATTGAAATGCTAACCCCTCTTTGTAGGTTAGTCCTGCCTTTATCTTAAGATTTTCTTGAAGATCATACGACATTCGTAGCCCTGTTGGACCGCAATACGCATCAATATTATAAATTAAACACTGGGTGGTCGTCTTGGTGTGCTTTTATATAAATTTATTTAAATGCTCTTCTTAAGTTTCTTGTAAGAAAACTATATGTTTAGCATTATTCTATCATAAAAATTACCAATTCTTCTTTTTTATGTTTTGATAACTACATTTGTTGTAACATGTTCACTTCTATTAAATATTTAATTAAAAAAATTCATTGCTAAATATCAAATGATGTCTAGATTTTGATTAATAGTTTTTATATAATAAAACCAAACATATAAATATTATTACTTTTGAATATTTTGCACACAAGTCAAGTGATGGTAGTTTCAGTTGAGACTGACTTCATCTGTTGGCAATCCTTTTCATCATTTATTACACCCAACTCAACTCCATTTGCTTTTTTGTTTCTTAGTAATCACTAAAACTAATTTGTTACCATCTTTTGTTATTTTCTTACTTTTTCTTGATAAAATATCCTTTTTATCAACACCATCGTCTCGAGCATGTTCTAAATTATAAAAAATAATCTCGAATAGAACATTACAACTGCTGAAGTGATACATTCAAGAGTTTCACTATTTTCTAAGTAAATGAGTTTGATGGGATTTTAACGAATAAAAATTTATATTTGGACTTGAATGATCTTGATCGAGTCGTAGTTTTTCTTTGTTACTTCGTGCAACGAACTGCAAAAGTGTTGAATATATAGGAACCTCATCAGCTCAAGAAAATATATGACAAACTTGGACTAATTCTTGAACTAACTATTACAACCTTAAGAAAAAAAAAATCAGGATTTATTGTGTTAATAAGACGCAGTTCCCAACTGTGAAACCTCTCCTCATCTGCCTAAATTTCTTGGGTTGGTTGAGAGATGGGACCAAAACCCCATGTTCTATGTACAACTTTCCAATTTGGTCAAGTTCTCCAGCTAACTCATCAATACCCCCACATTGTTTTTTCACGAGATTTTCATCGGTATCCTATTGTACGAGGTATTGTTAACTTCACGATTTTGTCATGTAAAGACATCTCGCTAGGAAAAATAAGCATGTGGCTTATAAGTCACTCAAACTCTTCATCTGCAATAAATGCGGAACACTTGCTTACATCATCACCCCCCAAATGAAGGATTTAGGGGTGGGCATATGGTCCTGTTCTCACATACGGCGTCAAATGATGTGGCTTATGACTCGATTGGTGTCTCATTGAGCGATGTATTATTTTTGACAGCATATTAATTTTACGATTTTGATTTGAAAAGATATCTAACTAGGAAAAAGGAGGCCTGAGGCTTATAAATCATTCATGGATCTTAATTTGCAATCAATTTAAAATATTTGACTACGTCAACTACATTATCTAGGAAAAATGAAAATTGATGCTTGAGGAACTCAATGACTAATGGGGAAAAATCAACCTTGGATTTGTAAGATATTATGTGGTTGTCGGGACCAAAATGTGGCCAACCAATTGCACTTTAAATAATTGTTGGACCACTTAGTAAATGCATGGCAACTTCAAGCCTTACATACGTCTTTGCTTGTTACATTATTGCAAAATTTTGAGGTTGAGATTTTTGCTTTTAAGTCAAATTCTGAATTTACTAGGTTTTTTGTTGTTTTCGAGATGTAGGATTGTAAATAAGATTGAAATTATGACTCACAGTTTTCAAATTGAAACTACACCAGCATTACTGATGTAGGCATGCGTCCGTCATTGGTTGCAAATGAGGAGCTTGAATGACTTATCAACCCCAAGACCTTCTCCATATGAGGAGCTTGAACGACTTCTAAGCCCCAAGACCTTTTCCATACATATGATTAAACAAAACGGAAGAAAAGAAAAGAGATGACTATAACACAAATACGCAATTGTGGCCATGTACAATCGGATGTTTCCAATAACATCAAGTCTAATGTAAGACCAAAAGTCGCGTTAAACATCAACATCAACGATTATCTAGATCAAAAAAGATATCGTGTTATTACAGTATTTCGTATAATTAAGGTTGCTTCATCTTATCATCCTAGTCATTTCAGGATAGGGCCTTTTTTGCTTTTTTTCTTTTCCTTTATTCTTTTATTAATTTTTTCATTATATTCTCGTCAGTGTCATCTTTATGTGAAAAAAAGCAAGTGGGCAAGGAATCCGAAGATGTTGCCCCAATTTCTAGGTGTTTTTCCTATGCTTAAATTTTCGATAGTTCTTTTTGGGTAAATTTAACACCCTAAAATGAGGTACAAATCCATAAATACTCATTATCTTATATAAACTTATAATTATACCTCTTTAGATTGTAGTTGTAATTACAAATACACCCCTATTTAGTGACAAAAATTTACACAAACACTCTTAGAATACATTACACTAACACCTCTAATAGCCTGTATTTATGTTTTTGAACCAAACTTTAAGAGATGTTGATATAATTTAACCGTACCTTTTGTAGTTACATTCAGCAATTCAAGATGAAGATTCTTGATAACCATCTCTCATCTCTGTACTCTTTGATTTGCCACACATTAATTCTTATTCCTCATTTAATGTGCCTAAGAATTTTACATGGAAAATTCTCGAATGTTATCCTTTTATACATACTGAATTGGGACCCTTTTATCCAATTTTGAAAAGTGCAATTTTGTTATGTGAGCCAGTTTTCTTGATGGCTCGTGGGGTTCTGTTTTGAGATGCAGAAACCAGAATGCGAGAACGTCGTGGAATTCTGAGCACCACACAAGCTGTTAAGGATGCCTGCTGATCAATGTAACTTACAAAATATGGATCTGTTATGCTCTGCACGCCTGCTGCCAAAGGGTTCAATATCCATCTCCATCTCCATCACCTGTTGTAGAATAAGATGGCGGCCAACGTCTGAGCACGAACAAGACACAGGATATGTATTCTGTTGTTATGCTTTGCACGGCTGCTGCCAAAGGCTTCCGTCTCCACCACCTGCTGTAGAACAAGATGGCGGTCAACATCTGAACACGAACAAGTTAAAGTCACTATCATCAAGTAATTGTGAAGTAAAGAGGAAGTCGCTATGTTAAACAGTGGAAAATTTCTTGTTTCAAATTAATCCCTTTTGAAGTTTAATCATTGCTACACCGGATTCGATATTTCAAATTGGTCATGCATATATCCCAAGACTATTACAAGGTAAATCATAACACTGCATAATTCAATCAAGAACTCCAGCTGGTTCAGGCGACTCCAAGTTTAAGACGCTTCCTCCTCTCTTTAATTGGCTTTAGATGTAACGTAAACTTATGCTGGCTATGTATGTAGGGAGTTGGATCCAAGCTTGCTATGTTCAAGATATCCCATCTCAACTGCCAGCCTGCCAGGAAAATTTGGTACGAGTCATTTCAAAAACCTACATGTATAAACAAAAACATCAACTGCTATTGCAACTTCGAATGGAGGATGCTGATGAGGTTGTTATAGTGATTGAGAGAGAGGACTAGGTTACTGGAAATGCAAGTGGGTATTTCGTGATTCAATAGTAACAGCATGGAATGTTGACTGGAATCAAACGGGGACCCGACTAAAATTTGATGTTCTGAGGCGAAGGTTGAACAAAATTCTTATGTATAGTTACCTCAGACACGAACCTTCCATGGCATGTCCATGAATTTGTTGGGGATGTCTTTGCATATAAACTGCCATTATGTTTCTTCTCCCAAGGGGGTGGAAGCATCAGTGGAAAAGCCTATTTTTTCCATGATCTCATCCAGCCGCTGAACATTTGTGAGGTACAAATAACCAACCTACAACAGGAATTACAAATCAAATTACTCTTATCATCTTCCTCAGCCAGGTTTTATGGATCAAATGAATACTAAAAATGATGATACAAGCTCCATTGTTTGGCCTAATGCATAAGCTTCCTGTCCAAGAATTGATTGTTAAGTTGAAAACATGATAGAAAAAACCAATGTTTACTGGAAACTGACATGATCAACAAGGAACAGAAATCATTCATTGATATGGGACCCATCCCTAAAAGTGTTGTTAGAAAAGTGGTCACGGGCAGATACATCTTATGCAAGGTCAATATTGGCAAACATTCCATATGACTGGAACATGAAAACAACAAAATGCAAGGAAAAAACTGGAAAACTAAAAGCAAATGACTATGTGTTGCCTCTCCTCTTTTACAGGATAATGATGCTTTAGGAATTTATTAAAAGTAGAAGGTTTAAGAAACTTACAAGTGTCTCCAGTGAAGATGCTCTATTGTAAACTGCAGAACCTGCTCGCTTCTTTGTTTTTGTTTTAGAGGAACCAATGTTTTTCCCCCATCGAAGGACATCCCTGTTTATAAGATTCTTGCATCAACACTCCAAACTTCAATATATTAAGAATAATGAACTTCACCTAAGCAGTGTCACTCCATCAAATCATACATGAATAAGTTAAACTCAACTATTGAGCAAGATGAATCTACCGCAATTGTGGTTGTAAGAGGATAAACTACCTTACTCTTCACATGTACTGTCATTTATTCCAGATGTATTGCACTAACAGCTCAAAACTTTTAACATGGTTTTGATTACCTTGTGGAGAAGTTCTCTCTTTCCCCTTCTTAAACTTCCACACTGTAGATACTTATCTCTATTACGTTCTTTTCAAATTGTGTAGTGCTCAGAGTCTTGCTTGGTGGAGGATGATACACAAATTAAGCATATGTAAAAAAGACTAAAAAAGGTTGACCAAACAAACTACAAACCTCTCCTCTTGTGATAAGATGTTGTCATTCATAAGCTTTTGCAGCATTGCGTCCTGAAACATAGGAAGCACAAATTCAGTTCCTATAAATTTAGAAATTTTAGATGATAAATGTGACGTGAATATGTGTGTACTCTGAACTGTGCATTCATCCAATTTGAATACCTTAGTTTGACTGGACACAAATATTTAGGGCAGAGTAGCTGTGCATTTATTGAAATTCCCTAATCAAATACACTGACATATCACTATATCATGGTTCGAACATTGCCTCTAATAAAAGAATGAGTCATCCCAGACGAGTGTTTGTGTAATATGATGAAAAACAAATCGCCCTCATTTCTAATTGGAAATATATAGAAAAAGTTCATAAATATATAGCATCATGGCATCATCAGAAAACCACCAATAAATCTTGTAACCTAAGTCAAATAACTCCAAATGGCATGTTACATCACACATGATATTAGACATGAGCACAAAAAAGTAAACACTTTCAGCACAAAAGATGTTTAAGCTTTAAAGCATGCACAATTTGTCCAACTTTTAGTAAGCCTGATATGGTAAACTTCTAGTTTATTGACAACCCAACCTAGGTTATCAAGTTATCTAAGCATCATCTGTAATAGAATTTAACTTATAGGTAAACATATTTAACTAAAGTACATATAAGTGAATCCCTCATAAAACAGCAGCCAATAGTACCTGGGCCTCACAACGAACAACAGCCATCACACGGTCGTTGTATTCTTCGTTATTTAATGGAGGAAACAAAAAGTGCCTGCGAGCATATAGCTGTGCCCAATTGACCAGACACCAGTAAAGAGAATCATATTATTGAATTTTCAAAAAGAAGGTATCACGCAAATTTGGCATGAGTTCCCTGGTAACCTTGGCAAGAATTACAGATACATTATATAAGTGCAAACTTTGGTTCACATATCTAGCACCTTCCCACCCTTCAGAGTTGAAGTATCAAGATACATTTCATAAGTTCCTCCTGCTAACAAATTTCCACTAAATTCAAGTTTATTATGGTAGTATATATTCTGATATTTATATGGTAGTAAATATTCTAATACTATGTCCTCCGATCATGTGCCCCTTAAATCTACATGGAAACGTTATTTGTTCATTTCACAGTATAGCTAAATAGATAAATGTCTCATTCATCTCTAATGTATTTCCTAATAGTCATCTAAAGCTTACTGTAAGTAACATATCCCTTTGGAAACAAGCATTACTCACTAACTTCGTCGCTCCAATCTATCACTTCAAAACAAATGCAAGAAGCTGTAAGTATATAGGTCCCTTAATGTATTGAAGAACAGCAACCCATTTATCCCTAAATAAATGCCTTCATGAACATTAGTATCACTTTATTGAAAAGAATGAAGTTATAACTCAAACTACAACCTCTCTGAACATTTAGAAACTTAGCAGATTTGATCTATTACTGTAGTTGAAGACTAAAACTTTTACACCTTAAACATCCCCCAGAAATATCCACTTGGCAATTTCCAGTACACTCAATGTGAGAACAGAGAAGGGAATTTTCATCATACCTCGTAAATGCAGTCGCCAATATAAGCCAGTGATGCAGGATTCAGAACCGACCGAGGTTTCTCCACCTTTGGTGGACTGGGCAGCCATGTCTCATAGCCCAAATATGAGTCAGCAAATTCCACTGAATCAATACCAATAAACTCAAAAGAACTGCTTATTACATTATCCAGAAACCTCAATATCAACCACGCAAGACAACAAACTCCACCAATTCTCAGAAGATGCAAGTCAGAACAATGAGCCATAACCATGTTCCATGACAAGAATGACATCTATCGCAATACAGACAATTGTTGCCCATGATATGCTAACCTTAATATTTACTTGTACTCACAAAATCGACACACAAGTAACAAAACTTCATCTGCCATTAGCCGAATCTCAGCAGAAGAATACCTCAAAATTACATGCCACGGAAGAATAACTCTAGATTTTAGTAACATGTATTTAAGCATAACTAACAATAAATATATAGATAAACCAGAAAAATACGAACAGATACTAATCCACTCTGCACAAATAACCAATCATCGCGAAATAATGAACCATATTACGAACCGCATTTACGACAACACTCCTATACGCTACAGAAGTTCCACACAAACATTCAATCAGCAAACTAGCTAAACCACTCCACATACAACGAATAATTACGCATCACAACAACAATACCACACGCATCAAACATTGAATATCCACTTTGATTAAAAGAATTGACAAGTACCGTGTCTATTTTTGGATATGTCGCGCTTAAGTAGGTCTGAGATAGATATTTTTGCGGTGCTCTTATCCAGCGTGGTTGTTAAGGTGGACGCCGACGCGGCTGCCAACGCGTCTGGCTTCTTGGGATAGGTGCGGTGGGGATTGTACGAAAGCCGGTGTTCGGTGTCGACGGAGAAAGCTCTTACGGTGGAGGAGAGCGACAGTACTGGAAGCGCCACTGCCATATTGAATTCGCCGGAGATTTTTCTGTTTGCACTCTGCAGCAGTCAGTGTGTGGATTTTCCAATAGGCGGGGTTTAGGGTAAAAGCGTATGCTAATAAAGAGGTTTTTGCTGGAGTTCAGGAAAAAGCGTCTTTTAAATATTTTCATGTCGCAAATTGCAATGCACGGAAAAATGAGATTTGTGGTAAGAAAAGTGCCATTATAGTCATGGAGGAAAATGCAATCTACCTAAGAAATAAATCAATATCATTGAATTAATGTATCATTTTTTATAATAAATCATAATCTATACTAATATATAAATGAAAGATCTTATGTACTCATAAATGACGATTAATGACGTAATTGCACTATTTTTTTTTTGAAATAAAAAATGCTCTTCAACCAATAAGATAACTAACTTATTCAACTTCCAAATTGTACATTAACGGATAAATTAGTTTCTTTTATTTATTTGTTTTTTTTAATATATTGTATTGATTTATATATTTTACTCTTATTTATAATAATATATATTAAAGTGTAAAAAAAATATTTATTATATGCAAACAAAAAATGTGTGCCACAACAACTAGTAATATGAAATGTACCGACTTCATGCACCGATATAAATAAAATTATTCACGTACTGAATTTAAATATTGATACATTCTTGTGACGATAAATACAACCTGGTACTTTCTTCTCGTACATAGTCACCGCCAACCACCCGCAAAAGCATGTTCCTTCTGCTATAACTTAACATGGTTTGATTTTGAGTTCGTTGTTTCTGATATTCTTACATTACATTAAAAAATCCTCAAATTTTCTTATACTACGATGTTCTTTCACGTCCAATGAATATGTAATGAAAAATAAAAACGGAATGCTCACGTGTTAGCAATTATTTTCTGGTTTAAAAAAATCACACATTTACTAAATGTGTTGCGTAGTAGGTCCATGAGATGCCACACTCAATTCATATTGTACCGAGTATTTCATGTGACCCTTATGACAAAAATTAAGATACTCAGTATTAAAAGCAATAGTGTTGCATGTAATACTTTTTTTTTTATGATTTAAAGTTTTAAACAAAATTCCTAATTTGGGGAGGAGAATACTTGATTAGAGCCATATATTGTTCATTTAAGTTAGTGTTGTGTGTATTAATTATAATGCAGTCCCACGATTTATGTCGTGTGACAAATAAGTTAATGTCATTAACTTTTGTATTTGTCATTTTATGAGTTTATTTTTCGTAATTCTTTATAGTTATGATCAATAAAGGATGTGTTGAATTATTGATTGATGTAACAATTTGTAATTATGGTTTTAGGGGGAAATAAAGAAGAAAAAAATTATATCCATTTATAGGTGAAATACACGCTTTTTAGGGGACTAAATTGAAATTTAATAAATTATAGGGATAATTACACTCCCCTCCTATGAGGTTTGGTGTAATTACACGTAGACCCTCTGAGGTTTGAGAAATTGCATTTACTATCCCTGAGGTTTGCTTTTGTCTAATAAATAGGTCCCCGTTAATCAAAATTCACCGAATTTATTGATATTAGCCAAAGAAATTGAATTAAAGGTGAGATTTGCCCTCAAATGACTTATTGTAGGTCAAACGAATATTTTTATGACCAAACTATCCTTATATATCGTCACACGTTAATGCATGAGAGAATGTATATTTTCACCGTTATAAGGGTAATTTATTCATAAAAATTTTGTTTGACATACATTAAGTCATTAATAAATCAATCGAGGGGTAAATATCGATTTTCATTCGGTTTTTTTGTTAATATCAACAAATTCAGTGAATTTTAACTAGCGGAAGGACCTATTTGTTAGACAGAAGCAAACCTCAGAGTTACTAAATATAATTTTCTAAACTAGAGGGGGTCTATATGTGTAATAATACCAAATTTCAGGAGAGGGGAGTTTAATTATTCCTAAATTATAATAGCAAAACCAAGTAAAACGGGTTTATTTTAGCTAAGGGCGGTGTGAGGATAAAACAATCAGCTGTTAGAAAAGCTCCACAGTTCACTCTTCCCCATTTGCATATTCTGAATTTCGCGCTGCCAAAGCCCTAATTTTCAATTTCCCTAATCAGACCCCGGAGGTTTGCGCGTCTGCATTAGACCATGAGCCGCTACGACAGCCGCTCCGCCGACCCTGGCTCCTACCGCGACCGCCGCGGGTAAGAACCCTAACTATCTATTCCCTGAGTCTGTGCATTTGTGTTTGATCATTTCTTTGTTGGAAATCGATTGCATATGTTTCCAGCTAGCTGCAATATGGTGTAATTTCTATTTTGTCTTCTATTTCGTGTGTAATTTTAGGGATTCGGGGTTTGGTTATAAAAGGGAATACGAGAGCAGTTATCGGTCTTCATCTTCGGCGAAGAGAGAGTACGAGGGTGGGGCGCAGTCGCCGCCGCGGAAATCGGATTTGGATGGATTGACACCGTTTGAGAAGAACTTTTATGTGGAGTCTCCGTCTATTGCTGCTATGTCAGAAGGTGAGGTGGAGGAATATAGGCGGCGACGGGAGATTACTGTTGAAGGGAAGGATGTGCCGAAGCCCGTTAAGAGTTTTCGGGATGTAGGTTTTCCAGGTACTTTGGACGTTGTTTTCATTTATTTTTTACGTGTTAAAAGTTTGGCAAATTTCTTTAAGTGTGGATTTCTAGTTTTGTCCACCTATGAATTCTGTTTCGTGGTCTAGTGATGCCATAAATCACCTCAGGCTCTTAATATTTTGGCCAATTTGAACTCTTAGAATGAAGTTGGAGTTGTTTACTGTTTAGGGCAAACCTGTGATAAGACTTTTAGTGCATGTCTTTTACACCACTCAAAAGTGCACTTTCGCAGAGTTTGAAAGCTGCTAGTGGATTAGCAATTATCAGCTGGTGTAACTTCAGATGTTCTCACAGAAAGTAGCATTATGCATTTTGCAAGATTTGAGAACTTAGTTGGACTTTTCCAGTGCTATTGTATTTACTAATATGATCGGTGGATATGCTTGGAAAATTTAGCTGCTGCAGGACTGGAGTGTCTAGGAATTAGTGGCCTCTGTTTGGCATGGTCTGGCGATATCTTCTGTGAATCTGCAATATTGACAGCTGTGAATTGGGCAATAATAGCAATCTGTATCCATTGCTTCTTATGAATGCCTAATCAGTATGTTTTTAGGTTCGCTAGTTAAATATGGAGATCTAATTATTTTGATCGAAAAAGTTGAATTCCTGAAACGTTGCAGGAAAGAAACTATTAACATACTTGTTTGTGATTGCCGATGCAGATGTCCCTTTATGTCCACTCTTGCACCGCTGGTGCATTATATTTTCTCTAAGATTTTTCCTTATTATTAAGTACTCTTGTCTTGGGTGCTTACTGCATAAGTTGCTTAACATTGACTTATGTAGTGAATCAATGATGCTCCATACTTAATAAGATTGAGTGGTTTATCTTTGTGATTTCAGATTATGTTATGCAAGAAATTGTAAAAGCCGGGTTTACCGAACCTACACCTATTCAAGCTCAAGGTTGGCCTATGGCTATGAGGGGACGAGATCTTATTGGTATTGCAGAAACAGGGTCTGGGAAGACGCTTGCTTATCTCCTACCTGCTATTGTTCATGTTAATGCTCAACCATTTCTAGGTATCCCAGGATCTTCTATGTATTAATTAGATGTATCTTTATTGGGTCACTGCAGAGCAGATTTCTGCATATATATTTAGGCATCTATGTTTAGCTTTTCATCTTCTTTTAGCCGCTCATTAGTTGACAGATTCTCCATGAATTTTATGTGTTTCTTTGTTAGCTCCGGGAGATGGTCCAATAGTTTTAGTGTTAGCCCCAACTCGTGAACTTGCCGTTCAGATACAACAAGAAGCTACTAAATTTGGTGCATCATCAAAGATTAAGAATACATGCATATATGGTGGGGTTCCTAAGGGACCCCAAGTTCGTGATCTCCAGAAAGGTAGGTGGTGATAAGCTCAACGTGACTTTACTACTGTATCGTGATGTTCATGGATCGGGTATTCCCTTCTGCTTCTTTTCCTTGTACACCTGTTTCAATTCAGAAGGTCTATAGCTATCTCACTGATTATCATCTATACAACTGCTAGGTGTTGAAATCGTCATTGCTACGCCTGGAAGGCTGATTGACATGTTGGAATCGCATCATACAAACTTGAGAAGGGTAACATATCTAGTCTTGGATGAGGCAGATCGGATGCTAGACATGGGTTTTGAGCCTCAGATACGAAAAATTGTTGATCAGGTTGGTTCAAGTGCAGGAATGTTTCATATGAATCTAAGTTCTGCTTTGTGAGATTTGTCAACAATTTTGATCTGGTCATGATGTGTATATGTGAATTTGTAACCTAGATGGTGTATGCATCTTATTAGTCCATTTGTCAGCTTGTGGATAAGGACATGCATGTTTACATATATGTGTCTGAAAGATTGATTCTGGTTCTCAATGAGTATTGCAGATCCGGCCAGATCGTCAAACTTTGTACTGGAGTGCCACATGGCCAAAGGAAGTCGAACAACTTGCCAGACGGTTCCTGTTTAATCCATATAAAGTGCGTAATTCTTTTTATGCTTTTTATAATAAATATTCTAATATGTTAGTTGAACTGTTGCTGCTGAGTCCTACTTTACTTGTAAATACCATATCCTATTGTAATCAGTGTCTGTGTAGGCTGGATGAGTCTATGCTCAAAAGCAGAACTGTAGTGACTCTTTTTTCTTGTTACCTTTTCGTTTTGTTTATGTTAAGTAGTTTAACATGATACGACAAATGGTGAAACTGTTGGAGCCTGGCTCTGATTTGACAACAGAAGGAAAGCTTATACAGGCTTAAACCTGAGAATAACAAAAGTTTGTGAATCACAGTTTTGGATAGGAGGCTCGATTTCATTCCTTCCCTATGAAGACAGTTTTAATTATGAGTTCATAACTGACACAGAATATTCTGTTCTTTGCTTGTCTTTTTTCCCGTTTCTTGCTGTTTGGGGCAGGTCATTATTGGTTCGCCAGATTTGAAAGCAAACCACGCAATTCACCAGCATGTTGAAATCGTCTCTGAGAACCAAAAATATAACAAGTAGGGTTGAGTTTCTACTCTTTTTTCCCCCTGACTTTATCCATTTCAGAACTTACAGTTGTGTATGTTGGGATAGACTCTAATTGGATCACAATTCAGATTAGTGAAGCTGCTGGAGGATATTATGGATGGTAGCCGGATTTTGATTTTTATGGACACCAAAAAAGGGTGTGATCAAATAACTAGGCAGCTCCGAATGGATGGTTGGCCTGCATTATCTATTCATGGAGACAAAAGTCAAGCAGAAAGAGATTGGGTCCTATCAGAATTCAGGGCTGGCAAGAGCCCCATAATGACAGCTACAGATGTTGCAGCTAGGGGTCTAGGTATGTCCGGGGAGGGAAAGCACAATGATCACTTTTTAATTTGCTGCATTTATGTTAATATGTGTAAGTACATCATGGCTTCTAAATTCCTAAGGACCATAATAGGAATACGGGAATAAAGCAGACAAATATATCTGGTCATGGTTTTCTTCCTGTTTGATATTATAACAATTCGAACATCCTACCCAGTAAGGTATGGGGATCGTTTACCAGACATGAAACATTCATGGTGTTCCATGTTATGCGTATGAAGTAGACAATTTGAGCTCGCATGGATTCTTTAACCTACAGCAAGTACTCTGAAAGTGTTCCTTCTGTTCATCGATTGTTGTTCTGTATTCTTTTTCAGTTGAACCTTCATTTGTTCGTTATGTTCGTTCTGTGAGATGACAGGACCTGCAATTACGGTAGCTTAATATTAGTTAAGTTGGTCAGATTTGGCCATGAATTAAGCTAACATTTTTTGCTATTTCACATGCTGTTGTTTTGCTTTTCTTTCATGCTCTGTAAGTTATCACTGCAGTTGCTTCTCTCGTTCTGTTAAGACTGCCATGTCACATAAAGGATTGTTAGAATTTGTTATTTATCATTTTTAATGCAATTGCCAATGCAAGCTATATTATTGGATTCAGCGAGTTGGTATGAAGCATTCTGATGCATAATAACTTATGTTTGGACCTGGCAGATGTGAAGGATGTGAAATATGTCATCAATTATGACTTTCCGGGATCTCTAGAGGATTATGTTCATCGCATAGGGCGAACAGGAAGGGCTGGTGCCAAAGGTACTGCATACACTTTTTTCACTGCTGCTAATGCCAGATTCGCAAAGGACCTCATTAACATCCTCGAAGAGGCTGGACAGAAAGTCAGTCCCGAGCTGGTCGCTATGGGGCGTGGTGCACCTCCACCTCCAGGTTAGCCTTTGAGTTTGCAATTGTGCTCATGTATGATTTGTCTTCTTTTTGAAGCCACATTGTCTCGGTTTGGTGAAAAATCCGAGACTTTGTGTATTTGCAAGATACTTGCAAGTTTCACGTGTCAATAACAACTTATGGTTCATCATGTGTGTGCTCATCATGCTCGTGCTAAATTTTCTGGATTTGTTGGCCTAGTGTCATTTGGTGTTCTTCACTGTGTAATAGCAAGTTGATTGGCATCAGCCTTTTATGAACAAGGTGTCTATCAATAGGATAAATCTTTTTCGCGGGATTCCATGCTGTTCGATTTCCAGTCTGCCTTTAATGCAAATTTTGGTGCCCCACTTATTTGTGCATGCTGATGTTGAGTTCTAATGGTTTGCCCCATGTGATTAATAATAGCCTATGGTGGTGGCCGAGATCGCGGAAGGGGATATGGTGGCGGCGGCGGCGGCGGCGGCCGTTCTTGGAACTGAGGGACGGATGCTGATGATTCTGGTAGCTCATGAAATGCTCATAAGTTTTAGCTTTGATTAGACGCTGCAGTTGCCAAATCATACTTGTACACAACTGGTTTCTTGTGTAACATTTCTGAGGATGAAAGCTTTTTAGTAAGAGGAATCTACGATAAAAGTCTCTGTTGTATTTATGTTAATATTTGTTTCGGATCATTATTTGGGCCTTTGTTATTCTGGACTTGGAGCAAGAAAGCTTGAAATTTTCAGCCCTTCTTTCTCCAATTCAGAAGACTCGGCCTTTCATAAATTCATTTCCAGTTTCAAAGAACAAAAATAATTTTAGGAAAGGGAAGCATTCTCAGTAATCCGGTTTGCCTTATACCCGATTCAAATAATAATAATATTATATTTTTATTAAATAAATCCTTCTGATATTTATTTAATTTATATCTATACTATTAATTAAGCGCGAGAGAAACGTGGTTGTAGGTATGTTTTCATTTATAAAATATATCATTCTCAATTTATACATGGAATGATGAATTATTCAGCACCTTAAAAAACACAAAAAAGAGTTAGCAGCGCTCCAAGGACGATCAATCCATATATATAATATGATGATTGTCATCTAATATCTTCTAATTATTGTAATGTTTTCAGTTTTATTCAATATTTAATGAAAAAATTATATATACACATAGAGTTGATAGTTGAAATAAAGTGGAGGTGGGCATATGTCTACTATTATAGTAATAATATATTTTTAAAATTTTTTTTTCTCATTTGAATATATATAATAATTTAATATATCGATGTATTGAATTAGTTTTTAAAAATATTAAATGCTAAAAAAGAAAAAAAAAATGTTATGTTGAGGGAAACAATGTTGGGTTAGAGGAGGGATGTGCTCTGTAAACGACGTCGTGGGCATGGCAAAAACCCAAAACCCACGAAAGGAATAATAATAATAATAGGAAGAGCTAGAAGAAGTGAAGGAAGGCGAGTGAAGAAGAAGGGAAGACCCCCACCCACTCTTAGCTTACTGAAAGAAGAGAGAACAAAGTCTAGAAGAAGACGCAGCTTTGACAATATGAGCGGAGAAGGCCCAAAGCTCTTCACCAACAAACCAAAAAAATGTCAAATCACGCGTCACCTACAATCTTTTACTTCTTTTTTTCATTTAATTTGTATCATCAATGATTGACAATTGGTATTTTATTCTGATTGAGACCTATTATTGTTTTTGTTCTACAGCGAAGCTCAAGGCGTCTACACCAATCACAATGGCATCCTCATCGTCGTCGGGAGCTTCCGCCTCTGCTCCTCCTCCCCCTCCTCCTCCTCCGCAGCCACAGAAGGAGTCGTTTATTCGGCGCTATAGGTTCCTCTGGCCACTTCTACTAGCCGTCAATTTCACCATTGGAGGTTTATTGTTTTTCTCAAATTCCTGTACCTATGTTTGTTTTCGTGTCTATGTATTCCTTCTTTTGAGTATTGGTCAGTTTGTTTGATATTCATACTATGCTGCGTCCTGTATTGATTTTTTTTTTCTCAATTTTTTGATGTTTAACTGGGTATAACTATGTGGTGTTGTTGTACGTGTATGTCCAGTTGTTATTATTGTTTTGAAGTGCCAGAGACATGGCTGATCTGAAATAGTTTCAGGTATTTGATCTGTTTATGGGATTCTAAAAGTGTGGAAGATTGTGAGTGAGATTAGTTGGGAGTTTCCTAGAAATGAGGGGTGTTCTGGTGTTGTTTCCTCAATCATATGCAGAACTTCTCTACCAGGATTCAATGAAGTTGTTGACTTGGGATTCTTAGAATGAAAACAATGCTATGTGGAGCCATATCATGGATTTATTCCCCTGGCTTCCCCTTTGAATCCTTAACGGGCTCCCATTGAGTTTTCCTGATCCATGGATTTGTGAGGAATGTGCAGGGTGTAAAAGCATGCATGATCTGCAAGCTTTCGCTACTGGTAGTATCAATGGTGGAGTTGTTGGTCCAACCTTCTCAAAGGCTGTCGATCTTTTTGATGATGACAAACTAAGAACAATGTACTCTATGTTTTTCGTTGATGGGCAATGTTGATAACCTTCGCTGGTTGGAAAGTTAATGCATTTTCATGCTATGTCTGTATTTTAGGTGCAAGCCCTAAATTCATAGGTTTTGTGCTGGTCAAACTGAGAGTCCGCATTAGAGTTTGTTATCTTAATAGATACAATGCATCTGTGGCATCTAGAGAATTAAAAGCCTTGTTATTCAGGTTACCGTATGGTTAAATATCAATTTTGAGAAGCCATTCAGTTATTTACTTCAACTACGCAGAAAAGTTATTTATTTCAGGAGAGTTTATATTTCATTCAATTAGTGGCAGTGGATGCTTTCAGTTGCCTATATGTAGTCTTCATTGAGAAGTGAGGAATAGAAATATAACAATCTGCATGCTGTTGCTTTGTCTTTGCATGTCCAAGAAACAATGTGCAAAATATCTCTGTGGTCCCATCTCATCGTGTCAGCTGTCTCATAGAAGCTTGATGGTTCATTCTTTGCAAAGGAATTGTTAATAGTACTGTGTGTAATCCTTCATCTTTATGTCTTTGCCTACACAAATTTCAGTTAGCAACTCAAGGATCAGCTCACTTATTCTCCCTTTGATCACCACTATCATTTTTGAAGATTTTGAACTCCTTACCTGATTCAGAAGGATTTGATGCTGATAGAATCGATGAAACAAGGAATTTTGATTATAAAAGCCTTTTTGTCTTTAAAAGCTGAAACTTGGACCTGTGTGTTGATGAGCTTAAGTTTCAGTGGAAAGAAGTAGACGATTTACCTCTATACTCATCAGAGATGCTATATTGAAAGACAATCAGTATGGCCCTCGAGTGTCATAGATCAATGTCCCCATTGTTAGTTTAATGTATTTTCGCCCGTGCTTCTTGCTTTTTTGTATTTTGGCTTGATAGAAATTTGTAGTTCTCTTTCATGGTGCAATGCAGATACCATTTCTGAGAATTGTTACTCTAGAAACAAAGATATTGATGTTCTGTGCTTCTCACCATCTTATCTTGCATGTGTTTTTCCTATGGATCCAACTTTAGGTTCCTACTTCCTCAGTAACGTTAGTAACATAAATTTAAAACTTATAGCCCTGTCAAGTGTGTCTGAGTTAAAAATTGGCCGGGCATATGAGGCGACTTTCTAAGAAAAACTTAGAATGCTACAGTTATGTTCGAACTTAACTGCAGAAAATTTGACATTATTCAGTGTATGTTAGTTAAGTGGACACACTTCAATTTTCCACGCACCACCCAGTGTCACGTTTTCCTATTTTATGAGATTTGTTGCCTGTCAAGAATTATCTTATCTTGTGCAGTTGATTTTCAAGAATGTATTACAGTGCCAACATCTTGAGTATGTGGCACTATTTTCGTGTTCTACTTCAGTACTCTAGTATAATATACATTTCTGAAAGAAAGTCAGCCAAGCCAAAAGCTTAATTCCTGTTTGATTTGGTAGGTGGAATTAGTTGCTTGTGATATTACTTCCCATGGTTCTCGCTCTTGAGAAGTTCTCTAATGTTTGGAGGCCGGATTCTACTTTGTTTTTTTCCACATTTTTGGTGTACGACTTCTGTGTGAATGACGACTTCAGATTAGCATGGGATACACCGTATATTTCGTGCTGCTTCTCTGCATATTTACATTTGTCTTACTGTTTTCAGTTTCCAGCTTGAACCCCTGATACATCTGGAATTGGAATGGTTTTTCAACTTGTTCTTCGTATATTTCTGACTGTGAGAATGCACTTTTTTCAGCCTACATTCTTACGAGGACTAGAAATAAAAGTACGGACGCATCAGAATCAGATACGCAAGATATTGCTTCCACCAGTTCGACATCAACCTCTACTCCAGCTGCTGCTGCTGCTAATCCTGCTACAATCCCTGAAAAGCCAATCACTCCCTCAATCACACCGCCCGTGCAGCGTGCACCAATTCCAGAGGAACAACAGCGTGAACTTTTCAAATGGATATTAGAAGAGAAGAGGAAAGTGAAGCCAAGAGACGCCGAAGAGAAAAAACGCATTGATGAAGAGAAAGCCATTCTCAAACAGTTCATCCGAGCCAAGTCCCTCCCAACCCTCTGATATGATAAGTTTCTTACTCTTGATTACCTCCTCGTCCCCACAAAAATCGTAACATGAAGTCTGCATTTCATTCTACAGAAAGAATACGAGGAATTGTTTATAACGGTTGCCCGACTTTACTATTTCATGATGCAAGGAAAAGAAGTAGGTGGGTCATTTCTGCCTAACATAGTGAAACGCTGAAGCATCTTTTCATCAAGTTTGAATGTCGAATGAAGCTTTTTGTCATGAACTGTATTAATCTCAAATTTCAAATGGTTGATCAAATTCTTACATGTTCTTGTAACTTTTGTCTCTGATTAATGCTGCAATATTTGTTGATTTGCAATTGATAAATCATAGTATATGTCAGGAGATTATGGTGTCTGCACAATTTTTCTTGAGCCACGAAGAGGATATGTGATGGCCCCATCACAATCACAATCTGCATAAATTGAAAATCAGAAAGTAGGAAAAGGGAATAAACTGGAAAAGCAGAATCTCGTCCCCTTCATCATATATTAATATTAATACTACGCCCTATGCTGCAACTTTATTCTTTATCCAATCTTCACAATAAACTTCCATTAATTTTCAATAATGTTTCTGGTTAGATTTTTTTTAAAAAAAAAATATTTAGTCCTCTCAAATCAAAGTCAAAAACTATTTTCTTTTTAAAATAAAAATATGATGGGATAGAAAAGTATTTTGTTAGAAAATAAATTAAGGGAAAAAATTATATATGACAATGAATAACGAAAAAAGTGATTTGTTCTATTGCGAATGAATAATGAAAGGATTTCGAGTAAAAAATTCAAATAATTTTATTTTAAATGGGTTTGAAATCTATCACAACGCTACAAAATATAGTTCAAAATGAAAGTTCGACGATTTGAAATCCTTTACAGCATGAATTTATCCCAAACAAGTTTGATGTGTTTGTTATTATGAATTCGCAAACAAGTTTGATGTGTTTGTTATTACGAATTTGAAATTCTTAAATTCAAATCGATTAATCTAAAAACAACTTAACATTATGCTTGAATAGATGAATTTGAAAGTATGTATTTCAAATTTATAATAACGACTATGTATAAATTTTTGGTTATTTTCACGCCATTAAAAAGTTCAAATCATTCAACTCTGATTTTGAATTATATTTCGTGAAAAAATTGATAAATTTCATTTTTTTTCTAATATTAGTTGTATGGAATCTTTTTCATAAATTCTTTATATAAGTTCGAATCATTCTATCCAAAATGTAACCTAATATATTTTTCTCCATCTCATATTCCGACAAGCTCCCTTATGCTCCTAGATATGATCGATGAATCTTCACACGATTCTTAATAATAATATTAAGAAATAATTTAAATATTTAGAGTATGGTATGCCAAAGAAGAACACAAAATTAAAAAATGAATTAAAGATGGATCACATGAAGGAGAGGATTGAATGCACAAGTCCCAATCAAGATGTGGACACCATCACCACCAATCCAATTTAAAGTTCCCACAACATGCAAACTTCCATACCAAAATACTACACATAATTTAGCTTAATTAATTTATTCCCTATCTATATACTTTTTAAATCATATACCTGAGTCGGATTCTCTGACGTATAATCTATTTCATATTTTATTTCATTCAATATATATATATATATACGTTATGTGTATAATATTTCTATCTAAATAAAATATACTGTGTCATCTTTATACACGTGATCTGATCTGTATATGTTGAATGAAGTAGAAAATGAAAATGGACTTTGCAACAAATAATTCCCCTAATATAAGGTTAATTATACTTAGACCCCTTATGAAAATGCGAAATTACACTTTTTCCCAAAAAAGTTTCAAAATTACACTTACACTCATTCCAAAAATTCATCATTTACACCAACCTCCTTTTGGTAGGATTTTGACAAAAAATGCTGACATTAGCAAAAATAAATGTAATAATATTAACCTCACTCTCTATATACACATTGCATTTATCCCCTTATAAGTGCAAAAATATACATAAGAATATTAAATGAGAGAAAAAAAAATAAAAATTTATGTAATTTCTTTTGCTGATGTAAATATTTTCTGTCTAAACTCTCACGGAAGGGGGTCAGGTGTAAATAGAGAATTTTTGGAAGGGGTGTAAGTGCAATTTCAAAACTTTTTTGAAAAAAAGTGTAATTTTGTATTTTTAGAAGGGGTCAAAATGTAATTAACCCACCAATATTATTAAACTAAGATGTTGGGGCAATTGGGCAAATGATTAATGATTCCCATTGAGGAGTTGATGGAATGATGGGTTTAATGCTAAAGTACCAAATTTTGAACTAACATTTGAGTATTTAAATATTTGGGCAATTAATTCAAATAAAAGAGGATAAAGGGAATTGAGGTCTTGATGAGGTATGGAGATTAATATTTTTAAAACTGCCCCAAAACAATTGAATATTACAAAGTAAGCGTGGAATCATTCATTCATTAGGTTTAATTTTTTAATTATTTGAAGCTGCGCCAAACAGTCAAAGAACTACTTTGAAAGTCGTTAGATGGGATTATTAATTAATTTATAGTAATCAATGTTTGCTTGCTAGCTAGGGTTTCTGTTAAGCACTTGATAAATATATTGATGTGGGGATAATTTCTTAAAAGTCGTATTAAGATCTACGCACCCAGCTCGATTTTGAGCTACGGCCAGTTCTGAATCCGCGTCATTCATTTTGAATCGTTACGATCTGGTCTCGGTACTTCCAACATTCTAATATGTATGAACTCATTGTGATCGTCCGATTATTTTCGTGTTTGTAGCTCAAGTGAAATTTTACAGTTAAAAGAAATTTATAAATAATCATTTTCCATGTCCCAGATACAATTTTTGTTGACTTAGCATGTGTACGACCTTGAATATTTTCTCTGTACGATCTAACTTAGGCTCTTCCCGGGATGGTTATGATGATTTCTTGCCTTGTAAATCTCTTTACAGAAAAATTTGAGGCTCATTTTTTGTTTTAATTGAAAATGATGAATTTTATTAATTGAAAAAGTAAAGTGATTACATTCAGTCATGTAGGCTATCAATATCGAACAAAGACAATTACAAACAATTAAATCAATAATACCACATAAATTAACACCTAGCTATTACAACAATAAATCATACCTACTACATAATAGAAATAACATCAACTCACGCAGGGGGCGCATTGTGCTCGTTTGGGAAGCATAACTCACATTCATCTCTCATATATAAACCAAAATAAAAATAGTAACAACATATATGCACACATTTATATACATTTTTAAACATATATTAAATGCATATATATAAATAAGGAATTTTTTTTCTTTATATTTTCCCATTTAGATTAAATATGAATTAAACTAATAGGCTTGCTTTTGCCACAAGAATTAATGCTTATTATATTGTTAATGACCATAATTATCAAGACTATGATTTCTTGTTAATTAAAGAGAGGTAGCCATTCAAGCCACATGAATGCATATATGCATTCATTGATTAATAATTTGACCAACCCCCCCACCCCCCCCCCCCCCAAAAAAAAAAAAAGAAAGTAAAAATAATTAAAGGTACTACTAACACGAGGGGTTGCAACCTTTTGCAATGCATAATTATTTCATACTATATGTCATTTTAATTATACCTCAACATTTTATCCTAATATCAATTTTAATGCACTTCAATTTTGAATTTAATTATACTATTTACATCGAAACACATTTAATACATAAAAATCTTCTATTTATATATATCAAACTTATTTATAAAATGAAAGTTTTTTTTTTTTTTTGAGACACATTCAAACATGGAAGTTTACTTTCCAAGATGAAATTTATTTGAAAATATTTTTTTACTTATTATACTGATTTGACATCACTTATTTGTTCAGACCAAATTATATCATCATATCGAATTAATTATACTACAAGTACTATTACACTTATAAGAGTATTATAGTGTTTTGAATTGTACACTAATTACACAACAAGTATACAAACTTTTTAAATGTGCATAAATTTCGTGAATTCCCAAAGGTAAAATCATAGCGAATGTTGATTAACAATGGTCAAAATTTAATTAAATTTTCGCATCAATTTTGTCTGACTGTAATAGATAATATTGATTTACTACGATTTTTAAATCGTAATGATTTATAATGTATGGAATAGTCAATTTTTTTCGTAATGTGCCTATACATTTTTTTTTTACACCTTTTCTAAAGTAGCAAAGGTATTTGAAGAAATTTGCAAAACACATAATTCCAAGATGGCCCATATAATTAATTAGTTGACCAGTGATAACGTGCAATTCTAATGCCTTCTTTGAATGAATTAATCAGATTATATATTATGATTAATTTTTTAATTACCATAATTTATCATATTATAATTAATTACTTTTTATATTATTTCCTTCGACTTTTGGAGGCTGCTAATTTTTTCTTCTTTTTCTGCAGTAACCGATCAGAAGAAATTAATTATACACGTGAAGAAACCAAAAAAAAAAAAAAAAAATCACTCTAAAGTAAATAAAAAAATATTACGAAAATCAACTAGATGTATATTTGATGTGACGTGTGATGCAATCAGTGTCCCATTACGCGAGGCGTTATTCGCATTTGTTTCATATGAGTTACACGATTTTATTTTGAAAAAATATTTCATTAGAAAAAAGAGCCCTCGGGCTTACGAGTATCTTCTGCAACCTACATGATACTGTGTATAATTATATCAATATAATACTATGAATAATCTTGTAATTATATATAAAAAAAACAATGGAAAAAGAAAATCCAAAGGAATCAGATCCTGAATTAAGAGAGAACTGCCTAAATTTTATTAATTAATTCAAAATGCATTATAATCTAATAGTGATATTAATTTACAAGGAAAATTAAATTAATTAAGTTGGTTTGTACCAACCCTTGTTTATTAATGAAGCATAGGGTTCTCTTTGAATTAATTTGTACTCTCATCCATGGAGACAAAGACATCTCTTCAAACAAAAACTCACACTCTCTCGAGGCAATAATATACATATATATATATATATGTAATCATCACTCATATCTATATACAAATTACAAAATCATTTCCCTTTTAACTTATTTCTTGTCCCCTTCCCCTTTCTCAAATATTATCACAGTCTGGCAAAATTCTTACCCAAATCAGATTTGATCAAATTAAATCAATCATAGGATAAGCATAATATATTTATTATGTGATGAGCTATACACTAATCACACGATAAGTATTACACTTACCATATAATTAGTTCACATTCGGTCAATATCGGGTCTAGATTAGAACTTCCCCACAATTTATATATAGGGTAAAATACAACCACCTCCCCTAAGGTTTGACATAATTACAAATACCCCATCATTGTTTGAAAAATTACAAATAGTACCCCCTGAGGTTAGTAATTTTTAATCAAAGGCCTAAAATTGACCATTTTGTCCTTGAATTTTTAGTTAAAATTGTAGAAAAATCAACCGAGGCAAATTGCATTATTACTCCTCTGTGTAGAAAACTTAAAAAAACATCTCCTTGTGCATTGTAATAAAAAAAATTCAAAAAAACTTAAGAATAATTCAGTTTGCATAAAGTCATTTTGATCAGTTCATCCATAAAAATGGATGAAAATGAGTTATTTGTTAGACGGTTACAAAACTCAGGGGGTATTTGTAATTTTTCAAACGACAAAAAAATATTTATAATTATGCCAAATATAAAAAAATGTAGCTTTAATTTATCTTATATATATATCATGTTCATCCACCCCTCACCCCCTCTCTCTCTCTCACACACACATGCAAATACATTTTTCGCATGGTAAGAGCGAGATATATGCTGTCAACTAATAATTATTAGTCAACAATACATATATATATATATATATATATGGATACACACACGAGCACACACAGTAGAGTGTGTTGAGTGGAAGAAAAAACCCACAAAAAGGGAAAGCAGAAAAGAGATCAGAAGATAGGAAAGAAATGGAAATGATTCATGGGATGAGTTTGGTGGTGATGACAGCAGCAATCGTGTGGTTGTCAGCCATGTTTCTGTGCAAGAAAATCAGAATCAGTGGTCGGAATCACAGCAACAGAAGATCATCATCATCAAGTCGACTTCCTCTGGGCAGTCTTGGGATTTGGCCCTTTGTCGGAGAAACCCTTCAGTTCATTTCTTGTGCTTATTCTGACAGGCCTGAGAGCTTCATGGACAAACGACGTCGCATGTGAGTCAAACATTTTCACACACTCATGCACTGATCATGTGTTCTCAATTTTTGGTGTTTTCAAGATTGTGGGGTTTTGTTTTTGTTAAGGTATGGGAAGGTTTTTAAGTCTCATTTGTTCGGGAGTGCGACAATAGTGTCGACTGATGCAGAAGTGAGCAGGATTATTCTGCAGAGTGATGCAAAAACGTTTGTCCCATCTTACCCAAAATCCCTGATGGAGTTGATGGGGAAATCCTCCATTTTGGTCATCAATGGCGGCCTGCAGAGGAGGATTCATGGCTTGATTGGCAGTTTTCTCAAGTCTCCAACCTTAAGATCCCAGATTACTACAGACATGCGAAACTATGTCATGGAATCCATGGCTAAATGGTCTGAACATTCTCCTGTCTATATTCAAGATGAAGCAAAACATGTAAGCCACACCATGTAATCTCTCTCTCTCTCTGTTTGTGTGTGTGTCTTTTCTTGAATTGTGTTAGAAAATCATTGGTCATAAACCTGTGTGCAGAAAATATGAAATGAAAGGGTTTAAACGCATTTTTGGTAGCGTAACTAATGTGGGTTGTTAGGCATTTTCGTCCTTTTTAAGTATTTTGGTCGTTTTTTTTTTTTTTTTTGAATTTTTGCGAATTCAACTCTTTTATTTTGTCGGATTTTGCCCTACTCGCCAAAAAAATGCATATGTATATCACATGACCTTTTAAAATTGGAGTAACTGTTCCTAGTGGCTCATTTTTTCTAGCATTTTTGTCCTATAATTTTCTAAACTAGCATTTTGGTGCTGCATCTTTTTAATTTTCGCGATTTTAATCCTTTTTTTTTCTTCACTGGAATTCACCCTTCACGCAGGTGGGTGAACTCTGGCGAGAAAAATAACTGAAATTACGAAGATTAAAAAGATGCAGAACCAAAATATTATTTTAGAAAGTTAAAGAACAAGAACATCAAATAACTTAAATTACGGAACCAAAAATTCATTTACCAAAAAAAAAAAACAAAAGTAACTACAAAACACAAAATCCACTTAATTTGAAAAATTCTCCTCAGGCATTGGTCGTGATTAATGTCGGTACAGTATTGTAAAATTATAATTTTACGTATAAAAAAATTTCTTTGGTGGGCCCAAACAAAAGTTGGATTTTTCGATTGGGTCTGAATGTAACGTCGAAGCTAGCTAACAGGCAGGGGGGAAGGGGCCAGGGGTCTGAGATTTTTGATGTTTGCATGATTACTACACAAACACAGAGTGGAAAGTGGGTGTTACTTTATGATGTTTGAATGATTAGTGCATCTTCTTGTACTTGAGTTTCAAGATTATTACCATCTTCTTCTACTCCATGGCTGTGTTTGTTCTTTTCACATGAGTAACTTTTGGATGAATTATGTTAATTGCTGTCTGTAAAGATAAGAACCTTAACTATGATTATGTCTGCTACACATAATTATTTTGAAACTAATTACTTATTTTCACATTAATTTGTTTTTAATTAGTGTTAATTAATTACTTTTTTTTTTCTTGGGGTTCTTCTTTTCAGATTGCATTCCAAGTGCTGGTGAAAGCATTGATTAGTTTGGATGGTGGTGATGAAATGGAGCTGCTAAAGAAACATTTTCAAGAATTTATTGCAGGCCTTATGTCTTTACCATTCAATTTTCCTGGCACTCAGCTTTACCGATCATTACAGGTATATTATTATAAATAAATATTTGTGAAACTTTTCCATTAAATTAAAGTAAACATCGAGTACAATACATTTATTGTATAATTAATTGATTCTGTGCTTTCAAACTTCATGCAAATTAAAAGAAGGGTTTTTCTTTATTTATATTTATATATAGAATGAAAAGTGGGATTTTCTGTTAAATGATAATCATATCTAAAAGTTATATATATTGTTAGAGAGGATAAATAATTTACAAATTTTGAATGTGAAACCTTTCTTATAGGTTAAATGTTTTTTTAGTCCTAAAAGATTAGGTCATTATTTTATGGGTGAATTACTGTGACACCTCCTGAGGTTAGCCCAATTACACAAACACTCCCTGTTTTTTGTAAAATTATAGCTACACTTCCTGAGGTTGTAATTGTATTATAATTACACCCCTTATTCAAAGGTAAAGCTTATACTAATACCCCCTGAAAAATATTACACTAACACCCTTCAGGGGGCTATAATTTCGCAAAAGACTGTGGGTGTTTGTGTAATTGAGCCGAACCTCAGGGGGTGTCAATGTAATTTACCCTTATTTTATTTAGAACCACAATTTAGGTAGGTGACGATTTAAGTCTCATAAAATACGATTTTAGGTACTTTTAGTCCCAAGTTAATGGAGGTGGTCATGATTTTATGTATTTTTAGTCCCATAAAATATGATTTTAGGTATTTTTAGTCCCACGATTTTAGATAATTTTTGTCCCAAGTTAACAGTTGTTAACTGGCGTGTGCAAAGCACATGACTTTTTGGGACAAAAAAACCCTGATTTCGTATTTCATGGGATCGAAATCGTCACATGCCTAAATTGTGGTACTAAAAAAAATAATAACATAATCCCATGGGACAAAAAAAAATATTTGCCCCTTTCTTATATGAATGGGTGGCGATGAGATACAAACTCTGATAGGTACCATCTTAAACGTCACCACGTCTAAAAGCTTGGGCAGTTAGAAAAGAGAATAATTTAATATTAATATCTTAATATATTTATTAATTGCTTGTAATTTTTAATTTTGTAGGCAAAAAAGAAGATGGTAAAGCTAATTGATGGGATTATCCGAGCAAAAAGGGAGAGCAATAATATTTGGAGTGATGCAGCAAAGGATGTAGCAGAAGTATTGGCGAAAGACACAAGTGAAGAGCTGACAGATGATTTAATTGCAGAAAATTTGATTGATTTAATGATTCCTGGGGAGGATTCTGTCCCTCTTCTTATCACTCTTGCAATCAAATACCTCTCTCATTCTCCTCCTGCTCTCAAACAATTAACGGTACATTTAATTATTTATATATAATTTACAATCATATTATATTTATGGAAAAATTATATGTTTAATCCTGTAACTTTAGATCGTCAGCACTTTTGGTCCTATCACTTACTTCATTTGCACATTTAGTTTTTTTTTTTGACAATTTTAGTCCAACACATCATATTTGGTCCTTTTTTGGCAAATTTAGTTCTGTGTTGACAAATTTGGTCCTGATGGCATATAATTACATGACCAAAAATGACATCTACTCGAATAAGAATGGGGCCAAAATTGTCAACACAGGATTAAATATGTCAAAAAAGGACTAAATGTGAGATATTCAGGACTAAATATGCAAATGGAGTAAGTTACAGGACCAAAAGTGCTAACGACCTATAGTTACAGGACCAAAAATGTAATTGTGCCTATGTTTATTTATTGATCTATACTACGTACTATGTGAAAGTATGTGAACGTTCAAAATTATAATTATTTGTTGTCACTATATATATTTTGATTAACTCTTAATTAGCTGGTTATATACGTACGTACACCTCTTTTAATAATTGCTTTTTATTAAAATTTTTCTGTTTTTTTAACCATAACTCATGAAGTATTATATTCTTGTTGTTGAGCAATTTTAATAACTAATAATTATTGTAATTAATAATGATATGTATTGTGGGCTTAATTTGATGCAAATATTTGTTCATGAGACAGGAGGAGAACCTTCAATTGAAGAGGCATAAGGAGAAACTTGGAGAGCCATTATCTTGGAATGATTACTTATCCTTGCCCTTTACACAAACAGTAAGTTTTTTAATTAATTAATTAATTAACCCCTAATTTCATCATGATAAATTAAATTTGCTTATTTTTTACATCACAAATACATATTTTATTTAACTCACAACCAGCCCATATAACGAGATTTGATCAATAGCTGAAATAACAACAAAATATCGCACTATCACGATGAAAAAATTGTGAGCTCGAGTCCCGAAAATTACTTCATCCTCATCATAGTTAGTGTAACTAAAATTATTTATATATTTAATCTGGATTCAATTGTATTTTTAGTCTGTAGTTATATATTTTTGATATTTTAATCCTGTAACTTGTTAGGATTATAAATTGATCATTACCATTTTTTCAATTTCACAATTTCAGGACAAATTTGATCGGAATTTTTAAATTAATCGGAAAGTGACATCATAATCTTGGTTAACTTTGAAAATTCGACCAAATTTGTTCTGTCATTGTGAAGTTTAAAAAGGTGAAGGGCCATCATAACACCCTACCAAATTACAGGACTAAAGTGCCAAATGATTATAATTACAGGACTAAAAATACAATTAAATCTTTAATTTGCATAGGATATAATATAAATATAAAACATTTTCTGTGGTGGGACAGGTGATTACAGAAACTCTAAGGATGGGAAACATAATAATAGGAGTAATGAGAAAAGCAGTGAAAGATGTGGAAATAAAGGGGCATTTGATCCCAAAGGGATGGTGTGTTCTTGCATATTTCAGATCAGTTCATTTGGATGATAAACTCTATGACTTCCCCTATCAGTTCAATCCATGGAGATGGCAAGTAAGAAAGATAGATCACTTCTTTCATTTTACCCCTTGTATTTTTGGAAATTGGATTTTGGCCTGCAACTGAATTCTTACATCATGTGCATATGTATGACTGTGACAGGATAAGGAAACTAGTAATTGCAATTTCACCCCATTTGGAGGTGGACAAAGGCTCTGCCCAGGCCTTGATTTGGCCAGGCTGGAGGCTTCTATTTTCCTCCATCATTTTGTTACTCAATTCAGGTAAAGAACAACTAGTTTTTTTGAATTCCCTTTTCTTTTTTTGTTTTGATTAAATTTGGATGTTAATTTTGTCCATTATTGGTTTCCTAGATAGTAATTTAAAAGGCCCTCTTGAATTATGTTGAGTAATGATTAGGGTTCATATTTTCTTGGAAGTCTTTAGATCGAGATGTCTTGATTTCTGTTTTTTTACGTAAGTCTAAATTAAGGGTCTTGAAGTGCATGATTTGAAAAAATTGGGAATCATTGGTTACACGGAACAGTTGAAATTGGATAGTTTGTGATGTTTTCGTGAAATCATAATGTAGGTCTCACTGTTAATGTGGCACAATCATGATTTTCTGGTAAGAAAGTGAGAGGTGTAAGTAAAAATTATCTCGATAGATAAGTCGAGATGAAGGGCTTTATTAAGGTGCGTAATTTGCTGGCTGACATAGGGAAAATAGGGAATGTTGCTGCATACTGGATGGTCATGATAGTGTTGTAAAATCACAGTATCAATCACATTGTTGACGTGGCATAATCATGATTCTTTGAAAAGAAAGTAGTAGATGGACACAAAAGTTATCTCGAACCCTTTAGATAAATCCGAAATAAGGGCCTTGAGGTGCGTAATTTGTTACCAAGCAGAAAGTAGGAAATGATAGTTAGATTGAATATCCCAAACTAAACGATTACAGTACTGCCACAAAATCACGATGTGAATTATTGATGTGTCATAATCATGATTTCTTAGTAAAAAAACACCAGAGTAAGTGAAAATTTAATAGATAAACAGTTGAACACAATCAAGAACACATTCCACCTCGATTTACATCTTCTTAGACAAATCCACAATAAGGGCCTTAATGTGCACAATTTTTTAACCAAAAAAGAAAAAAAGTAGAAAATTATTAATCGTAATGAATACTCACCACCGAACAGTCATCATGACAGTATCACAAAATCACGATATGTATCGTTAAGTGTCATAATTATAATTTTCTAGTAAGAAAGCACCATATGCAAGTGGAAGAAAAAAAATCAGGAGATATAAATATATATTTCATAAATGCTATTAATTACTCTCCATTTTCATATCAATTTCAAGTTAATTTTCATATCATAGCATTAATTAATTGACTTTGCTGGCCAATAATTATTCATCCCTTTAATGAATTAACAATTAATTATGTCCAAACTTGGTTGCTAATTTGTTGTATGCCTGATTTTAGAGGCAGGCACCATGTCTTAGCTGGAGGGTTTAGGGTAATAATTCACTCAGTAAAAAGTTAGAATTTTGAATTAATAAGGGTAGGGGCCTCATCAATAAGTTAAAAAGTTGAAGTGATTGATTATCACCAAGAAAAAGACAGAAAAAAAAAAAAAATAAAAAGCACATGGGAACCCATGTTGAAAATTATGTAGGTATGAATGTTTTGGTCCTATATTAATTTAGGATCAGTACATTTTTCGTTCAACTGGTTATAAATTTTTTATTAATAGTATGATAAATTATAAAAATTCTAACTTTTAATAATTTTTTTAAATATCATTAATAATTTGCCGGAAAATGAGTGTGCAAGCAAATACACGAAAAATATTATGTCATAGTATAATTTTTAACCAACTCTTTTTTTCTTTTTTCAAAATTAATGATTCTACAATAGCATATACTATATATTGTCCAAATTATTGGAACTTGTCTTCATCCGTGACATCTAATAATAGGGCCAATATGGTATGATGGTTAGTTGAATATTGTTTCCTAAAAGTCAAATTTTTAATTAATTCTAATATGAAAAATTACATCAACCTAATTATATATTAATAAATAAATTTACAATTATGTATTAATTAAAATATACATTAAAAAATCAAATTAAAAACTGCTACAAAAATAAATCTTCCTCATATGTACATATGTGAAATTCTAATCAATTAATTCCCTTTTAATCATTGCATGCCTTCTTGTCTTTCAATGTAGACGACTTTAATTTTGTTATATTATTCAAAAAGTATAAATATAAAAATATTGACTATTAACTACATAATAATATTAAATCAAAATATACACTCAATAATATTGGTAATAAAAATAGACTTACACTCACATATTATGTTCAATTTGTTAATATTTATATATATATATACTATATATTAATGAAAAACACCTGTTTTTCGATTTATTATATATATATATATATATATTTTAAAATTTTCTCATCTAACTTCGCATTCCTCATCTATCATAACCATATTATTACAATCAAATATATAAGTATTACATTCTTTTAAATTATGTACATGCATCGAGTGTGTTGGACGGTTTAATTTTGATTTGTTGTTTATATATTTACAGATGGGAAGCTGAGGATGATTCCATTATCCATTTCCCCACAGTGAGAATGAAGAGAAGAATGCCAGTGTGGGTCACAAGGAGAAGATACCTTCAACCGTTCACCTCACTACTCTCCAACAAAAACTAAAAATAAAAAATAAAAAAAATGAGTAGAAGACAAAACACTCAACCCAAGAACCAGACAAAGTGCACACGTGTGGGTGCAGTTTGAAAACTGGTATATCTTTGTCCTCATCTTTAATTTTAGAAATAATTACACTTCACTCTCCTAAAATTTGGTGTAATTATACGTAGATCTCCTGTAATTTAAAAAATTATATTTAATACTCCTGAGGTTTGCTTCTATCTAACAAATAAGTCCCTCCGCTAGTTAAAATTCACCGATTTTGTTGATATTAATAAGAAAAACTGAATGAAAATCGATGTTTACCCTCGATTGACTTATTAATAACCTAATGCAGGCCAAACAAATCTTTTATGACTAAATTGCCCTTATAACGGTGAAGATATACCTTCTCTCATGCATTAACGTGTGACGATATATAAGGGTAGCTTGGTCATAAAAAGATTCATTTGACCTATAATAAGTCAGTAATAAGTCAATCGATGACAAATCTCACCTTTAATTCAATTTTTTTTGCTAATATCAACAAATTCAGTGAATTTTGACTAATGGAGGGACATATTTGTTAAACAAAAGCAAACCTTAGGGATAGTAGATGTAATTTCTCAAACCTTATGGGGTCTACGTGTAATTATACCAAATCTCAGGGGAGGGGAATGTAATTATCCCTTAATTCTATATTTATTACAATTTTTATTCAAAAATATACATATATATATATATATAGGAAGAGACATAATATATATATAGTACTTTATGTCTGTATAATTATTAAATAATAGAATAAAGGAAACATATGATTCTTTTGGTAGGCGAAGTGGGCAATATTATGATGGAATATTATTTAGGTGCTGCTTTATTGCTGCCTTCCACTTTTGGGAGTAAGATTTGGAAATTAATGTCATAAAATCAAACCTTTTTTATGTTTTCTTTTGACAAGGTTGTGTTTGAATTTTGAACAAAAGATAGAAGCAACTAATTCATGAGATGCCGGATTATTTAAATAGGTTCATGATGTAATTAAGAATGCATGTACATTAATACAATATGGTATGAAATGAAAATGGACATAAAAAGAAAATTTTATGATTTTAAGATACAATATGTGTGTGTTTGTTTTTTCTTTTTTAGTAGCGTATGCACTAACTCACGCAGATGTTCAACGAATTTTGAATTTAACACTTTGATTATAAAATATTAAGTGCTCAACCATCGAGGTGGCTTATAAGGGACTTAAGATACAGTATGGTTGGAAGAACGAAGGTGTTCAAACAAGCAAATCTCGATTTAATATTTTTAGGATAAATTACAGTCATCTTTCCTGAAATTTGACATAATTATAAACATCTCCTTGTTATTTGAAAAATTATAAATACCCCTTGAGGTTTGTAATTTTTAACCAAAAGCCTGAAATTGATCATTTTGCACTTGAATTTTTAGTTAAAATTGTAGAAAATCAATCGAGACAAATTGTATTATTGCTCCTCTATGTAAAAAAACTTAAGAAACCTCTATCTGCATTGTAATCCAAAAACATTCAAAAGATTTTAAGAACAATTCATTTTGCATAAGGGCATTTTGGTCACTTCACCCATAAAAATGGATGAAAATGAATTATTTATTAGATTGTTATAACCCTTAGAGAAGTATTTGTAATTTACAAAACAACGAGAGAGTATTTATAATATGCCAAATCTCAGAAAAAATAATTATAATTTACCCAACATTTTTATTTTGGGATGAAAATAGTTTGATTGGGCATTTAAGCCCAACTCAGGGGTCAAGTTGGCCCAATCTATTTCTCCACTATCATCGCACTCACAACTATTTTGGGTTGGGTTTGACAGCTCTCACCAAATTGTCCATCAATATACTAAAAGGTTAATTTCATTTATATTTTTTTGAAGTTATGTACGATTACAAATACACTCATACTAGATGGAAAATTATAGTTATCCTTATTGAGGTATGATTCATCTTACATATAACTCCACTGAAAGGATTTCGATGAATTTATCACGTTTATTCCAAAAATACCCATGATAAAAAAATTGATTATAATTTGATTAATTTTTTGGACCAATATGCCCTTTAGATCAAATTGTAATGTTTTAAAATATTAAGGGATATAAATGTTATGATCCATCCTACTTTGTACTTAAATATTATATATATATATATATATATATTTTGGCTAAGGGTTTAATGCAATTTACCCCCTGTGATATTGTAAATGAGCAAATTATCCCCCTATGAAAAAAATATAGCAATTTACCCCCTTATGTTTTTCAAAATGAAGCAATTTACCTTCCTGCCTAGGGAGGTAAATTGCTTCATTTTGAAAAACACAGGGGGTAAATTGCTTCATTTTAGAAAATACAAGGGGATAAATTGCTATTTATTTTTTCATAGGAGCGTAATTGCACATTTGCAATATCATAGGGGGATTGCTTGCATTTTTCCCTTTTGGCTAAACTAGCCAATTTTTACCGTTATGCATATTTGTCCCACTTAATATATATTTATTAACTGAATCATTGTATTTATCAATTTATTAATATTAATATAATTATATAATTACTATTTCTAAAAACGAGAAAAAAAAATCAGACATCTTTATCACCCACCTACCAATAAAATATTCAAGTTGGTATTATATACTTTATACTTCAATTGTGGGACTAACCAAAAACGATAATATAATTATCGTTTGTGTTAGTGGTCGCACGGTGAAAGTGAATTCTCAATATTTTGTAAAATTTTATCAAATTACTATCAAAAGTGTACTCTGTATTACTTGCATAAATATAATATTATTTATTTATTTACATTAATTCATGGACCATAATAAATACTCAATCAATTTTCATTCCGGTTCATAACAAAAAAAATTCAAAATATAACATTAAAATAAAAAGTATGATAGATCATAACATTTAATCCCCTCAATATTGTAAAACAGTACAATTTGGTCCAAATGGCATATTGATCCAAAAAATTAGTCAATTTTTTTTATTAAGAGTATTTTGTATAGCAGGTGATTAAGATAAAATAAATCTTAAGGAGAACAAATATAATTTTTCATCTATAGGGATATATTTGTAATTATATTAAATTCTTGGAGCGTGAATATAATTCACCCTGCTAAAAACGTACATTAAATATTATAAACCAACTATTATACTTGTGTTTGATTCTTTTCGTGTCATTCAAATAATTTTGGGATCGATTCAAACTTGACAGTGCTTTAATGAATTGACACTTTTTCATTCAAATTGACACGAATTTATTGTTTTGAATATTATGAATATTGACTCTTAAAAACTATGGCTTTGTTAACTTTTTCTTGTGATTTGCTTTAATGAAAATTTTAACCATAAAAAAAAATACATTATGAATCATAATATAATTATATAAAATGACGAGCTCTATAAATTTGAACCCGTCTAATGATGATAGGAAATTAAAGTAGGAGAAATTACTAAAATGTTCTCATGATGTCAAAGAATTTACAGTAATGCCATCGAAGGAAGTTGGCGGCGGTTACTTGAGGGAAGTTGCAAAAGAAGTGGGGAACGCAAAAGGACCAAGGTGCCCTCGGCAATTAAATCTAGGTCGTAGGATTGAGGGAAGTTGAGGGACGATACTGTATTTTCACCCCCTGAAATTTACTATAAATAGGGGGAGAATTTCATTTGTAACATATGTGAACTTCATTAATAAAAATCACACTTTCTGTTTTTTATCCTTGCATTTTCTTGCAGTGACTTGAGACAACGTGCTTAGCCTAATCACCTCCCGAATCACACACCATCACCGTCATATGCAAATAAAAAAAGAAACTAATAATTTAATCACTAAACCAACGTACTAGTAGTAAATAAAATAAAATGTTAAATTTATAATCAATCACTCTACATATTTGATCAATCAAGAAACTAAGCAAAATCTCGTGCTTGTCGAATGAGAATAATAAAATAAAATAAATACGCTCGAGAAAGGTGTATGCATTTGGATATTATGTTTAACTTGATCTATATTTTAAAAGACGAATTTAATTTTGATTATTCAGTTATTTTATGGATAATCGAATAATTTCATGGATGATTTGTTTTGATTTTAAATGTGTAAGAGATGCAACAAAGTGTTCTTCTACCCTAAAATATACTCCCTCTCATTTTATTTATCATTGACATTAGTTTCTTAGATAAATCTAAAAAATAGCTAGCTCATATATTTTTGAAGAAAATGGAAGAGCAATTAAGATTGCTTTGGTTTTTTTAATATAATATAAGGATAATTACATTAATTTACACTCTCTTACTTATGATTTATTTATATAAATTATCTCTATCTTTTGAATAATTATACATACATCAATCAGAAACTTTGACACCATTTTCACAATCACCCATACTTTTTTAGAAATTACACATATACTCCACAAAAATGTCATCATCATACACAAACTACTCATATTTTTGACTATCAGGAATGATTTCTATAATTTTTGACGAAACTTTTGGGAGATTTATAATTTCAATGAAAATAAACATCCTCTATACCTAGCCCCTGATTATCACTTCATTTTTTTTGGTAGGAAATCACATAATGACTTTATTTATTTTTTTAAATTGAAACGATAAACTATTATTTATTTTGAATAAATCGATTATAATCATTCATATCAAACAACTATATTAATCTATATTAATCTTCTATTATAAAGTATAACTACACCTATATTAAGTGGAACATGTTCGAACTCATGATCTTTAGAGATATGAGGTCTCAACTTCGCCAATTGAGCTAGGCTTCATATACAATAGAGATCATTATTCGTCAAATCAAATACAACAGAGATCATTTACTAAAAAAACACAAAAAAGGGAAACTATCCACAAAGCCATTGGAAAGTGTCGTTTTCACCTGGAAAAATTCTTACTCAAATCAGATCTGATCGAACCAAACCAATTACATAGCAAGTGTATCACACTTGTCATGTGATTGGTGACTTCCCTTGAATCGTACCCTAATCACACTATAAGTATATTACACTTGCCATGTATCACACTTATTATATAATTTGTTCAGGTTTGGCCGAACCTAGTCCGGGTTAAATATTCCCCTTCACCAGCAGCTAGTACCACACTGAAACATGTGGAATATGGGAGAGTGATCTCCGGCCAGAACCCTTCTCCCCATAACGTTCCAATAGGTGGAAAGAACGATAGATTGTCAAAAACTGGAGCGACGATGCCTTACGGAGCAGCCGATGCGGTAGCTCGCTTAACCCGCATCGCGTGATCTTCAAAACCCGGAGACACGGCATTATCGACATGGTTTTGCTGCCCTCTTCAATGTCCTCCCATTCTTCCCACTGCGAACATTTCATGAAGATCAGTATCTCCAGCTTCGGGAAGCTTATACCATCGACATTTTCTGCTATTCCCAAGAATTCCCGGCCCACTAACTTCAACCTTTCCATTCCCAGCACGTAAAGGAATTGCAGATTCAGCAGCTTCCCCAGACAAGGCAACGTTGAGATGTAATTGTTTCCGCTAATTTGAAGACTTTTTAGATTGTTGAAAGATGAGTTCATCCAGCCCGGGAACTTAGTTCCCTCGTAGCTAGCGATCATCAAATGACACAAGTTTGGAGGCGGCTGCAGGGCCTCCAAGGCCTCGTTTCTTAACGACTCCTCTTCTTCTGTTCTCCCCATTGCATCAGCGAACACGATTTCCAGCTCCTCGATATGTATCTTGTTCATCAGATTTGCCTTCCGGGCCTCGTCCACGTCTTCTCCGTCATCAAGACTGATTTTCAGCCTCAAATATCCGCTAAGTTGGTTCAACTCCTTCAAGTATCCCAATTTGCTCCAACCTCTTCCGGCATACAACACTCTTAGTGTCTGAAGGCCAGTTAGTTTCTCCAATCCTTGAGGAATCTGATAGAGAATTGAATTGTCGGAGTAGTGGAGGTGTTTTAGGCTTACAAGTCTTCCAATCCCTTCTGGAAGCCTGCAGAAACGTTCACAGCCTACAAGATTCAAGTCTTGTAGATCACACAAATTGCAAATAGTTTCTGGCAACTCTTTTATGTCGTTGTTCGATCTCAAGTCCAGGGTTCTCAAGCGAAACAAATTCCCAATTTCGCTTGGTATTTCTTTCAGCTCGTTGTTGCTCATGTCTAAGTTTCTCAAGCGAATCAAATTCCCGATTTCTCTTGGTATTTCTTTCAGCTCGTTGTTGCTCATGTCTAAGTTTCTCAAGTCAATCAAATTCCCAATTTCCTTTGGTATGTCTTTGAGTTCGTTATTTTTCAAGTTTAAGTTCCTCAGGCCAATCAAATCCCCAATTTCTGTTGGTATTTCTTTCAAGTTGCAATTGGTCAAACTGAGAGTTTGCAAGTTATGTAACTGACGTATGGTTTGAGGAACTTGTGTTTTCAACTGGTTATCGCTCAAGTCTAAGTACCTCAAGTTGATTAGATTCCCAATTTCCCTTGGTACTTCTTTCAACCCGCATAAGTGCAAATCAAGAATTTGCAAGTTATATAACTGACATATAGTTTGAAAAACTTGTGTTGTCAGCCCGTGACTATCACTCAGGTCCAAGTACCTCAAGTGAATCAAGTCCTCTATGCCTCTTGGAATATCTTGCAACTTGCATCGGCATAAACTCAATACCCTTGCGTGTGTTGCAAAATCAAATACTTCACATGGAACCTCTTCTTGACAAAATAAGCTACGATACACCTTGACTTGGGAGACTAGTGAAGAGTTTGTCCTTGAGTCTTGTTCGACATCTTGGTTGTGACTTTTGGACTTCCTGAGAAATTGAGCAAAATCATGCACTATATCATGCATTTTGCAATATACGATATCACCATAATCCTCAAAGTCTTGAAAGAAAGAGCGCATTCTCAAATTGTTAAAATACTCTTTCCCTTTAAGTTCCAAGTCACTCGTGCTTCCGATTGAACCCAAATATCCTAGAGCAATCCACATTCTTATCAATTTCTTCACATCAATCCTCCAATCCTTGGGAAAGATGGCACAATATGAGAAGCATTGCTTCATAGTTGGGGACAACTCGTTATAACTCAAAAACAAATGAGGAAAAAGGTCGACTTCTGCTTCTTCCAATTGCCATATTTCGTTGTCTAAGATACTCTCCCACTCTTCCGTGGTATCTTTCAAACGTAAAAGGCTTCCCAAACCTTTGCAACAAGCGGCAGGCCCTTGCATTTCTCAGCTACTTTCTTACCGATCTTTTGTAAATCCTCATAGTTCTCCTCGTTCCTCCCAAAAAGTGCTAGACGTTTCATTAATAACCAACAATCTTCATCAGATAATTGGCCTAAGTGATATATCTCAGTAGTGCGCATCACTCTCGCAACCCTTTCACTTCTTGTTGTCACCAAAATTTTACTCCCATGATTACTGCAGTTAAAAGAGTTTTTAAAGGGCTCCCATTTGCTATAGTCTTCGGTCCATATATCATCTAGTACAAGAAAAAACTTTTTCCCCAAAATAGAGTCCTTTAAACAATTTAGCAGTGTATCTAATTTATTGAGCTCTGTTGATCTCCTCGTCACACCCTCGAGAATTGCTTTAGCAATTCTAATCCCATCAAAAACTTCAGAAATACAAACCCAAATTCTTAACTCGAAACAACTTACAAGACGATCATCATTATATACGAGTTGAGCAAGAGTCGTCTTCCCAATCCCCCCTGTCCCAACAATTGAAATAACATCTGGACCTGATTCTTGCTTGCCAGCAACTTCAAGCATGAGTTTGCTTACAAGAACATCTCTATCACTCTCCCGGCCATGTATGTCCGACAAATCAACTAAAGAAGTAGATCTATCTCTAGTAGTTGATTCTTGAGGATTGATGACAGGCTGATTAACTATGAAACTAAATTCATCTTTCTCATTCAAAATCACACTCACCCTTTCTTTCAATCCCTTTATCCTCTTGGCAATATCCCGACGTGTTGCAACTTTATTGAAACACAAACAAGAAGACGGCATAAAAGGACATTCCTTCATCCTCGACGAAGGGAAATCCTCAGACCCTTCAATCCGAAACTTGAGAGCAGCAAAGTTCCATTCGTCTAGCACGTCGTCTATATCATAAGACACGTCTTCCAGCTTGTTCAGCCAGTTTTGGATTGTCTTGTCCTTGTATCTTCTCCTTTCTGCATCTTCCAGCACATTCCTGATTGTGTTCAACTTGGAGGAGAGATAATCAACTTCTTTCTTCACTCCTCTCACCAAATTCACCTCTTCTTGAATCTGTGTCTGAATAAAATCAGCCAATCTCTCCAGTGCGATGGAAACAACAGCATCTGCCATGCTTTTGAACTGTGTAAGCTCTTTGTTGCAGGTGTGGATGGGATCTGTCTGATAGTCAACAGCTTATAAAAGCATCTTAATTCATTCGTATTGTAAATTCTTAATAAACAGCCAAAATCTTTATAAGATCACACTGTAATTTCTTTGAATTATTGCAATGACCTTCGCTGCATCTTCCTATCTACTGTACAAGTCTTCGTCAGCACATATGTCCATTATTACAATCTCTTGTTTATTAGTCACATACCACATAATAATATAATAAACATTATCTTATTATGTAATTAATTATTTTCTTCTAAACTTAGGTACCATTCTTGAGGTTCAATCAAGTTTCATTCTATTAAAGAGCCTAATCCAATAAAAAAAAAATAGTTATATACTAATAAGGGTAAATCACAGTTTTTTTTTTTTGAGGTTTGACATAATTATAAACACTTCACGTTGTTTGAAAATCGAGAAATTACAAATATCCCTTGATATTAACATTTGTCTACCAAGAAGTACATTTCATTAGCTTCGGTTAGATTTTTATCCGATTTTTCTAGTGAATTTACCAAAATGTTATTTTAGATTATGATTTATAATCTTATATATTTTTTAAAAATTTTTTAAAATAACCTTGGGTTCTAATATGCCATATGGATTATTTACTTTATCCACCCTCAAATTTGATTATATTTTCTCAAATGTCTTTAAAAAAAGATCAACAAGAGTAAAGTTCTACCTTACTATCTAGGGGTTACATAATTATTTTCCATTTGAGAAGGGTATGTCTAGTTTCTCAAACAACAAGCGGTATTCGTAATACTTTGCAAGGAAAAAAGTATTTTTATAAAAACAAATAATATTTTTGTCAGTTTACGTTTATTTTTCTTAATCAAAATATACTTTTGCAAGGAGAAAAAACTATTACTTTTGTCAAAATGTATATTTAGTTTTATGACATATTTATTTACGAAATAATTTAGTCTTGTAACATGATTATATATTTTTTTGGAACTAGTTTTTTTTTAAATTAACCTTCAACTTTATAAAAAAAAATTATTTAACTTTAATCATATTTATAAAAAGATGTTGTAATGTGTTTTTGCAAGATTAACTTTTAACAAAATATGCTTGATGTACAAATTATATAATATATAGAAAAAGTTAATAATTTAAATATTTATTAACCAAAAACAAAATAAATCCATAATTCTTATTGATACTTTTGATGAACGAGAGCTCTCGTAGAATGGTACATAGACATACTAAATAAATTAAATTCAATTTAAAATTTAAAGCATAGAATTTTCACTTGCCTCTATAGAATTATCAGTATATTTTTTCACACCCAAAGTATATTTTTTTGAACTTGGTATAGTGAAATATAAGCATACCGAATAATTTCAATAATTTATTAACTCAAAATTAAAGGAGCATCTATATTTACTAACATTTGACAAAAATATTATATTTTACATGCAGATTTGTGTGCAAGGAATTAAATTATAATTAAAATTAAAATGTGAGTGATCAAAATGATTTAAGGTAGAACTTTTAGAAGGGCAATTTCGAAAAATTATATGATTTGGTCAGAAATTAATGTCGAAAAATCATTGGAGAGACCTATTTAAAAATATATGGATGATTTTGTAGTTAATTTAAAAAGTTAGGGGTAAAAATAAAATTTACCCTTGTTTCTTCTAACTTAGAATTTCAAGTCTAGTGCTTCAAATATTATAAATCAACTATTATATTTGAATCCAACTCTCTTCGTACCGTTGAAATGATTCTGAGATCGATTTAAATTTGAAAATCAAATCATGTGTTGAGCAAATTCAAAACATCTCGACGAGATGCTCGTCGCGAAAAATTTGCCACATTGATAGACATGCAAATGCAATCGCCAACGTACTTGATCAGTGCACTTTTTAATCAAGTTGAATTAATGAAGTTATTGTTTTTGTAATATATTTCGAATACCTTGAATATTGACTCTTAAAAACTATGTTCTTGTACGTGCCTTTTTATGATTTATTCTAATGAAATATTTAACCACAAAAAATTACTACGAATCATAATACACTTATGTAAAATGACGTGCTCTACAAATTTTAATTTAATAACTAAATCGTCGTACTAGTAGTAACTAAAATAAAGTATTAAATTTATTATCAACCTCTCGACGTATTTGATCAATCAAGAAATTACGCAAACTCTCATGCTTGTTCGAATGAAAATAATGAAATAAAATAAATACGTTCGAGAAAAAAGTGTGTTTGGATATTATCTCTACCCTAAATATACTTCCTCTTTTTATATTTATTATTGACATTAATTTTTTTGATGAATCTAAAAAATAGCTCATATAGTTTTGAAGAAAAATGAAAGAGGAATTCATATAGCTTTGTCTTTGGGAGATTTCTGTAATTTCAATGAAAATAACACGCTACCGAGACGATGATACGACGTCGCTTGGTTAACGTAAATATTTGTTTCATTTGCTTTATGATTTTGTTCAAACCCTATCGCTCAGTTTGTTTTCATTTCGGACTAGTCCGCTGTTAGCACATTACATCTTCTTTCTCCTGGTAAAGGTATGGAATTCAATTGGGAATAGTTTTCGCTTCAATTTCAGATTTTTTTTGGTTAGAATTCGCGTTATAGAAGTGGAAGTGGATGATTGCCCGTTCGTTTTTGTCGTCTTTTTTTTTTTCATGAATGAGCTGAGGATTCAGCTGAATCGTGTTTTTAAGTTTATTTAACTTTTTGCTAGAATAAATGTTTAGAGTTGTAAATTTCATGTAGCTGTTTTTTTTTTTTTTTTTTTAAAAAAAAATTGATTGGTGGATGATGTTATTGAGATCACGGTATGTGCTTTTTCCTGTTTTTAATTTTGTGTTGTGATCGGAAGTTCAAAATTCCTTGAATAAGTTATTGTTTCCCTGGTAATTCAGCTGTACTTTGGGGGAAGGACTTTTAAATTGATTTTGTGGTTCCACAAATGTGATTTTAAGTTGATGAGAGTTTATGAGTACTTATAAACTTGAGATATGTAGTTGATATGTCCCTGCTTTTGATGTGTTTGTTTGTTTGGGTTATTTTCGGTTTCGATCTGTACGGATTTTGAGTATCCATCTGGGGAAGTTGAAATCTGTTTGGTGAGTTGGATCAAGTGCATTTTTTAATTAAAGGCGCGTGTCAGTACGTTACGTAACGAGAATTTTACTATTTATGTCCCTGTGTCATGCCGAGGGATGGATTATTAATGTCATTATGGTATTTGATGCCTATATTTGTTTGGATGCTATTGAGTAAATCTGAATTTTTCAAGCAGTACCAAATTGGAAGAAATTATTTATTGGGTTCGTCTTGAAAGTTTTATAGTTACCCATTTTTTGGTTTATGTAAATTAATTAGATGAACTTTTGTGACCATTAGTTTGCTGTCAAATAAATAAAATGGTTGCGAGCTACATGCATGCAGATACTCAACTTGCCAAGTGCATGATACTTGGTTCTTAAGTTTTACTGTTTGCCTTAACAGGGTACCGTGTAGGTATGTCATGCATTGGTGGATAATGGGCGTTCAATTGACTTGGACACTTGTAAACTATTGTGCAGTATTCTATTATTGTGATGCCACTTGGAAAGTCAAAGATGTAAAAGAATCATATATGAAACATTTAGCGTATTCTTTTTTGCATTATGTACAAGCACATTGTGGGTCGATTCTCTTTCATAAACAATTGCAGATACAGTTTTTTATATGCTTGGATCTACTTGTGGAAAAAATTTACTGTAGTTGCATTAAAACTATGTGATATCGCCCCCACCATGAAGACAAGCTGACATCCGCTTAGCTATGCTGCAATTAATTCGACCAACCCCAATTTGACAGCTCTGTTTCGTACAAGTGCGAATAACGTTTTTTGGTCAAAAGAAATATTTACTTGTTATTTATGTGAGCAAAAAGTTAGTACTCTAAAAAACTCAGCATTGAATGCATTGCTGTAGTAGAATTCATTAAAATAACATGCTGCCAGGAGCTTTCCTTATAGCTGGTTTTTACTGTTCAGTCTTTTAATTATCTAATTCTTCTTTCAGTTTAGTAAGATGGCCGGAAGAAATCGGGTTCCTCGTGAAGCATTTGATCACCATCGCGGTTATCCATTGGAGGGGCCTGTTCCTCGAGGTCCTTTGGCCCGTCCAATGCCTCCGTATCCTGCTATATTAGAGGAAGAGCTTGAAATTCGACATGTTGAGCTGCGCAGGCTTCTGGCTGACAACCGGAGACTGGTTGAGGATCGAATTGCTTTGGAGCGAGAGCTAACCGCTGCAAAGGAAGATTTACGTAGGATGAATCTTGCCATTGCTGATATGCGTGCTGAACACGAGCTCCAATCTAGGGAGCTTATTGAAAGGGGCATGAAGCTGGAGGCTGACCTTCGTGCGACTGAGCCTCTTAAAAATGAGGCTGCACAAATTCGTGCTGAGATTCAGAGACTGAATGCCATTAGGCAGGATCTATCTGGGCAGGTTCAGACCCTCTCTCAAGACCTTGCAAAGTTGCGGGCTGATAACCAGCAAATTCCTGTTTTAAGGACCGAGATTGATGGGCTGCATCAGGAACTGTTGCGAGCTAGGTTGTCCTTTCTGTTTTTCTATAAATTTGTGCACTGTGAATAATCTACATTAGTAGCTTCTCATGGGCGTGACAAGATCTCTGATCTGTTAAACTAATATTTTTTGACTTCCAGAAATGCCATTGACTACGAAAAGAATGCAAGTATTGAGCTGATGGAACAGAGACAGACAATGGAGAAGAACTTGGTAAGCATGGCTCGTGAAGTTGAAAAGCTTCGTTCTGAGCTTGCAAATTCTGGTGCTAGAGCGTGGAATGCAGGTAATTTCTTGTTTTGTTCTCCATTGTGTAACAATCGTGTGAAGTCAAAATAAACAAATTCTTGATTTGTTTTCTTATCTTTCCTTTTTGATTCTCATATCAATATATGAAAGTGTGAGCTTGGATTAATGCAGTTTTTTAATCACGTATCAAATTTAATTGTGGTCCATATCAGCAGTTTGCTACAGAGAAAGGGTGCATCACATCTTGGTTCTTTCTAGTTGTTAGTTTCTAAAAGGTGAAGCTAAGTCTAGCTTTTGTGGCCCCTGTAGGTTCTGGCATTTGTCCTTCAATCATTGTCTTTAGATTGATATTATATATTTCTCCAAAAATAAGTTTTAGATTATATTGCTTCCTCCTGTGCCGAATTTATTTGTTATTCTCCGTGATTTGGGCTCCATAATTCGTCGCCATTATGATGCCTTCTTTATTGTTTTGAGTCTTTGACCCGTATTATTTCATTACTAAGGTGGTGGTCCCTATGCGATGACGTTCAGCAATCCTGACGCTGGTTTTCCTGCTCCTTATGGTGATGGATATGGGATTCGTCAGGTATGGATGCTAATATCCAGAAATTTCAGATATTTGCAGTATATTGTCAGAGCATGGTATTAAATGGAGTTATTTGGTTGACTTCATTAGTTCTTTTTCCAGGGTGCTGTAGACAAGGGACCTTCATATGGTTCAAGTTCCGCTCCTTGGGGAGGCCATGAAAAACCGCGGATGAGTCGTCGTTAAGCTGTGGATCGATATGCACTAAACCTTGTAGGAGCGCACCTTGCAATTCTTGTTTTATCTGCTGCCCAATAGAGTAAAGGGCAGGAGACTGATTTCGTGCGTATTATACCTTGTAGTTTAATCCTTATATTTCTCGTCATCCTTAAATTCCTGTATAGGAGAGTAAGGCTTCTGTCTTAACTTGTGTTATTGCTTTTTCTTCCTTTTGCTATAATCATGACTTGATGGCATATTTAATGCTTTCTTTACTACATCTTTTATACTAACTATACCATTCTATTGGTTCAATATTTTTATTTTGCTTGTTCTGTACTTAAATAATTCCTGGAGCTGGTGTTGGGTTTTTGGTTAGATCTTTAGGATGGAATCCTCCTGGTGGAGTTTCATTGTGGCATTGTTTTCAGTGGATTGATAATTGAGCATGATAGGTTTAGTGTTTTGTATGCAAGGAGTTGTTGCTTCCGCTTGTTGTTGGAGGGAGTGCTGATTTGCCTCCTCTTTCCTAGTGATTGTGGTCAGCACTATAAAGCTCTGAGATTAGTTTCTGATTGGAAGTAGTTGAAGACTTTATTCTCCAAGTTCAGTTCATTGTGAGTTGTCTGAAGTCTCATCTTCGGATTATGTGATGCATACAAGAGTTCAATAGCTCTCTTGTCTGTGTCAATGGGGAAAAGTTTCTTAAAGTTTTTCGATATTGGGTATCTTCTTAAAGCTAGGACATCATTCCCTTATATTCTCTGATTTAGAGGATCTGTCTAGAGCTCAAATTTCTATTTAAGTTTTGAGGATGGGTTGTGCTCTATTTTGTATTCTTATTATTGTAATGCTTGGACTTGTCTTCTTTGGGTCAAAGGGACATGTCTCAGCATCTCTAAGGGCATCTCTTTACTAACATAGCCTTAACTATGGCTTCAACTTATCTGTGGAAATGAACTTTTACCTCCTTTTAAGTCCTGGATTAAAGAGTGGAGACGTACTGGAAGATTGGTAGCCTTTAATGTTCCTCTTTGTTTTATCCTAGTTGAGTTTTGACTCACAGATTGTATCTTCTCTGGGGAGGTTGTTATCGGTTGGTGAAGATATTTACTTGAGAGGAGGATGCTTTACTGTGATAAAATTTGGAAGGTTGCTATTTAGGTAATGATTTCAGCGAGCTGCTGATAAGCTGCAGGAACTGAAAACTCTGAAAGGCCTTTGTCTTTGGCCTAGAGAAGTATCTTCTGCACGAGTTACCTGTCAAGTTGCATTGGTATGCTCAGGCATTTAGATGTCTTGTAAGAATTACCTAGTAATGGTTGTTTAGTGACATTTGACAAGCTTGGAAATGGTATTTGTCTGTGTTATCATTATGTGATTTTTGGTGAAATAAAAATCTTGCTACACACCTCCGGAGGCATCTGAGATCTGCCTATCATCAGAACTGTCACAGCTGCAAGGGTGGAATTTTTATATGGATAATCAAGAAGATTATCCCAACCCAATTCACCTGTTCATAGTTTGGTTGTAGTGTTACCTTGCAGTATGATGAGAAAACCTCTTTAAGCTTCTATTTCTGCATTCCCAAGGATACTTTGTATAGTAAAGTAGTTTCCCAACCTTCGGTAAACAAATTCCTCTATGTTTCGACATGTTCCTGGAACAATGGAAAGAAGGATGGTGGTGGAGCTGCTGTATGATGAAGGCGAAGTCCACTTCATAGGCAAGTATGCTCCTCCAGTTCTTTAGGTACTGTATCTCCCAACTGGTTTGCAATTTATATGTCTTTGTTTATGTTTGGGTGCTTTTAGATACAGACTCTGCCCTCCCCCTAATCACTCATGCATACACTTACCTGCTCATGTTCTGGAACTACCTCTGGGCATGTTGAGCTGTTTCTTTAATCTAGTCCAGTTTCTTGCTTAACATTGATCATCATGCTGAATGTAATTCAGATATTTGATAGTGGTATAAATTAGATATGGTCATTGGCCACATTATGCTGTCTTCTAGTTCCTTTCTGTTCATTTTAGAAGCATCGCGATTGACAACAAGCCGGAAGGAAGTGAAGCGAGATGAGCAGTCTTGAAATGGAATGAGCTGATCCATGGGGTTGGTTCTTAGAAACAGCTGTTGTTATGCATAAAATGTATATTTTGGTATAGATATAGTGAAACCTGAGAAGAAGAGATATGTAAGAGGCAAGATATCAGTTTTAAAGCGAGCCCTTTCTAGATCAGGCACATGATTAGTAGAAACATGTGCTTGCCTATGGCAGTAAATGCTTTCTAGTTAATTTGTAATGTTGAGAACTTGAGGCACACAGACTAGGGCAGCAGCTTGTTGCATATAAAGTTCATATGTTATAATTCAACTGACATATGATTCTTGTCAACATCTGTTGAGGTTCTCCAGGAAATATTTGCTGTTGAGGTATATGGCTTTAGTCATGGGAGGATGCTGCTGTACTCGGGGTTCTTAGATTGCCTCTAATAGGACATATCTGTCACTGATCTACTATGAGTTGGCGAAGGAAAAAGGCCATCCATTTCTTGCTGATTTTGAACTCAATAGTGAATAGTTATTCCATGTTTCATCACCCACTAATTAAATGATTGCCTTAAAGATTGGTGCATCTTTAGTTTTCTAATTGACCACCCGGAGGACATTCCCAGCATGGTTGAAGTAGAGGTTTCAGCACGTTCAATTGAGAAACAGTTATTGAAGTGGTTGCGTTGCTCACTGTTACCTGGAAGGAACAAGTGGACAATAATTGTTTCACAGAGAGATGGTTGGTTCAAATGGATTTAGCACAGATTCTCGACATGCGCACTAAGTTAGGAATGAAATTCAACATTGGTTTAGGTTGGACTCGTTTTGTTATCATCAGCTTTTGGGTTGGTTGGTCACTTGAACGGGCTGTTTGACATGATTTTTTATGGTTCCCTTGTGGAAAGTTGGATCTGGGAAGTGCTTCTGTTCAGTTCCCTTTCTTCTTAGACATTTTTGTGGATTGATTCTTATTTGAGGGCAAATTATGTGAAAGCTATCTTCTTGGTGAAATATTGACATATTTCTGAAATTCCAAGGGAAGGCAAATTAAGTCTAAAAAGCCTCTGGTCATCTATGCTTAGTTGAGATCAATGTGCCAAATAGTCGTTGGAGAAGCTGGAGATGATATCCAGAATAATCTTTGTGAGAGTTGTACTAGAATGAATAGGGTGTAATCCAGGTTTTATTGAAATTAAAGCCTGGGGTCACTATAAGATTCTTTGATCTGATCAGGTGAAATTTTATTGTCAGCCACATTAGTGCAACAGTGCCCATACAGTAAGTTCTGTAGGATTGTCAAATAGGCTGCAGTAAGCTGTTCTATAGATTCTTTAAGTTTAAATTATATACTTTGAGGCTTTTGTATGAATGTTTTGGTTCCAACTTCTTCATGTTATGTTTCTATAAAATCCACCCCCTCCTGCTCCTGTTTTGAATTATCTATTTCTCTAATATACGCTTCCCTTTTGGCTTTTGCAGATTGGAAGCTGCTTTTACTGATTCTCCCAGGGGATGAGGTAAGTGGATCAGGTAAAATATTTTATCTCCAGGTTGTTTCAAAATAGAGTGTGCAGCACCCTGTATTCTTGATCTGGAATGAAGTAAACTATTACAGAACTAAGATTCACACAGACACAGATATTGATGCCTGTGGGTCATGAAAACTTTCGCTGGGACCAAAGTATCAGTGTCCAGACATGTTGTTCTGTCTGGCACCTGATCACCCTGTTGGAACATATGTGAAGTAATTTTCTTCTTCTGGTTTGTGACGGACTGGTAATTGGGAGGGCAACTTTTCTGATGTTACCGGCGTACTTTGAACTCAATGGACAAAGCATTTTGGGGGCTGAAAACGTAAATTAAAAGCAAAAGCTGAATTATAGTAGCAAAATAATGATATTGATGATAACAATAATTTTAAGGGGTAATTACACCGCCCTCCCCTGAGGTTTAGTGTAACAACACGTAGACCTCCTAGTGATTTGGGAAATTACATCTAGTACCCCTAACATTTGTTTCCGTCAAACAAATAGATCTATACGTTAGTCAAAATTCACGGACTTTGTTGATATCACCAAAAAACTTGATGAAAATTCATATTTATCCTCAATTGATTTATTACTGGCTTATTGCAGGTCAAATAATTCCTTTATTACCAAACTACCCTTATACATCTTCGCATACTAATGCATGTGACGAGGTACATCTTAAGGATAGTTTGGTTGGAAAAGAATTGTTAGATTTGCAATAAATTTATAAACAAAAAAAAAAAAAAGATGCAAGTCAATTGGAGATAGATATGGATTTTTATTCAACTCTTTTGTTGATGTTAGCAAATTCTTTGAATTTTACTAACAAATGGATCTATTTGTTGGACGGAAACAAACATCAGGGCACTAGGTGTAATTTCTCAAACCATAGGGAATTTACGTGTAATTACATCAAACCTCAGGGGAGGGCGTGTCATTATCCCTAATTTTAACTTTTATATAATTATAAGAACAAATGGAACTGAAGTTGCTTAAGGCCAAGGTGAATTTAGTAATTGAATAGAATCTAGGCCAGTAGGGTGTTTGTGACCTTGTATGAATAGACAAAATTTAGCACAGGGTTTAGTCTTTAGAAATTGGTTTTTATCAATTGGATTATAGATCAGCTATTAGAAATGAAAGCGGTACTAGTGTTTCACCTGTTGCTCCCCAAAGCCATTTTAGTCATTTTCAAATTGCACCGTATTACAATTCTATTTCTTCTGCTCTCCTGAAAGCTTTACTCGCTTGTTGCATCTCTTTATGATCACTCCTATGACCGACTCTGATTTGTGCATGTGTTTGTATAGCTGCATCTCTATTCTTTTGCTGTTATCAAAAAGAAAAACACAGTGGTCTCAGAAGGACTGATAGCTCAAAGCTACTTTTAGTTGGTAGTTCTTGACTGTGTTGCATATGATTTTTTTTTTTTTTTTGGAGTTCTTTTACTAGTTCTTCACAAAGTCCCGGAGATTTTTGCTGATACGTTACAGTTGTATATAAGGAATCGGCTTGATGTGTAGCTCCTCGTGTTTAGGATGTTGAAGAATGTATTGATATGTAATATGATGGTTTTATTTGTTATAAAACATGGCAATCTTGGTATCTATAAGCATAATTTTTTGTTATACATCTTGTACCAACCGTGATTCTCTAGCTCTTAAGCACCATTTTGTATTTGTCTTGCTAATTTATCTACAGAAACTCAGTACTATATGGTCACAACCCTTATCATGTGGCACCGTGGTAGAAATGTCGTTCTTCTGGAAACATTGTTTTCACATTCTCTTGAGCCCTTCGCTTATTGCACTCGTACCTTTGTGTCAAAATAGACCGCATTGTAGTTGTTATTGGTTTATTGAATGTTGTTGGCGATTCTGGGAAATCTTTATTTGAAGAATTTTGACGGATTATACCACCAGAATGAAACAGATGAATGAAGCTTTGGGCGATCAAGATTTGTGCGCTTTTCCTTTTCATTTGTTCCTTCTATGACTCTACATAAATAGCGTCTAAAAGGAACTTTGGACTCATTTTTCATATGCTTTGTTTTGTTTTATGGAGATAGATAGAGAAAAACAGGAACAAAATGGGTTCGTTTTGGGTTTGTTGTGCGACATGAAAAATAAATAAAATTTTAGTTTTTTTTTCTCCTCTCTTCCATAGCTCGGGTTCTGCTCTAAAATTGAACATATGCGAGTACATATCGAAAATCAACCATGAAAAAGGAATAAAAAAAATTAAAAATCATTACGTGATATTTTTAAATAGATATATTGTTGTGGCATTTTATGCTAATAGACGAGAAGTTGCGTTGAGGAAATATATGAAAAGCAAGGGATTGTTTTCTTCATATTCCTTTAACTAGCTTCCGCCTGTGTTGGCTTTCGGCGGCTCTAGTCTTAGGAGCGGTTATAAGATCAGTAGACCAGTTTATTTAAATATTTTTTTCAATTAAAATAGCGTTGGTCGGATCTTAGCTTACATGCTTTTGGCCGTGTCTTTAGCCGTTTCCTAGGCGATTAGCTCCTAGCTTAGTTGTTCTATAGGTGTTTCTAGCATCTAGTTGGGAGCTTGCTAGCCAACTACCCTGGTAGTTATATTAGCTCGTTGGCTCTTACTATTTGACCTACATGCGGGTGTTATTTTTATTTCTCACGTGCATACATTTGCCCTTCACTCACTCCCGTTCATTAAATTGAATTTCGTTCGCTCGGTATGCCATCCCTCCCTGTGTTAAACGGTACAACATATGCTAAAGATTGAATTGGCAATTGAAAAAATTAGTTCCAATTTCCAATTGCTTGCAAAGAAGCAAATGTTGTCTCCCAAGTTTAAATCAAGAAATTTAAATTAAAAATATCGTATATTCTTTAAAATAAGATTCGGTTTATTACTGTCATATAATACATTCAAAGTTAAACACTAATTTAATACATCAATATTTTTAAATTAACAAATATATTTAAGTTAAACAAACAAATAAAACACAACCACAAAAATTGGGCTATAGGTTCATATCCATGGGATTTGAATCTTCAATCTCTTGATTGTTAGGGATAAATCGAAAAGTAATCGTATTTTATTATCTATACTATTATATAAAAAAAATCTCTTTTTTACCTATAAATAGTTGTTAATGATCCTATCGAACCGCTTTTTTGTAATGCCAAAAAACAACCCTCAATTAATAAGATAATTATTTTATTCAACTTTTTAAATTTTATATTAATTGATAAATTAAATTTTTTAAATATAACATGTTAATTTATATATTATACTTTTATTTATAATATATTTTAAATTATAAAAAAATTATTTATTATATGCACGCTAATACTAAATTACTAATACCTTATTCCCTTCCGATTAACGTTGACTACACAAAAGCGGACCCTCGTGTCGGGTCGGAATAAAATAAACAAAGCGGACCCACAAAGTAAGCTTCTCTCTTTTTAATTTTGTTGTCAATTAATCCATTAATTATTCTATTTATTTACTGATATTCATATGATCATATCATACTAAAAGAGTCCGTGTATAGACAGATACATATACGAAGCAGGAAGGGGGAAAAAGAAGAAGACTGTGTGCAGTATGCAGGGAAGCTCTGTTGTCCCGCAAAAGAATTATAATCTTTCAAGGAGTTTTTTATCTTCAAGTTGTGTGTATTCTATACTGCCTGCGAGTAAATGCAAGTTCAGTTCAAGAAATGTAGGATTTTCTTGGCCTTCTGCGCCTGTTGTTGGTTGTGTCCGAGAAAGAGGTTCTTTCCAATTCAAGGTGAAAAAGATCTCATCTTTGGTTTATGGGTTTGAATTTTTACTTACCCTTCTGAGTTTTTGATTGCCCAGTTGACGAATTTTGATTTTCTTTTATGTTGCACGCTTACTGATTCTTGGCAAGATTTTGTTAGATGTAGAGATAGTTATTGGGATTAGTTTGTGTAATTAGGTGTTAAGTTGTCAGGGTTTTACTTGCAAAGAGGTAGCTAATGAGTTGTTCTTGAGATCAAAGAGTGAATGAGTACTAAATAATTCATAGTATTTATTTTATTTACATTCAAGATGTGTACAAATGTACGTATTGATATATTTGCATTGAGTGATATGTGAGCTTTACCTGGATTTTTATGATGGAATGAAATGAGGGGTGAGGTTGGTTGCTTGTGATCTCTTGTGATGTGCAAGAGGGTGGAGGATCGTTGATCCAGGTAGCAGATAGCGATCTCGAGTGACGTCTAGAATTAGCGATTTCCACCTGACACCTGGAAAGTAAAGGTATCTGAGAAGAGAGCAAACGTGAGCCTAGCCGGGATCATTCCCGACGAAGATCCTCCGATACTTAAGTCAGCTCAAGCTCGAGATGGCAAATATGCGATCTAAGTAAAAGTGTAGGTCGAATGCTATCAATAAATCTTACCATTAATGCGGTGGAACAGGAGTATTTATAGAGCCAAGTGCATGTACTTGCCTGGTCCATATGGCGTCATCTCAAGGCTTCAGCTGTCAGGGGACCAAGGGTCCAGATCTCGGGTCTTCTTAAGTGGGTTTCGGGTCGTGTTCCCGGGCAGGTCGCGGGTAGCGACCCGGCTGCGTTGTACGTAGGTCATCAGGCCCATGTGCAATTTTGACCTCTTTTTAAGGGTATTTACGTCTTTTTAGCATAAATGGGGTACGCGTATTTACGTATTGATATATTTGCATTGAGTGATATGTGAGCTTTACCTGGATGTTTTATGATAGAATGAAATGAGGGGTGAAGTTGGTTGCTTGTGATGTGCAAGAGGGTGGAGGATCGTAGTGATGGATATTAACTAAGTGTGGTAAGTGTTGCTACTGAAATCGTGTTTCATGTTATTCCACATGGAATAGCCACTACTGAACGATCTGACGGCTCCAGTCTATTAGCTGTAATCTTCTTTGTAATATCATGCAGCAGGTGATTGTTCTCTTTTGTCTATGAACTGATCTCTCGGAAAACTTCAGGTATGTGCGACTGCTTCTGAAACTGACCAGCCAAAATGGTGGGAGAAGAATGCAGGCCCAAATATGATTGATATTCATTCAACACAAGAATTTGTAGACGCTTTGAGTCGGGCTGGAGACGGATTAGTCATTGTTGAATTCTTTGGTTCATGGTGTGCATCTTGTCGAGCTTTATTTCCCAAAGTGAGTGTACTATTTGATCAGATATCTCAGTACGTTACCTGTCTAGACGTGCTTGCTCCATTTCGAATGTCTCTAGTTAATGTTTGCTGTAAGATTGCTAAATGTAAATTGTAGTTGTTGTGTGTGCTTATTCAAATCAGTATATGCATCATTTAGTAGTGAAATAATACATTATCAAAATGTTACTTTGGAAATTTCCTCAATTTTGTTGCTTCAAGATGGTTGATTGCTTTACCTTGACCCTGCTCTGACTGAGTCACATATAAATTTTATGATTTGATGTTACATTTTTCCTGTCTTTTCCTTTTTATATTACTTTATGTGATCATTTCCTTGACTTCAGATCTGCAAGATTGCCGAACAGCACCCAGAAATTACTTTTCTCAAGGTGAACTTTGATGAGAATAAGCGCCTGTGCAAAAGTTTGGATATAAAGGTCCTTCCATATTTCCACTTCTATAGGGGAGCTGATGGCCTAGTAGATTCATTTTCATGCTCTCTTGCGAAGGTAGAACCACAAATTTTCCTTCTTTTACATCTGAGCATTATGATTAGCATCAGCATCAAAGCCTTCTCTTGCCCCATAAAATAGTGTCGTTAGTTGGACACAAGTTGATCTACTTCTAGGCTAGCGCAGCGAGTAAATTATCATTTTCATTGTCACTTTCATTTTGTGGTAAGTAGTTACCTCGCTAAAGGGATTACTCCAAAACTTATGCAGCTCCTGAAATTGAAGGATGCCATTGCAATTCATAACAAAGCTGTTCATAGCAATAGCCCACTGGACTACTATGGTGGTTCTGGCGATCAGTCAGAGTTATCAGGAGCTCCGGAAGACAAGCCCTTATAACCGAATTCGAGGTAGGGCTTTAAAGTTCTTATATGTGTCTTGTCATGTGATTCATATCTTGTCTTGGGATAGCGAAAACTTCAAGAAGTTTTTACAAAGGCCTTTTATAGGAATCGGATACACGTTTGATCTTTGTAAATAGTTAACTTTGTAAATTACCAAAAGCAAAAACCAATGTGATTATTGGTTCAATAAATTTGATCAAGTGGGAAATGTTCTTCATGTCAACAAGACTGATTATTGCTTCATTGTTTTCAAATCGAACAGGATTGCTTCCTTCTGTTTCATTCATTCTGGTTCCAAAAGTTTCCATTCAGCAAAACCTGTTTCGAGATTGAATTGTTTCTGAACTTAGATTTAAAAGAAAGAAAGTTGGATCCAGATTTCTTTCATTTATTCAAATCCTGATGAGTTTCTCTTCAGTAATGGTCTACAGCTTCCTCCTCTGCTGCTTTCATTCTCTTTTCAAACTCTGCCCATTCAGCGAAACTCCTTTCCCTAACCTGAAACATACATGCCAGAATTGAATTCCCAAATAATAATTGATGAAAATAAAGTAGAAGGCAAGAATTCATAGATTGAAGAAGTGCTAAAGATTTGAGTGAAGGCTAAGTGGACCTGATTACATCTTAGTGAAAAATCCACACGAGTTTAATAAAGTTTCTTCTTGAGTCCTAGATGGTAATCTTTTTTTTTACAAAAGAAAAATGTTGCTCTATCATGAATGATCTTCTTAAGAATTTGGGTTTCTTTATTTTATTTTATTTTTTGTTTTTGCTAAAACAAGACATGTACAACTGTAGTAAATCACAAACTAATGCCAAAATAGTAACAATTTGAAGAGAAAATGGGAGGCCAAAAATTGTACCTGAACCCGTGATTGCTTTTTATTTATGGATTCACCCTGTATGAAAAGATCAAATAATTAGCATCTGGTTTGCAACTGGTAAAGAATCCAATAAGCAATTCAAGATGTATATGGATATACTTTTGTTATTAATTTATGAGAGATTTCTTCCATCTTTCAAATATAAATTAATGATCTTTTTTTCTATAATTTTCCGTTCATAATTCAAATACCTGATGTGTTAGAGTTGGCAAGACCATATGCTCTATCCATTGTGCATCAACCACACCTATCTTTTCTTCTGGCTTCTGCTACATCAGAATTCCAAACAGAAATCATAAAGTTCTCGTATCTAAACTTGTGCCAAACAATTAGTAAACTAATTTATACATAGAAAAGTAAATATTGAAATAAAAGCAACAAAGGATTATCATATTTATTTGCTGGAAATACTAAGTCAAGAGAGGGAGAAAATGAAATGAAAAGAAAGAAAGAAGAGGTCATTTTACCTCAAAACACCTCCAAAATGCAAGATCAAGCCCCCAGCCATGGACTAAATCATTCTGAAAACATTAAATTTGGTAGAATACCTTAGAAGATTTATGTACATTATTTGCACTTCTGTATTTCTGTTCATGAATCGAGAATGTAATACCTGAATCATGTTCCAAACACATTTCCATGCATTTCTTGAGAATACTGGAGCCATAATTTCAACAAACCTGCATGCCAAAAAGATCAGTTGTAATAAAGTTCAAGAATGACACGTTAGTCATTGATTCAAAAGAATTACTAGAAGGTATTGAGGAAAAAGTACGTACCCTGCACAAGGCGGCAAAGATGGATTTGTACAATTGTAATGTCTTTCAGCTCGCCTGCAAAAATAAAAAATAAAAAAGAATATCATATGTCATCTTTTGGCTGGTATAATCAGCTCCTATTTGTTACTTCTCATTTAATCTTGGCTTATCCAATGCGAAAGGGAAGCCATACCTGTGGATTTCAACATCCTTCCTTTTCTGTGTCATTTTCCATATCAACCCTCTTTCTGATATAACAGCAGGTTGTGATATTTCCAAATCATATTTCTTAACCAGTTTTATGTACCTAAAGTTCGACGAAAACAAGAGAGAGAAAAGAAAAATATTTCTTTGTTAAATACCCACAAATATGATACACAATAAGGCAAAAAGAAGCCAATAATCACATGGAAATGTCATGTCAAATTGCTATTTCAAGATGAAAAAGTTGCATCCATCATACCTCACATTTGAACTTGTGAACGTAAAAATATTATGTACAGTGAGCATAATCATCAAAGTTTCTCTCATTTTAATTTATTGTGTTCTTTTCTACTGTTTGTTTCTTTTTTTATGTAAATCTCGAAGTTGAATGCATAGTCGTCATCACTGAGATTCTACTCACTCTTCTGCCTTAAAGTTCTCGACTCCCAAATCTTCATCCCAAATGAATATGTATTCATATAGGGCGACTATGTCTGGATGGAGAAATCTTTTGGCATACCACCTGTGGATTTGATAAAATGAGTAAAAGTCAGACTTATAATTATATATTTCACATACTCATTCTGCGAATGTACTTAAAAAAATTAATAAAAATAAAAATCACTACTCGCATCCAAGATTTATTTACCATTTAGTTTGTTCAGGTGCACTGATATGAATAGCTCTTTGTGACCATTCAAACTGATCCCACTCACTTGTTTTTCCATCATAGTGAAACAAGATTATTGTGAAGTTCTCGGAGAACTAAAACCAAGAAAAACATAATTTTCTAAGTAACATCTTATTTACCAGAGAAATTGGAGGCGCAAAAAAATGGATCAACAAGGAAATGTGCTAAACGAGTGACCTTTGAGACTATTTTGTCCACAATAATCTTTTGTTGAATCCCAACTGCTAGTGCTAGCAGGTACTTTTGTTTTCTCAAAGTTTCCTGCAGTTGGTAATTGCAAAGATATAAAGTCTTTTGGGCTTTTGAGATTTGAGCAGAAAAGCATCAGAACTTAGATGAGTTCTTATCGCAAACAAAATGCAAATCACTAAGTACTTACATTTCCCACACATCCACGGAGGAAAAGGTCCGATTGAGTCTTAACTATTCCTGGGGGTAATCGTTCAGCTCCGTGCGGATTTGTGGCTACATATATCTGCATATCAAATGTTAAATTTTCGTTATGCTTTTAAGCTTTAACTGACAATGATATGTGAAAATATTGTAAATGCATGTTGCTTTTCAAGTTCACCATGCTAATGTTAATTCCACATACTTTATGTGACTCTGATTCATTGTTCTCACTCGAGCTTGCGAACTGCAAGCCGGAATTGGGACTTTTAGAGGCTGAATAAAACGTCGTTGTTTGGACCTGTAGAACAGAAAATGGATGGTTAGAGTTATTATACATCTTGCTGAATGGAAACCTGGATAAAAAAATTAAAAATTGTTATGTTTCAAAGAAACCTTGTATAGCCTGGTCACTGATAATCCAATAAAAAAGCCTAGCAGAATGCTAAACAAGGTTATCAACAGCGACAATGATTCTGGTAACTTTTTGCATTTTGGAGCTCTCATCTTTGTAGGGACCGATGGATTATCGTTTTATGATGTTGTAGCAGATAAAAGTATCCATCCTTTTGCCTTCCTTTGAAATTCAGAATATGAATTTGTAGAGGGCTATGAAAAATTGGGGAGTCTTTAATCAGAAATCTTGACCAGGCATGTTGTTAGATAGATTTTTACTATTAGGAAAATAAGGAAGAATATCTTGAAGGGGACAAAATTTTACTTACTACTAGGCTGTCTCCGGTGGAGAATTAATTCAAATCTCCTAATATGTTTCCATTTTTGCTTCCATTTATTGCTCAGCTTTTATGTACCCAATTAGAGATTTTAGGAATCACTGTCATAAAGGGACCTTATTAATGGCATGCTGATTCACTGATATAAATGCTTCGAGTATTTTTCTGATTATACGAATAACATGAAATGATTGTCATAATTATAGTCAATTAAATACTTGTACAATTTTGCCTGGATTTTTTTCTGATAAAATGAATAATAATACTTGCAAGCTCTAGTTCTCCAGCAAGAGAAACATACAAGAATAATTATCATTCATAATTATACATGGATTCAGCAATCTTTAACTTATCTTTGGTAATTTAATAGTTAGCTCTGTCCCCAAATACAAATCTTAAGTCTTTCCATGCACAACAGAATCTCACATTCCAACTTATAAATTTCTCTCCTGCTATGTGGTGAATATGGATGATAAAACTTTTGATCGTTTCCCCTTTATTGGTGTTTTCGTGTCTGGAAAATGGCCATCACCCCCGGATAGATCCTCGACAGAACCCTTCTCTGTTATGTTGACAGGATAAGTAACTAAATGGACCCCTCCCATATCTTGTACTTCTTCTTGACTGTAAATTTTCCACATTTTCTCTCCTATTGATCGAATGGTTCGCACACACTCTAAACTTTGAGGCTCTTGATAAACATCATCAGCTCGTCCAGTGTGCTCATACCATAGCGACATACGAAAAGCATGAATGTCGCCGTTGTCGTTGTCCATGCCATCTTCTCTAGTTCTTGACTGGTAGCAACCTATAGCTATCTCAGTGTCCCGTTGTCCATCCATGGATCTTTGGTTTACATTAGCCGAGCCTATGAGCAGATAAGTATCATCCACTGAAAAATCATCCATGAGAGGGTACTGATTAGTGCATGGAAATCATCTTCATGCAGTAAAATACAAAGAGAATAAATTACTTCTTGAGGAGTAACACATATCCAATAGTTACATACAAAATTCTGATTAATCCTAATACTGTCTCATTAGCTAGTAGTTTCTACACTGATCGAAATATACATTTGGATGTTCCTTGTTCTATTATAAATCGGAGCTACTTTACTCTGAATCTGATGACATTAACTTTTTGTATTGGCTGATGAAAATTTAGCCCTGAAATTCTGTAAAGACTGTATTTCCTGGGAATTTAAACTATCATGAAAGAAAGTTGCTATTGAGATTAGGGAGGATGAAGTTCATACCTATGAGGAGCTTGGAGTGCACATAAACCATAAATCTCCTGTGTTTCTGAGCATTCCAATAGTCTGTTTCAGGATGAGGATTGTATGGAGGAACGAACTCTCCTTTGACCTCTTTTTCCCTGTTAGCAAGGCAGAAGAAATTTAAGTAGTCCGTTGGGTGTCCTATCTCACCACTCTCTTCAATTGCTTCTCCTATAATTCTATACATCATTTTCATAGTTTCCCTAGTCCAGTGCAGTATATCCTGAACTGACTCACTCTCAGGCGGACCTTCTGGCCACATTGGTATCACCACATAAACTGTGAACCGCTCCTTTGCCTTGATTTTACTGGCAACTTTTAGTGCAATCTCAACAGGAATCAAGTTCCTGCAACCACAATGCTTGTTTTCCTCCCAAAGATGGCATCCTCCGATAAAATATTGGTTCTCGATGTATATAAACCTATCGGCACGTCTAATTGCATCGACATAAGCCTCATGGATGCTTCTCTCGACTCTGAGGTTCTTAGGCAAAGGGCTAGCGGATACATGATCAATCGAGCGATAAACTTGTACATTCCAATTTCTTTCAGAAGTGTTGCTTGTGGGATTAGGCTGCTGAGACAATTCTTGAATTGAAGCAACAGGGACTAGTGAGGACGGATCACATTGTTTAGTCCATCTTTGCTCAAAATTTGCAAGGACATCCCAAGCAGCTTGGCCAGTCACACAAGCATGCGTGTCGTGCCAAGGTTCCCTCGGCCCACCTTTATGGAGGCTAGCGCCTTGGATGCTAGTTTGGTAAAAGTCAAAGCCGTGGGATTCTGTGTTGAGAGTTTGAAAGAGGGAATGCTCTTCAGTATCATATCTTCCATCACAGAGGTCTAAACCACCAAGAAAGCTCGTGATTTCACGATTTCTTGAGGAGGGCTGCACACGAGTATCCACTGTTATCGTCTTCTGATGATGGGCAAAGACCGTGGGTAACTTGTCATGCAGCCGGGGGCATAATTGACATATAACTTTTGTGTGTTTGAAATAGGCTAGTGCATCTTCATCATGAGTTTTCATTACCCCTTTGTTCTTGATTACAGGTAAGGATGTCTCGTCATCCCACAGCAAGATTCTCACAGCCACACCTTCTTCTGCCTTTCGTTTGAGCAGTTCCCCGAGCTTCACTCCTCGTGCATGAGGGATATCTGTTTGGGAATCGCGTACCTATATAAACATGTAAGTGTTATAAATCAATGGCAAACTTGTGGAAGCCAGTAACGATGATGATGATATTTGCACTTACCAGGGCCATGTTAGGATTGAATGACCATCCAGCAATGTAAATCAAATGCTTTGCACCATCAATGGCATTGTACACATCCTCCCACAGTTTCCTAGGTGTTCCACAAAGATCAAACGGAGGTTGAAACGTAGGACGATGGTGAGCATCTTGATACAGTGTGACGCTGCAATTTGACCTTATGGGAAATGCAGCATTCTTGAGCCCCTGATATCCACCATTGGTCTCCAATGCTTTCTCCCAACTTTTCTCACATTCTGCAGGTTTAAACCAGACGATGAACTGCAACTTGAGCTTCTTGTTTGGCTTTCCATTCTGTTTGCTGAGCGGGAAGAAGCCATTTATCAGACTTGATTCACCTAAAAGCTTATCAGCCTGAATGTCGATCTTCCCCAAAACTGTGCGCTTTCTTTTCAAGGTTATTGTGATTGTTGTATCTGGAGGATGAGCACAGAGGATCTGAAAGGTTTGGTTCCAAACTCTGTCCCTTTCTTGGGTCGTTTTCGCCACCTTTTTGTTGTCAACTTTGATGGTCACATACGCAGATCTTCCACCGGCAGATATGCACTGCAAAAGCATACCAACAGTTGAAAATCAAATCAAACTAGTCTTTCAGGTGCTTGAATAAAGATTCATCTTCCTCCATTCTGATCAAACACTGAACTTCTTATTTTCGCAGACTGAAGCTGATACACAGACGACATAGCGAAACAGAGTTCAGAAACTTACCTTAAACGGCACAGACGGCCTGTACGCTGTGGCTCGAAAGATAGTCACTTCAAGTGTTCCATGGAGAAACTTGCTCTTTTCCTCCATTTTCATCGAGCTCGACTCCCGCCGATCCTCAATCCCTTCTGCAGGTGAGAATTCTGAACACAGAAGAAACAATGAAATGAATTCCCTTCTCTTTGCCTGATGGAATGTGGATTCACAAGAATTCACGCCATATATAAATGAAAATGAAGCAAAAACTGTTATTGTAATTCAAGAAACCTCTAAGAATGTGTTGGCAGCTGAGAGAAAGCCTGTGAAGCTACACAATTTCAGTCTTAGAGGGAACTCAACAGTCTGCTCTTAGTTTTTGCTTTAAGCTGAAGCTTAAGGTGGTGTTATTGTTATGATTATTACTATTTCTAGTGTTCATCTCTTCCATGTTCTCAGTTATCATTAGAATAAGGTGATAATTAAAAAAAGTTACTTGACTATCTCAAACCACTTAGACTTTGAGATTACACATATAAGAAGAATTATTTTTTAATAAATGGTAATATATTCTTAATTATTTTTTAGGATACAACGGCTTCCCTGAAGTTTGCCATAATTACAATTACTTTCTTGTTTAAAAAATTACATATACCCCCTCTGGAATTAACGGTCGTCTGATAAATACCCTCCTGACAACCTATTGGTTAGACGGTTGTTGATTTCAGGGGGTTTTTGTAATTTTTCAAATAACGATGGGGTAATTATACTTCTAGCAAACTTCAAAGGGAGTCCGTTGTAATTTACCCTATTCTTTTGTGTGCGGTTTAAAGAGTTGCATGCAACTAGTTTTTTTTTTAATTATGTTTATATTTTGGCTGAGTTATTAATGGGAAAAATAATAAATCTTTTATGAGAGTTGTGGTGACCACTATTGTAATTTAATAGGTAAAAAAATTCAGAATAGTTATGTTGAGAGCAAGTATGCAAATTGCAATGAATGTTTATGTTACACTTACACCACCACTCTCCTTCTTGGCTGCCACTAGTTCTTATAAACTCAACCCTGTCAAACAAAATATCTTTTTCTTAAAAAAATAAATAAATTTTATTTCAATGTTATCTAAGATTATTTATTTCCAGTTGGGTATTTGTCATGTCTGAAAATGAGAGAAAAAGGATCAAAATTAATGGGCCTTTTCAGGTATTTATAAACAATAGAAGTGGCCCATCTGGCCCAGTTTATGGTGCTTAAAGGCTTGGATGGCCCACTAATATGTCCAAAATGGCCCTTTTGATCCACGTTTATTTTCTAATCATATTATTTATTGTGTGTTGGAATTTGGGCCCATAACATAAAAGTGGACCTCAATCCAACAACTAAAGATAAACATAAAATGATAAAGGATAAATTACATTGCTCTCTCTGATGTCTGGTGTAATTATATGTAAAAAAATTTTAGTTTGAGAACTTACATTTAATATCGTTTATATTATTTCTGTCTAACAAATAGATCTCTTGTTGGTCAAAATTTACTGGATTTGTTGATATTAGCAAAAAATTTTGAATGAAAATTCATATGTATCCTCGATTGACATATACAAATTTATTGCAAGTCAAATAATTTTTTTTTTTTTTTTTGCTAAACTATTCTTAAACATTTTTATACGCAAATAATCTACATGAAGAGGTATATCTTCACCGTTATAAAAGTTTGACCAGAAAAATATTATTTGACCTGAAATAAGTCAATACTAAGTGAACTAGCGATAAATATCGATTTTCATTCATTTTTTTTATTAATATCAACAAATTCAGTGACTTTTAACTATTCGATGGATCTATTTGTTAGACGAAAATTAAAATTAGAAGTATTAGATGTAATTTTTCAAACCACATGAGTTTTACATGTAATTATATCAAACCTTATGGGAAATGCCGTGTAATTATCCCAATGATAAAACACATTTCATTGTTTGCAGTTATAATGACTTATTGATCTAATATTGATATATGACTCAATTTATTGAGATATTGATATAATCATATAATTACTGTTTCAAAAAGGAAGAGTTTAAACTAAAAGAAAGTTTTAGTTTGTATTGGGTTAGTCAAATCAAAATTAATTATAAATATATTACATATATTATATAATTATTATACAAATTAAAAAGAATTGTTAACAATGTGACAGAAGTACGACTAAATTCATGTTATATTCAGTATTTCATGCACACGTACTCTTAGTTTTTTAAAACTGAGGTGCTTGTGGATAATTTAACACTTCGCTCTATATTTTTTTTTAATTGAAAGCATTGAACTTTTATTAATTAAATTAAAGAGATTACAACTAATTCTGTTGAATATCAAGATCGAACAGAGATTATTACAACAATCAAATTACTAATATGCACAATTCGTTGTGTTGTGCATTGAGTTTTAGTATCTACAAAACCGACAAATGCAACAACATAACGAGCAATAAATTATTAATTTAAAAATTAATTTTGTGCGGTCGGAACTCAATTCTAATGAAAAAAAATTATCGAATTGTATTTCTTTAGTGGTTTCTAGCTATCGTGCACGTAATTTTTGTGTCTATATAATAAATAATATTTCACATTTTAAAATATATTATAAATAAGAATAAAATATATAAACTAACAAATGACATTTAAAGAAAAAGAAAGAAACAAAAAAAAAAAAATCAACTTAAGGTATTATTGACAGAACAAAAGAATTGATTTAGTGGTATTAAAATGATATTGAGTCACTTTTGAAAAAAAAAAGTAATTTAAATTAATTTTTAGAATCCAATTAGATGTATAATTGTTATATTTAAAAATTAATGCGGCGATATCACTAGTCGTTGTTTATGAGTACAGGACGTCTTTCTTTTTTATATTAACTAGCCGTTGTGGCACGCCGTCCCTGCGTACATATAATAATATTTTTTTGCTTTAAAATAAATTATTATAAATAAGAGCAAAATATAAATTAATACAACGCATTAAAAAAAAATATAAAGAAAGAAAGAAAAAAGAAATTATTTTATCAATTAATGTAAAATTTAAAAGTTGAAGAAGTAATTAATATTATAATTGGTTGAAGGGCATTTTCGACCTTATAAAAAAATGGTGCAACGGTTTCATTAATTGCCGTTTGTGAGTGTGGAGGGGGTTTTCATTATATATTAGTATAGATATAGATAATAACATACGCCCAAAAACTATAAACAATCTCAATGCTTATTTTTTCTTTAACTTAAGATAATATTACTATGATTGCCCAACTAATATAATTTATTGTTCTTTTAGACATCTCAGAATCAGGCATTTCAAACTAAGAAATATTTTAGACGAAACTATATTTAAAAGGAATAATTACGCCTCCACCTCTGAAGTTTATTGTAACTACACATAACTCCCGTGATTTAAAAAATTACATACTTTTGATGTTTGCTTTTGTCTACAAACAAGCTCATCCATTAATCAAGTTTCATCGAATTTGTGATATTAGTAAAAAAATTCAATGAAAGTTTACATTTACCGAGATTGACTTACTACTGACTTATTATAAGTCAAATAAATTTTTTTATTACCAAATTACTCTTATATATTTTCACACTTCAATGCATGTGAGGAGTTATATTTTAATCGTTATAAGGGTAGTTTAATCATAAAAGATTTATTTGGCCTGCAATACGTCATTAATAAGGTAATCGAGGATAAATATCGATTTTTATTAAGTTTCTGTTTGTTAATATCAACAAATCTGGTAAATTTTATTTAACAAAGGGACCTAATTATTTGACAGAAGTAAATCTCAAAGATATTATATATAATTTTCTAAATCACAAAAAATCTACATATAATTACAAGAAAATTCAGCAAATATAATTATCCTTATTTAAAACATTATCTTCTAGTTGCAATGAACTGAACTGCAAAATCAACTGTCAATCACTATTTTTAACATAACAATTTAAATAACCATAAAAATTAGTCATTTTTTTTTTAAGATAATAGAGTAATAATACATATTTATATATTTTAATAATTGAATATATTTCTTGCACGGAGGGTATAACGATGCAAGCTTCCACCAATGGCAACTAATAATTGGGCCACGTGGGAAAGATTTTTCTGGAGTCGCCCAATCATATCATCATATAATAATAACAACTCAAAGACCATTAACTTAATTAATTGGAATTAATTAATTAATTAATTTTTGAATTACATAGAAGTGGGGAAAGGTTTTGAAGAAGCCACGTGGGTGAAAGTGAGAGATTGCCGTCTTTAAATAACAAATGGGCCCACTCAGTTGAGTGCGGTCTTATCTTCATATTGGGTCCAACAAGAAAAAGCCCAACAGCCCACTCCCATGTGTGGGGAGTAGTTGGAATTGTTCCAACTTTATCCAACCATCATTTTTTTAAGAAGCCGATGAGTCTTTGCTTGAGTGATAAGGTTGAGGCATCGCAGAAAAAAAAGTTATAAGTTGGAATTGCATAGATATAGGAAGATAGTCTATTTTTAAAAGTAATGTCTTGTATTGAAATTTACTTTAAATATGTTAGTTGATTTAAAAATAGAGTTAATTACACTTACACCTTCTCTGAAAATGCAGAATTATATTTTTTCCCAATTTTTTTTTGAAATTATACTTACACTCCCTTCGAAAATTCTCCGTTTACTCCTGACCTCCATTCATTAAAGTATGGATGGAAAATGTTCACGTCAACAAAAATAAGGAAAAAAATATAATAATTTTGGCATCACTCCATATGTATACATTACGTTTATCCTCTTATAAGTACAAAAATATATATGAGAATGTTAAATGATGGAAAAAATTAAAAATTTATGTAATTATTTTTGTTGACGTGAATATTTTTCGTTCAAACTCTAACGGATGGGGTTCAGGTGTAAATAGAGAATTTTTGGAGGGAGTGTAAGTGTAATTTCAAAATATTTTTGGGGGAAAGTATAATTATGTATTTTTAGAGGGGATCTAAGTGTAATTAACCCTTAAAAATATTGATGGATTTAATTAATATATGAGTTTGTATTTACTAATATAGTAATGAATAATATATATATATATATAAGTGCTTAAAAAATCATTTTCTCTGCTCCACAAATTATTATATTTTATATTTTTTAATGGTGTTTTTATTTAAATTCATCATGCGGGTTTTTATTTTTCTTGATTGTCACTAAAGTTTCAATACATTAGATATTAAATTTTAGGGTAAATTACATCTATCTCCCCTGAGGTTTGATATAATTACAAATACCCCCTTGTTGTTTGAAAAATTACAAATACCCCCAAATTTGTGATTGTCTAACAAATAACCTATTCCCATCAATTTTATGGATGAACTGACCAAAATGGCCTTATGCACTGAATTATTTTTATTTAATTTTTAAAATTTTTTTGGACTATAATTTGCATGGAAAGGTTTCTTAATTTTTTTACATAGAGGAGCAATAATACAATTTTTCTTGGCCGATTTTTCTATAATTGTAATAAAAAAATCAAGGGCAAAATAATTAATTTCAGGTCTTTGGTTGAAAATTACAAACATGAGGGGAGTATTTATAAATTTTCAAACAATGAAGGGGTATTTACAAATTATGTCAAATTTCAGGAGAAGGTAGATATAATTTATCCTAAATTTTACTGGCCCTAAAATTGTAGTGTTTCCACTGGACTATAAGTCCACGACGAATTACATAAAGTGACGAATTCTATGTCATCAATTTACGACGTTTCACTTGACTAGTAAATATACGTAACTATCAAGATATTTATTTTCTTCAAATAAACAATATGTAGTATTATGCAATTTAAGAAGTAGTGTACCAACTCAGAATTCTTAGTAAAGATTGTTAGCAAACCTACAATAATTCCTTCATCTTTTCTTTTGAAGAAATTACATTAAAGTATCACTATATTCATTATTGCCGGCTTGATCCATAATAATACTAATAATAATAGTTACCACTACTACTATTACTGATAAATAATTAATATGCACGCATTCAAATGTGTGTACAATTAATTATTTTTTTAAAATAATGATTATTATTTTTGAAAGTGTCTATTTTAATTTATTAAACTAAAAATATATTAAAATATAGAAGGAAGTTATGAAATCATTGAGTAAAGAGAAAACTTACTATAAAATATAATTGTTTTGATTGGAAATCGCAATTTATATTCCCGCTCATTTTTCCTTTTTAATAAAAACAACTTTGATTCAATCGAAGTACAGTTGTTTCCTTTTGATTGGATGGAGACAGAGCTCTTTGTTTTCTCACCTGGGCTGTTGGGATAAAAATTCCACTTTTCTCCCCAACAGGATACGAGATATAAAACAATATTTTGTACACTACCACACTTACCATGCACCTTCTCATATCATAGCACTCCACACCTCCCCGAGTAATTTATTCCCTACATTGGCGTCCCATGCTCCCTCATTTACACCGCCCCCTCTTTCCGTCTCCTTCCAGCTTTCGCAGGTCATTGCACAAACCCCCAAAACCCTCCGCGCACGGTCCCCAATTCCCCATCGCCACCGCCGGAAAATGACCAACTATGGCACCATCCCGACGTCGTCTTCCCCCTCCGGCCCGCCGGTCAACCTCGAGTACATCTCACGCGCCAAGGAACGACTCAAGGCCGGCCTCGGCACGCGCCGCCCCTGGCGCGAAATGTTCGACGTGCACTGCTTCAACCTCCCCAGGTCCTTCCACGAAGCGGTGGCGCGTGTCAGGACGAATATCGCATACTTCCGGATGAACTATGCTATCGTCGTTCTCCTGATTCTGTTCCTCAGCCTGCTCTGGCACCCGATCTCGCTCCTCGTCTTTATTGCGATGATGGCGGTGTGGCTGTTCCTCTACTTCCTCCGAGACGAGCCGCTGGTGATTTTCGGCCGCTTGATTACTGATCAGGTGGTGCTGATCGTGCTCGCGGTTGTGACGGTTATTGTCCTATTGCTGACGCGCGCCACCACCAACATCCTGTCGTCGCTCCTCGTGGGCGTGGTGGTGGTCTTGATTCACGCTGCCATCAGGAAGACCGACGATTTGTTCGCCGATGAGGAAGCTGCTGGAGGTTTGTTGCGGTCTTCTGGTGCTCCCTCTTCTTCCTCTTGATTCTTTTTCAATAATTACTCTCTTTTTTCATGCTTATCCTCTTTCTTTCCTCCCACTCTACTTGTTTAAAATTGTATAATTCATCGTCTTGTATCAGGTGATGATTGTTTGTTGTCGTTGACTTCTTGATTTTCCCCCCCTTTTTCTCGAACATTGTTGTATGTGTGGAATGTGTATTTACTTCAATTACTCTTCTATAATTATTTTCAAAGAAATAATGAAGTTCAAAATGTGAATTGTTTTGTGATTATCTTCTATCGCCGCATTTTCATTTTCACAAGTTGAATTTTGTTCAATCTACCACTGTTAAAATCTATTTCGCAAAACAGAGTTCAAACACTACTTATCCGGTTTCCCTTTAGTCCCCGAAGAATCGATTTGATTTCAAACTTGACAAAGAGGGAAAATTTGGCATCATCATGGAACAAATAGTAAAGAGATATTGCTGATTTCACATATCTGGTTCTTGAAAACTTGCTCGAAAAGAATATACTCTCTCATACAATATCTTGTTGAATCAGACACAGCTAAACCAAAACTATAAAGGAAGATACCACAAGGGCCAATTATTGGGCTCTGAAAGCTGTTTATTTTTGGATTGAAGTTATTATCCAGCCCACACTTTGCGCGAACTGGATTGAGCCCATTAAAAAGACTGAAATGAGCATGACTTTGTCTGGTAGACTGCAGAGAATTTTTCAGTTAGAACATACAAGAAGAATTACACAAACTGTCCATGAGACACTGGAAGTGTAGTCTGTCTAATAGGATCTGTCCACTTCGACATGTGGAATGTGGGACAGTGATTCCCAGCCTGAAGTGTTCTTCTCCTCATAACGTAGGGATAGATAGAAAGAATTCCGGACCGTCAAATGCTGGAGAGATGATGCCTTACGGAGGAGCCGATGTGGTAGCTCGCTTAACCTGCAACCCTCAAAACTCAGTTCCCTGAGACATGGCATTACCGACAAGGTGGCGTTGCCTTCGTCTTTAGCCGTTATGTCCTCCCATTTCTCCCAACTGGGACAGTAACAGAAACTCAGTTTCTTCAACTTAGGGAACCCGAATGGCATTGAACCGTCTGCTATTCCAAGGAATTCCCTGCCCAGGAACTCGAACCCTCTCATTCTCCACACTGAAAGCTCTTCCAGCCGTGGCAGCTTTCCCAAACAAGGCAACGTTGGGATACCATCGCATTCTTGGATTTCAATGACTCTTAGATGGTTAAGAGATGAGGTGCTCCAACCTGGAAACTTTGTCCCCTTGTAGTCACGAATCGTCAAGTGACGTAAGTTTGGGGGCGGCTGCAGAGCCTCCATCACCTCATTTATCACCAACTCCTCTTCATCTGAATCTGTACCCCCCATTTCATTAATAAACCAGATCTTCAGGCGCTGCATGTGTATCTTGTTTCTCAATTCGGCTGTCCGGGCCTCATTCACATCTTCCCTGTGATGAACACTGATTCTAAGCTCGAGAGATCCACTGAGCTGGTCCAACCTCTTCAAGTATCCCAATTTGTTCGAACCTCTTCCGGCATGGAACAGTCTCAAAGTCTGAAGGCCAGTTAGTTGCTGGAATCCTTGAGGAGTATACAGAATTTGAGTGTAATCATTGGGAAGGTGTTTCAGGTTTACGAGTCTATCGATCCCTTCTGGAAGCTTGGAAAGACAAACACAGGATGCAAGATTCAAGGTTTGTAAATCTTGCAAATTGCATATAGTTTCCGGCAACTCTTCCAAGCGTGAGTTCCCACTCAAGTGTAGGTGTCTCAAGTGAATCAGATTCCCGATTTCCTTTGGTATTTCTTCTAACCAACATTCGTCTAAATAGAGAGTTTGCAAGTTATACAACATGCATATATTCGGAAGAAATCGTGCTATCCTGTGTCTAGCAACGTCTAAGTACCTCAAGTGAATCAAGTTTTCCATACCTTTTGGAATCCCTTGTCCACGCCAATGTGCACATAAACTTAATACCCTTAGGCATGTTATGAAATCAAATGTTTCACAAGGAACCTCGTCATGACAAAATAAGCTACGATATACCTTGACTTGGGAAACTAGTGATGGATCTTGGATTAATGACCCATCTTTACTTGCCTCTTCTCTGCCATCAAGATCGTGGCTATAGGTATTCTTGAGAAATTTAGCAAAATCATGCACTATATCATGCATTTTGCAATAAACTCTATTCTTGTATTCAACAAAATTTTGAAAGAGAGAACGCATTCTCAAATTGTTAAAGTACTCTTCGCCTCTGAGTTCCATTTCGCCCGTACTTTCTGTTGAGCTTAGATAGCCTAGAGCTATCCACATTCTTATCAACTTCTCCACATCAATCTCCCAATCCTTGGGAAAGATGGCACAATATGAGAAGCATCTCTTCATTACTGGGGACAACTCGTTGTAGCTCAAAAACAAATGAGGGAAAAGCTCGACTTCTGCTTCCTCCAGTTGCCATATTTCACTGTCCAAGACATTCTCCCACTCTTTCTTAGTATCTTTAAAACGCAAAAGGCTTCCCAAGACCTTTGCAGCAAGCGGCAAGCCCTTGCACTTGTTAGCTATTTTCTCACTGATCTCTTGCAATTCTTCATGTTCCTCCTCACTCCTCCCATCAAATGCTATGTGTTTCATTAACAACCAACAATCGTGATTCGAAAGTTGGCCTAAATGATGAATCTCGGTAGTACACATCATTCTTGCAACCCTTTCGCTTCTTGTTGTCACCAAAATTTTACTCCCACGACCACCGAATTTAAGAGAATTTTTCAAGGGTTCCCATTTGGTATGGTCTTCTGTCCAGACATCATCCAGGACAAGAAGAAACCTTTTTCCTGAAATTGAGTCCTTTAAATAATTTAGTAGTGCCTCCAATTCATTGAGATTTGATGAACTCCCCGTCACCATCTCAATAATCGCTTTAGCAATTCTAACCTCGTCGAAAATGTCAGAAACACATACCCAAATTTTCAACTCAAAACAATTTACCAGACGATCATCATTGTATTCGAGTTGAGCAAGAGTCGTCTTCCCAATTCCCCCTACCCCAACTATAGAAATAACTTGGGGGCCTACTTGAAGTTGCTGGCCAACAACTCCAAGCACGAGTTTTCCCACAAGAACATCTTTGTCAGCTTCTCGGCCATGTATTTCCGACAAATCAACTAAAGAAACAGATTGAACTCTAGCTGATTCTCGAGGATGAACAGGCCGATTAACTATGAAATCATAATCATTTTTCTTCTTCACTATCATAGCCAGCCTTTCTTTCAACCCCTTTATCTTCTTGGCAATATCTCGACGTGTTGCAACTTTATTAAAACACAAACAAGAAGATTGGACAAAAGGACACACCTTCATCATAGGCAAATGAAGATCCTCAGACCCTTCAATCTGAAGCTTGAGAAGAACATAGTTCCATTCATCCAGCACGTCGTCTATGTCGTAAGACACGTCTTCTAGCCTTTTCAGCCAATTCTGGACTGTCTTCTCCTTGTAACCTCTCCTGTCCGCATCTTCCAACACGGTCCTGATTGCATCCAACTCGGAGGAGAGATATTGAACTTCTTTCTTCACTCCTCTCACCAAATTCACCTCTTCTTTGATCTGTTTCTGTAAAACATCAGCCAATCGATCCAGCACAATGGTAATCATGGCATCAGCCATGCTTTTGGATTGCTTCTGAATGTTTTAATAGAAAATAGAGCAATTTTGCAGGAAATCTGTCTTATAGTCAACAATACAACCATCTTTTCTTCGCATTCTTATTTCTTTTAGTATAAAATAATATTAAAGGAGACTTGGCTGCGTCTTCCTATAATTTCTACTGTACGTACAAGTCTTGATCATGACCACCAGGAAAATGAAAGGAGCACTCTTGTTCTTAGCTATAAAATGACTGTTATACCCTTAATCATAAACCGTTGGGTCTTGTTATATATATATATATAAATGGTTTAATTTAATCAATAAGTTGTTGGTCTACATTTATTCTGATTAGATCAATGGTCTATATATGATATACAAATCAATGGTTCAGATCCATTTGTTGAGGGGGGAGGGGAGATGAAAGTTTTTATCTCTTTATTTTTAATTGTTTTTATTTTTTATACTTTATAAATATATAAATTATATATGTGAAAATAAACTTCACTAATTGATTTGGAAAGATAAGGTATTGTCTAAAGATTTAAGTAACATTTGATCTGAGTCATAATTAGATAAGATTTGACGGTTGTAAAATAAAGACAAAAGGAAAATTGAGAAAAATTCGTGCGTGAATAACACCACTTGCTTGAAAGGGGTATTTTGTAGTTTGTTCCTTTTTTTTAACATTGAGGGAGGTAAATTGGTGTTTTATTTTTCATACGGAGGTATTTGCCTATATTCTATATCACAGGTTGCAATTTACCCTATATATATATATTATTTAGGATTAGTTATAATTATGTACCAATGATCTCTTAGCTTAATAGTTAATTAAGGTTGAGGTCCCGTGGGTTTGAACTCAACAAATGCATGGGATGATAGTCTACTGCATAGTAGGTATTGTTTGTATACTATAATAATAATGTGTTGTTTAGATCTAATTTATATGATATTGTTGATCAAAGTATGATTGTTGTAATTGTCCTTTTTAGATATTGATATTCCACATGATTAATTGTAATCGATTTACTTCAATTAATGATATTTATCGCTTTCACTTAAAAAAAAGAAGAAGTTATAATTATGTTTTTTGAGAATTAATTTGATTACAAACTATATACATATATTGTCTCTGTGATTTAATAATATTTGCATAGCGTCCTATTTCATTTAAATACATGGTAACATTTAGAAATTTAAATGGCATATTTAATTTTTATTGTGAAACAAATAAAAGCGTAATATATATAATCCATTAATTAAAAAAATAACTGCATTTTTTTATTTGTTTTTCTAGAGGGAATATGATAGAAAGATTTGTATAACTTTTAATAAAAGAAGAATATAGTAAAGAAATACATTATAATTTCTTTGTGGAAGAAATATTAAAGTTCAAAATGTGAATTAATGTTGTTATTGTGATTATTGTCGTTGATTTCTACCATTATGAAAATCTTGTCCACTCAATTTACACAGGATACGTGTATACTATCTTTTTCAAAATAAAATAGATAATGTAATCTTTATACACGTAATATACATACATACACACACATATATATATATATATACACGTTGAATGCAATAGAAAATGTTATAGGCTTTGCAACAGAAAATCAAACCCGACCAAGAAGTGGAGGAGAGATAGAAAGAAATTGTGCGTAATGCTGATACAACTTAAGCCCCGATCTTTTCTTTCCTTTGGGCTCTGAAAGCAGTTCATTTTGGATTGAAGTTATTCCAGCCTTCAACTCTGCACGAATATTTGGTAATCAGATGAAAAGAAACTAAGATTAATAGAACTATCCATAAAATAGTGGGAGGTGGATTCCCGAGTTGAAAAACTCTTACGCGAATCAGGTTTGATCGAACCAAATCAATCATAGAGCAGGTGCGATATTTGCAATGTGATTGGTCACTTTTTTCTGAACTGGACTATGGAGTCTTTATAGGGTCTTCGCCAGCCAATGCCATAACTCGCACCAAAAGACGTGGAATATGAGAGAGTGATCTCCTGCTAGAACCCTTCTCCCCATAATGTTCCCATAGGTGGAATGAGTAATCCAACCTCAATTCCTCCAGCCACGACGCCTTACGGAGGAGCCGGTGCGGTAGCTCCATTAATCCACAATATGAGATCCTCAACTCCCTCAAACACGGCATGATCGCCACTGTAGCGCTGCCTTCTGCTTTAGCCGTTATGTCCTCCCATTTTTCCCACTGCGGACAGTCATAGAAATTCAGTTTCGCTAACTTACGGAACACCGTCCCCACATCAGTATCCCCTACTATTCCCAAGAATAATTCCCTGCCCACAAACTTCAACTCCTTCATTCTCCAAAACGAAAGCTCTTCCAGCTCCGGCAACTTCCCCAAACAAGGCAACGTCGACATGTAATTGCATTCTTGGATTTCAAGAACTCTCAGATGGTTGAGACATGAGCTGATCCAGCATGGGAACTTCGTGCCTTGTAGTAACCAATCTCCAACTCGCGCAAGTTGGGAGGCGGCTGCAGAGCTTCCAATGCCTCATTTCTTAACGACTCCTCTTCCTCTGTTCTCCCAGTGGCATCATAAAACAAGATCTTCAGTTTCTGAATATGTATCTTGTTCATCAATTTTGCCTTCCGGGCGTCATTCACGTCCTTTTCATTGCGAAGCCTTAGTTTCAACTCCAGAGATCCACTGAGTTGATCTAACTTGTTCAAGTATCCCAAGTTGCTCCAATCTTTTCCAGCATAGAACACATGCAGTGTCTGAGCCCAATTAATTTCTTGAATCCTTGAGGGATTTTACGGAGAACTTTAGTGCCATGATTGCAGAGGTTTCTTAAGTGTACTAGTCTTTCGATCCCTTCTGGAAATTGTTGGAGATCCTCACAGTATGAAAGATTCAAGGTTCATAGATCATGCAAATTGCATATAGTTTCTGGCAACTTGTATAGCAACTTGTTAAAACTCAAGTCTAGGTGTCTCAAGCGAATCAAATTCCCAATTTCCATTGGTATTTCTGTCAACTTGCAGCCCTTCAAACGAAGAGTTTGCAAGTTATGTAATTTCCCTATGGTCCGAGGAATGTTTGCTGTCAACTTGTTATGCCTCAGGTCTAAGTCCCTCAAATTAATCAAATTCCCAATTTTCGTTGGTATTTCTTTCAACCTGCAGCGTTTCAAATTGAGAGTTTGCAAGTTAAATAACTGGAATATGGTTCGAGGCAATTGTGTTGTCAACTCGTTACAACTCAGGTCTAAGTACCTCAACTCTATCAAATTCCCAATTTCGATTGGTATTTCTCTCAACCCACAATCATACAGATCGAGAGTTTCCAAGTTATACAATCGGCATATGGTTAGAGAAACTTGTGCTGTCAAGGCGCCATTATGACTCAGGTCTAAGTACCTCAAGTGAATCAAGTTCTCAATACCTCTTGGAGTATTTCGCAAGCCGCATTTGCATAAACTCAATACCCTTGTGCATGTTGCAAAATCAAGTAGTTCACAAGGAAGCTCATTTGGACAAAATATGCTACGATACACCTTGGCTTGGGAAACTAATGATGGACCGTAAGCTTGGAATGACTCGTCTTTACTTGCTTCTGCTCTACCACCTAGGTCCTCGCTTCTGGTATTCCTTAGAAATCGAGCAAAATCATGCACCATATCATGCATCTTGCAACGAACTCTTCCATTGCCATCTTCCTCAACATCTTGAAAGAAAGAACGCATTCTCAAATTATTAAAGTACTCTTTGCCTCTAAGTTCCAAGTGACTAATACTTCCACTTGAGCTCAAATAGCCTAGAGCCATCCACATTCTTATCAACTTCTCCACATTAATAACCGAGTCCTTGGGAAAGATGGCACAATATGAGAAGCACTGTTTCATTGCTGGGGACAACTCGTTATAGCTCAAAAACAAATGAGGGAAAAGCTCAATTTCTGCTCCCTCCAATTGCCATATTTCATAGTCCAAAATACTCTCCCACTCTTCCTTAGTATTTTTAAAACGCAAAAGGCTTCCCAAGACTTTTGCAGCAAATGGCAAACCCTTGCACTTGTTAGCTATTTTCTTACCAGTCTCTTGTAGTTTCATATAGTCTGCCTCATTCTTCCCGTAAAATGCTACACGTTTCATTAACAACCAACAATCTGTATTAGATAGTTGGCCTAAACGATGGACCTCATTAGTAGTGTGCATCATTCTTGCAACCCTTTTACTTCTTGTTGTCACCAGAATTTTACTCCCAGGGCCACCATAGTTAAGAGAGTTTTCCAAAGGTTCCCACTTGGTATATTCTTCTGTCCAGACATCCTCTAGGACAAGAAGAAACTTTTTCTCTGAAATGGACTCCTTTAAACAATTTAGCAGAGACTCTAGTTCATTGAGATCTGATGATTCATTCTTCACACTCTCAAGAATTGCTTTAGCAATTCTAACCTCATCGAAAACATCAGACACACATACCCAAAGTTTTAACTCGAAACAGTTTAGTAGGCGATCATCATTGTATATGAGTTGAGCAAGAGTCGTCTTCCCAATCCCCTCAACCCCAACTATAAAAATAACTTGGGGCCGACCTACTTGAATTTGCTGGCCAACAACTTCAAGCATGAGTTTTCCCACAAGAACATCTTTATCGTTTTCTCGGCCATGTACGCCCAATACGTCAACTAAAAAAGTAGATCGAACTCTAGCCGATTCTTGAGGATCAATAGGCTGATTAACTATGAGATCACACTTACTTTTCTCCTTCACAATCATATCCAGCCTTTCATTCAATTCATTTATCTTCTTGGCAAAATCTGGACGTGTTGCAACTTTGTTGAAACAAAAACAAGAAGATGGGGGTAAAATGACATACCTCGTGCTTGCTCAACCTTTCAATCTGATGCTTGAGAATAGCATAGTTCCATTCATCCAGCACGTCGGCTATATCATTAGACACGTCTTCCAGCTTGTTCAGCCAATTTTGGATTGTCTTGTCCTTGTATCTTCTCCTTTCTGCATCTTCCAGCACATTCCTGATTGTGTTCAACTTAGAGGAGAGATAATCAACTTCTCTCTTCACTCCTCTCACCAAATTCACCTACTCTTGTATCTGTTTCTGGATAACAGCTGCTAATCTCTGCAGCACGATGGAAACAATAGCGTCTGCCATGCTTCTCGGTTTCTTCTCAATGTCTAACAGTAATAGAAGAATTGCAGGAAATTGGAAACTCTTTCTTGCAGGTATTCTCTTTGATGAATGATGAAAAGCTGTCTTATAGAAAACAACCTTGTATTATTCATTCAACTACAAGCGTGTCTTGCTGCTTACAATTTAGACAAGAACTCTTGTATTACCACCTAATTAGCTACATTATTGAACCCTCGATGATAACAACATACATTGTTCTATATATCCTATGAAGGGCCAAAGCTGTTGATATTCAACACCAAAAAACAAAAATAAAAGAACAAACTCAATATCTCATTAATCATAATTACACGTTATTACCAACTTAAATATGAACAATTTGTCATCAGTGTTCATGTCCATTTCACATGCATCTTACAGAATGGGAAATTCTAGCCCGGACCTCTTGTCCTGCAATTGGTGTACAGTTCAGAGAAAGTGACCAATCGCATAGCAAATATATCACACTTGTCACTTGTTCTGTAATTGGTTTGATTTGGCTAGACCTGATCTGGACAAAAATTTTCCAGTACTACATATATGATAACACACACATACATATAATTTGTCTTTCTTTTAGCTTCAAAGGTTATATCTAGACTTCATCTGCATTTCTGTTGAAAACAGCATGGATTTTTTAATGAAATCCCGAATTTATCTGCATTTCAATTGAAAAAGCTGCCTAATTTGCGGAATATAGTTAAAAAATAAATCAAACTACTTGATATTCGAATGACATCAATTCTTAAAAACTCGTTTGAACTCAATTCTTAAACTTCACACAACAAACTTGGACAAAATATTTAGTTTTATAAGTTCTATCAAACTCTATTTCACTAGTGAAAAGATAATAAAATATGTTTAAAAATGTCAAGCTACTAGGAGGTACTATTTGATTTATTAAAGTTCGATTGGGTTGGATTTGCAATAATCAATCAAATTCATTCGCAAATTTTAAAATTAATAATAATGCAAATAAATGTGAACAATAATGTGTTTGATACGATCCAATTTATTTATATCTCTATGGAGGAGTCTATCTTTCTGCAAGTTTGGCAAATTTCTGCACTATACATGTATTTTGCACAAGGCTTTCACTACATCACCATATAATATTTAGGTTTAATTATTATTATTATTTGTGAGAATTAATTGTTACATAAATAATTAGTAGAATGATTTAGAAACTTAATCAAATATTTATATTTATAGTTTCATTTTTAAAAATATAAAAGTGTAATACTATCTCTAACAGCAATTTCCATTTTTTTTTAATTTCCCAATTTTTTCAGGGGAAACACGACAGGAATATTTGTGTATTTAACCCGAAATTCAATCTACATAAACGTTTCCACAAAAAAAATATTAATTCTAACTTTATAAGTATACTTACTATGCAGTACTTGTAAAGGTTTAAATAAATAATAATAAATTCCCCAAATAATCTGATATCAACAATAATACAGACACTACAATCTCTCGAGAAAAACAGACTACTCTTAATCTCTCATCTTTATCTCTGCCTCCCTCTATCACTGGAAAATGGAATCTCATACTATCTTACTAAATTGGATTTTCTATTGCAAGTCATATTATATTTTTTTATTTTTATATATGCATGCCACGTGTGTAAAGATTACATCATTAATTTTATTTAAATAGATTGGATCTTCAATTGAATTCATATTGCATCTTCCATTCGTTTCAAATATACATGTTATTGATCGGTTGTCGAAGCCGTCAAATATAAAAATTGATTCCAAACTGTAGTAGTCGTGGAACCAGGTCGAATCCCAAGGGAACTATCGATTAATTTCTCGATCTAGTTGTAGTAACAAAAAAAAGGGGTATGAATTAAGTACTAATTATGAATTAACTAGAACTAAATTAAAAAGTAGGTGTAAATAACTGAGATGAGATTGATAGATGAAAAGTCCAATTCAAGGAGTTCGTCTTACCAATCGTTATGTCTATCATAGGTCACTCGTGGTTAATTCCATAACCAAGCATTCAACTTTGAAATTCATTAGGATAGTCGTAACAAATTCCCGTTTTCCTATCGTAGTGGATTTGACTCAAACATCTAAATCCAAACTTATTATATCAAGACTGGGCACGATAGCGTTCCATATTACATCAATAATAGCATTTGCATTAATGAAAACAATTGAATCTAGATCAAACAACCGAGATAGCTGCAATTATCTAACCTAGTTTTCTCGTCCCCACAAATAAATTATGCAAAACACATAATAAATTTGCTCGCTACTCATACCACTCATTCATGACAATTACGGATCACTGAACTCATTGATAGCAATAGAATAATTATTATCGAATCGAATTGTCATATCTATCAACAATAATCATTCCGTACACAGTAAATCAAGACAAGAAATACTTGGCGAAATCAGATAAATTCAAGACCTCAAAACATAACAATTGGGTTTAACGTTTTTCTTGAATCGGAATAGGGAAATTAGCTACTAAACATGTTCATAGCAAAACAAGATATTCTAAACGAAAGCATGGATTAGAGAAAGAGAGAAAAACGATGATCCAAAGATGAGTTTTCTCAGCGTTCTTGTCTTCCTTTTATACTTGAGAGTCCCCTTTCAATGCAACTTCAGAGTCCTCTTTCTGTTCGTGTCTCTTCCGTAAAATCAGGAAAGAGATCTTTTCAAAAACTCTTCTTCTTTTCCCGCACAGACTCGGGTGTCGAATAGGGCGTGATCACGCCCTAATGTTTGTTCAAGTTTGCTCATGATTGTTTGTACTTGATCTCTTTTCTTTCTTCTTTGGGGCTTTTTAACTCCTTTTCTACACATCGGGTCAATTTCGATCCTTCATTCAAAAACTGCATAATTCGATCATAAATAGGAAGGAAACCTTTAAAAACTATTTGAATTAAGCATGCATATGAGAGATGAAATGCAACCTATCAGTTACGTGTATAAAGGCTACCTCATCAATTTTATTTAAAAAATTTAGGGTAAATTATAGCCCACTGCCCTGAGGTTTGGTATAATTACAAATACCTACTCGTTGTTTGAAAATTATAAATATCTACCCGACTTTAACGTCCGTCTGACAACGAGCCCATTCCGTTAGGTTTCATCCAATTTTGTTGGTCAACTGCCCAAAATACCCTTTTGAATTATAAGTTATAATTTTATATACTTTAGAATTTTCTAAAATATTTTTATGGCTGAATATTCTTTATGGAATATATATTTTACCCACCCTCAGATTGTTTTATATTTTTTCAAAAGTTTTTTTGAAAAAATAAAAAATTCAACAAGGGTAAAGTAGTACTTTTCACATTTCTGTCTAGGGACTGTATAATTATGATATTTGTAAATTTTCAAACAACGAAAAAGTACTTGTAATTGTGTCAAACCTTAGGGGAGATAGTTGTAATTTATCCAAAAATTTATATACGTGATGTGTACATATAAAGCGTAATAGAAGATGGAACATGTATTAAAATAAAAAATCCAATCCCAATTTTATATTTAAAACGGTATAGAAGATGCAATACAAATTGCAATTAAAAATTCAATCCAAATCTCTAGATTGTCTCCCCCTTCTAGTTAGAATATTATAACATGTGGAATATGGGAGAGTGATCTTCGGGCAGAACCCTTATCATCTTTGTAATGCTCCGACAGATGGAGGGAATGCCTGATAGTCAATTTTACTAGTCATCTAAAATTTAATTCGCAGTTGTCACTACGAAAATAAAGATGAAAAACTCTGGCAATTTTTTTTTCAAAATATCAATATGTAAAAGTAAAAAAAAAATTATGTAAAAAAATTAAGAATTTTAGATGACAAGTAAAATCGACTCGATTAATCTATTAAAAATTTACAAGTTCAATGATTATAAGTTAACGAATGTTTATGAATTTTTATAGTATTAGATTTTACCCATTCAACATCCATACCCGCGGGTATATTTGGGTCTAGACCCTACCCATATCCTAAAGACTTATTACAATGAGTATGAGTCCGGGTCCGGGTGTATTATAAAAGTAATGGATTCGGATTCGAATAATACCCGCCCATTGATAGGTCTAGGAGCGATGATGCCTCACGGAGAAGCCGATGTGGTAGCTTGGTTAACCCGCAATGCTCAATCTTCAACTCCCTCAGACACGGCATTATCCATGTTGTCGCGCTGCCTGTTTCGTCGGCTGTTATGTCCTTCCCCGTTCCCCATCGCTGACAAGTAAAGAAATGCAGTCTTTTCAACCTAGGGAACGCCATCACCGCACCTGACGAACCATTGCTATCCTTTGCTGTTATTCCCAAGAATTCCCAGCCCACAAATTCCAACCCCTTCATTTTCCAGATGGAAAGTTCTTCCAACTGTAGCAACTTTCCCAAACAAGGCAAGGTCGAGCCACGGTTGCAAATTTTGATGTCAAGAGATGCTAGATGGTTGAGACATGATGAGGTGATCTAGCTTGACAACCTTGCCCCCTTGTAGCCAAAAGTCGTTAAACTCATCAAGTTTGGAGGCGGCTGTAGAGCCTCCAGTGTCTCATTTCTTAGCGACTCCTCTTCTTCTGTTCTCCCTATTGTGTCAAGAAACGCAATAATCAGGGACTTAATATGTATCTTGTTCATCAATTTTGCCTTTCGGGCCTCGTCAATGTCTTCTCTATCGCGGAGACTGATGTTGAGCACCGTCAATCTGCTGAGTTGGTCCAACTCCTTAAAGTATCCCAATTTGCTCCAATATCGTCCAACATAAAAATCCCTCAATGTCTGGAGGCTCGTTAGTTTCTCGATTCCTTAAGGAATCTGATGGAGAGAGTAACAACCCTTGAGGTGTCTTAAGTTTACGAGTCTTTCGATCCCTTCTGGAAGCCATGAGAGGCTACAAAATGAAATATCCAATGTTTGTAGATCACCCAAATTGCATATAGTTTCTGGCAACTCTTTTATGTCGTTGTTTCGATTTAGGTCCAGGTGTCTCAAGCGAATCAAATTCCTATTTTCCCATGGTATTTCTTTCAACTGATTTCTTCCCAGGGATAAGAACCTTAGTTCAATCAAATTCCTAATTTCCCTAGGTATTTCTTTCAACTTGTTAAAGCTCAGATCTAAGTGCCTCAAGTCAATTAAATTCCCAATTTTCCTTGGTATTTCTTTCAACTTGCAGCTATTTAAATTGAGAGTTTGCAAATTATATAACTGACATATGGTTTGAGGAACTTGTACTGTCAACTCAGTCATTATTACTCAGGTCTAAGTACCTTAAGTGAACCAATTTCTCCATACCTCCTGGAATATCTTGCAAATCGCTCGCATAGACTCAATATCCTTACACGTCTGGCAAAATGAAATAGTTCACAACTAAGCTCTTCACGACAAAATAAGCTACGATATACCTCGACTTGGGAGACTAGTGAAGCATTTGTCATTGCCTCGACTCTGCCATCCTGGTCGTGTCTTTTGGTATTCCTAAGAAATTGAGCAAAATCATGCACTATATCATGCATTTTGCAATGAACTCTATCACCATCTTCCTCAACATTTTGAAAAAAAGAATGCATTCTCAAATTATTAAAGTACTCTTTCCCTCTGAGTTCCAAGTTACTCGTGCTTCCAATTGAACCCAAATAGCCTAGAGCCATCCACATTCTTATCAACTCCTCCACATCAATCACTGAGTCCTTTGGAAAAATGGAACAATATGAGGAATACTGTTTCATTGGTGGGGACAACTCATTATAGCTCAAAAAAAAAAAAAAAAAAAGAAAATGAGGAAAAAGATCAACTTCCGCTTCCTCTAATCGCCATATTTCGTTGTCCAATATACCCTCCTACTCTTCCTTGGTATCTTTAAATCGCAAAAAGCTTCCCAAGACTTATGCAGCAAGCAGCAAGCCCTTGCACTTGTTACCTATTTTCTTACCAATCTCCTTTAATTCCTCGTAATCTACCTCACTCCTCATGAAATGCTACACGTTTCATTAACAACCAACAATTTGTATTAGATAGTTGGCCTAAATGATGGATCTCAGTAGTGCCCCTCATTCTTGCAACCCTTTCGCTTCTTGTGGGCTCCCATTTTTTATAGTCTTCTGTCCAGATATCGTCGAGGACAAGAAGAAACTTTTTCCTAAAAATAGAGTCCTTTAAATGATATAGCAACGACTCTAATTGATTGAAATGTGATAATTCCTTCTTCACACTCTCAAGAATAGTTTTAGCAATTATAATCTCATCAAAAACATCAGAAACACAAACCCAAATTTTTAACTGAAAACAGTTTACGAGACAACCATCATTGTATACGAGTTGAGCTAGAGCTGTCTTCCCAATACCCCCTACCCCGACAATAGAAATAACTTGAGGGCCTACTTGTAGTTGTTAGCCAACAACGTCATGCCTGAGCTTTCTCACAAGAACATCATTATCGTCTCCTCAGCTATGCATATCCGACACATCAACTAAAGAAATAGATTGAACTCTAATTGATTCTCGAGGATCAATTGGCTGATTAACTACGAAATTAAATTCATCTTTCTCGTTCAAAATCACATTCAACATTTCTTTTAATCCCTTTATCTTCTTGGCAATATCTCGACGTATTGCAACTTTATTGAAACACAAACAAGAAGATGGGATAAAAGGACATACCTTGTGCTTGTTCTTCCTTTCAATCTGAAGCTTGCGGATAGCATAGTTCCATTCGTCCAACACGTCGTCTATATATATCATAAGACATGTCTTTCGGCTTGTTCAGCCAATTTTGGATTGTCTTGTCCTTGTATCTTCTCCTTTCTGCATCTTCCAGCACATTCCTGAGTGTTTTCAACCTGGAGGAGAGATAATCAACTTCTTTTTTCACTCCTCTCACCAAATTCACCTCTTCTTGAATCTGTTTCTGAACATATCTTAAGAGCAATTGCAGGAAATTGGAAAATCTTTATTGCAAGTCTTCTGTACGAATACGGATGCCAATTAGCTGTCTTAAATCCAACAATTACAAGAGTCTTGTCTTATTGGCGTTGTAATCTTTCTCTTCAACTAGGATAAAAGAATATCAAGCCAGCCTTCTACATATTCATGTATTCGCAGTTTGCTTTTGTAGCTTGTTGAGAAATTAACGCTATTGGACATAAGAATAAAAGACACAAGGATTTGACGAGGTTCGGAATGTGCTTACGTCCTCGAAGCGGTGACGGCTGTATATCACTATATTTTATTTCTGAGAGAATGAATCTCAACTACATCCCCCCGTTCGCTCGATGCGCTGCGCTCCACTCGCTCACTACGCTCTGCTTCAGCATCTGCCCTTTTTCTGGTATATGAACCATACTTTACGGTAAGTATTCTCGTTACAGCCTAAGCATTGATGTAAGCATCTTTTTATGATAAACAATTAGTGCAAAATCCAATGGTTGCAAAACTAATAATCTATATTATGTGATTATCATGTGTCCGTTAGTTAACTACTAATGTTGCACTATTACTCCTGAAATTTAAAAGAAAATATGCATTTGCCCAACACATGAAACACTTGAAGTGGATTTTTTTTTTCTTCACAAAACTGGGACAAATTTCGTCAAAAAGAAAAAGAGAAAAAAATGGTATACTTTCAAAGAATTATTAATTACAACGGGAAAAAAAATAATTCAACTTAATTCTCTTTGGTAAGAATAAATTCAATTGAAAATTTTGATATCATTCAATTACTTATGCTCAAGTTATATAACTAATTAATTTATATAACATTCAAAAATTTATTTAAAATTAATTTAATAACTCAATTAATACCTACTTATAGAATGTAATTCAAATTATAGTCGAGTACTAAATAGTTATACACCATGCGTATAAAATCTTTTCTAAGACTAAATTGATAACGTTATTTTATACAAGTGACGTGTATATGTGAAATAGAATATAGAATGTAACAAGAATTGCAATAAAAAATCCAATCTGAACACAGCATTGTTAGTCGGGTTTAATGAATCAAATGAGCATGACTCTGTCTTGCAAACTGCAAAGAAGTATAAAAGAGAATTTTGTGTGATGAACATATAAGAAGAAAGTAAGCACCAAAACTATCCATAAAACACTGAGACTGGAGTCTCATAAGATTTGTAGAGTGCCATCTGCTGCAGATAACTCCTTTTAAGTGGGCGGATTCCGGCACTTTGATCTTCCAGCCAGAGCCCTTCTCTCTGTATAGTTGGAAGAAAATCTGGGGCCGTCAAATGCTCGACCGACGCCTTGCGGAGGAGCCGTTCCGGTAGCTTCCTTAACCCGCATTCGTCGATCTTCAACTCCTTCAGACACGGCATTATCGACATGGTGGCATTGCCTTCTTCTTCGGCCGTTATGTCTTCCCATTCTTTCCACCTCGGACAGTTCCAGAAACTCAGTTTCTTCAACTTAGGAAACCTTATCACGACACCTGACGATGCCGTTGCTATTCCCAGGAATTCCCTGCCCACAAACTTCAACTTCCTCATTGTCCCCACTGAAAGCTCTTCCAGCTCCGGCAACTTTCCCAAACAAGGTAAGGTTGAGATATGATTGCAATCTTCAATTCGAAGAACTCTTAGATGGTTGAGAGATGAGCTGATCCAACCTGGGAACTCTGTCCCCTGGTAATCAAGAATCGTCAAATTACGCAAGTTTGGATGCGGCTGCAGGGCCACCAGTGCTTCGTTTCTTACCGACTCGTCTTGTTCTGCTCTCCCTATTGCATCAACAAACCAGATTATCAGGCGCCGGATCTGTATCTTGTTTCTCAGTTGTGCATTCCTGGCCTCATCCACATCTTCTCTATCACAAAGCCTTATTTTCAGCTCTAGAGATCCACTCAGTTGATCCAACTCCTTCAAGTGTCCTAATTTGCTCCAACCTCTTCCAGCATGGAACAATCTTAATGTCTGAAGCCCAGTTAATTGCTCAAGTCCTTGAGGAATCTGATAGAGAATTTCAGCGTGATCGTTGGGAAGGTGTCTCAAATTTACAAGTCTATCGATCCCTTCTGGAAGCGCGGTAAGTCTTCCACAGTACGAAAGATCCAAGGTTTCTAGATCATGCAAGTTGCATATGGTTTCTGGCAACTCTTGTATGTCTCGGTTCCTACTCACGTCGAGGTGCCTCAAGTGAATCAAATTTCCAATTACGCTCGGAACCTCTTTGAGCCCACAGTGGCTTAGGTTGAGAGTTTGCAAGTTGTACAACTTGCATATTCTTCCAAGAACTTGTGTTGTCAACTTGTTACCGCTCAGGTCCAAGTACCGCAAGTGAATCAAGTTTTCTATACCTCTTGTAATCTCTTGCAACCCAGATTCGCGTAACTTTAATACCCTTAGGCATGTTATTGAATCAAACAGTTTAGACGGAAGCTCTGTTTGAAAAATTAGGCTACGATATACCTTCACTTGGGAAACTAGTGATGGATCGTAAGCTTGGAATGACGCATTTTTCCTTGCCTCTACTCTGCCATTTGGGTTGTGACTTTTGGTCTTCCTGAGAAACTGAGCAAAATCGTGCACTATATCATGCATTTTGCATGTAAATCTACCACGGAATTCCACATAGTCTTGAAAGAAAGAACGCATTCTTAAATTGTTAAAGTACTCTCTGCCTCTAAGTTCCAACTCACTCGTACTTCTGATTGAGCCCAAATAACCTAGAGCCATCCACATCCTTATCAACATCTCCACATCAATCTTTGAATCTTTTGGAAATATGGCGCAATATGAGAAGCATTGCTTCATTGCTGGGGACAATTCATTGTAGCTCAAAAACAAATGAGGAAAAAGCTCAACTTCTGCTTCCCGTAATTCCCATATTTGGTTGTCCAAGATACTCTCCCACTCTTCCTTGGTATCTTTAAAACGCAAAAGGCTTCCCAAGAACCTTGCAGCAAGCGGCAAGCCCTTGCACTTTTTGGCTATTTTCTTACCGATGTTTTGTAATCTCTCACAGTCCTCCTCACTCCTGCCATAAAATGCTACACGTTTCATTAACATCCAACAATCTTCATCAGACAATTGCCCTAAGTGGTGAGGCTCGGTAGTGTGCATCAATCTTGCAACCCTTTCGCTCCTTGTCGTTACCAAAATTTTACTCCCAGAGCCACTGCAACCAAGAGAATTTTTCAAAGGCTCCCATTTGGTGTAATCTTCTGTCCAAACATCATCTAGGACGAGAAGAAACTTTTTCCCTGAAATAGAGTCCTTTAAACAATTCAACAGGGACTCCAATTCATTGAGATCTGACGACTTACCCATCACAATCTCAAGAATTGCTTTAGCAATCCTAACCTCATCAAAAACATCAGAAACACAAACCCAAATTTTTAACTCGAAAGAGTTCACCAGACGATCATCATTGTATATAAGTTGAGCAAGAGTCGTCTTACCAATTCCTCCCACCCCAACTATAGAAATAACTTGAGGGCCTACTTGAAGTTGCTGGCCAACAACCTCAAGCATGAGTTTGCTCACAAGAACATCTCTGTCGTTGTCTCGGCCATGTATGTCCGACACATCAACTAAAGAAGTGGATCGAACTCTAGTCGAATCTTGAGCATCAACAGGCTGATTAACTATGAAATCGAATTGATCCTTCTCATTCACAATCCCATTCAACCTTTCTTTCAATCCCTTTATCTTCTTGGCAATATCACGACGTGTTGCAACTTTGTCGAAACAAAAACAAGAAGATGGGGTAAAAGAACATACCTCATCATGCTTGCTCGACCTTTCAATCTGATGCTTGAGAACAGCAAAGTTCCATTCGTCCAGCACGTCGGCTATATCATTAGACACATCTTCCAGCTTGTTAAGCCAATTTTGAACTGTCTTGTCCTTGTATCTTCTCTTTTCTGCATCTTCCAGCACATTCCTGATTGTGTTCAACTTAGAGGAGAGATAATCAACTTCTCTCTTCACTCCTCGTACCAAATTCACCTCTTCTTGGATCTGTGTCTGAACAACATCTGCTAATCTCTGCAGCGCCATGGAAACAATAACGTCTGCCATGTTTTTTAAATGGAAACTCTTTGTTGCAAGTACGGATGGGAAGTGGGAACTGTCTGATTCTGATAGTCAACAGCTTATAAAAGCGTCTTTCATTTCGCGTTGTAAATTCTTAGTCAACGGTCAAGAAGACAATCACCTTCGCTGCATCTTCCTATCTACTGTACAAGTCTTGACAGCCACATACGTTCATTGCAATTATTAATCTCTTTTTTATCCAATCAAATTTGAAACACTTCACCTAATAATATAATTGATATTAACTTAAATTAATTATTTTCTTCTAAAATTACGTACCAAGTGATGAAAAAAATATAACTTTATGTTATGATTACACTGCAAGAAAATAGAAGATTAGCGACAAAAAAATCAAGTGACAATTTTAATATTGTCATTAATTATTATATATAAAAAGTGACAAGAATGTTTATTTTGACACAATTATGAATTTTATGATTTTAATAATTACTATTATTTTGTAAAAAATATTATTAGTGGCAAAAAAATGTGCACAAAGTTATCACTAAATCCTATTAGTGACTCATGTATAGTGACAACAAATAATTATTGTCACTATATTGTTTTGTCATTAAGTTGTCACTATAAATGAGTCACTAATTGTATTTAGTGACAACTTTATACATAATTTTTGTCACTAATTTTTGTCACTAATAATTATTATACAGTGACAAGATAAAAGATATTGTCACTTAATATATATTTTTAGTGACAATTTTAAAATTGTCATTTCATATTTTGTTATTAATATTATATTTTCTTGTAGTGTTAATTATTATAATTAAAATAAAAAATTATAATAAATATTAATTAATCATAATGGTACAATAGCTATAATTAGTTTTTTTTTTTCTATCGACGAATCAAAATATAGTCAAATATTGATTAAATATAATCTAAATTGTAAGGTTCTTTTATCATGGTAAATAGTATCAACCCACCATGATTTTTAAATTGTGGTAAAAAAAATATATACTTTTCTGTAATGATGGATAATGGGTATATATATACATGCTTAAATGATTTTTCATTCTGTATTTCGGTATTTTAATCTTTCATCTTTCTTTTTTCGTATTTTTGGTCCTTTAGTCGATGGAGTCTGCAAATGTTTTTGGAAGAAAGCTTGTGATTTATTTTGCTTTTTGTTCAAAACATAGTTCAAAGTTATATTGGACGAAAACAAACTTTAGGTTATATTATATGTAATTTTACAAATTATACTAGGTTTACATGTAATTACATCAAATCTTAGGAGATGACGTGTAATTATCCCAAAATAATATGGTGCACATTATCCCCTTAATTTGTTCGGTAGTAGTATAAAATAAAATAACAACGTGATTAATGGTAAATTCAATGTACGTAATTAATGTCTACACGAACAAAATATTAACTCTAGTAACTTTATCAATGTCGGTATGTGATTACTTGCAAAGAAATTAAGGAGTAGAACTATCTATAAAACACTGGAATTGGAAGGAGGAGTCTCACAGGATCTTTAGAGTGTCTTCCTCTGCGACCCATATGTTTTAGCATATTGAGTAGTGGGAGTTACTCGGGGGACGCTTCAACGGTGTGGGGCTCAATATTTCAAAGTAGAAGATATTAAATTTAATATTCATTGGGAACGTGTGTGAGTGGATGTGTGCATAAATTAAAAAAGGAAAGAAAAACATATTGAGTATTGGGACAGTGATCGACCTTCAGAACCCTACTAAAATGGAGGAACCCAACCCCCGACCGTCCATTTATCAAGAAATGCCTTCTTACGAAGAAGCCAACGTGGTAGCACAGCTAACCCGCATCCGGTTATCTTCAACTCCATGAGACACGGCATTACCTTCATGGCGGTGTTGTTATCCTCCTCTTCTTCATCATGAGTCGTTATGTCCTCCCATTCTTTCCACTTGGGACATCTCGTGAAACTCAATTTCTTCAACTTAGGGAAGCTAATCCCACTCCAAGATTTGATATCCACTCCTTGTATTCCCAAGAATTCCCTGCCCGCAAATTTCAACTCCTTCATTCCGTTGACTGAAAGCTCTTCCAGCTTTGGCAACTTTCCCAAACAAGGCAAGGTCGAGATAATGTTGCATTCTAGGATTTCAAGATGTCTTAGATGATTGAGATATGATGAGGTGATCCAGCTTGGAAACTTTGTCCCTTGGTAGCCAAAAATCTTCAAACACTTCAAGTTTGGAGGCGGCTGTAGAGCCTCCAGTGCCTCATTCCTTACCAACTCCCCTTCTTCTCTTATCCTCCCCATATCAAAAGATATTTCGAGGTCCTGAATATGTATCTTGTTCGCCAATCTTGCCATTCGGGCCTCGTCCACATCTTCTCTATCATGAAGCCTGATCGCCAGCTCCAAATATCCACGGAGTTGGTTCAACTCCTTCAAGTATCCCAATTTGCTCCAACCTCGTCCAGCATAATTAAACAGGCTCAATGTCCGAAGGCCAGTTAGTTTCTCAATTCCTTGGGGAATTTGATTGAGATTGCTACATAATGCATTGTGGAGGTGTCTTAAGTTTACGAGTCTTTCCATCCCTTCTGGGAGCTTTGAGAGATGGAAACATTCTATAATGTTCAAGGTTTGTAGATCACATAAGTTGCATATAGTTTCGGGCAGTTTTTCTATGTATGCATTCACACTCAAGTTCAGGTGTCTCAAGCGAATCAAATTCCCAATTTCCTTTGGTATTTCTATCAACTCGTTACGCTCCAAGTTTAGGAACCTCAGTTCAATTAAATTCCCAATTTCTCTTGGTATTTTTTTCAACCTGTTACGGTTGAGATCTAAGTGCCTCAAATCAATTAAATTCCCAATTTCCCGTGGTATATCATTCAACCAACACTCCTTCAAAGTGAGAGTTTGCAAGTTATATAATTGGCATATAGTTGGAGAAAGTTCTGCTGGCAACCTATAACCATTAATCAATTCTAAGTACCGCAAGTGAATCAACTTTTTCAAACCTCCTGGAACATCTTGCAGTGAGCACCTGTGTAAACTGAATATCCTTGCAAGTTTTGCAAAATCAAATATTTCACAAGGAAGATTATTTTTACAAAATAAGCCACGATATACCTCGACTTGGGAGACTAGTGAAGCATTTGTCCTTGCCTCAATTTTGCCATCTTGGTCATGTCTTTTGGACTTTCGGAGAAATAGAGCAAAATCATGCACTATATCATGCATTTTGCAACAAACACTATTACTATCTTCCTCAATATCTTGAAAGAAACAGCGCATTCTCAAATTATTAAAATACTCTTTCCCTCTGAGTTCCAAGTTGCTCGTGCTTCCTGTTGAGCCCAAATAACCTAGAGCCATCCACATTCTTATCAGATCACCCACGTTAATCACCGAGTCCTTTGGGAAGAAGGCAGAATACGAGAAGCACCGCTTCATTGTTGGGGACAACTCATTGTAACTCAAAAGCAAATGTGGAAAAAGATCAACTTCTGCTTCCTCTAATTGCCATATTTCATTGTTCAAAATACTCTCCCACTCTTCCTTGGTATCTTTAAAACGCAAAAGGCTTCCTAAGACTTTTATAGCAAGCGGCAAGCCTTTGCACTTGTTAGCTATTTTCCAACCAATCTCTTGTAATTCCTCGTAATCTGCCTCACTCCTCTTATGAAATGCTACATGTTTCATTAACAACCAAGAGTCGGTATCAGATAGTTGGCCTAAATGATGGATCTCAATAGTGCACATCATTCTTGCAACCCTTTCACTCCTTGTTGTCACTAAAATTTTACTTCCAGGGGCACCACAATTAAGAGAGTTTTTAAAGGGCTCCCATTTTGTATAGTCTTCTGTCCAGACATCGTCCAGGACAAGAAAAAACCTTTTTCCCAAAATAGAGTCCTTTAAACAATTTAGCAGCGATTCCAATTCCTTGAGATTTGATGATTCCTTATTCACACTCTCAAGAATCGCTTTAGCAATTCTAAACTCATCAAAAACATCAGATACACAAACCCAAATTTTTAACTCGAAATAATTTATCATACGTTCATCATTATATACGAGTTGAGCTAGAGTAGTCTTCCCAATTCCCCCTACCCCAACAATAGAAAAAACAAGGGGGCCTGCTTGTTGTTGGCCAACAGCTTCATTCTTGAGCTTGCTCACAAGAAGATCTTTATCATCTCCTCGGCCATGTATATCCGAGACATCAACTAAAGAAACAGATTGAACTCTAGTTGATTCTCGAGGATCAATTGGCTTATTAACTACGAAATTAAATTCATCTTTCTCATTCAAAATCACATTAAGCCTTTCTTTCAATCCCTTTATCTTCTTGGCAATATCTCGACGTGTTGCTACTTTATTGAAACACAAGCAAGAAGATGGCATAAAAGGACATACCGTCTTCCTCGGTGAAGGAAAATCCTCAGGCCCTTCAATCTGAAGCTTGCGGTTAGCATAGTTCCATTCGTCCAGCACGTCGTCTATATCATAAGACACGTCTTCTAGCTTATTCAACCAGCTGTGGACTGTCTTGTCCTTGTATTTTCTCCTTTCTGCATCGTCCAACACATTCCTGATTGTTTTCAACTTGGAGGAGAGATTATCAACTTCTTTTTTCACTCCTCTCACCAAATTCACCTCTTCTTGGATCTGTTTCTGGACAACATCAGCCAATCTCTCCAGTGCGATGGAGACGACAGCCTCGGCCATAGCTTCTGAAAATGTCTGGAGTAATTGCAGGAAATTGGAAAATCTTTGTTGCAAGTCTTCTGTACGAATATGGATGCAAATAATTAGCTGTCTTTAAATCAAACAATTACAAGATTCTTGTCTTATTGGCGTTGTAATCTTTCTCTTCAATTAGGATCAAAGAATATTAAGCCAGCCTTCACTACATGATCTTCATGTATTTGCTAATTTATGTATTATATATATTACTGCTTTTGTAGCTTTTGATTCTATTGTTTTCTTTCCATGTACAATCTAACCAAAGTAATTATTCTCATTACAACCTAAGCATTGAAGTAAGCATCTTCTTATGTTAAACAATTACTGCAAAATGCAAACCTACTTTGAATATATATTCATTCACTAATTAGAGCAATTAAGACTTTTAAACATTTTTCATTTTTTATTTTATTTTTTCTATAACTAAATAATTTGCTATGAATGTTATTAAAATTTAATGCGTGACAAGTCTGTGTAATTGGATTCATTCATGATTCACGATTTAGGTATTTTATCCTAAATTTATATGGATGAGGTTTAGAATATTTAGAATTCTAAATTGTTAAAAATTCCAAAATTTGTAATATAATAATTAATAACATTTTAAATAATGGTATATTTATTTTTTCACAATGGGGAACATACAAACTTGAGTATTTATATAGAGTATAGATATAGATATGATTTTTGAAATTGATTGATATACCAATTGTTAGTTATATTTAATAACAAAATAATTCAAGTTGAACAAACCCTTAGTATCAAAACAATTATTTTACATCTAGATTAGGCCCAATAGTTATGTAATTATATTTCAACAACAACTACCATATTTAGATTTAGTATCAACATCTTATTTTTGTTATAAGTATTAAAGTCGCAAAATCGTCTTAGACCACACAAACAACACCTTTGATTTTGGTTATAAAAATGACAATTTGAAAAATAATTTTATAAAATCGTCAATTACAATTCGACTTGAAAATAACTTTAAAAAAGTTCGAAAACGCACCATGAGCACTCCTATTGTCTGCATCTGCTATTATATATAGATTAGGTATATAGCATCAATGATTACGATCTATAATTAATATATAATAAAACAGAAATAAAGAGATCGTCAAGTACGCACCACATATATGCATACTTGGATAGCCTCTTTGAATTTAATTTTATTTTATCACGTAAAAAAAATCATATATTTACTTCTACTTAAATTTAAATAAGTATACAATTGTTTATCTTTATTCAAAAGATTCTCTAGAAATACTTGACAAATAGATGGTAAACAATATTTGACGTAATTTTTTTTACCCAAATTAAGTCTGATAGTGAATATTAACTTGGCCTAGCCCACATCAGCATTCACAAACACTACGGCGGAAAGCCACCCTCACACAACCAACCGGCAAACTCATATTTGAAATGTATTTTTCGTTGAAAAGCCATAAAAACAAACACGCATCTAAGAAAAATTATTTCATAGATATGACGAAATGACACAAACAATTCTTCCGAAAACTATGCATGAAAGAGTGACAACATAAGCAATATCACTCTTTCTTGTAAACTAGAAATAAATATAAAAGAGCAACAGCTTTTTCTGTTAGGGACTAAAACTATCCATAAAACACTGGTAGTGGAGTCTCATAGGATCTGGGGACGACCCGGCTCTCCGAATAGCTCATTTCAATATGTGGGATGTGGGATAATGATTTCAAGCCCGCGCCCTCCTCCTTCGTCTCATAACATTCCGATAGATGGAGCGAATCCCAGACCGTTAAACGCTCGAGTAATGATGCCTTACGGAGGAGCCGATGTGGTAGCTGGGTTAATCCACAAAAGTCGATCTTCAACTCCCTAAGACACGGCATTATAAAAAATGCAGCATTGGCTTCTTCTTCAGCCGTTATGTCTTCCCATTCTTTCCAGCTCGGGCAACACCGAAACCTCAGTTCCTTCAACTTAGGAAACCTGATCACCACACCCGACGATGGAGTTGAACCATCCATGTCCCCTGCTATTCCTAGGAATTCCCTGCCCAAAAACTTCAACTCTCGTGTATTCCACACTGAAAGCTCTTCTAGCTCCGGCAACTTCCCCAAACAAGGCAAGGTTGAGATAAAATTGCATTCTTGGATTTCAAGAACTCTTAGATGGTTGAGAGATGAGCTGAACCAGCCTGGGAACTTTGTCCCCTGGTAGTCGAGAATCGTCAAAGAACGCAAGTTTGGATGTGGCTGCAGAGCCTCAAATGCCTCTTTTCTTATCGACTCCCTTTTTTTTGTTCTACTAATTTCATTAAAAAACCAGATTTTCAGGCCCCGGATATGTGTCTTGTTTCTCAATTCTGCTTTCCGGGCCTCATCCACATCTTCTTTACCATGAAGCCTGATCCTCAGCTCCAAGTATCCACTGAGTTGATCCAACTTCTTCAAGTATCCCAATTTGCTCCAACCTCTTCCGACTGCGAACAGTCTCAATGTCTGAAGGCCAGTCAATTGCTCGAGTCCCTGAGGCATCTGACAGAGATCGTTAGTGTGATCATTGGGAAGGTGTTTTAGGTTCACAAGTCGTTCAATCCCTTCTGGAAGCCTAGAAAGACTTCCACATGATACAAGCTTCAAGGTTTGTAGATCATGCAAATTGCATATTGTTTCGGGCAACTCTTTGATTTTTCCATTTGATCCCAAGTCTAGATGTCTCAAGTTAATCAAATGCCCAATTTCCCATGGTACTTCTTTCAACCCACAATTATTCAAATACAGAGTTTGCAAGTTAAATAACTTGCATATAGCTCGAGGAACTTGGGTTGTCAACTTGTTACCACTCATGTCTAAGTACCTTAAGTGAATCAAGTTCTCTATGCCTCTTTGAATATCTTCTAACCCGTGTTTGCATAAACTCAATACCCTTAGGCATGCTAAAAGATCAAATAGTTCACCAGGAAGCTCTTGTTGGCAAAATAAGCTACGATATACCTTGACTTCGGAAACTAGAGATGGATCATAAGCTTTGAATGACCTGTTTGTCCTTGCCTCTACTCTGGCATTGAAGTTGTGACTAGTGGTCTTTCTGAGAAATTTAGCAAAATCATGCACTATATCATGCATTTTGCAATAAACTCTATCATTATATTCCTTAAAGTCTTGAAAGAAAGAACGCATTCTCAGATTGTTAAAGTACTCTTTACCCCTAAGTTCCAAGTCATTTGTGCTTCCAGTTGAGGTCAGATAGCCTAGAGCCATCCACATTCTTATCAAATTCTCCACATCAATTATCGTGTCCTTTGGGAAAATGGCAGAATATGAGAAGCAGCGCTTCATTGCTGGGGATAATTCGTTGTAGCTCAAAAACAAATGAGGAAAAAGCTCGACTTCTACTTCCTCCAATTGCCACAATTCACTATTCAAGATACTCTCCCACTCTTCCTTAGTATCTTTGAAACGCAAAAGGCTTCCCAAGACCTTTGCAGCAAGTGGCAAGCCTTTGCACTTATTAGCTATTTCCTTACCGATTTCTTGCAATTCCTCGTAATCCCCATTACTTCTCCCATAAAATGCAATTCGTTTCATTAACACCCAACAATCTATATCAGATAGTTGGCCTAAACGATGAATCTCGACAGTGCCCATCATTCTTGCAACCCTTTCACTTCTTGTTGTCACCAAAATTTTACTTCCAGGGGCACCAGAGTTAAGAGCCTTTTTCAAGGGCTCCCACTTGGTGTAGTCTTCTGTCCAGACATCATCTAGAATAAGAAGAAACTTCTTCCTTGAAATAGAATCTGTTAAACATTTTAGTAGTGCCTCCAATTCATTGAGGTTTGGTGAGCTACCCTTCACAATCTCAACAATTCCTTTAACAATCCTAACCTCATCGAAGACATCAGACACACAAACCCAAATTCTTGACTCAAAATAGTTTACCAAATGATCGTCATTGTATATAAGTTGAGCAAGAGTCGTCTTCCCAATTCCCCCTGTCCCAACTATAGAAATAACATGGGGGCCTGATTCTTGTTGGCCAAAAACATCAAGCATGAGCTTGCTCACAAGAACATCTTTATCAACTTCCCGGCCTTGTATTTCCGACAAATCAATTAAAGACGTAGATTGAACTCTAGTTGTTTCTTGAGGAGCAACAGGCTGATTAACTATGAAATCATATTGATTTTTCTCCTTCACAATAATATCCAGCCTTTCTTTCAGTCCCTTTATTTTCTTGGCAATATCTCTACGCGTTGCAACTTTCTCGAAAGACAGACAAGAACATGAGGTAAAAGGACATACCTTCATCCTAGGCAAACGAAAGTCCTCAGACCCTTCAACCTGAAGTTTGAGAACAGCAAAGTTCCATTCGTCAAGCACGTCGTCTGCATCACAAGAGATGTCCTCGAGCTTCTTCAGCCAATCTTGGATGCTTTTCTCCTTGTATCTTCTCCTTTCTGCATCTTCCAATACATTCCTGATTGTACCCAACTCGGAGGACAGATACTGAACTTCTTTCTTTACTCCTCTCACCAAATTCACCTCTTCTTGGATCTGCTTCTGAATAACATCAGCCAATCGCTGCAGCGCAATCGAAACCAGAGCTTCCGCCATGCTTAACTGGATTGATCTTCTCAAAATCCCTTCAAGAAAATAGAGCAATTGCAGATGACTGGAAACTCTTTCTGCAACTACGTATTCAGTATTCTCTTTGATGAATGAGAAACTGTCTCAAGTCAACAACCTTGTACGTACAAATATAGTCGTTAATTAGTATAAAATAACATTAAACAAGTCTTCGCTGCGTCTTCCTATATATAATCCACGGGATTAAATATATTTTTAGTCCCACAATTTAAGCTATTTAGTTTTTTCGGTTTTTAATTTTTTAGAATAGTATTTTAATCTTGTATGTTTTTAATTTTTGTAATCTAATTCTTTTATTCGTCGGAGTTTACCTCCATCGACGATAAGAGTAAACTCCGAAAAAAAATTGATCAAAATTGCGAAAATTAAAAAAATGCATGATCAAAATATTACTCTGAAAAGTTAAAGGACAAAAATGCTGACAGAAATGAGCCAATAGAAACAAAAGCCCCAATTTTAAAATATCACCTGAGATGCCTCCGACGAGAATGGTGAACTCTGACGGAACAAAGGAATAAAATTATGAAAATTAAAAAAATATAGGATCAAAATACTATCTTAAAAAGTTGAGGACCAAAAATGCTAAATAACCTAAATTAGGGCACCAAAATGCATTAAGCCCTATAATCCACTGAATTAGCATCTTTCCTCTCTATTCTATTAAGAAAAACATTTGATCATGTGCATGGCCCGGAAAAGTGTTGACTAGCACGTGCTTACATGCATGCTTCTACCAGGAGAACCCGTGATTGAATTCATTAAAATTAGTTGTTGTGTCACACTGTTTTTGCGTGTATATAATAAATATTTTATTATACTTTAAAATGTATTAAATAAGAGTAAAATATAAACCAATATATCACATTAACAAAACAAAACAAAAAAAAAAATAAATTTATCAATTAATGTAAAATTTAGAAGTTAAATAAGTTAGTTATATTATCAGTTGAAAAATATTTTTGACTTCACAAAAAAATAGTGTACCGGTGTCATTAACCGCCGTTTATGAGTATAAATATTATTTTCTTTTTATATTAGTATAAATTAGGGGGTGATTGTAGCCTATTTTGAAAATACCAAAAAAAAAAAAAAAAACTATTTCGCAAAAACACAAAAAAGCTAAACGGGAGTTTAGCCTATTATTTTCACTCAAACATATTCTTTGTTGGGCTTAACAGAATGACAGCAGCCCAACTTTTGGGAATTGAAATGGGCCTAACGGGCCTCCACATTTGAAAAAACTCACTCAAACATGCGGGAATGCTTGTGAAAGAACCATCATAATTTCTTCCCCAATTTCCTTTCATATGCAAAATGCTTGTGAAAGAACCATCATAAGCCCCCCCTCCCCCCTTTTTTTTTTCTTTTCGAATCTCCCATTGAAAAAGCAAAGAAGTGGATTTTTACGAGAAGAATGAGCCTTCGGGGACAAAGGTTCAGCGATTTTCCCCACCCAATTACGGTTCATTACAACCATAAAATCTTCTTTCGGGTTTGACGCTCGTCCATGAGGTTCTTAGAGATGATTTCTTACTACAATAACACATGATAGTTCTATTATAGAAGTCCAATCACTTGTTGACTCCATTTTTTCATAAATGGAACCGGAATTTGGGCATCTTTGGGAGAGAGAAAATGGTGGATGAACCCTAATTTTTTATTTTTCCCTCTTTTTTGTCATTCCATGTATTTATTTTTGCCATAATACGCATCATATGAAAGGTACATGGCTTCTCAAACGGCAATTAATGTTTTTCGTCAATTATTTGATGTTGGGACCAAAATTGAGACAAATCGAAAAATATTGTCCTAAAATTGAGATTTTTGTAACGAAATGGACTAAAATTGAACAGAGCCTAATATATGAGACCAAAAATGAGATTTACCAATGCACATGGAGCCCATTGTTAGGACCTTTGTGCTATTCCAATTCATGTTGCATTTTTTTTTTATCTCATTTTACATATACAAGTCACATGTATAAACATGATGTCATCAATCTTATCTAAGGAAAAAATTTATACATATGGCGTGTATATATAAAACAGAATAGAAAATGCAACAGAAATTGCTATTAAAAATTCAATCCGACGTGGACTTACTTGAGGATCCTAATGTATGCACAGTGTGAATGTACCCGTTTCGTGAAGTACTGCTTTACATCCAACAACGAGCTCCAAACCACGACCAATCATACTACAGAAATAATTGAAATTAGTGACCAACATGGAGCAATATCATATTAATTTTTTTTATAGTAATATAAATTAGGGTGAATTACAATGACCTCCTCTAAAGTTTGACATAATTACGAATGCCACATCGTTATTTCAAAAATTATAAATGCCCCATTGAAGTTTGTAATTTTTAATCTAGAGCCTAAATGGTCCATTCTGCCCTTGATTTTTTTTCTTAATTGTAGAAAAATCAGTCGAGGCAAATATTACATTATTGTTCCCCTGTGTGAAAAACGTAAGAAACCTCTCCCTACGCATTTTTGTCCAAAATCATAAAAATTTTAAAAAGTAATTCAATTTGCATAAGAGCATTTTGGTCAATTCACCCATAAAAATAGATGGAAATGGATTATTTGTTAGACGGTTATAAACCTCATGGGAGTATTTATAATTTTTGAAACAACAAAAAGTACCCGTAATTATACCAAACCTCAAGAAAGGTCATTGTAATTCATCCTATAAATTAATACAACAGAGAATTTTTTTGTTAAATTCTCTCATATAATACACTCTTTGATGAATTTCAAGGAGAGACACATATTTGCAGCAGAAATGAAAAGGGAAGCCATTGATTGGGGAGAAACTTGCAATGAATTCATTTGATAAACTCGCAGCTCATTTACAGAGAAAAGCCCCATTTTATACATCAATTTTCCCGCCTAATCAATTAACTCTGAAACTAACCCTAGACACGTAAGACCAAATGGACCAATCATAATGCGAATAATTGAGCCAGCATTAAGTGTCTAACAGAATGCTGTTTGAGTTCAAAACTTACAAAACGTGAGCACGCCTTTAGTTAAGAATCACGATTACACTCAGCCTGGGTCTACATGGAACTTCAAGTCAGCAATTCCAAGAGTGAGGTGGATGTCTGTTGTGGCACCTTCGTCTTCATCAGAAGCCTGGGAGATCTGCATAACTTCAACCCCCCTCCTCCACAAGATGGACCAGAGGGAAGGGTGAAGAGGGCCATCTTGGACAAAAGTGAAAGAAACACTGGGCCAGGAAGATTCTTAGTGAATAAATCCGCCAACTGATGGCGACTCCGCACGTAGGAAGAAAGAATAAAACCAGATTTATACTGATTCCTCACAACATGACAATCAATGTCTAAGTGCTTAGTTCGTTCGTGAAATACAGGATTAGCCATGATGTGTAGAGCAGCTCGGTTATCACAAAACATTGAGATGGGAAGCTGTAAGAAGACCCCCAGGGTTGGAAGAATGTAGGATAACCATTGAAGCTCACAAATGGTCGCCGCCATACTTCTATATTCCGCCTCAGCTGAAGAGTGAGACATTGTCGTTTGTTTCTTGGTTTTCCATGAAACAAGTGAAGCGCCAAGAAACACACAATAACCTGAAATGGATCGTCGGGTGTCAACACACGAACCCCAATCTGCATCGCAATATGCCTCAAGATTCAAGGATCTGGATGCAGGAAAGAACAAGCCAACTGCAGGTGTACCCTTCAAGTAACGAACAAGATATAATGCAGCCAGCCAATGTGACTCACAGGGGTGTTGCAAAAATTGACTCAATTGCTGCACCCCGAAGGCTATGTTCGGGCGTGTGAAACTCAGATAGAGCAGCCTCCCAATGAGGCGTCGATAACATTCTGGATTGGCAAGAGGTGCTCCTGCATCCGTGCTGAATTTGATACCCTGAGGTAGAGGGGTTGTTGCACTTTTAGCAGACTGCATACCAGTATCAACCAAGATATCTGAAATGTATTTGGATTATGTAACTGAGAGACCCCCTTCATATCGTGCAATTTGAAGACCCAAGAAATACCAAGCCGCTCCTAAATCCTTGATGGTAAATAGACGATCCAAATATGCTTTAGTCTGAGTTATGAGATCAAGTGAAGGAATGGCAATCAAAACATCATCTACATATACCAGAAGACCAATAAAAACCTCATCAACACCTTTAGTAAAGAGGCAATGATCATGGAAAGATTGAGTGAAGCCATAAGCGATCAATTTGGATAAGAACTCCTGATTCCATTGGCAGGAGGCCTGCTTCAGGCCATACAAGGAGCGAGTAAGCTTACCAACAGACCCTTCTTCCACAACATATCTCTCAGGAGGGTCCATAAAGATCTCTTCATCAAGGTACCTGTGCAGGAAAGCATTGTTCACTTCTAGCTGATGTATGGCCCACCCTCGTGCAGCTGCAATGGCAAGCACCAATCTGACTGTCACAGCTTTGGCAAAAGGTGAAAAAGACTCTATGTAATCCACCCCCTCCACCTGTGTATACCCCTTTGCAACCAAACGTGCCTATACCAATCAATTGTGCCATCATCCTTCAGCTTCAGCCGAAAAACCCATTTACAGCTAATAGTCTTCTTGCCAGGGGGAAGTTTGGTGACCTCCCAAGTCTGATTCTGCTCAAGTGCCAAGAGCTCAGCATTCATGGACTCCTGCCACTCTCGACTGGTTGCAACCTGTCTGTAAGTCCTGGGTTCCTGCAATGCAGATAAAGAGGCCACAAAGCAAGCATATGAAGAAGAAAAACCCTTCAGGGTGTGATGGTGAGGGTTTGTATTCATGTTGCAATAGAAGTCACTCATCCAGGAAGGTTTGGTAACTTGCTTTCCTGAATGACGAGGCTCCAAAAGATGAGACATAAGAGAGGGAGAAGAAGGGAGAGATGAAGGCAAAACAGGTGGACCAGAGATAGATGGTCTGGATTTTGTAGGAGAAGTATCAGTGAAAGAGAAGTAGGAGTTCCAGAATGTGGAGAGGAACGATCATCATATGTTGGTAGGGAAGGCATAGCAGAATAGGGGATTGAGAGGCTGATGGTGATGATGAAAAAGGGAATATGGACTCGTAGAAGATCACATCCCTAGAGATAAATGGTGTGTGAGAGTCCAAATCAAAAAGCTTATAACCCTTCTATCCAGACCCATACCCAAGGAAGACACACCTTAAAGCTCTAGGAGAAAGTTTAGTTTTGTTGGGATTGGCATTCGTTCCATAACACAAACACCAAAGCACCCTTAGATGATCATATGTAGGATTCTTTTTTAATAGAAGAGTGTAAGGTGTGTCCCAATTAAGCAATTGTGAAGGAGTCCTATTGATAAGGTATGTGGTTGTGAGGAGGCAATCACCCCAAAATCGTTCTGGTAAGGAAGCTTGAAATAACAAGGCTCGAGAGACAGCAAGGAGGTGTTTATGTTTGTGCTCTACCACCCCATTTTGTTGTGGTGTATAAGAGCAGGTGCATTGGTGTATGATCCCATGGGAATTAAACAAGGACTGGCATGCTGTGCTAAGGAATTCAGCACCATTGTCAGTGCGAACAGTTTTAACTCTACGGTTGAATTGAGTTTGGATTAGGGTAAGATAGGATTCTATGTGAGTGACTGCCTGTGATTTAAATTTAAGCAAGTATGTCCATGTATTTCGACTGAAGTGATCAACAATGGTCAGGAAGTATGACCATCCACTATATGTAGGAACTTTATACGGACCCCAAATATCCATGTGGACTAGATCAAACAAATCCCCAACCTGAGTTTCACTAAGAGAAAAAGACAATCTGTGTTGCTTAGCACGGTGACAGATATCACAAGGTAAAGAAGAATTGTCTGGAATTGTAATATGTAAATTTGGAATCTGTTTTATTGCATGGTAGAATGAATGTCCCAAGCGTTTGTGCCACAGTACATCACTACAAGGATCAATGACGGCAGTATTTAAAGGTACAAGATCAGACTTATTGAAAACAAAATGATTGATGATCAAAGATGTAAAGCTTCCCTACAAGCTTCCCTATAGCTAACTGTCTTTTAGTCCCCAGGTCCTGCAAGATACTGCAGTCAGAGGTTAATTCGAAGCACACAGGCATAGAGGAACACAGTTGGCTGACAGAGAGTAGATTGACAGTGAAGGAAGGAATATGAAGAACTTGTTCCAGGGTGATTGTAGGGGAGAGTTGTATAGTGCCAGTGTGACTTATGGATTGAGATGTACCATCAGATAGGTGTACTCTAGTGGATGTTTGGGGTCTGTGTAGGTGTGTGAAGGATTTTAAATCAGCACATACGTGCCTAGTGGCCCCAGTATCCAAAATCCAAGAATCAGAACCAACAGAATTAACCAAACCGAAATTACCTGCATATTCTTTAATCTCGGAATAGTTAATCATATCCAGTGGTGTGCGATCACTATCTTTAGGCACTGTTCAGTCCCATCAGAAATTGCATGAGCTGATGTGATGCCTCTCTAGCAATTACAGCCCTGTATGCTGCACAGGTACATGCTGGAAGCGGATCTAAGCATGCTAGCTCATCCCACAACGTTCTGATCTTGGTGTGGTACTCAGTAACCGAGAGATCACCCTATGAGATTGAAGAGATTTCTCGCCCCAGTTTATAGATCATTGGACCATTATTTTTCCCATACCGTGCTTCAAGCTCAAGCCAAAGACCTCTGGTTGAGGTCACATACATGAATGCATTCACAATCTTCTCCGAGATATTGTTCAGTATCCAAGTTATCACAAGACAATCCTTCCTGGTCCACTCATCCAAATCTTCAGATCCATCAGCCGGCCGCACTGACTTGCCATCGATGAAGCTGAGCTTCATCCTCGACCCAAGGGCAAACTTCATCGCTCTACTCCATACTAAGTAATTGTCCCCATCCAGAGGAGAGGACACAAACATCATACCTGAAGATTCATAATCCGCATTAGACCGAACCTTCTCCGAGGTGACGGCGACATCCATCGTCGAACCAGTACGTTCATCAGCCATAGTAAGCTGATGCAAATAAATGGAATATATGCGCGAATCAGAGACCTTCAGGTTGAAGGCTCTGATACCATGATGAATTCATGGAGAGACACATATTTGCAGCAGAAATGAAAAAGGAAGCCATTGATTGGGGAGAAACTTGCATTGAATTTGTTTGATAAATTCGCAGCTCATTTACAGAGAAAAGCCTCATTTTATACATCAATTTTCCCGCCCAATAATTTAACTCTGAAACTAACCCTAGACATGTAGGACCAAATGGACCAATCATAATGCGAATAATTGAGTCGGCATTAACTGTCTAACATAATGTTGTTTGAGTTCAAAACTCACAAAACGTGAGCACGCCTTTAGTTAAGAATTACGATTACACTCAGCTGGGTCTACATGGAACTTCAAGTCAGCAATTCTAGGAGTGAGGTGGATGTCTGTTGTGGCATCTTCGTCTTCATCAGAAGCTTGGGAGATCTGCATAACTTCAACACTCTTCATCTTTATTTTCTCTCCCAAGAACAAAGAAATACTCTTTAAGATGAAACCGAGCAGAGCCAAATCAATACAACAGAGAAACTTTCTGTTATAACTAATTAGAAGCTAAGGAACAGAAGTAGTCTCATAGGACCTGTAAAGTGCCTTCTCTGGCAACTAGTTCACCATAACATGTCCAATGTCGGGCAGCAAACTCCGGCCAGGACCGTCTTCCCCATAACGTTCCGACAAGTGGAAAGAACTTCGGATGATCAAATGCTGGAGCAATGATGCCTCACGGCATTGTCAAGACCGCCGTTGCACTACCTTCTTCTTTAGTCGTTATGTCCTTCCATTCTTTCCACCTCGGACAGTTCCAAAAACTCAGGTTCTTCAACTTAGGAAATCTTGTCTCGACAGCCATTGAGTCATTGATACCTAGGAATTCTCTGCCCACAAACTTCAACTTTCCCATTCTCCACACTGAGAGCTCTTCCAACTCCGGCAACTTTCCTAAACAAGGCAAGGCTAAGATATAGTTGCATTTATCGATTCGAAGAACTCTTAGGTGGTTGAGAGATGAGCTGATCCAGCCGGGGAAATTTGTCCCTTTGTACAAACAAATGTTCAGACAATGTAACTTTGGAGGCGGCTGTAGAGCCTCCATTGCCTCATTTCTTACGAAATTCATTGCTTCTGTTTTCACCATTGCATTAATAAAGAAGATTGTCAGCTTCCGGACATGTATCTTGTTTCTCAGTTCTGCGTTCTGGGCCTCATCCACATCTTCTCTGTCATGAACCATGATTTTCAGCTCCAGAGATCCACTAAGTTTCTCCAAGTTCCTCAAGCATCCCAATATGCTCCATTCTCCTCCGGCATGGAACAATCTCAGTGCCCGAAGGCCGGTTAACTGTTGGAACCCTTGAGGAAGATGGAGAATACGGGTGCAATTATTGGGAAGGTCTCTTAGCTTACGAGTCTTTCGATCCCTTTCGGAAGTCAGGAAAGTCTTTTACAGTATGCAAGATTCAAGGTTCCTAGATCCTGCAAATTGCATATAGTTTCTGGTAACTCTTTTATGTCTACATTCGACTCCAAGTCGAGGTGTCTCAAATGAATCAAATTCCCAATCTCTTTCGGAATCTCTGTCAAACTGCAGCTGCTTAAGTAAAGAGTTTGCAAGTAATGCAACTTGCATACACTTTGAGGAACTTGTGCCACCAATTTATTACCACTCAAGTCTAAGTACCTCAAATGAATCAAGTTTTCTATTCCTCTTGGGATCTCTTGCAACTCACATCCACATAAACTTAATACCCTAATGCAAGTTATCAAATCAAATACTTCGCAAGGAAGCTCGTTTTGACAAAATAAGCTACGATATATCTTGGCTTAGGGAACTAGTGATGGATCGAAAGTTTGGAACAGTCGGTTTGTCTTTGCCCCGACTCTGCCATCCGGGCGCTCACTCCGGTATTCCTGAGAGTTTTTGCAAATTCATGCATTATATGATGCATTTTGCATGAAACTCTATCACCATATTCCTCGAAGTCCTGAAAGAAAGAACGCATTCTCAAAATAATTGAAGTACTCTACGCCTCTGAGCTCCAAGTTACTCGTGCTTCTAGTTGAGCTTAGATAGCCTAGAGCCATCCACATTTTTATCAGCTTCTCGACAACAATATTTGAGTCTTTGGGAAAGACGGCACAATGTAAGAAGCACTGCTTCATTGCTGGGGACAACTCGTTGTAGCTCAAAAGAAAACGAGAAAAAGCTCGCCCACTTTGTCCGTCAATTCCTATATTTCGCTCTCCAAGATGTTATCCCACTCTTCTCGAGTGTCTTGAAGACGTAAAGGTTTCCCAAGACCTTTGCAGCAAGTGGCAAGCCCTTGCACTTGTCAGCTATTTTCCTACCGATGTCTTCTAATTCCTGACAATCCTCCTCACTTCTCCCGTAAAATGCTACATCATTCATTAACAGCCAACAATCTTCGTCAGACAATTGGCCTAAGCGATGAGTCTCGGTTGCACCCATCATTATTGCAACCTCATCGCTTCTCGTTGTCACCAAAACTTTACTCCCCGGGCCACCACTTGTAAGAGAGTTTCTCAGCTGTTCCCATTCGTGATTTTCCTTCGTCCAAACATCATCCAGAACAAGAAGAATCCTTCTTCCTGAAATAAAGTCTCTTAAATAATTCAACAATACCTCGAATTCATTGAGAATTGTTGAACTCTCCCTTACAGTCTCAAGAATCGCTTTAACAATCCTAACCTTAGCAAGAGTAGTCTTCCCAACTCCTCCCGCCCAAACTATAGAAATAACACTCGGCCTGGACGCAACTTCATGCATGATCAGCTTCCCTACTAGAAAAGCTCTATCAGCTTCTCGACCTCATACTTTTGATACCTCAAGTAAAGAAGCGGACATATATCTATAAGAGTCTCGATGATCATCAGCAGCAGGCTGACCAATGTCGTCTAAATTATATCGTTGTTTCTCGTTCTCAATCTTAGCTAGTCTTTCTTTCAATCCCTTCATCTTCTTGGCAATACCCCGACGTGTTTCAAGTTTCTCGAAACAAGACCAAGAACAAGTATGTGGGACAAGAGTACATACCTTCTGTAAACAAATTTTTATGTTCCTGAATTTATTGAAACAAGAAAATATTTCAAATGAATTCTTGAATTGAATTGAATATTTGTGGGTGCGAAATCTCTACTTGAAACCTCTGATTCTTCTCTTCAAGAATGTGATCTTTGACTTCGATAACTTCGTAGGTGAAACTTTGACGTTTGATCTCCTTTGACGTTGACTTTGACTTTAAATAACGTTAATTCGGGGGTCGTTGACTTGTTCCCAGATCAAATGCTATAAACTTGACAATTTTTTACTTGAATTTGGGATGTTCTTGGTGGATTTGAGACTTTGATCTTCCGCCAAGGTGGACTTCGGTCTTGATAACGTTAATTCGCCGGTCTTCGGACTTCTCGTCAAATCAAACGCTGACTTTGGACGATTTCCGCGACGAATGCCTTGAATCTTGCCTAGAACGCCCTGGATCTTCCTTGATTTATGCTTGAGAGGATTTCGAGACTTCTTGAATGCTCTCTTGCTTGTATGTGTGTGTTCTGAATGAGTTCCAAGGACCCCTTTATATAGTTGTCAAAGAAGTAGAGTTGTGGTGAACTTGAACACTTATTTTGTATTATTTCTTTATTTTAATTTAATGAAATAAATACATTAAATATTTGGGAAGACATGATTGGTCAATTTCAATATTATCTCTTTGATTTTTATATTTTTTTAAAGAGATAATACAAGAAATATTTGTCTTTGATTTGATTGGCCGAAATACCTCAATTTGACACGTGTCGACCGTTGATTTGATGGCGAAATATATATTAAAATATCAATTAATTTAACCATTTATATTTAGAATTAATTTAGTAAATTCCAAAATATAAATAGAAAAATAAAATATAATTGATAAATAATGTATATTTTCCACTTGTCGTCATTTGATTGGGTGCAAAAATTTATTTGTCTACAAATGCCCCCTCGAGACTCGTTCACGAACATATGCTTGAAAATGTAATTTTCGAAGTGAATGAGTCTCGAAGAACCATTTAGACGTTGAAGAAAACGAGAGAAAACAATACCCCAATTCTCAGGTTAACATTAGGAAGAAAAATGGCGGGAAATTACGCATACCAAAGAACATAGCAGCAAGTCCTTGCTGTTTTCTTTTCTCTTTAGCTCAGAACACATTAACAATTGCTTCTAAAGGCCTCGCGCTCAACAAAAACAAAAGCTGAGAAATGTCAATAGCAAGCAAATCACTTATGTGGGTAGTTCAGTCTCAGGTGGGCCTTGGCTTCTGACCATGAAGATATTTGAACTGGACGAAATTTTGAATAGTAATTGAACTAGTTGGTATTCTAATTCCATCAAACTTAGGCCATTTGAATTTGAGTCCAATTAGGACTAAATTTGAATCATAATTATACTCAAATACTTCAATTAAACACCTATATAAGGAGCTAAAATACGACAATTTAAACCATGATTTTCTGCGGTTTCGAGGTATGTTCTAAAAGCCAAATATTTTTTCCTTCTTCTATTTTCTGGTATGCCCACAAACTATTTGTCGTAATGCCTCAATGAATTTTTTTTTCTTCAAAATTTTCAGTTTGTTGAGAAGCTTTCGGCTCGGCGACGAGATTTCAACTTCAATTCCTTCTCGAATTTCAACCCGTTTTTCTCGGTATTATTTCCAGCTCGAGAATTAATATTTTTTTTGCTCATCGTGTACAAATATGTCAGAATAATGATGAGGTATTGCACTGTGGTAGTTTCTTCAAAGATAGCTTGCTATTTTGATAAAGCCTATTGTTGAGAATTAGCCATTCAAAGGTTTGATGAAGCCAAGAATTATCAAATTCTTACATATCAGTATACTTCCGACGTGAATTTCGGCCTGACTCAATTCCATCTCTTTTCTTCTTGCTTCAGCTACGTCAAAATTAAAGGTTTTCTTTACCAAAATCAATAGATTTTCCCTTTTTTTCTTTCTTTTTTTTTTTTTTAGGGAAGAAAACTTTGGCAACTTGGATTATCTTCAATAGTGTTGTTTCCATGCAACGCCAAATATGTTCAAATTTTTTTTTTACCTAAATCCTAATAGAAAGATCTTCTTCTCTTCTCCCTCCCTTTTTCTTTGCTTCAGTTTGTTTATTTGAGGAAGATCCGTCAAAAGGCATAGCATATCTTTTCACAATGCTGCAGAAACTAGGAAATAGACTTTGTATTCAAGAAGTTAATAGCCAATGTTTAATTGATATTGACTGTAACTTTTATTTGACATATTCCTATGTGCTTTACCAATGGTATGTCATAGATTTATTTGAGTTTTTTTTTTCTAACTCAATCAAATCTATTCTTTGTGCTTTGATAGGTTGCGACATGGTTTTACTTCAAAGACAAGCTTCTTTCCTCCGGTCAACAGAACTTAGTAATTCTTGATGATGAAAGTCAAATCACAGAGAAAGGGACGATTTTGACGACTCACACACCTCTCATCGGTCGGTATGCGAAGCAATGACCAAGCTTGACGACTCCACTTCACACGGAACAATGGTCTCAAGAAGTTTCATTGAGCAAGACTTCCAAGGTGTGGTCTTTGCAAGCAACCCATCACCGTTGTTCCGACGATCCAAGCTTTCTACCGATGTTAGGCCGCCGCATCATTGAAGGGAAAGCCAAGTGGGGCGACAACATTCACTTTGCCGGCGAGTTCCGTTTCATCAAGGGATTTTGGGAATGGACGGAGGACGTACTCAGCCGGTGCAGGGATAAGCTAGTTGCGACCCAAGTATATGATGCTGTATACGCCTCACTATTCACCTATGACCGCAACTCCGACATCATCAAGGCATTTTGTGAAGCATGGTGCCCATCTACTAGCACTCTTTTGACATCCTTTGGAGAGTTGTCTTTCTCGTTGTGGGACGTGCATACCCTTGTCGGACTTCCTATGGCGGAACTCCTTTATGATGAAATTGTTCCGAGTGTCAAGGAGCTTAACGGGGTTGACGAGACAGGGCAGAGACTTGTGCCTCGTTCTTGCAAGTTCCTACTCCACGCCTACCATTTAATTCGAAAGAGTAATAACGATGGCCAATCCTCTCAAGTTCCTGTCGATAAATGGGTCAAGTTTTGGCTTGGAAGGGCGACGAAATACTGCGAGCCCCCTCTGCATAAAGAAAAGAAGGCCGTTCGTCCTAAGTCAACTCATAACCCTTCCGGGACCTTTGGGTAACATGGCAAGTGGTCCACGGCGGACGAGGCATTGTTCTCGAGGCTCGGTATCGAAGGGAGTTCAAAGGAAGAGACATTCTTGGCGGCATATTTGGCGTGTTGGCTTTGTACCTTTGTCCTTCCCACTCAAGATGTTGGTTCAATACGCCCAAGTGTTTTCAAGGTGGCGAGTGCTATGGCAGCCGGTCGAAGGATTGGTTCTTGTAGTTCCTGTCTTAGCTAGCATTTACAGAGGTTTGAATAAGATATCTAACTCCCCAAGGCCAACTCTCGTACACTCTCCATTTTCGATTCACTTTGTTTATAGTTGGATAGCTTATTATTTCAAGACTCATTATCAACTTGTGCAAAGTGTTCGTGGGCCCACGATAATGCTTTTTTCAGGCGAAAGAGGCGCAAAATACTACGATCCACAATAGGTGAGAAAGCGATTACACAGAGGCAACTTTATCTCTTGGACTTGCAACATGATCGTGAGGGACAAGGCTTTTTCGTTCACAGACGACGGGCACGCCACAGAATCTGAAGAAGTCTATTTCATGGTTGTCTGTTCGAATTACCTTCCTCTGCGGCAAGGCGATCATTTCGTTGTTGAGCCCTATAGCCCTCATCGATTTAGTCGTCAATTTGGTTTCTTCCAAGAAGTGTCGGGGATCCTTTCGCAAGACGTTCGCGAAGCTTCTTTAGAGGGTGGAATATGTTATTGGCGCATTTGCATTCTGTCTAAGACTATGGAAAAAGTATTGTTCCCTCCCATGCCCCCAAATATGAAGAAGTTCTCATCAGAGGCGTACAAAAGGTGGTGGCTTGGAGTTCACGGTGGCTACTTTGAAGAAAACGTGTCGAAGTTACTTGCCTTAGGCCCAAGTCAAGCTTCTCCAAAAGGCAAGAAGTGTGATGAAGGAGTCGCCCAAGATCATCCTTGCGAGCCGGCTACTTCTCTTCCTAAGCAAAGTTCTCAAGTGGTCGAACCCCTTGAAGTGAATAAGAAGCAAAGTGTTCCTCATTCCTTAGAAGTAAGTGGGAGTAGCAACCTTGATCATTATTGGAAGAGGCTAAAAAGGGATTCGAAACCAACAAACATCGACGGTGATGGTGAAGGATCAAGTCATGAACCATCGATGTTTAATTTTGTCAAGGAGGTCATTTTTTTCCTTACTCTTTTGCCTTTTTCTCTTTTTTTTTTTATAAGATCTTCTTTTGTTTCTAACCCAGTTGATGCACTATCATAGCTCGAAGCTGAAGTCTTAGCCGTGGAAGATGATGAAACTTCTCAAGGCAGTCAAGCGTCGACCTTTGGGTCTAACTTTGTTGGCTACAACCCGTCATCTTGGAATGGGGCTTAAGAGAAAGCAACCCTCTTGTCAAGCCGTTGTGTCGGTATTTGAAGGCGAGAGGTTCATTCTTAATCATCAAAAGGAGTTCCTTCAAAAGATATGGAGTGATCTCCTCATGAAGATATCAAACACCCCAATTGATTTCATCTCATCAATCAAAAACGACGTTTACTTCGTTCTTGAATCTATGAAGAGCTTTCAGAATTTTGATGTCTCAAACGTGGAAGAATCGATGAACACGTTCTTCGCCAAGGTCGCTGCTCATGATGAGGCGAGGTCATCGTCGTCTGAAAGGTTATCCAAAGATCTTTTCGACCGGCAGTTAAAGGAAGCCAACGATCGTCTTCAAGAGGCCCGTGCTAAAGAAAGTGGAGGATATTCCAAGGTCCAATCTACTATGGACGAGTTGAAGCGTGTTGAGAAGGAGCTTGCGGATTTGAAAGAGCGCAGGAAAAACTTGTGTGCTACTTTGAAGGAAGAAAATCAACTTTTTAATAGTGCCCAAGTTGGAGTTCGTGAAATTGTGGAGGAAATTGCAGCGCTTGAGAATACCACCCCCCTCAATGATGAAGTAGTTGCGAGTTTGGAGGCTTCAAGGACACACTTGGAAGCCCTCAAGGAAGGGTTGAAGGATTTGCGTCCCTTTGCTTGAGATTTGCTTAGGACCTTTTATTTTCTCGCATTTGATTTCTCTTTTCTTTGTTCTATGTCATGAACTCCCATGTTTCCTTGAGATTATGTAATAGAAGCTTTTTCTTTTCTTTCTATCTTGCAATCTTTGAACATGTTTGAATACCTCCATTCTCGACGACTTCATAAGAGGAATAAAACTCATTTAAGTGTTATGACTGAACTTAGAATATCTAAGCTGCCTATGTACCTCATCAAGAGGATCAAGTCAATTCGTAGTTCAGGGGAACAAAATATTTGTTTGGAGAGGGGAGGGCAGTTCACAGTTTATACTCATGCGGGCCAGGAGTTTTTTTTTCCTTTTTTTTGTTTTTTTTTCTCTCTTTTTTTTGTTTTTGTTCTTTTTTTTTTGTTTTTTTTTCAGGCGTAATACCGCTTCAAGAACTTTTCATTTATCGGGCCTATCTTCAAGTCATCTTTGGTATCCTCTCCTTCAACTTCATCATTTTCAGCTAAGGTGATATGACGAACTTGTGTAATGTCTTCTTCAACACCGCCGTTAACATAATTGGATGATGCTACGCTTTCTTTATCATCCTCGTCATCAAGTTGAGTGACCATTGTTCTTGCTTTAACTTTCAAGACTCTGCCACATGATATGTCTAGATTTGTGTGGCGTCTCATTTTGGAAGGAATCAAACTTCTAAGTTTATGTGAGATGTTGTTTTCCTTGTATTGCGCAGCCACCTTGGACATGGCTTTCTTCTAGTGTATCATTCTTTTCTATGGACAATGTCTGTCAAAGACAGATTGATTGTTGGTCTTTCTATGCACCATTGTTTTGCGTGGGCCAAGTCTGTTGAAGACAGACTCTCGTGGATTTTCTTTCCTTTGGTCATCTTCTGTTGAAGAGAGACTTTCGCTGACATGCTTGCTGCTGGCCCTTTTTATGGCGATGTGGATAGGCTTAGGAGGGATAAAGCCAAGACCCACATGTGAATCTGGGATTACATGCCCTTTTTCCTTTAACATAACTTGGGTGGCGTTGAGTCCATCGAACTTCTTGTTGGTGGCTTCGGGAGGAAGCCTTCAAAGGGCTAACCTTTCTTGTGGATTATACCCAGCTTTAACAAGCAATTTGAAGGCCTTAGGATCATACCCTTCTACATCTATAGCCAACGCTTCATGTCCCTCTTCTTCTTTTTGGGTTGAGGACACAAATCCTTCAAGTGGTGGTTTCGATGGTTGCTTCGCATTGATTTGAGTCAATGGTAAAGCTAGACTCTTTGAAAATTCGGCCTCGACAGCGGGCTGCTCATTTCTCCTCATGCTTCGATCGTCATGTGACTTTGGTTTCTCTGAGGGTGAAATCTTTTTTCCTCTTTTGGCAGTTTCAACGTAGTACTTGGCGTCAGCGAAGTGCGACTCAGCTTCGGTGAAAGACTTGGTATCACCGAACACCCTTTTCACTATGCCATTGCGGCAGTATTTGAAGCATTGATGCCATGTTGAGGGGACCACAAAATTTTCGTGCAACCAAGGGTGGCCAAGAAGCATGTTGTAAGAAGTCTTAGCGTCTATAACGTGGAATAGTGCAGTTGACGCCATATCATCCATCAACAATTCCATCCTTATAATGCCGACAGCCCTTTGTCCTCCTTGATTGAAGCCTTGAATCATGAGGTGGCTGTTTATGAGCTCGTCCATCGGGATCCCCAAGTCTCTCAAGGTTCGTAGGGGTAAGATATTAACTGTAGAGCCTCCATCGATCAATATTCTATTCACCTTATGTTCACGTGCATATCCAGCTACGAACAAGGTGCGGTTATGTGGTTTTGACCCAAGAAGCAAATCTTCGTCGATGAAAGTGATGGTGGACATGCATTCATCATTTGTTTGAAGAATGGGTACTATCCATATGCTTCGTCTCTTTTGTTTGAAAAAAAAAAGTTTTTTGATTTTAAAATTTTTTAATTAAAAGACAAATAAAAATAAAAGTAGTAAAGTTATCCTTACAAAAATGTTGGAGGGAAGGCAAAAAATTTGGAGCCAATTTTATTGGCTACAATGAGGCAAAATTCGTAGCCAAAGATCTGAAATATTTATCAAAATGACGTTGTTTTGTATGTTTTTACAACTTATAAATGACGATTTTTTTGTCACAGCAAACATTCATAGCAAAAGCACTATACGACGTCGTTTTACACTATCTTTTGTTACAGGTACATTTGCATAGTTAATAACTGCCAATTACTACGCCACTTTTCTTGTAGCAAATATTTTGGTAGCTAAAGGCCAATTTTCTTGTAGTGTGTGTGGTATTGCAGGAGGCTTCACTGTCAAAAGATCCACACTTGACCGAGGTCATATTTGTTGTCGCGGTATCTTCTTCAAGAGAGATTTTACCTTGGCGAGCCAACTGCATAACCTTGTCTTTGAACACAAAGCAATCTTGTATTGAATGCCCAACTAAACGATGATATTTGCAGTATTTTGGGTCATCTGTTTATTCAGCTTCTTCAGGTCGTTTTGCTTCAGGTAATTCGATAAGATTAGCCTCCAACAAGTCATCAAATATGCCGGGAACATCGGAATCAAGGAAAGGATATTGCTATGCTTGCATTTCCTTCAAGGTTAATTTTCTTTGCGGTCTCTCGTAAGGAGCATCATTCTTTAGGATGCTACCGTTATTTGCCTTGCTTCGGAGCTTGAAGGGCACCACATTTACTACCATGGATTCCTTGTTTGGAGCTTCCAAATAAGGCTTGCCCCCTTTCTTGCCTTCTTGTCTTTCCTTGGTTCTGCGGGGTTCTTGAACAGGTGGTCCTTCCGCTTCACTCGCTGCCATACTTAAGTCCATGTCATGTGCTCGAGTGGCTAAGTCTTCGAATGATCTTGGTAGGATCCCTTCGAGAATGAAGTGAAGTCCCCAATGCATCCCTTGAATGCACATCTCAATGGCGGAAGCTTCAGATAATCGATCTTTGTAGTTGAGGCTTAGATTCCTCGACCTATTGATATAATCGATAACTGGCTCATCCTTCCACTGCCGGGAATTTATAAGTTCAATCATGCTGACGGTCTGCCTAGTGCTATAGAATCGATTGAGGAACTCTTGCTCTAGCTGCTCCCATCCATCAATTGAACCGGCCTCCAAATCAGTATACCAATCAAATGCGTTGTCTTTTAGTGATCGGACAAACTGTTTGACTAGATGATCCCCATATGTTCCAGCATTGTTGCATGTTTCGACGAAGTGAACCACATGTTGCTTAGGATTGCCTTTGCCGTCAAACTGTTGGAACTTTGGTGGTTGGTAGTCCATTGGCATCTTCAAGTTGTCAATTCTTGGAGTGTAGGGCTTGGTGTGGGTAAAGGATGACCTTGGGCTTCCCTCAATCTTGCTCCTGATGGTCCATTCAATGAATTCTTTTAGTTGGTCTACAGGAATCAATCCATCGGATGAAACTTGAAGCTCTTTTGCAGGTTTATCCTTCCCAATATAATTCTCTTTAGTGGATATTTCTACTTCATCGTAAGTCTCAACTTGTTTTCCCCGAGCATGGCTTGTCTCAACGTTGTCCGACTTGTTAATCAACCTGGCGATTTGGGATCTTGCTCTTGGACGTGCTTGGTGAGTCCCTCGATAGCTCTTGTCAGGCTTGCAATTTGCTCTTCTAAGGTGGTGGCATTCGTCACCATGACTGGGGCCACATTCGTTGCGAAGGAATAGCTAGACTCGGAGCGAGGAGAGGACGGAGGAGATTTATCTTCGTTATCTTCGCTTGCGTGGTTAGGCACAAAATATGTCCTTCTGAGCAGACTCAATTGGAGGAGTCATCTGGGAAGATTCATTGAGTTTCTTCGACATGCTTCTCGTAGTAACACCAAGACTCTTGGTACTTGAACTTGAAGACTTCGATGTGGCGAGTTTGGCATTCACCGTCTTCATAACTTTTCCTTGAGTGTCCATTGAAATACTTCAGGCTTTGTTGAAGGGAAGAGATGAGAGGTAGAGCGGTCCCACCGGGCGTGCCAAAATTTGTAAACAAATTTTTGTGTTCCTGAATTTATTGAAACAAGAAAATATTACAAATGAATTCTTGAATTGAATTGAATATTTGTGGGTGCAAAATCTCTACTTGAAACCTCTGATTCTTCTCTTCAAGAACGTGATCTTTGACTTTGGTAACTTTGAAGGTGAAACTTTGACGTTTGATCTCCTTTGACGTTGATTTTGACTTTAAATAACGTTAATTCGGGGGTCGTTGACTTGTTCACGGATCAAACGCTATAAACTTGACAATTTTTACTTGAATTTGGGATGTTGATTTGAGGCTTTGATCTTCCGCCAAGGTGGACTTCGGTCTTGATAACATTAATTCGCCGGTCTTCGGACTTCTCGTCGAATCAAATGCTGACTTTGGACGATTTCCGCAACGAATGCCTTGAATCTTGCCTAGAACGCTGTGGATCTTCCTTGATTTGTGCTTGAGAGGATTTCGAAACTTCTTGAATGCTCTCTTGCTTGTATGTGTGTGTTCTGAATGAGTTCCAAGGACCCCTTTATATAGTTGTCAAAAAGGTAGAGTTGTGGTGAACTTGAACACTTATTTGTATTATCTCTTTATTTTAATTTAAAGAAATAAATACATTAAATATTTGGGAAGACATGATTGGTCAATTTCAATATTATCTCTTTGATTTTTGTATTTTTTTAAAGGGATAATACAAGAAATATTTGTCTTTGATTTGATTGGCCGAAATACCTCAATTTGACACGTGTCGACCGTTGATTTGATGACGAAATATATATTAAAATATCATTAATTTAACTATTTATATTTGGAATTAATTTAGTAAATTTCAAAATATAAATAAAAAAATAAAATACAATTGATAAATAATGTATATTTTCCACTTGTCGTCATTTGATTGAGTGCAAAAATTTATTTGTCTACACCGTCGTCGTCGTCCTGTGAGAAATAAAATTCTCCGACCCTTCAATCCGATGTTTGAGAGCAGCAAAGTCCCATTCATCCAGCACGTCGTCTATATCATTAGACACCTGTTCGAGGTTTCTCAGCCATCCTTGGATGTTTTTCTCCTTGTATCCTCTTCTTAGTGCATCTTCCAAGACATCCCTGATCTTTTCCAACTCGGTGGAGAGAGAGAGGATGTCAGTTTCCAGTCCTCTCACCAAATTCACCTCTTCTTGGATCTGTGTCTGAACGAAATCTGCCAGTCGATGAAGCGCAGCGGAAACCATAGCGTCCGCCATGCTTTTGACTTTGCCTCTGAAGACTGAATGTGTTAAGACTGAAGAGCATAGGGGTGGCAATGGGGCGGGTATGGGCGGGTTTGGGTGGACCCGAGACCTGTCCCGCCAACTCCGGGAAGGACCCGGGACCCGCCCCGCCCCGGTACAAAACCCGCCGGGGTGGGGTCTAACCCGGTAGACGCGGTTTTTTTTAAATTTTTTTATTTTTATTTGTTTTACAAATTAAAAAAATTAAAATTTAATATATCAATTACAAATAAAATTATTTGTTCATGATCTAACTGAAATTCAAGTCGAAAAAGAATTTCAAGTATAAATAAAATTGTTCATAATAGAACAACTCAAACAATTCATATTGAATTATTTATTAGAGATTAGTAACAACTTTTTCGTCTTTCTAATCGTTAAAATATTGTGGGATAATTTTTCAATTTTATCAACTATTGAAGATGTACCTAACAATAAATAAATTAAATGATACAATATTTTGTTAGTGTTTATTCTATCATAATAAAATAAAAAAATATATATATATATCTAAACGGGCGGGTCCGGGGCGGGTCCTTAAGGACACCCGCCCCGGACCCGGCCGGGTCCTAATTCTTAGGACCTGTTACCCGCCCCATTAACCCCATCTTCAAATTTTAATGGGGCGGGTCCGAGATGGATTTTGTCGGGCTGGGATTAAATTGCCACCCTAGAAGAGCAATTCGCAGGAGGTCGGAAGTAGTGTTTGTTGCAACTGGCTATGTCTGTTTGATGGATCATGGGATGGGGAAACAATCTTAAAGTCAACCATCTTTTTCTACTATAAAATAAATATTCAGAGAGTCTTCCCTGCATCTTCCTATAATTGCTAATTTGCTGCACGTTTTGGGTTTTTTTGGTCAATTTAGATAATTTTTTTTGTCCAACTAAATATTTGAGGGGTTTTTTCAAATTTTAGTGCAATTTCAGCTTGATAATTGTTAAAATTGCATCTTTTGATTTAATTGGGTTTAGGCGGATTGAGACCATTTCTGTGGGTCTTACATATTGATATTTTTGTAGTTTTATAAATGTAAAGTTATAATTTTGGTTATGTAATTATAAGTAGTTAGTACGTTTTAGTAATTTATTTTATTTATATATTTAGTCTTTTTAATGAGTTTTAATTTTGAACATCTTATATTTGATTTTTTTTTTGATAATTTAGTCTTGTGTTGATAATTTAAATAAAATTTTAATATTATTTATTTATTAAAATATTTAGTATATAACTGATTTATAATATAACTTTAAATATTGTATTAATAATTAATTATGTATTAATTAGAATTATTAAATGCTGAAATTTAAAAAAAATGAAAAATACTTGGAGTCGTTAATTATCTCAGTTATCTCAGTTAAACAATGCAGGGCATTATTTTTAGATAAAAAGAAAATCCGTGAGAAAGTAATATAATCTATACTATTATTGAAAAAAAAATTATCGTTACCAATTTTTGCTTATTTATCCTTTTAAATAAAATTTTGATTAGAATAGTAATTTTTAATGTTGTTTAATAATCTCACAATTACAATTTTTTTTTTCTCTACCCATTACTCCACTTTTTTTTCTCTCATCTTATTTCTTCATGTTCTTTTTCTCACAAACTTCCACTATTTTAATAAACACGCACTTACAATTTAATTTTTCTCACCCCCCTCACTCCACGTTTCTTTCTTCCCACATACTTCTTTCTTTCTTATCGCTCTCACACCATAATGTATTTTTTTTTCTCTCTCTCTCTCTCTTCATTCCACGTTTCTTTCTTTCTTATCCCCTCACATAGGGGTGGCAGACGAGTCGAGGTTTCTCAGCCATCCTTGGATGTTTTTCTCCTTGTATCCTCTCCTTTCTGCATCTTCCAAAACATCCCCGATCTTCGCGAGCCGGCTCGAGTTTGAGCTCGACTCGAGCTTGAGTTTTTCGAGCTTGAGTCGAGCCAGCTCTTGCTCGAGCTCGAGCTCAATTGTCTCTGTTTGTTAGGCTCGCGAGCTTTTCCCTTTTTTTTTAAATTATATATATATAATATATATTTTAAAATTTTTATATGTTTAATTTGATATTTAATACTTTATCAATTTCATACTAAAAATTGGCCCTATATTGTAATTATTAATCAATATCATACATTTTATTTTAGATAATAATAAACTATGGTATTGGTACTTTTATTTATACATTTAAAATTTATATTTATATAAAAACAAACTTAATCAATAATTTAGTAAATTTTAATAGTTTTTAAAATAATTATTTAATATGACACATATAAATTTTATGTTATATTTTAATATCTATTTATAACCTCTTATATTTTTTTAAATTAACAAATCCTAACAATTAACTTATGGTTTTTCGTATCTATTTGTGAGTTTTATATTTATATCAAAATACATAGTATATACATTATACAATCTATAAATTTTACTTATAAATTTATGTCAAAACTTAGTAATTCCCATGAATTAATCTAACATGATGATGATAATAATAATAATAATAATAATAATAATAATAATAATAATAATAGTAATAATAATGATGATGATGTAACATGGTTGAACAATTTTAATTATTTTTATTGTTATTTATTATATATAATGAGAAGCTTACTAAACAATTTAGTAAGTTTTAATAATTTATTTAAAATAATTATATAATATGACACATAAAAATTCTATGTTATATTTTAATATCTATTTGTAACCTCTTATATTTTTTAAAATTGACAAGTCCTAATAATTAACTTATGATCTTTTATATCTATTTGTGAGTTTTATATTTATATCAAAATATATAGTATACATTATACAATCTATAAATTTTACTTACAAATTTATGCCAAAACTTAGTGATTCCCATGAATTAATCTAAAGATGATGATGATCATAATAATAATAATAATAATAATAATAATAATAATAATAATAATAATAAATGAAATCAACAAGCTTAATCAACAATTTATTAAGTTTTAATATTTTTTTAATATGACACATATAAATTCTATGTTATATTTAATATTTATTTGTAATCTCTTATACTTTTTTAAATTGACAAGTCCTAACAATTAATTTATATATATACATATTCCATACTATTATAATTTATAATAATATTAATTTTATTAAAAAAATTATACCAATAATTAAAAAATATATCAAAAATTATACCAATCTTTACGAGCTCGAGCTCGAGCTCATTAGGTAAGATTCGAGCTCGAGCTCAACTCGTTGCCACCCCTACCCTCACATCACGATTGTTTTTTTTTCACAAATTTCTTCGATCTCTTCATCTCATACCATAATTCTTTTTTGATATATTTGTGAGGACCGCGTGCGACGACGACTAGTAATATTATATATAAGCCTATTTTTCTAAGTAAATCAGTTACCAAAACAATTCAAATTTATTTTTGTATTCAATATTCGTTTATTGTTATTATACTTATTAAAAAGTACCAACTCTCTAGTTATACAAAGAAAGTAAAAAGCCAATTTCACTGGCGATATTAAAACAAAATACTACCAAAATTGAAATATATAATAACAATATTAAATTACATCTTCACTCATAGAGATAATTATATTACAAGGATAATTCAATCTAACTCAGAAACCAAAGAAATATCAATAAATAGAATAAGAAGAATCTTATATACAAAACAAACACATAGAAAAATCGCATCGAATTTTCTGTCGCAAAGTTCATTGCATCTTTACTCCACTTAACATACACAGATCATGTGTATAAATTTTTTTCATAAATAAGATACACAATATAATTTTTATACACGTAACTTATGTATGTTAAGATAAATGATATCATCTTTATACACGTGATGTGTGTATGTTAAACGGAGTAAAAGATGGACTATGATTTGTCCGTACAAAAAAATATATCATGAGATGGAAACAAGCAATTCATCCCTAAACAACCACCAACTGGATTAGGCTCCAAACCAGCTTACACACAGCCTGCAAACTTAAGTTCACATACAGCTTTTCAGGACAAATTGAAATTTGGTAAATGGCTCAAAAGAGCAACTCTGTTCAGCAAACTGAAACCAACACAACTAGACATATCCATAAAACGTTGGAAGTTCCGAATCATAGGATCCGTAGAGTGCGGTCTCCTGCATCATTTTATCATGTGGAATATGGGAGAGTGATTTCAAGCAAGAATCCTTCTTCTCCCCATAACATTTGGACAGATGGATTGAATCCCGGATCGTCAGATGCTCGAGTGATGATGCCTTGTTGAGGAGCCGACGTGGTAGTTGGGTTAAACCGCAAGCTTTGATCTCCAACTCCACGAGACGTGGCATTATTGACAAGGCGGCAGTGCCTTCTTCTTTAGCCGTTATGTCTTCCCATTTTTCCCACCTCGGACAATCACAAAAGCTCAGTTTCTTTAACTTAGGAAACAATGATATGGTTGAACCATCCATATCCTCCCCTATTCCCAGGAATTCCCTGCCCAGAAACTTCAACTCTCCCATTCTCCACACTGAAAGCTTTTCCAGCTCTGGCAACTTGCCCAAACAAGGCAAGGTTGAGATATAATTGCATTCATCGATTCGAAGAACTCTTAGGTGGTTATGAGATGAGCTAATCCAGCCAGGGAACTGTGTCCCCTTGTACAAACAAATCTTAAAATAATGCAAGTTTGGAGGCGGCTGCAGAGCCTCGATTTCCTCGTTTCTTAGCAACTCCTCTTCGTCTGTTCTCCCCATTGCATCAATAAAACAGATCGTCAGCCGCTGGATGTGTATCTTGTTTCTCAATTCTGCATTCCGGGCCTCGACCACGTCTTCTCTATCATGGAGACTGATCTTTAGCTCTAAAGATCCACTCAGTTGGTCCAGCTTCTTCAGGTATCCCAATTTGCTCCAATCTCTTCCTGCATGGAAGAGTGTCAATTTCTGAAGGCGAGTTAGTTGCTCGAGTTCTTGGGGAATCCGATAGAGAATCTGAGTGCAGTCATTGGGAAGGTCTTTTAAGTTCACTAGTCTTTCGATCCCCTTTGGAAGCCTGGAAAGTCTTTTACAGTATGCCAGATCCAACGTTCGTAGATCATGCAAGTTGCATATGGTTTCTGGCAATTCCTTTATGTATGCATTCGATCTCAAGTGCAGGTGTCGCAAGTGAATCAAATTCCCAATGTCTCTTGGTATTTCCTTCAATCCGCAGTTGCTCAAATACAGAGTTTGCAAGCTATACAACTTGCATAAACTCCGAGGAACTTTTGCTACCGACACGTTGCCACTTAGGTCTAAGTATCTCAAGTGAATCAATTTTTCTATACCTCTTGGAATCTCTTGCAACTTGCATTCGCATAAACTTAATATCCTTATGCAAGTTACAAAATCAAATATTTCACGAGGAAGCTCATTTTGACAATATAAGCTACGATATACCTTGGCTTGAGAAACTTGTGATGGATCAAAAGTTTGGAATGATCGTTTCGTCTCACTTCTGGTATTCCTCAGAGATTTTGCAAATTCGTGCATTATATGATGCATTTTGCATGACACTCTATCACCATATTCCTCAAAGTCTTGAAAGAAAAAACACATTCTCAAATTGTTAAAGTACTCTTTGCCCTTAAGATCCAAGTCAGTCGTGCTCCCGGTAGAGCTCAGATAGCCTAAAGCCATCCACATTCTTATCAACTTCTCAACATCAATCTTCGAGTCCAAAGGAAAGATGCCGCAAAATGAAAAGCACTTCTGCAGTTCTGGGGACAACTTCTTGTAGCTCGAAAACAAAGGAGGACACACATTCTTCTAGCACACATTGCCATACTCCACTGTCCAAGATTCTCGTCCACTCTAGCTCAGGAAATCTAACACGCAAATAGCTTCCCAATACCTTTGCAACAAGCGGCAAGCCCTTGCACTTCTTAGCTATTTGCTCGCCAATCTCTTGCACTTCCTCACACTCCTCCCTACTCTTCCCATAAAGCGCGATCTTTTTCACCAATAGCCAACAGTCTGAATCAGATAGTAGGCCTAAACGATAGATCTTGGTACTGCCTATCATTTTTGCAACCATTTCATTGCTTGTTGTCACTAAAATTTTACTTCCAGGGCCACCACAGTTAAGATAGTTTTCCAGACGTGTCCATTTGGTATATTCTTCTGTCCAAACATCATCTAGGACAAGAAGAAACTTGATCCCGGAAATAAGTTCCTTTAAATAAATTAGCAGCTCCACCGATTCATTTTCCAATTTATTGAGATATGATTTCCCCATCACTCTCTCAACAATCTCTTTAGCAATCCTAGCCGGATCAAAAGTTTCAGAAACACAAATCCAAATTCTTATATCAAAATACCTCCTCAGACGATCATCATTGTACGCGAGCTGAGCAAGAGTCGTCTTTCCAATTCCCGCCATCCCAACTATAGAAATGACCTGGGGGCCTAATTCTTCTTCTTGGCCAGACAACATGAGTTGGCTGACAAGAATATCTTTGTCAACTTCTCGGCCATGTATTTCCGACACATTAACTAAAGAAGTAGACTGAAGCCTAACTGATTCTCGAGAATCAACAATCTGATTAGCTATGAAACCATATTGATCCTTCTCCTTCGCGATCACATTTAGCCTTTCTTTCAGTCCCTTTATCTTCTTGGCAATATTATCACTTGTCGCTAATTTCTTCACACATAAACAACAAGTGGGGACAAAAGAACGTACCTCGTGCTTAAACCCTTGAATCTGAAGCTTGCGAGCAGCAAATTTGCATTCATCCAGCACGTCGTCTATCTCATACGACGTCTGTTCAAGTCTATTCAACCAGTTCCGGACTGCCCTATCATTGTATGGTGTCCTGTCTGCATCTTCCAACACGGCCCTGATTGCATACAACTCGGCGGACAGATAGCGGAGATCTTTTTTCACTCTTCTCCCCAAATTGCTATCTTCTATAACGCTTTCCTCTGTTAGCCTTGCCAGTCGCTCCAGCCGAACGGAAATGGTAGCATCCGCCATGCCGATGCTGTTGACTTTGCTCTTCTGCATGTGTAAGAGAAAATAGTGCAAATTTGCAGGGAATTCTCAACTCTTTCTTGCACGTATTCTCGTGTAGTCAACCACTACAAGCCATCTATGTAGCATTGTAGTTTATTTTAGTATAAATAAAACAATATTGTAGGAACCTTGCCTGCATCTTCCTAAAGTCGCTGCTGTAGTGTGTATATATATGTGTATTTGTATTTGTATTTGTTTTTGCCTCAGGAGTTTCTTTGATCAAGGATTGGTAGATACAATCCACAATTCGTCCACACTAATTCTATGGGTTTAATGCAATTTAATTATTTGGATATTGCAAATAAGCAAATTATTTTTTTATGAAAGAAAAATAGACAAGGAGGTAAATGACTCTATTTTAAAAAATACGAGGAAGTAAATTGATTTATTTTAAAGAATCCGGGGAGGTAAATAGTTATTTTATTTTTTTATTGAGAGTAATTTACTCATTTACAATATCACGTGAGGGTTGTTTGCATTTTCTTTCCCTAATTCTATTGAACAAAAAAAAAAAAAAGAAAAAGGAAAGGCTGCGTGGGAATCTGTCTTCCGACCGATAGTCTGCCAGCGCTTCCGCAGCCTCCAAATCTTTACATGAAACATTCACAATATGGTAAATTTAGTTCGGATCGGATTTAATCAAGTTTGAACTAATTATCTGATTGTATGATTGGCGTATAGTTAAAAAAAGTAACTATATAATCACGTACATCACACTTGCTATGTGATTAGTTTAGTTCGATCAGACTTGATTTAGGTAAAAAAATTCTCACGTCGTATTTGGGAGTTGGGACGAGTTAAATACATTGTTCGCTCCTATATTAATACACTAATATAAGTCTCCTTTACTTGCAAGGATTAGCCATGATATTAATGTGTTTACTTCAAAATGTCCAAGCCCAAGATTAATGGTCAAAGCCCGACATTAGTTGTGATATTCGGATGATACATATCAAGATGTTTTTTCAAGAATTAGGTAATCACCATGGCCCACCACCTCATGACTATATTTTGGTTCCCACTTTTGTCCTCACCTTTTCTAATTTTTTATCTAATGTGCCCTTACAATTCTAATTTATTACTCCACCTAACATGCGCATGATTTGAGCAAATTTATTTATTAGATGCAAAAAAAATAAAAATTTCAAAATTGGTGTCATTTTGACACTAATTTTTTTGTTTTTTAAAATTTTTTTAATTAATTAAGTATTACTATTAATTAAAATTTTAAAATAATAATTAAGTTTAATTATATAATTAATATTAATACTAATTAATTATTATTTTAAAATTTAAATTATTATTTATAATATATTAATTATTTTTTAAAATAAATATAATTAAGTTTTTAATAATTAATATATATATTTATTAATTAAATATGACCTATAATATTACATTGTGTAAAAATTAAAAAATATTATAAATTAGTGATGATTATAAATTATAATAGTAACCACCAGTCTCATATGTATGTCGCTTGTATTGGTGTCGAGGTCTCTTTTTTTTTTTCCACCAATCGGTTGTGTTGGCTAATTTATTTTTTAAACTACGATTAACAACTATATTATCTAATTTTTAATTAGTTGTCGAGATTTTTTATTTTTTTAAAAAATTTGATAAACGTAGTTGTTAATCAACATAGTTTAGGGTAACATAGGTCATTTGGCATTTTCGTCCTTTAACTTTTTAGGATAGCATTTTGGTCTTGTATCATTTTAATTTTTCGTAATTTTAGTCATTTTTTCGGCGGAGTTCACCCTTCTCGCCGAAAAAGTGCTTGTGTCTCTCAATTTAGTCATTTATTTTTAAACTATGATTAACAACTATATTATCTATATTTTTAATTAGTTGTCGAGGTCTTTTTGTTTTTTAAAAAATTTGATAAACGTAGTTGTTAATCAACATAGTTTAAAAATATGAGCCAACAGACGTGATTGGTGAAAAGAAAAAAAAAAAAGACCTCGACACCAATACAAGCGACATACATATGAGACTGGTGGTCACTATTATAATTTATAATCATCACTAATTTATAATATTTTTTAATTTTTACACAATGTAATATTATAGATCATATTTAATTAATAAATATATTTATTAATTATTAAAAACTTAATTATATTTATTTAAAAAAATAATTTACATATTATAAATAATTATTTTAAAATTTTAAAATAATAATTAATTAGTATTAATATTAATTATATAATTAAACTTAATTATTATTTTAAAATTTTAATTAATAGTAATACTTAATTAATTAGAAAAATTTTAAAAAAACAAAAAAAAAATATATAAAGTGGGGTGTGTCAGGCAACACACCAAATTGCCTGACACACCCAACAAAGATAGGGATACAAACTCCGTCTCTTCTAATGCCCAATTTCAAAATTGGTGTCAAATGACACCAATTTTAAATTTTTGTTTTGTATTTAATAAATAAATTTGCCCATGATTTGACCCTTCATGTCATATCAAACCTTTTCTTTAAGGGTAAATAGGTAATTTCATGTAAAAATCACTATTACAATAATAAAGGGATAATTACATTTACACCCCCTCATCTATTGTCCATTTACACAAATCACCCATACCTTTTGAAAAATTACAGAAACCACTTTTAGCAGCCTTTAAAACCCAAAAATACCCCTATTAACTTGGTCAAACTTTAATATAATTTTTGAAGGACAAAAATACCCTTAGGATGTTTCTGTAATTACCAAAAGGTAGAGGGGGTGTTAATGCAATATTTATGAGAATGAGTAATATGACCCTATATATTTTATTATTATTTCTACCAAACTTAAACTTAAATAAATTATGTTATTAATTTTTTTAATTTAATCTCTATATAAAATTACAGTTTTTAATAATTGAAATATTAAATTATTCCAATAATATATATTTATAAAATTAGTTACTTGTATAAGTTTAAATGAAAAAATTATCATACTTGAATAAATTATTTAAAATTATTAAAATTAAAAATTTATTTATCCTCTATATTATCATTCAAAATAATTTATGAATTTTATATAAATCATATTAGAATCAGTAAAATAAATAATTTATTTATTATTAATTTTTTTAAAAAAATTATCCCTCACCCCTGCCGCCCCGCTTGCGCCCTCCTCGTCGCCTCCCCGCCTGCGCCTAGCCCTTCTTCCGCTTTCGCCCGTCCTCGTATTCGTCCTCCTCTGTTTTCGTCCGCTATCCAAATATGTATGTACAAAAAATATAAATATATATATATATATATAAATATTTTTTTATAATATGTATAAAAGAATATATATATATATGTATAATTTATTAATTATAGTAAAATTTAAATACAAATAAACATAGTGGATAAATAATCTTTGCATTTTAAGAATCTAAAATAATTTATACAAGTGTGATAATTTTAATTTAAATTTATAGCCTAGTAACTAATTTTTAGTATATATTAATTGAATAATTTAATATTTTAATTATTAAAAGGTGTAATGTATGTAAAGGTTCAATAAAATAACAGTTAATAAAATAATTTAAACTTAAATTTAAGTTTGATATAAATAATAAAAAAAATATGGGATCATATTACTCATCCTCATATATATTACATTGACACCCCTCTACCTTTTGGTAATTATAGAAGCACCCTTAAAGGCATTTCTGTCATTCAAAATTTATATTAAAGTTTGACCAAGTCAATATGAATATTTTTGGATTTTAAAGGCTGTCAGGGTGGTTTTTGTAATTTTTTAAAAGGCGGGGTGGTTTGTGTAAATGGACAATGGGTGAAGGGGTGTAAATGTAATTATCCTCATATAAAAATCAACACCAATCATGATCTAATCCTACGTGTTCTAATATAAGTAAACACATTTCTAAATAATTATATTTTTTATTATCACTATTTTAATTATATTTTAATCAATCAAAACATAATTCATACCAAAGAAGTAAATGAGGCCTAATTCAATTTTGATACTTAAATGTTTTAATTTTTTTTTCCTTTTTTGCAAAATTGGATAGATCATTAGTTTGCCGTCAAAATTAACTGTGCTCACATGAAACACGCGTCAAGCTAGTTTGGGAGGGAAAATTGGCCCCTTTTTCCCTACTTATATGATGGTTGGTTCTACAGATGAGAAAATGACCATTTTCCTCATTTTTTTTCATGTTTTTTTATTTTATTTTTATTTTATTATTATTATTATTTTTTTCTGATTTTGGTATTGTTTTGGCTGACAAAAATTAAAAAATGAGTGCAGCCTCTTTCAATAAGTGTATAAAATGATGAAATTCAAGCTCCCTATACATTCAATTTGGGCCGTACGATCACATTTATGACTAGGCTGGTATCATGTGACCAGCCCAATTTTTGGCAATTGAAATAAGCCCAGCCCGCTTCAGCATTCACAAACACCAAATCGCAGAGATCCAGCCAGTCATACACACAGAGACAGACGCCCGTCCGCCGGGAACTGATTCCGGCATGGCCCATCCACCGCCGTACGAGCCGTACTACCTGGCTGCACCTCCTCCGGACTACGGTTACTCTGCCAGCGACAGAAATGGAATAAACACGCTATTTATCTCTGGTCTTCCTGACGACGTGAAGGCGCGTGAGATTCACAACCTCTTCCGCCGCCGTCCCGGCTTCGAGTCCTGCCAGCTCAAATACACCGGCCGTGGAAATCAGGTTTTATCTCTTTGCTACTAGCTATGTGTTTCTGTGTATCTTTTTTATTTATTTTTAAATAAATAACTACCCAAAAAGTAGAATTTGTGTTCTTTTGACTAATGGTTATTTGTTAGTGTAATCTTTTTTTCGGAATAAATCTGGAAAGTGTTTTTCTGTCTAGAAATAGTTTGATATAAAGAGTATAGGGAGCTCGAATTTGTCTGGTAATAGTAACTCTGATGAGCTTGCGCTTATTTTTTTCCGGAATTGGCAGGTGGTGGCTTTTGCGACCTTTGTGAATCACCAATCAGCAATGGCAGCCCTGCACTCTTTGAATGTGAGTTATTATGTGAAAGTTATTTTTTTGGTCTTTTTCTGTATCAATTTTTAATTTTGCGAACATAAATTAAAATTAATCCATCTTATGTCTAAAATGTTTACTTATTTGGTTGTTGTGTATGCTCGGGATGTCAAAAAACAACAATGGTTGATTAGAAATGGATGAAATGAAATTGAATGAACTACTCAAGCAAAAACCAGAGGACATTTTTCTTCAACTTGGATGTCAAAAATAGTTTCGACTGCATACATAGACTGCTATCAGAAAGGAGGAAATGAAATTGAGTGTACTCGTGCAAAAACCGCAAGACATTTTTCTTTATCCTGGAAGTGGAAAATAGTTTCAACTGCATAGATTGCTATCACGAAGTCTTCTTGTTGATTCTATTGATGAATTTGCATTTTCCTAGAGTAGCGATATTTGAAGTGATTTTGTCTCTATCCTTCGAAGAATTTGGATTTCCAACTTTTTTGTCCATTAACCCCTTTCCAGAGGTGGGATGTCTTTTTATCTTCCCAGCCTCAATTATCTACTTTTGAATATTAAGCATTAGGAAGTTATGCAACTCATTAACTTAAATTTCTTGTTCTTCTATCCCACATCTTAGAAAATAAATATACCATGAAAATCTAGAGATTCAGAGATGGAGGTAAAGGAATGCATAAATTCTCTGCTTCCAGGGGATGCAGGTGTCATAGCTAGACAACAGGATAGGGACAACTCTTGAAGCTGATCTTTTTAGCCTATTCCTTTTCCCATTCATGTGCGTGAATTTTTAAAGTGAAGGGTTTACTAGGTTGCCCATATTAATGCATCAACTCCTCTAAAATTACTCTTAGTCTTCTGGTCCAACTCCAATGATACATCTTCCTAATCTGGTGGGAACTTCCCAATTTCTTCTGATGTTTGTGCATGTTGTACTATATTGCATGTTGATCCATGTTCTCGAGTTTATACATTGGTTAAGAATAAATGAGTACATAAACATATGCAGGGGGTTAAATTTGATCCTCAAACTGGTTCCACTTTGCACATCGAGCTGGCAAGATCAAATTCAAGAAGAAAACATAAACCAGGTTAGCATATATTTTCTCCTAAGGTTTACTCAAAGATGGAATATTCTTAATTCTGGTTAGAGTGATGAATTTTGACTATGCGATGTTTGATTCTGTTTCCCTTTGTCTGATGGTTGACCAGTGCCTTAATATTGTTTACAGGAAGTGGTCCATATGTTGTCATCGATAAAAGGACCACAGCCGATAATGACGCTAAGGAATCATCAAGTGATGATGGTAATTTGCTCTGTTCACCGTTGTTTGTGAAATTTATACTGATATATGAACTTTTAGCATTCTTTTCATCTTCTGAAGTTGGAAGGCTGCTCCCTGACTGCAACTCCATCCCCATCCTTGGGCTGGGGTGGTGGTGCAGGAGATGCCCGTAGGATGAAAGGACACCATTGAATTACTGTCGACTTATGACACGATCAAATTACATTTTTGATCCAGGAGATAGTGATTCTGATGAGCCCACTAGACATCATGATGCTGGGAACCAAGATGATTCAGCAGCCAACAAGAGGTTAGACATGTTTAGCACCTTAATCCCTTCTCCTTATCTTCTAATATGGTCATGACTCGTGCCCCAAATTTTGAGCATCTGAGTTGACAGAGTTTCTCTTAATTCTTCTTGTGAATCTGATGGAACAAATTCTTGTGTTTGACAGCACTGAACAAACAACCAATAGTAATGATGCCTATGCTCAGGAGAGTGTGAGTAACTGTAAAATTTTGTTTATTATGCAATTTGTCCGCAGCTGCCGACCTTGTTCTTTGTTTAAGATCTCATGATCAGTTGCGTTTTGAATGACTGTCATAGGAGCAAGCGGAACAGAGGACAGATGGTGCATGCTCTACCTTGTTTATTGCTAATCTGGGTCCCAACTGTACTGAAGAGGAACTGAAGCAAGTTCTTTCTCAGTAAGTTACCATAAAAATATTGTGAACTGTGTTGCAGCAGTTCTTTTGTTAACAGATGGAAACTGACCTTCAGAACCATCATAGATTTTGGGAAATCAGTTCTCACTTTCCTTTTGATTTCAGATTCCAGGGTTTTAACAGCATCAAGGTTCGTGCCAAAGGTGGGATGCCTGTTGCTTTTGCTGATTTTGAGGTACCAGTCCTGTCCCAGTTTTGGGACCTTTGCAACCGTTTTTTATGAGATTACTGAAAAGAAATTGCTAATACACACAAAATATGGTACTATCAGGCAATTTTTAGTTGTCATTTAGTAAAGCCAAAAATATTTGATGTATGTTCCCTTTTTACAGAGAGTTGAACAAGCAACTGAGGCACTGAATGCACTTCAAGGAAGTTCATTACCATCATCTGACCGGGGCGGCATGCATATAGAGTATCCATCTGCTCAATACTACCATCATGTTATTTTCGTTTTGCAACTAAACTTACTAGGACGTCTATTATTTCTTTTTTCAGATACGCTAGGTCAAAAATGAGGAAGCCCTGAAAAATGAGTAAGAAAGCTGCTCTACCCTGTATCTCTTGAAAGAACATCGTGGGCAACGATGCCCAACATGCGACCCCAGATCATGAGCAAGGATATGCTGCAAATCTGCAATATCACATGCAATTTGAAGGTTCAAACATTCTAATTATGTATGTACAAAACCAATTTTTATGACATACCATGTGGCAACTCCACCAGGTTTGCTTTATTTTGGTGCCATGTTGAGTCAGGTCTTCATCAAACGATTTTATCTGTTGCAAGAACACCCAAGCAACGTGCAATAGAGAGACTAACATGCGTGATCTTCCTGGCACAACCCGCGTGCTGGAACTGATTTGTCTGATCCTAAGAAATAGATGTCCAACTTTGATCACCTGATTGGAGATGCATAAAATGCTTCCTTATAGACACTATGGTTGCTTCCAACCAAAAATATGTATACCTTAATCAGATTCGTCTCTCAGTGAATTAAACAAGGCTTATACCACTAGTGCTATACACAAGGCAAAAATCACAATGGCATCAGACAAAAATGACTGCTTGATGTATAAAGAGATGCTTACAGGCTTGACAAAGTGGCAGTTTACATATCATCTTCATATCAGATCTTGGCTTTGTCTGTTTCCCTGGAATTTTGTCTTGAGTTGAGAGAAAGCTTTGAGCTAAATCGTCCAGACGACTCGTTTACCAGTGGGCCGCTATGTTGCGTGGTCCAACCAGATTCTTCTGCTCCGACTGCCTGCATCAAACCCAGGTCCCAGCAATTGGCTTGAATCCATAGCATCACCTTCAAGTATCCGAAGCACCTATTCAACAAGATATCGACACAAATAAGTTACGAATTAGACCGTTGCATAAGTTTAACAAATTTGAAGTCTTTGTTTCACTTCTTTTCTTGTTACCTTAATTTGGGAATTGGGATCGTTTGTGCGATTAAATGTACCAAATATTTCTTACCTGAGACATATGAGGCCTTGCTTCAGGATCCCGACGTATGCACAACGATGCAGCATGCAACATACAGTAAACCTCATTCTCTGAGTAGTTGGTTCCCAACCGCGGATCTACCAGCTCATCAACGGCATAAGCTTCCAATAATGGTCGCGCCTGTCATCCAACAGACAACAACAAAATAAGTGTCCGATGCTAATCTCATCAACACAACCTTAGACCCTTTGCATTTTGTTTCAGACAAGTACAATGTTCAAGTTACCGAAGTTTACACATTCTGTGAGGCACTGCTGGCCCTTAGGCCTGTTAAGGTCCACCGCTTTACGTCCAGTAACACTGCTAGCCTTTAGGTCTGAATGCACTTCAAGGAAGCTCACTGCCATCATCTGACCATGGCAGCATGCATATAGAGTATCCTTCTGCTTAATACTGCATCATGTTATTTTTGTATTGCAACTAAACTCACTATACGTCTATTATTTCATTTTTAGATACGCAAGGTCAAAAATGAGGAAGCCCTGAAAACTCTACTGTGATGGCAGAGAGAATCAAAGTTGCTCTACCTTATACCATACTTTAAACCCGAGACTCTTGGCAGACCATCATGAGATGCCCAACATGCAACCCCAGATCATCAGCAAGGATATGCTGCAAATTTGCAATATCACATGCAATTGAAGGTTCAAACCTTCTAGTTCTGTATTTACAAAATGTCACGTTTTTAACTGAAAATACGAGTTTGAAAAGGAGCCGTCCAATGGAGAAGATAGCATATGACCGTTCGATTAAAAAGGGGGCTGAAATTGGGAGCAATTGGGGGAAGAATCAGACAAGCGACGTCGTTTGTGAAGAAATTAGGGCTGATTCGCGAGCTAGGGATTTGGCTGAGAACGACAACGTATTGAAAGAAGAAAAAGGGTCCGACAAGGCACCACGCATCGGTTGAGGAACTAACAAGGAAGGCAGCTCTTAGACATTGAGCTGGAGATTGGAGCACTTTTACCTGTCTGCACCAATCAGGAGCTAGGGGCTGAGCATGTTTTCATTTAATGCTTTTGGGACTTGTACTTTTGAAAAGAATTAGGGTATAAGGTTTGTACTCCTGCATTTTTTGAACGTTAATGAAAAATCATACAAGTTCTCTCAATTTTTCTCTATCTTCTTCTCTTCTTCTCCCTTCTTCTTCTTATATCTTCTCATTCTCATCTTTCTCTCTCTGAATATATCGCAATTTCGTTACATTTGGCCTCAGAGTCAAGCGATCCTTAGACTGTAACCATGGCAGAAGGCACTAGATTGAAGGAAATGCATGAAATCCAAAAGAAAACTGAGCTGATGGCAGTGGAAGAAAGAGCAAGTAGACAAGCAAGCGAGGAACAGGTACACACCAGACTGGATAAGCTGGGTGTATCACATGATGGGTTACAGACTGTAGTGATGAGTATGGAGAACACTCTCTCTACTATGCAACAACAACTTCAGAGCATGGTAGATCAGCTACAGATTTATAACTGAGACAAATCAATCTTGGGGGAAGGTCCACCAGCGTCTGTGGAAAGAGCTCATCTTCTCGTGTTGCATCGCAGCCTGTTGCTGATAATGAAACCACAAACACCAACAACATCGCAACTTACAGTGCTCTCCACCGAATGGAGTTTCCTCTCTTCAATGGGGAGGATGTTAGGTCTTGGAAGAGGTGCATTAGGTATTTCAGTATGATACCTATCCCAGAGGATCAAAAGGTTCCACTTGCTACAGTCTATATGGAAGGCATAGTAGAACTTTGGTACCAAAGTCAAGTTGAGAATAGGGGAGTACCAACTTGGAACGAATTAGCGGTAGCTGTGCTAGAGAGGTTTGAGAACCTAGACAATGAGAAGGTGGTTTCTGAATTCAATAGACTTGAGCAAGTAAATGATGTGGATGAATATCTGAAACAACTAGAGGAAATGGAGGCTCACATGCACATATTTAACAAGAACCTAGATGAAGAGTTCTTCATGATGAAGTTTATCAGTGGGCTCAAGGAAGAGATAAAAGGGTATGTAGTTACCATGAGACCCTCAAACCTGAACCAAGTTGTGGTGTTAGCTAGGAAACACCAAGATATTGTGAAAGCAATACTAAAAAAAACCCAAAACACCCAAAGGAGCAATCAAAATAGACCTGTTAGTAAGCCCCTAAACAAGTCCTCACCTTATAAACCATCTTTTAGACCTGGAATAAAACCCAGAAACGATAATACCCATCAAACAAGACTACTGACAGAGGATGAACTGAGAGCCAGGAAGGAAAAGAATTTATGTTATAATTGTGATGAGATTTTTGTACCTGGACACAAATGCAAAGTTAGGTACTCATACATGCTGATGAATGAGGAAGAAGTCAAGACTTATGAGGAAGACACTGGCCAATTGGAAGAACAGAATGAGGATATTGAGGATGAAGACATCACTATTTCACTTCATGCCATATGTGGAAACATTGGCAGTGGCACACTAAGGGTCAAAGGGATAGTTGATAACAAAGAGATCCATATTCTCATTGACAGTAGCAGCACTCACAGCTTCATTGATGAGAAGGTGGTTAGAGCTCTGAGGGTTCAGACTGAATATACTATTCCGATGATGGTTAGTGTGGCAGATGGATACAAACTTCTGAGCAGGGTTATATGCCCCAAATTCAACTGGGAGATACAGGATATCAATTCATCTATCCAGTGAGGGTGTTGAAGTTAGGGGGATGTGACTTTGTGTTGGGATGTGATTAGCTGGGGGCTCACAACCCTGTTGAATTAGACTTTCAACAGCTCACAGTGACTATCAATCTAAAGGGCAGGAGGATTATCTTGAACACATTACCACAGAAGGCTGATCTCAGCTTAGTGACAGCAGATTCTCTGAGTAAGCTTTTGGGAAGGAAATCCTATGGAATGTTTGGACAGTTATTTGTTGTTATTATCTTAGAAGAGCAAGGACCTCAGGACCCTAAAATACTGGATCTTCTCCAACAGTATGAGGAAGTGTTCCAGGAACCAAAGACCCTGCCCCCTAAAAGATCTATAGAACACAACATTGAGTTGGTACCTGATGCTATTCCAAGGAAGCAACACCTTATAGGTATGCTTATGGCCAGAAAGTTGAGATTGAAAACATTGTTAGAGAAATGCTAAGAAGTTGTATTATTAGAACTAGTCAGAGTTCTTTTGTTTCTCCAGTACTGCTTGTGAAGAAAAAGGATGGAGTTTGGAGACTTTGTGTGGACTATAGATATCTTAACAAGTTGACAGTCAAGCACAAAATCCCAATTCCTATTATAGATGAACTACTGGATGAATTGCATGGTGCTAGATACTTCACAAAAGTGGACATGAGATCTGGTATTTTCATATCAGAATGAAGAAGGAAGATGTGTCCAAAACCAGTTTCATCACTCACAGTGGACATTATGAGTTCCTGGTCTTGCCCTTTGGGCTTTGCAATGCCCCCTCCACTTTCCAGGCCTTGATGAACCAGGTTTTTTAACCCTCTCTCAGAAAATTTGTGCTTGTTTTCTTTGATGACATTTTAATATATAGCAAAAGCCTGAATGATCACATACACCATTTGAGAATTGTGTTGGATCTTCTGAAAACACATTAGCTTTATGCAAAAAAGAAAAAATGCTCATTTGCTCAATCTCAAATAGAATACCTTGGTCACATCATCTCACATGAAGGGGTATCCACAAACCCTAGAAAAATAGAGTGCATGAAAAACTGGCCTACTCCAACCACTGTTAAGGCATTAAGGGGGTTCTTAGGATTGACAGGGTACTATAGAGAGTTCATCAAGGGTTATGGAATGATCAGCAAACCCCTTACTACTTTGTTAAAGAAATAAGGGTTCCTCTGGAATGAAGATGATGAAACAACATTCAAAAGGTTGAAAGAAGTGATGACCACTGCACTTGTCCTAGCACTTCCTGATTTCACAAAGCCCTTTGTGGTAGGCCCAGATGTAAGTGGGAAGGGCATTGGTGCTGTCTTAATGCAAGAAGGGAGACCCATAGCCTATTTAAGCAAGGCTTTAGCTGTGAAAAACCTGGGAATGTCCACTTATGAGAAGGAGTTCCTAGCACTTCTATTGGTTGTCACTAAATGGAGACATTACCTTCAAGGCAATCACTTTGTTATCAGAACAGACCAGAAAAGTCTGAAACACTTACTTGATCAAAGAATTGATTCCATACTGCAACAAAATGGGTGACCAAACTGTTGGGGCTTAGTTATGAAGTTCAATATAAGAAAGGAAATACCAATAGAGCTGTTGATGTATTATCCAGGATTGAGCATGATCTTGTTGAAGCTCAATCTAATGCTATTTCTACACAGATACCTCTGTGGGTGTAGGATTTACAAAACAGTTATGAGGGAAACACCCTATTCCAAACCATCTTCCAAGCCAAATCAGTGGATGAACAATCATACCCTGATTACACTTATGAATCAGGTATACTGAGGAGGGGGAACATAATCTGTGTTGGGAGTCATGGTGAAATTACAGAGAAGCTTATCAAGTCCCTACATGACTCAGCATTAGGGGGGCACTCTGGGATAAATGGTACATATCAGAGGATTAAACCATTGTTTTACTGGCCAACTTTAAGGGAAGAAGTTCATAAATGGGTAAGGGAGTGTGAGATTTGTCAGAGAGCCAAACATGACAACAGTGCATACCCTGGACTTCTTCAGCCTCTACCTATCCCTGAACAAGCATGGTCATGTGTATCCATAGATTTTATAGAAGGATTGCCTACATCAGAGGGGAAGGATTCCATTATGGTGGTTGTGGACAGACTCACCAAGTACTCTCACTTCTTGACCCTCAAGCACCCCTATACAGCAACCTCTATTGCAAAAGTCTTTTTTGATCACATATATAAATTGCATGGGCTCCCAGTCAGTATTGTGACTGACAGGGATAAGTTGTTCACCAGCAAATTTTGGCATGAGCTATTTAACTTAGCAGGTGTGTCTCTAGACATGTCATCAGCATATCATCCTCAGAGTGATGGTCAGACAAAAAGGGTGAACCAGTGTCTTGAAAATTACCTGCGATGTATGTGCCACCAACACCCAAAGAAGTGGGCACAGTGGATAACCTTAGCTGAATTCTGGTTCAACACCAATTTCCACACAGATTTGAAAGCCACCCCATTCCAGGCCTTGTATGGATATCCCCCACACCAACTGTCTATTGGACCATATTTGCAGAGCCATCATACTCAAGTGGAGGAACTGATACAGGAGAGAATCAAGATTACTCAACTATTGAAGGAAAATTTACACCAAGCTCAGAATAGGATGAAACTTTTTGCTGATAAGAAAAGATTAGGGAGGGAGTTTATGGTAAGTGATGAGGTATTTCTTAAGCTGCAGCCATACAAGCAGACCACCATTGCATTGAGGAAGCAACTAAAGTTATCTGTGAAGTATTTTAGGCCCTATAAAGTGCTAGAAAAGATTGGGAAGGTGGCTTATAAGCTTGCACTACCTCCTGGAGCAAAGATACACATTGTCTTTCACGTCTCATTGCTGAAGGAAAAGATAGGAGCAAAATATTTTCCCTCAAAAGACCTACCTGAATTTGTAGATGAAGTGTTCAAGGTGTACCCTATAGCTATTCTGGCTTGAAGACTGATACCAAGGAACAATGTTGGGGTTCCTCTAGTGCTGATACAATGGTCTCATGCATCTCCGGATCAAGCCACCTGGGAGGAGTACCATGCTATTGCCTCCAAATTCCCAAATTTTGATCCTTGGGGACAAGGAAGAAAAAATACATGAGTGATTGTCACGTTTTTAACTGAAAATGTGACTTTGAAAAGGAGTCGTCCGATGGAGAAGATAACAGATGACCGTTCGATTAAAAAGAGGGCTGAAATTGGGAGCAATTGGGGGAAGAGTCAGACAAGCGACGTCGTTTGTTAAGAAATTAGGGCTGATTCACGAGCTAGGGATTTGGCTGAGGACGACAACGTATTGAAGGGAGAAAAAGGGTCTGACAAGGCACCACGCGTCTGTTGAGGAACTGACAAGGAAGACAGCTCTCAGACATTGAGCTGGAGATTGGAGCACTTTTGCCTGCCTGCACCACTCAGGAGCTAGGGGCTGAGCATGCTTTCATTTAATGCTTTTGGGGACTTGTACTTTTGAAAACCAGAATTAGGGTATAAGGGTTGTACTGCTGCATTTTTTAAACGTTAATGAAAAATCATACAAGTTCTCTCAACTTCTCTCTATCTTTTTCTTCTTATATCTTCTCCTTCTCATCTTTCTCACTCTGAATATATAGCAATTTCGTTACACAAAACTAATGTTTATGACATACTATTTGGCAACTCCAGCAGGTTTGCTTTATTTTGGTGCCATGTTAAGTCAGGTCTTCATAGAATGACTTTTATCTGTTACGAAAACACCAAGTAACACCGAAGCAATATGTAATAGAGAAACGAACATGCATGATCTTCCTGCCACAGACCACATGCGGGAGTTGATTGTCTGATCTTAAGAAATAGATGTCTAACTTTGATCGCTTGATTGAAGATGCATAATATGCTTCCTCAGAGACACTAAGGTTAGTTCTAGGCAAGGCAAAAATCACAACGGCACCAGACAAAGATGAGTGCTTCAAGTATAAAGAAATGTGTACACTTGACAAATTGGTAGTTTACATATCATTTTCATATCAGGTCTTGGCTTTGGCTGTTTCCCTGACATCGTCCAGACGACTCGTTTACCAGTCCATGTTGCAGCTGGTGATCCAACCAGATTCTTCCACTTCGGTTGCTCGCATCAATACCAAGTATCAAAAGTTGACTCGAATCCTTAGCGAGTATCCGAAGCACCTCTTCTACGAGATGGATTAGGAGATAGAACTTATTTGGTGTAAAATTTGTAGTCTCCCAAATGTATATTGGGATACGGACTCATTTTAGGAATAGGGTTGAATACATGGTTGTAATCAAAGATACCCAATATATTTAACCTTGAACTGGATCAGCCGATTCGATAGGGAACCGGACCGGCCGGTTCGATCGGGAACCGGACCTATGATTGGTCCGGACATTAGTATTAAAACATGGATAGTCAAACCTAGTGTGAACTAGTCAAAACCCATCAAAACGGGGAGGGGGGGTTAAGAAAAAGAGGATAAAGAAGAAGAAAAAATATGTGGTAGGTGGTGGGGATAAGGAGACCAAAGAAAAGAATTTGGTGGGAATGGGGCCCACAATGTAAGATGAAAAGATGTTTCTAATTTTCTAATTAACTTTTCAAATTTAGCTTTGTCAAACACGTACAGTTACAATCAGTTTTCAATTCAATAAAATTGATTCTTAATTTTAGCAGAGTTAAATTTTATTTTATTCTTTTTTATAAATTATGATAGATAAAATATAATATTTTATATATTATTGTGGAAAATTGTATTTAACTTATAAATTATTGAATTTGTTTTTTTTTTTTTTTTTGTTAAGTTTTGTTGAGAATTATTATTGTTGTTAATTGAATGAAATATACTACAAAATTTTCTAAACATTCTTATTTAAATATATTTTGTCTTTTAACTTAATTAATATATATATATATATATTGTGTAATAATATGTTACATATTTAATACATATATATAGTATGGATCGAGTCAATCGATATTTTTGATCCGGTCTAATTGATCAAATCAATAACCCAATGACCCAATAATTTATTCGATTCGATTTTCGGTCTGATCTTCAAAATATTGCCAAAAATACAAGTGTGATACGACAAAAGAATTTATCACAATACTCTCCCAAGTATATTCAATTCTCTCTCTCTCTCTCTCTCTCTATATATATATATTATACATATATATATACTTATATATCTATATCTATACTAATATATAAAAAAAATACATTTCTCACTCACAAATAGCGGTTTATGACACCACGAAATTAATATTTTGGTTATGCCGATAATGCCCCCAAAGTTAGTTTTCTTTTATTTGCTTTCTTTTCTTTACTTTTCTTTTTTTTTTTTGAAATGTAATGTATTGATTTGTATATATATTTACAATAACTTTACAGCTTGCAATAGTATTTTCTATGCACACAGGGACGGCGTGCCACGACGGCTAGTTATTATATAAAGCAAACCCTGTTTTCACTAATAAATGGCGGTTACTTACACCGCAACACTAATTTTTTTGTTATACCAATAATACCCCTAAGTTAGTTTTTATTTCTTTTCTTTTTTTCTTTCTTTTTTAATGCAATGTGTTGATTAATATGTATATTTTCTTATTTACAATAACTTTAAAGTGTGCAATATTATTTTATATGCACGCAGGGACGGCGTGCCATGACGGCTAGTTATTATATAAAAGAAACCCCTTTGTTACTCATAAATGGCGGTTAATAACACCGCACACCACTTTTTTGTAATGCCAAAAATAACCATCAATTGATATGATAACTACTTTAATTTATTCAACTTTTTAAATTTTATATTAATTGATAAATTAGTTTTTTCGTTCTTTTTCTTTTTTTTTTTAATGTGATGTGCTAGTTTATATATTTTATTAGTATTTATTATATAGTTTAAAGCGTAAAAAAATATTTATTATATGTACGCAGGAACGGCGTGCCACGACGGCTAGTACTATTATAAAGAAAATAGGTCTTATAGGCACAAAGTGGTAGTTTTTATACCACTACACTAAATTATTATAATACCAAAAATGCCCTTCAACTTCCCAACTCATGTAATTGAATTAACTACCCAATTAAGTTCCTTTAGAAAAATAATTCCATATAATTACATGTACTCAAAAATTAAATTTACTCGCATTTATTTAAGTTTATTGTTAATTGAAATAGAAATAACATATTAATTAGTATTTGTGTTGCATGTATATATAATAATTGCTATCAATATACCATATATTGTACAAAGTTTTAATTGTTAAATGAATTTGATTAAAATATGTATTGATAATTAATGCATTAGAAAAAAGTTATCAGAAAATTTTTGTATATGGGGTTGTAAAGAAGTGATAAATTTTAATATATAGAAATAAATTATGAGTTTTAATAAAATAAAAGGCATTACTAAAAATTATGTGTGCAGGTACTGCGTGCTATAATTTTTAGTATATATATATATATATATATGTGTGTTTGTGTGTGTGTGTGTGTGTTTCTCTCTACATTTTTTCTGGAGCATCAATATAGATTCCAGAAATTTGAGGTGTTTAAACGTGTGGGTTACTCTGGTAGTAATCCACCAAGGCGTGTTCATGGTTTGCTAATATTTGGAGCAAGATCCAACGTGGAGGAATCTCAAAGATAATGTGTCAAAATCCAATCAGAAGACATGGATTTGTAGACGAGCTAGATTCGAATACGTGGATCGACTGTTACGGGTCAATTCGATTCACAACTATGTATCTATGTGATTAATTGATCTATGTGTACATTATTTATTTATATAAACGAGATTTACTTTTGAATTACTGTTCTAATAAAATTAGTCCTACAAAATGTATTTCTCTTTTCTATTTCTAAATTTTCAATACGATTAGTACTTCAAATCTTTAATTATGTTTACTAAGTTGATCCTGTAATCTGTTGACTCATTCAATATGCATGAAAATATAATATAAAACTAAAATCTAGTCTATGATTAAAATGTTACTATGCAATAAATTTAAAATCTTACTTATATGTTATTATTTAGTGGCTATTCAATATATTGAAGTCATGTAGGCTTACATTTGTACCAATAATTATACATATTATATTTTTTTCTTTTGCTGTTCTTCTGCAATTCTTTATTTCTAGTTCTTTCTAAATCGATGAATATTATAGTATTAATATGTTAGTTATTTCTACGGCAAAACTAGTCTACTTTGCATATAAATCCTTAGTATCATAATAATTCTAAGTGTCATGAGGTCCTATAATTATCTATATATAATAAAACAGAATCATTGATACTATCCACTTAAGTGCCACGTATGCGCAGATGTGTATAGTTTCAATGAGCTCTATTATGCCAAATAGAATTTAACAACTTTTTAGATAAAAGAGAAAAAAAATAATAGTATTTATCCAAAAGAATCTAAGCAATATTATATGTTTATATAAATTTTTTAAGTAAATAAACACATGTTTATCCAATATATATGTATTTATCTTATCTATATATAATAAAATAAAATCATTGAAACTATCTACTTAAGCGCCACGTATACGCAGATGTGGATAGTCTCAACTCAATGAGCTCTATTCTGCCAAATGGAATTTAACAACTTTTTAGATAAACGAGAAAACAATATTAGTATTTATCCAAAATCATCTAATCAATATTATATATTTATATAACTTTTTTAAGTAAATAAAAACATGTTTATCCAATATATATGTATTTATCTTATAGATAACATTCAATAGTTTATCCACAAAAGAATTGTATTTTCTAAAAATTAATTAAATAGAACTATATATAATATTCTTTTAAATATAAAAATAAGTATATAATTAATATATTAAAAATTAAGTTATAAGTATAAAAATACGAAAGCATATTGAACACAAAAAATGAATTTGGATTATTTTACTAACTATTTATCTAAAAAATGAGTGAGTCTTTTGGATAAACAAATAATGGTACACTTATCTAAATTTAAATATAAGATAAATAATATTTTTTTAAGTTCCAAAATAACTAAGTAAAAACTACAAATAATTCAAAATTTAAAATAAAATGAGTAATTGACAAATAATTCCAAATTTAGAAATAAAATAATAGTCAATATTAAAAATATAAGATTATTTTTTAATATGAAAATAAATTTTAGATTAATTGTACCCCTGACTAACTTATCTTTTGGATACATTCAAATTATTTATCAACACTAAATAAAAATAAAATATTTGCTTACATGGAGAAATAAAATTCAAAGAGACACCGGAGAGCTTGGTTTATAAAAGCTAATAAAATAAAAAAATTATAAATAAAGTAATTAATTTTATATGTAAAAAAAATAAAATTTAATATGATAATAATTGCAAATAAAAAAAAGGGTTAATTACACTTAGACCCCCTCTGAAAATGCATAATTACACTTTCCCCCAAAGAAGTTTTGAAATTACACTTACACCCCCTCCAAAAATTCTCTATTTACACTTGACCCCCATTCGTTAAAGTTTGGAAGAAAAATGTTCACGCCAACAAAAATAATTACAATTTTTTTCAAATTTTCCCATTATTTAACATTTTCATGTATATTTTTGTACTTATAAGAGGATAAGTGTAATATATACATATAGAGTGAGGCCAATATTATTATATTTTTTCCTTATAAGTACAAAATTATTATACGAGAATGTTAAGCGAAAGGTAAAAATTGAAAATTTATGTAATTATTTTTGTTGAAATGAATATTTTCCGTCAAAACTGTAACGAATGGAGGTCAGGTGTAAACAGAGAATTTTCAAAGGGGGTGTAAGTGTAATTTCAAAACTTCTTTGGGGGGAAAGTGTAATTATGCATTTTCAGAGGGGGTCTAAGTGTAATTAACCCTAAAAAAATATTGAAAGATGTAAAAGTAAGTTTGAATTTTAAATTTTATCCCTAACCAATTTACCTAAAACAATTTCTAAATCTTTATAAAATCAAATAATCTAACATTTGTCTAATTTAAACAAAAATAAGATATATTTGCTTACAAGGTAAAATAAAATTCGAAGAGGCACAAAAATATTTTAAAAAGTTAATAAAAGAAAAAATATAAATTAATTTAATTTTATAATGTAACAATGACTAATTATAGAAAAATTAATATGTAATATTGTAATTATAAAAAAAACAAAAAAAAATTAATAGATATAAAAACAATTTGAAGAACAAGTAACTCAGTGTAAGAATGAAAAATGTAATTGTTGCCACAAAATCTCCTTAAACAAAAACAAGAGCAACACAATCCCTAAACTTTTAAGAAAGAAGCTCACTGTCTCCCACTTTGATAATCATATTGCCCTTCCTTCTAAAGTTCATGGAGTTGCATTGTCTTTTTATTATTATTATTATTATTATTATTATTATTATTATTATTATTATTGAAAGAGATTTTTTGCCTATTAGTGTTTTTAAACGGGGATTTGCCCTATTTAACCCTGTTAATTTGTTGTATTCTTCTGCTAAATAACAGAGGTAGCAACATTAAGAAGCTCATGAATACGTATAAACACTAAATAAAGTAAATTTTTATATATAAAAAAATTAAAATTTAATATGATAATAATCATAAATAAAAAAAAATATTGAAAGATGTAAAAATAAATTTGAATTTTAGATTGTATCCCTAACCAATTTACCTGAACAAATTTCTAAATCTTTATAAAATCAAATAATCTAACATTTGTTTAATTTCAATAAAAATAAAATATATTTACTAACAAGGTAACTAAAATTCGAAGAGACACAAAACTGCTTTAAAAAGTTAATAAAATAGAAAAATATAAATAAATTTAATTTTATAATATAACAATGACTACGTAATATGATAATAATAAAAAACAAAAAAAAACTAATAGATATAAAAATAAGTTTGAAGAATGTTACTTATTCATTTATTTAAAAAGATCATAAATCTTTTCGATAAAGACAAATTATTATACACTTATCGAAATTATTTATTAGTTATATTTTATCTATATCTACATCTAATAAAACAGAATCATTGAAACTATCCACCTAAGCGCCATGTATACGGAGATGTGGACAACCTCAATGAGCTTTATTCTGCCAAATGAAAATTTACAAATTTTTAGATAAAAAGAAAAAAAAACTATATTTATACTTATCCAAAAGAATCTAATCAATATTATTTGTTTAATCTTTTTTTTAAGTATATAAAAACGTGTTTATTCAAATATATATATATATATATTTATCCAACAAATAAAAGTTCATTTGATTCAAAATATCATTAATATAAATATCAATTATTGTTCATTATATCCAAAAATATGATATATTTCCTAAATTGATTATCCGTTATATAATTATAGTTTCTTATAATATAGCCATAATATTTGATTTTATGATATTTTGTATAAGATCCTATAGGTGATATGATTACTGAATATTTGATACATAATAAACTACAATATCTAAATATTATGTGCATAGATATTAATAATATGAAAAAAAACTATGGATTAGTATATATAAAAAAAATACTACATTTATTGACAATATAATAATTTCTTCTTTTATAACTATTGGTGTTTATCCAAAAAATTCTAAACATCATAGGGAGAATCACTTCATAATTATCAATTAGAAAATTTAAATATTTTTAAAATTCTTATTAATGATAAGATAAGTCAATTTTATAAAACTTATCTACTATTACTTTTTGAAATTCAAAATTACTCAAGATAAAAAGTTTGTAATATTAATAATTACCGGTCTGCAGAAGCAGCACAAAAGTAAATCGCAAGGCTGTAAAATCTTACGCTACAATAGCATGTAAATTTCTCTTTCCACCTTCATAATTTTTCCTTTACTTATATTTTTAGTGAGAATTTCAAAATTTGACAGAGTTATATTTTGCAATCGTCGGTGAAACAAGTATGTACATATTCATATCAATGGTAATGCCAATGATTTTTATTTTTATTTATAATGAGCGATAAACTATTAACTTGAAAATACAACTGTAACACCCCTACTTTACTACACCTAGTTACCACTAATTAATCTTTTATCTCATATCAACTCATTCCATAACGTAATATAAATTATATTTTACGAATATAACAAATATATATATATATATATATATACGACCTGAGATAATCAACACCGCCAAAATTTATATATATACTTCCCACAATTGTACATAACTTAACAAAAAGTTGACCAACGACCAACTGTCCAAAATTTTACACCCAAAAACTTCCACCTTTGATGTCACGGCTGACCCACCTATTCAGTGTCACGGCACGGCTCAAGATCCAATAGTATTAGTCCGAGACCTATCTCCTGAAACGTATGTGGCAAGGAATGAGCTGCCTACTCAATAAGTATAGCCTTTCGGTCTATATATAAGTATACGAACAACCAATCAAGTAAAACAAGTATACCAACACAATCCAACATGCGACATACATTACAGTAGATAAGAAATCACATAGCTACAATAAAATATCAACTCAAGACATAATAGAGGCAATTTAGTTGTTTCCTTAGGGTCCTGCTTAACCAACTTGGAGTGCATCACTCAATGAGTTTAGCCGGCTATCACCATCATCATCGTCACAATCACAATACTCTTTTTTTTCTTTCCATTCTCTTTTCTTTTCTGATATCACACAGCACACAGCTCGTGTGTATCCCATCCTCACTGATATCACACAGCACACAGCTCGCGTGTATCCCATCATCTCTATTGATTAATGACAGCACACAGCTCGTCATCGATCGTATTATTCTAAGCCATTGAGTATGCTCCCCAATTAGTTAAGCCATCGTTTCATTTAATAATCAATACCATTCCTATTTGAGTTCATATCACAATCGATTATACAACCCCACAATCATTCAACCAACATCTGTGCAGCACAATCATACTTTAGCACATAATAGCAATTCCATAGATATAATGATCATCTTAATCACAATCGACATCCATGATCAAGTATATAAACAATCCATATTCATATCTCATAATTATATATATATATATATCCAAAAATTCAATATCAAGTTCTCACATAAACATATAAATATATTTATATCCAACAATTTATATTTATATACATATAAATATATATATATATATATAAACCAATTAGCTATACTTACCTCAAATCTCAAAATGGTCTTGTTAACACGAAAAGCTGCTCAACCCTCCACTTTATCGTCACGTCCTATAGTAAATTATAATTTATACGATCAATAACTCATAAATATCGTAAGTTCTAATTAATATATTATATAATATTCGCATCGTTCTATTTATATAGAAATTCAACCCCCCGTTCCATTTTATTTTAAATAACTTAACTTTCTACACTTCTTAGGTATACTTTTAATTTATCAACTAACTCATATAATTCCATTTTATAAACACCCTCATACCATTATAACTACCGGTGTTAATAATATTTCTAACTTAAATTATTATAAAAATCTTATATTTTCTTAAATAACTTTTCAATAATATTTCTATTAATTCCTATCAATTCCTCGCTATTATATAATATGATTAAACACCAATATATATATATATATAATTAAGTATTTAGTCAATATACCCGATGAAATTGAATACATTAACTACAATAGTAATTAAATCTAGCAAATCTAATAATTCAGTTACCCAATTAGAGCAATCTTATATCAAATGTGATATGTAATATAACACTAGTTTAACTAGTCAAACTCATAAAAATTTTCGATTAAATAGTAAATTGCTCAATATAAACTACATTTAGTAAATGGACTAATTACATAATATAATTATATAAATTAATAAAATTTAAAAACCAAAAATTTCCATACCTGTTTCTTTCTGAGAGAGAGAGAGAGTTTTGAAAATGTTGAAGAAATGCATATGCAAATATTGTATTTTTTTTTGTATGTTTGACAACACCTACATATATATTTATAATATTAATGATATATGAGGTGGTGGTGGGGTGACTCCCACCCCACTTTCTCTCTACATATATATATATATATATATATTATATTAAATTATATTATTATTATATATATATATATATCTTTTATTATTATTATTATTATTATTATTATTATTATATATTTACAATTAATATAATTCGCTCCCAAATATTACAATGAGTTCCAATTCATTCCATTCAAGTTTTATCATATTCCAATTTCAACTTATAATTTATTTATAATTAACTCAAATTTTCTTAATAATTACTAATTAATCTCTCAATTAGTTATAAAATCCTACGAACGTCACAATTCTCCCCTCCTTATAAAAATTTCGTCCCCGAAATTTAACTAACTTACCTGTTCACTTGAATAAATAGGGATATTTGTCTCTCATATGCTCCTCTACTTCCCATGTTGCCTCTCTCGGAGAATGATGACTCCACTTCACTTTCACCATCTGTATCTCGTTATTCCTTAATTTTCTTACACTTCTGTCTAGAATCTCCGTTGTCTCTTCCACATATGTCAACTCCTCAGAAATTTCTATCTCTGGTTCACGGATGACGTGACTAGGATCAGATCGATATCGTCGTAGCATCGAAATATGGAAACATCATGTATTCGTGACAACTCTGGTGGCAATGCTAATCGATACGCTAATGGCCCAATTCTTTCAATAATTTCATACGGTCCAATATATCTCGGACTCAACTTCCCTTGCTTGCCAAATCTTAAGATCCCCTTCCATGGAGCTACCTTCAGAAAAACCTTATCACCTATTTCATATTCCATCTCCCTTCGGTGTTTATCTGTATAACTTTTCTGTCGATCTTGAGCTGCTTTCAGGCACTTTTTCACTATCTGTATCTTTTCCACCGTTTCTTGCACCAATTCCGGACCTTCCAGCTGCCGTGATCCCTCCATATCCCAACATACTGGACTGCGACATCTCCTTCCATATAAAGCTTCGTACGGGGCCATACCGATACTAGAATGAAAACTATTATTGTACGCGAACTCCATCAAAGGTAGATGATCATCCCAGTTACCCTTAAACTCTATTATACAAGCCCTCATCATATCTTCTAGGGTCTGAATTGTTCTTTCTGACTGCCCATCTGTCTGAGGATGAAATGCAGTACTCAAATGTAAATTTGTGCCCATTGCCCTTTGTAAACTTCTCCAAAAATGTGAGATAAATCGAGGATCTCTGTCTGACACAATAGATACAGGCACACCATGTAATCTCACGATCTCGGAAACATACAACTCGGCTAACTTATCCAGAGAATCACCTAGTCGTATCGGCAAGAAATGTGCTGATTTCGTTAGTCTATCTACAATTACCCAAATAGCATCATGCTTCCTGAGTGTACGTGGCAACCCTACGACAAAATCCATAGTAATCTTTTCCCACTTCCATTCCGGTATGGATAAAGGCCGAAGTTTACCTGCTGGTGCCTGATGTTCTGCTTTTACCTGCTGATATGTCATACATTTGGCCACAAACTCTGCCACATCCTTTTTCATTGTCTGCCACCAGTAGTACGGTCTTAAATTCCGATACATCTTTGTAATACCAGGATGCATGGAATATGGTGCATTATGAGCTTCTTGCAAGATCTCTCCTCGTAACCCATCTACGTCAGGTACACAAATTCTCTCCCCGTTCACTATTACTCCATCAGCTCTTATCGAAAAATTTGACTTCTTACCGTGTTTCATTCTCTCCAGCATCCGTAATAAGAAAAGATCCCGAGTCTGTGCTTCTTTGATTTGATCCACAAAGTCTGGCTTAAGTTGCAAGGCTGCCAACAATCCCGCAATCTGATCAACTTCCAATTTCGCATTCATAGATCTCATTTCTAGCAACAATGTCAGATCGTGACTCCCCAAACTGGCTAATGTACTTGAGCTCTTTCTACTCAAAGCATCTGCTACCACGTTTGCTTTCCCTGGATGATAATCAATAGTGTAGTCATAATCCTTCAGCAGTTCTATCCATCTCCTTTGTCTCAAATTCAGTTCCTTTTGAGTCAAAATATACTTCAAACTCTTGTGATCAGTGAAAATCTGAAATTTTTCTCCATACAAATAATGTCTCCATATCTTTAATGCATGCACTATCGCGGCCAACTCCAAATCATGTGTGGAATAATTCAACTCATGAATCCTCAGCTGACGAGATGCATAGGCAATTACTTTTCCGTTCTGCATTAATACACAACCCAAACCCTGTTTTGAAGCATCCGTGTACACTACATATCCACCACTACCAGACGGTAAAACCAAAATCGGAGTTGAGGTCAGTCTTTTCTTCAACTCATCAAAGCTTCGTTGGCACTGTTCAGTCCACTAAAATACTACTCCCTTCCTCAGTAACTTTGTCAAAGGACCGACAATTATGGAGAAACCCTCGACGAATCTCCTATAGTACCCTGCTAACCCCAAGAAACTTCGAACTTCAGTCGCATTCTTCGGTACTCTCCATTCCATAATAGCTTTCACTTTTGAAGGGTCGGGCATAACCCCATCACCCGATATCACATGCCCGAGGAAAACTACCTGATTTATCCAGAATTCACATTTGCTTAGTTTAGCATAAAGCTCTTTCTCCTTCAAAATCTGTAACACTATCCTCAAATGTTGTTCATGCTCTCTCGGCTCCTCGAGTACACCAAAATATCATCTATAAAAACAATAACAAATTGATCCAGGTACTCGTGGAATGTACGATTCATCAATGCCATAAACGCTGCCGGTGCATTTGTTAACCCAAATGGCATTACCAAGAACTCATAGTGACCATAACGTGTGCGAAAAGCTGTTTTCGGTATGTCATTTTCGGCTATCCTCAACTGCCAATACCAGACCTCAAATCGATCTTTGAAAATGTTGTAGCCCCCTTCAATTGATCCAGTAAGTCATCAATCCTCGGCAAAGGATATTTATTCTTCACTGTCACCCTATTCAACTGACGGTAGTCGACACACAATCTCATACTACCATCTTTCTTCTTCACAAATAGCACTGGTGCCCCCCACGGTGAAGTACTCGGTCTGATAAATCCTTTCTCCAACAATTCTTCTATTTGTTTCTTAAGTTCTTGCAATTCCACTGGGCCATTCTATACGGTGCAATAGAAATCGGGGCAACTCCTGGAAGAGTTTCTATTGTAAAGTCCACTTCCCTATGTGGTGGCAAACCTGGTAAGTCATCAGGGAACACTTCAGGAAAATCTCTCACTATAGGAATTTCCTCCAACGTGAGATTAACCTTCTCTGCATCTATCACATGAGCTAGATATGCCTCACATCCTTCTAGCATTAATCGTCTTGCCTCCATGGCTGATATTACACAAACTGGCACTACTTGCCGCTCCCCCACGAATACTACTTTTGGCTGGCCGGAAGATTCAATCATCACTTCCTTTTTATAACAATCAACCACTGCTTTATGTTGTGCTAACCAATCCATCCCCAAAATTACATCAAACTCCTTCAAATTCATCACTACGAGATCCCCAGGCAAATTTACATCTCCAATCCTCACCAAACTCCCCTTCCTAACACTATTCACTACTACACCCCCTCCCACAGGTAGATAAACCATCAAATTATATCCCAAAGGACTATTCTCACCTGGTATTTTTGATGCAAATTCTGATGATATATATATGAATGCGTGGAGCCAGGATCAATCAAAACATAAGCCTCAACATTAAATAACAAGATCGTACCTGATATTACGTCATTCGAAGCTGGAGCTTCCTCTCTGGTCATGTTGTATATTCTTGCTTGGGTCTGTCTCTGAGTGACTTGTGCTCCGGACCCCCTCGCACCCCCATCAGCAGTGTGGTCACCATCTCTGTTACCAGTGCCTCTACCCCTACCTCTGCCTCTACCTCTCTCAACTCCTCGGCCACTGCTCCCAATACTGCTTTGACTTTGGGTCCCTCTGGACGCACTTCCACCTAAACTCGTGGTCTGACTAGGACAATCTCTATATATGTGTCCTCTACCTCCGCAGTTATAACAAATCCTGGGTATAGCATCTGGTCCCCAACACTGTCCTGAATGTCGCCTCCCACAAGTAGAACAACTAGAAGTGAAAGCTGACCCCCTGCTGTAACTCTGTCCAGCTCCCCTACCTGATCCAATAGAAGGCATAGTAAATGAACTGCGCTCGATCGAACCTCTATTGAAACCCGTTGGTCCACTGAACCTCGGTCCACTACTTCCTCGGAAAGTAGGTCCACCACGCGAAAAGTTCCCTCCTGCTGCAGAAAATGATCGACCTGTTCCCCTCTTGGTCAACCTACTCGACTCCCCCACTGCATATGTTGATTTTCTCTTTTCTGACATCTTCTTCTTCTCTTCGGTTACAGCCTCTTCAATCCGAACCGCTGACTCAACAAGAGTTTTGAAATTCGTAATTCTAACTGCCAGACCCTTTTTTATCTCCGGTCGTAGCCCCTGCTCAAAACGGTAACAACGATCCTCCTGTGTCGCTATTGCTTCTGGTGCATACTTGGCTAATGCAGCAAAACGAAGTTCATATTCTGCCACTGTCTGATCATCTCCTTGCACTAAGTTTAGAAATTCCATCATCTTCTTATCTTGATACATCTTAGGTCTGTATTTATCATCGAACTCGCTCTGAAACTCAGCCCAAGTTATCTCTCTTGGCTCATATGCCCTCTTTACGGACCTCCACCAAATCAAGGCATTCCCCACGAACAAAGAAACAACATACTTCAGTCGATTCTCCGGAGTACAGTTCACTAAGTTCAGCACGTCTTCGACCTTTTCCCACCATCTCTCAGCAATCTCAGGATCTAAGGTACCTTCAAATTCAGCAGCTCCCATCGTTCTGATTCTTTCATAGTTACGATCAATTGTAGTAACTGCTAGTGCTGGCGCTGGAGCAGGTGCCTGCGCCTGTGCAAGAAATTGTGCTTGGGCTTGTGCTTGGGCCTGGAGGGCCATCTGAAGAATCTGTGCAAATTCTGGTGGTAACCCCACCGCTGGAGCACCACCAGGAGGAATAGGAGCATCACCACCAACGCCCTCTCGACCTATCTCCACCCCACCTGCACTCGCAAGTGCAATCGAGCCCTCTTCGGACTCCCCTGACACTTCCCTACCAGCTACTGGGTCAGCACGTGCACCTTGAGAAACCATCCTACATTAGACAATTCAGTCATTAGACACATCTCATAGCCAACCAATCACCCTAGAAACGTAGACCTGCTCTGATACCACCTAATGTAACACCCCCTACTTTACTACACCTAGTTACCACTAATTAATCTTTTATCTCATATCAACTCATTCCATAACGTAATATAAATTATATTTTACGAATATAACAAATATATATATATACGACCTGAGATAATCAACACCGCCAAAATTTATATATATACTTCCCACAATTGTACATAACTTAACAAAAAGTTGACCAACGACCAACTGTCCAAAATTTTACACCCAAAAACTTCCACCTTTGATGTCACGGCTGACCCACCTATTCAGTGTCACGGCACGGCTCAAGATCCAATAGTATTAGTCCGAGACCTATCTCCTAAAACGTATGTGGCAAGGAATGAGCTGCCTACTCAATAAGTATAGCCTTTCGGTCTATATATAAGTATACGAGCAACCAATCAAGTATAAAACAAGTATACCAACACAATCCAACATGCGACATACATTACAGTAGATAAGAAATCACATAGCTACAATAAAATATCAACTCAAGACATAATAGAGGCAATTTAGTTGTTTCCTTAGGGTCCTGCTTAACCAACTTGGAGTGCATCACTCAATGAGCTTAGCCGGCTATCACCATCATCATCGTCACAATCACAATACTCTTTTTTTTCTTTCCATTCTCTTTTCTTTTCTGATATCACACAGCACACAGCTCGTGTGTATCCCATCCTCACTGATATCACACAGCACACAGCTCGTGTGTATCCCATCATCTCTATTGATTAATGACAGCACACAGCTCGTCATCGATCGTATTATTCTAAGCCATTGAGTATGCTCCCCAATTAGTTAAGCCATCGTTTCATTTAATAATCAATACCATTCCTATTTGAGTTCATATCACAATCGATTATACAACCCCACAATCATTCAACCAACATCTGTGCAGCACAATCATACTTTAGCACATAATAGCAATTCCACAAATATAACGATCATCTTAATCACAATCGACATCCATGATCAAGTATATAAACAATCCATATTCATATCTCATAATTATATATATATATATATCCAAAAATTCAATATCAAGTTCTCACATAAACATATAAATATATTTATATCCAACAATTTATATTTATATACATATAAATATATATATATAAACCAATTAGCTATACTTACCTCAAATCTCAAAATGGTCTTGTCAACACGAAAAGTTGCTCAACCCTCCACTTTATCGTCACGTCCTATAGTAAATTATAATTTATACGATCAATAACTCATAAATATCGTAAGTTCTAATTAATATATTATATAATATTTGCATCGTTCTATTTATATAGAAATTCAACCCCCCGTTCCATTTTATTTTAAATAACTTAACTTTCTACACTTCTTAGGTATACTTTTAATTTATCAACTAACTCATATAATTCCATTTTATAAAAACCCTCATACCATTATAACTACCGGTGTTAATAATATTTCTAACTTAAATTATTATAAAAATCTTATATTTTCTTAAATAACTTTTCAATAATATTTCTATTAATTCCTATCAATTCCTCGCTATTATATAATATGATTAAACACCAATAATATATATATATATATATATATAATTAAGTATTTAGTCAATATACCCGATGAAATTGAATACATTAACTACAATAGTAATTAAATCTAGCAAATCTAATAATTTAGTTACCCAATTATAGCAATCTTATATCAAATGTGATATGTAATATAACACTAGTTTAACTAGTCAAACTCATAAAATTTTCCGATTAAATAGTAAATTGCTCAATATAAACTACATTTAGTAAATGGACTAATTACATAATATAATTATATAAATTAATAAAATTTAAAAACCAAAAATTTCCATACCTGTTTCTTTCCGAGAGAGAGAGAGAGAGAGTTTTGAAAATGTTGAAGAAATGCATATGCAAATATTGTATTTTTTTGTATGTTTGACAACACATACATATATATATATTTATAATATTAATGATATATGAGGTGGTGGTGGGGTGACTCCCACCCCACTTTCTCTCTACATATATATATATATATATATTATATTAAATTATATTATATTATTATATATATATCTTTTTTATTATTATTATTATTATTATTATTATTATTATTATTATTATATATTTACAATTAATATAATTCGCTCCCAAATATTACAATGAGTTTCAATTTATTCCGTTCAAGTTTTATTATATTTCAATTTCAACTTATAATTTATTTATAATTAACTCAAATTTTCTTAATAATTACTAATTAATCTCTCAATTAGTTATAAAATCCTACGAACGTCACAACAACAATGTTTCTAAAGCGACCAATTGTTATTACAATATTCAGTGCACAGTATAACAACATCTTTCGATCCACGGTATAATAACAAATCCACATCTACCAACATCAATCAAAGGAATAATACAAAATCCTACAAATTAACAACTTCCTGCATGTGTAGTACTCGAACGCACGACCTCTTAGTTGTGGGACCTCAACCTCACCACTCGGACAAGAGATCATCGGTAATGCCAATGATTTATAATTCAATCATTGACAAGTTCGGCATTTATTCTGCATTTTTATGTTTCAATAAGACACAATTTCTCTAATTTTAATTATTTTTTCCTGAATATCTAACATTATTAATTTGTTTTGTTAGTTATTGCACCGCGAAATGCATTAATTAAAAAATTGTTAATCAAGGATTTGTTATGACATTTCAAAAATCATGAATTCCTCCTATTTGTCCTCTTCTCTTAATCATTTTAATTTTGAATTATTTATTAAATACTAATTTTGTTTTAAAATTAAAATTATTTGTATTATTTATTTATTTATTATTAAAGCACACGTTTGCTCTATGGTAGCCTTTTTTGAATTTTTTTTACCACTTAATGAAATAACGTATTTTTTACTAAGATAATTATTTACCTTATTTATTTTTATTTTGAAGCACATGTTCATTATTCATTTTAAAGCACATATTCACTGTTTAACTTTATCCAAAAAATTCACTTATCATTTAAGATAATTAGTTAGTAAAAAGTTTACCTTCATTTTTATATTCAATACACGTTTGTATGTTTCTACTAATTAATTACTTTAACTTTAAGTTTTAAATTCTTTATTGTTTATTTATTTTTATATTTTAAATTTTAAATTATTTATTTCTTTATTTATTGAAATACAATTCTCCTGTGCCTTGGCACATGGTACTAACTAATTTTAGTTATATTTCAATACCGACTACTCTGTGTAAATTTTAAAGTTGATTATTTGTTATAATACTATATGTTTGTACTGTTTTTCATCCTCTCTCACTGCAACATATTTTCTTGTACAACGTCAATTTGGGAACTGGCACACATCAAATTGTCCTATGTTGATATTTCATGAGTGAAAAATAAAATCGAGCATAAACTTCACACGTGAATTATTCATATATAACAGAGTATTTTATGCTAGAACAAATAATTAAGAGAAAACTAGGGAATACAAGCAACCATAAAACACTGGAAATGGAAGTGTTATAGGATCTTGAGAGTGCCTTCCCCTGCAAATATACTAGGTCACAGTAACATGTGGAATATGGGACAATGATCTCCACCCTGGACTACCATTCTTATATTGTTTCCCTAGATGGAAGGAATCCTCGACCGTCAAATGCTCAAGCGATGATGCCTTGCGGAGGAGCTGATGTGGTAGCTTGGTTAACCAGCAACGACTGATCTTCAACTTCTTGAGACACGGCATTATCAACATTGTGGCACTGCCTTCTTCTTCAGCCGTTATGTCTTCCCATTCTTCCCAGCTTAGACAGCTTGAGAAACTTAGTTTCTTCAACTTTGGAAAGCTTATCATCACACCCGAGGATCCCATTGAGCCGTCCATACCCCTTGCTATTCCCAGGAATTCACTGCCCACAAACTTCAATCCTCTCATCTTCTTCACTGAAAGCTCTTCCAGTTCTGGCAGCTTCCCCAGACAAGGCAATGTTGAGGTGTACCTGCATTCTTGAATTTGAAGAACTCTCAGTTGATTGAGACATGAGCTGATCCAGCCTGGGATCTTTGTTCCCTTGTAGCCAAAAATCGTCAACTCATGCAAGTTTGGAGGCGGCTGCAGAGCCTCCAGTGCCTCATTTCTTACCAACACCTCTTCTTCTGTTCTCCCCATTGCATCGATAAAGCGGATTGTTAGTTTCTGAAGTTGTATCTTGCTCCGGAGTTCTGCCTTCTTGGCCTCATCCACATCTTCTGTATCATGAAGCCTTATTGTCAGCCATAGAGATCCACTGAGTTGGTCCAACTTCTTCAAATATCCAATTTTGCTCCAACCTTTTCCAGCATAGAACGCTCTCAAAGTACGAAGACCAGTTAATTGCTCGAGCCCTTGGGGAACTTGATGGAGACTCTCAGTCCAATCGTTAGGAAGGTGTCTTAGATTTACGAGTTGTTCGATCCCTTCTGGAAGTGTGGAGAGACTTGGACAGCATACAAGATTCAAGGTCCGTAGATCCCTGCACTTGTATATAGTTTCAGGCAACTCTTTTATGGATAAATTCCAACTCAAGTCCAGGTGTCTCAAGTGAACCAACTTCCCAATTTCCCTTGGTATTTCTTTCAACATGCAGTCGCTCAAATATAGAGTTTGCAAGTTATATAACTTGCATACACTTTGAAGAACATGTGCTACCGACTCATTACAACTCATGTCGAAGTACCTCAAGTGAATTAAGCTCCCTATTATTCGTTCAATATCGTGCGACCTGGACTGAGATAAACTGCGTATCCTCGCCTCCACTCTCCCATACACATTCTGACCTTTGGTATTCATGAGAAATTGAGTAAAATCATGCACTACATCATGCATCTTGCAATAAGCTTGACTACCTTTTTCCACAAAGTCTTGAAAGAAAGAATGTTTTCTCAAATAGTTGAAGTACTCTATGCCTCTAAATTCCATGTCACCCCTGCTTTCAGATGAGCTCAGACAGCCTAGAGCCACCCACTTTCTTATCAACTTCTCCACATTAATCTCCGAGCCCCTAGGAAGTATGGCACAATATGAGAAGCACTGCTTAATTGGTGGGGACATATCGTTGTAGCTTAAAAGCAAATGAGGAAAAACCTCAACTTCTGCTACCTCCAGTTGCCATATATTGCTGTCCAAGATACTATCCCACTCTTCTTTAGTGTCTTTAAATCGCAAAAGGCTTCCCAGTAACTTAGCAGCAAGCGGCGAACCATTGCACTTGTTAGCTATTCTTTTACCGGTCTCTTGTAATTTCTGGCATTCCTCTTTACTCCTTCCGAAAAAAGCTACACGTTTCATTAACAGCCAACAGTGCTTGTTAGATAGTCGGCCTAAATGTTGAATCTCAGCGGTGCCCATCCTTCTTGCCACACTTTCGCTTCTTGTTGTCACCAAAATTTTACTTCCAGGGCTACAGGAGTTAAACGATGCTTTCAAGGGTTTCCATTTCCGAATGTCCTTTATCCAAACATTATCTAGGACAAGAAGAATCTTTTTGCCCGAAACAGAGTCCTTTAAATGATTTTGCAGCGGCTTCAGTCTATTGAGATGTGGTGTCCTTCCTGTAACAACCTCAATGATATCTTTAGCAATTCTAACCTCATCGGAAACATCAGAAACACAAACCCAAATCCTTAGTTGGAAACTGTTTACCAGACTATCATCATTGTACACGAGTTGAGCAAGAGTGGTCTTCCCAATTCCCCCTACCCCAACTATAGAATAACTTGGGGGCCTACTTGATGTTTTTGGCCAACAACTTCAAGCATGAGTTTTCTCACAAGAGTATCTTTATCAGCTTCTCGGCCATGTATTTCTGATACATCAACCAATGAAGTAGATCCAACTCTAACTGATTCTTGGGCAACAACAGGATTATTAACTATGAGGTTAAATCGATCTTTCTCCCTCACTATCATATCCACCCTTTCTTTCAAATCCTTTATCTTTATGGCATTATCTCGAACAGTTGCAACTGGGATAAAAGGACATACCTTCATCCTCGGCAAATCAAAATCCTGAGATCCTTCAATCTGAAGCTTGAGAGCAGCAAAGTTCCATTCATCCAGCACGTCGTCTATTTCACAACAGACATCTTCCAGCCTTTTCAGCCAATTTCGGATTGTCGTCTCTTTGTAACTTCTCATTTCTGCATCGTCCAGCGCATTCCTCACTGTGTTCAAAAAGGAGGACAGAGAGCTTACTTCTTTTTCCACTCCTCTCAACATATTCACCTGTTGTCGAATCTTTTCCTCTGTCAATCTCTCCAGCGCCATGGAAACAATAGCATCAGCCATCCCTCTTGCTGTAAGTATACTAGAGCAATTGCGTCAAATTGGGAACTCTTTCTTGCAGGTTATCCTCTTTGATGGATGGGAAAAAGACTTAAAAAGCATCTTTCATCGGCATTGTAATTAGTAGGCAAAATGCAATTTACCCTTATGTATTATCCGAAAATAGCAATTTACCTCCTTGTATTAAAAAAATAAGTAATTTAACTCTTTATGTTTTCAAAAATGAAGCAAAATACCCTCCTCATACGAGAGGTGCAATACACGCGCCTTATGTGCGACTGTGATTAAATTTTAGCTATAAATGACATTTATGCCCTTAGTTTTTAACTGTTAGATCTTGTTTGATATATATATTAATGGTGGAGATTTGGTGAACAAATCAAGGGCTTAGATCTTTCTTTATTTAGATCTACGGTTTATATTTACATATAAAATCAATGGCCCATATCCATTTGAATTAGATCAATGGTTCAGATTTTACACAAGTTATAAATATAAATTATGAATTATATATACATATAATATATATATATAAATTATACATATATATACAATATATGCATAATAATAATAAAAAGATATACAAAAAAAAATAAAAAAACAGGGGAGGCACGCCGGCGACGAGGGGGAAGGGGGCGGGCGCCGGCGACAAGGGGGAGGGGAGGGGAAGGGTCTCGCCGGAAGAGGGGAAGGAGGGGAAGGGGCCGGGATCTGGGGAGGGGAAGCGAGCGGGATTTGTGGGAAGGGAAAGGGGGCGACGGGAAAGGGAAAGGGAGGGAGGCGGCTGCTGCTCAAGGGGGAGGGGGTCGGCGGCTGCACAAGGGGGGGAGGGGCCAACAGGAAAGGAAAAGGGGAGGGGGGGCTGCTAGGGAGGGGAAGGGGGGTGGGCGCCGACGATGAGGGGAAGGGGGCGGGCGCCGGCGGCGGTGGCAGAAGACGGCGGCGGGAAAGGGAAGGGAAAGGTGAAGGGGCGTCGGCGCCGCTGGTTGGCTATACATATATAGATTATATATATATATCATAAATGTATCTATTTATTTTAAAAAATATGTTTTGAATTTTTTTTTAAAACTTTATATGTAAATTGAATCTGGACCGTCGGTTTGTATTAGATAAAATCCAATGGTTGTAAAATAAAACTAAAAAAATAGAAATGGGCGCGTACATCCCACCCATTGCATGAGGGGGGTATTTTACTTATTTTCTTAAAACACAAGGGAGTAAATTGTTTTTTTCGATAACACAGGAGGGTAAATTGCATTTTACCCGTAATTAGTAGTATACATACTTATCAGTTATTTTGAGCAGCCTCCGCTATCCCTAAAAAAAAAAAACACATGTGGTCACGTGGACATGTCCCTAAAAAGTCTGATTAGCACAAGCATTAGGTAGGTAGCATCATCTGGTGCCCCGGAATGTTGTTCATACCTTGGGGGAAAATTATAAAAATTTCACATTTATGGGACCACGAATATCTTTTATTACAACATTTAATATCGTTCTAGTTCTGATATATCGGCCTAACGGTCTCATTCACTAATTTGATTATTGAAGTAGGGCTTAGGTCGGCACCTTTATTGTCTGTACAGATTTTCAATTTATTTTTCTCACCCACCGAATTAGTTTATAAGACATCCCATTTGTATGATCTCGCGATCGTAACTGATGGGGTAAAATTCGGGAAGAATAAGATCAAAGCACACTAACACGCGTCAAGTCAAGAATTTTCAACTTCTTCTTTTTATTCTTCTTCCAAAAGTCGTAAGTGCCCTTTACAATGGATTGAACGTCCTATTTATAGTAAATCAATCATGAAAGTGGAGAGGCGTAAAGACAGATTTATCCACCGACCGCCTATCATCTGACGAATATAATTTACTGACTAGGGATAACTCGGTAATTTACATTGCCCCACTAACTTACAAGTACACTAAAATGACCGAGGGTAACCCGGTAATTACATACACAACCAGGGGTATTTTGGTAATTTAATATATGGGTTTGTCTTGTTACCATCAGCAGACCCCCAACTTCCAAATGCGATGGAAAATTTTGGAAGTTCTCATAAGCAGTTTGTATTTGATGCAACCTATTCCTTTTAGCAGTTTTCCCTTGATGCAAACTCTTCCCATATTAGGACTCTCGTTGATCTCTTTATAATTTCTGGGTGACATTCTGATTTCTCCTTCTGCTCCTGTCTCATTTATGTTGTCGCTTCCAGCTATAATATAACAAATGTCCAAATGTGTTGGTTCGGGTATATAGCTTTCTTCTTCCCTTCCTCTCGTCTTTCTCTTGTTATAATTTTATTTACGAGTACACATAGAACTCGGAAAGTCGTCGAACGTTAGTCCGAAATATATCTAGTGATCAAACTGTGGGAGGAGGTGCACGGGGGCACTTTCTGAGGGACGGAACCATGGCGCCGCGCAAGAGGGGGAACTCCGGCGGCCTCATGGCAGAGGTCGGTCGAGGCACACTGCCTCGACAGGAATCTGGTCGAGGTAACGTGCCTCGACCTGGATTTGGTCGAGGCGCATCGCCTCGGCCAGGATCAGGGCGAGGCAATCTATCTCGGCCGGATTTTGGCCAAGGGCCTCTCCGTGCCCTCGCCACGTATCCCGTTCCTGAAAACGATGAGGATTTCCAACTTTAGGTTATTAAAGCGATTAGGAATTTTCCCGTGTGTCATTCGGATTCGTTGGGTATTTCCATAGGATCGAGTTCTAAAGAGTTTGACCATCCTCTTTCCCCTCTTGAGGAGAATTTAGATGAGTCCGGTGGTGATGGTACTGAGTCGTCGGCAGCCCCCTAATCCAAATCTCATTGCCGCATTATGGATTTTGGGAATTGCCATAGTTGTATGAGTTTTGAGGAGTTTCATGTTCTTGATGGCAAAGTTAATCCTTTTTCTGAGTTCACCCTTCTTCTTCCAGTGTACGTGACAGGATTAAACACCCTCCTTCAGGATTCTTCACAGCTTATTTGTTCTTCTTTGCCTCAGGCTTCACGCTTTCTCCTCATCCTCTTCTGTTAGAGATAATTACGCGTACTACTCTGAGCATCAGCCAATTTTACTCCAAACTCCTTCACATGCTTCGAAGGGTTCCTTCAACTCTTTAGGGATCTCGACTTGACCCATTCCTTCGAGGCTTTCTACACTCTATTCACCCTTAGGAAGGTCCCAAACGACTCATACTTCTATTTCTACCCCCGTGGTGGCTGCAAGTTTTTGGAGGGGAGTGCTTCCTCGAAAGATCCTGGAAGGAAAAGTTCGTTTATGTAAAAGACCTAGACTGGGGGTTGGTGACTCCTTGGGGGAGTCGCCTCTCGTGTCTAATCATGTTTATGATCTTCGTATGTCATTTATTGGGGAAGGGTTGTTTGACCAACTTCTTGATGTCAAGTCTTTAATTTCTGATGGTATTGCATTACTTGATTTTGCCCTTTGTTATTTTTTCCTCTCCGTACAAACTTTTCTCCTTGTCATCTCATTCATTCGTGGTTGTCATTTGCAGGAAAGAAAGTTACCCTCCACGATGATCAACGCTTCAAGACAGATCGTGAGAGGGAAAATGCTCAGCGGTCTCGCAACCCTCCTCCTCCCCTTTCGAGCTGATGGGGTAAAATTCGGAAAGAATAAGATCAAAGCACACTAACACGCCTCAAGTCAAGAACTTTCAACTTCTCTTTATTCTTCTTCCAAAAGTAGTAAGTGCCCTTTATCTGACGAATACAATTTACTAACTAGGGATAACTTGATAATTTACCTTGCCTTATTAACTTACAAATACACTAAAATGACCGATAGTAATTCAATAATTACATACACGATCAAAAGTATTTTGGTAATTTAATATCTGAGTTTGTCTTGTTACCATCAGTAACACATCAACATTCATTGCCTCGGTTGCCTGTTCAACTCTCCGTAAGAAGGGAACATACATGAAATTGACAAAAGAAAAAGTAAATAAAGAATTATTACTATGACCTTGATTATTACGATTTCAAAACGAGAAGAGGCGGAGTTACCGTTTCTAAGGACAAGTGGAGAGAGCCACGAAGCTAGAAGAAGGACAAATACACACACTCTCCAATCTCGATGTGGAAAACTGGAGATGCACGTGATCACGCGTTATCTTGATACATGAGTTGGTAGCAAAGGATGGTTGGTTGGTACCTAATAATACATGTGCAAATCATATCAAACTTTAGTGGACATGGGCACGTGATGACATGATTTCTTAATAGAAACGTTAAATATTATTTGTTAGGGTAAATTACAGTGACACCCCTGACGTTAAATTCAATTACACAAACACTCTTTATGTTTTATAAAATTATAACTGCACTCCTGATATTGTAATTGTATTACAACTACACCCCTTATTTAAAGGTAAAGCTTACACTAATATACCCCCTGAAAAATTTTACACTAACGCCCCTCAGGGGGTGTAGCTGTAATTTCGCAAAAAACAGGAGGTGTTTGTGTAATTGGATCTAATCTCAGGAGGTGTCAATGTAATTTACTCTATTTGTTACTGTTACTGTTTGAAGAAATTAATAATCGTCGTACGTGGTTCTTAGTGAGTATAAAAAAAATGTGGCATGAGATGAACAAAAAAATATGAGAAAATTCAAAAGAAGGAAATTTATGAGAAGAAAGAACTGTGGAATAGTATGTTGAGAAAAAAAAAATTATAATTGCGATATTATTAAAAATATTGAAATTACTATTTTAATTATTTTTTTCTAAAAGAACAATTAACTTAAAGAATAAATTTGAGTATTCTAACATCAGTACGACATAAAACTTTTTTTATAATATCATTCGTCGTTGTCGCACGCGATCCCCTAAGTATATAAATAAAATTGTGGTGTGAAATGAAGAAAAAAAAATGAAAAAAGAAACCATTGTGGTGTAAGATATGAGAAAGAAAAAAGTTTGTGAGAAGAAAGAAGTGTGAAGTATGAGGTGAGAGAAATAAGGGGTAGTGGGTTGTGAGAAAAAAATTATTATGATTGTGAAATTATTAAAAATTATTGAAATTATTATTCTGATCATTTTTTTTCTAAAAAGAATAAATTAAAAGTAAATTTGAATATTAATACGACATAAAAAAATTTGTATAAATATATTAAACCAAATCACATTATTAGTCTCATATCTCTTGTTTTTCAAATGTACTTTAGCGATCCCTCGTCTCTTAAATTTGTCCTATTAAAGTCATTGACCATTACATTTAACGGAATTTAAATTATAAAAGATAAAATATTGAAAAGGGGTAAAATTTCGGGGGGGGGGGGGGGGGGGGGAATCAAATTCCTATATTATTCTTTCATAAAATATTTACCTAACGTATTATAATCTTATTTGAATGAAAAAATACAAAACTAGGTATAAAATAAATGTTATTGATTAAAATCACTTGAAAAAAATAAGTTTCAAATGCCGTTATAATAATATCACATCACGTACTATAATTTATTTTGTATTAAAAACATCAACATCAATTCCTCACTGATGCCCACAAAATACATGAGTGTTTAACATCATGTATTCTTCTTAGTTTCGGTAGTTTATCTTTTTTTCTTCACAAGTTCTTGTCTGGTAGTACTTTGCAAGGATTTTAATGTAACACACGGTTTACCTTGCTTAACGAAGTCGGCACTAATTGCAGTGATTTCATCTTTCATGATGTGGAGAATTGCAATGACAATTATTTTATACATCGTCTTGTATTTTTTTTTTTTCATGTAAATAAGATTATAATATGTTATGTAAAATTTTATATTATTACAATGGGGAAAATCTCGCTTTTGGTTCCACTAGATAAGGTCGTTATCAGTTTTGGTCCCTCGCTTTACGGGGTTAACACTTTTGGTTCTAAAACTCTAAAATTCTGACATTATTGGTCCCACGCCGTTAAATTTAACGGAAATGGCACATGTTGGAACATGTGCCATCAGTCAATGGCCGTTGACCTGACCCAAAAATGGCCAAATTCTATTTACCCCCCAATATTTCTTAAAAAAATGCTAAAACACCCCTGTATTTTAAAAATAAGCTAAAAATCCCAACTTTTTTTTTAAAAAAAAAATTCCTGTCTGAACTCATTTGACTAAAGTACCTCTCTTGATATTATAAATCAACATCCTTTATTTATTTTATTTTTAGATTTTTTTTGTGAGATCATTTGTATTTTCTTCCTTCTAAAAACATAAATATTTTTTTTCAAAATATATTTATATAAATATCAAAATTTCATAAAAGAATATATTTTTTTATTTCTTATAATTTAAATTGCAAATTAAATTAGCATCACATAAAAAAATTATAACAAAGTTTATTTTAAAATTTAAATGGTAATTTATCTTTTAATAACCATTATACTTTATAATGGTAAGTTAATTTTAAATATTATTTATAATAAATAATTTAATTTCTCAAAATCTATGTAAATTACAAGAATAATTTAAGTTAGTTAATAATATATAATTGTTATAATTGATTAATATTTACATTCATACAGATTTTTAAATTTGAAAATTAGTATATTAATTTTTTATTTGATGATAATTTAATTTTTCAATATAAATTATAAGAAATAAAAAATATATTTATTTAAGTATACTAAAAATATATATATATATATATATTTTGAAATATATTTAAATATCAAAATATCATAAAAGTATATCAAATTTTTTATTTCTTATAATTTAAATTGAAAATTAAATTAGCATCACATAAAAATTAATATACTAAAGTTTATTTTTAAAATTTAAATATCTATATAAATATAAATATTAATAAATTATAACAATTATATATTATTAACTAATTTGAAGTATTATTTAATTTAAATATTTGAATAATTATACATATAAAAAATCATATATATTATCACTGTAATTTAATTTAAATAGTAATTTAGTTTTCATAACCATTATACTTTATAATGTAAGTTAATTTTAAATATTATTTATAATAAATAATTTAATTTGTTTAAGTTAATTTTAAATATTATTTATAATAAATAATTTAATTTGTTTAAGTTAATTTTAAATATTATTTATAATAAATAATTTAATTTGTTTAAATATATGTAAATTACAAGAATAATTTAAATTAGTTAATAATATATAATTGTTATAATTTATTAATATTTATATTCATATAGATATTAAATTTAAAAATTAGTATATTAATTTTTTATGCGATGATAATTTAATTTTTCAATATAAATTATAAAAAATAAAAATTTTGATATACTTTTATGGTATTTTGATATTTAAATAAATATATTTTGGAAAAAATAATTTATGTTTTTAGAAGAAAAAAAAATACAAATGATCTCAAAAAAAAATCTAAAAATAAAAAAATAAAGGATGGTGATTTATAATATCAAGAGAGCTACTTTAGTCAAATGAGTTTAAAAAGGAGTTTTTTTTTTTTTTAAAAAAAAAAAGAGATTTTTTAGCTTATTTTTAAAATACAGGGTGTTTTAGCAATTTTTAGAAAATATAGGGGGCTGCAATAGAATTTGATCATTTTTGGATCAGTCAACGGCCATTGACTGACGGCATGTGCTATTTTCGTTAAATTTAACAGTGTGGAACTAATAATGTCATAATTTTAGAATTTTAGGACCAAAAGTGTTGATCCCATAAAGCGAAGGACCAAAAGTGATAACGATCTTATCTAATGGCACCAAAAATAAAATTTTGCCTATTACAATGCAACAAAAAGATGGTGGTAGTTGTGGACTCGTTGACCATAAGACACTACTTCTTCCCCATTCCGTCGAACCAGGGAATACTAGCAACAAAAGAGTTTCCAATTTCGTCTACTTACCCAAATTAGAAGCATGGCAGATGTTATTGTTTCCGTGGCGGTGGAGAGATTGGCAGATATTATTCAGAAACAAATCCAAGAAGAGGTGAATTTGGTGAGAGGAGTGGAAAGAGAAGTTGAATATTTCTCCACGGAGTTGAAGGCAATCAGGGATGTGCTGGAAGATGCAGAGAAGAGAGGATACAAGGAAAAGGCTGTCCAAAATTGGCTGAGGAAGCTGGAAGATGTGTCTCAAGGTATAGCCGACGTGCTGGACGAATGGAAATACGCCATTCTCAAGCTTCAGATTGAAAGGTCGTCGAAAAAACACAAAAAGGTATCTTGTTCTTGTTTGTGTTTGAATAAAGTTGCAACTCGTCGAGATATTGCCATAAAGATTAAGGGATTGAAAGAAAAGCTGGATATGATTGTGGAGGAGAAAGGTCGATATGATTTCATAATTAATCATCCTGTTGTTCCTAAAGCATCAGCTAGAGTTCATACTACTTCTTCGGTTGATGTATCGGAAATACATGGCCGAGAAGCTGATAAAGATGCTCTTGTGAACAAGCTTATGCTTGAAGTTTCTGGCCGACAACAAGTAGGGCCGCGTGTTATTTCTGTCATTGGGACGGGGGGAATCGGGAAGACTGCTCTTGCTCAACTCATATACAATGATGATCGTCTGGCCAACTGTTTCGAGTTGAGAATTTGGGTTTGTGTGTCTGATGTTTTTGATGAGGTTAGGATTGTTAAAGCCATTCTTGAGACGGTGATGGGGAATTCAGCGAATCTCAATGAATTGGAGGCGGTGTTGAATCGTTTGAAGAAATCTATTTCGGGAAAAAAGTTTCTTCTCATCCTAGACGATGTCTGGATGGAGGACTCAGCCAAATGGGAACCGCTAAGTAACTCTCTTAAATGTGGTGCCCCCGGAAGTAAAATCTTGGTCACAACAAGAAGTGAAAGGGTTGCAAGAGCAATGGGTACTGACGACATTCATAGTTTAGATGTGCTATCTGACAAAGATTGTTGGCTGTTAATGAAACATGTAGCATTTTATGGGAGAAGTGAGGAGGATTGTAAGGAAGTAGAAGAGATCGGTAAGAAAATAGCTAACAAGTGCAAGGGGTTGCCGCTTGCTGCAAAGGTGTTGGGAAGCCTTTTGCATTTTAAAGAGACCAAAGAAGAGTGGCAGGGCATCTTGGACAGCGAGATATGGCAATTGGAGGTAGTAGAAGTCGAGCTTTTTCCTCATTTGTTCTTGAGCTACAACGAGTTATCCATGGCAATGAAACAGTGCTTTTCATATTGTGCCATTTTTCCCAAGGACACAGAGATTGATGTGGAGAAGTTGATAAGAATGTGGATGGCGTTGGGCTATCTCAGCTCATCAACAGGGAGCATCAGTGACTTGGAACTCAGAGGCAAAGAGTATTTTAACAATTTGAGAATGCGTTCTTTCTTTCAAGATTTTGTGGTACGCGGTGATGCAATTTATTGCAAAATGCATGATATAGTACATGATTTTGCTCAGTATATCAGGAATACCAAAACTCACGACCCAAATGACGGTGTGGGGGCATCACTAGCTTCCTGCGTCAAGGCATATCGTAGCTTTTTTTGTCAAAATGAGCTTCCAACTGAATTATTTGATTCGATAACTAGCCTAAGGGTATTAAGCTTATGTGAATGTGGGTTGTCAGATATTCCAAGAGGTATAGAAAACTTGATTCACTTGAGGTACTTAGACTTGATTGGTAACGAGGTATTAGTACAAGTTCCTCCAACCATATGCAAGTTATATATCTTGCAGACTCTCTATTTGAGCGACTGCGACTTAAAAGAAATACCCTGGGAAATTGGGAATTTGATTCACTTGAAACACCTGGATTTGAGTAAGAATTCATTAACGGAGTTGCCAGAAACTATATGCAATTTGCAGGATTTAGAAAGCCTGAATCTTGCCTACTGTAAAGGACTTTCTGCGCTTCCAGATGGAATCCAGGGAATCGTGAACCTGAGACACCTTCCCAATGATGAAACTAAAATTCTCTATAAGATTCCTCAAGGATTCGAGCAATTAACTGGCCTTGAGACATTGAAACTGTTCCACGCCGGCAGAGATTGGGGCAAATTGGGATACTTGAAGAAGTTGGACAAACTCAGTGGATCTCTAGAGTTGAGAATCAGTCTCCATGATAGAAAAGATGTGGACGAGGCCCAGAAAGCAGAACTGAGGAACAAGATACACATGAAGAACCTAACAATCTGGTTTATTGATTCAACAAGGAGAACACAAGGAGGGGAGTTGGTGAGAAATGAGGCGATAGAGGCTCTGCAGCCGCCTCCAAACTTGCAGCATTTGATGATTCAGAACTATGAGGGGACAAGGTTCCCATGCTGGATCAGCTCATCAATATGTCTCAACCATCTAAGACGTCTTCACATCAAAGGATGCGATTATATCTCAGCCTTGCCTTGTTTGGGGAAGTTGCCAGAGCTTGAAGAGCTTTCAGTGTGGGGAATGGAACAGTTGAAGTCTGTGGGCAGGGAATTCTTAGGAATAGCAGCAGACGATACACACTCTTCTATGGGATCATCGTTGGGTCGTGTGATGGTAAGCTTTCCTATATTGAAGAAACTGAGTTTCTCAGAGTGTTCAAGCTGGCAAGTATGGGAGGACATAACGGCTGAAGAAGAAGGCAGCGCCACCATATCGATAATGCCGTGTCTCAGGGAGTTGAACGTCGCCGATTGCGGGTTAACCGAGCTACCACTCCGGCTCCTCCGTAAGGCATCATTGCTCCAACATTTGACGATCGAGGACTCATTCCACCTATGGGAACGTTACGGGGAGAAGGGTTCTGGCCGGGGATCACTACTCCATATAGCATTTGTTAGAGTGAGCAATTTGCAAGAGGGCAGGGCATTCCGCGACTCCAATGAGATTCAACTTCCAGACTCTTATGGATATCTCTAATGTAGTTTATGCATTGCTTGTTTCATGTCTTTCCATTGGATTTTTTAACATATAATTCTTGTGCATTTTCTATATCGTTTTTATATTTACACGTACGTGTATTAGATAAAATTAATGATGTAATCTTTATACAAGTAGCAGCGTGTATATATAAAACAATTTGAATACATCATATTTTATCTTTCTTTTCCTTTTATCAATTTTCTTTTTTATATTTCTAAACCAATTTCAATATTAACAACAAAAATTTAAAAAGAAAAAATACTTTCAAATTTTATTTACTCTATTAATATTGATATGTATTTTTATAAATTTAAGTTTATATTATATTAATTATAGAAATATTCAAGTAAATAAATATATCATGTGGATAAATGAAATTGAAAAGGTGTATATCTAAATAATATTATAATTAACTATTTATTTAAGATTAATTCTTTTTTATTTAGTAGCAAAGTTCTCTAGAGTTAATATTTTGTATTTTTTCTTTACATTTTTCTGTAACTATAAGCTAATCTTAATTTGTACGCTAGAATTATAATAGATTTACACTAATTAATTTGTGCCAAAAATTAGAAAAGTATCATGTCATATATCCCCAATTATGCAAAATTATTAATTTTTAAACAGCTATAATTGTCCAATATGAAGTACTTTATACGCATGTCATGAAATCAAATTGCATATTGCTAGAAAATTTATTTAGTAGAATTTAAGTATATGGACCAAATACTTCATAGCATTATATATTCAGTAGCCCAGTTAATAATTTTGTTCCATTAATTAGAAATCAATTATATTATCTATTATGATGCAAATTTGTGTTTACTATGTTATTTTAATGATGTTATTTTAGTCCTTATAAAAAGTTAAGAAACTAAAAGCACTACAAATTGCCCATACTTTTATAATATACATATACAACATAGTATGAAAATATATTTATAATATATAGTAAATCATAAATATGTTAACGAATATAATTATATAATATAATATGCATATAGACACTTTTTGCTGAAATTCTATTGCCATTTAATTCTGTACATGATTATAACATCTAATAAAAGGGTAGTTTTAAATTACTTATTTATATCTATATAAAAGTATGAATGGGGATTTTAGTTTCTATTTTTTTATTGTTCTAAGGATAAAATGTAAAATAATATACTTATTGATTCCTATTAATTACTTTTCACATCATACATATTTACTCTTATTAATTACTTCATTATTCATAATTATTCCTATTAATTACTTTTTAAATTATACTTATTTACCCATATCATTTTTGTGTATATTATATTCATAATATAATACACTTACTAGATCAAAAATAGCCCAATGATATAACATGAAATGACTAGAAAAATTCATGAAGATTCAAAGGATTTAATGTTGAGAATTTTTATAGCATAGGTATAAATGAGAATTAGTTAGATCACTAGACATATTAAAATATAGAGGTTAGATACGAATGGAATCAATTAAATGAAGTTTTATGTAAAACAAATATTTTGAAGAGTAAAATAGATTAAAAGAAAAATGAGAATCAATTAAATTACTTATCATGTAGAGTGAATACTATTTGTTGTAAGATAGACTAAAACATTGTAATTTGAGCATTTTGAGATGTCATTAATAGGTACATTATAATATGATTCTTTAATCTTCTCTAATATAATAGAACAAAATGACAGTGTACATATTTGATCTTTTCAACAATATATGATAAAAATCCCTCCTTGTAAAAAAAATACAAAAGGTGTAAATGTTACTTCTAAACCATCACAACTCATATCTTTTTTCTGAAAACAAAAATGAAATAGAAGAAAAAATGGCCATACAACCATAGGTAAATATTGTCTATATCGGTGTATATTATAAAAGTGTGAACAAGTTGTCATGTTTTATGTTTCTTTCTTTTTTGTGATGTCAAGTATATCATTTCATAGAATATTAGATTATAAATTTATGTGTACAAATAAGTAATTTTGTAATAGTTCTTAATTACTTAGATATATAGTTGAATTGAGATGGAATTATACTAAACATAAACTATAATAAAGAGTTTCATTCATAATATAGAGTTTATTTATAACTAAATCTTAATACTACATAGGAAAAATATAAAGGTTATATAATTAGGAGAAAATACACTTTATAAACTTGAAGAAGCATCTCTTTAAAAACAAAGAAAGCAATCCATGAGACAATTTGCCATTAATTTAATGTAAGTTAAATTTTATAATAAGATATTACAAAAATATGAGCAACTTGAGATGTTTTATATATTTTTTAAATTTTTTGTGTTGATTAAAAATATTTAAATTACATAGAAAGTATAATTTTATATATGTCCATAAAAAATATTCCAGGGTACCTAATTAATAATATAATACTGCAAGTTCAACGATAATAAACTTCAATGAGGAACAAGCACATTATATAAGTTTATCTTAAAATCGATTATTTATGAAAAACAAACTTAGAAAATGATAGTTATTTCAATTCATAAGTGGTTTTATAATTAATTGTCTTTATAATATTAATTCTAAAGTCATAATAATCTTATCAAAACTTATTTTAATGAATTAAATGAGTCTATGATTTTTTCGATTATTTAATGCACAGATTATTTGGTCTATAAGATTTCTACTACATCATTTTCAGTAATAAGTAATTTAATTTATGTAAAATTATATTTTTAATTCGATCCTAACTTATAAAATTTGTCAATAATTTTTATACTTATTCCATTCAATTCATTTCATAAGATATTATTTGCCATTAATTTAATGTAAGTTAAATTTTATAGTAAGATATTACAAAAATATGAGCAACTTGAGATGTTTTATATTTTTTAATTTTTTTGTTTTGATTAAATATATTAAAATTACATAGAAATTATAATTCATATGTCCATAAAAAATATTCCAGGGTACCTAATTAATAGTATAATACTGCAAGTTCAACGATAATAAACTTCAATGAGGAACAAGCACATTATATAAGTTTATCTTAACATCGATTATTTATGAAAAACAAACTTAGAAAATGATAATTATTCCATAAGTAGTTTTATAATTAATTGTCTTTATAATATTAATTCTAAAATCATAATAATCTTATCGAAACTTATTTTAATGAATTAAATGAGTCTATGATTTTTTCGATTATTTAATGCACAGATTACTTGGTCTATAAGATTTCTACTACATCATTTTCAATAATAAGTAATTTATTTATGTATATTTATACTTTTAATTCGAATCTAACTTATAAAATTTGTCAATAATTTTTATACTTATTCCATTCAATTCATTCCATAAGATACTATTGGTCAATTTAGACTATTTTTCACCAACATGAGGAATAAAATAAAAAATAAAGAGATTATTATAAGAAAATTACATTATAAACAACTTTATTGATAATTAGTATAAGATTTCAAACAAAAATCAAAATCAAAAGCTATATTTTTATTTATTTCTTGCTTTGCACAACTACGAAAAAGAATTAAAATCTTATTTCATTTGTGATGCAAATTTAGATACGAATCAATTTAAATGATAATTTTCATTACAAATATAGGCATGTAAAAGGTAAAGTAATATTTTATAAGTAAAACAAATATAAAGATGAAAAATTAATATTATAAAGAGTAATAATTATAAGATCTAAAATTTTAATAGAAAGCAAAAGAACAAAAAGATTAATTATCGATATTTTTACATAAATAATGGTGAATTTCTCATCACAAATATAGAAATGAAAGATAAGTATCATGGAGAGAATTAATTTTAAAATCTAAAAATTTACAAGAGCGAAATATCTAAAATGTAAAAATACCTACCGTCTTTTGTAAAATTGAAGATCATAAGTCCAATGAAAATAAGACAAGATTCAAGGGAGCTATTAATTAAATAATTTTTTAAAAATGAACTTAATCATTTGATTTTTAATGGTTATCAACTAGCATTATATTTACTGAAATTTAAAACTAAAAGTCCTAATTTTAATTATCATTTGATCACAGACAACTTTCATATTTTAAGTATAAGTACAGATTTGTGCATACAAGATATTTATTTTATATATAAGATTCTATTGATATCTATACCACAAGACTATGAAAGATTCAAAAAGTTTCTTGAAACAGATTTTTCTAATACCCAATAATATAATAATTATCATGTACTAAATAATAAGAAAGGAGGGATACTTGAGCTTTCTTTTAAATATAATACCAAGGGTACTTTCTATGTTCTAAATTCCTCTATTAAAATTAGCAATGTGGTTTCATTCTATCGTAACATTTTGATTACATGAGATTTTCAAATAAAATCAATTCGTATGAAACTAGACTTCAAAAACATTTTAGTCATAGGTAATAGTTTATAAAGTACTTCCTATCAGATAATTGTGCTTGTTTAAATTAATTTTTTTTATAATTGGGGGGAGATAATATGACACTTTTCTAATTTTTGACACTAATTAAATATTGTCCATCTACTATAATTCGAAAGTACAAATTAGATGAATTTATAGAAAAAAAAATAAAGTAAAACTACAAAATTTTAACTCTTTAAAACTTTGCTACTAAATAAAAAAGAACTACTGATTCAATAAGTAATAAAATATATATTAAATTATAATATTATTTGGATATACACATTTTAATTCTATTTATCCAATGAATTATTCATGATATATTTATTTACTTGAATAATACTATAATTATTGTAATATAAACTTAAATTTGTAAAAGTACATATTCATATTAATGAGCCCAATAGAGTAAATAATTTTGAATTTTTTTATTTTAGTTTTTAAGTATTCAGATTTAAAAAAAGACATAAAAGTAAGAAAGGTAATTTTTTTATACTATTACACTTTCTTTCCATATTTTTCTTGATTAGACTAATCAAATCATATATGGTTCTCTAGAAAATATAAAAACGATAAATGATAAAAGAAAAGGAGAGGCTTAAAAAATTAATAATTTGTTTTTGCTTTCTCCTAATATACTATTCTTCTGGTGTATTTGTAATTTAATTTTATCATATTTTTTTATGAAAATATCAGAGAAAAAGACATAGATATTTTTTTCTTTTTGGAATTATTATATAGTAGCTACAATTTTATATGGCAATAAAATAATATTATGGATGTCCAATTAAAAGTGTAATTAGACCAATAATTGGACTCTTAAATATTAAATACATTGAATTTTAATCATTAAAATTTTAAACTTGAAGTAATTATTTTTATATCATCTAAGTTAAAAAATTTAATACTTAGTATTCCACTTTAAATCGTTTCATAGACGGTTTAATCAATTTAGAACTTTGCTCTAGAATCTATTTGGACAGCATGATGAATAAAATAATTTTTTTATAATAAAATTATTAGTAGAAAATTATGTATAAATAACTTTAAATATAGTCAACATAAAGAATAAAAATATAAAAGAAAAAAGAAAAAAATGACTAATTAATATATTTTTTTCTTTTCAAATTGTTAAAGTACTCTTTGCCTCTGTGTTCCAAGGCAATCGTGCTCCCCCTTGAGCTCAAATAGCCTAAAGCCATCCACATTCTTATCAACTTCTCAACATCAATCTTCGAGTCCAAAGGAAAGATGGCGCAGAATGAAAAGCACTCCTGCATTTCTGGGGACAACTTCTTGTAGCTCGAAAACAAAGGAGGGGACACATATTCTTCTAGCACACATTGCCATACTCCACTGTCCAAGATTCTCATCCACTCTAGCTTAGGAAATCTAACACGCAAATAGCCTCCCAATACCATTGCAGCAAGCGGCAAGCCCTTGCACTTCTTAGCTATTTGCTCACCAATCTCTTGCAACCATTTCATTGTTTGTTGTCACTAAAATTTTACTTCCAGGGCAATCGGAGTTAAGAGAGTTTTTCAAAGGTGCCCATTTAGTATATTCGTCTGTCCATACATCGTTTGGACAAGAAGAAACTTTTTCCCTGAAATAAGTTTCTTTAAACAAATTAGCAGCTCCTCCAATTCGTTGAGATACGATTTCCCCATCACTCTCTCAACAATCTCTTTAGCAATTCTAGCCGGATCAGAAGTTTCAGAAACGCAAATCCAAATTCTTATATCCAAATATCTCATCAGACGATCATCATTGTATGCAAATCGAGCAAGAGTTGTCTTTCCAATTCCTGCCATCCCAATTATAGAAATAACCTGGGGAGCTACTACTTTAGACATGAGTTGGTTCACAAGACCTCGAGGTCATGAGTTCGAATCAGTTGGCGAAGTTGAGGCCCCATGACCTCGAGGTCATGAGTTCGAATCCCATCGAATGCGTGGGAATAGGTGAAGATCTTTCTACTATAATCAGTAGGTGTTGTTTGGATATAAGTGTAATTGTTTAGACTGTTGATGAGGATATAGTTGTTGTAATTGCCTTTATTCAGATATTGATATTCGATAGAACGGATTGTAACAAATTTGTTTCAATATTTAATAATATTTCATCGCTTTCACTTCAAATAAAATTTTATGGGTTTAAAGCAATTTAACTATTTGGATATTGCAAATGAACAAATTATCTTCCTATGAAAGAAAATTAGCAATTTATCTCCATGTGTTCTTTAAAATGGACAGGGAGGTAAATTATTCTATATTAAATAACACGAAAAAGTAAATTGATTCATTTTAAAGAACAGATGAGGTAAATTGTTATTTTATTTTTTATATGCGGTAATTTGCTCATTTACAGTATCACATGGGGGTTGCCTGTATTTTTTTTCCCTAATTCTATTGAACAAAAAAAAAAAAAAGAAAAAGAAAAGGCTGCGTGGGAATCTATCTTTCGGCCGATAGTCTGTCAGCGCTTCTATAGCCTCCAAATTTTTTCATGAAACATTCACAATATGGAAAATTTAGTTCGAGTCGGATTTAATCAAGTCTGAACTAATTATCTGACCGTATGATTGACGTATAGTTCAAAAAAGTAACTAATCACATGCATCACACTTGTTGTGTGATTGATTTGGTTCGGCCAGATTTAATTTGGGTAAAAAATTTCTCACGTCGTATTTGGGAGTTGGGACAAGTTAATTACATTGTTTGCTCTTATATTAATACACTAATTCAATTTTGATCCTTAAATGTTTCATTTTTTTCTGCAAAATTGGATAGATCATTAGTTTGCCGTTAAAATTAACTGTGCCCTCATATGAAACACACTCAAGCTAGTTTGGGAGGGAAAATTGACCCTTTTTCCCTACCTATATGATGGTTGGTTCTACAGATGAGAAAATGACCATTTTCCTCATTATTTTCTTCTTTTTTTATGTTTTTTTTCTGATTTTGATATGTTTTGACTGACAAAAATTAAAAAATGAGTGCAGCCTCTTTCAATAAGTGTATAAAATCATGAAATTCAAGAGGACAATCAAATATAATTGTAGATTTGATCTTCCTATTAACCAGTATATTGTGTCATTTGATTGTCTCATGAATTCCATGATTTTGTAAACTTATTCGAAAAAATTCCACTCATTTTTTTTCCCACCCAAAATGCACCAAAATCAAGAAAAAATCATTAAAAAAAAAAAAAAGTTTTGAGGAAATGACGATTTCCTCTTTATAAAACCAGCCATCGACCATATAGATGGTAAAAAAGACAAATTTTTCCTCTCAAATTGGTCTCACGTGTTCACATAAGGTTGTCATTAATTTGGACGGAAAAACTAACGAGTAGATTAATTTTTGAAAAAAATTTAAAAGTTTAAGGATCAAATCAAAACTGATACCCCAACTCCTTTTGAGCCGGAACCAGTCGTAATTATTTTATTTATGAAAAATAGTATAGTTCTAAACTTTTTTTTTTCTTCTTTAAAATTATGAAAACTTGCTTTTTAAGTTTATATTGACTACAAACCAACCTCCTATTCCATTTAAACATGCATTAATTTTATCATTACTATTATAATGATACGGTGTCTTATAAATATAAAGTGGTAGTTTTTATACCATTATATTAAATTATTATAATGCCAAAAATATATTTTTAACTTTCCAACTCATTTAATTTAATTAATTATTCAATTAAGTTCCTTTAGAATCGAATTCCATGCAATTACATGTACTGAAAAATTAAATTTATTCTCATTTTGTTTAAGTTTATTGCTAATAGAAATAGTTTTTAACATATTAGTATGTTTGTCGCATGTATATATAATTGTTATTATCAATCCAATAAATATTTTATAAAGTTTCAATTTTTAATTTAATTTAAGTAAAATATTGTATTGATAATTAATGTATTTGAAAAAATTATCAGAAATTTTTTATATGTTAAGTTTTAAGACAATAATAAATTTTATGATACAAAATAAATTTTAAAATTTAATAAAATAAAAATATTACTAAAAATTATGTGTGCGGACTATAATTTCTAATTTTACAGATTATAAGGAGTGATATAGTCGTAAAAAAACTTGAAGTTCTTTTTCTTTGGGTCCCCGTCCATTCAATTTGGGCCGTCTGTCACATTTTATGAATGGGCTGGAATTATCTGACCAGCCCAATTTTTGGCAATTGGAATGAGCCCAGCCCGCTTCAGCATTCACAAACACTAACTCGCAGAGATCCAGCCATTCATACACACAGAGACAGACGCCCGTCCGCCGGGAACTGATTCCGGCATGGCCCATCCACCGCCGTACGAGCCGTACTACCTGGCTGCACCTCCTCCGGAGTACGGTTACTCTGCCAGCGACAGAAATGGAATAAACACGCTATTTATCTCTGGTCTTCCTGACGACGTGAAGGCGCGTGAGATTCACAACCTCTTCCGCCGCCGTCCCGGCTTCGAGTCCTGCCAGCTCAAATACACCGGCCGTGGAAATCAGGTTTTATCTCTTTGCTACTAGCTTGTCTTTATCTTTTTTATTTTTTTAAAATAAATAACTACCCAAAAAGTAGGACTCGTGTTCTTTTGACTAATGGTTATTGATTAGTGTAATCTTTTTTTTACGGAGTAAACCTGGAAAGTGATTTTCTATCTAGAAATAGTTTGATATAAAGAGTATAGGAAGCTCGAATTTGTCTGGTAATGGTACTCTGATGAGCTTGCGCTTATTTTTTTCCGGAATTGGCTTTTGCGACCTTTGTGAATCACCAATCAGCAATGGCAGCCCTGCACTCTTTGAATGTGAGTTTTTATGTGAAAGTTATTTTTTTCAGCTGCTTCCGGTCCTTTCCTAAAATGTTTACTTATTTGGTTGTTGTGTGTGTTACTGGAAGCTCGGGAAGTGAAAGAACAACAAGGATTGATTAGAAATGGATGAAATGAAATTGAATGAACTACTCAAGCAAAAACCAGAGGACATTTTTCTTCAACTTGGATGTACAAAATAGTTTCAACTGCATAGACTGCCATCAGAAAGGAAATGAAATTGAGTGATGTACTCGTGCAAAAACCGCAGGACATTTTCATTAACCTGGATGAATTTGCATAGACTGCTATCAGAAAGTCTTGTTCTTGATTCTATTGATGAATTTGCATTTTCCTACACTAGAGATTTTTAAAGTGATTTTGTCTACCCTTTCGAAGAATTCGTATTTCCAACTTTTCCATTGCCATCTTTCCAGAGGTGGAATGTCTTTTTATCTTCCCCACCTCAGTTATCTACTTTTGAAATTAAGATTAGGAAGTTATGCAACTCATTATCTTAAATTTCTTGTTCTTCTATCCTACATCTTAGAAACTAAATATACCATGAAAATCTAGAGATTCAGAAATGGAGGTAAAGGAATGCATAAATTCCCTGCTTCCATGGGATGCATAGGTAGAGAACAGGATAGGGACAACTCTCGAAGCTGGTCTTTCTAGCCTATTCCTTTTCCCATCCATGTGCGTGAATTTTTAAAGTGAAGGGTTTACTAGATTGCCCATATTAATGCATCAATTCCTCTAAAAATACTCTCAGTCTTCTGGTCCAATGATACATCTTCCTAATCTAGTGGAAACTCCCCAATTTCTTCTGATGTTTGTGCATGTTGTGCTATGTTGCATGTTGATCCATGTTCTCGAGTTTATACATTGGTTAAGAATAAATGAGTACATAAACATATGCAGGGGGTTAAATTTGATCCTCAAACTGGTTCCACTTTGCACATCGAGCTGGCAAGATCAAATTCAAGGAGAAAACGTAAACCAGGTTAGCATATTTTTCTCCTAAGGTTTACTCAAAGATGGAATATTCTCAATTCTGGTTAGAGTGGTGAATTTTGACTATCCGATGTTTGATTCTGTTTCCCTTTGTCTGATGGTTGACCAGTGCCTTAATATTGTTTACAGGAAGTGGTCCATACGTTGTCATCGATAAAAGAACCACAGCCGATAATGATGCTAAGGAATCATCAAGTGATGATGGTAATTTGCTCTGTTCACCATTGTTTGTGAAATTTATACTGATATATGAACTTTTAGCATTCTTTTCATCTTCTGAAGTTGGAAGGCTGCTCCCTGACTGCAACTCCATCCCCATCCTTGGGCTGGGGTGGTGGTGCAGGAGATGCCCATAGGATGAAAGGACACCATTGAATTACTGTCGACTTATGACTCGATCAAATTACATTTTGATCCAGGAGATAGTGATTCTGATGAGCCCACTAGACATCATGATGCTGGGAACCAAGATGATTCAGCAGCCGACAAGAGGTTAGACATGTTTAGCACCTTAATCCCTTCTCCTTATCTTCCAATATGGTCATGACTCATGCCCCAAATTTTGTGCATTTGAGTTGACAGAGTTTATCTTAATTCTTCTTGTGAATCTGATGGAACAAATTCTTGTGTTTGACAGCACTGAACAAACAACCAATAGTAATGATGCCTATGCTCAGGAGAGTGTGAGTAACTGTACAATTTTGTTTATCATGCAATTTGTCCGCAGCTGCCAACCTTGTTCTTTGTTTAAGATCTCATGATGAGTCGCGTTTGAATGACTGTCATAGGAGCAAGCAGAACAGAGAACAGATGGTGCATGCTCTACCTTGTTTATTGCTAATCTAGGTCCAAACTGTACTGAAGAGGAACTGAAGCAAGTTCTTTCTCAGTAAGTTACAATAAAAATATTGTGAACTGTGTCGCAGCAGTTCTTTTGTTAACAGATGGAAAATGACCTTCAGAACCATCATAGATTTTGAGGAATCAGTTCTCACTTTCCTTTTGATTTCCGATTCCAAGGTTTTAACAGCATCAAGGTTCGTGCCAAAGGTGGGATGCCTGTTGCTTTTGCTGATTTTGAGGTACCAGTCCTGTCCCAGTTTTGGGACCTTTGCAACCGTTTTTTATGAGATTACTGAAAAGAAATTGCTAATACACACAAAATATGGTACTATCAAGCAATTTTTAGTTGTCATTTAGTACAGCCAAAAAATATTTGATGTATGTTCCCTTTTTACAGAGAGTTGAACAAGCAACTGAGGCACTGAATGCACTTCAAGGAAGTTCATTACCATCATCTTACCGGGGCGGCATGCATATAGAGTATCCATCTGCTCGATACTACCATCATGTTATTTTTGTTTTGCAACTAAACTTACTAGGATGTCTATTATTTCTTTTTTCAGATACGCTAGGTCAAAAATGAGGAAGCCCTGAAAACTCTACTCTAGAAGCAGAGAGCCAACTAGTACGAAAGCTGCTCTACCCTGTATCTCTTGAAAGAACATGCGACCCCAGATCATCAGCAAGGATATGCTGCAAATCTGCAATATCGCATGCAATTTGAAGGTTCAAACATCTAATTCTGTATGTACAAAACCAATTTTATGACATACCATTTGGCAACTCCACTCCACCAGGTTTGCTTTATTTTGGTGCCATGTTAAGTCAGGCCTTCATCGAACGATTTTATCTGTTACAAGAACACCCAAGCAATGTGCAATAGAGAAACGAACATGCGTGATCTTCCTGGCACAGCCCGCATGCTGGAGCTGATTTGTCTGATCTTAAAAATAGATGTCTAACTTTGATCACCTGATTGGAGATGCATAAAATGCTTCCTTATAGACACTAAGGATGCTTCCAACCAAAAATATGTATACCTTAATCAGATTCGTCTCTCAGTGAATTACACAAGACTTATACCACTAGTGCTATACACGAGGCAAAAATCACAATGGCATCTGACAAAAATGACTGCTTGATGTATAAAGAGATGTGTACAGGCTTCATAAAGTGGCAGTTTACATATCATCTTCAAATCAGATCTTGGCTTTGTCTGTTTCCCTGGAATTTTGTCTTGAGTTGAGAGAAAGCTTTGAGCTAAATCGTCCAGACGACTCGTTTACCAGTGGGCCGCTATGTTGCTCATGTTGTAGCTGGTGATCCAACCAGATTCTTCGGCTCCGGCTACCTGCATCAAACCCAGGTCCCAGCAATTGGCTTGAATCCATAGCATCACCTTCAAGTATCCGAAGCACCTATTCAACAAGATATCAACACAAATAAGTTACAAATTATGCAGAAGTTTAACAAATTTGAAGTCTTTTGTTTCACTTCTTTTTATGTTACCTTAATTTGGGAATTGGGATTGTTTGTGCGATTAAATGTACCAAATATTTCTTACCTGAGACATACGAGGCCTTGCTTGAGGATCCCGACGTATGCACAACGATGCAGCATGCAACATACAGTAAACCTCGTTCTCTGAGTAGTTGCTTCCCAACCGCGGATCTACCAGCTCATCAATGGCATAAGCTTCCAACAATGGTCGTGCCTGCCATCCAGCAGACAACAACAAAGTAAGTGGTCTGATGCTAATCTCATCAACACAACCTTAGACCCTTTCCATTTTGTTTCAGACGAGTACAACGCTCAAATTACCAAAGCTTACCCATTCTGTGAGGCACTGCTGGCCCTTAGGCCTGTTGAGGTCCACCGCTTTACGTCCAGTAACAAGCTCCACCAGTACCACACCAAACGAATAAACGTCGGCCTTTTCTGTGATCTGACCACTTTGAGCATACTCGGGAGCCAAATACCTTGATAAATCAAAAAGGGTTATCAGTGTTGAAATTTTTGCTTTATATTAGATCATAATCCTTAGCACAAAATGAGTACTCGAAAAATTACCCGAACGTCCCAATCACTCTGGTTTCAACTCCTTTCTCGCCATCAGGCTGCCACCTAGCTAGACCAAAGTCTCCAACCTTGCAGACAAAAGATTGGACCAAGATCAACAAAAATCACATCCAGTTTCAAAACTGTTGCCAGAACATGGAGCAGTATTTGGCATTCAAGAAACAATATGGTCCGGAAATTGAATCATCCTAGGCTCCTAGCAAAGCTTTCACAATCAAGACAAGATTTGGAATCGAATCACAGGTAGACATGCATACCCCATTGATTCCATTTCCCACTTTCAACAGCTTTTGTTGACTTACAAGTAAACTCAAGGGGGGAAGGTCATTTTCCTATCACTAGTAGAGGCAGAATGCATATACATTTTTGCATGTTGAGACTTATTAGGACAATGGACGGAACAGAATGACGCATTTCTTGATCTATCAAGAAGTATAGCAATATCGTGGCTATTTCCCCGTAAAGTGAAAGCAAACTGGGGTAAGCCTGAAGTTTGCAATATCAATATTAGAATTATGAAACAACATTGAGATCACCCCGGTGCAGAACTAAACAGCATACATTAACTAGAATAACAGTTTAAAAGTTTTTACCAGGGGTTCAAAATCATGGGTAATGAGAATGTTGTTAGGCCGCATGTCTCGATGCACAATGCAACCAACTCTGCATTCTTCATGAAGATACCGCAATCCTCGAGCAGCTCCAACTGCAATTTTTTGGCGGGCAGTCCAAGAGAGTGTATCCTGATTGCGGCCTGGAAAATACCAGAAGCATTTGTAGAATGTCATTTAAAAAGATCATAGAACTTTCCTCCTCGAAGGTATAAGAAATGACTAATTGAGAGGGGAAGGGAGAAACGGTTTAAGTGTGTACTAAAGTTCACAAACGAACCATTAAAAAATAAGGAAAGCATACCATAGAGATGAGAATCAAGAGATCCATTGCAGATATATTCGTACACCAATAATCTTCTGCCGTCCTCAATACAGAAACCAATCAACATAACGACATTGCGGTGCTGGGCACAGCTTAAGACTTCAACTTCCGAGCAAAATTCTTGGTCGCCTTGAGAACTTGCCAACTTGTGCTGCTTGACAGCGATTGTCTGGCCGTCTGGAAGAACTCCTCTGTGGACGGATCCGTAGCCACCTTCAGCTAAAAAGTTTGCCTGCGAGAAACCACCAGTGGCGAGCTCCAACTCGGCATATGTGAACCACCTTGGAGGCTTCCCAAATACAGGAGCCTTGTGTTGACATATAGAACACAAGGGAGGGGGTCCAGGAGGTGCTGTTCTCGACAATGAAATAACTTCCCTCAAATTGCCACTGAGATCAAGATTTGACCGGTAACTTGGGGATCGAAGCCCTGCTTCATCATCAAATTTGGAGAGCTTTTCTAGCAAGGCTTTGGTAGCAGAATTTTGTGTATTGGTATAAGATCGTCCTGAGCTTTCCCCAAGATGCTCCAAATATTGACAATGTGAACTAACTATCTCTGCCATCCATGGTTGGAACCTCAAACTTGAGGAAGAAGACAAACTCTCACTCTCAGTGTCCGAACTGGATTCATCATGATCTCGTTCTTGGTTCGCAGCTAGTAGTTTCTCTGTCTTCAGGCCATCCTTTGTGTCAGTTGTGAAGAAAGGTGAAGTTCCAGGATCAGAGCTTGAGACTGACGAGGTTCCAGCTTCAGTGGCTGTGAATGTCTCGGGACTACTCGATGGGGTTACAAGTGGACCACGAGTTGGATTCGAGGAATCCTTTCTGTTCTCTTGTTTTTCAGATGATTGTTTATCCTCAGAACTCACTTCTTCTGCTTCCTTTCTAGGTGACCCGACTAAATTTAACCGAAGAACCTTTGGTTGGGAACGCTTCATGACGACGATGTTGCATTGCAGCTCCTCCATGCAGCGCTTTTCCTCATGTTTAAGCTGTCTGCACAAAAGTCACGAAAGTAAGATGCAACAATTCGTCCAAAAATATTATAGATAGCCTCAACAAAGAGGGTTCCAGATATTACTTGTCCAAAACAACCCAATTAGCTTGATTTTTCTTCGCCTCTGCAGCGACGGCTCCACATGGGCTTCCCGACACAATTTTTATCTTCACATTGATCTGAAATATAATCAGCAAAATCACTGATCAGCATTCTATTACCATGAACAAATCCAGCTGAACAATTACAGATTTCACAAGGTACTCACTTTATTAGGATCATAAACATCATGAAGCTGAAGAATCATTTGAGAGCAAGAATCTGTTATGTCGGATTTCTGTTCTGCACTTGTGCCGGTGTGTGACCTCCTGTGGCCACTGGCACAATCTCCGGCAAATCTTGGGAAGCCCCATTTCCGACCTGATTAGGCGGAACAAACAAAAAGTAGTACATCCATGAGCAAACTGTTGATGGTTAATCTGGATTCATGCATAGAAAACAAAAAACTGCAATAGACTAAATAATGAAGACACCCAATCATCTGTACAGCAAATAGCTGAAGCTCCAAACAGCTGTAACAAATACATAAACAAATAAAAGCATGGCAGGAGATGAAGGAAAAGAATCCAATATACATTATGCATCTACTACGCCCGCTCGAATACTAGTTATCAGAAACATCCACCTCATTCATTCTATTGATAACTCGTCGTCTAAGCCTAATGATTGCGGTAAAAAAGAAGCAGCTAAGATTACAGTCAGCACAAAAGGGGAAAAGATTACCCTGAAATTGCAACACCAAGATCATACTTTCTAGGAACAATTGCCACAAAACACAAGATTAATTTGATATTCCCAAAATCAAAATTCAAGAAATGATAACAAGAGGGCTAATGCTTCCATATTGATGCATATACAGAAGAACGAAAACCAAAAAACAAAAACATAACAAGGGGAAGAAAAGACTTCAGCATTCCCAAAGCAAAAGACAAGAAACCTAGAAAATATTACCAGAGGTATGTGAAGAGATAACCACAAGAAGAGTGATGCAATCCCCAGGCTGAACAACATGAGTCAGAGACCAAACCAGAGCAGTCTTGGGAATATCCTTTGATGCCTTAACAGCAACCACAACCTTCCCAGCCACATCAGAACCCTTCTCCTGTTTCCCCACCTTCTTCAAATCTCTACTCATTAAGCCCAAGAATTCTTGATAAAGATATTATCCTCACTTCTCTTCCCAAAACCCTCCAAAAACAATCAAAACAAACTATCCTTGTAAGAGATTCCACAATTTCAAGCACTATATGAATATCTGTCTGTCTACAAACACCAACAACAAAAAAACATACTATTAGGGCCCCTCTGCCCCACCACTAGAGTTGTTATGAAACTCATGCAAACACACCGCTGACTTGCTGACTGTTCTCTCTAAAAGAATGACCACAACATTTGCTTTTGATAAGACCCTTTTAACCAAGAAACAATTTTTTTCCAGTCAAAGCACTGAAATCTTGGTTTTTAACCAGAGATGAGTTTGCATTCAGGTTCCAGAAATGGTACCATGACAGCCATTTGAATGAGGATCTGCAGAGAGAGTTCTTTTCAAGCACAAGCCTTCACTGTTGGGCACATGATCAAATCAGACAAGTCAAAAAAGTTGTGCTCAATTTCCTCAGGGGAAATGAGCTGTTCTCCAGATCCACAAACGAACCCTCTGTCTTTCTTGGCTCCTTCTCTCCAATATCAATAATTGCAATGATATATCAAACTTGAATTCTTTCACTCCAAACTCATATATTGCTCTTACTTTTCAGCTTTTCCCAAAGCCCACAAAAGAAATAGTTGAAATGACTCTATATGCTGTCAGATATGACTTCTCAATCTTCACTCCCAAGCCCAAATCTTTAGCAAATTCCTGCAAAAACCCACAAGAAAATCAACACACACTGACACACACTACACGTACATAAATGTGTGTATAAAGATATCGAAGAAGAAGAAGAAGATTGGCAAAGATTTCATCTTTGTATCCGAGTCATATTATCTCCAATCTTGCCCTCTTCTTTCACATCACAACAGCGAAACAACAACAACAGCAATTTGACATCCCAAGAAAAAGAAGATAATGTTTTAACAAAGGGACTCAAATGTGTCCGTATCTGATAAAAGAGAAAGAGATGTTACATGGAATCGATCTTTCAAGTTGAACAACCTCACCAACTCAAATCGGCTGTTGATGTAAGAAGAGTAGAAAAACACCAAAGCCCAGATCAAGAAAAATAACAAGGATTGATTTTCTATACTACAATCAATTCTTGAAAGCTCATATAATCCTTATTTAGTGCGTGTAGGGGGGGTGGGGGTGGGGTGGGGTGGGGGGTTAAGACTTAAGAGCAATGATGAACTTAAATTTGTAAAAGTTTAAGTTTATATGCAAAAATAGAATAGAAAAGAGACGATATTCACAAAAATCTGTGCAGGAAGGAAGTAAATGGGGCCTGAATTTCTTTCAATTCTTGTCTCTCTCTTCTCCCTCATTTTTACTGTCTTTCAGACAAAGGTCGCCGTCAAGGTTTATCCTTGTCCACGCCCCCTCACTAATACCATATTTTGTTGCAAATTTTATTTATTTAATATATATTATATATATAAATGACATCAAATATTTTATTTTGAGAAAAATTTATAGACATGTGTATATATTAAATAAAGTAGATAATGAAATAGACTTTATAATATAATATTCGATCCACATTTTTAACTACATTACGTCCCCTTTTTTCCCTTTCTTTTTGAGAATTTTGGATGATTTATTTTCATTATATTTCATAAAAATAGCACAGGAGTGTGTTTAGAATAATTTCCTAATATAATATATATGTATATATGTTGGTCAATTGATAAAAACGAATTATTTTTTACAAGAGGTTCTTGTTTCAATTTCTCCGCCGTGAAGTCTTTCTTGCCCCACAATCCGAGCATAAGCCACGCAAATTCTTGTGATAAATTCCAGCCACGTCTCTTGAAATTTTCTACATACAATTATTCTCTTTATTCTCTTATTATTTGAAAAATTATAAATATTTTCATCAAATGAAAAATAATTATGTAGTCTTGGACGAATGATAGAAATTACTATTTTATTGTACCAAATATTTATCGTATTATAGTATAAACAAAAAATAATAATCTTGACAGCCATATCCCAATTATATGAGGTATTATAATTTCAACCTTTTGGACTTTCCTAATATACCTGGCAAATAATTATTTGGAAAGTGGGATAAGAGCGTTGGACCCCATAAATATTCAACTTTTTTTCAAGATAAATTGTTATTTTATTTTGAATAAATCGATTACTATTGTTCATATCAAATATTTTATGTTTACTAAATATTTAATTTCTAATAATCATAAAGTTGTGATTGTGAATGAATTTGATGACACGTTAGTTGAATTGATTAGGACATTAACTTATAGGAAATAACAAGTAATTATGAGCTTGTCCTGAAGTGGACTTTGGCATTATTATGTGATTATCAACTTTTAAGCTTGTTGCCAAACTTTCATAAATGGGAAAATGATGGCTTCTAGTACTCTGAATTTTGTAATTATATTATTTTATGTTTAAATTTGAGATGTGGGTAAAATTCAAATTAAAATATTACTATAAAATTTCATTATATGGATTTTAAATATCAATATTGTAGTCGGCTAATATATTTAATTAATCAAAATACTTAAAAAAAAAGTGTTAAATAATATGGTAAAATATCTCCCTGTGATCTTAAAAATATAGCAATTAATCCCCTTATGGACAACAATAGAACAGACGTGCTTGGTGTGCGACTTGTTTACCCATTTTTGCCTCTTATATGATAAAATTGCCCCCATCCTCCACAAATACAGGGCTAAAAAAGAGCAAAAATCGATGAGAGAAGCCAAAAATCGACCCTTATATTTGTGGAGGATGGGGGCAAAAACAAGTCTTGCACCAATTACGTCTATCCCACTACTATTCACAAAAGGGTTAATTGCTATTTTTAAAATCACGTGAGATTTTTTACCATATGTGACCATTCTTCTGTTGATTTTCCTGCCAAAAAAACATTACATGCCATGCACATATAATATTTAAGAGCAAGTTTTTTTTTTCAGATGCACATGTGTACTGCATATGATGTGTTTTTGGCCTACGAAATTGACCGAAAAACAATCAGTCATATATAGTGACTTGCAAATTTTGTAAAGTTGAAATAGTAAGTTGACAAAAAAAAAATTATATAACAAAGTATAAAAATGAGTACAATTCAAATGAAAAAAATGTTATTTATTCTAATTATAAATAATTATCTCTATTTCACACATGCATGGAGTGTGTCGATCCACTATCATACATAATGATTGTGACCAAAATTTACTAATAGTAATAATAGAAACACAGACAGATTGCAGGAAATTAATAAGTTATAGATGAAGGGTTAGCAATAAATAAATAAATAAAGTAGTAATAGCACATAAAAATAGACATTGACTTTCTTGCTGGCTCGACAAGAAGGAAATTTCATCACGATAAGAAATTAAATAAAATAAATGTCCTAAGTTAGACATGGACATGATGCATTAATTACTAGATAGGGTTGTGACTTGCAAGAACGTGTGTCAAATTGATTGCCCATTTCTTAATTATAAGATATACATATATATTTAAAAAGCAAATTATTCCATCTCTAAATGCACTCCATTTTTGTAAATTAAGGATATAAATTTACTTTTATTTTTATTTAGATTTTTTTCCATGAGCCATGATTTGGAGGTGTTGCCCAAGCTCACAAGCCTCGAGCCTAATCCTTGCTCGCAGTTCGTAGTTGTCGTTGGTTTAAAGGAATTCTGCACATAATGGTATTCAAACATGAGACTTCCTACTATATAAATTGACCCAAACATGCATTATAAGAAATATAACATTTAACTATGTCTAATTGTCATGGTTAATACCAAATAGCCTTAGCAAAATCATTGACCACGGCACGCAACGTTTGTCGGCCGTGATCTTTGAGCTAAAAGCTATGGTGAATGCTTTTACCACGGTTGTTAGTTGTGGCAGATAAATTTTTCATGGTGAAAAAGTTAATTTTTGCATCGATTTTTATTTAACCGTAGTTAATAATAGTTATTCACCATGATTTTTAGCAATAACTATTAAAAATATAGCCAATAGTAATTTTTTTTCCAGTGATGTGAAAGTAATCAGGTCTTACACTATTACGCCAACTATTTTGATTATGAATTTACTTTTACATGATGGTAATAGAATTCATATAATTTTTATTAGTTTCATATATATTGATATAGACAAACATTAATTTTTTAATAACAGGTTTTTGTTTTCGAGGAACCTTTTTAAAAAGTGTAATTAAATAATAAAATACTTAATTGTTTTAAAGCTAATATTTCAATCTTAAAGCATATGTAATGATAGCAAGGAAAAGCAATAAAGCAAATCCAATGTATAACTTTCTGGACAATAATTCTACATTTCAAATCAATCTTCAAGAGAATTTTGTACTTAACCAATCAGCGTTTTGTCACGTAATAAAAATCAACACATTTTTAATGAATTTATCAATTACATAATGGTAATAAATACAAATATAAGTTATGTGTCTACTCGATTGGTGTCCCGTTGTGCAAGGTATTTGATAGGGGTGCATCCCCCACTTATGAAACAGACCTAATTAACCCTGAAAAAGGATCAAAATCACAATTGGGGCTTAGGATCCATGTGTAACACAGTCGGGTCGAATACCCGCGACCCGGATCAAGACCCGCCCCGGGAAATATGAGATCCAGACCCTTTATCATCTGACAATTCAAGTCATGAGATGAAACCACGTGGACCGGACAATTACATACACTTGGCCTTATAAATAGCATTATTCCACCGCATTTATGGTAAGATTCATTGAGTACATTTGACTATCTACTCTTATTGGATCGCACCTTGCCATCTCGAACTTGAGCTGACTTAAGCATCGGAGGGTCTTTGCCGGAGACTATCCCGGCTAGCCTGACGTGCTTTCTTTTCTCAGGGACCATTTCATCTGAGTGACTGATCGAGATCGCGTGCTTTGACCTCCATCCAAGATCGTTATCAGCTACCCGGATCAGTATCATTCTCTCCCCATTTTATATATGTTTCACGATTTTGTTTTGAAAATACGTTGCACTAGGCATAACAGACCTTGGAACTTATAAGTCGCTCAAACTTTTCATTTAAAATTAATGTATAATGCTAGCTTACACCAATAAGCAAAATAACAAAAAAATATTTTGTCATTGATCAAAATTCAAATGCACAAATATGAACATAAAACATTCCAAAAAATTTGAGTTTGAAAAATGTAGCGCGGAGTGAATAAAGTTGAAAATTGGCTTTAAAGAAGAGATTGTCTTTAGCAAATGTTCCAACAAAAAAATAATAAAAGTGATTGTCTTTAGTGACATTTTCTATGTGTAAATTTTCAGACAATCACTTGTGTTTGAACCAAAGCTAAAATGTCTTTTAATGGGATTATGAGCGCCAAGAATAATCAGGCAGTTGGGATTGAAACTGTCCCCACCACCTGTTTAGCTTTTTTTTAAGTTTAATAAAAAAGCTTGTCGTTTTAGCAGCTTATTATAAGTTGATTGTAGCTATGCAATCATGACTTTCACTATGTTTGATTATGATCAAATTTAAGTGGGAAAAAAAAAGGAATTGTTTTCTAATAAAGCCAAAAGCTCATTCTTACCAGATTGTCAGAAATTTTTAAACATTACTATCACCACAAAGATATATATATATATATATGAACCCATTTTAATTAAATTATACATTCATTTCTTTTAAAATAAATTGAATTATGTAAATAATTACATCTTGAATTAGATCTACATATTTATTTCGAATAACAAAACACAATGTATAAGACGAAATTGTCATGCTCTATCATATTTTTCAATTGTTACCCTAATAAATACATATAAAAACGAAAAAAAAAATAATCTACATCCTACAGAAGTTCGAACAGAATACCTCAATTTCAAAAATTGAACTAAATTTCATCCAATCCATCCCTTCTAGCTACCCTTTTTTTTAAAGTATAGCAAAATCTCAGTGCTTATGATTTTAATTATCCCCATAAATCATGACATGTCTTGAGTCGATAAGTCATTTACAAAATTCTTATAAACTATCATCCGTACAACTCTCATATTAAGAAAAAAAAGAGAAGGTAAATACATTAACAATCCCTGAAGTTAGGTTCAATTACACAAACACCCTCTATCTTTTATATAATTACAGCTACACTCCTTGAGGGGTGTCAGTGTAACATTTTCATAGTATTAGTGTAAGCTTTGTCTTTAAATAGGGAGCATAGTTGTAATACAATTATAACCACATGTAATGTAGTTGTGATTTTATAAAAAACAGAAATATTTGTGTATTATGATTTTATTTCAAGTGGTATCACTCTAATTTACCCGAATACACACACATTTTAGAACATTTTCTTTTGTACTATATTGCACCCATGTTAGAACATTTTTTTTTATAGAAGGAATAGTAAACTAATAGAGATATTACCAAAATTGAATATTGCTTTTTCTTATGAGCAAGTCAATTCCAATAGTTTCAAGAAGATTGATTTGATGATTGAATGACAAATTCACGTGGACAATGCAATTTTTAGGTAGAAACGTCCAATAAATAATAAAATCAACATGTGATGTGTCGTGGGAAGGACCAAAAATAAATATATAAATAAAACAAGCACGAGGATGTCCAAATCGTGATTAGTACAACATGGCTTTCAACATTTTACATTTGTCTACCCATAATAAGGTCTTTTAATAGGCCTATAAGCCTAGTACCTATGTGATATCATTATTTTTAAAGATAATTATACCGTCGTTATTGAGGTTATGTGCAATTATACTTAGACCACCCTATGAATTAAAAAAATATATTTAGTATATCTGAAGTTTGTTTTTATCTAACAAATAAGTCAATTCATTAGTTTATTCACTGAATTTACTGATATGAACAAAAAGAAATGGATGAAAATCATTTTTTTACCTCTGATTGAGTTATTACAGACTCATTGCAGGTCAAACAAATCTTTTTACGATTAAAGTACCTTTATAAGAATAAAGATATATCTCATCGCGTGCATCAACGTATGAAGATATATAAGGGCAGTTTGGTCTTAATAAAAGTTATTTGACATGAAATAAATCAGTAATAAGATGATCGGGGATAAATATGGATTTTCATTCAATTTTTTTGTTAATATTAGAAAATTTCGTGAATTTTGACTAACGAATGGACTTATTTGTTAGATATAAGCAAATCACATGAGTACTAGATGTAATTTGCCAAACTACATGGGCTATGTTAATTGCACAAAACCTCAGGGGATAGTGGTGTAATTATCCCTTAATTTTTGTAAATTACTACAAGCTCTCCTTATATTGGACATAGTTACAAATACTCACACTTTATTTGAAAAATTATCAATACACTCCTGATATTTGATGAAATTATGTTTCTCGAACAAATGTTTGGAGATGTATACTTTCTCCTTGCTGATTTGTATTCTAAGTAAATTTGAAAATTTGTAATAATGATTTGAAATTTCCTTCTTCCCCTCTGTATTATGGCATGTAATAATTTTAAAAAAAATTAAAAAAATAAATAAAATTATAACTCATAGTCCATAAGAGTTTTTTGGTGACTTCATCATAAAATATGGATGAAAACCTAACAAAAACTAACGAAATGTGTTAGTTGTTGTAAGAACGTTGAAATAAAGGGATAATGATAACTTCACAAACAATGGAAGAGAATTTATAATTATATCAAATATCAGGAGAACTCATTTTACTTTATCCTGTCTTATACAAAAAAGAACTACATCAGATTAAATATATAGTGTATACTAATACTTATACATTTAGTAGAATTTAAATTTATAAAATTAAATTTCTTATACCTCAATTTTAACCACTAAATTAAAGTATCGATGATCAAACTTCTAAAAGCTTCAAGAAAATAATTAAAAAATGGGACCCATTTTCCCATACCTAACATCTGACGAACAAAGACCCAAATTTTGTAGAGAACATTTAATAGGAGCGACAGCTGAGCATTCAAATCAAGCCCAATACCGCTCTCACAGACACTGCACCGCACTGCACCGCACCGCACCGCACCTACATACTTCTATCATCAGAGTTAACGACGGATCCCCGCCCCCCGTTATCTTTCTCCGTCAAATTTCTGGGTTCTTTGCTCCACGTCGCATTGCAGTTTCTGTGTCCTAAAATTAAAAAATAAAACAATAATTATTGAGAAAAAAAATATTTGGTAGTGAGCTTTGAATAAAGTTTGAATATGATTACTTATTTTTTATTATATGTTTATATGATTGTCCCAATGAGTGGTTGCTGAAAGTTATGATTTCACATTATTATTTAACTTAAAGCAAAAAAGAAATTATTATTTAAAGAGATAACAATTTATTTTAAGACATTCCAATAATAATAAATCTTAGGCCTAAGGAATAAAATAATTATCTTTCGCCTAGCTTCATAGGAAAACTTAATAAAAAGAGTAAATTACTTCTTGTTATTTGAAATTACTGATATTTCTTTATATGTGATGTGATTATGTAAAAACGTAAATGAATCGAAAATTTCAAAATTTTCGATACTCGGCACAAACCATAATTTTAATAAAAATTTCAAAGACAAAATGATTAATTTCAGACCTTTGATTAAAAAATACAAAATTCAGGGGGGTATTTGTATTTTTCAAACAATAAGGGAGTATTTGTAATTATGTCAAACCTCATGGGAGGTGGCTGTAATTTACCCTAAAATAAAATAGAGTAATTATATTCACATCCCTTGTATAAGATTTATCTTACACAAATCAAGGATATTTTTTGAGTAATTACAAAAATTATCGCTGACAACCAAAAAATAGGATAATGTATACAATAATGTTAGCGTTTTTTGTCGGCATATGTATAATTTTTTAAAAAGTAGAGGTGATTTGTGTAAATGATGTTGAAATTTTTGATCGGTGTATTTGTAATATTTTCAAAAAGTAAAGGTGATTTGTATAAATGAATTAATGTTTGTGTTGGAATGTGGATGTATATGTAACTTTTTAAGACTCGACTAATTTATATAAAAAAAATATTAATAGGAAAGTAAATGCAATTATTCCTAAAAATAAAAATAAAAATAAAAAGACCAACTAAATAATAATAATAGTAGAGACAAAGGGGCCGTACATCAATTGTCTAGAATGTAGTATATTTAAATAGACAAAATTTGAATGAAGTAAGTTTACCCTACTCAGACAGTGACTTAGAAAATCAACCACTTTTCCTTGTAATAAATGCATTTATTATTTTGAACCCCGTAAAGTCGCATAATTCCAATTCCCCATGAATTTATGAGGAAACGTTTTCCGTCTGTCAGCTAACGTCCCGCCGTTCCCTGACTTAACTGTCACGTTTACCCTTACCGCAATCAATGACTGACGGTGACTCGACGGCGGCTTCCATTCCGGCTGGCGGGCCCCACTTTCTATGGATCTCCACCCCCACCCCCACCCCCCGCCTCGAATCCCCGGAATTATAATTTTGTGAAATCGAGGGGTCCTTTCATAATTTTGATAAAATATCATTTTAGTTTTGAATTAACACGAGGATCTAATTTTGGCTTTAAGCGCGACAAAATTTTGGGAGTTATCGAATAAGACGAAATTATTGAGCTGCAAAAGTTGCAGGAAATAGAACGTCCTAATTACTACAAAATTAATCTTGATTATCATAATTAATTCATTAAAGTCTGTGCTTTTTTTTTTTTTTAAATAATCCAATTTTGAATTGGATAGGAATAATTGGACTACGATGGAGGAAAAAATGGGTAAAATAATTTTTGAAATATATAAAAAAATCGAAGGGATTTGAAATCCAATCTCCATGTACTTTTTATTTATTTTTTTACATTTAAAAAATAATTTTGCCTAAAAAATCCTATACATGATAGAAAGTCATTTCTATGGGAGAATGAAGAGAAAAGGTCACACACTTTTTGAATTATTTGCATTTACTATATTAACCTTAACAAGAAAATATAATATATATTTAAATAATTAATGAAGGGGTAAAATGGTGCTATTATTATTTTGAACTATATTAAAAAAAGTTTAGTTACATGCTAAACTTGTTATTAGTAATCAATATTAATAGTACACACATCATTACAAAAAAAAAGATAATTATTTATTATGTTAATATTTCGGGGCACATGATAATTATAAATTTAAAATAGAAGCCAGGTCATTCTCTGAATGCAAACAATAAGATGAGTTTATATTCAAGTTTGAGTAATAATAGACTTATTATAAAATGACCCAATACTTAAACTATTATGGGTGGAATTAATTAATTAATTTAAAATCTTCAACATACCAATAACACGAAGCTAAACAAATACTTGGGAGTGAAGATCTATAATTTTAAAATAATAAATTTAAATTAGGATTGGGATTAGTGTTGTGGGTGGTGGGGTGGGGTGGGGTGGGGTGGGGGGACCCAAAACAAAAAATCCAAATTTCGAAGGCATTGGGCCTTGTGGGGCTTTGTAATTATTACATTATTTAGGGCAGCTACGCCTTTCTTGTCCCTCAAACCATGGCCTATATTTGTGCGGCTGAGACAGTTCAACAGTTTGAGCTCAAGATTTTTTTCGAATAAATTTTGAGTTCAAATTTAAGTGAAAAAATAAAAATGTGAGATGTATGCATTACACAAAAAGAAAAAAATGTTATTTTGATGTTCCAAAATTTTTTCTATTTAAATAAGTGTCAATTATATTAACAATCATTTCTAACGTATATCAGTTGGCAAAGCTAAGGCCCTATGTTCATTTTCAATTCCGTTCATATACACTTCATGTGTATAATTATTTTTTAAATAAAATACATGATACTATTTTTATACACATGCGTGTGTATGTTGAATGAAGTAAGAGGTGTAATACAGTTTGCAACAGAAAATTCAATCCGCCAATATGCTGGAAAATTTTCTGACTAAGTACCTTCGAAGCTCAAGTTAGTGTTAGTTGGAGGAAAAGTAGAATATGAGTTATATGTATGTACTACTATTTTTATTTGTTAAAATAGTATTATTTATGATTTTGATATCGACCAAGCCATTGTATCGAGCAGGGGCGGCAACGGGGAGGGTTTGGGTGGATTTGGGACCCACCCCGCCAACTCCGGGAAGGATCCAGGACCCGTCCCGCCCCGATTATTTTTCAACTCCGGTTATTTTTCAATAGAACAACAAACAATTTATATTGAATTATTGATTATACATTAGTAACAATTTCTTCGTCTTCCTCATCGTTAAGTATTGTGAGATAATTTTTCAATTCATCAACTATTGAATAAGTACCTAATCATAAATAAATTAAATGATACAATATTTTGTTAGTGTTTATTCTATCATAATAAAATAAAAGAATATATATATCTAAACGGGGCGGGTCGGGGGGTGGGTCCTTAAGGATTCGGGACCCGTCTCGGACCTGGCCGGGTCCTAATTCTTAGGACCCACTACCCGCCCCGTCTTCAATTTTTTGCCAGGTTCGAGTTGGATTGCCACCCCTAGTATCGAGATATTGGATTAAGGTCTTTAATCGTGAATTTAGGTGATTATTTTTGCTAACCTCAATGAGCAAGATACGACTCGATTCTCTCAGCTATAATGCCTACAAAACAAACCACCATCAGAATCATACCGAGAAAGCTGCTGTTATAGCCCTCCGATTCTTAAGTCAACTATTTCGTAAGATAAATATAATAGAAGGTTTTAAGAATGTTAGAGTAACAAAACCTTTACCTACTCTGTACGAAGGACGGCTATTTATAAATTTATTTTAATTGTATGATTTCACGTGAATCACATACATCAAAATGATCGAATTGTCACTAGGGCTAGATCTTAAAAATTTTAAATTAATAAAATGGATTCAACTCATCTGAAAATCGTAAATACACTGTGGAGAGGTTTCTAGTACGACCTTCGTAAGATATATCCTCACATCGCGATCAGAATAAGCGTATTCATGATCTCTCCATACAATGCAAAAATATTATTTATTTAAATAAAGATATAAATAAATCCTATAATCAATGAATTATTCCAGCTCATATGTTCAACGAATAAGGAATGGTCAGTTTCTCTTCCTCGAATAAGTTGGAGACATGATAGCCTTCTCTCCGGTTTGTTTTCTACGAATAATTGCTATTGTCAATTGTCAAATGATCACAAACCGTAGAATCCTTATTCTGTGGGCCTCCACACTTGATCCACCCGTTGAAGAATTTTCTTGAAATTTCACTCATTGGGCCGCGAGTGTTCTCTGTTTTGGCATTACTCTCTTGGGCCTAAATGGAGGCCCAATTAAGAATTTGATGATTAGTCCATTAGAGTAGGCCCATATGATGAATAAAGACGCGGACAGATCCATTTAATACTAGAGCCCGTTTCGTATAGAGTAATTGAACAAAATTTTGGATCTAAAGGCCCAAGCTCGATTAGAAGGATGCAACTTCATTATTTGTCCTTTTTATATAAAATTAGTGGTCGAAAACACTTGGTGTGTGTGAATAGTTTAATTTTTATTATTTTTAATTTAATTATATAAATGAGAAAAAGATAAAATAATTAATTGATTAGATTGATTTCTTTTAAACATTTTTTTATTTTAAATGTTTTTTTAATAGAATATTATCTATAAAAAATTTGACAAAAATGATAATTTTGTTAACAACGTATATACTCAAGGATACTTTAATCAATGTATATTTTATCGATTAAAGATGGGTACTTTAGTCCCATCACATTTAATAATTAGTCGTCGAAGTATGCGGTCCCAACAAGTATATAAAAAGAAAAACTTTGGATTGAGATGAAGAGAAAAAAAATAATTGTGAAAGAATGAGAAAGAAAAATGTTCGTAAGAAGAAAGAAACATGTAGTAGTGGGTTGAGAAGAAAAAACGTTGAAATTACTATTATGAGCAATATTTTTTAAGGAAATAAATGAATTAAAGATTAAATTTTAACACTAAAAAGTTGGTATGCCAATAAGAGGGAGAGTGGGGAGTATGTGCTTATATATGCAATATGGAGGTCGAATATATATAAAGGGGGTCATATTTGTACTATTTGGACCTCTATGTCAGATAAGGACCAATGTCATTTTCACGGAGTACAGAGGTCTCCCAGAGATCTTGGCACTTAGGCAATTTTACAGTAACTTACGGCAACGTTCAGACCTAAAATATCTTCTGCAGGAGGTCTCTTGGGAACCCTTAATAATAATATAAATAGACGAAGGTCTCTGGTCTCCAGAGGAAGGTATGGAGGTCTCCATTGATACCTTGATACTTAGAATATTTTGTTCTCATGTGCGAGTCTGTTGGGAGACCATCATCAAGGGTATACCTTAGATCTCCCATAGTGCCCTTCTTCAAGCAACTATATATAAAAAGAAGGTCTCTCAGCTATTTCTGAAGGTCTCTAATGACCTGCTATACATATTCCCAGTACAATAACTAACACTAGTCGAAAATGCGGCTTAAATACATTTTTAGTTTCGTAACTTAGGTCATTTGACTTTTTTGTCCTTTAACTATCTAGAGTAGCATTTTGGTCTTGAACTTTTTTAATTTTTGTGATGTTAGTCCTTTTTTTGCAGGATTTCATCATTCTCGTTGGAGAAATGCATGTACCTCTCATGTGATATTTTAAAATTGGGACTTTTGTTCCTATTGACCCATTCATGTTAGCATTTTTGTCCTTTAACTTTTTATAGTATCATTTTGGTCCTGCACCTTTTTAAGTTTGCAATTTTAGTCCCTTTTCTTTTGCCGGAGTTCACCATTCTCGCCGGTGGAGGTGAACTCCGATGAACAAAAGGGTTGAAATTGCGAAAATGAAAAGACGCAAGGCTAAAGTGCTACCCTAGAAAGTTAAAAGATGAAACGCCAAATGACCTAAGTTATCGGACCAAAAATACATTTAATCATCGAAAACGCACACTCGATGCATGTGCAAATATAATAATATTTTTATTAAATTAATAATTTATGATCAAAATAGAATTGATTAAAATAAAACAGAAAGAACAAATGGATAAAAGAAAATCTATATATAAAGAAAAATATAGATGAGTGGGATAATAATGAGGAAGAAGTAGTTATTTCAACATAAAAAATAAAAAATAAATAAATAAATAAATTTTTAAATAAAAATAAAATTGATGGATCAAAAATTAGAGACAACAAATTGATACTCTCCAATAATAATAAGGTATAGATATTGGAGCAAATAATGAGAGGTAAACACGACTATAACTTGAGCATTTTGTCGATATGCATTAAAAAGACAAAGCACGCTTCTATGTTTTTGTTTTTGTTTTGTTTTGTTTTTTTTTTTTTTTTATCTATCAATAGTCTCACATCATCTCAAAATTATGACAGAATTTAGTGGTTGAAAATTGTTTGAAAAAGACAATCAGTAAATGATGGGATTAGGAGAGATTATGACTAAAGTTTTATTCTCTTGTCTGCAAAGTTCCAAATAAATCTTTCTCATAAATATTCTGCAAGAAACCTTTACCTATATTTAACATTTTAAAAAATAATAAAATAGATAAAGTGGGAACTAAAGTAAGAGTAAATAAAAATTCACCATCTATTGTCCTTTTTCCCGTCAAAATCAAAGGAAAAAAGGTTTTCTTAATTTGTTTTATTATTATTATTATTATCTCTACTAATATAAAAAAAATATTATTTTTATTATCTTTCTTTATTTCTTTTTTTAAATGTGATGGCTTGATATATATATATATATTTTATTTATAATATATTTTAAAATATAAAATATTATTTATTATATTTATATAAAAACAGCATGACACGTCAACTAATGCGAAAATATGTTAAAACATCACGTGTATTGTCCTTTGTTCAAGTCTTAAAGCCTGTCGGCATGGCAGCAGCCAATAATATACTAATCAATCATATATATTTTGATTTACGCCTTCATCTATTAATTTTGTTTGTTTAGTTCTAATATTTAATATTGTGCGTATAATAAATTCTATTTGATTTTTACAATATGAAAATAACATCAATTTGAATATATGAGTCATAATTGCGAAAATAACAAAGTACTCTTACAGGATAAGCATCCGCTTGTTCCTAACTCGAGTGGGGTCGCACGACTAAGCCGACCCTTAGACTCAAAATCATGACCATTGATCATCTTGTACTTGAAAACTCGAAATCATGCCATGCAGATAAATACAAGTACGTACATTTTGACCCTATAAATATCTCACAATTGTTTTGGGCCGTGGTATGTGATTATTACGTTCGCCCAAACATTCTTCAATTTCCTTTCGATCTCACTCCAATTGATTTAAGCATCGTCTTCATTAGGATTATCCGGTGAGCCTAACAATCTGTTGTTCTATCTTAGGTTCCCAAACATCACTGATCCGGACTACTCTTTAAACGACCTCGATATCCGACCCTGATCAGACTTTCTTATCATAATTATAGATAACGTAATAATTATTGAATCATATAATTAATAAATAACACAATTATCATTTAAGATCTAAAAATAGAAACCGGGGTGGGGGGTGGGGGGGGGGGGGGGGTGGCCCAGGTCAGGTTTGTTCATGTACGATGTGGATGAATTATGATCACTACACTTCAATACTACGTCGTACAGAGGTAAATTCATCTTTTGTTCATTTCCTGACATTATTAACAAGATTCCAAAGATGGTGACAGAGATTGCAGGTAAATTGGGACTATAAATTGATATGGGGATAATTTATACTTTTGATATGTATATATAAATTACAATATTAATTTGTAATAAAAATTTCGGACCAAAACTATACAACATAAGAGTATTATATCGTCATTAAACTTATATATACATAATTTATTATGGATTATAAAAAAATAAAACCAATTTAATTAAATAAATTAGTTCGCGACTAGTTCAAATAATACTCAAATCCGTCTATTACCACATAATTTGGCACGGACCAATGGATTAGGTGGTATAGCGACGTTGTCGAATGTCTCTACAATAAAGAAGTCGATGTAACTTTTAGGTTTTATCATTCACGTTATGATCAACAATACAATTCGAACTTTTCTTCTTCTTTTTTTCACGAAAAAGTTAGAAAATGCACGTGAAGCTATACATATAGGGCTCACAATTTTCAGCGATTATGTGGTAATTCTATAGTTTTATTATTATTTGAACATTATTACATTATTCTTGACATAGTATATGATTTTATTTCATTTTTAAGACATGATTGTAGTTTTTAATAATTTTCTTTGGGTTTTTTGTATACGACGTGACCAGATACATGTTGACACGTGGAAGACATTGATTTGGTGAAAAGAGCATGCAATAGTTATTTATCATCACACATATATACAGAAGCAGGTAAACATGCTCATGTGAGCTACAATTATTATGAATAGAATTGATGAACAGATGGCTTCATGTTCATGGCCGGGTAAGCTCTCAAAAATGAACTTGTTGCCATTAACTGTTACTTCATTCAATCTTTGAATTTGAATTGTGCAAGAATTGATTAATTGTTGTGGTAAAATGGTGGAAACAGGGAAGATTTTTGGGCTGCATGGAGGGATTCTTGAAATGGGATCATCGGGCGATTTTAGGACCGTTCTTGATTGCTTGAACGTGTTCGTGGCCGTTGTTTTCTACGTGGTTTGGCTTGTAATGAGGAAGAGTAGTTCAAGAGAGAGCAGAAGGGATTGGTTTAAGGTTGTTGTTTCAGGTTGTTGTGCTCTTGTGAGCTTAGAGTATTTTGGGATTGTTGTGTATACTTTGATTGTTAAAAACAAGGAATTAAGTCATCTGAAGTGGTTAGTGTTCTTTGCTAGGGGGCTAATATGGATTGCCTTGAGCGTTTCTGTGCTCGTTCGAGCATCTAAAGGGATCGCTCTTCTGAAATCCGGTTGGTGGATTGTCTTTTTTCTGTTCGTTTCAGCGTTAAACGTAGTAGAGTTGGTTAAATTGCAGCGAATACAGATTCTAGAGGTTGCTCCTTGGCTTGCTAGTTTGTTGCTTTTCGTTAACGGTTTGAGGATTCTGTATGAGATTGTATCTCAACCTGCCTTGGAGGATAGCTTCTTGGAACCTCTACTTGTTGAGGAGTCTGAGAAGGGACGTGTCGATTTAAGCCAAGCTTCGTTTCTGAGTAAATTGTCGTTTTCTTGGATAAGTCCGTTGCTTCGTTTAGGCAACACTAAGGCTTTAAGTCTTGATGACGTTCCTTCTCTGGGATTAGAGGACGGAGCCCTTATGGCCTATGAGAAGTTTAACGATGCGTGGTGCGTTCTTGAGAAAGAAAAGGGCATAAACGGTTCCAAGAATGTCGTCTTTTGGGCTATTGCAAAGGTTTACTGGAGGAGTATGGTGCTGGCTGGAAGTTTAGCGTTTTTAAGGACGATTGCCATTGTGGCTACTCCTCTGTTGCTCTATGCTTTTGTTGGATATTCAAATCTTGAGACGAAAAATTTGAGGGAGGGTGTTTTCTTGGTGGGGTGTTTGGTGTTTTTTAAGGTTGTTGAGTCTTTGTCCTACCGGCATTTCTATTTCTACTCCAGAAGAATTGGAATGAGGATGAGATCAGCTCTGATGGTTGCTGTTTATCAGAAGCAGCTCAAGCTATCGAGCAGTGGGAGACGAAAGCATTCGACTGGGGAGATTGTGAATTACATTGCAGTCGATGCTTATCGAATGGGAGAGTTTCCAGTGTGGTTGCACGTCGGGTGGGCTTCAGTCGTTCAGATATTTCTTGCCATAGCCGTTCTTTCTGGAGTTGTAGGCCTTGGCGTGCTGCCCGGCCTAGTACCGTTTGTTATCTGTGGTCTGCTCAACGTGCCGTTTGCTAAACTGATTCAGAAGTATCAGACTGAATTCATGATAGCTCAAGACAAGCGGCTGAGGTCGTTGTCTGAGATACTTAACAACATGAAAATAATCAAGTTGCAGTCGTGGGAGGCGAATTTCAAGAGCTTGATCGAGTCCTCTCGGAGGAGTGAATTCAAATGGTTGTCCGAAACTCAGTACATGAAAGCATTCAACACACTCTTGTATTGGATGTCTCCAACGATTGTGTCTTCGGTCATTTTCTTCGGATGTGTGCTCTTCAAGAGTGCGCCGTTGGATGCTGGCACGGTGTTTACAGTCTTGGCGGCGTTAAGGAGCATGTCTGAGCCTGTCAGGTTCTTGCCTGATGCTCTTTCCTCTTTGATTCAGGTTAAGGTTTCCTTTGACAGGATTAACTCATTTATGCTTGAGGATGAACTCAAACAAGAAGATTTGCTAGTACCTCAGACAGGAGATTCAGGCCTCATCATTCATATACAAGGTGGTTGTTTTAGTTGGGATGCAGACACGTCTGCTCCGACCCTGACCGGTGTCTCGTTGCAAGCAAGGCCAGGACAGAAGATTGCTGTTTGCGGGCCGGTTGGTTCTGGGAAGTCGTCACTTTTGTATGCTATCCTTCGCGAAATACCAAAAACATCAGGAACGGTAAGCCATGCAGCACAGCAGCAGCAATGGTTCATTTCTACGTTTAAGTACAAAATTCTTGACATTGATTTTAGTCCGTCTTCGTTGGTTTCCAGGTGAGCGTTCTTGGATCGGTGGCTTACGTTTCTCAAGCTTCATGGATTCAGAGTGGGACTATTCGTGATAACGTACTCTTTGGAAAGCCTATGGAGAAGAACAAATACGAAGAAGCCATCAGAGTTTGTGCTCTAGACAAAGATATCGAGAGTTTTGATTATGGCGATCTCACTGAGATAGGCCAGAGAGGGCTTAACATGAGCGGAGGGCAAAAGCAGAGAATTCAGCTTGCTCGAGCTGTCTACAACGATGCTGATATTTATCTTCTTGACGACCCTTTCAGCGCAGTAGATGCACATACAGCAGCAGCGCTTTTCAATGTAAGAATCATTACAACATTCTTTGTTATTACACGTTACGGTTGTGGTAGACGTCTTCCCCGACAGCTGATTGATTTGTGTTGTATTATTGCAGGACTGTGTCATGACAGCTCTAGCAAAGAAGACGGTAATTCTTGTGACTCATCAAGTGGAGTTCCTCAGTAATGTCGACAACATTCTGGTAATGAAATTTTCAGGAAATTTTACTGCTTGCCTTGAAACAAGCACTTGTAATATGTGATAGACGAGGTTTGTTAACATGTCTTAGGTTCTAGAGGGAGGACAAGTTACTCAATCAGGAAGCTACGAGGAACTTCTGGTTGCTGGAACGACCTTTGAACAACTCGTTTTTGCTCATAAAAGCGCCATAGAGTCATTCGATGCCTCATCTAGTTCAAATAAAAACGAACATCAAACACAACGTGTCGATCAGCTAGACCAGAATAACAAGCTTTACGGTAAGGAAGAACGAGACGGGGAAATTAGAACGAACAAAGGGATACAGTTGACAGAGGAGGAAGAGAAGGAAGTAGGAGATGTGGGCTGGAAGTCTTTCTTGGATTACATTTTCATTTCAAAGGGATTGGCCTATTTTTGCTTCAGCACAATAGCTCAGTTCGGTTTTGTGGTATTTCAAGCAGCTGCAAGCTTCTGGCTAGCATTTTCCATTCAAAATCCTAAAACGAGCAGCGTCTTTATTGTCGGAATCTACACTCTAATCTCATTACTTAGTGCAGTTTTCGTATATTTGAGAGCCCTTTTCGCAGTTCTTTTAGGACTAAAAGCATCAGAAGCTTTTTTCTCCGGTTTCACCAACTCAATCTTCAACGCTCCCATGCTCTTCTTCGACTCCACCCCAGTCGGGAGGATACTAACGCGTGTAAGATTCACTCATACCTTCACCTTTGGGACATAAAATTTCAACAAGTGGCCGTAATAAAACATCTTCTGTCTGATTTCGTCCAGGCCTCATCTGATCTAAGTGTGTTAGATTTTGACCTTCCCATGTCGTTCGTGTTTGTACTGGCCGCCTTAACTGAGATGCTAGCAACAATCGGCATTATGGCCTCCATCACATGGCAAGTTTTCTTTGTTGGCGTATTCGCTATGGTATCTTCAAAATACGTTCAGGTAACGTTGTAGACCTCAAACATTTAGTTACAATGAAGATCAATGTTACTCTGATCAGCCGTTTCTGAACTTGCCTTTGTCTAAATATAGGGATACTATCAAAAATCTGCCGGTGAGCTGATGAGAATCAATGGAACGACGAAAGCTCCTGTTATGAACTACGCGTCTGAGACAGCACTAGGAGTTGCCACAATACGAGCATTCAGAATGGTCGATAGATTTTCATCAAACTACCTGAAACTGGTTGATGCGGATGCCAAAGTCTTCCTTTCATCAAACGCCACGATGGAATGGCTCGTTTTGACAACTGAAGCGCTGCAAAACCTCACCCTTTTCACTGCTTCCGTCTTCTTAGTTTTAACTCCCAAAGGCTACATTCCTCCCGGTACGTTCCACCCTTAATCAGTACTGCTGAATCAAACAGTTCAATCTGTCTCTGTTGCATCTAATTTTTCGTGTATTTTCTGTCGTTACAGGGCTCGTTGGACTCTCCCTTTCTTATGCATTCGCTCTAACCGGCACACAGGTTTTTCTATCTAGATGGTATAGTAGCTTAGCTAATTACATCGTCTCGGTGGAAAGGATCAAACAGTACATGCACATACCACCGGAGCCTCCAGCAATCATAGAGGACAAGAGGCCACCAACTTCATGGCCTCCAAAGGGGAGAATAGAGTTACTGGACCTAAAGGTGAGAAATCGAGCTTTTCGTGTAATAGTGTACTCAGCTTCATGAAAAACGCAGACGAAATATTCAAAACTAGAGCTCAAACGCTAGCATTGATCGACAATTAAACTCCATTTTCATTCTTTTGCATGGATTTTAGATACGTTATCGGCCTAATGCACCGGTAGTGCTGAAAGGGATCACATGCACTTTCAAAGAAGCGACTCGAGTAGGAGTGGTGGGAAGGACCGGAAGTGGGAAAACGACACTAATCAGCGCTTTGTTCCGTCTGGTTGAGCCTTACAGCGGCCAAATTGTGATAGATGGCATTGATATTTGCTCCATCGGCCTCAAGGATTTACGTCTGAAACTCAGCATCATTCCTCAAGAGCCGACTCTTTTCAGGGGAAGCGTTCGGACAAACTTGGATCCTCTAGGCCTTTACTCTGATCATGAGATATGGAAGGTATAGTTAAATTTACTTGATGTAAGCTTTATTGCACAGAAACTTCTAACATTAAAGCTGAAGGGATTGATTTCTTGATCTTCAGGCCTTAGAGAAATGCCAGCTGAAGACTACTATCAGCAAACTTCCAAACTTGCTAGACTCTTCAGGTAACTCTAACTTCATTGCAAATTCCATTGAATTCTTGCATTTTGATCGTTATCGATTCGTGCAAGCAGTGAGCGATGAAGGCGAGAACTGGAGCATGGGGCAACGGCAGCTCTTCTGCCTCGGTAGAGTCCTTCTGAAGAGGAACATGATCCTAGTTCTTGACGAGGCAACGGCCTCAATCGACTCAGCCACAGATGCCATTCTGCAGAGAATAATCAGGGAGGAATTTGCCAATTGCACAGTGATAACCGTGGCTCACAGAGTTCCGACAGTTATAGACAGTGACATGGTCATGGTCCTATCCTACGGTACTACGTATGGCCCGTTTTCATTTCATTTTCGTTGCACGTAAAAACGGCTAAAATTGATCATTCCTATGCTGAAATTTCATGCAGGGAAGTTGGTGGAGTATGATGAACCTAAAAAGCTTATGGAGACTAATTCTTTCTTTTCCAAGCTTGTCACAGAATATTGGTCAAGTTGCACAAGGAACAACTAGTATGAACCGAATGTTGAGTAATAACATGGAATCGGGTGAAAACCTTTCCACGATCAAGTCAGTAGAGCTTTTCACTTTTCAGACGACTGAATAGGTCGTTCTCAAGATTTAAGAATGTAATAAATGACGTACCATGTTTTACTTTTGTATTGGTTCTTATAGGTTTTGGCCGTGGTTTTTGAAATGGTATCAATGATACTTAATCTGGGTCAGGGCTGGATGAGAGTCGAGTAGGGTCAAAGTTGAGTTCCGTTTGTCTGAAAATTCATTGATTAATTACCGGAGTAAAATTTATATAGTCAACAACATTTGATTTAATTTCAAAATAATCTTTATCTTTTTAATTCGATTCAAAGTAGTCTCTTTGACAGCTGATTTTTTCATATTGCTCTTATAAAACTTTTCGTTTTTTACAAAAATCATTTTAATCCTTTACTTTCCATTTTCAATTGTAATTTCGTGCTTGGCGTATAAATTTTAAAAAAATATAATCATTTTTAATTGGAAGTATTTACAATTGGTCAATTATTTAAGGGTAAATTATATCTATTTTTTCTGAGATTTGGCATAATTATAAATACCCCTTGTTGTTTGAAAAATTACAAATACCTCCCCTGAGGTTTGTAATTTTCAACCAAAGGCTCGAAATTGACCATTTTGCCCTTGATTTTTTTGTTAAATTATAGAAAAGTCAATCGAGGCAAATTGCATTATTAACTTTTCTGTGTAAAAAAACTTAAGAACCTTTCCATGCGCATTGTAGGCCGAAAAAATTCAAAAAATTTTAAAAGTTGAATAAAATACATAAGGGCATTTTGGTCCATTCACCTATAAAAATGGAAAAATGGGTTATTTGTTAGACGGTTACAAACCTCAGGGGGTATTTGTAATTTTTCAAACAATGAGGGAGTATTTATAATTATGTCAAACCTCAGGAAAAGTAATTGTAATTTACCCATTATTTAAATAATAACTAGTTCATTGACATATAAACAACTTCTTGTAATTTGTAAAAACAAAAATGAAAAAAAAAACCCACTTGAATAAAGTCGGAGAAAAAAATTTTAAATTAAAAATAGAGTAAAATTCTTTGAACAAAAAAACTTTTGAAATTGTACCCAATTCTTCAACGACTTAACTAAGATTCACCTTAACGAAGTTCAGGTCCCATGATCCTAGAGGTCATGGGTTCGAATCCCTGTGTGGGATGATGTTGTTACTACTATATAGTATGTATTATTTGTAATTGTAATAATTAGGTGTTATTTATGTAATATTGGTGATTTGATTGTTGTAATTATCTGTGTTCGATGTTGATATTCAATAGGATTGCTTGTAATATTTTTACTTCAATTAATAAAAATTCATCGCTTCCAAAAAAAAAAAAAAAAAAAAACTAACATTCACCTTTCTTGCAAGTGAAAGTGAGCTCCGACAGAAAAAAAAAATTAAAATTGTAAAAATTAAAAAAATATATAATTAAAATACTATCTAGAAAGTTAAAAAACAAAATACTAAATATTTATATTACGAGATCAAAAATACATTTAAATCGACTTTAGGGACACATACGTCTTGATAGACACAATTACAAGCTAAGGATTAGATGGAACTGCATGCTTTAAAGACGAAGATATATATGGACTATATATAGGCATTTCTAAATTTGGAATTTACGGTGCAAATGATGTACAACACTTATATTATTACTAATTATATTTTTTAATCTAAATTCTATTGCATTTTTTCTATGCAAATTAATGATCTGCTTGCAATGAAGCTTTAAGCGAGTCGTATTTAATAAATTACTTTATTTTAAAATGAGAAAATATAATAAGTCAATAATAATGTAAAAAAAAAATACCTGATGTATGAATCACTGAATTTCACGATATATATATATATATATATTCATTAATTCACAAAACGTCATTAATTGAAGTAGAAGATGTATACGGCCTCAAATAGCCAATATTGGAGGCTAAGAAGTCAATTTTGAATCTTTTATTTTAAAATGATGCAACATCTCATACATATATATTTTAATATTTGTATATGTATATAAATATATTTTTTAAATATATAGATGATATAATTAAATAATTGAATATATAGATGTGGCATTATAGTCTATATATATTAAATAAAATACGAAATATAACACTAATATGTACCTGTCAAGCAATGCAGAAATTCAGCAACTTGCTACTTTCCACATAAGATAAGGAATGCATCTTACTATCTTCGGATTGTATCCTCTGTGGTTCAGTTTATTTTTCATTATTTTATTATATAATTAATCAAATAATACACCTAATTAAGATGTTTACTTTGCATTATAACAGGGGTGAATAACTCAACTCACCTAAATAGATGGGTTGAATTATTCAACTTAAACAGCCTAAGAAAATCCTGTCACCTAAATAACTCATATCACAAAATAAATGGGGTCAATTTATTTCAAATTTTGTTATATTTTCGATTCAAATTAATATAGAGTTAAATGTAATTTTACCCCCCCCCCCCCTAATATGGAAAATGAGGGGAAAATTTTATTTTTGAATCCCATATTTTAGGACCTTTTTTGTTTTGGTATGGTCCCATTTGTTGCATTTGTCTCATATTTAGTCTCATTTATTCAATTTTTTTCTCAAATTTGGTCCCAAACAGTATTTTCTGTTAAATTGTTCACGGATCCGTCAACAGTGACAGAGTCTTGCCCCAACAACAGACTTGACGGCTCCGTTAACAATTTGACCGAAAATGCTGTTTAGGACCAAATTTGAGAAAAATTTGAACAAACGGGACTAAATGTGACACAAATACAACACATGAGCCCAAATAAAAAAATGCCCTAAAATATGGGACCAAAAATGCGATTTTTCCGAAAATGAGCAAAAAACCACTCGTTATTTTCCCTATCAACGGAGAACACATGGGGGCAATTTGCTTTATTTTCCAAATCACATGGGATAATTTGCGATTTTTTTCTTAATTTTTTTTTTTTGTTCATTTCTTGTGTTACTGGGTGTAAATTACATTTAACCCAATTAATATATATCGTTCGTGCGTATAAGATTACGTCTTTCGTCTTATTCAAAAGAATATTATTATAGGACGTGCAGTTGTTAATTGAAATGGAAGATGTAATAGAATTTGGAGTAAAAAATAAAGACCCATCATACAATATGATGCATTTTCCGACATTAATCAGAGATTCTGAAAGAAGCAAAGTGGTCACAGTTACCATGCAAAGAAGCCATGGCCACATCCCTAAGTTTCTGAAGGTTCAACTTCACAATCGTATCGACAAACAGCTTCGTATCCTCCCACGTATTCCCCTCAGGTATTTCAACAACGTAAGACTCCAAAACCACGCTGTAAACCTTATCATTAGCTTCACTAATCACCTCATTAACAGAGGTTACCGACAGATAATCCTTCAACCTATGCTCGCCCCCCACAACCCTGAAGCTCAAAACACGGTTTTCCTCGTCCAAAATCTCCAGCTTCTCCACGCTCGTCGTCGCCGGCAAGCCCGACACCACCGTCAAGCACCGCCTGCTGCCGACGGCGGCGCCGTCGCCCTCCACCACTTCGCAGCTCTTGATGAAGTGTTTGTACGTCTGAGGGGAGCCGAAGGCGCGTACTAAGGGCCATACGGCGGCGGCTGGTGCTTCGATGCGTTGTACTGTGAGGGAGGTACAAGTGTTTGGGGAGGTGGGCTCGGGCTGCATGGCCTGGTGGTACCTTTGGATGATGGGTTGGAGGGTGGAGAGCTCTTGTTCTGTGAGGTGGACACCTTGCATTGAGGGTTGTACCTTGGAGGGCTTCTAAGATCTAGGCAAGGAAGCAAGATGGGGAAATAGAAGAAGAGGGGTTGATTGATTATATATTGAAAGTTTGGGGTAATTTTTGATATTTTGTTAATTTGTTTAATGTCCCACTTTGAATCTTAGCTTTTCTTTCAAATATTTGATAATATTGTTTTTATAATTATTAATTAGTGCAATTGTTTTTTTGAAAGAAAGGGAATAAGAATATTTATGCTCTTCTATGGGAAAATCAAGGGTTCATGATCTATATACATTATTAATGAAAATTTTGATTTTATGGGTAAAATAAATACTAAATAATTCAGAGAATATATTGAAATGTTGAATAGACCTGAGTATTTAATCTATATATCGAGGTTATTCTGTAAAAGATGTCACAATGATAATGAATTCCACTAGGTATTCTGGATGCAATTGACACGAATATTAATTTAATAAAATGATAAATAAATCTTTAATTTCAAATATCGTTCTAGAGAGTTCGTATTGGGAATTATAAGACAATGACGATGATTAATTCATTAGCTATCATAGAAAACAAATGTTATTACTATAAATATATCCAACTTGAAGAATAAAATTCATGAAACAATTATATTTCATTGCAAGTTGGGTATAAAAAGGCACCAAATTTAGTAAAACTATGGTTGTCTATTCAAAGCCACTAATTATAAGGTTGACAATTTGTACAAAATTAATGAACTTAAAAGGTGATACCACTATAGCTAGACCTAATTATGAAATTCTTGAATTTTTAAATATAACCACTTTTTGGAATATTAATTATAAGAAGCATATTTTGATTTGGGAAAATTAAGGTCAACTTGCATTTTTTTTACAAATATATATATATATATATATATATATATATAGTACAATTTTCCACTTTCCCCTTTTGCCATTTCTGTATGGTCTCGGCAAAATTGGGCATAGTGCAAAAGTTTTGCAAGAGTGACCAATTGATGTGCATTTGCTAATAGGATTTAGGGTAAATTACATTGTCACCCTGAGCTTAGGTTCAATTATACAAATACCCCTATTTTTTGTTGAATTACAGCTACTCCCTCTGAGGGGTGTTAGTGTAATATTTTTTAGGGGGTATTAGGACGAGTTTTGCTTTGAATAGAGTGTGTAGCTGTAATACAATTACAACTTTAGGGGGTGTAGCTGTAATTTTGCAAAAAATATAGGGTATTTATATAATTGGGCCTAATATCATGAAGTGTCACTGTAATTTATCCTAGTATTTATGATGTACTTGAATATAGGAGTATAGTATTTCAATTATTTATTTATTTGACAAATGAGTTGTTTAGTGGGTTAAGATTGACCTTTCAAAGCAGTGAAAGGGAGAGGAATCATGAAATTAGAAAAATTGACATATATGTACTATTTATTATAAAATATTTCAATAGTCTAAATTGAAATTCTTTAGATGCCACCAAACTTGTAGGCCTTTTCATTTGGACCCCTAGACTATATTTGAATTTGTAGAAAAGATTTGGAGAAAAATTTCAAATGAATCCATGTAAGAAGAATTTAAAATCCATCAATATTCAACAAAATGTTATCCAAAAACAGATATGAAGGATTTCAAATCCTTCGAATTTAAAATTATCCAAACAAATCCAGATAATTTGCTATTAGGGATTTGAAATTTATCAATATCCAAAGATAAACTAAAAGCAAGAGGGTCTCAAATATGAATCTAAAATCTTGGGCTTCTAAGAATAAATACAACATGGAGGGGTTGATTTTAAATTTTTAAATGGAGAAAATAAAAAGCCACTTGGTTTTTCATAAGGGTAGGCTTCAATCTCAAGTTAATTAGCTCTTGAAATTTTAAATTTATGTCAAATTGGTTCTTCAAATTTTATTTAATCAATTAACTCCTTAAATTATTTAATCCTTGTAATTCTCAATCATAGTCTCGATCCCACGAATATAAAAAATAAAATATATTGGAGAAAAAATGATAATAAAATGTGATTATTTTACATGAAATTTTTTGTCAAACTTCATATTTGACAACAAAGGTCTTTGAGTTGTGCCAAATCATTAAATTCTCTCTCTTTTTTTAGATTCATACAAAAAAAAAAAAGAGCATAATGGCGGGCCGAAATAACCAGAAACTTTATTGAGAAAAATGGGCTGAAAGGGTCCGAATATCTTTAGATTAGGGCCACCCGGTTACTAAGAGCCTCTAGCTAGTTGGATCCAGGTCCGAATCCAACCCAGATTGACTACTAAAATGGGCAGAAAGAACCAGAAACTTCATTGAGAAAAATGGGCTGAAGGGGTCGGAATATGTTTAGATTGGACCCACTCTGTTACTAAGAGTCTCTAGCTAGTTGGATCCAGGTTTGGATCCGACCCAAATTGACTGCTAATATTCTTAAATGGGCATGATTAGATACTTGTATCCAAAAAAATTATATCGGGTCGGATGCAACACACCCGATTAACCGTTCAATTCCACAATCGTAGATTGTCCATACTTGTAACTTCAATAACAAAACACACCAAAATCTAACTATTAGTTTAAAAAAAAAAAAAAAAAAAGCATAGGGGCCAAATATAATTTTTTATTTTTCTTTTTAGCCCCAAAAGTTTGGCAATTTGCCTTTGTTACACAACCATTAGTCCTCACCATGGATTAAAATTTCATTCCAAACACATGTTCGAGTTAATAACTATTGAAAACTTTTCGAAAACGCTACAGAAAAATCGTAAATTAAATAAATATACATATTAGTCAAAGAAAATATTAAAAATATAACCTTTGTCATTTTAATTCAAACATATCTGATTTAATTTTGTATCATTTAGCCCATTAAAATTATTTTTATGTAGTATAATTATGTATTTAGAGTTATTATTTGATGTAGTTGCTATTGAGATTAAATAGTAATATGATACTTTTTTAACTATGTGTTATAAAATATATATAATACATCGATATTTATACATATAACATTACTAATTTAACGTAATATTAAATCTGTTATCATTAAATGAAATATTTATACTTAGCACAAGAATTTATATTTTTGGAGCTAAAAGTACAAAATAAATGTTTCGCTAAAAAAATAGGAAAAACATAAAGTTTCTTTGGAAACTTAAAGATTTCGAAGGAAAATTAAGAAAAATGAAGTGTTTCGAAGGAAACTAGATATTTCAAAACTATTATTTATTTTTATTTTCATAGTTTCGATGAAAACGTATGGAAATTTTAAACCATAGTCCTCACACCCTACTGATGAACTCTAAGGGGTGGGGGCAAGGCCTCATGACCCGCCATTGGAATACTCTCAAACTTGCAATCAACCGAGAACAATTGAGTCAAGTTAGAATTGTTGCTCTCTTGAACGTTAATCCTCTCTATAAGTCCAAGCAAAACTCGCTCCAAATCTTCCCCGTCTGTCCACTCGTGGATTTCTGCCCTTAGGAGTGTGCGATTTTCACATATCAGATCCCAGACGGGGTAATTCTTCCTCGGCATCATGAAATCTCCTTCCTTAAGCTTCAAACTCGGGCAAAAATCACCGATCCCGTCGCCTAAGTATATCATCCTCTTCTTCCCTTCCTTGGCTATGGATGCTTGGATCCTCTCTATGATCATGCCCTTTATGCAAAAGAGAAAAATATTAGTTCAAATGTTTATAATTATAATTATAGGCACTTATGTCACTATCTTTTTTATGATCTTGCCTTTACAAGTTTTATATGTTGCTAGTAATTAATTTACTAGATTTTTGTGGGGTCATTATGTAAATATAATTAATTATGCTCAGGTCAGAATCAGAATCTTGAAATAAGACAATCATAAAACCGCTGATTAGAGTCCCTTTTACATCATGGAACTTTTCTGGAACCTAGTTTAGTACTCTGGCAACATCAAGAACTCTCTGGAGATAGCAACTTCAATTTTTTCCCAAAAAAAACCAAAAAAAAAAAAAGAAAAGTGAGAGAAAATTGTATACCTTACACATGTTTGGAGGGCAGAGATTGCATCCGTGAGGGGACGTGTGAAAATCAACGTACGGGGATATCCTGAGCCTGCCTTGATCATCAACGTAGCTAGGATTGGAGTTGATCTCTGTGAAGCAGTCCTTTATGCCAAGATGATCAAGAATCGTCTCGATGAAGAACATGTTTGCATCACTCACTATCCTCAAATCACACCTATGAAAACCCAACACAAATTCGCAACCCCATTAGACCGAAAACAGAGGAACAAAACTCGAATTTCTGAGAAAGAGAGAGAGAGAGAGAGAGATTGTACCCTAGAGCATGAGCTTTCTTGATTGCAGGTACAACCCTAGGATGCATAGGAGCCCTTCTTAGGACATCCCTGATGTCTTCCAAGGTTTTCCCTTGTGCATGTAGTTCCCTCATCATCCTATCCTATAATTTTTAATTTTTTTCGTAAAACAAGTAAATTAATAAAATCCTTTCAAAATATTCAAAAAAAAAATTACATATAAAAATTATCCGTACCATCAACATGTTCCACGGCATAGTAGGAAGAAGTTGGTTGAACAAATCAGTAGCCCCCAATTCATCCACGACCCAATTATCGCTGTCGAGCTCGATGATCGTCTTGTCAAAGTCAAAAACGACGACGATTCCGGCCATCGGAGGTGTTTTTATGACAAGGGTTAATGAGGTTTAATGTAGGTAGGTTGTTGGAGGAGAGAATGTAAGAATTGTTGGATGAACCTAGGATTTGGGCATGAGGGTTTATATAGGCATGCAGACAATAGAGTACTAGTCCGAAACAAGTTGTGAATTTGAATAAGATGCGAATGGAATATTACTTGTTGAGGTTGTGGTAAGTTAAAGCAAGGCCATTCAAAAATTGGTGATTGCTTGTGTTGGTCAATCTGGGCCGTTGGATTCGCTTGATATGGTGATCCGACGGTAAAGGGGTGGTTCTTTTGTTTTTATGGTAACACGCGGGAATAAGAGAATATTCCGTGGGAATTAAACCTGTCCCGAATCCACATGGGAAACGCACTTCCTTATTTTTCCCTAACTCAGGGCATGGGAATGGGAAACGCACTCATTCACCACTTCCTTTTTCTTCCCGAACTTGGAGGAATATTCCGTTAGAGTCCACAGGGGTTCGAGGCGGCTTCTGGATTTCTATATATTTACGACTTTCAACTATTATCCCCACAAAAAAAGACACGACTTTTATTGATTAATACTCATTATTAGGAATGACAATTCAATTCGAACCCGACAAAATTCATCTCGAACTTGTTTTTAATGGGGCCAATTTGGGTCTAAAAAATTAGAAATGGGGAGGGTAGCGGGTCCGGGACGGTCCTGAGTCCTTAAGAACCCGCCCCGATTATATATATATATATTTATCACGATAATAAATAATTAATAAAATATTATATTATTTAATTTATTTATTGTTATGTACTTGTTTAATAAGTGATGAATTAAAAATTATCCAACAATACTTAACGATGAGGAAGACGAAGAAGTAGTTACTAACGTATAATCGATGTGAAATGTTTGTATTGTTTTATTATGAAAAAAATTATTTGTACTTTAAAATCTTTTTTACTTGAATTTGAGTTAAATCATAAACAATTTTATTTGTAATTGATATATTGCATTTTCTTTTTAATTTGTAGAGCAAATGAAAAAAATAAAATAACTGGGTCTACCGGGTTAGACCCGCCCCGGTGGGTCTTGGGTCCTTCCCGGAGTTGGCGGGGCGGGTCCCCGGTCCAACCAAACCCGCCCCATTGCCACCCCTACTCATCATTTATTTGAATTACAATGAAGTTTGACATCCTCTGAGGTTTGACATAATTACAGATACTCCATCAATTTTTTCAAAAATTACAAATATCGTCTTGAGGTTTGTGATTTTCAACTAAAAGTTTGAAATTATCCATTTTGCCCTTGAATTTTTGTTTTAATTTGTAGAAAAATCAACGAGGCAAATTACATTATTATTTCTCTGTGAAAAACCGTACGAAACTTCTCCCGCGCATTTTAGTTCAAAAAAAATTCACCATTAAAATTTATGAACTATATATATAAATTCTCTGATAAAAATAAGAAAATTTTTAACCAAGAACAATTTAAAGCCTGTCTGGAATAAGTATAAACTTTTATCCAAACAGGATATAGTCGGTACCCACCATCATTGAACATATATAACTACATATATACATTGCCATTAAGGTTTGGAAAGAAGAAGAATCCGAATTTGAAGAACATATTAGGTTTGATTCCAAGTATAGTACGACGTACATCCATTATGAATATGTTCCCTTTCCATTTCTTTGGAACCCTTGATTTTTTTACCAAAAAAATGGGAGTTAATTTTTTTGAATTTACTATTATTGTTCCAAAAACACAATGTTACTACAAAAAAAATATGACAGTTAATCATGACTAATTGTCATGATTAATACTAAATAATCGTAGCGAATAGTCATTGATCACGGCCACGCAATAATTGTCGGCCGTGGTTTTTGTGAGGGTGGCTAAAACATTTGTCATGGCTAAAAGCAATGGCGAATGTTTTTACCATAGCTAAAAGTCGTGGCAAATAAGTTTTTCATGGTAGAAAAAATAGTTTTTGCATCCGTTTTTATTTAATCGTAGTTAATAATAGTTATTTATTATGGTTTTTAGCCATGATCATTAAAAATATAGCTAATATTAATTTTTTTTCTAGTGCGTGAAGTATTTTTTAGTGATGTGGATTTGAGTATGTGCAAGGGTAGTATACTATTGTTTTTACTATTGTTGTTCTAAATGCAAGGGTACACTCCTTTACAAGGTTGTAAGCCTATAAAACTGACACTATGTTAAAATCATGTCGAAAATGTTCCCGGTAATAGTTCATTGATACTTAAGTCAGTGATAAGAGTTGGTCTATGAGAGAATAGAGAGTATGGGTAGCAAAAAGTATACTTGACTGGGGGAGGGCCAATTTTTATTAGTAATTGATTAATTGTATGATTTCACGTGCACCTTTATTGTAAAATTAATCTAAAGGGCCGCAGTGGTTTGTAGGTTTTAGGAGACTTTGGCGATCTTCTTGTAGAGATATCGATTCTATAGTAAACTTTCAGTATTTTGTCTATATTTTTATTGAGAAGGTCCGTGAAAACCTTGATAAGATGCTTCCAGTAAAAAGAAATTAAGGTTTTTACCAGCAAGGTCTCTCACGACCTTGAGGAGATAATTCCCACATCAACTACTATAAATTTATTTTATAGATGTATGTTCCGTTGATTTTTAACTTATAATGAATTTTAAATTTTATTAAAAATTTATGTAATTTGATTAATTGTTGGTTGTTCACTTGTGATCGATCACACACACATTAAAAAAAAAAAAGAAAAAAAATTTGGCGGTAATAAAATACAGTGATAATTTTAATATCATCACTGATTATTCGTATTTTTTAAAGTGAAAGCTATGAATATTATTAATTGAACTAAATCAATTACAATTAGCCCTGATGACTATCAATCTCTAATAGAGACAATTACAACAATTATACATTGATCAACAATATTACATAAATGAAATCTAAACAACCTCTTACTATAACAGTATACAAATAATCCTACTATACATTAGACTATCATCTCACATATTGATGGGGATTCAAACCCATGACCCTAGGACCTCAACCTTAACCACTAAGCCAATAGATCATTGGGTCACCGATTATTTGTATTGTATATATATACATGTGATAAAATATTATTTTGTCATATACTTTATTATTAAGGGGAATTACCCTTTTGGTGGCTCACATTTTTTATTTGTTCTTTTATTTTTAATTTTTAGCATTATTTCACAATTATTTTTCTATCTTCTCCCTCTTTTCTTAACACCCACTCTTCTCAATTTCTACTAACTTTTAACTTTTAACTTTTTATAATTTTTTTATTTTATATTTTTTAATTAAAACAAAATTTTAAAAGTAAAATTAATTTTTAAACTTTCTATTTAGTTATGCACCCTCATTTGCCACGCACACAAGTGATAATAATTTTTTTAATTTTGATAGTGATAATTAATATTTTGTAAAAGTTGTCGCAAGCAACAATTAATGACGAAAAAACTATGCATAAAGTTGGTTCTGAAAACAATTAGTAAGACTTTATATCCAATTCTTATAATTCATAATGATCATATATATTATAACAAGACTAAAATTATTGTCCTTTAATATATATTTTTTAATGATAATTTAAAGTCAAATTTGATATTTTGTTATTAATATTATTTTCCGGTGCATTGGATCTCTTAAAATGATGATACAAATGACAGTGTGTATCTGATCATATCGCACTAAAACACACCCATAATCCATCCTTTAAGAGTACTAATTTGTTTTAACAAACATCGTATGGACATCGTAATACTATACATAGTAATAATTAATGTTGGGATTATGTTGTTAAATTGCACGTATTTACTATAATTACCAGTGGTATTAAATTAATGTCCGAAAATTGCGCAAGCGATGGATATGAATGAAAGTCGACATTTCCAACACGTAAAAACAGTCTAAAATAGACTATAATTTATGATCAAATTTCTAAACTTTGAGCACATTGGTTTTACTTTTCTTTTAGATTAATTTAAATTACATAGCATTTCACAAATTAAAGTGTATGATACTTTAAAATTTATATGATCCGGATTGAGGTTGCAAGTGAGCTGACGGTCTAATTAGTTAGGTGGGGTCCAATATCCACGTCAAATGATTTGCAAAAATAGATAGGTCTCACTCTTGATCATTGGTTTTCATGGTGGATTGATCTGTAATACAAATCATTAGACTTGTTGAGGTGGTCTCAACATAAACTTTCGGTGACTAAGTTAGAGTTCGTTTAGGGTTATAACAGAGTTACAGAGCTAAACCTCATAGTCATTAATCTTAACTATATAATGGAGCCTCTGGTATTTATAGGAGTCCATGTGTCTCGCAGCCCATCCTTGGATAAGTTAAGGATCAACGGGTTGCTAGATCGACCCAACGCAGGTAAAAAGGCGCAGATCCTTGTTATGTCTTGTAATTTCTGGCATTTTAAAGGGCAAATTTGTTCACTATTTAATGATCATAATTACACTTAGAGGTCCGTTTGGTTCTAGTCATTTGATAGGACCTGATGTCATTGAAAAGGGCGACAATGCTAGAATATAAGTGAATATTCTACAATACTTACAAACACGACCTTCACATACACCATTCCACCTACCTAATTAATCAATTAGTAACTTTATTAGTAATATAAATAATTCATATTTCGTATAAATTAATTTAATTACGTGCATGTCAAGAATCAAGTCCTATACATGTGACTCCTATTTTTTACATTTTTGTCTCTATATTTAATTTTTATATTCGTTTCCATTTTGAAATCAAACTTGGAGCGTAGGTGGTATGTGATAATATTTGTTTGGTGTTGGTGGACTGGTCTTTGATCAAAAGTCGCACTCACGATTTTTGCAATTCTTTAAGGAAAAAAAGTTGTATGCAAAAAACATACGAATGATTTGGCCAACCCTAGCTCCATCTAAACTTCAACTCTAAGCATGCGCTTGTTTCTTACAATCCAATCTTTCATTTTTATACCCATAAAAAGAATTTTGGATATATTTTTATTAATTATATTGATGTATTTATCAAGATTATTTGGCTTGTCTACGTTAAATCTGTAAGCAATTGTCATATTTAGTGTAGGTAAACTTCGATTCATCGAGATACACGACATACAAGGCCAAGAATCGACAAGAACCACATCAAGAATTTAAGGTTACAAGCCCACAATGCCTAATTCAATAAGATCATAAAGGAAAAATAGCAAATGTCGTGAAAAAAGGAATAGGTATCAGAAGTTGTACATGTGGTATGTAGAACTAGGAATCATAGATTTTCATACAAATTCAAATGAACCACAAATATAGGAATAATCAGATGGTCAGTACAAGTCCATACATACCCGGATTTTGATCGAGCAAAGGCCAGATTGAAATGACCCGAATAAAAAGACACGGATCTTGACATGTTCTGTAATTAATATGAGAAGTGGGGGCACTTAGTGTGTTCACGAGCTTCAAGTGATATCTCACATCATTTTAATCCAAATACTATATTAAATGGGGTTATCTTAGGTCGTTTGGCATTTTCATCCTTTAATTTTTTAGTATAGCATATTGGTCCTGCATCTTTTTAATTTTCATGATTTTTGTCCTTTTTCACAGGAGTTCACCCTTATCGTCGGAAAAATGCATGTGCCACTCACGTGATATTTTAAAATTGGGACTTTTGTTGCTATTGGCTCATTTCTGTCAGCATTTTAGTCCTGTAATTTATTAATTTTTGCAATTTTAGTCCTTTTTTCGACAGAGTTCACCGTTCTCGTCGGTTAAGGTGCACTACGACAAGCAAAAAGACTGAAATGGCAAAAATTTAAAAAATACAGGACTAAAATACAATCCTAGAAAATTAAATGACGAAAAAATGGCCAAATAATTTAAGTTACGGGCCAAAAATGCCTTTAATCCTATTAAATGCAAAAGTTCATATGTAGAAATAGGAATACCAGAAATTTCAAAATAAAATGCATAATTTAACTCTACAACTTAGAAATAAATAATAGTGAGGATATTTTTGGTTGAGTCACTTTTCATGCTAAGTGTATTATGATGGTGTGGCCAAAAAGTTAATGCTATGAAGGTTACTTTTCTAAATTGGGCAACTAAAAACATTCAAATTTTATTCTTTTTAGTACAATAATTGGATATTTTAAGATACGTGATCAAATGCTGATTAGGTCTTGGTCTAACAATGATACTGAATTATATTATTATTATTATTAATTATACGAGTATGAGATCATAGATAATGGATTTTAATCCCACCGAAGGGGTGAGTGTAATAGCTTATACTTTTGTGGTGGAAATAAACTATAGAGAGAGTTGTAAGTTAAGCAGTATTAAAAGTTAAAATTATTTTAAAACAAAAGTTAAAAGTGCAAAAGTTGAAGCTCAAGTGTTTGAAAAAAAAAATTAATATTTACAATTTTATCAATAAATTGCAGAAGTTAGTAGGTAGAGGTAGTTGATTATAACTTTTAATTTAAATCAACTTAATTTAATCAGCTTAAAAACAGAAGTTGTAAAAAAAAAATATTGTATTCATCTTATTTTCAACAATAAGTTGATAAGTGCTCGTTTTAAGCCCCTGCAGACACTCATAATATGTGAATAATTGTCTTTCGTATATGTAATTGTTAGTTGGTATACTCATTAAATAATGTATTGATTGTTGATTGATATAAAGATACATAATTAATCAATAATAACTAACTTAGTAGGTGTAAAATGATAAATAATCATGGTTGATTTCCCTTTAATGACCATTATCGAATGGGTTTCAAGAACTCAATATTAATAAAGACGAAATTTGGTGATTGATTTGTTATGATAATTTAAAATAAGGAAGAAAATTGAATAAAAAGCAAGAAACTACTAGTAACTAATCCTTACCTTATAATATTGCGGAGTGATGATACTTTTATAGTTGTTTCCACCATTAAATTGCGTAGGAGTGCACAACCCAAAGTGTACTCCGATCGAAAATTCTTATTCGGATTAGGTTTGATCGAATCAAATTAATAATAGAGCAAGTGTAATACACTTGTCATGTGATTGATCACTTACACTTGTCATGTGATTGATCACTTTTTTTAAATTATACACCAATCACACTGCAAGTATATTGCATTTGCCAATAATTAGTTCAGGTTCGATAAAAACCCGGTCTGATTTAGAATTTTCCATACTCTAACATGTAATTTCCTAGATATTTTTCGCTAACATGTGATCGATATGTGTCCCGTTTGAAAATTAAAATTCATAGTTATATTAAAGTGTAATGTAGATGTGAAAATGTTTATCATATAGGCATTGGTACACCATTATATAATATCAAAGTGTGATAGAAAATTCTTCATCGTAACAAATGTCTGTTCAAATTTGAGTTGATTAATTTTTACTTTTATTGAAAAAAAATAAAAAGGAAATTATGTATAAGTTCAATTGGGCTCAAATTTGACGAACCGAACCAAATTTTCTGGGCCGAATGAAGCCCAATAACCCATAATCAAGCGAATTGGAATTTGGAATTTGATTGCATACATAAAAGGGCATGATGGCCATGCTTGGAGAAAAGGCCATCCTTTTAATTAGGACAAAATTTATTTTCGGGCAAATGTCACATTTGGTCCTTTAAATTTTCGTTAAGAATCACTTTAGTCCCTTAAGTTCATTTTTTGACATTAGCATCCTTAAACTTTGGTTTTTGTCCCAGTTTGGTCCCTCTGACCATTTTCCGGCGAAAATGTGGCCGGATTTTAACTTTTTAGAGGGTAAAATGGTCAAATTAAGTTTGACTTTCTCACTTTAGTCCTTTAAGTTTGTAAAATTGTCAAAATAATCCTTTTTTTAGCCAAGAAACCATTTTTTAAAATTTTTATATGCTGAAAATGATTTAATTATATTGTGTGAATAATTAAAATTTTGAAATCTTGTAAACATAATAATAATAATAATATATTGCGTAACTTAAAACAAAATAGTATCTCTTTTTTTTTTTTAAATTTTCTGAAGTTACAATAAAAATTAAAATTATGAATAAATTTTACAGAACTTATATAATCTGAAAATATAATAAAAAAATTTAAGTTAGTAATTTTTAATCTTAGGACTTAAAGATAAGTCTAAGAACATAAATTTTAACAATGTTATTAAATGTTAACATTTGAGGTTTTGAACAAGAAGTTGGTGGGATGTACTTGTATAACTAGATTATTTAGTGATTTCATATATATATATATATATATATATAATTCATTTCAAGAGATTCTTATAGACATTTTTCTATAAAATGAAACTATATATTTATAAAAACCTCTTAAGATAAATTATATATATATATATATATATATGAAGTCTATCAAAAAATCTAATTTAAAAGTATATTCCACCAACTTTCTATTCTAAACTCTAATCATTCAATAAATATTTTTAAAGTTTAACTTTTCTAGACTTCTTTCTAACACTTAAGATAAGAAAAAAAAAAATTGACATAGATTTTTTATTATATTTTCCAATTAGATAAGTTTTGTAAAATTAATTCATAATTTTGATGTTTTCTAATTACTGAAAATGAGAAGAAAAAAAAAAGAGACTACTTATTTTAAATTAAGCAATATGTTATTATTATGTTCACAAGAGTTCAAAGTTTTGATTATTCACATAAGATAATTACATCATATTAAACATACAAAAATATAAAAGAGTTGTTTTTTCACTTAAAAAAGGACTAATTTGATAATTTTACAAACTTAGGGGACTAAAGTGAAAATCAAACTTAGATTGACCATTTTACCCTCTAAAAAGTCAAATCCGGTCACATTCTCGCCGGAAAACGGTCAGAGGGACCAAATTGAGACAAAAACTAAAGTTTAAGGATGCTAAAGTCAAAAAATGAACTTGAAGGACTAAAATGATTCTAAACAAAAACTTAAGGGACCAAATATAGCATTTACCCTTTATTTTCGTACTCAAGTCTTAATGTAACTTTGATACCTGAGTAATTATAATAAATACTCGAGTTTGTGAAGCGACGATGGTCTGAGATATTCCGCAATTAAATTCCATCCCAATTCAAGTGTATTACAATAGTCAAAAGATCTTCACAAAATTTTTGAAAACATTTGAAAACTAACCTGCAAAATAGAGATTAGCCCTCCGATACTTCAATAATTGAACTACTGAAAGAAAATTAAGAAATGCTTGAAATAACGTAAAATTATGTTAAATCAAGTGATATGGAATATGTGGATATGAAAATGGAAGTTACGATAAGCATGTGGAGTGAAAAGAATGGAGCAAGGAATATAAATCTGTAATGTTTGTTGAGAGAAAAAAAAATGTGTGGGGTATAATTAGTTTGACTGCACTATGGTCTCTAGTCATAGGATGCTAAAGAGTAGAATTTTGAAGTTAATGGTAGCAAGCTGCATATCGTTGGAAAGCCACGGAAGTTAGCTAATAAAGGAATCAGAAATACGATTTGGACTTATCTTGACAAAGTTATGACTGTTTGACTATCTCTTACCCAATCAATCTGAAAATTTATTGGCTTATTGTTGTGCCAAATGAAGTGGGGACAGGGGGAGTTAGGTGGAGATCTTTTAGGATGTTATAGCTTGAGACATGGGGGGTTTGTCTGATGTGGTGTTCCTGCTATTTGCTGAGTCATCTTGGTGAATTCGTCCTGTCCTTGGGTTTAATACCTAGGATATGGGTCGGATGGTTGAGCCTGCTAGAATGACTGATGGGGGTCTATTCTTTTGTCTTGGGCTTTATGAAAAATAATTGAGAGAGGTATCATCATGTATCATATCAGTTTAAATAAATTTTGTCACCTGCAAAATATATTCAATATCAAATAGTGCCAACACAACTTTATATAAAATTCAACTTAAATCTAAATAAATATATTATTCATATCAACTCAATTTATTATAGATAATTATATTTACACCCCTGATATATGACTTGTTTACATAAATTATCCATTTCTTCTGAATAATTGCACCATACACCACAAGATACGTCAACATTATTTACAGAAATCACCCATACTTTTTCAAAAACTACTCATAACCCCCCCCCCCCCCTCCCCCCAAAAAAATCGCCAATATCATTACACAAACTACCCCTTTTTTTATGTCATAAATATTTCTATAATTTTACAAAAAACATGAGTGACAAGTAAACAGATCATACGTCAGAAGGTGTAAATATAATTATCCTATTTATTTATAGTTTTCATGAAAAAAAAGAAAAAAGATTGGGCTATTATGTAAGAAGTGGTGAGGGGATAAAAGTGGGTAAGATATAATGTGGAATGATTGGGCTTCACTCTGCAGGAGCATTACTCCGCCAACGCATGCTCTCCCCTCTCACTCATCATCATCTCCCCAAGCCCCAATTTCAATTAATTTCAGGGCCCATATGTTCCCCTTATGGATATGGATTGTGGACCACCCAAACACTCCCCTTTCTTATTTTAATCTTTATCTGCATAAATTTTATTCAATCTAATTTTTTTTTTATTTATTTATTATGAGTTGACTTCTTCTATTTATAAAAAAATATTTCAAAACTGATATTAAAAATTGGAGCTAATATTTTTTGTGTATTTACCCCCTTCTTTTCGATAAGTCGTTAAATACTGTATAGTCGAATGTTGCATTTGTTGCTTTGGACTACGTGTAGCAGAAACCGATGTACATTTTCATTTTATAAAAATTGGAATACATGTAAATCTTTGATGCATCCATTGATCGCAGGAATGTGTGTTTTTTTGTGTCGCGTTTAGGGTTTTAATAATGTTAGCAGTATGATTTGTATGCTTTAATTTAGCTGAATGTTAGATGGTCAAAAATAATATTTGAACAAATAAGATAACGAGGATTAAAATTATATAAAAATATTTATCTATTTATTAAAAAAGTGAGAGAATTGATCGAATTGTGATACCTCAATCGCTTCCATCAGGGCTATTGTTATTCAAGTCAAACCGAACACATTATTATTTAAACTTGTTTGAATTATTATCAAGTTTCAAAATTGTGTTTGAATTTAGTTTTTTTATTGGTCTAATTGAGCTTCAAACGATCTTTCGGATCAATCATGAATCAAACTCGAATAATCTGATATTTTTAATATATTTTATTATTTTTACACTAATCAAATTGATCTTAAAAGTTTATTGAACAAAAAATATTGTTCAACTTTGATTTGTTAACAAAATAGAGATTAAGTTTTTATCGATCGATTTCAATCAATAATTAAAATTGACAACATTTATGAAAATCCAAATTCTACCAGTGAAGAAAACTGGGAACAAGGTAAGGCAAACAAGTGGAAATTCCAAAAAGGTCAAAAATCCATAAATGGAAAATGGTTGATGCTGCATTTCCATAATACTTATCATCTTTATTACACCTACTACTATTAATGCAACCATCCAATATTTCAACGCTATGGTTAAGAATTCATCTACTTCCATATCAATATCTTTTTAATTAATTGCATCTCTTAATTATCATTAAACATATTTTAATTGACATTTAGTTTACTTAATATTTTAATATATAAAATCCCATATAAGAAAAATCACCAAAAATTGCACTAGAGTTTGAAGCTCTTATTTTCTAATATATATTTTTTTCAATGATGGACGAAATAAATCAAATCAAATAAGACAAGCAGAATATTCCCATAAAAGAAGATTCAAGGTAAAACTTACTAGATCAACATAACATAGCAAATTACTGAAATGACCATAATCAATGAATCACAATCGTGTAATGGAAATAAGTGAGGTGGCGTAAATACCTACTAGTATAAATAACGCCCCCCCCCCCCCCCCTCCCCTCTTTAGGGATAAGTGAAATATACTTGTATCAAGCTCTACTGTAAGTGTGTTCAATCGCGTCTTTGTAATACATATTTAGTCAATTTTGTTTTTTGACGACATCAGAAAGATATTTGGCTGATTGAGAATTTATTTTATTTAAAAAATAAAGAAAGAAAATAAAAGAGTGGTCCATTTAAATTGTGATAATGGGCTGCGGGCCTTGTTGGGCCAATGCCAGATATACAGTGACAGTTGAGTTTCATAATTGAATTGACCCGTCTTTTCCCAATTCGGCTCCAGTCCAACTTTGACTCTATTTTAAATAGCGTTAATTGCGTTTATGTTTCATTATCTACGGTCTATTTACATAAATTATTATTGTTTTCTAAAAAGTATATATACATTCATTAGAAACATCAATATTATTTACACGGATCATCGTACTTTTTTGAAAAATAACACATAATGTCAATATTTTTACACAAACAACCTCTATCTTTCGACTATCATGGATGATTTTGTAATTGCACAAAGAACATGAATAATCTATTTAAAAATTATAAATTAGGGGGTCTAAATATAATTACCACTTTAATATATCCCAACACAAAAAGGTTTTAGATCATGATAAATGTTTGATTTTCTTCACTATACTAAAACTATCAAATCAAATAAAACTATACTCAAATTTTCCATCACAAATTAGTATTACATTTTATATTGAATTTATTTATCGTATACACGCACTACATGCATAAATTTTTTTTATAAATATATATATATATATATATATTTATTACGTGTATAAAGTTTTTTCCGATCACTAGTGATCAAGACATGCTCATTCGACGTAATCTTCTAAATAAAGAAGGTTATTTTAGAAAATACGCATTTTGTCAACTCTATTCAGTTCCGTACATATACAAATAACATGAATTCTATATACTTGTATTTCTTCGGTATTAATCTAGATTGACACGAGCAATACAAATCAATTTGAAAACTTCTAGAAACGATCAAGTGACTAAATAACAATATCTTGTTAGATAAATCACGAGTTCGAATTTCAAGAGAAAGTTGTCAAGGAACTAGCTATGGATATTCCATTATAAATTAATTTTACCATCATATATATATATATATATATAATATGACATAATACGCAATACTAACATCGTTTTATGCTAAAACATTTGACCAAATCTAAACTAATCTGCAAAAACATACCAACTCCAAAAGATTGAAAAACGCAAAAGAGCTAAGAAAGTTTTAAGTGGGGGGAAGCATGGGGTATATTAAATTTTGTCACCCAAATTATTCTCGATTTGACACTTTGTCATTTAATTTTTTTTTTATATCAACTTATCATGTCAATTTTGAAAAATTTGCAATGTGCCATATATAATCATTTTTCAGCGACATTTTTTGCTGAAAAAATATTATATGCAGTGCACTACATCTCATCTAAATTTCTAAATATCAAATGTGCATTGTATACGATGTTTTTTCACATAAAATTTGATCGAAAAACGATCATACATGATAACTTACAAATTTTACAAAATTGATACGACAACTTAACACACAAAGAAAAATAAATAAATTAGATGGCAAAATATAAAACGGGCATAATTCAGATGTCAAAATATAATACTGGCAAGCATGCAAGAAGATAAGGTAGTACAAGTTTTATGCAAGTATTAATAAACAAGATTGATCAAAGGAAAACAAAAGAAAAGTAGAATATGTGTCTTGTCCTTTCCAAGACAAAATCATATCAATCTGGCTAACATAACATACTGCATTATATCATGTTTTCTTCCATGTTCTTCACTTCACACTACTCTCTCTCTCTCTCTCTCTCTCTCTCTCTCTCTATCAAAACACATAAACCATTTTCATACATAGTTTTTTTGTTCTTTTTTCTTTTTCTGTCACTCATACAAACTCTGCAAAAACACACACTGAATCAGACAATATTCATACTACTGTAATTAGATTCATCCCAATCAGCAACAACACTGTAATAACTGAGGCAAAAAAAAAAAAAAAAAGAAATATTTCTTGGAGTGATGATCTCTTGATTTCTCCACCTGATTCTTGAACTGGATTTTCTTACCTTAATTTAAACTACTCAAAACTTGCACCCGGTGTGTAAATAGCAAGATCAGGCCAGCCGGTGTCGCCGCCGCTGCCGCCACCACCTTGGATGTTCAGGAATCCATCAGCATTACTGCTACTGCCACTCTCCAAGACTTGTGGATCCACGTTCTGACCCGAACCCGGGTCCCCAAAATGGTCGGTTATCTGCAGACTTGAGCCGTTGGGCCCTAGCCCGTCAAGGAAATTACCGAACTGTCCCCCACTTGACCCCAACAGCGAGCTGAAGCTCCCACCCGCCTCCAGAAAATTCCCAAACTGCCCCACGAAATTCTCTCCCTTGAGAGGCAATGTTTCACCATTCTTGCTTCTGCTCTCATCATTCTTGCTGTTATTAGACGCTGGTGGAGCTGCAGGGCGTTTGGCGGCGGCGGCGGCGGCGGAGGAGGAGGAAGAGCTGCGCTTGGCGTTCTTCCTGGAGCCACCGCCGACGGGGATGTTCCTGAGAGCGCCGCCTTTGGTCCAGTACCTTCTGCAGTTCTTGCAGAAGTGGCGGGGCTGAGAGAGATTGTAGTTGTTGTAGTAGCAAAACTTGGTGTTGGTGGAATCACACCTGGGGCATTTCAGGTGTTCCTGCTCCGGGAACTGTGGCTGCGGCTGCTGAACTTGCGCTTTGATCTGTGAATACAGAGACGGGTCTTGCATTCTTCGATCACAATAATCAAATCTTTCAGAAATATCCTGATGTGCGCTTGTTCGAAAATTGACGATGATCCAATCTTGATAAAGAATAGATTGATCGCTGGAATTAATTGAAATTCAAATGGGTTTCTTGGAGAAGTAGGGTTTGAGTGGAATGAAACAAAAACAGTAGAGATCTGTGAAGTTTTCGCCAAGTATGAAAGATGAGTACAAAAAGATGAAGATATTTTCACGACTGAAAAATTGTTAGTCGGTTAGAAGGGTCATCGAGGGTGTTCATCAACTTTCTTGCATCAGAGAAACCCACCCAGAAGATCAGATGAGTGGATAATCTGGGTTTGGTTTTCGTTTTCTTCTTCAATGGATGAAAAGGGATTTCAAGAAAATGGGAAGGTGTGAAAGAGGGAAGCAAGGAAGAGAGAATTTTGATCTTTTTTCTTTGAATGATCTCTGCAACTACGCGTGAGAGCGAGGACCAGACCTCATCATCATCATCATCATATATACATACATATATATATATAGAGCGAGAGAGAGATGAGCCTCTCTCTCTCTCTCTCTCTCTCTCTCTCTCTCTCTCTCTCACACACACACACACACACAGAGTAGGAGTGATGGTTAATAGTCAGCAAACACAGTGTCAAGTTGGTAAGTTGGGTATTCGGCTAAGGCTTGAGCTATGCTATGGAGTCTGTCTGTGTGGGGAATTTGGCACTGAAACAAACCTTCTTTTCCAACACACAGAGAGAGTAATTAAAGAAGTGGATTATTCGTTGATTATTCACTTAAATAATAGTTTTGGCGCATAATTAGATTCTCTAATTCTTGGCTGCTCTATGACCCTACTCTAATTACGATTATTTAATCAAAGTGAGGGACCAGTAGAATAATTTTTGGTTAAGGGATTACCATTATTTAAATATATTTTACAACACCAGATGTCAATTCCTCTCCAAATTTCTATCTTCCCAGCCTTAAAATAACTGACGGCTATAATTAAACGGTTGTGAATTTGAGTTTACAAATATAATTATATAGTCTATTTTTATAGTAATTTCTTTTTTTTTTTAATTTATATATTAAATAATATAATGAATTGAATGTTATTCGTTGATTTTAATATATCGATATATTGAATTAGTCTTTGAATTAAACGTATTAAAATAATGCAATGAATTGAATATTATCAAGTGAGAAAAAAAAAACTTGAAATAACTGATAATTAGTCTTCAAATAAGATTCCAAGAAGATTTTGAACTTCCTATAGTTTTTCTATTACAACATATTTATTTCAAATTTGTGTTCTATTTTTTCTAAAATCAAATATTTTGATATTTCTATCATTATATTTCATCAAATCAAATTTAATTCAAACATTATAAGATAACAAGCAAGAATATTCCGACAACTCTGATATATCTTCTAATTGCAGATTAATTTCGAGAAAATTGACTTGACAATCTTTTTAATTTTTCCTAAAGCCAATCTGTTATGAAATTTTTTAAATACGTTGTAGAGAATATTATAATATATTATACATATTTAAGCTCTAAAATAAAATACTATTACAATGTATTTCAATTATATATATATATATATACTTGTGAATTTTTTTATAATTATGTTGTTGAGTGAAATTAAGCCGACTTAGGGAAGCCAAGTGCTAATGCATCATTTCTAAACTAATCAGCTACTAGTTAACAATGGAGAGCCGTAATGGCGAAGCCAGTCGAGAAAAGAGGCTGAGCCGAGCTGCAAAGGAAGCCTGCGTGCTAACGAAGCAGATGGAAATAGTGATGGATGAAGAAGAACATGATTTCAATCGCATCAGGGAATGTGGACCGTAGGATTAGTGAAGTGGGATGGTCGGGGGCCGTACATCTGGGAGAGGAATAAGTGAAATCGTAGTTTTGGGTGGATTCCAATGGCCGTCATCAAATGGGCCCATTTCAATTACCAGGCCCAACACATGGCACTACCCCATCATCACCCTTTTTTTTTTCTTTTTTAACTGATCGTCGTGACACGTTATTTTTATATAAATATAATAAATATTTTTTTAGAATTTAAAATATATAATCAACACATTGTACTTTACAAATAAATAAAAAATACTAATTTATGAGTATTCTCGATGCATGGTGTCACAGTATTATAAACTGTTATAATATGAGAAAAAAGAAATTATATATATCAGTATAAATAAATTATTATTTTTTCTCTTTTTTTTTTTGTTATGGATTACAATAAGAAGTTATTTTCAAAGTATGACATCAAGTTTTTAACATGAAGAATCTAGAGATAGATCTAATTTTTTTAGTTTGATTTCGTCATACCCCTAATTGTTTAAATATAATATTAGAGTCGAGTAAATCAATTCTTTTAAATATATTTATAGGGCTACATTCAAAAATAAAGATCCACAGTTGTATCGCGTTATTATTTTAATGAAAAACAATTATTATAAAAAAGTATATTTTTATTTTGACATCTGTTAAATAACATAAATGTGGAGTAGGAAGAAATAATAAGCATTAATTATTTGTTCTTCGAATGATTTAGGGTTATATTTCTTGGTTGAGGAGAGTGATGTAATTCAACCAATTAACTGTTGCCCAAGTGCAATTAACAGATTGAAGGGAGGATAAGCCGACCAACCCATATTGAACAATACTAGAACCAGGCTAATACCAATAAACCCATTGTTATCCACCTTAACCGCCACGGGTGCCTCATTCTATACATCCTATGCCACGTGACATTGAAAGTGAGTCAATAGGGACGCCTATGTCAGTTGGATCCAAGTGGTCAAATACGCACGTAACTAATATTTCTAGATTTTTAGTTAACTTGACAAGATCTCTTCTCTGTAGCATATCCCTAGATGACATGTCCAACGACTGGATAAATATTGTTCCTAAAAATAGACATTCTAGGAATTTTAGGGATATCTCAACCCCCAATCGAACCCTAAATCTCTTATGTCATGCTCTTATAAATAGGGGTCAGGTAACTAATCTCACACAGTTTACTCACTTTAATATGCATTTTAAGCACTTTTTATATGCATTTTCCGCATTTTCTCTATTTTTCAGCAGTCCATCTTCGAATAATACAATATATTTAATCCAATCTCACGTTTCTTTATTTATTCCATCAAACCTTTACATGAGTATCAAAATATTAATCTCTATTTTCTGAAGTTAGTTCTTTGATAATTTTTTAGAAGATTTTTTGATTCGTGAAGTGCTACTGGATTTCGATACGTCAAATATTGTATTTGGGGTGCAATCATAGAACGGTGGAATTAAATTGGGGCTTGGTGGCAAACTATATATGGGAAAGGAGAAAGGAAGAAATGAAGGCAAGAAAGGACATGTTTTTGGCGAGTAGAATGGTGTAGGAATAGGAATAGGAGTAGGACCAAACAAATTGCTTGTTGGTCTCAAGACAAGTATTTCAACGTGGTGGGTTTGGCATATGATTTGAGTTGAACAAACAAACATGCGTCTCACACCACTTCAACTCTATTATTCACTATTCTTTTTTACGGGAGAAAAATGCAAATAATTCTACTATGATATTGCAAATGAGTAAATTATTTTTTATAAAAAAAATAATAATTTATATTTTTTTTGTTTTTTAAAATAAACTAATTTACCTTCTTGGAATTTTTAAACTGAAGAAATTTTCCTTTCTGCCTAAGAAGGTAAATTGCGTCTTTTAAAAAGGGTTAAATACAGTTATCACCCCAAAAGTACATCAATTATCCCATAAAGTATTAAAACTTTCAAAAACCTCCCTGACCTTTAATTTTAAAATTTGAAAAGTCCATTTTACCCTTAAAAAAATTGTTTTCTGAAAAAAAAAATTAAAAGAATTTTTAAAATGTCAAAATCATCCTATGTTGAAACTTTATCTAATTTTAGTTTCGTTTATTCATCAAGATATTTTTATTTTCATAATCGTAAAGTACTTCATGCTCATTCTATTTTAATTTTACTTGTTTGTCAAATCAAATTAAAAATAAATTTATACATGCATATATATATATTGACTTAAAAAGTACACAACTAATAAAATCTAAAAGGCTGATAAAAAAATATACAATTAATACATATCTATAAAATATATTTATATGTGTATGGTAATTATATAAATGTGGTAATTATATGGATGTATAAATTTATATTTAACTTAGTTTAACAAACAAGTGAAACTAAAATAAAATGACCTCCAAATATTTAGAATTATCAAAATAATAAAACCTCGATAAACAAGTGAAACTAGAATTAGACAAAACTTGAAAAAAATGTAATTTTGGCATTTTAAAGATCCCTTTAAATTTTTTTGACAAAGCAATTTCTGTAAGAGTAAAATGAATTTTTCAAACTTAAAATTAAAGGTCATGAGGGCTTTTGAAAGTTTTAATACTTTAAGGGAGTAATTAATGTAGGGTGGATGCTTAAAGGGTGGTGGTAACTGTATTTAACCTTTTTAAAAAGCATAAAAAGATAAATAATTTTTTTTTCATAAGAGCGTAATTTGCTCATTCAATATCACATACTGAGGTAAATTGCATTAAATCATTTTCTTTTACTTATTTCTCTTTTCATGCAAATCTTATGCTTAATATAGAAACTACACAGTGTTATCTGTCTGCATCTTCAACGTTAATTGAAAACAAGAATGCAAAATATGTCTAAAATATAAAATCATATCATATAGAAATTAATTGTTTTCGGGAAAAATGAAAGCAACTCATGTGATATTGTAAATGTGCAAATTACCCTCCTATGAAAAAATAAATAGCAAGTTAAGTCCTTATAATTTTTTAAATGAAGCAATTTATCCCCTGTGTTTTTCAAAATGGAGTAATTTGCCTCCTCGCCTAGGGAGGTAAATTACTTCATTTTTGGAAAACACGGGGGGCAAATTACTTTTTTTTTTTTTTAAAAAAGAATAATTTGCTCGTTTACAATATCACTGTATTTAAATTGCATTAAACCCATTTTCTTCCTAACTAAAGTGGGTTAAGATGTTTGGTTGGTCCTATGAATGAAAGGCCATTAGACCAAGCAACTGTTTTGAGTTCTCTTTTTTCTCATATAAACAACTTTTTGCTTTTCCACCAAAGTTGCATGCCACATTCCATTCATTTATTATGAAAACTTAAATAAATTACTAGATTTTGCATGTGGAGACACCACACCAGAGCCTGTCAATTTCTCTACCAATATGTCAAATAATGTTGTTTGGAAATTTCTTTGTAAAAGTTGGAATTCATGAGTGAAAATGTATGCAAAAAATCATCTGATTGTATTTGGATTACATAAAAGAAACATAATTCCAATTTTGGGGTATTCTATAAAAATATTTGAGAGCTTATAAAATGTTACGAGAAAGAGGCTACTTTGTTACATTCCCGAACATAAAAAATAGAGCCTAATAAAGAAATTAGATGCTCATGAAAAATATTGTACAAATTAATAGAACCCAAAGGTTGAATACTTTTACAAAAGAAATATAAACTGAAAATCTATAGCCAAAAAAAAAAAAAAAGAGAGAGAGAAAGAAAAAGAAAAGAGGACCAAAATCATCATCATACAAAAGAGAGACCCATGCCATGGAAGTTAATAAAAACTTTTTAGTAGACTGCTGCCCTGACCCTGACCTTTCCAGGAAGATTTCATCAAGTAAAACTACATTTACCTTAAAAACTAGGGATAATATAAGACATCTTCAGATTTTGTTTGTAGAGAGAGAGCTACAAAACACTTTCCTTCCTTCTGGCTTCTACCCAACATGGTAAGAGGTCAACAGAGCCGGTGTCGCGTCGTCTTTCACTTTGAGGAGAGGTAAAAAAAAATAAACGAAATGTTGAGGGGTGAAGCTGAAAAGGCGAAAAAGGGATGTCGTCAGCACAGGTACAAGGACACGCTGCTCCTCTGTGAATTCTACGCTAGCCACATCATCAGGACATTGGCGCTCGAAGCCTGGGCTACAGATTTACGAGGCACTCGGATGTGAGAAAATGAAGAGCCTCAATTCCCTGAAAGAAGCATTCTCGAAAAGCAACCCATAAATGTTTACCGAGTTCCAGAGACTGACATTTTTATGCATAGTACATGTACAAGCTATTTGCAGCAGCACAAGCAATGGAGTTTTCAGACGGGTGCCAGGCCAGATGGAGCAGCTTCGTAGTGAAATCAAATGAATTGCCATTTGCATCGACTCCTGGACTTTCGCCACCTGCAGCATAGGAAAATAAGCGAAATGTGAAGTGAACCGTGTATGAGATTTTATACTAAAAGCACATTATTAACTGGGACAGTGCAAGGAAGACGGTACCTCGTCGGACAACACGAGTGATGCTGCTGCTCAGGGATCTGGAAGGCCTTGAAGGGGTCTGGACCTGTCTCCTGAAACGGCCGTTAAGTGGTGTTAGAAATAAGCAATGTGGATACTATCAGTCAATATAATATCACCGCAGCAAAACTCAATCTGGTAAAAGTACCTCATTGGATTTTTGCTTGCTTCCAGAGTAGTTGCCTCAGTACTGCCCGGAGAACAACCAAATACGCGGAACAAATTGCTGAAATTATATAAAGTTTCGTCAAATTTTATTAGACTTTTGAAGATGAGAAAAACTGTATGGCAAAACCGAATAGAAAAATTGAGAATACCTATAAGAACCAGTTGCCACTCGGAGACCATCACCACTCAGGCAGCATTCAAATTTATCAAATATGGAATCATTTTCATATAAGTCACATAGCTGGACATTGTTGAAAAACAATTCAATCAGCTAACAACATTTATTGAAAAATCTATGCACAGATGGTCCTGGAATAGTAGTTCACCTTTGGTCTCAAATACTCGTGAACCTGGAAGGTTGCCACTGGACCAGAATCCATATTAATATCCCATAACTGAAACCAATTCAATGTCGATCAGTGAAAGATCCAAAGACAGAATAAATCACTATATGCCAATTCTCCATATTCCAATAACCATGCGGATATCTACTTCAACCCAGGAAGCAGAGAACAGAAGACTTTCTGCTACCAATTAGTGAAATAGTTAAATGGAACCGTCAAGACAATTTCCTATTCCACAGCCAAGATAACACAATCCCGACTCTTAGATGAGACTTCCACAAGTCAAAACTGTTAGCAACTAGTTTCATCAATTTGATCATGAATTAACTTTTTAGGATAACACAGCACTCTAATACCATAACACTATAGTACGAGACACCACCTACTGCCTTCAGCATGCATGCTTCATCAACCAAACAATGCTACATGCAATCACTATTACCTGCTAAATTGAAGTTCCCCAAACACAAGTCCAAAATAAGAACCACAAACATTTCGACCAATTGAAGCTTTAAAAGCAAACAACACATATTGCAGACTGTGCAGAAGATGTTAACCTTAAGGGTCATGTAATCACGACTCAGAATATGTCTGCCATCCTTCGCAAACTTAATATCTGATATTGAAGCAATTATCTCAGTAAAAAATGATCTTGAGCCAGGTGCTTCCTGTTCCTCGAATCTGTTTATAAAGGAAGCATCAGTGTCTCATCAATAAAGAGCACACTTCTAATCAAGGTAGATCAAAGTTAGAGACACGGATCTGGCAAACAAACAACATAGGGATCTCACAACCATCCAGAATTTAACTTCCAGTCTGAATATCATTGAAGCAGACAAAAGAAGCAAAGCATATCATCAGGAGCCTGAAACAATTGGATACCAAGAAACTTACAGCTTAGAATGTGAATCACATAATGCTGATTGCCGCAAGTCAATGAGACGAATAGATCCTTTGGAGCTACTATATGCTAACATATTGCAATGAGTAGGATGAAACTCTGCTGATGTTATCACCTCTGCGCGAGAAACAATTGAAGAAGTTAGCTCTTGGATTTTATGATGATTAGACACGTCTTTTCAACATGGCAATCCCACTGTGAGAGAAGATAAATGAACTTTCCAGCAGATCTAAGTGATTTAGTTTCTTTTGCAACAGATAGTATATCATGAAACAAAAAGAAACTGCAATAGCCTCAAAGTAATGATATAAGTCACTTTCCAGTCTGCATTTCACTAGAAAAACACTATAATCATCTAACACTATAGGAAGGGTAAGAAAAACTTAAGACTGCCCGGTTGACTGGGACTCATGAAGATCTTAGCCACAAGAAACAAAAGTTGAAAAAGATAAAAGGCAGGAAACATAATGAAATTAAATTACCAGTAAGATCCTCCATGTTCGCTGGCTTCACATCAACGATATTGAAACTTTGATTGCTTATTTCCAAGTTCCAAAGATTTATCCGTAGATCATCAGCTGATATAAATGTCTCACCATCACTGCACAGCATTATGAATAGAAATTAACTCTAAAACTCAACAAATCAAATTACAAGAAAGGAATGGCACAAAGATGCCCAGGATCACATAATACAATTTTAGTTGCTGATATGCATCAATAGCGTATAGCCGATCTTTGCAGCTCCCATGCATGGTAAGCATCCAGCATAACATATATGTACTTTAGGAGATCAAGGTTACATGCAGAATGGTCTTGGGAGAAAAGAATAATTGCTCCTTTTCAGATTTTATTACGCCAATCAAGATTTTGTAAGATAGATGTTTTTACTGATTATTGGGGGGAAAAAAAAGGAAATGCTGAATCAAAACTAGGCTTTTAAGTTTCTATAGACAGATAAATGAACAGCTGAACTGATAGTGAAATGCCTGCATGAAGAAACCTTGAAGGGCATAAAGCAATTGGAACACATAACAGGGTAAAACAAAATGGATCTTCACCTGTTATTTGAGATAGAGTTGATATGGTAATCATGCGCATGAGCATATACTCTCCTACATCTTGCGACAAGACTGGTCTCACTGCTTGTCACCTAAAGATTTTGTAACCAAGTGTTACAGGGAAAACAATGAGCAAAGAACACCAACACCACATACATGCCCAAGTTAAAGAACCCAAAATGATTGCCTATATATTTTCAAGACTGACAATGTATATCTGACACGAATGTTTATACCAATTAAGATCCATAGAGGAAAATCAATCAGATATGAGAAAGGCATAATCAGTAAAGAAACAGATATCCAAGAAGAGCAAAAATTACAAGTAAACAAAATGAGTTCACATGTCCAAGATGGACCAAACAAAAGCATTTTTCACTTTCCAAACTTCTTGGCACCATGGTCAAAGAAGAAGCATTGTTTAAAAACTTTTATTTCTAGTAAAACCGTAGCTTAGTTAAGTACAACTACCACTGGTAATCGCAGTGAGGGAATGCCCCCAGGTGGAAAAGACAGGTCACTGCTCAAACAGTTGTAGCCGCCATTAGCAAGGCACTGCTTAGAACTGGACGAAACACTGGAACTTGCAACACTACCATTTCCAGCTGCTTTAGATGGGTCGACGTTCATTTCAGAAATTTTCTTGACTTTCTTCTCTTGGACCTGTTTAAGAATTACCAAATTAGAACCATAGGAAGGGAAGAAACCAGATTCTTATTGTGAATGTATAATATATCTCTAGTGGGATTTGATTACTTGGAAAAGGTATCATGTTTTTTCCCAATTCAGAAGAAACCTCCCAACATCATGAAAATCTGTGATTATGATTGCATATCTCCCTGGGAGTTTAAACACTCTCCAACTAAACACACGGGGAATTAAGGGAGAATGCAATCAATCAAGTTAAGTATTGATATAAATTAGACGCATACAGCAAAAGGAAAATAGAAGTTTTGAAGGTAGTTCATAATGCTCTAAAGCTTAAAAGATCGACCAGTAAAGGCCCTTCATAAAGATCTGGAAGGCAAAGGAAAATAATTTAGCCCAAAATAAAGAACATATGCATTAACAAGTACGATGATCAGATCTTCAGAACAAAACACCGAAATTTGAATAAGATGATTGCAATGCTTATTATCAAAATGAACAATCATGAACTAAGATTAATTACAGAATTATATTCTCCTTCTACCATAATAAAAAATGTGATCTGAAATCTCACCTTCCAATACTTAATGGTTTTGTCATTAGTAGACAGAAGAAAGAGGGCACCATTAGCTGCTTGGCACCACCGAATTTTGTTGATTTTTTCCTCAATCTCCAAACTTTTGAGATAATCAAACTGAAGAAGAAAGATGTCAAGCAAGCATTATAACAACTAAAACCTTGTGGAGGCAACAAAAAAAAAAGATTAAGGAATAGATGCTTTTCAGCAACTTGTCCATTTTAAAATAAACCTCACTGTTGAATCAGAGCTCATAAATTTGAAACAATAATTATTTTTAAATACCATGGACAAAACTCATAATAAGAGATTAGTTGAGATTTGAAATAGATACCTCAGGTTCATGGCTCTGAAATTCAGTTTTGTAACGGAACTCTGGATGTCGACTAACTGGATAATCCATCCTCTCTAAATCTCTGCGACTTCCACCATGCTGCAAAGTAATTTGCGAAAGCGTAAAGTTAATATAGATAACTACGTCAGCACAAAAGAAAACTTTTTATGTCAGTGAAACCTCACCTCTTTTGTATCGGTCCTTTCAAATAACACCACCCTTCCACCACGATCACCCGTGGCCAGATGGTCGCCAGTTTTATCAAACTCAATCGCGGAGATGATATCAACTGCAAAAAAAGAAAGAGCGAAAAGTGTAAGATCTCATCTATGTAGCGCATCTTCCAAATCTCAATCTGTAAAAGTAAGATTTGCGACACAGCCATCCAATGACAGCGCGGTATTGGAGGAATCAATGGCAAAAAAGCAAATCATCATGTAATAAGAGCAAAAGCAGGTGCTTTTTCAATTGCTCTAATCTACCAAGAATTTTGGCATAAAGTTACAAACTATTGGCAGAGTTCACACGAATGCACGCATATATCATTAACTGGAAACTAACTTGTGCTCTCTCTTAGCCAAAAACAATGAAAAACACTTGTCTGTCAATCGTAAGATACTTAAGAACGTTCATAGATTATCATTATTTGAATTTCTGGAATTGGTATAGTAATTCTGACAGAACAGCAGTTAAGTAGAAAAGCACAAAAGAATAAACTATAAAGACATGCACAAAGTTTCAGCATTATATCATTTCAGAGTTCATTATCTCGTCACCAGTGAGAATCCATGTCAAGTTTAAAACAAGTCCACTTTTGCATGAAAGAGAACTGGACATGGCAGAAGGTAAATAAACTACCTCCATTCAGTCGGTGTTTTTAGCACCACCCTACTATGAATACACGTTCACTTTCTCGCCATATCTCCTCCCAGCCCCCCAGCCCAAGAAAAGAGAGACAGAGAGACAGAGAGAGAGAGAGAGAGAGAGAGAGAGAGAGACTCCAAAGACAGTGAACGCGACCATTTGAACCCACTCAAGGTGTCAAGACACAATCATAACTGAGAAAAAGTTTGTCGGCCGAGACCTAATTTGGGTAACGCGATCGACAGAAATTAAATCACGCTACCACCGTCAATAAATGCAATAGTAGACAAAAAGGGAAATTTTCCATTTTGTTTGAAACCCGCTTTATATCCATATTCTTTTTCACTATCTTTCCAACTCATGTAAAGCCAAAATATGGGCATTTCTGGCGCTGGCAATGCATACGCAACAAAAATGTGTCACTTTTTAAATCTCTCCGAGTTCATTATTAGCAAATTTCAGCTAACACTTGTAAAGTCCCACAAAGATTCTGACTTTTTGGAAGTCGCAGGTCATCGAGTACAAAAGGAGTTAGCCAAAAGCTCCAATCAAGTATATCACAGTGCTACCTCCAATAATCGTGCATCGGCATTGGTTGACCAAACAACCTCACACCAGCAATGTGGCAACATTTGGCAGCCAGCACATATACAAACACAGAAGCACAGGTATAGATATAACTAGAACTATACCCCAATTGCTGCATGCAGAGAGTTAGGAAGCCAAATCCACTTTGCCACAACAGAAAATTTGATGCTTGCAGTTTAAGCCGTAATGTTACATCTTCTTCATAACTCCAGAATCGAGAATAGAGAAAAGGAACAAGTTCAAAAACACAGTAAAAACACAACCGCAAAGACTCAAACCCACAACTACAAAACAGTCTTTTGGAAAAGAAAAAAGAAGGCGCAGGCGGCAAGGAAAACCATAAAAACTAACATTGAACTCAATTCACTCCATTCCGACTAGTATCTTCAAATCATGGATTAAAACTAGCATGCAGATCAGACACTTAAATCCCCGATCAATTCCCATCAATCTCTACTAAATCAAGCAATTGACGATCCAAAAACAGATCAAATCCACAGAAACCCAAACCCTAACCACGAGATCCAAACCCAACACGAACAAATTAATTCTCTCATTCACGAAATTCATTATCTTACCTTCTTGTACTTCTTCCCCGGCCGTCCGCTCGCCAAAGACCTGAGAGAATTTCCACTCGAGCGGCGTAGGTGGACCCGCCGCAGCTGATGCCACCTCTCCACCGTCACCACCGTTCATTCTTCTCGACAATCGGGCACAAAAACACACAATCCAAGCAACAACAGCAAAAAACAGATAACAACAATCAGAAAAGAACAAGTGATTCTGCCTTCCCCCCCTTCCCTCTCTTTCACTTCATTGAAAAATCCGATTTAGGTTTAGGAATTGAAAGAAGATCGGAGCAGCAGCAGAATGTTGGATTCAGATTCAACCATTTTTCCAGTGTGTGTATATATACAACATCGATTAGTACAAAAAAGAAAATGAGGATTCAGATTTTCTCTCTCTATGTATAGATATATCGATGTGTATGTATAGAGAGTAGGAAAACTTTTTTTCCTCTCCTTAATTTTTTTTTTCTTTTTCCTTTTCCCTTCCTCTCTCAACTGTGTATCAAACCGTTCTTATTATTTCTTTTCACCAAACCACTGTTTCTCTCTCTCTCTCTCTCTCTCTCTCTCTCTCTCTCTCTCTCTCTCTCATATGCTCTCTATCAATAATACAATAATATACTCAGCCCTCAATTTTCTCTCTCTATCTCTCATTTCTTATATATATATATATATATATATATATTTTATGACTTGCTAATCTCACCCACTCTACTATACAACAATATGAAAATCTTTGACCTCAAACTTATGTGATTTTTCTTTTTGGATAAAATTTATCTAATGTTTAAGGCCATGTTTGTGATGGGGAGGTTGAGATACTAGCAAAAGGGAAAAATAAGATAAAGAGATAATTATATTTACGTCTCGTAAATTATGCTTTATTTATACAAATCATCATTGTCTTTTGGAGAATTACACGTACGCCCCATAAAAACGTCAACATCATTATACAAACTATTCTTGTTTTTTGGTTGTCAGGGCCAGTTTCTGTAATTATACAAAATGCATGGATGATTTGTGTAAACAAAACATAGATCAAGAAGTGTAATTGTATCTAAGATATACTTGGAGAAAGGGAATAATTTCTTTTTTCTTTTACGATACAAGAAACTGAATTAAATTTATTTCGTTTTTTTCTCATTCTAATATAGTATTTACTGACAAATATTCAACAGCTTGTACATATTTAAAGTACATTGAAGATTGATTTTTCGTACGTCAGATGCGTGCACGAAACCCCTTTTTCATTTTTTAACCAAAAAAATATCATAAATTTCATACTATATATGTATCAAAATGAATTGTTTCGTTTCAATTTTGAACTTCTCCTCCCGTAAATTATTAATAGATATGATAATTTATCCGAATATCGGGTCCTTTAATACTAACACTTTTACGAACCCTACCTTCAAATGCACTTTAGAAAAATACATCCAAATAAAAACTTTTATCTTATATATATTGTTTTACATCATCGATCTTTTTTTGATCCACCAAACAGGGCCTAGAGTGGGATTGGTCCGTGAGAAGGAGGGGTGACAGGAGGGTGGAGAAAGTGGAATGACATAAACACCCTTTGTCCCTATCTTCTTTAGTTGGGGGGAATTTGTTTTTATCCAAAGAGGTTAAATGAATTTGGTAGAGATGTAATTTGTTGTGTTGTGGGGGAAATGGAATCAAAAGGGCATAAATAAGTACATTAATTTTGTGAGCCCTTTTCCTAATTTTTTTTTTTTTTTGAATTTATGAAAATTTTCTTGGAAATTGTAGGAATTAATGATGCCCATTTTGTTTTTTTGTTTTTCTTTTTTATGAGTTGGGCGTAGAAAAATTTGGCCCAGCGATGTTGTCCATGTGAATCTTAGATTATAAATGATATCATTATTATGTGTTAATTCAATAATTCACAGTTTACATAGATTAGATTTTTTGTTGCAAGGACTATTTCATTTTCTACTATATTTAACATACACAGGCTGCATGTATAAAATTTTTCCTAAAATAAAATACATGATGTCATTTTTATAGACGTGGTATATGTATATTAAGTGAAGTAGAAGATAAAATAAATTTTACAATAAAAAACCCGATTCACGACTTATGTGGGTACAAATTCACGTAAACAACATCAAAATTTGAGTTGAATGGTTGGTGTTGGTTGGTGAGTTATTGTGAGTTGAAACATAGGGATTGTTAATGTGGGGGTTATTACTTGAGTAGTAGTTAATGAATATTTATTGATGATCAAATGGAAGAACAATTAATATACTTGAAGAGTGAGATTTTGTTGGTGAATGTCAAGTGATCAACTACTATACTATGCACCAATTACTCTTGTTAGCTAATTAACCACATGTGTTTTTTTATTTAATTATTTTTTTTTTGATTGCTTGAATTATTTTATAAATTGTGAAAATAAGGAATAAAGGGATTTTTTCAGTTTGCTGAATCACACACTATTATAATAATTTTGTTATGAAATCATAAGAATGCTACTTTAAATCTTAAATTTTCACATTTTTCTGCATTTTCTTGATAAGGGACTGAAGTTTTTAATGTTTCATGAATTGCAAAATAAGTTCAATTATATGTTTAGTAAGAGTTTTCATTATTAGCATAAAAAGAAATCAATTTTATTTTACACTTCAATTAGTTTATTGGGCCACATTTTAGCCCGTTCAAATTAAACATTGGGCTAATTTGGGTCTATTTGTTTTTGGATCTTTCACCCAAGCCCATGTGTCTCAGTATATAATTCTTTATAACTTTTTATTTTCATTCATTTTTTGGTTTTGAGGAAATTAATCTCATTTTTTCCTTTTCGTTTGGGTTCCAACACATTCCAGATCATTCGGGCCCATTTACTTTGATACATTATGCCGGATATAGGTCCAAAGCCAGCGCTGACGATCTTTTAATTTGAATGTCGTTGGCCCGCAATATATCCAGAAGTGTCTGATATGGCATGAACGCAGTGCTTGACTTAGCATTCGACCTAGGAGGTCGGATGTGTGTATTCGGCCCAGACACCTTAGCTCACTTAAATATGAATATCCAAAATACCCTTAAAACTCGAGAGGAAATGTCTAATTGCCCTCTCCCTGGAAATAAATAATGAACACGTAACTCACTGCAAGCGCGATCACAGACTGATCAAAATCAATAGAGCTTCGGGCGAGCTTGTCCAACTAGAAATCCTTTGTTGCAAGGCATTTGAATGCGTCCTCCTCGTTCGCCACCGATTTGCTGAAGTTGACATGCGTATTCGCATGAAAGGAGGATGAGATTATTAAAAAGAGATTATAGAACAATGTATAGGAAGTACAATTTTATTTAGAGAGTTCCAAATTGTTTTGGCCGTTGTAGTTTGTTGCCAAAGTGTGATAAATTGTGAAATATAAATGACAAGTGTAATTTCGAAATGATATATTCCAAACACACTATTTATCATATAATGTAAACACTAACCCACATTTTAGATTTTTACATTCCGCAACTTAACTATTGGGATAAATGTTGTCTCATTTATTATTTCATCATATCCAACGATTTCATCCAACAGGGTCTTATCAGCCACTTATTACAACTACAAAAATAATCTTCCCCTTAAATTTTTCAATGCAAATTTGCAAGATATGGAAGTTAGAAATTAGCTTGTAATCCCTCTATTGTTCGATTTTATGTTGTAATAGATTAGAGACGTAATTTATATTTAATAATCTTAGTAACTATTTTTTGTAGACAAAATATATAGTTGATCAAAATACTCTTATATATTTATTTATTTCATAAATAAGCATCTTCTTAATTAATTAGTTAGATTAATAATATTCTATTCATGTACACTTAAAATTAATTTTTTTATCAGCTTTAACTAGTTCTTCATTTTATCTTTCTTTTATTTTATTTAACTAAATAAATATAATAAAAATTTTAAAATTATGCGCGCACATCAAATGTGATTTAACTGTTAGTTTTTTATTATGATTTAGATCAATTTTGTTACTCTAACAAAAGCTTTAAGTACTTGCAAATTCACAGATTATAAGTAGCCCGAATCGATAAGGACTTGGGAATTTGACTCTTTTATTTAATTATATTTAAACTTGACATGATTCATTGTATGAATCAACTTATGGTTAACAGAATTTTTCTTATTAAGATTAATAAAATAAATAAAGTGATTCTTTTAAAATAAGTATCAAATTTGAAATACTTATGAAAAGTGGATGTACTTAGGAGAGAAACCTATCTATTTTAGCATAAAGCAATTTGTTTCTATCCTAAAGAAGAATGGAAAATATGCCAATTTTACATCTCAAATTGTCATTTTTTTCCTTAAAGGTTGATTTTATTGTGATTAATATTTGGGTGTAAATCAATTGCTTAATAATTGTCAAATCGCTCACTTTTTTATTGGAGTTTGGCGACACACGCGTACATGAAAATATTTTTACAACAATCGAAAGACGCGATATCTTAATTATTAAATTATTTTAAAATTCAAATTTTCTCACTCACAAAATATTGTTAGTTTGTGAATATATCAAAAAATAGTAAATACTATTTTGGCAAACATCAATTACTTATTCAGGACCATTCATTTCAACCATCTTTATCAAGAACTCCAAACTCACCACAAAAAGAAAGGCATCTTGTATGTATAAAAACCCATTGCCACAACTCTCATTCTTGTGCAAAGCACCTCCTTTTTCCTCCCTATATATATTTCACCCTTTCAAATATCTCCACCTTGCCAAAATCTTGTGAACCCTTTGGCTCATAATCAAGAATTCATTCAACCAAGGAATTCTTAGAAATCATGGCTTCATGGGGCACAAAAAATACAACATGGTGCATTGTTTGGGCTATTTCAATAGCCATCTTAATGAGTTCGGGCCTAGTCCAGGCCCGAAGGACCATCAACGACATGAACGTCATCGACAAGTGTTGGAGGACAAACCCCAATTGGCGTGGCCACCTCCAACAACTGGCTATGTGCTCCGTCGGCTACACAGGAAAAATGACCAACAATATGGGGCCGGACGTGACACATTATAGAGTCACGGATCACAACGATGATCCGTTGAACCCGAAGCCTGGAACTTTGAGATATGGTGTGACAAGCATCAAAGGCAAGGTTTGGATCACATTTGAAAGGGACATGAATATTAGACTTGCTAAAGCCCTCCTTGTTAGCAGCTTCACCACAATCGATGGGAGAGGTGCTGATGTGCACATTGCATATGGTGCTTGCCTGGTGCTTAACAGGGTACGTGTTACATTCATAATAGATGAGATGAGCTTCAATGTTGGTCAAGAAACGCATAGTTTTTCTCTTCTTCTTTTTTTTTTTTTTATAATCCAAGAGTACCTTTATAACAGGTGACCAATGTCATTATCCACGGGCTCCGGATCCATGACTGCATGGCTCACGGGCCCGGCCCAGTGATGGGCCCGGATAGGAGAATCGTGCAGGTCGGGAAGGTGGATGGGGATGCGATCCGAATGTTGACATCTTCAAAGATATGGATCGACCACAACACATTGTACGACTGCAAAGACGGTCTGATTGACGTTACAAGAGGCTCCACGAGTATCACAATATCAAACAATTGGTTTAGGTTCCAAGACAAGGTGATGCTTTTAGGGCATGATGATGGGTACAAGAGGGATAGGAACATGAGGGTCACAGTTGCATTCAACCATTTTGGGCCTCGTTGCCAACAAAGAATGCCAAGGTACAATATTCTGCACTTTCTCAAATATTACACACTTTTATGACCTAACATTGGATGGACGAATTATAGGATCCGATTCGGGTATGCGCACGTTGTCAACAATCTTTACCTAGGATGGGGTAACTATGCCCTCGGAGGGAGCATGAATCCTAGCATCAAGAGCGAAGCAAACCTCTTTATTGCACCAGAAGGTCAAAATAAAGAGGTACATATTATTATTACAGAATGTGTCTATTTGGTGTTGAGTCCTGAACAAATAATAACTCTGCAAATTATCACACAGATCACCTGGGACCCCAACTTAAATTGTAATTTCAAATCTAAGCATGACGTCTTCGAGAATGGAGCCTCGTTTGGAGAGTCGGTCGCTGCAGGTGTTGGAATGAGCCCGAATTACACGCCGGAACAGACGTTTGAAGTGGCTGCGGGAATAACTGTGAGGGCTTTAACAAAGTCTGCTGGTGCTTTAAGATGCCCCGTTACATCCAGATGCTGAAATAATCAGCGTCAAGGCGAACAATTTATATTAATCCGTGGTCTTTGTTAAGGACTATCCTCATATTGTCTGTACCTGACACTTGTTCTAGTTAAATTTCTGGGATGAAATCGAAGAAGACATGAATTTTCCATTCCATATATACATTGTAAAACATGAAAATTCAAACAGTGCAGCATAATAACAATATCTTCACGTGAAATACTTCTTTTTTTTTTATCCAATTTTTCAATTCAACCACATTTTCTTGAACGTTGGAACTTATTTTCTCAATTTAGCTAAACACTTAAACAATTGCTATTAATAAGAAGGTAAAATGGAACCCAATTAACTGTTACATTGAGCACAATCAGAGAAGGGAGTTTTTACACACCCATCGATTGTTGCAAATGGCTGGACTCGGAAAAGGATCGACGGCGGACCTTATTTTCTCACTTTGGCTAATCATTTTAGCGATAATTATATTTACATGAGATAATTATATTTACACACCTAACCTATGATCTATTTTTTACAATCATCCCTATCTTTTGAATAATTACACATACACCCACAAAAAATATCATCATCATATACACAAATCACCCATATTTTTTTAAAAAATTACATATACACCCCAAAAAACGTCAATATCATTACACAGACTAACCCTATTCTTTGACTATCAAAATTATTTTTTGTAATTATGCATAAACCAAGGGTAATTGTGTAAGCAGACCATAAATCAAGCAATGTAAATATAATTTATCCAACATTTAAACATCTGCTAATTGATTTTGGGATGTATGCGGTCAAAAATCTGCTAAAATAAGGTGGAATGGATCCCAATCAACTGTTACATTGAACATAATTAGAGAAGAGGTTTTTACACACGCATCGATTGTTGCAAACGGATGGACTCGGAGAATAATTTAACTTCTAAACAACAGCACAAAAACGACTGTTGGGAATATAGAACCTCTATCTTAAGTTTAAAACAATAATATTTTCAATGTAAACAACAAACTATGCGATCAACCTAAAACAACCACTAGATGGAGACATCGCGAGCCTTGTACATGCAAATATAAGCCATGTGCCAATCACCTGAAATCAAAACCAGAAATTTGTTAAGGCATGTGTCACTTTGAGTGTTCTTTAGGTAACTAGCCATGTAGGGAAAGGCGATTTCATTTTAGCAGAAGAACAAGAAGAAGATAGTTCATGCTTAAAGTCCTTACCGCCCCCGGAAAGTCTGGTGATGTCTTCCTCGCGTTGCGGAATTGGATTATCATCATCAAATTGAATCCATTTGCCTGTGGTTAGAGAAATTACCCACATCAAATAAATCTGACAAGTCGAATGAAAGAAAAAGTAAGAGTGTATTATTCTGGAGACCAACCATTTTCTTGTTTAACCCAGGCAACGTAATGCCCGGAATCAGCGCTTCTACCCTTGTGCGTGAGCACCGCAACCAAATCATATATTCCTGTCAGGTGCTTCTCTTTCTCAGGAGGAATATCTGAAGTAAAAGGTAAGCTGATCAATAACTGTAGAAAGTGAGGAGATAAATCAATCTAGAAATGCTATGTTTTACCCCTATACAAGCCAAGAAAGGGCATTGAATTGTTCACCACACCAATAATTCAATGTTCCAGGGATCCTAAATAAAACGAGTTCCAAAGGAACAAATACCTTCTCCAACTGCAGGTTTAGATGAGTTCCCACTTCCGTTAGATGGTCCCTGCATGAACCAAATAAACATAAACTCAACCCAGATCTCAAGCAAGCAGGTCGGTCTATCCAGTGAAGCGTATTACACTCTCTATGATCAGATAAATTGCCTACCTCAGCATCAGTCATCTTGACATCAGTATCCGTGGAACTCGAGCTACTCTCATTAGTTTTCAGACCAAGCTTTTTGCCTTCTTCGTCTCTTAGGAGCTAATTGTTATTTCGCGAAATGAGTATAACCCAAGAAAAAGAACGGAGAACTAGAGAAAAATGAAGTATGACCACAATGTTCAAGAAGTATGCAGAAAATGTTGTACCCGTCGAGGAGCTTCCAATCTCTTGCGGAGATCATCCGAACAAAGATCATACACATCTAACTCCAATGGATAGTCCACTTTCTGAAAAAAAAAAAAAAAAAAGAGGGTTGCGAACATTTCATTGGAAGATACATATTCATACTGAACAAAACCAATTGGATAAAATCAACCGACTTCTGGATCATGAACTTTGACGTGAGACAATAGCTCAGACTGGTTAGGATAATTGGAAAGAAAAACTATTACCCGCAGAATTTTGGCCTTCTGATTTGTTTCTCTTTTCCAGAAAAAACGTACAAATTGAATAGTCAAGTATCTGCAATCCGAGCATAAAGATCAGTCGATTGCCCGACCCAAAAATTATGGGAATGAAAGTAATGCCTTTCAAGTTTCATCAAGACCAAGAGGAAAAAATTTGCACATAAACAACTCGGACAGGGAGCACAGAAATCGAACAGAAAGTGTAAACGAGCTTAGTAAGTCCATTATACCTTGGTAAGTCATTTATGCGAGAATCTTTTGTGTAAATAGCACTACGTCCCAAAGAAGGTGAGGACTTCTCCAACTCTGATTTGAGACCCTGGACAGGCAAACAAGCCAAAAAAGAATTACATGATAACATCCTTCACAAGATATGACGAGGTATCTTCAATAAAGTAGACGGAAATATGTTGCATGTAGCCCTCTCAAAGCCTAGTATCTAAAGATTATTACCAAAGACATGTCATCTTACGTAAACCAGACTTGGATATCAGTTATCTCAGCAAGTTTCACTCTCAACAATGACCTCTAAATGGTTAACGATTATCACAGATTCAACAACAAATATAGAACCGTCCACATCGCCATTGTCAAAACCCAAGCATGACAATTTAGATAGAGCAAGTCATCTCTAACATATTAAATCCAAATTTTCACAAACTGTAAAAATATAACTACCAGTAGCACTCTCATGCAGGCAAAGGAGTGAAGCAATGTCAATTGGCATTTGCTCATTTTAGAGCCAGTTTCCAAATTCCGAGAAGTCCATTAGAGTTATATTGAGATTATCATAAGCAAGCCTTTCATTTGCAAAGTGCATACACGTCTACAAGTGTACACATTCAACCGGCTCTTGCACTCAAAATGTCCAGCTCACATTCTCTTCTACAATAAACCATCACCTCACCACATCGGGTCATCACTACAACGACAATTAAGAAACCATGTGACAGATAAACTTCCTCTAGGACCGATAGAGAGTATTTTTATAACATAACAATCAAGTTGAGTTTTAGGCAAATATGGTATCTTGGAAAAGGCGTTTGCAGTGCACAGCATGCTCCGAGCAGAAAAGGGGGAAAATATGAAGAATAAGTGACAATCAGGACATAAGCACTACAATACTGGAACATAATGAGAAAGACCACCATATCAAACTTACACGTTTTAAACCTTCATGAAGATGGTTGACCTCTTGCGAAATATGGCATTTAAGTGAATAAACTGACTCAGTTTCTGTACTTTCTTCGCCACTTTCAGCACAGTGGACCCTAGCCACAAATCAGTAACGATGATAATAGGTAAACAAACAGCTGTTATGAATTTATTCACTAAATATATTTTCAGTCCCCATCACCAGAAGTGGGTTGGAAGCAGTACACACACAGTCCTTAGCAAATTACAAGTTTTGAATGTTAAAGAAAAGTAGCTTAACACATTATTGCAGATTTGTGCCTCAGGATCCTATGGTCTTAATTTCCCCTTAACTGGAAGTAAATTTGGTCGGTTTATCTTACGAAGTACCAAACTGAGAAAGATGATTTAGTCACTAAATGTTATATTTGGTTGGTAAGGATGCAGTTGAGTCTTAATGTCAAAACAGTTCCAAGAGATTTGAAAGTCTTTGCTATCATTATGCATCTAGGTGCGACTTCTTTCATTTCAATTCTGTTTCTGAAGGTTAAGGTGACTTGTGCAGAAAAAATTACAACAGTTTCCAGGAAAAATATAGGATGAGGGCTTACAAAACTGCCACTTTCTGGATGAGAACTAAAAAGATCTCTACTATTTGACAACTAATAATAAATAAAATGATGGCCAGACAACTGCAAGATGCTATGGATTGGTGATATTCCAGTTACATTAGGGTTTTGAAACTGAAGAGTCCTCGGATGGATGTTATGTCGAATGTTCCTTTAATACACTATTTATTATGGAGATAGTATTTATACTGGATTCATCAACTATAATTTTCTCTTGAGGTTCTGGACTTCACTGCGTGTGTCTTCTCTTAATTGCCCTACTTCCAGGTGGTGTCTTCTCTTAATTGCCCTATTTCCAGGAATTCTATTAAGATAATTCTTCAAGCTATTCTTCCTGTCAAGATGCCAAGTAGAGAGCATAGCAAGGGAAACAAAAGGCTAAGTTAAGGAGCTTTCTAAGCGGACAAACATGGAAAAGGCATTATAGATAATCTACCCAACACGGCATTAAAGGCATCTCTGAGAACATTATAATCAACATCATACAGTTGGCAAACAATAATTATAACAGACTTACATAAACATAACTTCAAAATATTTCAGCAACATTAAAACACATGTGAGCCAAAACCTTGTTCACTGAGAGCAATAAAGAAACTTAGTGACAGGATACCTGCTAACAAGGTCAATACCGAAAAGCCTCTTTACGGTATCAGCATCTTCACTGCAAAGAAACATAAAATATAGTGCATTCTGGTTATACAATGCTAATAAGAACTTACTGGCAACGACAAGATATAACAACAAAACTAATCAAAAGACAAAAAAAATAAGAAAATAAATATTCTGAAAAGAAGACAGCCAATAGTTGACACGAAATAGGAACAGAAAGTAACACTAAGATGGGCTATATAGTTATCAGATGCTTCAACAAAGTTGCATCCAGAAGTACTGTTTCACTCTTACAAGACAGGTGTGCTACCTGGAACTCGGGGCTTGAGAGACAATGATAGGGTAAATAGAAGTTGTGTCCAGCACTCTTCAGCATCCTGATAATAAAAAAAATCCAACATGAGAAGACTCATAACTGAAAATTTTAAAAAGTGAGCTTTAGCACATTTACATACCTGTTGCATATAGATTCCATTGTGAAGCTGAGCAAATTGAGGATACTTACTCCGCAATGCCTGAAAAATGATATAAGGAGTCAGCAGAAGTGCATTTCATGATGCTTGCTTAAGACGATTGGGAAATCACAGAACATTGTGCCGAAAATTGATAGGGCGAAACAATATGAATTAGCCGGCTGTCCTATTGTACGGACAAGAAAGTGAAGCAGCAGAGCAAAGTTTGCACGTATTGCAAGAATATCTTAGAGTCTTACACTCCAGACACATTCTCTAACTTCAATGCCAGCTAACTAGGTGTAGGATAAAGTAATATTTCTCTTTCTCGACATCTTTATATGAAGAACGACAGTGATTAAGTTGTGAAACTCCAGATACCTCTATCACCAAGAAAATAAGGATGGAGGAAAACACCCCTGATCACAATCACCCAGTTGGTCACTTTCTTATTTCACATTAATATTCAGTTAGAGTTCTACTATTTCTAAAATTACTATGTGAATAGACAATGGAGGATGAACAGTCTTGCATCCGATATATAAGCAACCAATTACTAAGATCCAGGCACATTTAGAATGACCTCTAAACATAATAAATTTTATACAAAATAGGAGCCGACAATCCAAAATCACTTCATGTTAATGTGTATAAATTCCATACATGTAGGAAAGAACTCCAAAACCACCTGCTGTTCATTGACCTCCCACAATTCCATGTATTTCCAAGTAAATGTAACCAAAAAAATTAAGAAAATAAACTAAAGCAAGTATGCATACCGTCAAAAATCGCATTGGTGCCACTGGCTTGACATTTTTATCAAGATCATTAAATAATTCTCGTGTTGCAACTGTCAATGAGTGAGATGACTGATCCACAGCACTGCTTCTCACCGGAGGAGGGTACCTAAAAGCAACACAACAACCAAACAAGAAATCTTACTAATGAAGACTACAGTAGCACAATGAAGCTTTTAAGGCAAGCTTCCTCCTGAGACAGAGACAACTCACTTTATCAAGGCAGATTTCAACTCTGGAACTGAATGCAAACATTGTACCGTGGAGTTCATATAACAAGTGTTCCCTAGATTTATTAAACCAGCAGAATGTCCCTGTTGCAAACAGAAATAAATAAAATAAAATCAGATCCACATGAAACCAACACCGTAAATCTACAAAAGCAGATCCAAGTGTCAAAACAAACAACATACAGAAATGTGTTGCAAATAACAATCAGAAACAGACTAATCTATGCTAAGATCTCCTTGAACTTTGACGGACCCTGAACTCCTTTAACATATTCACCATTCCTAGAATGTTAGAACAAACATTCAATACATAAGCTAAAAGAAGATTCAATATTTAACCTGCATAATCTCCCAAATAATGCCAACAGATGCAGAAAAGGAGAAGCAATACACAAAAGTAATTTTCTTCTAGACCTACTTATGATATTTTAGCAAAAAAAGATATCAGTGCATTCAGTATTAGTGAAAGATTCAACAGTAGCTTATTTCCATATTTCCAGATTCAACCCATCATATCTTGGTAATTTGGAAACTTTTAGCAGCGAGATATTTTAACATGTGTAAATGTTAAAGAACGGGTCTTGTGCTGGGAACTTTTCGTAGAATCACAGAAATATGATGAAACTCACAACAGCAACCACTTGTTCTTCTTCTGGCATGTCTTCTGCGAAAAGTGGGCCCTTTTCTGGGGCCTTTACAATCTCATCTGCAGTTCCCATCATCATTAATTTCTGGCCCTGAATCAAAAAAAGAAACATATAATAATTAGGAACAGGTTCTATTATAGTAATACGACGAGTCTCATCGGATTACGAAAATCTTGTACCTCCTTCACTCCAACTTTTGACCAGTCTGCGTCATCCTATATGGTCAAACAATATTGCATCATTAAATTTAATCAACTCCAACTGTATAGAAAAATTGAACTATTGTTGCTACAAATGAATAAAGCAGGTGCTTTATTTGTTGAGGGTCAAAACTTACGCATATTGAGCATATTGCTTACACATTATAGAGAATTGTTTCTATACCTTCAACAAACCACCTTTGACCATAATCTTTTGTCTTTCAGGAGGAACTCCGGTTAGGTCGTACAGCTGGCACTTGAAAACATACGGGGACTGGGTAGTGTCTATTTCCACATTGGAGAACAACTCCTTTTGCCACTTTACGCTTACTGTTAGAATCATCAGAATAATTGCCTTTAGTAAATCGGACTTGTAACGTTCCAACATGGTTAACAAATGAAGTAAAAGATAATGGAAACCCATAAAGTCATATGTTGTGTGATAATGCAATGATTAGTTTATCATGTTAAAACGCGAGAATTCCTAACTATTATAGAACATGGTTATCTAATAAGTTTTATGCTTAGTTTGACAAATCCTCACCTACCTTCTCCGTCTCTACTCTTCCTAAACATTACCTTCTTTTGATTATGATATCTCATTAGATTTTGCTAGCAGATAAGGGTTTCCATCACTTCCCCTCAATTACGAAATGAAGTATGATATAGTACTGTGATCTAAGTCCACAACACATGCATTCAGCTCATCCTTCAATTTAACATTCAATTCTTTCTTACAAATTTTTGTCTTTTCTAAACCATTTCATACCAAACTGTATTATCCGGATTCTTCCAAATATCGTAAACAAAACATCTCCACACTTCAGCCCCAGACAAAATGTGCACACTCTACAAGTTGTACAAAAATTCACCCTCTTTCCCTCCAAATCAGCACAAACCTTTGAGCAACTTCCACATAATTAAAATAGTAAGCGCCTGGAAATTTAAAGAGCAAATCTTCCCTCGCTTATCAGGCCGGAATTAATTAGACCACCACATCTTCACCATAGTTATAAAATCAAAGCAGCGCCACAGTTAAACCTAAAAATTACACAAATCATGCTTTACCACTGACGACAAAAGTGTAGCATCTCAACCACAACACGGAAACATGCCGGCGAAAATCTTCTTCAAATGTATAAATCAAATTCCATTAAACTGAACGAATGCAAAGGATAAAAGCACGCATATCAGACCTGTCAACATGGTTGTCAATAGCTTCGGTGCGAGAAAGATCGGGAGAAATCGCTCTACTGTGTGTTGTGCGTGTTTCTTAGCTTGCGCGGAGGGCAAATAATACCAGGAGGCATATATATAGGGCTAAGTGAGAAAGATATTTATCGTTTTCTTGTGGGACTAAATCTAAATTATATTAATTCATAAAAGTTATATTTCCTTGCATATTTTTTCCTCAACGGACAGTAAGACAAATAAGGGGGTGATTCTTTTCCCTTTTTTTCTAAATTTCCACTCAACCCCCCAAAATTATATCTATTTTGTCATTTTGCCCCTTAATTATGAAAATATATATTTTCCTCCTATTTTAAGAAATGTGACTTCTAATTTTCCTTTAAATGTATTGTGGAAATTATACATGAAATTATTTTAAATCTATTTTTATAGCTAATATTAAAGTAATTAATCTAAATTTCTTCAGCTATAGAATTTGAATTATGCTTACTTTGCTATTATAATTATTTAATAGTTAATGTCATTCTTAACTATATATCTAATAACTAGCTCTTATAATAAAAACATATTATAAGTAGATTTATAATCCAATCATAAATCTTACGCATTCTTGCAATAACCCATATAATGTTTATAATCATTCTTAATTAAATTTATGGATTTCAAATACCTAAACATAAATAATTTCGACCTGCTTGGCTAATTTTAAATTTTAAGGATTTAAAATACTTTAATTCTAATTTTAAAGTATTTTTTGTTAAATATTGATGAATTTTTAAATTCATATTCATAGTAAGTCATTTATAATCCTTTTTTCTATATCGTTCCATCAAATCAAAATATGTCAATTCAAATGTAGTTTTTAGTTATTTTATTAAGGACAACTAAATTCTAAAGTCATGATACCTCAAATATATTGTTCATGGGGAAATCAATACTAATCAGATGTTATAGTTGTTGTTTTTTAAATAAAATTACAACTATAAACCTGTGAGATATATATAAGTAAAGTTAAGAAGACGCTTTCGTACATTTACGTAATGCATGCCAAGTTAATTTTTCTTAAGTTTCTTACTTAATTGATAGCATGGATTTGTAGATATTGAATATTTACGCATTTGTTACTATATCATCAATTTAGTAATTAATGCTACTTGTTACACACTCGTGCACCTAATATTTCCATTATGATACAACATTTAAAACAAAAACAAAGAATTTTTTTCTTTTATCGTGATGTGCTTGCCTCAACTTTATTTTGTACCACATAACAAATTAGGAAACTTCGATTTACAGACATGTCCTTACATTTTGTTCACGATAGTTTTTTTTGTGTCTTGTTGAATGTTACATTTTTAAGTGATGGTCCCACCTCGCGTAAGTATTTTTTATTATTGATATGTATATAATTGAGTCTAAAATTTAAATGAAGTTTTAGTAAAACCTGGTCCTCGTGTCCTACAACGATGTCGAAAGTAATGATTAGTTAAAATTTTATTATAGACATGAAAAGTATAAATTAATCACAAAAGGCAACTTAAAATTGATGGATAATTTGTTCATGATAAACTTATTTTTTCATGTCCAATTATTCATAAAGATTGCGAAGATACACTCCAATAAAAAAAAATGACAATTTAGGAACGATCTATAGTTTTCTTCGTCAAGATCTACACAACTCCTTAAAACAAAAATTATAAAAATAAAATAAAATGGATACATTGATTTTGAATATACATTTGTTTTAAAAATATAAAATACAAATTTATTTTTCAAAAAAAGTAAAATCTGTAATTCTTCGTGCATACTCAGACACCTAACATGTATCCCTTTTATGTTTTATGTTACTTTTGAAAACGTCTTTCTATTATTTTGAAAAATACAATCAATTTTAATACTTTTGGGTTGCGCTACATTTATGTAACAATGAAGGCATGTTGTACAGTGGACGATAAATATTCGAATAAATCAATATCGAATTAACAAAAAATGAAATACATAACATTGTTTAATAAGAGAAAATAAAAAAAAACTTTATGTAAATAATATCTTTGTATTATCCTTGCATTGTACTTATAATTAGACAAAAGAACTAGAGCAAGAATACATAAAGGAAAAAGCATGTTGCATGTTGTGTAAGTCAAATTGATTTATCAACAAATTTTATTGCGTAGATCTAAAACATTTTGTTGCTATAATATATAATATAACATATAATAAAGTCATATAACTCGCGGTGTAAAATCTACTGAATATTACACACAAACAAAATAAATAGAACTAGCCATCGAAACCAAATCCACTTATATTTCCAACACTTAATAACCAAAAGGTACAGATAGTTAGGTGAGATCTCAGCCTTCTGATCAAGGTTTTGAGTTTGAATTCAGGTATCGTCAAATATATACTGCGTGTGAGTTTTAGTTAAAAAATTTATAATTTATTTCCATCATGCAAAAACAACGTATTCTTTTAATTATAATAACACTCTGTAACATTTATTAAGCACGAACATCGTATAATAAAATATATTTGTTAATATTTAGGCTCCGTTATTTTATGATTTAACTTATTTGAATGTCATAATAAAAAAATATCGTATGTTGATTATTCTATTTGTATTTAGGCTGTTTGTTGAATAGCTCAACCCACATGATCCAAACAGTAATTAGTACCGAACTCTTGAGTTATAAACGAATTTTTATAATATAAAGTAAACACCTTACATGAGTGTATTGGACTGCTTATATAACCGAATAATTAAAAGTAAAAGGAGACCTTACAAACATAACCTCTTTATATAAGGATTAGTTTATAAATGGTTACAGTTGTAATTTCGCTCTCAAGAAAAAAGAACAAAAAAACTCTTTATTTTTCCCTTAAAAATATGTATTTTTTTGATTTTTTTTTAGGTATAAGTAGAATAATTAATAAGGATAAAAATTTGGGGAAATGGGGGGCAATTAGAAAACTGAGAAAAACCCAAATTCAACTATTGTTGGTCGGCTCTCTTCCGAGTCGTTTGTCTTCTGGACACTGGTGAAAATTATTACGAAAACAAAGAAACCCCCCTAACCCGAACCCGAAACCAATGTACGGGGGCTCCGGGAAGCTTGGCCGTGGTGGCGGCGGCGGCAGTGCCGGGAAGAGGAACATTCACGCGCCGCCTATTAACCGTGCTGCCCCCGCCGGTCGTCTCTCCTTGGGCGGCGGCCCCCGTGGCCGTGGTGGCGCATCCTCCGCCGCAATCTCATCCCCCTCCACCTCTTCGCTGCAGGTGGAGGAGAGTTTTAGCCTTGTTAGGGAGAATCCTTTGAATTTCGGGATGGCAATAAAGCTGTCGCCTGACCTCGTAGAGGAGATCAAGCGCGTGGAGGCCCAGGGTGGTACTGTGCGTATCAAGTTCGATGCTAATGCTAATAATCCTAATGGAAATGTGAGTATTTGAATTCAATCAGTGACGTTTCTATTGAATCTTTGAATTACACTAGTGTTTCAGTGTGGAAAAGAGGTTTAGCTGAAAATTTAGAACATTTTCATTAAAAATGTGAGGTGTTTTATGTGATTAATTGCTTTTGTCTGCATTTTATTTTTGCTCTTGCTATGGAATGTCTATCCCGAAGCATGGAATTTGGGTTTAACTGAAAATTTTGTAGTTTTGATTACTGGAATTTGGGCTGGATTTGCAGCTGTGTGTGGTTTGTTGCGATTGAATGGTCCAGTGAGGTTTAATTCTTAAGTGCTTTAATGAGTTCGTCTATTGTTAAGAGGACTTAAGCTATTGGTGATTCTGAATGCTAGTTTCTCATTCTGGCATTGCCTCTATGCTACAATATATAATTATTAGCGCATATTTTGGAAGTTGCAGACCCGGTGGGTAGATAATGGGGAGAATTTCTAGTAGAGGTGTAAGTTAGTGGCAAAACCGGAAGACAGAAATACCGTGGCTGGTAATAGAAGAAAAAGGTGACATTTGGTTATTTGGAAATTGTGATCCTAATGATGTATGAATGCTAATCACAGATAAATCTCTCAATTTGTGGAATGATGATCCCTTGGAGATCACAATTTGGAGAGAGATGGAGGGATGTTGAAAGTTATGATACAAATGTGGACGAAAACATTAACAAAAATCTGCTGACAATTGCAGTTCTAGTCCTATTTGAAGGCATACTCCTTCAACTATTAATTTGTTTCCATTTTCTTATTTGTTATGTTATATTCCTGGTAGAATTTATTTCAAGCCAGTGAAATGGTAGCAATGTATGAGCGTCCCTATACAAGTTAAGGCTTTTCAAGATGTAATTTTTGCATAAACATGGTATGAATTATGAATCCCCCTTGTTTGCGATGTTGCAAGTAACTTTGCTTCCGGACATAGTGTATAAACTTGCTAAACATTCTTTCAAGAAATTTGCCTTATTCTTTTCGTCCTGTTATAACCCTGAAAGCACCAGTTTTCCTCATCTTTCATCCAGACAGGTGAAGTTGTCTAGTGTATGGTAGTGACATCTCTTCCTAGGCAATCCTGTTCGTCATAATTCATTCTCGTGTAATTTCACGCATTTCATGATGAGATAGCTAGTGAGTTTGGTAAAAGCATAGACTTTACTTGTCCCAATTTTTCTTAAGAGCCGGATATTCTTCTCACTTCACTCATTCAAAAGGTGGTTCCTTTCCTTTCTGGTGTGTTCTCCCTCGAGGACCTGAGAAAAAGAATAATTAATCTTGGAACGGATCTTGGTGTTTTGTATGCTTTTTTCTATGTGATAGTATCACGAAAGCTGTGTGGTCTCATATGTCTTCTTTCAGTTTCACATGTCATTTATGCTGGATATCATTTCTATATCATTTGGTCTCACAATGCTTATTTATTTTGTTTACACATTAGCTTAATCTACGATGACATTGTTTTTTCATGTGGTTTTGTCCAGCCTTAATACTAAAATAGAGCTCCAAGCAGGCCTTTAATTCTTATTTTTTTCACCAGGTTATTCTTGTAGGCGACAAAACCTTCAAATTTACGTGGTCAAGGGAACCAGGGGACTTGTGTGACATATATGAAGAGCGTCAAAGTGGTCAAGATGGAAATGGTTTGCTCGTAGAATCGGGAGGCACTTGGCGTAAGCTGAATGTGGAGCGAGAACTAGATGAATCGACTAAAAATAATGTCAAAAGGCGGTCAGAAGAAGCTGAGCGCAAGCTTAAAGCCCGAAAGTATGATCTCTTTCCCTAAGTTTCATGCTACCTAGTTCTGTATAGTTGCCTCTCCTGACTTGTTAATTGCAAATATGCTTTGGTTTTAGTTATTTGTATAACAACTTGCATATCGTTGAGGGTGAGTAAAGTTTTCAATGTAAAAAAGTTCTGCAGTATTAGAAGCTGAAGTTTTGGGGATTATTATCCTAAGAAGATTTCATGCTCATGTGTGAAAAATGATCCTAGGAGGTCTGAAAGTGATACGTTATTTTTTGTTCTCTTTGCTTCGTTTCTTTCTTTTGTTGTTAAGTTTTTTCTTTTCTTTCCCCTTGTTTTTTCCTGGATGGGGTCGGTTGGTGGGTTAGGATGAATTATGAGATGATGGTAATTTTTCTAAGATATGTTCAGATGCTCATATTGGTTGAAAGTGTTTATTCTAATAACTCCCTGAAAATTCTCATTAAAGAATTACTCCATATTCTGTCTTCGATTTTGTGTCAAACATGCCTCAAAAGTTTTGCAAAGACAATCTTACCCTATCATCGATTGATATGGTGGGAGACGATCCACAAAGTGTTAACTAGTCAAATTGTCCTTAAAATGCGAGGCACCCATTGCTTTATCAACTTTTTTCCATGTCTTAGCTCCACTCTGAAAAGGTAAATAAACAATGTTTGCTGCATGTTTTGTCAACTCTTTGGAAATTTAGCAGATTACTGATTGAATATGTTTGATTCAAGTTAATAGTATGAGGGGGTTAACTGATGAAGTCGAAAATTCTGAGTGAGAGACTGTATAAACTGGACAAGTTTGAGGAACAAAATCGAAATGCCCAATCAATTTATTTTTAAGTCTTTCACTAATCCCTTTGTTTACCTGATAACAGGGCCATTGTTTTAGACCATCAGAACCCTTCTATGAAGAATCAAATGAAGGCACTTGCTGCTGCTGAGTGTAAGTCATTTCACTTTGATGTTAGAATTCTTTGTGCTCTGCTCTCTAACGGGCGTTTATGAGATTTTGTTTCATGAGTTACTGCTACAATTGAATTTGCTTTGTGAACACGAAAATAAAATGAAGTATACTTGTAAATCATCTCTATTCCCAAACTATTTGTGGACAACAATGCTATAGCGTGGTGCCTTGCTTAACATAAATCTTGGAAAGCGTCAGATCGTTCAAAACCTATAAAGACTAGGGTTAGTACATCTATCTCTACTATCTGCCAAAAGTTCATGCTGAGATTGTATCTTTTTCTCTATCACATCATTAAGAATTTCCAACGGAATGCTAATGCAGTAACTATTTGTTCAATATCTGAACCCAAGTTTTCTTCTAGCTTCTATGCCATTGAGGTAACTGATATATATGATGCTTTAGAGGGGAGACATTTCTGTTAAGAACAAAATTTCTTATTTATCAACTTGGGTCTCCATCAGATCGAGATATCATTCTACTGTTACCCACACCTTGTCTGAAAGTCAGGCTTCAGAGTATAAACTATGAGTGGATCTCTTCTTTGGTAGCTGTAATCTGTAGCCACTTCTAACAGTACTCTGCTAAAATCTTGGAAGATTTTCTTTTTCATGTCAAGGACTTTTTTGTATTACTCTTTTGAAAGTTGAAGGTCAAATAATGCTGGTCAACAAAATGAGAGAGTGAAGTTCCTTCCCAAATATTCCTGATTAACTTAATAATGTTGGTTGGACTGGAATTGATACGAAGAAATGTTTGTTGCTAGAAAAGTGTTTCGCCATTTCTTTCCATTTCACGCGTTTAAACATTCTCTTGGATGACCCATCTTTTGTTGTCTTGGTAACTTTATCTTATGATTTGGGACTTGAAGCTTTTGTTTGCTTGTTGTATCTATTATAAGGGTTGAGATATTGACCATTTTGGTCTGCTTTTTTGTATGACATGCAAACGAAGCAACACGATAAGAACCTCCTATGACTGAGCTTTTGCACCTCACGTTGAGCATCTGATATTATCTTTCGGTTCCTTTAAACATATAGATGATGGGGTTTTGCAAGTCACATTAGCATATGATTTTAAATATCTACATTTGTTTCTTTCAATGCCGGTGTATATGGTAACTCGACCATGTAGGACTTTTGGAACATTACGAATGAGTCATCTTGAAAAAGTTTAACTTCAATTGCAAATAACTATTAGGTACATAAAGTATGATTTACCATTACATCTTTCATTGGAGAAGTTTTATTGCCTAACAAAGCATATGAGGTAAAAGCCAACACAATTGCTAACCAACTCTTATACTTGTTTGTCAATTACTTGGCCATTCTATGGAATATCAAACTCTATCTTGTTGTCATGTAATTCGATGATGGAAAAGTTGTATCGTTCTCTCAAAATTTTCAGTTTAAATTGAAAATCTATACATTCTACATGTCATAAAAAAGATGGGCTGGAATGTAACTTCTGCCTCTGAATGCACGAGTTTGAAAGAATACAAAACGGAACCAATTATACTCTGATTCCTGAAAGGGCTTGTGGATTCGTATAACTTGTAATACTGGCACTTGAGTGTATGGTAAGATTAAGATTGCAAATTGGCAATAATATTACAAGAATCTCTGACATATAACAAAAATTCTGCTTTTAGTAATCTCTCTGTAATTACATAGAATTTGAGAGCTTTTTGTGGCCTGTCTTGGTGTAGCCATAACAATGTGCACTTTAAAATTGAGAAGGTTTCAGCTTTACACTGAACACTAAAGCTCCCGCCCCCTCCCCCAGAAGAAGGATAAGAAAAGACAAAGGTACAAGTGTAAATGCATTTATTCCAAATTTATCCTTCCCATTTCCTATATGGCATGCCCCAAAATAGAACTCCGTTTTCTTAACTGATTAGTTTTTCCTGAGAAATGGCCACTCACAGTAATAATGCACTAACTCTCAACTACTAAGCTCGTGGTCAATGATGTAATTATATTCATCAGTTTTACTTTTTTCAATTCTCATCTTGAACAATGTGCAGAATCTATATGGATACTAGAAACAGAACGGCGTGAGTATGATGAAAGAGCATTCCTGCTCTTAATTGATTTGATACTATCTTGACATGTACAGAACAGCTTTATGAGTGATTGTTATCGACCTTAGAACTTAAATGCAATGTGTTCTATTTTTCAGCTACTCCACGGAGAAATTTCAATCACCGGAAAGAACCTCCTTTCAAAAAGCCAAAATCGGATCCAGCTCCAGGTAAACGGAAGTCTGAAATTGATGAATCCTTTGCCAGTTGGTTTATTAATGGTTTCCTTTTATTATACGTGTCAAGTCAATATCATGCAACTTTCTCATTACGGTTATTGTAAAAGATAGGCAGTAGGTAACTTCTGTCTTTAGATTCACTTCAGTTGCTGTTTTTTTGCATTATTTCCTGATCAGGTGGACCCCCTAAGTCTGTCTATAAATCTGGTTTGCCTGTAACAACTCTTTCGAAGGGTAAGCTCTCTGCTGGCTCACCTTTGTCTGCCCAACCGGAGCAGCATGGTACTCCAGGGTCCCCAATTGGAAGTGGCAATCTTGTCAAGGGACACACCGTTGTACCAGATGTTGCACCCACCCAAAATATGATTAAAACTGCCAGCTCGGACAAAGAAATGCACAGCAGGCTTCCGAGTACTGTCCGTGAAAAACAGAAAGACAATAAGAACACGGAGGCCAACCCTGCTGATTTGAGAAGTTTGATGATTTCTCTACTTCTGGAGCATCGGTCTAAGGGAATGAGTCTTAAGGTTAGCAGGTGAATTGGAGCAGTTCAATTTTGTTTCGGTTTCCCCTTTTTGATTCAATGAGGAGAAACAAGGTGGGAAGGGGGAAAAGCTGCGGAGACGAGGAGAATGCATTTCAAACTGCAATTTCTGTATCAAATTTGTCTTTTGGTGGATGCCTTATATGAGTGGTTGAACATGACCTTTGTTCTCATTATGTTTTCTTTATTAGGCCTTGGAGAGAGCCATCGGAGATGCTATGCCCAACTCAGCCCGCCAAATTGAGCCCATTTTGAAACAAGTATGTGGTGGATATTCTTAATAGAAATTGTTAGCAAGAATAGAAAATGATTCATGCTTATCTAATTGTTTATGTCAGATTGCAACTTTTCAAGCTCCTGGGAGGTATTTGTTGAAACCAGGAGTGGAGATGGAAGGCTTGAAGAAGCCACCTTCTCAAATTGGAAGGTTTGTTTATCTCACCTTTGTGTTTAATGCCCGTGCTTTTTCTTTTCACGCCTTGCTTTTCTTGCATTGTGGATCATGATAACTTAATTCCCTGTGTTGTTTCCTAAGCTTAGGTGTATATGCTAGCATATCTTAAGATGGAAGATAAATGGTATAAGAAAAAGGCCTTCTCATTTGTATAAGTTTGCCAATGTGGCACATAATCAGCATGGAATAATTGAAGCAGATGAATTCTGAATATGATGCATTGCAATATGTCCAATGCCATCGAGTCTGCTATATTCAGGAAACTATTTTATGCGATTTGCAAAAATTTTGGTCAGTGACAATTTTCCATGTGCAGTGAGGTATTCAGAGAACTACACACTATACCAGTATTCTACTCTGTTACAATGTATCTTTTCCATGTATAGTGACATTTTTTACTTTTTCTTCTTCTTCTTCTTTTTTCCTTCTATTTTATCAATATACGGCTTTTTGGTTCTTTAAAATTTAAGCTAGGGCTTGTCCCTTGACCATCTGTAACAAGTTAAAAATTGAAATATACATATATGTTAGAGTCTTCCCGTCACCTGCATAACCCGAACTTCATCGAAGGCACGATAGACAACTAAAAATCTAAGGGGTTGCTGCTGTTCATACTCAAATGACAAAGCAAAATGAGCTGAATTTTGTAAGAGCATCGGTTGCATCAGTTTTAAGTACAGAAGTTAATGGTGTCAGACTAGGACCAAAGGTTTGTTTCTATGGAGGATCGATGAGTATATGTTGGTTTTGTCTGTTATTCTTTGTATCTGAGCTCTTACATGCATTGCAATCACGAAATGTTCTGTACTCAGAAAGCGCTAACAAACAATAGGAGACAGAAAAGAGGAACTAATTGTCTTCTACAAGTTCAATAGTTTTATGCATTGGATGTATGAGTACTTTTTGTTGACTCACGACTGTTAGAAGTTCTGGAATTATGTCAGTATAGTTCGATTAAGTTGGCGTGTCTGCCTCCATATACTGATATTTTCTTCATTCACATTGCTGCCTCTTGCATCCTGTGGGTGCCACGTGCTTGCTGCTGGGATGTAATGTCATATCTTCCTTCAGTTCGCCAGAAATCTATCATCGCCAATCACCTGCACCCCAGAAGTTTGACCAACTTCCTGCTCAAGATCCTAGATTTTCCACTAAAACAGCTGCCAACGATGAAGAACAGGGTGAATTGAATTCTCCACCTGTTCATACAACGGACACCACAGAGAAAATCGATATTCTACATAATTCACCAGTACCGGATCAGTTTAGTGACAAAAAAGTTTCTAACAACAGTGAAGCATTGGCAGGCAGCTCTAGTGACAGTGGAAGTGACAGCGACAGTGAAAGTGATAGTAGTGACAGTAGTAGTGATAGTGGAAGTCATAGCAAAAGTAAGAGTCAAAGCCCAGTTCGAAGTCGAAGTGGGAGTAGTAGCGATAGTGAAAGCGATGCATCTTCCAGCAGCAAGGAGGCATCTGATGAGCATGTAGAGATAATGACAAGCGATGATGAGAAAGAATCCGATCATAAATTACGAGATTCTGATCCTGTCTCATCAAAATCTCCTGTTCCATGGAGTCACCCTGATGATGAAGATGTTCTTGATATAGGAAATTATGATAAGCAAGATGATCATGTCTCTGATGTGGTAATTGAGATTGAGAAAGATTTCCCTGAAGATGACCATGATGCTGAAAGGCCTCCTGCTAATTATTTATCTCCTAATAAAGAAGGTGAAGAACCAGTTGAAGAGATCAGACCCTCTTCCGTGGATCATCATGAACAACAAGAAAGACCAGCCTCTGAAAGAAAAACATATGGAGTAGACTTTGTGGTCACCGATGACTCCAAGCATGATCAGTCTGGTGCTAAAGATAGATCATCAAAAGGCAAATCTAAAAGACGTTTTGACGATAAGCATTCTGATGAGAGGACTCGCAACAGAAAGAGGTCGAAGAGCAAAAACTCGAATGAACCGGTTGCTGGGACTATAAACTCTCTTTTTGGTGAGAGTCCTTACAACTCATCGCCTGATAAGCCTCTACAAGGGCCTGACAAGGGGCCCATAAATCTAGTTTTTAACAGAACCACTAGGGATGGTACTAATGATCCCAACTCACAAGCAGTTTTTAACCAAGTACTTCCAACTAGATATGTCTCTGATTCTCATCAGCCAGGTCAAAGATCTTATGAAGCTCGAGGATGGACTGAGGCCCCTTCTGGAGAAAAAAGGCCTGGCAAACATGACAGCTTGGATCATGGGGTTAAATACTCTGAAAGAAGCCTTCAAACCAATGAGGGTGTTAGGGTACAGAAAGGATTTAACACAGAGGGACAAAGTGAAGATGGTTTGGTTAGTGAGAGAAGGCAGATGAAATTTTCCGCAGAAGGTGTTGGAGACAAACATGCAACAGTGGCAGAATCCCATCACAGAAAACCTGATGTGCAGGGGAAGGTGAAAGAGGCTGGTACTTCTAACTCATACATGGGGTATTCTCCCAAGGATAACAATACTAGTAATACAGATAGATCTCAGGTGATGAATGGTCGGGGGGGTTTACTTCGAAGAGAGCATTCAGACTTGGAGTTGGGTGAATTTCGAGAACCCTTCCATGATGAAACCCCTGGGCCTAAGAAGCAATTTGAGAGGAAAAATTCTTTTAAACAATTGGATGACAACCCAATCAATTCTGAATGCTGGAACTCAGATTTCAGTAGAGGAAAACCACCTAACAAGATCACTGCTGATTCAGGGAAATTGTCCCCACCAAATTCAGAAGCTGCGGTCTCTGGCATTCCTGGTGGACCATCTAAGAGGAAAGACCCAGAACTTTATGTTGATGATCTCACAAGACCTCAGCACAAAGGCACTCGACCTGTGCACCAGCATCATCAACCCTGGGGAGATCATACTGAGGTTGGCTTGCAGCACAATAAAGTTCCTGAAGTGAGTAATAAAAGTAGATTTGCTGAAGCTGGAACTGATCAGGGGCCAAATTTGGAAGCTTATGGAGGTACTTCCAGGAAAGTTTCCGTTAATTCAACAGAGCAGCAGCATGACCCTATACGAGGAGTTGGTTCCTACACCAAGAAAGAAAGTAAGAAGCAGAAGCCTAATATGGTAGGTGATTCAAATGATAGACGAAAAGATGCTTCTTTTACACACAGCATTGATGGTGCTCAGAAAAAGAAAGAATCTTCTTCAGATGAGAACAGTTGTTCATATTCCAAATACGAGAAGGAGGAGCCTGAGCTGAAGGGTCCAATAAAGGATTCCTCTCAGTAAGTATAAGCAGTGTTTTCCTTAAAATAAATGAAGATTTTCTAGACCTTCAATCTTTTATATGTTGAAAACCTTTGGACTTGTGGCTCAGTTTGACATGCCATTGTATTTTCAGATATAAAGAATATGTGAAGGAATATCAAGAGAAGTATGAGAGCTATTGTTCCTTGAACAAAATCTTGGAGTCATACAGGTGCTTTTAGCTGTATTAAGTTTTATTCTGGTTGGTCAGTCTAACTAAGTTATCTGACACTATATTTGTAATATGCTTAGAGATGAGTTCAGTAAACTTGGAAAGGATCTTGAAGCTTACAAAGGTAGAGATATGAAGAGATATTGTGACATCTTGGAGCAGATGAGGTCATCATTTCGTCAGTGTGGGGAGGTACGATCAAGACTTGTCTTCTAGAAATGTTTGTCTAGTCAATTTCATGCTCATGAAAGTATACTGCCAAAGGTGGCATGCCTTGCTTTTCGCCAGTGTTAAGGTTGTTTAGTTTGAGCGTAAATCTTGTTGACACTGATTACTAGTCGGAGTATATCTGTGCTGGTTATACCCGTGTCATAGAAAAATGGTGACTATGTTGACCTCTTGATTCTAGACTTTAAATCAGTCTTTTCCTTGATTGAGTTGTGATTCTCTTTCCACTAACACCTGGGCTTTTGCAGAAACATAAACGTCTGAAGAAAATATTTGTTGTGCTTTATGAAGAACTAAAGGTGGTTATCAACTTATTCTTTAGTAACTTTGACGCTTGACTTGGCGATCATTATGTTATCTTTACCTAACACAATCGATGTATGCGTTCCTATGCAGCATTTGAAACAGATGATCAAAGACTATGCTGCCTCGTATAAAAAGGACTGATTGTTTGACAGTCGTTGCCTGTTGGGGCACCCGCATTTTGTATTTGGAAGGTGATACAACTTCAGGAGATGTATTCCTTGTGATGGTAATCTCTCGGTTTCATGGTGAAACCATCCTTGAAATGCTCTGCAACTGAAATCTGCAAAGCTTCCGCTCTAGCCTCCGTTTCCAAAAGTTGAAAGCGGCAGCTGCTGATGTTGCAAGCTCAGTATAGTGGTGTGGATGAATTGGAGACCCGTGAAGGTGGTGTGGTTGTATCCCGTAAGATGGGATTTCTGGGTCCGTTTCGTGGGATGTCGAAAGTGTATATATTAGTGTACAATATCTTTCCCATGGTACAGATGTATTCTTGTGGTTTCTAGGTGTGGCGTTTAAGGTTTTCTTTCCCTCTGATTTATTTAGTTAGCAATCATTGCTGAATTACATGGCCATTGTGATCAATTTTGACGTTTCTCTAGTGCTGATAGACCAATAACATAATAGGATCTAAAGTGATTTCATATTCTTGCTCGGAGTGTAAGGGCTGCTTCGTCTGTCTTCCCTTTTTGTTTTTGGTAGAAATAGAATTCTTAGGACCAGAAATTTAAATTGGGTAGAGATGAATTGATCTGATCCAATTGTCTATAGATGATTGAATGTGGATCTAACCGGGTATGCTTGATGCTACTAAAGTTCTTTTATAATCAAATTTAGACAGAATTTCATACCACCAATAGGATGAAATAATACTAATGAGGTCTAACTTAGTTGACGAAGTTGAAGGTTTTTATTCTATTTTGATGGTAGTTATTATTATTATTATTATTTTTTTATAGTAGTTATGGATTAGATATAGATATTTGATATTTGTATTAATTATAAGTTGTCAGTACTTGATATTATGATATGATTGTAATTGATTTACTAAAACAATTTGATGAAGTAATATTAATTGGAATCTATTCCCACCACTTAGCAAATCCGGATTTCCATTTGTATCAAAGGTAGCATAATATGTAATTAGTTAATAATGATCATCATTTGCATATACAACAATTTTTATTACGGATTTATGTATAAAAATATTATTTGAAAATAATTAAATGACCCCCATTCTCTAAATTTTCTTAATATTATCAAAATTTCAAACTTAAGCAGATTAGTGCTTGATTTGACTTGAATTAAGATTTGATAAATTTTAACTTCTACATTAACTCTTTTTAGTAGATCATCGAATTAAATTGGAGTAGAAGAAACGGACTCGTCAACAAAGCCCAAAAGGTAGTAGATTTGTTAGCAGCCCATTGGCCCAATTACCACTCTAAAGGCCCAATTCGTAGATAGGCCTGCTTTCTGCTACTTGTATGGCATTCCTGGGAATCGGAAGGGTTTTAGGTAGCAGGAGGAGCAATAAGAGAAGCAGTGCAAAATGGGAAGAAGAATACTCAACGATGCCTTGAGAACCATCGTCAATGCAGAGAAGAGAGGCTTCGCTTCCACTGAGCTTAAGCCCGTCTCTAATGTCATGGCTTCTTTCCTACAAATCATGAAATACAGAGGTATTCGTATATGATTTGTATCTAAACTTTTCTAATTGTGTAAGTATATGATGTTTTCTGTGTTTTGACTCTGTAATTCCACTTTTCTAGTGTGCTTTTGGTAGATGGCCGTGTGAGAAATGGATTTGTGCAAAAGGGTGGGAGTTATGTAGGTGTATGAGCTCAATTTGTTTCTTTACAGTGGTTTTGATTGAAGGCCGATTTTGAGAAGTTGAGGATGTAGATATGATTTGTTTGAGATGTTTCTGAAGTTTGATTTGGTGTGATTTTTTTAGATGTATTGTGTTAGTTGAGACTGGTGATTAAGCGTAGAGTGATGTTGAATGACAGGTTACATTAAGGATTTTGAAGTTCATGATCCACATAGGGTTGGGAGGATAAGTGTGCAGCTGCTAGGGAGGGTTAAAGATTGCCGGGCTATCACTTATAGGCAAGATGTTAAGGCCCAGCACATAGAGAGTTACAAAACTCGAATGCTTCCGACGCATCAGGTTTGTGTGGTTTTCTCTAGTAGCTGTATCTTTTTTTGAATGCAGTTGCATTGCATCTGAGCTTCGTTGGGATGCCAAGTGGTAAACTTCAATCTAGTTCCAACTTTTAACGTGTTTTAAGTAGTTTTATTTAGTTAACATCTTATAAGGTGGCAAATGTATTCGGATTCTCTGCAAACATGTAGAGAAATACAAGTGCAGCTTTTTCGAGAATGTTGTGTTGCATTTTGTGATGCACTTTATCATACAGGGTATAAAAAGTTTTATGTCATCTGGATTCTTGATAACGTAAATTTGGTGACAGCCATATACTCCAAATCGAAGAAGAGTTTGCTTTTCTCTAACGAATAATATAATTAAACTACATAAGCTTGCCCTATAATCAATAGTTGGATAAATTACTGAATTGCAAAGACCTTTTTGGTTGGTGTTCGGTCGTGAAACTGAACTCGATTGAATGTTCAGTAATTCCGTAAGAAAACCTCCGATGGAGACACCACGACAGGTCTATAAGAATAGCTTACTTATTATTACTGAGGGTGTCAATCTTTGCTCAAAGACTAAAATATTTCTGTTCTTAATCTGGGCTTGCGAAAAAGCTTATGTTGTATATGTAAATATATATAGAATAAGTATGTTCATGTATGTAGGTACAGCTGATTTGTTTTTTTCCTCGCATGCAGTGGGGCTATGTTGTAATTACAACACCAAATGGAGTTCTGGATCATGAGGAGGCTATTCGGCAGAATGTTGGTGGCCAAGTGCTCGGATACTTTTACTGAAGATTTTGTGGTTCTGGAGAGAGACGCTTGTGTGACAAGTGATACCCGTTTCGTTCCATTGTTTTGTATACTACTTGCCCAACTAAGAATGCTTAGGAAGAACGATAATTTGTGGGGAGCTCCCATTGCAATAACTTAGGGAAAATTGGGTGACAAGCAATTGCGTATCATGTACTTAAAAATTTATGTGGCTCTTGCACCCCTTTTCTGAAGTAACCTTAGGAAACGATTTTCCATGGACTCGGGAGCACCGAGAAGTTCACATTCTTTCAGCCTCTAAAGTCATTACATAGTCTTTGCAGTGAGTTCTTGAAAATTAAGTTGGAGGGTCATTACAAGCTTATGCACTTGTCTCATGATTTGCAGCTACAATTTTCTCATCTATGAAGACTGAAGATGACATGTTTGGCATAGGTAAAATGAGAGTCTTTTGGTTGGAGACTTAGAGAAAGCATCAGTACATCAGGTGTTCATTTTCCTGGATAGCTGGAGGTGGATTCTGTGATTGGGAATAGAACCCAAGATTTGCATCCTGTCTCCGCTCGGACAGCATAATGGTTCAGGCGCAAGGCTTTTCTGTGGAAAGATTTTGTGTTTGGTTCAGGCACAAGGCTTTCCTATGGAAAGATTTCGTGTTTGAACCTTAGGTGTGTGCGCGTGTGTGAGTAAAACAATAAAAAACCCCAAGATTTGTATCTTGGCTTTGAACAAGAGAAGAAGGGAAAATTGGTGTGAAAGTTCCCATTCCAATTTCTTGGTTTTTATTTGACAAGAAATGATAGTGATTTTTTTCCCACAATCTTAACAAAGAATTGTTAGGTTCCACTTTTCACTCAAAGTAAATTAAAGATTTTAACTCTTTGCTGAATTATGGTAAAATCTTATTCCGTAAAACAAATATCACAGAATGAAATGCCAACCAAGAAAAAAAGAGACAAATGAAAATTTAAATTATTACAAAACCATCTCTGTATTTCTTAAAATTTTGTTAACTTTCTATGATAATTCTTTTTTTGAGGCACTTAATTCTGAAAATAAATTACTATAACCCCTTATTCGGTATGTCATATAAATGTTATTAGGTATTACCAAAAGCACCCTCCATTTCACAATAAATATTCTTATTATTAAAAATCTTATTTGTATTTGAGGTAAAATATAATGAACTTTCATGATATTTGACATAATTATAGATATTCTCTCATTATCTCAAAAATTACAAATACCCCATGGTATTTGTAACCATTTAATAAATAATTCATTTTCATCAATTTTTATGAGTGAACTGACCAAAATAACTTCATACAAATTGAATTATTTTTTAAAATTTTAAATTTTTTTGGACAAAAATGCGTAAGGAGAGGTTTCTTACCTTTTTTGAACAGAGGAACAATAATGTAATTTGTCTCAAATGATTTTATTACAATTTCAGATAAGATTAAGGACAAAATGAACCATTTAAGGTCTTTGGTTAAAAATTATAAACTTTAGGAAATATTTATAATTTTTGAAATAATAAGGAGTATTCGTAATTATGCCAAATTTTCATTATAATTTATCCTATTATTTATTATTGCATATTTAATTAAATAATTCTTGAAAATTAACAGATTTGGTGATTGTAACTATTCCCCAATAAATGCATTTTTCTGCAATTACAATCCCTGCTGCGTTCACTGCTCTGCTAACCCCACTCAAAGTAATAATTGCAATTTACTCCACAAAATCAATTCTTTCACCCAATCATTCTCTTTATTTCCCCTTTTCCGAAGATTTCTGGTTTTTTTCTTCATCTTCCGCTCCTGTCAACGCCCGGAATCACATGTTCTTCTGCTTGGCACTACTGCAATTCCTGTTATGGAAAGATAATCTGAATTAAGGCGCGATCCCGATGTTTAATTTTGAATTTACAGCTAGCCCTTGAGAGGTTTTCAAGTACAGTACCGCAAGTAAAGTCAAGTCTTCAACTTCCATTTGAGGTACAATCCAATTTCTTTGTTTATTTTTCTCATTTGCCTTGTAGTGTTTGGAAATTTTTGATCTGGGTTTTCTTAAAATTAGTTCTGTAAGTACTGTGTTGTTGTATAAATGTGTTGGAGAAGTGGGGTTGTCTTGTTGCTTATTGAATTTTAATTTTTGAATGTAAAGTTTTCGTTTATATACCTATCAACTGCGTTTTCCTGTGCTTTGGCCTACATTCTTGGAGTATGTGCAGGACATTGAATTCTGGGGCATTATCATATCAGTGTTTTCATTATTTTACCTTTTTCTGGCCGGAATTTTACCTTTGTCTGTTGTTTGCGTTGCATTTTTTGTGGTAAGATGATTAGGGAGTTGGCGAATTGCTTTATATAAGGTGATGAACGGGAAGCCGAAAGCAATGTTCTTTCTATTTTGCTGATGTTGACTATGATAGCTAAACTGCAGGGTAAAGTGAATCCTTAAATTATTTCCGTTCATGGAGTATGTTGTTATAGACACATCGTAAACTGTAAGCTTCAACTAGTCCCATGCCTCACCACGAAACAAGATTCGTAGAACCGGCGTTAGAGATCCATAGACTCTTCAGCTTAGCAAAACAAGATTCATGGAATCCACAATAGAAATCCCTAGGCTCTTTTCAGCTTAGTATGACCATAAAACTCACAAAATGTCTTTGGAATACAAGGGTCACTTTTGTGCAAATTAGGGATCCCTAAGATAAATCAGCAATTTCCCTTTGCGTAGTACTCTAAACATGGTTATAAAACTGTGACAGAATGGTTTTAGTAAAGTAAATGTTACAAAATTACGTGCAGAGAAGTAATGAACTTAGTAGACATCTTACAAAGAAGAATCAAATTTGGTACAAGAAGTACTCCATGCCTTTTATTGATAAAGAAAAAGGTGTTGACAAAGAGGGATTTTTTTATTTTTTAACATGAGATTTATGAGATGCTTCTTTTGCATTATAAGAGAGTCAGATCTTCCAATTGAAGTTTACAAAGGTGAGTTATAAAAGTATAGGATCCTCTTATTTTTATCCATTATATCACAGCAAAGTTATGATCTATGCTGATGTGATAGTTTTAACTCTGTAAGATCATCTTATTTTCATTTCCAATACTATAGAAAGCTCTGCTCTGTAGTAATAGGGTGGTGGTGTTGTTGCTGTTTTAGCCATGAAAGTTATGGAGATTAACCCGTGTTTACTTTTGCACAGAGTAAACAATTTTAAGTGACTGTAAAACTGTCATGCTGAATGTTGCTTCCAGCTGGTGGGGTTGGCATGACTTCTACAATGGATGATATTAACTTGATCCAGCAGGCTCAGAGGCATCATCTTGTTGTCAGGGAACTTGGTGAAGAGATTGATTTGGAAATAGGCCCTGGAGACGATGATCCTTCGTTTCCCCATAACTCTCTTCTTGGCGTTCAACCACATGAATCCTCTGCCAAAGAGCATGCTGAGAACAAGCTTCTGATGGGTTCTCAACTTCCTAATGAGGATCATGATTTGTCAAAGGCACAAACGGGAAAACGGAAGAAGAAGGTTGTTAAAAGATGGAGAGAGGAGTGGGCTGATACATATAAGTGGGCATATGTTGATGTCAAGGATGGGACAGCGAGGATATTCTGTTCTGTGTGCAGAGAGTATGGCAGGAAGCATAGACGAAACCCATATGGAAATGAAGGCAGTAGGAATATGCAGATGAGTGCTCTGGAGGAGCACAATAATAGCTTGCTTCACAAAGAGGCTCTCCGCCTACAACAGGCCTCTAAGGAGAAAATAATTGTTGATAAGCCTATTTATGTGAAAGGTAACTTTCTGTTGCTAATTCAACCTTACGTCCTTAATCTTTTACCTGTTGTTCTGTCTGGGATATGCTGGCAATCAATTAGTGACCTCTTTTGTGCTGTGTGTGTGTGTTCTTGCTGTAATTGGAATTATGGTTTGGATTTATTCATAATGCTGTGTCTTTATGCTCTGTCAATTTAGTGACTTATATTTGATGATTGTTGTAGTATTTATGTGAAGGAAATTTAACAAGGTAATGGTAACCAATTTCTCACATACTTCTTTTCTGACAGTACGTATCTATAATTATAAATGTTTTTGGATTCAGAGTAATAAAATAATCCACATATTAGTTGATATCTGTGGTAAATATGTAATTACAAGCATTTCCTCCAAAATGTCCTATGAACCAAAACTAAAAAGGCAATTTCTGTAAGAGATTTTTGTCTCTCCAGTCTACCAGACGGAGCATGAGTGTTTTCACTTGCACATTGCATTAAATTATCTGATGTCATTTCTGAAAATACTCTTGGCCTCATACCATGTTGAACCCTTAGCACAGCTCTCATGTCAAAAACGGCCGGATCAATTGTTGAAGCTGCATTGAGAAGGGATCCTCATGAAACGGAGTTCATACAGTCTGTCCAAGAAGTGGTTCATGCTTTGGAAAGAGTAATTTCAAAAAATTCCAAGTAAGTTGCCTCATCAATATACTTAATATAGTTGTTTCATCAGTCAAGAAATCCTTTTCTTCACTATGATGAGTATTACGATCATCATAACAACAAAGGCGTGCAACATTGCAGCTATGTCAATATTATGGAGCGGTTGTTAGAGCCTGAACGTACCATTATCTTTCGGGTTCCATGGGTTGATGATAGGGGTGAGACACATGTCAACCGTGGATTTCGTGTTCACTTTAACCAAACACTTGGTCCATGCAGGGGTGGTCTGCGTTTTCATCCATTGATGAACTTGAGCATTGCCAAATTTCTCAGTTTTGAACAGGTTTGATGCTGTCATACTTTGATCTCTAAAATTCCAGGTTTCATTTGTGAATGCTTGTTCCGTATTATATGACAGCATCTTGCATCTTAGTATTTATGTTGAGTTTGCTTTGAGTTTCTCTAACTTCTGCTCCTACTGGTAGGCTCTTAGATAAAGATTTAGTTAGCTGTCCTCTAGTTCTTGTTTTGTTTCGACAAAATCTTTAACTTGACATGAAATCTGAGATGTAATGAGTCTGAGGTAATAGCTCACAGCTTTATTTTATGTGCAGACATTAAAAAATGCTTTATCTCCATACAGACTTGGTGGCTCTTCCGGTGGGAGTGATTTTGATCCAAAAGGCAAAAGTGATAATGAGGTTTTATATATTTATTCTGCAATATTGTAGTTACCAATGTTGAAATCAGAAATGATGTTGACTTGCTTCTTTCGGGTTGTGAACCACATGTATAGATCATGAAATTTTGTCAGAGCTTCATGAATGAGTTGTATCGCTATTTGGGTCCTGACAAGGTATTGTTAGATGGGTTGATCCCCAATTTGTTGAAGTCTGTCTCTAAGATATGTTTGGTTATCTGACTTGCTTCTTATGATCCAGGATCTTCCTTCAGAGGAGGTGGGTGTTGGCACCCGTGAAATGGGTTATTTGTATGGCCAATATCGGCGCCTTGCAGGTCATTCCCAGGTTAGCTGCATAATTTATGTTGGTTTTTTGGTCTTGCTGAATTTGTGTTTGCACTTTCTATTGTTCAACTAAACAAATGTTTATGGGCTGCCATGTGATCAAAATGTAATGATTCTTTACATTATTATGTTGGAGATGAGACTATTGACATCCTGAGGTAATAATTGTCGTAGCTCTTGTAATATGGTCAGAACAATGAAAATTGTATAAGCATTTGGATTCATTTTCATGGTTTGACATTACCAACTATAATCTCCTATTTTGCTTTCCATGTGTTTGCACCAGTTTAGAAAATTAGACTTGGTTCTAGCCAGTCCTAGGATCTAAAAAGTGAAACTTAATTTCCGTATGTCCCTAAACACAATGCAAAATCTTATGCGTTCACCAGTGCGGAATTCGTATATTCGAGTTTTATCTCTTTCTGGTGTAAAGGTTTTGGTCAGAACTCCATCCACTGAGATAGGTTTGTTGATATATTACTCATGCTTATCCATGCAAGTTTTCATGAATATGATTTGAAATGAGAACTGATTGTATGCCTTGCATATACAGGGCAGTTTTACAGGGCCTAGAGTAAACTGGTCCGGTTCCAGCCTTCGAACTGAAGCTACTGGTTATGGATTGGTAACTAACTTTCCCCTATTCTCTGTGTGCTTCAAATGTCTGTTCTCGTAATAGCAGCGTCTTGCTTTTTACAGGTATTCTTCGCCCAACTTATGCTTGCTGACATGAATAAAGAACTAAAAGGACTAAGGTTCAACACTTTACTATTCGTATCATATCAAAGATTGTTTACCAAATGCATTACTTATACGAATTGCTACAGCTATACCACTTGTTTTGTTTTTACCTCGCTCAGCACATTTCTCGCCTCACCCACATCCTCTCCCAGGTTTTATTTATGTTTTACTCATACATATGAATGATAATGATATATCCTTTACATACTAAACAAATGCTTTTAGTTATGTAGAACGAGTGGGAGACTAGTTTTGTACTAGTTTAGGTTCATGAGAAATGACTCTGTGCATCAATAAGATATAATGGAAAAAGCACATTAGTCTCGAGTCTTGCAACTCCAAATAGATTCTGTGCTATTTTAGAGTGGAGGAAATGCATAACAGTTTTTTAGTGTCTTGTGGTAGCATGTTTTATTTTCACCATTTTTTCACCTTTACTCTCCCAGATGTGCAGTTAGTGGTTCCGGAAAGATATCAATGCATGTCCTAGAGAAACTTATTGCATATGGTGCGCTTCCCATAACAGTATCAGGTAGGCTTCTCTATCTTCTTCTTCTTCTTCTTTGACATTGCTCAATGGAGTTGTATGGTAATTATATGAGCTACCTTGAGTTTTATAGTTGTCTGATTGAAGTCTGCTAGTTGACATAATAACATACTATGCAAGGAATTAGAATGAACAGAGAAAACATGCTGAATGCAAAGGGATCTCAGTGCTCATTTAGGATGCCAGCCTTTAGGAGAAGACAGTTTGTCATAAGATCTAATTTCATGTGATACATGTTAACAGAAATCTTATTCATGTCATGCTTTTACCCTATCGTGGCATGTCTTCGTGCTGTTTTTGCAACATACCTACAAAGTGCTTTAAAATCAAATTCTTCTGTATCTTCCTATTGCAGTTCATTTGCAATCTCCATTTGTTTGTGGTTCACAGATTCAAAGGGTTATTTGGTGGATGAGGATGGGTTTGATTTCATGAAAATATCTTTTCTAAGAGACATTAAAGCTCAGAATAGAAGTTTAAGGTTTGTAAGTTCGCTGCTACTCACTTATAACTTTTAGTCTGCATCAGCTATTCAGCTTATAAGTCATATTTGCAGAGACTATTCAAAAACTTATGCTCGTTCTAAGTACTACGATGAAGCAAAGCCTTGGAACGAAAGGTTTGATGTTGCATTTCCTTGTGCTTCCCAAAATGAGATCGATCAATCTGATGCCATCAATCTGGTAAACTCAGGATGCCGGATACTTGTAGAAGGTATTGCCCAATATTCTGTTTATGACTTTTGAGTTGCTATGCCACACATTATATCACTATGATTATTTTTACCATCACATTATATTGTTGTTGTCTTGTCACTGTCGCTAACTACCTTACAAATTCTCTCAGGCTCAAACATGCCTTGTACTCCTGAAGCAGTTGATGTTTTGAGGAAGGCCAATGTTCTAGTTGCTCCATCTATGGCTGCTGGAGTGGGAGGGGTATGACACTTTCTTTAAAACTCAGCTGGTTGTTACCATTGTGCTGTGTAGTTTTAACATTTTGTGGCAGGAAATGAAGAAAAATTGTTCGTTTAATGGTTGGCCTATGTGCTATAGTCTTAACAACTCATAAATTGGTCCAAACATTAAGAATAAGTATTGGTTAGGAGGTGTTTGTGGAATTCAATATTAAAACTCAAGCAGGGAGGTCATTTTTGGTGCTGGATGTAATGCTGTCATACATGTGATATCCAAAGGAAAAATATAAGAAAATATAAACATATTGTTGAAAACAAACAAAACAATTGACTAATGTATTGTTGAATTGGACCCAGAGTTCAGAAATGGTATTGGCTGTACTTGATAATAGAAGGATTTGGCAGAAATATGTAAACTTACCAGTTGAAGGGGAAATATTTGAATGTCTCAGTGTAAACGTATTGTTGAAGGGCAACCATTTGTATTTGTTTCTCTATTATTGACATGTATGTCGTTTTGTACTCTTTTCCTCACAAATGATGTTCGATGCTTCTGGTTGTTTATTATAGGTAATAGCTGGGGAACTAGAACTAAAAGAGTGCAATTTGAATTGGTCTCCTGAAGATTTTGAATCTAAACTGCAGGTGAGTGCTTCCTTTTAAGTATGACCAAGGACATATCAGGCGTTTAAAGGCAAATGAAATTGGGAAGTTATAACCTAATCTGGTCTCTGGTTAGAGCGCTCAAATTTCTTGCATTTCTTATGTAATCTAAATTCCATTTTACTTAAAATGACAGGAAGCAATGAAGCAGACATACCAGAGAGCACTCAAAGCCGCAACTGATTTTGGTTATCAGAAAGAGAGTCCCGAGTAAGCTATTTCTCTCACAAGCCTCAATTTTTTATGTCAGAAGCTTTGGGTTTGATGGTCGTCTTGGTCGTTGTCATATCAATACGATTCATTGTCGTCACAGCTTCATCAGAATTTGTACAGTATCGTTTGTGCCCCCCACCCCGCTTCTATCATCTTTGTCCAAGACCCCGAGACCTTTGTATTTTGGTATAGGTGTAGAGAAAACATCTCTGTCAGGATGGTCCTTGCACTGGGAAAAGCTTATGCTCTTTACAGTAGTTGTAGGTAAATAGCTCTTTTCGAGAAGAATTCAGGATCCAGGAAAAAGACATCATAATCACGGAAGAAAAAGATGTCGGATGCATTTGGTGCCCATCTGAGTTTTGCCTACTCATTTGCTACTTTTCCCACAGAATTCTCAGAGACTGATAACTGTGATTATGAAAGAAAGTTTATCAGATGCAGTGCTTAGTGCTTACTTGCATAAAGATGCCAGCGGTTCTTGTCAAAAGAATTTGGGATATTTGGACCCTCTTAGTTTCCGGTAATTTCTCCAAGGGAAGACAAGATGGGACTACAAAAGTTAATATACTACAGAACTTTTTGACGACTCCCTGAGAAGTTGCTTGTGTTGAACAACTATGGATGAATTGAGAAAATATGTGTTGAAGATAATTTGATTGTCAAATGTATGTTGTTCTCCATCTCTGAAGTGACTACTTTGGCATTACTATTGAGACTGCTGTATGGCATCACTGATGTATGAAACGAAGTCACAGATTTTTACTTCTTCCTAATTGGTTGCATCAGTTGGATATTTGTTGTTTGATACCAGTATCTAAACAAGATCCTTTATCTCATGTCCGGATCATCCTCTGGTGCAGGGCATTGGTTCACGGAGCAGCCATCTCTGCTTTTCTAACAATTGCAAGCGGTATGGCTGATCAAGGATGTGCATAAATCACTACTCGTCATGCAACTTGCTGGACATTTTGCAGTAGACGGTTAGACGAATTTGCAAGTATTTTGCTCTGGTATTGAAGTTGCAGGGGCTGGGGTACAAGTTGTTATATTATATAACCGAGAAGCGCACGTGGGATCGTATTTGGGGCAGTGGAAGACTGTAAATCCCTTTGTATCTTTCTATAGTGTAGATCAGAGCTGGTTTAGCTATCCGCGGCTTGAAAATATATGCTTATTTCTAGTTTGATACCTGTGATTTTAGGGAAAACAGAATTATGGTGTGTAAGATTTCATAATCCATGTAAATTTTTTAGACATTTGGTGGACAAGGAATCAAAATAAGATCCATTTTTACTAACATGACTGATGAGATGAGAGTTGCTGAATGGTTATGAGACATGAGCACTTCAGTCTCAACCTCACAATCGTTTCTTTACAACATACACAACCTACGGAAACATACTCAGCAAGTGCATCAAATTTACGGGGTATGATATACTGAAGCTGAGCTCAGCAAATCAATTTTAAGTGACTAATCGAGGAAAACAATTGAACTTAGATATGCCTGGATTACCAACACGACTCTCCAATGGTAAATGCAGTCAAATCAAGCAACACACTTGATGGACATAGTAACATACACAACCGACACGATTGTCGATTCATCACCCCAATTAACACTGCTGATCTTTTGCTTTCCTGAATGTATAGAGGACCACCAGAAATTGCCTCACAAATCGTCACCACCCCAATTAACACTGCCGATCTTTTTCTTTCCTGAATGTATAGTGGACCACCAGAAATTGCCTCACAAATCAACATGACATGACGATATTCCAACTATCATTGACAACTCCAGAAACCTGTCTCACTGATCAATAGAATGCCAAAACTTGAAATTCAAAATTGAGAAGTCATTGCAATGGCCATCAGCAAAACTCCACAAAGGGCATATCCAAGTATGGAATTTTCTAGTTCATCAAAGTATAGCAGCATCCCTCTATCAAACGCTAATAAGCATTACTCTGTATATTACTAACACACAAACTCAAAGCAAACAACCTGAACAACCAGAGTCACAATGCAATCAAACAGCACAGAACCAAAGGCACAATGCAATCAAACAGCACATAACAAAGCAAAACTAAAAGGAGTCATCACACAATCCACGGTTACATGGTCCCAAAATCATTCACAATAAACTAAAAAATTCCACAAAAAATCCAGATATCAATATTTACCACCTAAGCAGCAATTAGAAACCCCAAGCTCCAGTATCAAATATAGGTATATGATAGCTGACTATATGATCACTGTGTAAGTTGCCCTATACCTCCTTATTTGAAATACCACGAAGTAGCAAAGACATGAAATCAACACATCACCATTATCAAAATGGAGTCAAATTTATACACATCATACTCGAGATTTCAGGAAATCCAACATTAATTCTATACCACATAATAGCAGAAAGTAGGAGCAAACAGGGCTCCAGAATAGTTTAGGTAAAATAATCTCCAATATGTCCAAATTCACCCGCGGGCCTTAAGCTCCGCAAGGCGCCTGGTAAGGTCATCCTCGTCGACCTTCTCACTGTTCTTCACGGACACTGCATGAGCCGCGGGCTGGGGCAGACCCACAGACACCTCGAGGCCGTAATCGTCCGCCACCTGCTGCATAAGGCTGTTGACCTCGCCTTCAGGAGTGGAGAGAGAGGTGCTTCCAGCCATAGAACTCTCCATAAACTCGGCCTGAACTTCCATGTTGACGAACTGCCTCTCGAACTGGTCCATCGTCTCCGACATCTTCTGCAAGTTCCCGGTGGCGAGCGTCGATTCGAGCGATTTGACGATGCTCCCCATTGACTTGCTGATGGCGTTCATCTTCGCCTGCGTGTCGAGGCGCGCGACCACGGCGTCGAGCCTCGACGCGAGGCGGAGATAGTTCATCTGCTCGTTGCGCTTGCGGATGGAGTTCTCAGCGTAGATCCGCGCTCCGTCCATGTTACCTTTCTCGATCGCTTTCTTCACCTTCAATTTCTCCGCCTTCTCCTCCTTCTCGCACTTGCGAGCCTGCCGCTGCAGACTCTTCGATGTGAATTTCAGATCCATGATCTGCTGCATCAGCTTCTCGGTGTTTCCCATGGCGAATCTACAGAGAGAGAATTCGAATTCTAGGGTTTGAAGTTTTCGATCGAAATCAATAAGGAGGACTTTTACTTTTATTTTGAGGGAATGTGGGTTAGGGTTGTTTTTCCTTGATATTGCTTGCGCTTTTGGAGTAGAGATCCAGTGTGGTCAAGCGTAACGGAGGATATTTTACGTATCCAATCAGGATTCTTCATTGACCGGGTCAGGACTTGGAAAACGGGTTGGGTTCCGGTGGTCTGTGTTTTAATTGGATAGTGGTACCGTAAAGCTGCATGCTTTCGGGATTCAAAACTGTGCAACGCATGCTTAACGATTACGCGTCTGCCGATTTTTCGAAACGCGTAGTGAAAACGAATTCGATTCTATAATTTCCTTATTTGTTAATTTATTATTGGGAGAATTACACCCTCTCCTCTTAAAATTTAGGATAATTATACGTAAATTTTATGTGATTTAAAAATTTATATCTAATACTCTTAATTATAGAAGATTTAAGACCTCCTAACAAAAATAATCAATTAATTTTATACCCATTATAAGTGGTTAAAAAAAACTAAAAAAATACATAAAAATTTGAAAAACTAAAAATACAAAATTTTCCTATATGTATAGAAATGATAAAAATGAATAGACGCCTAAGAGGCTAACACTAAAAGGACAAAATCGCATATAATATTTTTTGATATTATTAAAATATCACAATTGATGTAAATATTATATTATGTTATTACAGTGATATGGTTGTTATGATTGATTATCATTATATATGTCTTCTAAATTATTTAGTTAAATTATATAATATAGTATATGTATAGTTTTATAGTGTATATATATGTTAAGAGTTAAATTTATTTTTTACCGACTCGAGTTCGCTACCTAGGCCGACCCGTCGATTTTTTCCTTTTTTAAAAGTTAGTTAATTTTTATTACTTAATTTATTAATTATAATTATATAATTAATATTTTAATTTACTAATTCTAATTATACAAATTATAATTAATTTGTAACAACTAATAAACTTGAAAAATTACATAAAGAAATATAATTACAAATTTTGATAATGCCCGTCAATCCCACAATTAGGCTTTTAGTGTTGTCGCCTAGGTCGTCGTCTTTCCTGACTTGCTAGTTCTGTTGGTTCATTTTGTTCTTGATCATCATAATCGGTCTGAATTTAAAATCGACTTGATGATGTTGTAGAGCTTAACTACGTTGGATCATGACATGCACTAAAAGATAAAAATTGGATAGGTGAAACATTATATACTGTCGCATATGTTTGATTGATGGCAAGACCAAGATCAAGTTCAATATTTGTATAATGGCCTTCTGTGTATACTAGCATGTATAGAGTCGATTGGGAACCAATCATCTTGTTGTGGCGGTTCAGACACATAGCAGTCTTGAGTTAAAAACTAAGATGTATGCAAAGTAGATGGGCCATTTGTGTCAACCTCAATTGTATGTTAGTTGTTCTCCCGCTACAACTTCGCGTTTGTATCTTGGATGTAGACGGGACATCCTATTGTTGCAGTGGATTTCAGTGGTCATATCTCGTACTACTCGTTGATTTGTTGCAATTTGAGTAACATTTCGAGGAATGTGCCAATGTATGGCTAACGCTTGACAACATGCTTTGAGTTGATCGGGTGTACTTTCACAACTTATTCGAAGGGTTTTCATCTGGTCAAGCTAAAGTGAATGGAGAATAGTATAAGTATGTAATTGTAAATGTGTGGAAAGAAAAAAAAACATGTTTAGAATAAAATATGTTTATGAGATAACGCACCACCATTTGCCACGACGTTGCATGTCCAGATTGATACTCACTTTCTACACGCCTTTCAACAGATGACAATATAAAGCGACGTGTAAAGCCATTGTACCACTCCCCATATCCATCTTCTATAACTATTCTATTTAAATATGGGTGGTTTACGCCCAATCATATCATTCATCTCTGTCACCGAATTATATATTTTATGTGTCACTAGTACCAATATGTTCCTGCACGTGACTAACGGGAGATACGATGTAGTTGCATGTCGTGGTCATTTGGCACTTTTGGAATATTTTGCCTTATTTCGAATTGGTGAAAAATTGGTTTGAAATGGTGCATTTTCACAAGTGCATAGAACATTAGAGGACGATACGATGATGTCCACAATTGTGGGTTGCATTTTTGTGACAATTCTTTAATGCATTGTAAGTTCATATCATACGGGTCGGCCCAAGTAGCGAACCTGGGTCGCTTGCCAGTGGCCAGTTTAAAAAAAACGTGGGTCGTTAATTTGGCAAGTGTACGGCCATTGGTGGTACACTTATAATTTTTTTTATATAATATTATTATAAATTGGCCCTAATTATCAATACATATTTTACTTGAATTAAATTAAAAATTGAAATTTTGTACAATATATATTATATCAATAACGACGATTATATTTACATGCAACATAAATACTAATAAAAAAAGAGTAAATTTAATATATGAGTTGCCAGTAATGCATGGAATTAATTTTCTTAATGAACGTGATTGAATAGTTAATAGAACATGAGTTGGAAAGTTTAATAGGTTTTATCAGTTGAACTGCATTTTTTGCATTATAATAATTTGGTGCAATGATAGCAAAATTACCACTTTTGAGTTTAAAAATTCTCTTTTTTATAATAGGAAAAAATGCAATTTACTCCCCTGTGAAAAATAAAACAGCAATTTACCCCCTTGTGTTATAAGAAATAAAGCAAAATACCCTCTTTGGCTCAACGGTGCATTACACGCGCTCCCTCTGCGTCTGGGATAATTTTTATCCAATAAAAATATTATTTTATATATATATATATGTATTTAATTTACTATATTAATAAATATATATTTAGAAAAATAATATTTAGTATATTAAATATTATATGTTATTAAGAAAAATAAGATATATATACATATATTTCTCCCTTTCTTCTCCATTCTCACCGCCGCCGCCGCCGCCGCTGTCGCCGCCATCTCCTTCCCCTCGCGCCGACGATGACCCCAACCACCTCCCTCGCGTTACTACCGCCTCCTCCCGCTTGCCTCGTCTTCCTCGTCGCCACCCACTTCAACGCCCCGCCCCCGTCGCCTCCTCCTCCTCCGCCCTCCCCTGGCCGCGTCTTACTCCCCCTTTCCCGCCAAGAACCTCCCTCCGTGGCCGCGTCCTCCTCTACCTTCGCCCAGATCCGCTCCTTCCCCGCTGCCCGGCCGCATCTTTCCTCCACCTCCGTCGCGTCCACCTCCATCTCCGCCCAGACCCGTCTCCGCCCCCCCCCCCCCCCCACTTTCGCCGCCGCCTCTTCCTCTGCCCAGATCCGCCTCCTCCCTCCTCCACTTTCGCCGTCGCCTCCTCCTCCGCCAGATGCGCCCCTCTCCCGGCCGGCATCCCCCACCTCTCTCTCTCTCTCTCTCTATATATATATATATATAAATACATATATATAAACATATCTTATTATAAAGTATAAATATTTATATTCAAATTTAATTATATATAATATATCATTTTAATTATTATTTTATTTTAATTTGAACCGTTGATTTAAATTAGATGAAATCTACACCATTGATTCACTAGTTAAATTTGGACCTTAAATTGATCAAGATCCAATGGCTATTAAATAAAGACATAAATATTATTTTAAATTTTAAATTAAAAAAATAAAAAATAATAAGAAAATAGCACGTGTTTTTCACGAAATGCGTCAGGGGGGTATTTTGCTCTATTTCTGTTAACACGGAAGGTAAATTACTGTTTTATTTTTTACAGGGGGTAAATTGCTCATATCTCATAACACAGGGGGTTAAATTGCATTTAACCCTTTTATAATAGTACATATAAATATGGATATAACACTACTATTTTTTAATGATGGAAATCATTAAAAATTATTGAGCCACTGCCTTGTTTGGTTTTGTTTTTACTCTCAACTTTTAATTTTTATTTTTCAGTATTTTCAAGTGGGTTGTTTTTGTATTAAGTGTTATGAAAAATGAAAATATGTTCGAATTAATATTATTTGTATTACGAAAAGACATAACATAATAAATATATTTGGATTATGATATTTTATCATAATTTTTTGGTTTAAAGGCATTTTTTGTCCTGTAACTATAGCCCATTCTTGTTTTAGTCCATTATTTTTCTAGGGTTTCAAAATGATCCTGTAGCTTTTTAATTGTCACAATTTTGGTCTATATTTCACCGGATTTTTTTCAAAGTCGCTGAAAATTTTTGACATGACATTTTAAATTGGGGAAAATGATTTTATTGGTTGGTGATGCATGACATGGCGATTGCATGGCTTTAATTATAAATTAAATGTTGATGTGGCATTAATTATAGAAAAAGAATTATTTTATCTTCATTTATTATTTATAGATTTAAAAAAAAATAAAATATATTAAAAAAAATACTAATAATATATAGACATAATCAATATATATCATATAATATATATTTAAAAAGAAAAGAAGCCGGCGGCGGCCGCCAACCGCCACCGCAAAACCTCTGGCCGACGGCGACTGTCGCCCAGATTCAAGGCAAGTCGTCATTGCCCATTTCTGGGTGACCTGTCGTCGCCCCCTTCCTTATCGCCCAGAGATTTGGCGGTGGCGGCCAATATATATATATATATATATTAATTATATGTATATATAATTATGTATATATATTATTTTTATTTTTTAAATATATTTTATATTTTTTAAAATCTATAAAACAATAAATGAAGATAAAATAATTCTTTTTTTATAATTAATGCCACACCAATATTTAATTTTATAATTAAAGCCATGTAATCGCAATGTCATGCATAACCAACCAATAAAATTATTTTCCAATTTAAAATGCCACATCAGAAATTTCCGACGACTTTGAAAAAATTCCGGCGAAATGTGAACCAAAATTATGATAATTAAAAAGCTACAGGACCATTATGAAATCCTACCAAAATAAAGGACTAAAACGAGAATGGAGTATAGTTACAGGACCAAAAATGCCTTTAAACTTAATTTTCTTTTTTTTGTATAAAATGACGTGATACGATAAAAACATATTTGTGTGTGATTGTGTTTTTATTAAATAATCTGATATATTGTATAGTCTTTTGTATGAAAATATCTGACAGAATAGATTTTCTAAATTTATTATTAAAATTAAATCTCTCAAAGAAAGGCCCACCATACATGATCTCATAGTTTTAAAATAGTATAATGTTGAAAATGTACCTTTTAAAAAATGAAACCAAATCTAGAAAACTGTTACTCCCTTCATCCTTCTATGGATTTAATTGTATAAAATAGAATCCTAAACAATAATTCATGGCTGAAAATAAAAAATTAGCCCTTGTTTTGATGTGTTTTTAAAAGCCCATTTTTAATTTCATAGTTTTTTAAAAATTCAAAACATGTTTGGTCTGGCCTACTTTTAGTAAAAATGACCTTTTGCATGCAGATATATACTAATTACCCAAATAAAAAAACCAAACAATTCTCATTTTTTTTAACCTACTCATTACCTACAAGATGTTACTATAATTTGTACTTTGCCCTATAATACTTTTATATATTTCAAACGCCACATAATTAGTCACTTTTTGTGATTTGACACTAAACTGCATGCGGAACCCCCCACTAAAATTATCTATATTGATAATTATTATAATTACACGTAAATTTTATATAATTTGAAAAAACGTTTAGTTTGATCTAACAAATATATTTATTTTAGTTAAAATTTATCAAATTTGCTAATATTAACATAAAAAAAAATTAAAAATCCACATTTATCACGATTGATTTATTACTGACTGATTGCGGGTCAAACAAATATTTTTCTGGCAATACTACCCTTATATATTTCCACACGTTAATGCATGTGAGGAGGTATGTTTTTATTCTTATAAGGGTAGTTTGGTTAGAAAAAATAATTATTTGACCTGCGATAGTTAGTGATAACTAAAAAGTCAACCGGAGGTAAATACGAATTTTTGATTATTAATATCAACAAATTAAATGTTTTTGGCTAAGGGACGGATCTATTTGTTAGATGAAAACAAACGTCAAGACTATTATATGCAGTTTTACAAACCATATAAGATTTACGTACAATTACACCAAACTTAATGGGAGAACGGTGTAATTATCCCTTACCTATAACTTACATTATAGAATTTGTAAGGAGTGAAAAAAGTGCATTTAGAAATAAAAAATCCAACCAAAATTTTATTTTCACGCCTTTGCATGCATCGTTTATGTAATTTTTTTTGCTAATATCAATATTTTTTGTCTAAACACTAATAAGAGGAGTACAGATACCAAAGTAAAATTTTCAAAGAGAATGCAAGTATAGTATCAATTTTAAAAGGGGCCTAAATATAATTAACCTAAAATTTTATGTATGCAATTCTTGCTACATGCAACATGGTCCTCACTTCAATTTGCCTGCTCAAGAAAATCCTCACCTCAAAAAAAGAATGAAGAAAAAAGTGGAACATGCTAACATTCTTATTCCCATTAATTAATGCAAGACAAATATTCTCCCCCTACCAACATCCATCAAAATCGCTACACAAAAAGGTTGCCAGTAAAGCCATCTTTCTATACCTCATCTTTCATTTTCACCCCTCAAATCTGCCAACCTGAAAATAAAGAAATATGCAGATTGCATTAAGATAAAGTCCCATTTCCTGAATCTTTTTTGGGTCATAGAAATCGGGTGGTGCATTGTTTGTTGAGCCTCAAAATTGCTGATTTTGTTATTTTATGGGACTCTTTGCCTCAAGAGGGAGAAACCAAAATAGCACACAGGTATTGAAAGCCACGTGTGTTCTTCTCCCTATCAAAGGCCAAAGCTTGTGTGTCATTTACAAAGTACACCTCTTCCCTTGGTTTCCGTTCATGCAGACACCTGTTCTTGGTTTCTTTCTCATTTGCTTGTGTTTGTTTGAGAAAAACAAAGAGGCCCTCATCAAGAATTGGATAGATTTTGACGATTTTCCATTAGAGATTGAGAAATTTCTGCAGGTTTGAGCAGGAGGAGAAGGAGAAAGGAGAGCCCACTTGGTTTAGTTTCAATGGGTTTGTAAACAGGCGTGCTCTTGGTTGTTATTTGTAGTTTGTTGAGTTTTTTTCTTGGGAGGTGCGTTTTCTTGGGTGTTGGAAATGAGTGAAAATGATAAGGAACAAGGGGTTGTTTTTGAGATTGCAGTTGCCCTTACTAAATGGGGTGACAGCAAACGGGATCAGAGTGATGGGGACGATGATTGTGTTCAGGTTCTTGTTAATGAGCTCAGGAAAACAGGCCTGATCGTTGAAAGAGTTGTTGGCCTTCAAAATGAATTCGTCCGGGTATGCCCAACCTCTAATTTTCTTGTGATTGTTTGAAGGATCTTTCTGTTTTCCTCTAGAAATCAAACAATCTTGGAGATTTCATATTTTCAAGTTTTCATCTTTTACATCACATTTTCCTTGTATATTCATCCTGTTTGTCCTAAAATATACAAATAGTATGATTGCTCCCATATTTGGTTTGAATTTGGTTGAGTCCTCTGCTTTGTTATCCACAATTACTGTTTGATGTGATGCAAGGTTGGTTGGATTTAGTTTAACATGCAAAATGGCATCAATTTACTCTCATTTGCAGTTGGCAGCACCACCGGAGATATTGGGAAAGGCTGCAGCTGAGTTAAAATTTAGAAAACGGACTCGTATAGGTAACTGTTAGCTAGTTCTTGTGTGCTTTCTGTTTATCTCTCTCTCTCTCTCTCTCTCTCTCTCTCTCTCTCTCTCTCTCTCTCTCTCTCTCTCTCTCTCCATTTTTGAGTAAGTAGTGTAAACATTGGTTCAAGGCAGTTTTTGAATCATGTAACTTTCCGTTGCTTTCCTTAATCTTGCAATGGCACTTGCTGTTTTCAGGAATGGATTTTCCATTTGAATGGGATCAGGCTTCAGCTTTTGTTAGGCTACCAGATGGTTCCTTGTTCAGTTGGTGTGAACGATTCCGTTGCTACAATCACATAATATATGGGATTGTGAGTTACTTGTATACCATCAATTATTTGATTATCATTTTGGCTTTACTTTACTCAAGTCAACTTTTTTGGGAAATCATTCTGTCAGTTTTAAGCCCCACGATTGGATGATGAATATCTCCGGGACTCCGGATGAGGCCTGCGTTTTGGTTAATGCGAATATGTGAAAACTTATTTGTCTTTATGTGTTTCAATTTGTTTACTACTCTCAAGTGCTCTATGATGCAACTTTACATAGAGTATGTGTTGATTAAGCCCAAATTTTGCAGGTCAACACAGGAAAGTCAGTTGTGGTATTGAAGTCCGCTTACGCAGAGGTTGACTGGGGGCCGGGGGAATCTCTACTCCGCAAACTGGAAACAATGCTCATTGTGAAAGAAGTTTTCCCATTGCATGGTACAATTCTCTCTTGTTTACTTACGAGTTATCAAAGTCCAGACATTAAAAAAGTACATATATTCTCTTAGATGAAAGGAAGCGGAAGCAGCTTCTAAAAAGTTGGGCAATGAACTGGTCAGACTTCACATCACAGCCAATTGATGATATATGTTCATATTATGGAATCAAGGTAAGTGCTGAGTAGTGGTTGTTCCATATAATCATTTAGGAGATTGTTCGTCATTTTGAATTTTTATACTAAATTACATTCTAATCTTGTTCTATTGACGAAAATGTATCCCCACTAGATCGCTACCTATTTTGCGTTCCTTGGAATGTACACAAAATGGATGTTGTTTCCAGCTGCACTGGGAGTCACCGTGCAGTTTGTGGATTTCGGGTAAAATCTTGAACTTCATCTTCTTTGTGCATGTTCTGTTAAGTTTGCCTATTGCGAGAAGCTGATACTCTTTTTTATTTATTTAGATCATTGCAAATGCTGGTTCTCCCGTTTTTCTTCATATGCCAGATATCATGGGCTGTCGCGTTTTTCCAATTCTGGAAACGTAAAAACGCAGCCCTCTCAGCTAGGTATGTCTTTCGGCTGGTTTTCCCAAAATCTGCATATATACATTGGATTGTACCACCAACCATATTTTATCTTGAGTTTCTGCTCTTGATGATGCAGGTTGCAGATATATGATCTAGCTGGTCGTGAGTCTGAATATAGATCTTTGCGAACGGAACTGAGCTCGTCTGTGTCTCCTATAGAACTCATGAAGAAGCAAAGCACAGATAGAATGAAAGAGAAAGCAAGTTTCCAAAGAGAAGAGTGGTTTAGATGGCTAATGAGATTGAGAAATGATGCCTTCATCATACTTAGCATCATATGTCTCCAGCTACCCTTTGAATTGGCTTATGCTCATGTTTACGAGGTTATAGGCCATGATCTTCTGAAGTAAGCGCTCGATTAAAGTGCTGCTTCATTTTATATACTAAGGACATTGGCCGTCCCTCCAACTATAGGCTCCCCCAATATTTATATCATATTAAGGAGCGCATCCTCATTTATTTATCTTTCAAATGAGATTCATTGAAATCAAAATTACTAAATATAGCTCTCTTAAATTGCTGTTCTCCAGGTTTTGTCTGACAGCGGTTTACCTCCTAGCTATTCAGTACTTCACAAGATTGGGGGGCAAGATTGCGATGAAGCTTATCAAGTATGAAAATAATGAAAATGTGGAGTACAGAGCAAACAGCTTGGTATACAAGGTAGCAAACAGAAGGCTTCACACTCCTGGTCTTACAAAATTTATACCCGTGAAAGGCTGAACTTTGCTTTTTCGCAGGTGTTTGGGCTTTATTTCATGCAATCATATATTGGGATATTTTATCATGCTCTACTTCATCGCAACTTCATGACCCTTCGGCAAGTTTTAATCCAACGTCTGCTTATATCTGAGGTAGAAATAAGCCTAATGTCGTTTTCTTTAGCATAGTTTACTTTATGTAGTTAATTTCTATCTTTTAATACTTGTCCTGTTTTCAGGTGCTAGAGAATCTACTGGAAAATTCTATACCGTATCTGTCATACAGCTTCAAGAAGTTTAGAGCTGTCAGGTGCATCTTTTGTTATCAGTATCAGCATTGTAACCTTAATTTGTGGACTGCTTTACTTAATTCCTTTCATGTCTAAAGAAATGAGCTTGTCATTCCGTAGGAACAAGGGAAAAAGCGAAAAAGGACCATCAACAGGCAAACCACGGCCTATTCCTAGAATAGAGAAGGACTTTCTTAAACCTGCTTATGCTGCAAGTATTGGCCAGGAAATCGAAGATGGACTTTTTGATGGTATACATGACTCTTATATTTTCATAATAAGACAACTACTGATGAGAAGGCACGTTTTTGCTTGTCGACAACAATGATATTTGATGGCATTTAATTGAACTCCTCTTTCCTCGTTCCTCCGGGCAAATATGTTATGTTTTGGTAGTAACTCTGATGTCTTTGTTGTTCTCATTTTCCGAAAAAAATGAAAAAATGGTTATTGCTGTCAGTTGATTCAGTTTATTATTTACTCTGTTACTGGTCATCTGTACAAGTCCTTCCATTTATTTTTGTGAAGCATCTGCTACTTGCTTTTGGGTTTGGAAAGTAATTGAATCTCGAGTTCATTATCATTTGTTCGGGAGATAAATGTTCTTCAACTGTCGCAGATTTTCTAGAGTTGGTGTTGCAGTTCGGGATGATCATGATGTTTGCTTGTGCATTCCCTCTCGCATTCGCCTTTGCAGCAGTGGTAGTGATGGAGTTTGCTGTTTTTGCCTAGTGATGCAAAAATCTCTTTGGTCGTTTTGACGTAATCGAGTATCTTATATTTGCTTTGATTGGCAGAATAACATAATGGAGATTAGAGCAGATGCCCTGAAATTGCTTGCAATGATGAGAAGGCCGATACCTCGAGCCGATGCAACAATTGGAGCGTGGCTGAATATTTTCCAGGTACAGTTTTCTTCTCTCACTTGAACATGAATATTATGACTTCAATTAGCTTCGCGACATTATCTCGGCTTATGCTTCTCTGAACCGAGGCTCTGTTGAATGTTTCAGTTTCTGATAGTGACGTCGATTTGCACCAATAGTGCACTCCTAGTATGTTTGTATGATCGGGAAGGAAAATGGAATTTGTCACCTGGACTTGCAGCAATTCTTGTCATGGAACACGTGCTTTTATTCATTAAATTTGGATTCTCGCGCATTGTCCCTGAGGTATGGTGAAGTTCACCGTATATACATGGTTTAATTGAAGGGAAACCATCCTAAAAACTCGATTTTGCATTTAACAGGAGCCCGCATGGGTACGTGCTGCACGGATGAAGAATGCAACTCAAGCAGAAAAGATGTGCTCTAGGCAAGTCTTGAGGAGCATTTCAGGCGATGAACAATGGTGTGGAGAAACAAAAAAGAACGAGTAGACAGAAAGACTTACCTTGAACCACTTCCAATTTTGGGAATCACTACATTGTTGGCTGTGAGAAGTTGGTTGTAAGAGCGATTTTCTTGGCGTCGTTAGTAGTACAGTCGTGTTCCAAAGAGGTTTCCATCGACTTAGAACACTTGTCTTTTCGTAGTTTCTTGCTGCTTGATGAACTATACCTGATTAGCTGTTGTTTGTAAGAACTAGTTTGTTGTAAAGCTTTTGTACAAGGGTGAAACTCTTAATTGGCAATGTCGGCCGGTGGCCTCAAGAATATGCAAGTATTCTTTGGGAAGAGAAAGCAGAAATATACTTGACAAATACATTCTTGGAAAAAAGCTGTACATTGATCAAATTTGAAAACGAATGGTAAACTGGTCTTCTAAATCAAGCATCTCCTTAATCACCAGAAATACACAGAGTTACTCTAGTCAATTCCACCATTGTAATAGTTGTCTTCTTCCTTCCTTGGATTCAACACTTGATCATGCAGTTCTTGATCATCAAAGTTGTTCAATTCGTCATTTTCTTGGTCAGAAAATTCTGTGTAGAGCTTCATTCGTCTGAGGTTGATCTCCGGGAGCTGCCGAAATGCTGGCTCACCTGTCGGGCATAGGTGACGACAGCCTTTGCCCATCTTTTGATCTCGTCTTTCAATTTTTGTGAATCCAAGTGCTTGAGAGATTTCACCCCAGGATCAATGGATATCTCCATGAAGGAAAAGCAGCTGGTCGAACGCCTTCTCTTCATGCTGTCATCAGAAACCTTGGCGCTCTTGCTGTTCATGTCTGGAACATCACCTTCTCTAGCCGAGACAGATCTTCCTGTGGAGTTGTTCTCCATCTGGAAGAACAACCTTGTTGTTTGTTTTGAGATGCATAGTTCGTGGAATTTATAGGGTTTTGAGACCAGAACATGGGTTGGTGTTGTTGATGCGTGCCGTATACAAGTTGCATTGACTTTAGACTTTTCAGCTATTGCAGCCCGATGACTTATTTAATCACACTTTTAAACCCTGTAAAACGAGTTGTTTAGTGATTACCAGATCTAGATTCTGCATCGCTGACATAATCTTCTCATAGTCTCGGCGTTCTGTATCCGAGAGGGGTCTTTCAGGGACAGAATACTTTGAAAGCGTTGGGAAATACTTGGTGAGGCCGCCCCTCAATTTCTCCCTGCGTAGATTCAAGTTTTACGTGGTCCGCTGCTAATCACCTGCAGAGGCATAATCAAAGCTTTGACTCGTACAGCTTATGAGTATTCCGCAAGAATACCTTTGCCACACGCTACATTGCTTGCTCCCCAAGTGCAAGCCAATTTAACATTCTGGTTCACCACTTTCTGATGATGTTCAGCAAAGTTTGGGATGAGAAAATAAATGTACTTGCACTCAACTCAAACTACAAGCCTAGAGTTTGACAGGACAGGCAAGCGTGCACATTTGTGGGGGTGGTTAGATATACGTAGTTAACGACAATTTAGCCACAAACATGCAGCTTGTCGCAGAAATAACATCCAGCTAGAGAATGAATTGCACACCAGCTGCCTAGCTCAAGGTTAAGGTGCAAGTAAATGATTAATTAAACTACCAGACGAAATTCTTATAAAGAACAAGGCTGATGTACCACAAACTGGCACACATAGTAGAATCTAGTATTATGATTCTAAAAGCACCAAAAATTGTCGAACAGGATTCCATTATCACATCATACTCAAAACCCACAAGTAAAGAAATAAGTAAAAATAAGAAGTAATTCATGTCTATTGGCTGAAAACATAAGTACCATTATAACATCAACTAAAGAGAAATCCAGTGAAAAAGGAAACTGCAAAAATTTTGGTACTGTATAGAGCAAAAAGGCGCCAGAACTGAACTAGCAGTTCAAGCTAATCCATCTGCAACATCACATTCTACCCAGGAACCTAAGCTGACTGCCTGTTCCTCTTCTTGACACCAGACTTGGCAACCTTGAGGCTCCTGTTCACGACACTTAATCTCGCAAGGGCTGCCTTCTTCAGGTCAGGCCTGTAATGGTTATCAGCCACCTGCACTCACCCAAAAGAAAAAGGGTTAATACAAAACAAGCTAAGATCACCATTCTGGAAAATTGAAGGTGAAACCCAAGTATGAAATAGAATGACTAGTTACAGCAACAAGACTTCTCTCAGATTTTGTAATATAAATTCCAATTTCTAATATAGAAATGAACCAATCCCAAGCACTAATGTGGTAGGAAACAAAGCATATGAATTAAATAAAAAAAAACCAGCAAAACATGACGACTGCATACCTGGTTTGAAACAGCCTTGGCCATGCGGCTGAACTCTTTCTTCATGAGAGACTTGTTAAGCAAGCTGGATGGTTTATTCTGTTTCTTCGTCTTTGTTGTTCCAAGTAGCACTGACTGATCCTTGCCAGGTTGAATGGTTACTGTTTTCTTGTTTGCCAACCCTATTTAATAAAAGCCCATGGGAAAATTCATTTTCAGGATGCCATATAGTCGAGCTCATGTCAATGCACCAAAAAAAGATCCTCAACATCTAATAAGATAAAATTCTGTTTGGTCACAGCGCTGGAAGCTCAGATACCTTGATGAGAAAATTGCATGAACCTACTGAGCTAGCAAAGGTAACTCAGAAATACGCACCACAGATCTTATACATTTTTAAAGTTTATAGAAGTTATAAATACAAGAACATGCTTAAAATCATTCTCTTTTCCCTCTGTAAAGCTGCAATCTACACCATAATCAATCGAACTAAACAAAATCACTGATAAAAATTAGATGAGAGTGGTTAGTAGGATCATCCCTTTCAACATCTGTGTCAGCCAAAGACAAAGAAATACCGAGACACAATATAATCTTCACAATTAATGCTGAAGGCATGTGAAACTTCAGAACATCATTTCCATTTCCCTAGTTTCTGGACAACAAACCAACGGAAAAATTCTAACGAACATAAAAACCTAAGCTCCAGCTGCACAAACCACTAAAAATACACCCACATTACTCCATCACTCGTAAATCATAAACAAATGTTTGTTCAGATCCGAAATCATATCCTCAAACAAAATGTAACAAACATGAGGAAAATTGAAGAAGACCGAGAGAAAAGAAAAAATCAGAAACCTACCGGAGTGCTTGTACGAGTGCAAGTTGTATAGATTGTTAGGCTCCTTGCTGAACTTAACGCTGGCAGTCCCATTCCCAAATTCCTTCACCAGAAATGAATTGTTCTTCTTCACGATCTCCCATATCAGCTGTCCCGGAACTGTCGCCATTTCTACCACGAACAAACCCTAAATCATGCAAAAAATCATAGTAATACATCAAAGTAGACATGCGTATATGCATTACATGTTGCTGAGAGATAAGAGTTACCTTAGAGAGAGAACGAACAGGAGTCTAGGGTTTTCTGTGAGACGGCTTGAAGATGAGCGCAAGTAGTTCAGAAGAGGGGGCTATGAAATATATGTGGGTGGATTTAAAACCCTAGGAAGGTCCAATGACGAAAAAACCCCTTCCTCTTCGTTCTGCTGGTATTTAGTTCCTTACAATTTTCGGTTAATTACATTATCCTCCCCTGCTTATATGATAATTATGATTCCCCACCTGGAAAAGGGCCTTGTTTGTGTTTTCATTTTCAGTTTTCAGTGAAAAATATGTATTTTTAATTTTATATAATTGTTCGTGTGGATTGACAATATATTTGAATTACTTAATGAGATTGTAATTAATATTGAAGTGTGATATCAAATTAATATATTTCACAAGAGAATACGTATAAATAAATATATTTTCACGTTAATTATTATTTTAAAATTGAAAATGCTGCTCACATAAATTATTGATAAAAAATAAATAATAATGTTAATTAGACTATATTGCCCTCCAATTAGGCCCATTAATTGCTGGGTATTATTCTACTCGCATCGAACCCAATAAATATTCATAATTGTTACTTAATACTTTATTCAGGCCATATACATAACAAATAAATGGCTTTGTTTTATTTTTATTTTTGAAAATACTTTTTTGGAGAGAGAAATAAAAATAATTGTAATTTTTTTAAAGTTTTTTTAGTATCGTTTGGTTCCGTATTTTGTGTTAGTGATAAATGAATAAATATAAATAAAAATACTCTGAAATATGTATTTTTCAAAAACTCAAGCAAATGATCCTAATAGTTTCTGCCATCTTTCATACAATTACAAAATATAAACAAACAAAACGACTTTTTTTCCTTTGGGTTTGTCCTAAAATAACATTATTTATATTATTTATGAAGGCTCAAATGCCTTCAAATTATGGGTGAAAAATAAAGAAAATTATTCGATGCTCGATTGAAATCGATTGATAATAACTCGTATGAATTCAATTTGTTAGACTTCACAAATCAAATCTGAACAAAATTTATATTCGAAAAACTTTCGAGCTCGTCTTGAGCTCGATTCGATTAGCACAAAAATAATAAAATATACTTATAAATATTAAATTACTCGGGCTCGGTTCATGTTTGAACCAATTAAAGCTCGTTCGAGCTCGATTAGATTAATTATCAAATCAAATTCAAATACTATTTTTTTTTAACTCGATAATAATTAAAACAAATTTAAATAATGATATCATTGGCACTGCTCCAATCATTTACAAACCTACTTAGAATAACTACTTTGGATAGACTAAAATGGTCTTATATGTATTTGTTTCATAAATAACCATTTTTAATTAAATAGTTAGATCAATAATATTCTAATGTAAATTATTGTTTTGGCAATTTATTTTGTACACTATTGGTACACTGGTAAGGAAATTGTAATATAGCAAACAAGCATATTACCTTTTTGTTGTCAATATCTACTATATATTATTGGATAGAGTTTTCTTGATGTCCAAATTAAATTATTCTGCCATTTTTTGAAAAAAAATAATATTAATCCCCACTCATCATGCCACAACTATTTTTGGTAGTTTTTTCTCATGCATTTTGTTTAATATATATTATTTTATTTTATTATATAAATATATATATATATATACTTAGATAATTTTTAACTCTACAAAAAATAAATAATATAATTTATAAAGTATTTTAACTTTAATATTTTTAAAAAATATGCAAATATACAAAATGTACCACACTTACTACTATATTAAAAACATGCACGGTAAATTGTTAAACGTATACCAAAATAATAATAATAATAATAATAATAATAAGAAAAGAAGAAAATTAAATATATAATTCGAAAATTTATTAGGTCCAAAGAGCACTCCTATACCATAATCAAAGACCCTTCAAATAAAATAGAATTGATTTTCGTAAATTATAATAAAAAGTCACTTATCAATTATTTATATCAGAATATATGAATATACGAAACACATTATAAAATTACAAATTTACCCCTTCATTCTCTGCAATATACATAACACATAAAATTACAAATTTACCCTTCATTCTCTGCAATATACATAACACATAAAATTACAAATTTGCCCATCATTTCCCTGCAATATACTTAGCCCATTATAAAGTTACAAATTTACCCCTCATCCCTGCAATATTTGTAAGACATTGTAAAATTACAAATTTACCCCTCATTCCCTGCAGTATACGTAGCACACTGGAAATTACAAACTTACCCCTCAGTAAATCCATTAAGAATCTGGAACAAACCAATACGAGACTAAGGATTTCTGGACAAACTAAAACAAACACAGACATCCTAAGAAAGAAATCAACACTAAGGAACTGGCAAGAAATCATCTCTGAAAAGTTAGTAATCCCATAATTGCAGAAACACAGTCTGTCTATAAATAGTCAAGCATTATCAGATTATAGTAAGCCCGACAACCGATTGCTGTCGGTTGACGCCTGAACTAATTTTACAATATATACAAGGCTTAAAGCAGCCTCAGCAAAACTTCTATGGTTTCTGTGATAATGTCATAGTATTTCTACCTTCAGGGCAGAATGTACAGTACTGGTAAACCGATACAGTTTCAGAAGAACGCTGCTGAACTCCGCTGCCTATTTAACCAGAAGTTTGGAAGGTGTAAGATTTCAGGTGCCCGGAAAAGCAAACTTCATATACTGCCTGCTGCAGCTATACGGGGTGGAGGTCGCATTGAGCTATTCAACGCTGCGTTGATCCGACTGAAAACGACATTTAGAGGAACACAAGCTATGGAAGGACCCTTGAGCTTTTCTACCAGTGGTTTCTTGTTGTCCTGACTTTGTTTGTGAGAACCGGTCAGTGAAGACAACTTCCTGATCTTCTTGGACAAGAGCCCGTGTCTTCTTGATTTTTGGGTTTTTCTACGTGAGCTGTGTGCATGTGATGACCGTTGCTTGCTGGGTGGCCGTCCGCGTGGCCTCCGTTCGTATACCATGTTGAGACCTTGCAAAGCAGATATGCTGTTCAGGTTATGGTTCAACTCAGAACTGCTGCTGTAACATTCGGTGAGACCGAGTAAGCCATCACAAGAGCCGTTGTCCAACACCTCAATTGCAAGTGGGTGACCTATGATGGGGTGGCCATGGAGCTTGCTCATTAGAGAAATATAGGGGACGTGCTGGGGCCGGTAGCTGGATTTCACCTCCACAGTAACATCGTACAAGGCAGAACCAGCAGTATGGTGCCTACGAGAAAAATCATAGGATTCATACTTTGGGTTGACTGTGAAACGAGACTGACGGTAGGGCAGTAACCTCTGTGGTCCGGCCATCTCAGACGCTGATCGCCTTGTATGAGATTCTCTCTGTGGAGCATTCCAGCTCCAACCACGAAATTCTTCAACCTGAAGTTCTGTAATTGGTCTTGACTTTACATGGAATCCACCACCGTCTGAAACAAGGGACCCACCTACCCGATTGGAGTCAGCATTTCGACTTGAGCTTGCTAAAAAGCTATCCCGATCCATGCCTGCTGCATATGTTTCAGACTCGTCATCCACATCCATCTTCCTCGACCTTGAATTCCTCTTCCCTTTTAACTGCCACTCAGAAGTACCTTTCTCTGTCCTCTGGCTGATATTATGAACATCAGCAGTACCTGAACTGGTTGAACCAGACTCATTATGTTCCTCGTTTCCCACCGATATGTTTTCAACATGACTACTTTGGCTAGACTGGGCCCCAGCACCAACCTGCGCCTTCTGTGATGCACCAGGAACAATTGCGGACAAACCTGCAGAAGGAATATTCAAAAGTGAGCATATGAATCAAAAAAGCATGCAACCCATGTGACCACAAAAAATGTCATGTGTATGCCTCGCTGAATTACACGATACAGAGTGATCTTCCTAGAAAGACGATGCAATTCTAGAAGGACAAAAGGCATGGTAATACATAATATTAACGACAGATCTATAGATGGGCCGTAAACACAACCGAATCACTAGCTAATACGTAAAGCACCTTCATATACCTGCAGAATGCTTTGCTTCAGCAACAAGAGGCACATCGAACAACCTGTGAATAGGTCTATTTTCAGGAATGCCCTCCCTGCTGGAAATTTCATTCTCCTTCGGTTTGGATCCAAGGGAAGCATCACTAGCATGCCTAGATGTGTTGATCGATATAGCATTCTCGCATGAAACTCCAGTACTATCTGAGTTGTTGTTCATTACAAGTGAGCTGTTGATCTTCGATTCATTAGACTCTAATCCAGAAACCTTGCTCTCAGATGCTCCAGGAACCGAAGATCCAGTTGGACTGGACAACTGTTCACAAACAACAGGAACGGACACCATTGCTGTACACTCCAAAACTTTCGACAAAGTGCGGCGACGGTTTTTCCTTTTTAAGAATTCATGAACATGAGCAGCCTGAGATCTTTTTCTTTTCAGTGATGATGCTACACCCATCCCCAGGTCCTCAAGTCCTCTCATACGCTTTACTCCTTCAGTCCCCTCGTCCTCTGAATCATTTGGAGTCCTCCACCGCTTAGACTCTTCCTTAGTTGCATCTACATGATCTGGTTCCTCAAATGAAACACCAGACTGAGATAGTTCTGGGCCTGAATCTGAATCATCTTCAGAAGTACTCAGATCGTCATCAGTATCTTCACTTTCTTCACTAGGATCAGAGGAAGAAGGTGACTCATCAACATGACATTCCTCATTTTCTGTACCTGGTCTAGCAGAGAAGTCGCCATAGTCTTTTCCAAGACGAGCACTTTCCAGCTCGAGTGCATGAAGAATGGCATCTTCTCTTCGAGCATATTTGACTGCCTTCTTAGAAAGATGAGATGCAGATGCCTTAGCTTTCTCAATGCAATCATCATACTCGCCACAGCGAAAAGCTTTCACTCTTTTTGATTTCTCCAGATTATACCAGTCCCTGAAAGAGAATCAGCAAGAAGTCAAATTAAATTGCTGTCAGCATGAAAAGAGATACGGGAGCTAAAATCTCTGAGTGGAAAACAGAAACAATTTTTTCTCTAAATTTAAGCAGTAAGCACAAAAAGGTTCAATATTCGAGCCATGAAAAGGTTAGCGGGGAAAAACCTTGAATGGGTAAAGAAACAGATGTTGACCTCTAGGATCACCAAAATGCAAACAGAAGACCGAGATAACAATTTACTCAATGTAATCTGTATTTCCCAATTGATACATAGTGCATTGAATTTAAGAAAAAACCATCAAATACATCATACTGTATAAGTTTCTTCTTCTTTTATCCAGTACTGTTTCCTTTATATAGAGTTTCAACATTTTACTCTATCTCACAATCCTCTTTCTAGAGGTAATTGATAGACAACAAAATAGTTATAGTAGCGTAAACATTAGACAAGAAGCTAGCATCTTCTCAGGAGGCTCCTGCCTTAAATATTCGAACTTGTCACCACCTGAAAAGCAATGCATATTTAACGTAAAAGAATGATTTTCTCTGGATGTGTGAATTCAGTGATACCGTCACCTATAATTCAGCATTGCAAAAACTCGAGCCACGATACAGTCTTTTAATAAGCAGAATTGTACCAACTAAAATTTAGTTACTCTGCTTTCATATTTGCCTCTGTCATCATCTTGAGTGGTCGCTATAGGTTTAACCATAATTATGCTACATCTTTAGTGTTTCCTTCTTCCTGATAACGTGGGTGGTGGCTATTACTATAAAACATTCTCCTCTTTAGTATGAGATAATGTGTAGTACATTGTATTACCAAAATAAGCGATACAAAATTATTTGGCAACTGGATCAAGAATTGCAAAATCCATCCTGTAATCTTTGTATTTTCACTGAAACACATTACTCATTCATAAAAGTTCTTCCATGACAAGTGGATTGTGTAACGAATAAATGAGATTCACTTTTAACGATACGTCACATCACAAAAAGACAAATAAACTAAATGACATACATTCCAGATTACAACAGCACACCAATGGAAGCACAACACGAAAAATATATAAAGGAAACCGGAACTTCAAAAGTTCGGTATCAACGGTCTGTCCTTTGTCCACAAGAACACCAAATCCAGACATTTAAATGGTGCTCTCTCACACCCATTCAAATATCATGAGAACTACCATTTGTATGATTTGAAGACAAAATTTATCAACATCGCAATGCTGTAAGCGATCAAATAATCCAATCACGGAAATGAAATAAACAGAATGACTAGCAGAAATACTTACACACTTGCATCCTCTCTACCAAGGAGCTTCACTGGGGTGCCTGATCTTGGTGTAGGCAAACAGCCCTCCGGAAGTTCATCCGGGCCAAGAATCCGGCCAGGCCACCACGACCCATTTCTCCGACGAACCCATACCAACCCGCCGACTGATGGGTCAATGCCCTTGTTGGGGTCCTCCCCGGAACTCCCCATTCAGAAACCACAACCAAAAGGGATACTTATTTTAAACCAAACAGGAAAAGTAAAATAAAACCAGAAAACAGAAAGCTCTACTTCCCCAATAATTTATTTTCAGGTCAGCCTTTCTGGGGCACACACAAAGCCCTCAAGAAAAATCTCAAACCCTCCTCCACCAGCGTGCACATTTCTTCTAACATCTAACACAATAAGGAAAAGAACGGAGAAAAGATCAGAAAATTCACACAAAACACAACTAAAAGAAGCAGCGAACATTCTAAAGACAAGAATGTAAAATAATCAGATCATCAAACCCAAACCAGAAGGCAGGCTAATCAGGGGCAGAAAGGTAGAGATAGATCTGGTAATAGAATTTTTGCAAGAACAAAAAAGAAGCGCTTCTTTTTCAGTTTTTTCCCCTTGTTTTCAGGAAAAATTGAAACCCATTTATCATTTTCATCTCACATGTTTTGGTGGCATTCCAAGGAAAAGCTCTAATCTTTTTCATGGGTTACTTCAAGCGGTGCGGATTTTATTACCAAACCATTAGCTTTTGGATGCGGAGAAAGTAGAAGAAATGGCAAAGAAGTTCAAGTTTGTATATGTGCGTGTATACTGTGATGAGACATGCAGTGTAGAGAGTTGTGCTGTCAAGAAATATGGGATCGAAGGTACCTTTTAGTATCTTTTTACAAAGACACAGAGAAGCCCTCATGGAGAGAGAGAGAGAGAAGAGAACAATACGAGAGAGAGAGAGAGAGAGAGAGAGAGAGGGATTTTCTTGAAAATACTATTTAAATTTTATTATGAATCTTTTAAGTTTGGAGGTGAGAAAAATAGGAAGAGAAAGGTGTTGTAATCAGGCACGACAGGTACTATATTAGCATTTCTACACTTGTCCCACATGCATGCTTGTAGGTCCACTTTCACAGGTGTAAATTACTATAATACACCTACAGTTAATTCTTTTGAAAACTAGGAAAGCCCAGATAAAATTTTCCATCAAGAATCCTTTGGAACGACGGCTGTGATTAATCTTGGCTGATGCTATCTTGTGGTGATTAATACACTTGTGTTTAAGGTTTTGTGGGACTGAGTACAGCAGATAATTAGAAAGTAGTGCAGTAGGGTCCTCCCCCTACTGTGCTCATTAGGTTTTTCTTTTTTTCCCTACTAAAGTTGTATTTGAAGGGTTCATTATTTCTTTCTGCAATTCCATCTTCTTAAAAAGGGGAGGAAGAGACAAAATCAGGAGAAGGAAGCCATTAACCAAGCAGCCATGACTGGTATAGTTCATAAAGCTTAAATCTTTCTTGGTTTTATTGACCATAAAAGTTTAATCTTTAGGGTTCATGCTATTCTTGATGTTGAGTTGCTCGATTTTTTCTCGACATTCATTGAGCAATTTTGAATTTTCGAGCTTCAAATTTTTGTTTCTTGTTCTATCTGGATGGTGTTGAAATTTTGAATTTTTAATATGAAATGTAACGTGGAGATTTGAAGATTATAGCATCGGTTGAGCAAATAGTTCTATCCGTTCTATATCGCTGAGGGATCAGCTTGCTTCTTTTTCCGCATCGGCCCAGAATTTTATCTCTATTTACTGACTTGTATAGCAATGACAACTGATTTCTTAAGAAATTTTACTGGTCCACAAGATGTTCTGCGGTGTTTATTTGGAGTTTATCTGTGTTTCTCTGTTCTGAATTTTGGGGAACTTCTGATGTATAGTTAGATGATAGTTGTGTTTTCATACTTTGGAATATTTTAGCAAAGCTGGATAAGGAAGAATTGTTTGGAGAGAAGGATATGAGTACCGATCCTCTATAAATGGATTCTTCTGTTGATTGAATCAACCTCGAAGAGATAGTCAACTGGGATGGGATTTGGTGGGTATTTGGGGCTTGTGATGAATACCGGAAAATAAATAAATAGATATGGTTGAACTAATTCATGTCCTAAGTAAATGCTTCTGATTTTAGTTTCGGACACTTAATTTCATGAATATGATTATTAAGATTATGCAAAATGTCAAAGAGTTGGGCTTTAGTGAGAGTATTGGACTTCTTTAGCTTTATTCATTAGATTTTCACTTTAGTGAATGTATGAGCTGTTGTTTTTACACAGTCGATCTAGTTTCCACAGTCGTATTTGTCTTGATTCCAAAAATGCTCTGCACAGACTATAAGCAAGAGCAGGATATGGAAATTGAAGCCTTGGAAGCCATTCTCATGGATGAATTTAAAGGTTTGTCTTTCCTGTGTTCATGTATTCCTCTTTGGTTACTTGATAGCTGTTCGCCAATTTGCCTAAATCCTATCACTTAATCAATTCTAGTGGATTCCTTATACCAGAAATTCATTCTAGTGAAAGCGGCCTCAACACTTCGAACCGCTGCTTCCAGATAACCATTTCTCCTCAGGTAAATATATTTTCACATGTCATGGAGCATAAAACTGTCTTTATATATCTTTGTTAACCATATTTCTCCTTTATTTCAAGCAGGATGATGAGCTAGATGAATCAACTAACCCACCAGGTTTCAATCTATATGCCACTTTTGTTCTTGTTAGCGCTCTGTTTTCTTGTGCTTGTATCTCATGGTGACATTTTCGACTTGAATTAATAGCCCTTGTCAAATTCTTTTTTGCAGTAAGGTTGGCATTGATATTCTCACACACAGAAAAATATCCCGATGAACCTCCACTTCTCAGTGTGAAAAGGTTAAGTGTAAGATATTTTATGGCGTGTTTAGAATTTTGCTTTATAATCTTTTATTCACTTTCTTCTTATCAGTATCTCATGTTAACAATATATAACGTGTTTGGCATTTTAACATGACTTAATCAATTAGCATTATTTTCTGGAGTAATTTAAAGGAGGACTGGAAGAGTCCACACCTTCCAGCTTTGCTAACTTCTGTCTGTGATATGTTGGAAGTTCAGTTGTGGCCGTGTATAACTCTGTTAAACGAGTAATATCCAAAAGTCAAGTTCTAAGCACAGAGTTTGTGATTTAGGGAGTCTGTAGATGTCCCTGTTTGGGCTATAGAATTCGTCTTTCCCACTATAACAATATAGCATGGTATTGCTGGATTCTCTTAACGAAAACATCATGAATTTAATTGAGAGGTGGTGTTGGGACATTCGTGAGTTGAGTGACCCTGAATGCCAAAGCATTTTTAGTTAATATATGAGCATGCTTTGCCAAAATCCCTGCGTACGCTTTTGTGTTTCTGAAGCACTTATCATTTTGTTTTCAGTTTGAAAGGAATTCCAACAGCAGATCTTAAAGTTGTGAAAGAAAAGCTTGAACAAGAGGTAGGACTTCAAATCCCTTTTGCCTCTTATAAAAATATAGTGTGTCTAAGATGGGCTCTATAAAGGTTATGCTGAATGTGTTTTCAGTGCCCAACCCAGGATAAAGCATCTACCTTGAATATGTACGGAACATACGTCACTTAATGATAACAGAAAATGAAACCCCACATTGTTGGGAAATGTAAAATTTTAGATGATATTCACAAAGTGGAGGAATTCAACTTGACAACCTTATATTCTTTATTTAACAGCATGAGGACTACAATCTTAATCTCTAATCCTTAAGTTGTTTTGCACCTGAAGCCATTTCAAAATGCTCATATGTCACAGGCAGCTGAAAATCTTGGTATGGCCATGGTCTACACATTGGTTACATCAGCTAAGGAATGGCTTTCTGAAAGATTTTCTGAGGATGCCGGGGTTGAGGATGATCAGGAAGATGAGGCTGCAAAAGATGAGGTATCCTTGTTTCCCTAATTTCTCCTGAAACTAGTGCAAAACATGCCTTGCACTCATTACTGTGTTTCTTGTGATCCAGTCTTCATCAAAAGAATATTCAGGATGTTTGATCTTACGGTTGTCCTGACGCCGTTATGGTCCTGCTCAAATTGTCCTCTGCCGTTTGCACGGAATGCCTACGGCAGGCTGATTTTGTGCCTTAAATAATTTGCAAAGATTCTTTTTGCATCATACATCAAGTAGGAATTTATATGTTAGAGCTGTAGCTTTGCACAAGCCAACTGTGCTTACTGTGGTAGTTGAGTTCACTATATTACACAACTTAGCCTAAGAGTTTAGTAGTCTTTTCAAACCTCGAAGTGCTCATAGAAACATTCAATATCTGCTTTCACCTTTCTGACTTTATATCATTGTCCACTTTCTTATTAGATGACATGATGATGATAACTGTAGCAAGAAATTCTCAAAATGCTGACTTTGAGTTCATCAAATTATTATATCAATTGCTGTTCATTTTTCAGATTATAGTACCACATGGAGAACCGGTCACTGTTGATTCATTTTTGGCATGGCGTGAGAGATTTGAAGCAGAATTAGCACTTGAAAGAGCCAAGTGAGTTAAAAACTTATTGACTTCTTTGTAGTTCTCAGTGAAGGCCAACATGATTTGAGGGGCAAAATACCACATAAAATATGGCTGTAGCTAGACTGCAGTCAATTCAATCATAAAATCAACTGCTGTTCTCTTAAAGAGAAAAATAACTTTTTGACAAAGTAAAGAATTAATTTGTGAACTCAGACAGAGTCGGTTGGTAAATATGTTGACTGTATGCCCTGTTGCTATAGCCAGATCTTTAACATGTGTGTAGGAAGAAAAAAATACGGGATTGTACTTTTTTTCTTTTGTTGATAATAGATTTTCATGTTCATCATCTTAGGCTAATGCCTGATTCAGCACTTGCTGCTCCAAAGGAGAAAAAACTTTCCGGCAGACAGTGGTTCGAAAGTGGAAGAGCATCCTCGGTAGTTCATTCTTCCAGCTATTTTCCATTTGTTATACATATATTACCTGACTGTACACGATTATATGTCCGTAGTTGTGTGCATTTACAGACATGCAAATGCTATTCATTCTTTGGTTGTTTGCTAATATGGTACTTCAGACAATATTTCTGAATGAATTTCCAATTTGGTAAAATAAAAGCTTAACATCTGATTAAGCAAGAAATTCTATTGAAAGTTCAACGTTTGGAATTAAAGTAAGTGAGCATTGAGAGGATAAAAGAAGTATAATTTGGATCAGCTTGGAGTCTGAAGTGCAATTAACTGGCATTGAATGAGGTAAGAAATGACTTTAAGCTTCTCCATTTACTCTTTTGAGTAAAGAAAGGACGTCTCATATTATCTGTGCCAGGACGTGAGGAAAAACCCTGAGCTTTTATTTTCTATTTCTGTAATTGATGTTAACCTCCAATTGGTGATACCTGTACATCTGATATTATAAATGAAATTTCGTATCCTCGATTTAATACAAGTTTCTGTTTGTCAAAATGTGCCTAAAGTGAAATGATCAAGCATACTAGTGAAAATGTTTACGTTTTTGGTCTGTTGATCCCATGCAGAAAGGATCAGCACCAGTTGCTGAGGGTTCTGATGAAGAAGAGGAAGATATTGATTTCGATGATGATGACTTTGAAGGTAAGGTCACCCTTCTTCGCCCCAACCCCCCAAAGAAACAAGAACTCTCTCTCTCTCTCTCTCTCTCTCTCTCTCTCTCTCACGAGTAAGGATGTCTTTTTATGTGGGAGCAGATGATGAAGAAGAAGATATGCTGGAGCACTATCTGGCCGAAAAATCAGACTCATCAAGGAGAACCAATTAAGCAAAGTTGGCGCGATGGGAGGAATGAAATGTTTACTGCCATTAAATCGAGAATTACTGTTCACATTGATGATGAGGCTCTAATTAGATATAGAGAACTTTGGTATACTACAAGACGGTACTCGTACCAAATCAAGCCTGCATGAAATGGCCCGTGATCTGAGTAAAAATTTTCGGTTGCTGAGAGATGAGCCTGCCTTTCCCATTAATCATTCGACATTGGAACTGTTGTATCAACTGTTTCTGAGAGATTTCACTGATTGCAGGATGGAGTATTCTACTACTTTGAACCCCCTGCAAATATCATTTTTCATAGTGCAGTTATTATAAGCATATCCAGTTCATTTGACCAGAAATTCGATATCTTCGACGAGTTCAAAGCTTCTGGCAAATGACATAAATATGAAAAAGTATTGTGGATGGAAGGCAAATCTGATACAGAACAAGAAAGTGCGTGATGATTTCCTCAGCTGTAGCATCTAATTCCATATGCAGTAGCACTACTCAGGAAAAGTTTGTTCTTCCATTTAGAAGAACTTCAGTCCCAAAATGCTTCAGAGCACTTTGATTCACTCAGATGCTATTAGTCAACTAAGCATCTGATACACTATATTGTTTAAACTTTGGTGTGTCTGAGTGTGTGTGGTGTGTGTTAACAGTCATGCAAGAAAATTTTCCTGTTGCTGGGAATTCCCATGTTAGAAGACTTGGAAAATAAAAACAAAAAAAGGGTCAGCAAGAGTAGGCCTTTGCTCCACCACCAGCCGGATGTAGGCACCTTCAATCATTCACATGATACAAGCATATTCTAAAGATAAGAAAATGATATGCTAAAGAAATGTAATCCAAATATTATTTAGGGTTGATTACAAAGATTTCTTTTGAATATGGTGAAATTATACTTTTTTCCACAAAATTTTTGAAGTTACGCTTACATTCTCTTATAAAATTTACAGTTTACACCTTAATTCCTTTCGTTAGCGTTTGGACGAAAAATATTGGCGTTAGAAAAAAAATTATATAAATTTTCAATTTCTTTTTTTTTTTTTTTTTTTTTTTTTATGACTTATAGAGCTATTGAACTACTTCTTTATCTTCCTTTTTTGCTCTATAATAGTCCTTTCAGGAACTTCATAGAGTTCTAAAGAGTTAGAATAAATTCATGGGACTAAGAGAGTCCTCGAACCAACAACTGAATCGCTCCTCCATCTCCATCAAAGAGGGACGAGGGCCAAAGCGCTGCTTGATCCAACACCTTGGGGTTTCCAGGGGTCCTCATTTTGCTTCTTATTTTAACATTCTCATACATGGAATAAATATAATAAATTTAATATGAAGCGAGGTTAATATTATTATATTTTTTATTTATAAATACAAAATTATTATATGAGAATGTTAAATAAATGGTAATATTAAAAATTTATATCATTGTTTTTTTTCAAATATCAGTATTTTTAGTCCAAACTCTAACAAAAGTAGGTTAATCGTAAACGTTGAATTTTCTGAGGGTGTGTGAGTGTATTTTTTGAAACTTTTTCAAGAAAAGTGTAACCATAATTTTCATAGAGGTCGAAGTGTAATTAACCCTATTATATTATTTATCCAAATATTACTTTAGTTTTGCCAATACTTAGAACAAGAATCTTTTCACTTACTTTTCTATTTTATAAACAAATTTCCTCCATGAGAATGCAGCAGCCACAGCAAAGGCATGTTCACAAGGAGGCACTATAAGTTAATTATAATTATTGATTGCCATATTATACACATTTTTCATAAAAAATTCGTGTCAGGAGCCAAACTGTTTCACGTCTCCCCTGCTCATCAATGCATCTGCAGAAGCACGCGCTTCCCCTGAAAGCGCGATTTGAAGATTAAACACTCTGTTGCTGAAATACAAAAGGGATTGAAACTCAGGAGGAGGGAGAACGAGTTCAAGAATCATGATGAGTTTTTCAAAAGTTTCTTTCTTGATTTTCATTCTGTTCTTGCTTTTGTGCAAGCCCACTTTCTCGGACTTGCTTTTGACTTCTAAAGAACTCCCTGAGATCCCCATAAATTTCCTCAACTTTGCGAAGAAAGCTGAAGTCTTTGATTGGATGGTGGGCATCAGGAGACGAATACATGAGAATCCTGAACTGGGCTATGAAGAATTTGAGACCAGTAAACTTATTAGACAGGAATTGGATAAGATGGGGATCCCGTACAAGCACCCTGTCGCAGTTACTGGTGTTCTTGGCTATATTGGTTCAGGGAAGCCTCCCTTTGTTGCAATAAGGGCAGATATGGATGCCCTTTCTTTACAGGTTTGCTTCAAGTTTAATTTTTGCTGAGATGAATCTTTTGAACTGATAGTCATACAAGTTTTCTTTCAATTGGTGTTAAAATGCTGGCTATTAGTTACTTTTTCCTGTTCAAATTTGACTGCTTGGTGATAGTATTGTATGTGAACTGGATGAAATTATCAAGTTGAGGCATTGAGCAAGAGATATGTTAGCAGGAGGTGTGTCTTGTTTATTCGGGTGAAGTTTTAAGGGTCTTGGTTTTCGATAGGAAATGGTGGAGTGGGATCACAAGAGTAAGATTCCTGGAAAGATGCATGCTTGCGGACACGATGCACATGTTGCGATGCTTCTTGGTGCTGCGAAAATACTTCAAGAGCATCGCGACCTTGTAAAGGTCTGTCTTTCAACCATCTTTTGATTTGATAAACTTTTTTCTTTTTATAGTTTATTCATTATTCGTTGGTGATCTTGAATGGCTGATGAGCTCATTGTTATTCACTTTCTATTTAGAGATATTTAAATGGCTGTTATTCTTGTTAAAAGTTAAATCTACCATAGCTTTGCTGGTTTTTCTGCTTGTTTTGTGTTGTTCAAGAGGGGTGGATTCAATAGTATTACATAGAGATATCATGGACAGTATTAACATTGTTGGATGCTTGCATAAGATTTTCTTAATCCTCTGCTGTTCCATTTGTAATAGGATTTGAACAGATGAGCCATGACCCCTAGTAGACATTACCATTATTCAATTCTACGTCTTGTTACCTGTAGGCCTTTGTTCACCACAATCGCATTATAAAATTGGATGGCTATGAGATATGTCATTCTTTTCGGGCCTTGTTCAAATATATTAAATTCATCAAGCTATTTGAGATCAAAATTGCTAAATTTCTTGTTGTGTGCTAAAAGACCTTTAAGTGCGGCAGCTTTAAATGAAAAAGGCCATGGACTGGGATACATTATCTGGAGTAGTTAACCCTTATGATCATGAATCTTCAGAAAAACTGGCACCTATACTGTGGTAAAAAAAGAAAAAAAAAGAAGAAAGAAAAGGCATGTCGATACCAAGTAATACTAAACAAAACAACCCCCTCCCCGTCTCCTTCTGAATCTCGTAGGTGCTTCAGAGTTCATAACAGGGCGCTGTATGGTATTGGTCACCTAACATGTAGTCAAATAGCTTTATCCTTCAACAGCTTGTATGTGTAAACCATACAGCATCATAAATCGTTGTTTCATATCTCAAAATGAAAATCAAGAGCTAGGCATAAGGTGGACCTGATGTTATAATATTTTTGTCAAAGACCTGAGTCTTACTTGCGGGCTGTATGTGCAATGAAGAGCAGAGAACTCTATCCCTTTTATTTAAGCTTTTCCAATGTAAAGGGAGTAGTACTCCTCATTTCCTTTTCGTTGAGTAGGGCTTATACAAACATTTCTTCATTTGAAGTTTAATAAATGGGTAGGGGTTCGCCAAACCCTAGGCCTAGGCACAAGCAACTTTACCAAAACAAGAAACTCTTATCTCTTTTGATGTCACAGTCAAATGCTTCCATCTATATCCTTATATCGGTGATTTAAGTTCTCTCAACATTTTATGCTAGTACAGGGAACTGTTGTTCTTGTTTTCCAACCAGCAGAGGAAGGAGGTGGAGGGGCAAAGAAGATGATAGATGCTGGAGCACTTGAGAATGTTGAAGCCGTCTTCGGCATCCATTCCAGTACTTTCTTGCCAGTGGGTGAAGTTGCCACCAGGTCTGGTCCTCTTTTGGCTGGGAGTGGGTTTTTTGAAGCTGTAATAAGTGGGAAAGGGGGTCATGCTGCCATTCCTCAGCACTCAGTAGACCCAATACTATCTGCATCCAATGTAATTGTCAGCTTACAACATCTTGTCTCTCGAGAAGCTGATCCTCTCGACTCTCAGGTAAAATCAATATCCACTTGTGATTCCTTGTTTTTTCCATTCTGATTTTGTTTAGAACTTACGAATTATGATGGTCCTTACAAACACTTGGACGAAAGCTGCCTTCTTAGGATTTTAGGTGGCAGATGGTGTTTGGCAATCTCTGTTGGTATGAAATATGAAATCTGTGACATAATATATCCATTCAAGTCAATTCTTCCAGAAGTATGCCACTGTTCTAGTAATCCCAATTTTCTTATTTTTCCCGTAAGCATTATAATCTTACATCTGCTAGCAATGAACTACAACTGGAAATGGTATCTATTTGTTAAGTTTCTATGCAGGATTAAGAAGTCAGGTTCTAATCTCAGTTTTTACTAGAAAGCGTGTTATTACTTTGAAATACCTTTCCTTTCGATCTTTCAACGGAAGGGACTCTTTCTCTCCTTGCTGCAAAAAGTATTTTAAGCACACATGACTAAAATAAAACGAAGTAGTTTTTTAACACAAGATTGTCTGGAACAGGTACTTACGGTTGCTAAATTCCAAGGAGGAGGTGCATTTAATGTTATTCCGGATTCTGTTACCATCGGTGGCACTTTCCGAGCCTTTTCGAGGGAAAGCTTAGTGCAACTTAAGCAGAGAATCGAAGAGGTAACATGATGTTAAATAGCTTGACCTATGCTACATTTCTTTGTCATTGCCACATTCATTAAGAAGTGGATGAGCTGCATGAAACCTGACAATATTGGATGAAATTGATTTTCGCTGTTTAATCATGTGGAGAGTGTTTCCGCAAGATTCTTGCCCAGAGTTATTTTCCTCGTATCATCATAGCATATGCAACCATTTTCCACGTCATCTAAGCAATTTCTTCGTCTATTTGCACAGAAGCTAAGGCTGCTCATTTGCAGGTTATTGTTGGACAAGCTGCTGTACAGCGATGCAATGCGACTGTTACGTTTGAATCGAAAGACAGACCTTTCTTCCCTCCCACAGTGAATGATGGGGGCTTGCATAAACTCTTTCAGAGAGTTGCAGGCGATATGCTTGGCACTGCTGGAGTTAAAGATATGCAACCATTGATGGGATCTGAAGATTTTTCCTTCTATCAAGAGATCATTCCCGGTTACTTCTTTTTTCTGGGAATGAAGGATGAAACATCGGAACAGCCGGTTATGGCTCACTCACCCCATTTCAGAATCGATGAAGGCGGACTTCCATATGGTGCTGCACTTCATGCATCACTGGTTGTTAGGTACCTTTCTGAAAGCCAGACGGCAGCTCCCACGTACAATGGATATCATCATGATGAACTGTGAGGCGTTCTTGTTCCAACATTTGCTCGTATAGAGTCCAAATTAATTGTTAATGAGCATTATTACTCGTCTATTGCCTTTATGGAGCTAACGAACTTCATCGATCACGAGCAAGAATCTACATTCATCAATTATACAGCCAAAACATGGGTAGGTGGTTGTTTCTGGCTCCTTCCTATGAATTCATTTTGTGACTACATTCTTGAAACAAAAAGCATTGTAAGAGCTTATTGGGAGCAAGCTTCCATGCTAAAATAAAACAAGATATTAAGGAAGTGATTTTATCACTACAAATACAAGGTTTACCACCAAAATCTTGAAACCGGTGAGTATCAACTCTTCCGAACTCAACCAAGAAGTGGAATAAGTCTTTCTTTATCAATGGATGCACGTCTTTGTACGTATTAGCTTTACTACAGGAACTGCGAGAGTTTACAACGTTTTACACATTTCTATTTGACAGCTAAATTAACTTACTTTTCCCTTCTTCCTATGAAAAAACCTTCGCAAACAAACATGTACCTATGCTCCAATACATTTGATCGCTAAATGCAAGAGTCTCGTTTCAAGAAACCAAGAAAAGGATGAGTAATTCTAAATGGACTTTCTTGATTTTTGTTCTTGTCTTGTTTTAACTTATGTAAGCCCATTTGCTCAGACCTGATTTGGGGTTCAACAGAACTGTCTGAGATTTCCATAAATTTCCTCAACTTTGCGAAGAAAGCTGAAGTATTTGATTGGATGGTGAGCATCAGGAGAAAGATACACGAAAATCCTGAACTGGGCTATGTAGAATTTGAGACTAGAAAACTTATTCGCAGTTACTGGTGTGCTTGGTTCATAGGTTCAGGAGAGAGACCCGCCTTTTCTTGCAATAAGGGCAGACATGGATGCACTTGCCTTACAGGTATACCAAACTTTGATTTTTCCGAATATGTATTCTGTCGAACTGATTAACTGTTTTGATACTCGGACTTGACAGTGTATTCTGTGAACTGGATAAAGATATCACTTTGGTCTGTGACTGAGAATGTTAATGTTATGGGTTATTTTGCTCAAGTTGATTGAAAGGCTGCTGAGTTATTTTGCTCCTTAATCTCAAGTTTGGTAGTTTTATCAGTTTTTTCGATTTCTCATCTTTTCTCGTGTCTGTTGCATGATACTTGGAATGAGAGGCAGATTGCAGTCTGATACGTTTATTGGCTGCAATTCATGTTCAATCTTAGTAGTTGCAGCAGTCTTTAACACCTGATTGTTTCCGTCTGTGTTCATTGTTGAATATTTTAAGTCCTCATAATCTACATGTATATAACAGGGAACTGTAGTTCTTGTATTTCAACCAGGCGAAGAAGGTGGTGGAGGGGCAAAGAAGATGGTTAAAGCTGGATTTCTTGATAATGTCCAAGCCATAATGTCAGCTGGAATCCCGTCCCGGTCCTCTTGCTGCTGGCAGTGGCATTTTCGAAGCTAAAATAAGTGGAGAAAGGGGGCCATGCAGCCATAACTCACTAGAAAAACCCATCTACCCTCCTACCGTAAACGACAAGGAGCTTGCATAAACTCTTTCAGAGAGTGGCTAGTCACATTCTTGGCCCTTAAAGATGTCCAACCGATGGTGGGATCAGAGGATTTCTCATTTTACCAGGATGTTATTTCTTTTTACTAAGAACGAAGGATGAGAAGTCGGAACATCCTGCTGCAGTCCACTCACCGTATTTCAGAATCAACGAAGATACACTTCCTATCGATGCTGCTGCTGCTGCTGCTGCGTTACACGCATCATTGGCTGTGTGGTATCTTCTTGAAAACCAGGCAAGAACTCCTCCGGCTTATAATGGATACCATCGTGACGAATTATAAAGAAAACGTGGTCGACTTTTGTGAGCATTTGCTTCAACTGATTCAAGAACATGCAACAGGCACACCGGACTGGGTGCATTACTGTTATCAATTGTACATCTATGTTGTCAGGATGAATTATTGCTCTCGATGATGAAAATATGACATTTGTGGATATATTATAGAAACTTTTGGACGATGCACTTTAACAGTATAAATGTATTTGTCTGAATTATCCAACAGAGTTCATTCTGATTGTGAGCTTCACCATACTGAAAATAACCATAGCATTGAAGAGAAACTGGCAGAAACTGATCTCAATCTCGGTTGCTATAACCGCAAGTACTATAATATGGCAATGTTGCGATAAGGCTTCATGCAAAGTGCATACTGTGGAATGCATCGGAAATAAATTTAAAAATATACTAAGATAAAGTGATCGAATCGCACATCCTATTGCTACTACGACGTGGATCTTATGTGTTAAAGAGACGTCAATTGAATTGGTTGAGTGTACAAACTTTTTATGCATTCCTACTGACGAAGATGTAATGAACATCCGCAAGGATGATCCCCTTCCTAAGCAGCAGAACGAACGACACCTTAGTCACCAAAAAGATTGCCTTGTTTTGTTCACAGTAGGAGCACACGTGTCCTCCCTCCAAAGTAGTCCACCCCACCAAGATGGAACACCTTCTTCCATATACTAGGTTAAATTGTTCCCAATATATGGTCCTTCTAGCTATTCTCCCGACCAAAGTTTAGGGTATGGAATTTGCTAATCTTCAAAATCGGCTGGAAGTGCCTTATGATATAGAGGAGGTGCGGGACGAATGGAACTTTGCTGCCAGATTGAAGGGTCTGAGGATGTCCTAGGATGAAGCCATGAAGGTGTCCTCTTATCCCATCTTCTTGTATGTGCTTCAAGAAACTTGCAACACGTCGAGATATTGCCAAGAAGATAAAAGGGATCGAAAGGAAGGTTGAATGTGATTGTAAATGAGATAGATGAGTTCAATCTCATAGTTAATCAGCCTGTTGATCATCAAGACTCGGTTAGAGTTCCATATACTTCTGCAGTAGATGCGTCGGACAAACATGGCCGAGGAGCTAATAAAGATGTCCCTGTGAGCAAACTCATGCTTGAAGTTGTTGCACAACAACTTCAAGTAGGCCCCCGAGTTATCTCTACAGTTGGGGCACGAGGAATTTGGGAAGACGACTCTTGCTCAACTATTTGATCGTGTAACATGCCTAAGGTCATTGAGTTTATGCCAATGCAAGTTGCAAGATATTCCAAGAGATATCGAGAACTTGATTCACTTGAGGTACTTAGACTTGAGCGCCAACGAGTTGATAGAACAAGTTCCTCAAACCTTATATAACTTACAAACTCTGAGTTTTAGCAGCTGCCGGTTGAAGGGAATACCAAGGGAAGTTGGAAATTTGATTCACTTGAGACACATGAACTTTAATTGGAATTTTGACATAAGAGAATTGCCAGAAACTGAATGCAATTTCCCTAATCTACGAGCCATGGATCTTGCATATTGTTGTATAGTCTCTCCAGGCTTCGAGCCATTAACTGGCCTTCGGACACTGACACTGTTCTGTGCTGGAAGAGATGGAGCAGATTGGGATACTTGAACAAGTTGGACCAACTTAGTGGATCTCTAGAGCTGAGAATAAGGTTTCATGATAGAGAAGATGTGGATGAGGCCTGGAAAGCAGAACTGAGAAGCAAAATGCACATCCAGGGCCTGATAATCATGTTTATTAACGCAACGGGGAGAACACAAGAAGATGAGTTGCTAAGAAACGAGGCGATGGAGGCTCTGCAGCCGCCTTCCAACTTGCAGTACTCGACGATTATTGATTACCAGGCTGGAGATCACTCTCCCATATTCCAAAACCTTTTGACTATGTCATGAAGAAATCTTTGAGTTAGTTCTTGATAATTGATACTTCAAATATAAAGATATATGTATGCAATCAACTCACTGAAAATATTACACTTGTTGATTAGATTTTTAAAAACCTTGGAATGCTGTAAAGCTTGTGTAAACTGAAGAACAACATAGAATGGAAGTGAAACTGGCAGAAACTGATCTCAATCTCATTTACTATGATGAATATCATTACAATGACAGAAGATGGAAATACTGTTCTGTAACATAGCCAGGAGGCTGTTAAATCTGACTTCTATCTGTAACACTACTGGAATTCTGTGCTATATTATAAGCATTGTATGCCTAATTTCATAATCATCAAAAATTAGAATCAGGAAATAATCGTTCCTCAAAATCCGAAAAAAAGGGTTGAATTCGCTACTAATTTATCCAAAGCGCTGGGAGCGAACTTCCGGGCAAACAGGAAGCAGAGGGACGTCGGCTGATTGTTGTAGAAGCATGGTTCACCATCAAAGATATTCTTGAAAAATTCATGTGTTATGTCATCTTTTCCAAATGCAGCAGGGTGGGCCCCGCCCCTCGACCAATCGACCCACGTCAGACTTCTGTTTGCCAGTAGATGAGGAGATTTGATGCTCAGCATCGTCGGGAAATAGTGTTCGTCCACGTAGCATGCTGGTCGGCAGAACTTTTCAAATTTCGGGTAATAAAGGCTGTCTTCAACAATGTCTACTGCCAGTTTTCTGTTAACTTCAAACCATTGCGATCCTTTACGCCAATCTGTGAGGTTGACTTCAGGTGACATCTTCTCGTCATATCGTCCTCTACCATAAGGACCAGGGTCATCAAACGAACCCATAAAGCTGTATCGTGATCTTGATATGTAGCGGTAGACGATACTGAAGTTTTGAATAGGAATGCATGCTTCTGATAGAAGGACAAACCATTCGTTGGAGATGTCGAGTAACGCATTAGCAAGAAGCCGTCTCTCGGCATCACACATACTCATCATTCCCCACTCAGCAACCTGGGAAACAAGAGCAAGGAACCAAATCACTGGAGAGCTGATCAAACAAAGAACCTTCATGAATCCAAGATAGCCAACTTCTTGTTTAAGAGATCTTCCATGAAAATTCATCACAGCATTAAAATCCACAAACACTTTCTTTATGAGGAATATAATCTATCTCAACTCATAAATAGATGAACACTGAATGTGCTCTCGAATTATGAAAGATCCAACCGACGAATCCAGTCAGTTTCTCACTGGATAAGCACAGTTTTTTCCTGTCCAAAAGGACTAAATACTAGCTATTTAAACTTAGTTAAACAAGATAATCTTCAGTTACCATAGATATCATCAAGAAAAACAAAAGACATCAAGCGAAAAATCCATCAGAAACCTATGCAGGGAGAGATCCTTAGCTCAATACCTGGCTTGGAATTTGTCGGCCATAAAAAACCGATGAAGGTGGGAAATCCGGCTGATAGGACGGTAATGAGTGAATGTAGATTGAATAGAGCTTGTCATTCCCATCAAAGAACTTCTCCCACAGAGGTGCCATAGGCAAAGGCCCTCTTGTCAAGAACATGAATGCAATCTTGGGAGATCTCTTGAAGGGGAACTGTTGGATTTGAGGCACGAACGAAGCCCGCCAGAACAGCTCGTCGTCGTTCATATGATGCAAAAGGTTTGAAGGAGTTCTAATCCAACTCTCTATAGTATTTGGTTCTCGAGCACAGGGCTGAAATCTTGAATGAACAACAGAAACTTCGGTCTCGACCTTAAGATACCGGCTAGCATACAAACTGAGAAACGAGAATAGTATGCCTAGTCCTAACAAAAGCAAGAAAAACTGAAGTAATCTTAGTGGCAAAGGCCTGTTTGGGTGGTTTATGATTCTAACATAAGGTGTTTTTCCTTCCTCCAATGAACCTGAACTCCCCCCTCTTGTGTGCATCTTCAATTCAAGCCTCCCAACAACAACCAAACAGCTCTCTTCTTTGCACAATCAATCCTACTACTACCAAGAACACCAAAACAAGAACAAAAATCAAGATTTTGGAATTTCAAGGAGGCTCTTTTTCATAATCAAAATCACCACAAGCATATGATTAAGGCATACTGATCAGAAATGATTAAAGATCAAATGGGCTTTCAAGAAAAAACCAATACAGACAAGAAACTCTGCTGCAGAAAACAGAAAACAAATAAAAATTTGAATCTGCCTCTTACCAGATGAGAAAGCTTCGGACATGAAAACTGCGCTCTTTCTGAAAACCCACTATGGAAACTATATATTATTACATTAAACGCGAATTCACACTCAAGATTCTGCAAGCCCAGTGCTGCAAATAGGAGGGAACGAATTCAGAGCAGCTGATTCTCTTGGCAAAAATTGGAAGAAATTAAACACAACCCAGGAAAAGAAAATGGCAAGCAAGACGAGGATTTTTGGGAGCTTATTACAACAACAGAGGGTGGTGGGAGAGATGTTTTTATGTTGTCATAATGTAATAAATGTGCATCGAAGGGGTATGTCTGTATGTATGTATGGTCAAGGAATAGGAATCAGAAATTTATGATTCATTCCGACAATAAATGAGAAAGCGTTTGGGTTTGAAGCATGATGAAACTGAATTATTTCTTTCTTGTCCAAATTGATTGTTGCCCAAAACGTAGAGAAGAGTGCTTGGAACAAAAATGCAGCATTCATGGGTTGTTGTATACCAATTCCATGAAACTGAATATTGATGAGAGATTGAGAGAGGTCCCGGAGTTTGGGAGAGAATTGAATGAGTATGTGTGTGTTGTGTGTGTGTGTAAGAACCTAGGAAGAGAGAGAGAGAGAGAGAGAGAGAGAGAGAGAGAGATGTTTTTGATGATGTCTTTATCGAAATCTTGAAACTTAGGTACAAATGTTGCCTTATTTATTTCTCCGTCGTCTCATCGCCTAACTCCAAATTTTTGTCCCTTCTAAGTTATATTTTTGCCCCATGCTCAAAAAGTTACCAACAAATATAGTCAACTACTCTATTATTCATTTCCCTTATTACATTGCAATTAATGTCAAGGTAAATTACTCTAGCCCTCATAAAATATGTGTCGTGATTACAAATATTTTCTTTTTGTTTGAAAAATTATAAATATATTTTTTGATTTTAACGTCCGTCTCACGATATAAATACACCTCTTGATTTCAACATCCATCTGACGACGAGTCCATTTTATCAGTCTTTGTTAGGTTTCTATCCAATTTTTATAGTGAATTGATTGAAATGACATTTTAGATTATGAATTGTAATTTTATTTTATTTTTGAATTTTTTTAAAATAGTTTAATGTACTAATATGTCATGTGGATTATTTATTTTACCCACCCTTAAATCTTTTTACATGTTTCAAATTTGATTTTTTTTATAAGAAAAAAAATAGTAAAAGGAAAATAGTAATTTCTGCATAATTATTTTTCATTTGAGAGAATGGGGTATTATGATTTTATAAAGGGTTAAATATACTTTGCCCCCCTAAATATTCGGGATGTAATATTTATCTTTCTAAACAAACAAATATAACACTTACCTCATTGGTTGGATAAAATTGCCCCTCATGCCTTGTATAATTATATTTTTCACAATATATTTTAGTCTGCACATTAAATCATCACCAAATTATTTTCTAACTAAAAAGAATTTTTAGTAAGAGAAGAATTTAAATTAAAAGTGGATTAATAAGTTAATATATATATAATAGATACATAAAAAATATAATATCCTAATAACTCATATATACTTTTAAAAAGAAATTGACAACATATATGCTTAACAAAAAGTTGAACATTTTTAGGAAAAAAATAAATAATTTAAATTTTATCATATTTTTTAAAGAAATATATTTTAAAAAATGTATATGTTTACTCATTTTTATCTCAAAATTACTTAGCTAATAACTTAATTTTATTACCAAATTAATAAAATCTTTTATACGAAGTTTTTTGTCTATTTATTATACTCATTCCTTACTTAAGTTTGAGTCTGTAAAATGTAATACAATTTGAACCTTTAACTTATTAGTTTTATTTTATTTAATTATAACTAAAATATATTTTTTTCAATTATAAATTTTAATTAAAATTTAAATGCAAAATTTTTATAAAAAAAATCTTTTGAATTAGAAATAAACATATGAAATATAAGGGTAACATTATCCAAATATTTAATTTTAAGGGAAAATTGTCATATAAGTTAGTTTAGGGGCTAAATATTATATCACGAACAGTTCAGGAGGTAAAATGTATTTAACCATTTTCTAAATAATAAAAGGATATTTGTAATTTCACCAAACTTCGAAAAATATAATTGTAATTTACCATTATTGTTTGTTGTTATAATTAATAATTTGCTATAATTTAGACACAAGAAAACACATAAGATTTGTTTTGTTTAGATTTATTTGAAATATGAATTGGATTTAAGTTTGTCGTTATTTAATTATTATTGTTGAAATAATGACAGATTTCCATCGACTGTCATATGTCTTAAGTATCAACTTTTTCTATTGTCGTTGAAAAAATTGTCCATAGTATTTTTCTCGATGTTTCGGAATTTAATTTATTACCACCAAACTAGCTACGATTTTGTCATATTAAGTCACTGTTTTGTAATAATTCTAACAAAATTGTTGTGATAACCGGCTAAAATTATTCGTCCAATCAAGTTTGTTTGTATTTCTTTTTTTTTTTTTAGTTTTTAATTTTCAGCGAAAAATATATATTTTAATTTTATATAAATTTTCGTATGAAATAAGTATATGTTTGGATTAGTTGATCGAATTGTATTTTATATTGAACTGTGGTGTCAAATCAATATACTTTATCGAAAATATTTATAAACAAACATATTTTCACTCAAATTATTATTACAAAATTAAAATTGAAAATAAAAACATAAACAAAGGGCGTACTGGAACTTGAGGAATTGAAAATGTAAAGTAAAAAAAGAAAATGGGCCCAGGCCCACAATATACAAAAGGTTATGGGCCCATGTGACAAAAAGATCTTCCAGTGAAAATCAAAAAGAAAATCCAATAAGAAAAAGAAGCCCACTATCTTTCAAGTTGTGGGCCTAACTATTACAAAATACCTTGTATGCTTCCTTACTTTGTTTCTTTTTTAATAATATATTATTCATTACATCATTAATATTTAAATTTAAAAATTAATTCAATACATTGATAATTAAAATCAATAAAATACATTCAAAGAGATAAAGGAACAGAAAATTGCTATAACAATAGGCATACACACGTATTCTTGGGGTCAAACTCATAACTTTTTTGTTGTAAAATCTCAAATTAAGTACCAATTGGTTGAGACAGTCTTTTTGTGTTATTTATGTAGTTAATCAGGTATTCAAGATGCACATTGGATTGGGTCAATCCAGGATCAACACGTACCAGCCCAAAATAGTCAATTCCAAGAATAGTCAAGTTCAAACAATAAAATAAAAATTATATATCATGCATTATTAAAAAAAAGAATAAACTAGCCCAACAAGCCCGATCTAGAATCAGGTGGTCGTAGGCCACTAGATAGGGCCGATCCTAAGTATCAATACGTGGGACCGACCCTATTTTTTATTGGGTCAATCCAATTCTGACTGGCTGGCCCAACTCAGCCCACCGCACATCTTGATCATGTACTAATTACGTGTTACGACAGTGCAAGAAGAGATAAGAAATAATCAATTTTATAGACCATTATTATTACCTTTATAAATTTAGTTAATCTAATGTATTTAAATTAAGTGCTTAGTATTTCTCCCACTATAGTAGCTTTCGTAGATAATTCATATTTTTCAGGTTTTACAAAAAAAAAATTATTTTTCTTATTTGTCTAACGAAATTAGACACTTATATTTCTTATTTGTCTAACGAAATTAGACACTTATATTCTAAGATGAATTACAACAAACTTCCTTAAATTTGACATAATTATAAATACCCTTTCATTGTTTGAAAAATTATAATTACTCCCTAACATTTGATGAAATTATATAATCCTTAGATAGAGACTTAGAGTTGTCAACTTTGTCAATGTGATTTTTTTTTTTTAAAAAATAATAATCTAAAAGAATTAGACAAGGTGGATGAATATTTTTGAAAAATTGTAAAAAAATATTCCACTTGGTATAAAAAAAAATTAAAACTAAGTAAAATCATAATTTATAGTTCACAAGGAATTTCGGTCGGTTCATCATAAAAATTAGATAAAAACCTAATAAATTGGACTAGTTGTCAGACGACCGTCAAAATCAGGGAATAATTTCTCAAACTTGTAATTATGCCAAACCTTAGAGGAGCTCATTGTAATTTACCCTATATTCTATGGTGTGAAAGAAATAACAATTAGAATTATCTCGATTAAAACCCACTGAGCATTTGATGTAATGCAAATTAAAAGGTAAATTAAACCAACACCTGCTGAAATTAGATCAACTTAAACAAACGCTCTCTACTCTTTATAGAATTTCACGTACACCCCCTGAAGAAGTTTCGATTCAATGTACATAATTCCTATAAAAAATTTCAAATACGCCCACCGAAAGGTGTTGATACAACGTACTTATCCTTGTAAAAATTTCAAGTATAGTTTCTGAGCGAGTGCCGATGCAATATATCCCAAGGGGTGCTTGTGTGACTTTTTTCCCTAAGCAGGTGTCAATGGAAACTACAATTACAACCTTTAGAAGCATATTTACAATTTTGCAAATGACGTAAAGTATTTGCATAAATATACATAATCTAAGGGGTTGTGGGTGTAATTTATCCTAATTTGAAATTATTGCACATTGTAATTTGAAACAAGCCATGGAGGGAAAACAAAATCAAGTAAAATAAAATACAGTTATGATGATATTATTGTTGGATATTTTGTGAAAAGATTGATGAAATTGATGTGGGAAGAAGTGGCTTAAAAGCGCACACCATATCTCACATGCAACTTGATGCTGCATTGGATGGAGGGAAAACAAAGTAGTCAGACTCACCCGCTGCCCATCTCTCTCTGTATCTCTTCTATCCAACTAAGAAACAAAACAAGTTTCCATTTTAACACCTCTCTCTCTCTCTCTCTCTCTCTCTCTCTCTCTTGAGCTTTAGGGTATGCAAATTGTGGTGGTGAGCATTCTTGAAAATGGGATTGTTGTTTGAGTTTAATGGGATGCATTCTTTAACAAAGGAAGTGGGATTTCATCAGTTTCTTCAACTCTAAGAACTGAGAATGGAAAGTGGAAAAGATGAAGGGAGGAAGCCAATGGATCCTCTGTTTCCCAGACTGCATATGAATAATGATGCGGATAAAGGGGGGCCAAAGGCACCTCCAAGGAATAAAATGGCAATGCTGCTGCCTATTCAGCCCATCAATGCCCTCACTGGCTCTCTCCCACAACCATCCCCATCCCAAGTAAGTTTGTCCTTGCTTACTACTATGCTTTTTGGCTTCATTTGTTAAGTAAATTTGCAGTTGCTAGAGAATGCTTTGCTTGAATTACATCGCTGGTAATGTAAATGTGAACCGTGTACCTGTTTTGTTTGAGATCAGTTTGATGTTGGGTTGAATTCCAATTGCTATTTGCGGAATGCTGCTTGAAGTAATCTCCCTCATTCTCATTCAAATTCTTGAATGACTGTAGGCCGGTCATCGACTTGCTACGTGCTGTGGCCTCCCTGGATCTTCTCACTTGGCAGAGATATATCAATCTTACTACTCCACTGCAGTAAATGTGAAGACTTCACTCTTGAATTCTGAACCAAGACAGTTGGAGCCCAGAAATTATCAAGATCCATGTGTTTCAGGGAATTCAAGAACTGAATGCAACTCCTTGCAGCCGCATGGCTTTGATGAAGTCTCTGGGCTGGATGATAAAGCTCTTGAACCTGCCAAACACCACAAGAAACATAGTTTGGTGGATGAGCCGTTGCAAGATTGCAGAATCGAAAGCAAGGTTGTTACAGACGGTACGTCTGCAATGCCTGAAAGAATCACGAGGAGAACATGTGCACCTGCAATGGATGATTCATTTCGTTCCTTTCCAAGACATGGAGATGGCAACGGGCTAATTGGGACTGCATTGATAAAGGAATGCTCCAAAGATGTCGACTGTGGATCCATGCAAGGAGCAGTTGCTGGCAAGAAGCAAGAAACTTCAGATACACCAGTGGCAGAGTGTGCCCCGCTGCTCAATTTAACTCCTGATGATGTAGTGGGCATAATTGGTCAGAAACTATTCTGGAAAACGAGAAATGTAATCGTGCGGTAAGAATGTGTATGTGTTTGCTGAACTCTTGGTATATGCTAAGATTAATTGTACCTTCTTTTGCAGTCAGCAGAGAACATTTGCAATGCAGATATTTGAGCTGCATCGACTGATAAAGGTTCGATGGTCTATACCCATATTCAATTCGTGTGCACCTCTTTGATGGTACTTTGAGTTTTACAGTTAAAAATGAGATGACTACCATTCTGATGTAAACAACTTACAGGTGCAGAGACTCATAGCTGGATCACTGCAAGTGTTTTCTGAAAGCATCTTCAATCTCGATGTCAAACCATCTACCAAATTTCCTCCAACAAACAAGATGCTCTTTGCGATTCCTCTCAGCCCATCACCAATAGTTACTAAACGTAAAGTCGATGCCTTAAATCATGGTAAGCATCATGGCGCTGAGGCCGAAGGAGATTTTGCTCAACAACCAACTCCAAAGCCTTCACCAACACCAGCAACCAATTTTAATGCGAAAGTAGCACCTTGGTGTTTCCAACCACCCGGAAATCAGTGGTTAGCTCCTCCGGAGAGGCTAATTCACGAGCCATATAAAGGGCCATATCCTCCAACTCCTGGCATCATGCCACCCGGTTTTGGACGACATCAACCAGTTAATTTAAGCACCATGGGCAGAACAGTTTATGGTGTTCCAGCTGTTGATCTCCAAGAGATTGGACGTTTTTCAGGCGCTGTATTTGGTGAAAGTTGCTTAGGACCATATTCGATGCCACTAATAAATCCACTTAGTCCGGTTCTTGATCCCAACCAGACGATCCCATTTGCTGGAGCTCAATCATCTGGACCTGATAAAGGCTCATCGGCCTTTGATGCCAACTTGGCCATATCATGTAAGAGATCATGCAATATGGTGAGCCAGAGTAGTCTAGTGGTACTTGATTCTGGTGAAAATTTGCACGGACCAAGGGCTAACCAGTGGCAAGAGGATGCTCTTTTTCCTACCACAGCAGGAGATCTTGGCTCAAAGGATCAATACGATCAGAATTTAAAAACAAAGGATCAATACAACCAGAGTTTACAAGTAATCAAAGTTGTGCCTCTTGATCCTAAGTCAGCACGGGAATCTGCAGCACGGATTTTCCAGTCTATACAAGAAGAAAGAAATATAACGTGATCAGTGTCCTTTCATCACCATTTTTCCTACAGACGTATCATGATCCTTAATTTTGGTCCAATTCTTGTTGTGCCGTGCTGTAAATATACATACACACGCTAACGATTGAAAGACCATCGGGTGTAAATCAATCTTTACCTTGTACACGGGAAACCTTTTTCACGACACTGACACAAGAAAATGATAACGGTACAAGTCGAAATGACCAAAGAATCGAGCTTTAAATGAGGGAATTAATGTTACAAGAAGATAATATCATACTTCTAATTTTTCCATGATTATGATGCCCTTATATTTTATCAGCTGCTATGCTGTCAGCAATCTTTACATGCCTTTTGAGAAATTGCATGTGTTCTCATCTTCTCAGCAATTCTGAATTTCAAGAACCCTTCCGGCAGCCACCATATTTGTAATGCGTGAACAGGTCAGAAACCTCCAAAGAGCTGTTCTATTAAGTTGCTAAGAAATGGGTAAAAATCTATTGCTGGTGAAATCAGCACAGCTCCAACAGGCAAACACATTCGATGTGAGGAGTGTGTGGAAACATGTCCACTGGTTGAACGCTTTTTAGTTTATAACATCCTCTGATATTCTGAGGCTGCATCAAACAGTTGTGATAGGTTGAGTCTTGAATCAAGGAGCTTACGAACGTTTGTTCAGAAAAATGCTACTTACCAGACCATGACAGAGGTAATCAAGGTCACGAGCACATGTGGCAGGATTGCATGAAACATAGATAATGCGTGCTGCCTTTAATTTCAGCAAAAACTTGATCAATTTTAAGTGCATGCCAGGACGGTTAGGATCTGCATCATTTCAAAATAGTTAAGTGATAAGAACACTAGAATATTAGAGATGCGCTGCTCAAGCATTTTTCAGTTGCAGAAAATAAAATGGCGTCATAGTCATTGATCAGTAGATATCAGTTAAAATGGTTAATAACTAGCATTTTCCAAATTTTGCTACTCAGTAACTCAGACTATCATATATATTCCCCATATGAACCTCAATGTACTAAATGAAAATGTGAACGAGCTTCTTCCTTAGCAAATATATGACGAGGCATTACGCGTGCTTTTTAATTAAGGAGAAGGATAATCATCAATGATCATAGTATAATATAATTTCAAAAATGCAGTTTCAGCAAAAAAAAAAAAAAAAAAAGAAAAGTAATATTTAAATCTCATGAAAAATAACCACACAGAGGAAGATTGATGCAAACAAGAGATAACCTGTGATGACAAGATCAGGCTTGGGAAAATATTCTCCAAAATTCTCCCCAATTTTGTTAAGATCCCCTTGGACAAATGTGGCATTACTTATGCCATTAAGATTCGCATTACGACGTGCATCTGATATGGCTTGATCAACTATCTCAAAACCGTACACATGCCTTGCCCTAAGAATATGGAAAAAGATAGGAAGGAAACAAAATTAGCTAGGTAAATCCTCAAACTGAATCAAATAGCATGGCTGGCGAAAATTACCTTTTGGCCAGTGTTAGACCAATGGTTCCTGTCCCACAAAAGAGATCTAGAACTATTTCTGACCCATCTCCTTTTAGACAAGCGCAGTCCTCTATTAGTTTATACAGAATCTCTGCCTGCACGGCACAACTATTTACAGATGGCATCAATTATTAAAAGGCAAAAGGTAAAACCAAAAACGAAATCAAGCTAGTCAAAAAGCTTTGCTTCAGTTAAGCTGTATCTTAACAGTATATAACAGACAGAATAACAGAACAAGCAATAGATGGAGCCACTCTGATCCTTTTGTTGCGTACCTGGTGTGTATTTGTCTGGAAGAAAGAGTTGGCTGAAATTTGAAACTTCAATCCTCTAAGGCTCTCCATAATTGTTGATTTACCAAGGAGTGTGTACTCCTCCTCCCCAACAGATGTGTTGCCCACAGAAGTGTTTACATTGTTCATGATGCTAACCTGTGTTAAGAAATTAAGAAGGGAAAACAAATTGTGCAATCTATCAAAGACATGTCCAATAAATAGGTATTTGATGAGTTTATGTTGTTAGTAAGAGATAAGTAAAGGAAATATGTGCAAAGTGTAATCCTCATTCAAAATATTGGGGCTTCTTTACAGTAAAAATAATGAATCAGAGAAAAAGTACACATGGAGCTTGATAAAATGAATCTTCCATTTTCCATTTAGTTTGACTGACATCGTTTTTAAAGCCTTTACTAGTAATAAAAATCTCTAATTCCACTCAGGACTTCCGGTGCATTGATGGTATATTGTGTTTATTCTCAAAAGTGAATACCTGAGCCCCAAATTCTACTACAAATCACAGATAGTGATTTATGGAGAGTTATCATCATTTTGTAAGAACTAGCTCCTTTTAAAACTGTCAAAACCATCTTAGCCAAGCATGAAAATATTGTGAATTTATTAAAACACTCACCACATCAGGAAAATCTGCAATTTTCTGCACAAGGGGCTTCAGCAGTTCTGGTTGGTATGAAGAAGTAACAAAATTAACCATAAGCTCAGGCTGGCCAGTTTCAGTATTCCTGAAACAAAGAATAACAAGATTCAGCATAGAACCATGTAGCATCTACAGTTATAGATGCAAATAGCCAACTAGATAGATGAAACTTCAAAAGGCAAAACTCCCAAAGGCAGAGCTAACAATTCTAGAATACTTTTATGATCTGTGTATAGAGACTCAGGACTACTTTAGCAAAAAAAATTTATCAGGTGTCAAGCAAAGAAACCCATTCCAGACCAAAACCAGGCAACACATTTGTTAGTCAAGGAGATGGCCTACCTATGCTCCAAAACTCGTTAACATTTTGACCAGTATAGAATAAGAACCATAAGATCAAGCAACAACTATTAATCACTGTAATAAATTTTAGAGCAGTTACCACAATTTGGCGGTTACCACATGCTATTGTATGTGGTAACAACTATTACCGTGCCTTCTTTCGAGTTACCACATGCCATTGTATATTCCTATATGTAACATTACAACAATATAACAGCAGTAGAACATTGATAAATGCCCGACAAGTACTTCCTTGGTTTGGAAAACTGAAGCTCCGATTTCCTTTCTGGTGATGTCCACGAATAATGTCCCAATTTCTAAATTAGCAATTTTGAAAAGTACCTTCTCGCTTAGAGCATTGGTGTGATGGTGACCTCATAACTCTGGACCACTTATTTTGCAGGTTTAGGTAGTTCAAGTCGATCACTCAGAGTCTAGAATAATAAACTGTGGAACAGAAAAGAGCCCATGGTACCTAACAAGTACAGGCCAGATAGGTAGTGAGTGATTTTTTAGAGCCAAGAGAGACTAGGAAGGAAGAAAGGAGGAGAGATCAAGAGTGACAGGATTGCAGAAAGTGGCTGGAGTAGAAGTTGTGGACATTGGAATTCATATATGGAAAATGGGAAAAGGGAGATGGCTCATGAGCTGGGCTAATAAGAAGAGAACTTATGAATAAGGGGTTAGGGCCTTACTTTGTGAACCCTTTTTTTTTTTTTTTTGGATAGTTGTGAAACCTATCAGATTCAGAATGGGATTATTCCTACCTGAGACCTGAATTGAACTTTAGAAATTTTCTTAGATAACACCAGAAACAACCTGAATATGTTTTAGCCGATTTGTCTACTCAATCTAAATCAAGCCAGGTAAAAGAAACTAAACGAACCAATTTGTTCTGTATTGCAGTTTCCTAATGCAAGCAAATAATTGAGAACTACCATGAGATCAGAAGTGAACAAAAAGACATGACTACCTGCCAGTTCTGAGCATCAAATGCTTCAGAAATCCCCGATGGGAGTGCACATCATATGGAGAAAGACCGAATTCTGGGTCTCTCCAAGAGTCTTGAATAGCTGCAAGGACCTATCAATCAGAGAGAGTATTTAATTGGGAAGAGCAAGCGCATTAAGAAGATTATATGAGCATGCCCGTTAGCTAGTAAACCAAATAAATTTGGAACAAACAAAGTTTCTTTGATAGAAGAGAGAGTATTTAATTGGGAACATGGACGCATACTGAAAAGATAAGCTACATTTGACATCTATGTTTATCATAGTTCATGTGATTTAATCTAGCTAAAGCCAGTTACAAGTGATAAGAGATGCATTATGTTATCTGACAAAAGTTTGGTTAAGAAAATGCTGTATTCTGCACCATTATACTTCTCATGGGGTGTGACATTAGATGACAAATTTGATTGACGGAACTCTGTCCCATACAGTTGACAGTAGATTAGGAAGAGCCAGAAGAACAAAAGGACATAATAAACATTACATTAAAAAAATATATATATGAGAACCAGCATACCTTGTTTGCTGGATCACTCTGTAATAAGCACTTGTTGATATTCAGAACCTTGTCATAAAAGCCAGGAGCATGCAATCCCAAAGCATATCCCTTGGTTTCATCACATTCCTGTCCTAAGAGTTCTTCAGGCACCCACTTCTTGGTGCCAAAGGAGAACTCCATCTACATGACCACAAAAAATGAACTCCATCACTTAAAACCACATTATCCAAAACTTCATAATTAATCTCAGTGTTCCAATTGTATAAAGTTTGCACCAATAAGTAAGAACATGATCAATATCGAAACTTTCAAGATATACATGATCAAGAAACAGATTAAACAACCAGTAACCAAACAATCACAAGCTAAAAATAAATTAGATCATCCACAAATATCAGATGTGTAGATACATCACAACATAATGTTGCACTGAGGGCTACTTATCAGCTGACCTTATTCCGATAATGGAACTGAATATCACAAGGAACAATAGGCTTCATGATGCCATCATATTCAGAGTCTTTATCTGAAAACTTGCCAACATGTACAATCAACTCTCGCACCTGTTGCTCCTTCGCCCTAACCTGAGCTTCATACAACAGGTCCTGTGTTTTACAACCTCCACAATGTGATGCAAATTCACATGGTGCTTCCACATTATCCCAGTGAGGAGTTATTGTCTTCAATTTCTTCACCTGCGCTCGATGCAATACACCACCACAACAATCATAAGCGACTTAAATCAACTCCAAAATTTAGTCAGTCCATTTACACAAAATACTAAGTTAACTTAACAGGACAAATATACTTCAGAATCACTACCCTTTCAATGCACCATCAACAACTTTAAGCCGGACAAATATCACCTGGTCTCTCATCAAATAAGTTTAACGAGCACTATTGAATGTGCGAATACACAATTGTAGAAAATAATTTGGAAAGAAAGTTGTAAAACGAATTAACACGTAGCTGGCCTCCAATAGAGTACACACTTTAGCCATCGAAATCACTCGACTAAGAAAAAGAATAAACAAATAAAATTCCACTCAAGTATCAGTGAATCCACTCGTCAAACAGATAAAACGCGTACTAGCATTCCAAAAAAAAAGCAAAAGGCAGTTCTAGCCGAGAACAATAAGCACTAAATAAGCAACAACCTCTGCGTAATTATCCTTCTTCCGAGTTACGCGTCCGATGAACTTTTCTCCAGGCAATGCGCGGTCGCACATGACGATGAAGCCCGTGTCGGCGACCTTACACAGGCCCTTACCTTTAAAAGCTAAGCTCTCGCACACAAGCTCCAGCGTCTGGCCTCGCTTCGGGTAATACGACGGCGAATTCTTATCCTTGCTCGTTCTCGCAGGAGGTTCAGGCGGTGCAGCTGTAGTTGTGAGTTCTTCCGAGTGTTCGATTGGTGAAGAGGCAGCGAGTATCGAGAGCGGGCGAGCTCTTCGTCCTAGGTTCCGAAGCCATGGGCGCGGGTGGAGGAGGCGGACGCCGCCAGCTGGAGCAGCTGCCATGGATTGGGGTATTATTAACGTCTAATACCCGGGTTTGTTGTTTGATAAAACCGGCGGCAAAAAAACAAATGGATGAGAAACTGAAAGGGCATTCATGGAATGCTCAATCAGTTTGAACTAAACAGCTTGAGAGGTTATATTGGCTTATTTATATTTTTATTAAAAAAAATTAAAAAATTGCACGTTTATCACTTACAAAAAATATAGTTGGTCGCCAGTTGGGCTGACGACTGACTATTAAAATTTTTTTTTGGCCGGCGACCGTAGGCCAAAAAAAAATTACATATATTTTTATATATCATGTGTATATATATATATACACACACATCCCAATACCAGCACAATTTCAAACTAAAAATAGAGCATACAAAAATAATGCTTAAATTTAAATTACAATAGAACACACACAAATTTTGAGTGTATATATATTATTACGTATAGTGGAATTTGCAGTAGGTGTATATATTCAAAATTTGTGCCAGAAACAGGTGTATACACAAATTTGAGTATGAAATTTGAGTGTATAAAATTTTTATACACTAAAAAGTTACGAAATTTCGTATACACTCAAAATTTTGTATACACAAATTTACGAAAATAAGTGTATACACACAACAAGTGTATACCCACAAATTTCATACACTTCAAATTTAAAATATATATACACACTCAAAAATTTAAATTTTGTAAGGTATAAGTTACAATAGTACACACATAATTTACAATTTTTATATGGGCGTGGGGAAGTGTACAAAAATAATATTTGATATTAAATTTAATTAGTAACATATAGTTTGTAATTCCATGTATCAAATGAGGGATACAGTTAAATTGATTTCTTTTCGTTCTTTCTTTCTTTCATCTTTCCTTTTTTTTTTTTTTTTTTTTGTTTGGAAATATGATGTGTTAGTCTACTTGTGGGATTTTTGTCATGCCAATAATCCTAGGATTTTTTTCTTTCTTTCTATAAGCCACTGGTGGAGCCTGCATATTTCATTTCAAGCATATAAACACATAGAAAGACTAGCAATTACAATAGTATTATAGATGAAGCCCAGTTTTTTTACCAGGTAATCCTTGCTACTCAGAGATACAATGATCCTCAAAATCCATCACAAAACTTGAAAGATTTTCTGACCTGCTAATTCATATGGCTTTTACTTGATTTTGAGTTTGTGACATCTAACTAGATGTTTGGTTTTCTAAGAGCTCATAAATCATCCCGCATCTCAGTCCTTCGCTTGGCCTGCAAAGCAAGCCGAGCGTCTCTTTCCCGTTCAAATTCTCGGTAATCAGCACGCTGCAAGAAGGAAACCTTGTCCAGATATTGATTTGAACTTTTCTTGTATGCATCTAGTTCATCTTCCATGCCTTTATTTTCTTCCTTGAACTCGCCCCAGTCCTTCTTTGTCTTATCGAGCACGCTCAGTCTAGGTTTCTTTTTTATCTGTTCTAGAACAGCATCAACAGCAGAAGTGGTACCTGCTGCACCTTTACCTTTCTCAGCTGCCTCTTTAGATGCAGCATCAACAAGCTTCTTCACTTCAATTTCCTCACCAGCAAAATCTCGAACTTCTGTGATCTGCCAAATTAACAAGAAATGACCAAATGACTAGGTCAATGCTCTGCACAAGTTAAACACTTAGAACGCAACTATCAAAGAATGCATGAAAAAACCTCAGATCTTATGGAGGTGCCGCCATATTGCATTGACATCGTCAGAAAAGTATACAAGTAAATGATTTTGGAAGTTCAAGCAGAACTTGGGAAGCACATAAAGTGAGGCAAAAATCAATGGCAAGAGGGTTAATTTTGACAGGAACTCAAAACAAGAAAAAGAGTTAATGCCAAAAATTCTATAAACCCATAAGTTCTCTGATTAAACGACAAAATGGAGGGCATCCATTCATCCAATGACTTTTATCGTGTATGATTCTCCATGCAATATGGTGGGGGCTTTGGTAACTCCTAACATAAAAGATCTAGGGAGCATTATGCACGTATTCATACTAGTCGAACAACAAACCTCAACTTTCCCCCTTCCTGCATTGGCAGCAGCGGCAGCAGCAGCAGCATCTTTAACTGCTGAAAGAGCAGCGGCAGCAAGTTTTTTGGCATCTTCACTTGCGCCATTTTGACTGATGCTTGGACGCTTTTCTGGCACCCCTTTTTCAGGAGATGGTGTCTTCTTTAATCCCATACCCAAATAAGTCATCCAACCCTGAAAGAGGGGATGAGTGGTTCCTCACTGTCAAAGTTTAGCTTCAGGTAAACATTAAACATATCCGTATACTTTACTAAAGAGTGAGTGGTTCCTCACTGTTGATGATTTACTCCCAGGATTTTTTTGACGAGACTTGTTTGCAGCTGAACTCTGGTTTGCCAAAATGGATTTCAGAGTTTTGGCAGAAACTCCTTTATTCATTTGTTGCCACACAGCATCTACACGAGCTTTTCTCTCTATCATCAGAAACATGGCATACAGATCAAGAGTTCATCTTTAAAGGGCTTTGATACTAACACAAACAATAAATCCTGCAGCCAAACCACCAAAAGGGTAGAATACTGGAGCAGAACACAAAGTTGAGACTAAGGAACCCAACAAAACTAACCTATTTCTTCAGGCTGAGCCTGTGAGGTGGGAGCATGAACATCTTCTTGCAAGGACTCTGCTCCACCCCCATCCATCTTTTCTGCACTTCCTGAAACAAAAGTCAGAAAATTTATCTAAGTGATAATTGAACTGAACCAAACTTCCGGACAACCTCAATTTGCAGGCAATGCAGCATCTCAGGAGTGCTTGCACAATAAATAATGCTAACACAATAGAACGAAAAAACAAAATTCTGGCTCGCCTTTGTTATCTCTTGAATTATTTATCCTTGGAACTTAAATTATAAAGGAAAGATGATAATCCTAAAAAGATTTCAGAAGAAACCCAAAAACCCCTGAACAATTCCCCATACTCAAGAACATGATCCAAACTTACAATTTTATCATTGTCAGGAAAAAGAGGCTGTGATTATAGTTAGGTGCCATTTATCAAAGCCAAACCAGGAAAAAAGATTTTAAAAAAAAAAGAAAAAGAAAAAAAAAGTCACCTGAAAATAAAACTAGCTTAAAATTCTGTAAATGTATCTCAGCTATCTTGGCTACAACTTTCAAAACAATTAAATTCCCGAAACCCCAAGCCTACAGTTAGCTTGTGAATGTACATCTTTTGACTACCCAAAGATCAAAATAGCAATACATCAATATCCAGGCATTAATTACATAGCAGTAAATACGGATGAGAAAAAGTTCAAAGCCAAAACGATTCAGAACTGGCAAGCGACCGCAAAAGAACCCATTGTTCAAGATTTCCCTTTTAATGGGAAGAAAACAAGTAGATTGCAGACAGAATCGTGGAATGTCCGAAACTCAATCTCCCAGCCTGAAAGATGGATTTATCCGAAATAAAACGCTGCCCCAAACTCAGATAAAGCTTGCAATCGAATAAAGAGGAAACGGAGAAGGGAGAGTTTCAACGGACGTACCGATGCAAACACTGGACATAGGGTTCGAATCCGCCATGGCTGAAGGAAGAAGAAATCTGTAGAGTATCTACCCGCAGCGTAGCTTTGCTTTGTTTCAGATTTTAGACCTTTTTATGTACAAACTTTATTTTAATATCATAATAATATATGAATTCTTTTAAATATTAATGGAAGACCCGAAACCTTATAAAGCCCGACCCACCTAATTTGACGCAAATTAATTTTACAATCTGTGTTTCTATTTTTAATTTTTAATAAAAGAATATGTATTTTTAATTTTATATAAATATTTATATAAAGATAAGAATACATTTGGATTAGTTAAAGATTTTGAATTTGGATTATTCAATAACAATATGCATAAATAAACATGTTTGTGAATAAGTATCTTTTAAATTAAACTAATAAAAATATTTGGAAACATAATATGATAAAAAATTTCTTAAATTAAATTAGAATAAGTTAAAAGTTGTAAATTATTTTACAAAGAATTTATTACAACTTAAGGATTTTTTGTAGATAAGTTAAATTTTCTTATATTTTTTACTAGCTATTTTTGCATATTTTGAAATGCTCTTAAATTTAAAAGTAATTTGTTAATTTTACAAAATATATGGTGTATTGTCAACTCTGTTACCAAGTATTTTCATATCATTTTTTTGGAGAAAAATATACGCATTTTTAGGCATTTGAATATGTATAATTAATATACAAAACTTATCACGGCACTTGAGCAAAATAACCATTTAAAGTTTTGTTAACCTCATAGTCACGAGCTCTCAACTTCACTGACAAACCTAAATCTCAATCACAGACCATAATTTTTAATGACATTCATATTACAATGAATCGCCACTTGTATTTACTTATATAGTAGGTTGAAAGTAGATAAGAATAATTACATTTACACTCCATAATCTATGATCTATTTGTTGAACCATCCCTATTTTTAAAAAATTAAACATACACCCCTAAAAATATTAACACCATTACATAAACTACACCTGCTTTTCGACTGTCGGAAGTAATTCCTGTAATTATACAAAAAGTGGTGTGGTTTGTGCAAATCATGCATAGATCGAGGGTGTAAATATAATTATTCCAATTAGATAACTGATGGGGCATGAGTATCATCAACCTATTGATCGGAAGTACAAACCAACTCGAAGTTGATGACAAATTGAGATGAAATACTATTGTATACATAAATTTGATGATAATTTAATACGAATTTTTAAGGCTTTGAATGAACAAAAAGGCCTAAATTTTTGTTCATCCATTTTACGACAACATGTACCACCAACACATCTTCAATGCGAATCTACTGAATCTACAAGTTAAACATGTTCTGAGATGAGTTTCGTCCGTAAAGACAGTCCAATTCTTCATACAATCTACTCATCATACCCTCAGCAGTTCGACATCAATATATCACACCCGACTGACAAGGGTCGTCGTTGCTCAAATAACCATTGGAAGATGTTGATTACATATGCAGTGACAATGACTACCAGAGAGATTTTCCGAGACAAAACTCCTGGGATCTCATTAGTCGGGCTTTAATAATACATGTCGAGGTGGATGAGCGAACAACATGATATCAATATATATACGAATGCTGCACTTGTTACAGTTGATAGCATGATGGCTGAGGGAATATTTCCCAGGTTTTATCAACACCATCAGTAATAATGCACATTTCAGCAAATCTGCAAGCCAGATCTGCAACGTGAAATGATAAATGAACAAACTGTGTAAAGCTAAATAATGCTGCCTATTTACCTGAAATGTACTTGCCAATAAACAAGAAGCAGAGGTTACCACTTAGTATTGGAAAATCCTTCATATATTTTTAGAAGTAAAGACTTCTTGATGCAATTGAAGCCCTGCAATTGGAAAAAGCAGGCATCATGACTGAAAGCCTGATTTCACAACCCAAAGTCCGGAATTTGGAATACTAGTAGAGAATTTACCAAGCTTGCCGACATCTGACAGCCTCTTGACGAACAATTCGCTTAGGATCATCAAGTGCCTTGGATATGGCTCGCAAAACCTAACATTGTAAAATGAACTGAAAACTTGACAAACACATACAAAAATCTGCACGAGAGACACAACCCAAATTCTACAAAATGACTTGGGGTTATTCAGTTAGAATCTCGATCAGGTTTATTCGGTTGCATGATATGGAAGCCATAGATGTCACTATTTTTTCGCATAGCTGTCGAATATCATCTTACAAGCTTGATTGGTGCAGCATTGAGCAAGGATATCAATAACAAAAAGCGCAATAAAACACATTATTCAAGAACATTCTTACCTTGGTTCTCAAAGGATAAACTCTTGCATGGGGAAGTTCAGACACAGCAACAAGGCATTGAATTGCTGTTTCTCGAATTGCCTGAAAAGATGAAGTGACATTTCCACTACCTGATATCAGAAATTCTCAAGCCTAACCAAATTATTTGCTTGCTTAAATGTACAAAATACTTCGGGAAAAATACACAGTTTGGGAATTAAATGTAAAAAGAATCATCAGTAAGACAGAACAAAGTCGAGTTTAAATTAAAAAGTGGAATGAACGAACTGACATTGAAAAAAGTTGATAAAGCATTACAGGTCCAGATAGTTAGAAGAGTATCCAATATCAGGTAAAGGAGCATGTCCTAGTGAAGCAGATTACAGTTTGGATAGCCTCCCAAGAGCAAACACATTTTATTCTCCTGCTATTCTATTAGTAAATTATGAGCAATTCAATCTGTTTTTTAAAGCTACCTCCGCCAGATATAATGGCCTGCCATGTTGGAACTCCAAATCATTATATTAATGCTCATCAAAAGCGTTGTTTCCTATTGGCACTTCTGAACTGATTATTGACAGAAGATTAGGAGCATAAATTCAAATAAACATTGCCTCATGCCAGAATGAATCTAAGCTAAATACAAAATCAAGCATACTTATTTCTGTTATATCCTGGCCCTATTCAGGATACCAAATATCAGATCTATTTGTATTATTTTCAGGATACTAAATGGGGTCTCAGATACAAGTGCATTCTTTAAGAGTTTACATTGAAGTCCAATATGGTCCCTCTCATTCATTCAGACAATTGTTGAAGTTCAGTCCCGAAATCATAAATTCAAAAGTTAACTTTGCTTCTCTAAATGCAGGGCAAGATTACTGATTTGATGATCCAATACCTATGAATTGCAAATGAAAATCAGTAATTGTCAATACTCGTTCAGTTTCTTCCCTTCTTCCTTATTCTGCCTAAAAGCTAAAAGGAAAGCAAGGATAACATAGGAAAAGTAAAACCAAATCATAACAAAAACGATTCCACTTCATTATCCCAACCCTCTGGTCAGAAGGACGATAAAATGAGGGAAATATAGACAGAGTTGGAAAGAGAACAAGTGAAGGACCATTACCACTTTAAGGTGCCATGATGTCAAAATGACTAAGACACTGAAGTTAGAGAATAAAATTCAAACTCCACTACTCCAGTTATCTACTAGTTAGCAAAAATAATTACACTACTTCACCACATGTTCACACACGAATAGTGACAGAGAAGAGGAAGTTTGCAGCAGCTGAGGAAGAATGCTTATACCATCATGTGCGGGTAGGCAGTTAGTTCAATGAGTTGGTTGACAATGCTGGATGCATTTTCTACTCCAGCTTCTCGTCCTGTAGCACAAGCTCAGAAAAATTAGAGTAAATCACCAACACAACAGGAAAGCATTTCAACCATAATTATGAACACCGCAATAGAAAAAGGGCCTTCAGAATTTTCGCTCTGACATTGAGTATTGACTTTATTTTTATAACAGGAACCAGAGAGATCCTTTCATCTATGTCTTTTTTCTTAAAATCATTTAGTTGACGAACTCAACTAAACCCCAACTTCTTTTAAACTGCCAAACCTCAACAACAGTACTGCAAATTCCCAAAATCTTGTTTTTATTCTGATCAAATATACTCTAAACTCTAGGAAGAAAAATTCATCATTCATCAATTCAACCATAGCTTGTTACTTCTTTAATCCACAACACTCATGCCATGGCAAGTAAAGGACGACATCAAGGAGAGGCTGAGAGGCCACTGAGAGACTGATAAATGGCAATCATTGCTGTGGCAACTGTGTTTAGAAGAATAAACGAGCATTTTCTTTTGATAATTCAGTTAGTTTCATCAAAGTTTAGGTCACAAAATAGTTCTTTCACACTTGGCATGTCTTGTGGTAGTTAAAAGGTATAAGAAACACAAAGACAATAATTGTCACACAGTGCGAAACACAAATGAGACTTTAGATCCCTAAAAAACACAGCATTATTGATGCTAATAATGCAACTGAAAGGTCTACAAAAGACTCACAAAAACCCAGTCCACAAAGAAAATCAATAAAGTATTTAACGTAGAACTATACAAGAACAGCTCTAATCACATTCCTCCAAGAAGCACGCACTTGAATATTAATAGAACTTGTGTTAACCAAAGGCACTTCTACGTTCTAATAATACCTCCAACTTCCCAACTTAGTAATGTATGGTCAAGAATATATTTGGACAATTACCAAAATATTTTTGCAATATGCAACAGCACCTGAGATGGCACATATGCACACCTTCCCGATAGTAATAACGAACTCACATGCCCTCGTTAATGCCATATTGAAAGATCATAATCTTGTTGAAGAAAAAGATAGTAGAAGTAAAGCTTGCTGCCTTTCTCACCATTTTTATCCAGTAATATTCCAGATATGACAAGCAAGACATTGTAGATAATTTCCTTGTCTGATACATCCTTGTTCAGCATGGACAAGCAATCCAATAATATCGGGAGCAGCTGCATCAAAGGCCATTTGTCTCAAGAAAGTTGCTTGGTTAAGAAAATATCACGTCGGATACCAGAATATTTGACAAGATACTTTCAACTATTTTGGCTAACCTTCTTGGCTTCTCCAAGAATAGCAGACAGGGGAGTATCAGAGACAACATGTGCAAAGGCTCTATATAGCATAGATCTGAAAACAGATATAGGAAGAGATCAAGACAAAGAAAGATATATATGGGCACTGAGTTTGAGTAAATCTAAAGATCTACTTAGCATTTGCAACCACCGGATAATGAAGAGCTTGGCATCATTGTGGCATATTGCATATTCAGTATCTCTTCTACATTTCAGTATCCATAGAGCCTAGAGGTGTCTCTTCTGGTCATCTTTTCTAGATCTTCCATCAGTTCTAGTTACAATTGATCTCATTCTTATGCACAACCCAACTCAGTTGAACAAACGATGTTCAGAGGACCAAAAATAAAGACTCCATAAAGTTACAACAACCCACTGTGTACAAATATGTGATCCTAGCCAATGTTCAGTTCGCCTTACTTCATTTGATCAAAGCAAAATAAGTAACTCATTTACTTTTGAATTAAGTCGAAATATATGGTGTGGCAAACCGATCAGTTATCATGTTACAAATTGCAAAATTGTTAGATCAGCAGTTAGCCTCTTTAAACATTTTGTGTCAATTATTCAAATAACCATACATGTAAATGATTTGAACCAAATGTTTTTTAAAATAGGAACAAACACCACCCAGATGGAGCTTTTAAATAATACTTGGAAGCCACATTCTTTGCTCAAGAATGAGAAAAGTACGGCAGCAGTTTGCTGCAAAAATTTAAACAGATGGTGACCCACAAAGATCAGGGTAGATTCCTTAAATTATCACAATGAAATTTTTTTAAAAGGAATACTTGTAGGAGTGATTTTGATACTCACCTCGCATATGATGATTCGGATTTTACTACCAAAGACAACAAAATTGGCATGATAGTACTGAAAAAGCGTTGCTTGTAGAGTGGTCGTATAGTTGCATGATACATTCGATTCAGACATTCTCCTGAATCACTCATAATGATACGAAATGCATCTGCTGCACATTTCATTAGCTGATGCACGCCTTCCTCATCTAAAACTTTGACCAGATTCTGGAACTGTTTCGGGACACCAGCTTCACAATCCAGCGTCAAGAAACTCAACAAAGTCATTGTTATATCTTTTACCTTCTCATGACCCCTCATAAGCAATCCTTTACCAATCCAGGCTAATCCAATAACAGTGTTGATCTCTAATTGTATTCTTGAGGTATTGAGCCTTAAACTACTGATATTAACCCCACTGCCATCATTTCCAGAAGTACTATCATAGCGGCAAGTCCCTATAAAACTATAAAGTATCATATCCAACGCCTCATTCAGACTCAACCTTCTAGATGATTCGATTTCTTTGGTTTCCAAAGGTAGCTTGTTAACTAAAGAACCCAGTGCATGAGCTGATGGAACATGACCATTGAGAAGGCTTGTTATGAACAGCTGCAATATCATTTTTCCATTTGGGATCCCTGTTTGAGGACGGAGGGCTATAACAACTGAAGCAAGTAATGAAGTAAGCCATTCATATCTACCAAAAGAATTGCCATAGTTTTGAGTTTGCTGCAACCCTTCCTCTTTGAGTATAGAACTTCCAGATTTAAATCCCACAGACCCAAAAACAGTACTTGAAAAGAGAACTCCTGAAGCTTTATCGATAATTATCTCCTGGCTTTGCTCCGAACAACTAGCAACAGCCTTCTTCATTGCAGTCATTGTTGCACCAAGAAGATCCTGATAACATATCTTGTCATCAGAGAAAATCCAGCTTAACTAGTTGCATAATACATTGAGATAAAATAAGCTGGACAATCAATAATCTGATTGCGACTTACACTTGCAAATTCCGGAGGACTGAGGTTTAAGGACCTAATATTTTCAATCTTGTCCCAGATGCTAAGAGCAAAATTTAGCGGAACTTCCTCAGAACCTCCAATCTCAAGAAACCTGGGCCCATGTCAAGAAATACTTCCAATGAATAGTTGGAAATAAGATTGAAAGGAAATTAAGAGTTCTAACCAAAACAATCAGAATCATCATTATAAGAGTTAACTGGAGAAGATGGGACAAAGAAACCATAACAAAACTGTGTATGAATTGTCCTCTGGCTAGCATAAAGGAAATGACAGTTCAAAATTCAGATAGTGTTTATGTCAGGACAAGAAGCTTGTGCTGGTTTTATACATTGATTGAGGAGTGAGAAAATACACAAATCTAGGCCCAAAACTGAAGAGCTTAAGCTTAGACCTTCAAGTCTGATGCATCTTTAACAAGGTCGGCATCTTATTGTTGGTTCTTGCATGGATTTCCATTTGTATTGGCCTACCCATAAGGAGGCAGGATCCACAGTTGGCAATAGATACTTCTTCTCTCCATACAATTACTTTTAAGTTTAATGCATATATTCCAGTGTATATTTCTATTCTGCACTTTTCATTAGTTCTATAATATAGATGAGCTCTAAAATTTTCAGAATGGTCCTAAACTTAAGAACCAATTGAGGATAATGGGTTTCCATAACACCAGTTCAGCTGGAACCACCTGTCTTGTACCTAGCTATTATCATTTTACCAAAAACTGGGGCGTAGAAAGCTTCAAGTATGCTCCCCATACGAACTAGGAAAATACTCCCTCATCAGCAGTTGCCATAAGTAACAAACTTGATGCAAACCAACAATGGAGATACTCATCTAATAAAAGAGTTAAACCAGCATGAACTAATTTGGAGAGAATGCGAAACAAGAGAAGATGATGCAGATGGAAAAAAGACCTGGTACCATGTCAAATAGGCTGAAGTTACACTAAAGTGCCAATTGAACTTTCTTAAATCTGTATCAGAAGTTCACAAGGGACTACTAAGAGACATTATTGCTCACCTATATAGTCTTAATACAATTTAGGTGACCGCCGTTTTATGGACACAAATTACCGATACGACAAATCCACAGAAGACATCAACAAAGATCAAGAATAGAAAACCCTACTGGAGCTCAAGCAACATCATCTGCAGATTCATGGACCCTTTTCTAAATTATAACATTGAACGGAAAAATAAGACTTAATCAGAAAAACTCAAAATAAAGTCCATAGATGTGATTGAAACTCAAATATTACATAAGTTACTCACTAGAATCAATATTCTCAGTAAGCAGAGAAATAACTCCAATAACACTATTAGTTCCATTTTATTTTAGATAGTAAAACACGTAACTGGACAAATTCAGTTGATGGCTAACAATGAAAGAGTTACAGAGAAGAAACTATGATTAAACATGACTTGATGATAATTCGTGAGGATTATAGGTGTATGCATATGGTTGAACATTAAAGTCAAACTCATTACTCGACCTAAGGTTTTGTTTAATGTTCGGAGGTAGGATCAGTTGCCAAATAGAGGAATTCCTGTAGAAAACCCCATTTGTTGTTTATGAAAAAATATTTAAAAGATATGATAAGCTGGTCAAGCTGTCAGTAAGATGTCCGGGCTAGATGAGATTAAAAACCTTAATTCACATGAAGCCAATATGGTCAAGTAACAAAAACCCAGACAAAAATTTAATAACAGGAACCAGTTTTGCAGATTGTGTAAGCTTCAGACTAAATTGAGATTACAAATTTTAAGTACTAAAGACTAAATGAAAATTGCACAATCTTAAAAGGGCTGTAGAAATCTAATACTGAAAATTCTGCCTGCTATAGATGCCTGACTCAAATAAAAAAAGAGGTAGAGAATAGACAGAAAAAATAGTAAACAAATACTCAAATGATGGAAGAAAACGAATACACAAAATTTGCTTACCAGGGAAGCACCTTTTGAGAATAAGTATCAAGAAGCTTGACTGTCAGTTCAACAGACTTGTGATTCCCATGATCCTGTATGGTTGTATGGTTCAATTTGCATCAGTAAAGTATCGGGCTAAACAAAATTATACAAGGCTATAAATAAAACAAAACAGAACAGAAGACAAGAGATGAAAGAGAGTGTAAACAGTTGCCTAAACTGACTAAAAAGTATAAGGAACCCACATGTCCTCATAGCTCAAATTTGAATCATAGTGCAAACTACATTCGTGGTGATGTAATTTTTAAAGAAAGGATGACAAATATCCACCACATATATAGAAACAACCCTGACAAGTGGGACTCACACAAAATGATATTGTTATGTATTGCATTTCCTCTGCAAAGACACATGATATTCGGTTATATCAAATAAGTATTTTCACCTAATGTTCATAGGATCCAAGTAGAATACATACAAAAACTGCAGAGAAATGGGTATCAATAGCCTCATCCAACCCTTGGACAACTCTCAGCATAAAATCCTTCCTCGTAGCTCCTATTTCGAAAGCTGCTTGCAATCTGAGCGATAAAGGTATAGCTGAATCAAGACAAGATATTAGGGAAACAATCTTTTCCACGACAGCACTCTCAAAGCTTGCAGCTCTCTCAGGGTTGAGGCATTTATCACTAGAGAAACCAATCTCTACTAATGCCTTCAGTGCCGATGTCCACAAGAATGTCTTATTGCTATCAGAAGTAATGATTGACACGAGCTCCAAGAAAATATTGTCATTTATGGACTTGGATACTGGGGTGAAGCTTCCAGGAAATGTAGCCAGAATTTGCAAGCCCTTAACTGCAGTTATTCACGATAACCATACAAGGAGAAGCCAGTTTAGCTGAAACAAATATACTTGTGATATTAATCCCAGCATATGCTGTTCAATCATTTCTTAAACATATATGATTAGTGACTGGTAAACTCAAAAGACGAGAGCACAAACTTGATAAAGAACGACAAAAAGAAAACCAAAGAGATGTACAAGTGCAAACACTACCAAAGACATGCTTAGGAAAAAATGATAAGATGGCTTTCATTTTATAATAGTCCATTAAATTGGCATGAACAGGTTACTTAATATTATGTGTTCATCTGTTTTATTTTAACTTTTTTCTTTTATGGTCATCTAAAATTTTAATTGTCTAATGAGAGCCCTCATGATGTCAAGTACAGGCAAACAGGATTAAGATTTCGAACGCCCTTCCAAACTAGACACACTTTACAATTTGAAAAGTCATAAAATGTCAACTTGAAATTAGCCTGCTTGCAGACAAATATTTAAAGGAAAGGGATGGAAAAAAAGAGAAAGAAACAGGAACCTAGATTCAAGCAATCTAGAAGTTGTGACATCTGCTGAACCGCTCAATATGGTTTTTGGCTGAATTGTCAGATCTCAGGCAGATACAAGGTCTTATACACATGATGTCACATGAAAGTATAGTAGACAATGCACAGAAATTTAGGCTATAGACAGACATTCAGTTCCAGGAAATTGCGCTTCAGATAATTTTTCTCAGAAATTCATGTTTGTTTAGCAGACCCAAGAATACTCTCAAATTTCATTTCCCATCCATTATTCATCTATACAAAACCCTAAACCTTACAATTTCTCAATGCTATGGAAAATCAAGCATCAACATCAGGCAGTCATTATTCTTTTGTCCCTTAAGAAACAACCAATCAAGCACAAATCTCAAATAATTTGACAATTCTCTAAACATACTTATTCTCAATTTTCCTCCAAAATTTAATTTTTGGGAAAGAGCTCCTGTCCAATCACAGCCTTATCATCCAGGCTATCCAGTGATTCCCCATTTTCTTTAACTTGGACCAACCGATTGAAGCTCATTTTCAGAAAGCATCATGATCAAAGCCGGTTAGAAGAAAAAGGAGACACAATTACAATTCACACGACCGAAAGGCTAAGCTTTGGGCGTATGGATCCGTCACCCTCTGCACCGGACAAACAATAAATGGAGTCCCCTTGAATTTAATATTTCATTGTCAACTCAATTTATCAAATTAGGGGGATGGATGATACTAATGGGAATATGAACCATTATCCATTTAAATCACTAAAAAGATTAAGTGAGAAGAGCATAAACAAGCAGAGCAAACCTAACATATTTTCAAGAAAAGCAGTGACGTCAGTCAGAGAGATAACTAACCTCCAAAGTAAACGTAAGCATTTTGTTCATTATCAGCATCATTTGATCTTAACATGGAAACGAAGGCCTTTACAAGTGATTCAGAGAAACTGCTAAGCATTGAACACCATCTCTGATGAGAAAAATCATGGACCGATGTGCAGTTGTAAAGGGACACGGTCAAATTTTTGCATGCAGCAATAAGTTCTATGCAGATATAAAGGGGTCCAAATTTAAATTTGGCCGGAGAAAAACATTCTTCATCTGGATAGCTATTCTGAGATGGTTGTGCAACTGAAAGGCCCAAACCATCCATGAGGAGTGGAAAGAAACTCTCGAAGACCTTATTGCACAATGCAGCCGAGGCTTTAGCACAAGTGGACAGAATATGACCAACTGCATGTAATCTCTGTTTGACTTGTAAAGGAATATCATCAAACCCCTTGTACTGATTCAGGGAGCTCAGAAACGTCTTTATGTCATTGTCACCTATAATTAAACTAATAAAATCTCCACATTGTCGAATAACTTCCTGCAGAAGTACAAAAGCGTGTGTCATAACATCACTCTCCTGAAAATTCATTCTGCTCATCGATTCAGGGTCCATGGATAGCGTAGATTGAGGTGAAAGATATGCAATATCTTTTAGAGAAGACCAGAGAGCATCAGCATGTTTTGCCATCCTTTCTGGTCCATATTTTCCCGTGCAATAGCTAAGGTACTTAAATGACTCCACCTGCAAGCAACATATAGTTCTTCCAATAACCCAAATATAAAGAATCATCATTTAGGAGGAGAAACAAAATTCCAACGGATTGGCACCAACCTTAGCTGATGGCAGAGAAGACGACAGTTTTTCAAGCAGCAACGGGATAGAAAATGGTTCAAAAAGAGGTGTAGAAGCAAATGCCAGCTGAAAGACATCAAATAGAAGTAAGAATCTAAAAGCAAATATCATTCTCTAAATTGATAGGGATCAGTGATTTACAGATGCTAATATGCTAAGCATCACATGCATCATCACATTTGCAACTCCTATGTCTAATGTTTTCCATTTAACTATATGTCTTAACAATTCTTAATCACTGACGTTCAGAGAATCCCAGGTAATTAGATTGAAAAGGCAATTTATCTGTGCAGACAAGCTGCAATGACGTTCAGTTGTCAATCAACTCAAAAATTTCAGGAATCTATTTGCACAAAGTTGATCCAGAAATGAATACATGCAGCAAATGAGGTAGTAAAATGGCAGTGCCATCAGAAATCAAGAAGTATTGTTATTTACTTCTGCATTCAAAGCCATACATAAGAAAGAGGTCAGAAAGGGCCATTTGTACATGTTCTACAAAGGTATAGCAAGGAACCACGCCTATTCAAGAGCAGCATTTTTAAATCGAGCTTAGAATTTATTTTTTAACATACATGAAGCAATTACATACCATTAATGCCCTTGAGAGCTCCTCTCTCTTCACATCATCATCCTCACCTTTTGGCTGCACAAATGAAATAAAAATTATTTGACGAGTACAAACTGGTAACAGTTAAGGAAAAGAAACCAGCCCTTTCCTAGTGTACAAAAATCCGCTGTGGTCGTCAAGAACCATAGCTGAAGTCACATAATCAACTTAAAATTCCTAGAATCAGATCATGAATAAAAAAATTTACAATATAACTGAGTGCAGTACTAACTCCACAAGGATGTCTCCACTATATATTTTATCCTCCACTTAAAAATATCTCCTGTATCTATCTGGGTCAGTCGCATGTATCTTTTGTTTTTTTAACTATGAGATACAAGATAATCTTTAAACTACAACAATCCAAATTCTTCAGAAATACCTCACTCCATGTAATTTTAGGTTAATTCTTGCTTCCTTACCACCAGCACCTGTCCAATCATCTTAAATATTTCAAGCTTTCTCTTAATGTGCCACAACCATCTTTGCAATATGTCATAAACTTAATCAAATCATACTCCAAATTTATCTAGGATATAATGTGCACCGCTTAATGCAATAAGAGTTATCACCACAGATACAAAAGTATAAGAACCGAAATGCAGAACAGAACAAGAGCAGAGTTAAGAGGCCTCACATGTGTAAAATGGATGGGAAAGTAACAGCCTAAAATTTCGAACAGATCTTCAGCAAAATTTGCTAAAGGCCCAGAAGGACTGGGATATAATCGTGCAAGACTTTCCACTATACGAAATACGAGCAATAAGCAGTGAGGATCTTTTTCTCCATCAATAGCTTCACAGATTCCATACACAAGGTTATCACCCTACAAAAAACAGACAGATGTAGAGAGAGAGAACAGTCTTAAGATCTTCATTAACAAAGAAACATGACTCATACAAATTAACTTAAATCCTTAGGAAAAAGATATAAAAGAGGCAAATGGTGTAATAGAATTACCAGTCCACAAAGAAAAGAAAAGGGTAATTCACACAAACCCAATCGACCAAGCAGCATGTTTCAGTTCAGAATTTGATTCAGCATCATTGCCAACCAAAAAAGGAGCTAGAAGTTGAGGAAAAAGAGGATAAATTTTAAACAGAGATTACCCAATCAAACATATAGATCAGATGTTCTATGACATCATTCAAGGCCTTATTTTTGTCAGACAACTGGGGATATCTTGTGTAACCGGACATCATTATACTGTTTTAACTTACAAGCTTCCAGAACTATCACCATCTTAACTTTTAAATTGGAGCTTAATAAAAATCACACTTGAATTGTGGTGAGTTGAGGAACATATATTACTTGAGAAGAAGAGGAATTTGGTTATTAGGATTCAGAATACTTGCAAGGCCATAGGGTAACTATCGAAAGCAATGCAAAGATACTAAAGAATACGCACAAAGAGTTGGGGAAAAATCAGTTCACATCCATACTTTTTCCTCCTCAGAACAACTTAAATAATAGATGCTAAAAGAATCGCAAGGTATGCACTGGGCAGCAGCTTCTGGTGAAAACTTAGGTCGAGTCCCTTTTCCATACTTCAGCGATTTTAAGCAAAAGCCACAAGAGGATACAGGGTAACCACTTAAAATACTTTTAAAACAATTCATTCTGATTATTTGGTAAGTCCATATATGGGTAATGGAAAGTGAAAACCACCAATAAGAATAGATGGAGAAAAGCAAAATTAGGTTACCAAATCCGCCATTGCACCAGAGTAGCGATCTAATAAGCATTCCATGAGTTGAAAGCTGAGCTGCAAAGAATTGAAAACATGATAACAGAGTTATCAAATATAGTTAGCACAAGAAATAAAGGGCGTAGTGCCACATGGAATGTACCAGGATTTACCTTCCTATCATGTTGCCCCAAGGACTGCACCTGCAGATTTTGGAGGTAAGATTGAGCAACAGCCCTTGCCTCACTATCAGTTACTATTCCAACATCACTTTTTCTCCTCAATAATGCCAAGCAACCGACAATTGCACCTCGTAATGCTTTCCAATCTGCCTGATATACATAATATATTATCTGTCTTTTATAATGATAGAATTAAAGCTCAGTGCACCAATTATTTAAACAAAAATATAAAGGTAAAATAGCACTCAAGTTGAGCAGTAAATTCTTGATGAACCATAAGGCTTTATTACATAGAGTGAAACACTGATTAAGAACTCAGATATCAATTCAAGGCCTCTTAAAAGGTTCAAGCAGATAGAAAAGCAGGCAAATTCTCTTATGCAGGTGTCACCAAAGACCTTGGGCTTGGAAAATGGCTGTGTGGAACATTGGAAAGTTAATATTAGTGCCAAGAGGATCTTGATCAGGAGTATTTCCAAATTCACAAATAATTATCATAAACTAACATGACAAGAAAATAAGGCGCCAGTAGATTTAAATTGTAGGGTCATTCCACATGGAGTGATTGTAATGTACTTACCCCATTTTTATAGCTCACATGATATTTATATGATGAATGACATAGTTATTCTGATGCATATTGCATGAGAGCAGTATATGCTTCGTTACCCACATTAGGGTAGACCAGACAAGTGAGCAGTCAAGTAATGCATAACAAGGAAAGGTCTTTCCAGTTCGCTTAGCTTCCTGGACTTTCACTTGCACATTATTTCATGAGACCCAAAACCCTTCTTTTCAAATGATAAATCCTTTGAGCAAGCACTGACTACTGACATGCAGTCCTCAGTAGAAAAATCCAAAAATATGTCTAATTCCTTTAGCAGTGTCGAACCAGCACCATGGCTTCTGAGGTACCTCTCATGATACAATCATGCACTGATAACATTCCATGACCCAACTTATAATGTCATGATCTCTCTACATTTATATTTCTTATTTTAAGTATTCCTTACTCATTTGATGTATTGATATCATTAAGATCACCTATACATATCTAAACAAAAACATACATGTAGACTGATGTCATGACTACAATGAACGATTTCAAAAGAACTAATCAAGATAGAAGCAAACAACATATCAAATAGACAAAAAAAATAAAATGAAAATTTTCTCAAAGAGGCAATGATGAATAAAATATTCAATTACAAAAGTAAAGAGCAAGACTGAGCAGGTAGATCAACTTTTTCCATATAATTGTCTACTCACCAGTCTTTCTGTGAAGAATCCTATTAGACTATGTATTGAAGTACTATCCAAGGGCTTCAATGTTAGTTGTGCCAAAAGTTCGCCAAGGAGGAGGATTCCTGAATGATAGCATGTAGTAAGTCAGTCTTCAGAAATATTAATCTGTGTGATAACTGATAACTTCATATCAGTGCAGGAGCCCAGAAAAGAGACAACTTAATTCTGTTAATAAATCAACACCCAGGTTCATCTGCCACCAAAAACATGAAATACTGCTTATCCTCATTCACATTTGTATCTTTAAGTGAGACCAAAATCGAGGGGACAATCACGAAAAATATATGCTAAATTAATGATTATTATAGACTTTTTCCTCTCCAGAAATATCTCCTATCAACATAAACCAGAACTGCCAAACCCAAATACTAGGCAAAATTCACTGGCTTCCATAGTGGCAGGAGATACCTCCCAAGCTGCCACATAAAGTGGCCCGGCTTGAAAATATAAAACATATGGCACAAGCTCAGAAAATCATCACATAGCCAAGCACAACATCTGGCGTGAGTACAACTGAAAAACTTCAACGGCAATACAAAGACAACATTACCTCTAGAGCGAATAATGCTATCAGTGGTAGTCAAATACATCTCCATTTCCCTCACCTGTATACATGGCAATAACATTCACCCTCATCATTGTAAATTTCCTTTTTCTTTTTTCCAAAAGAAGTAGAAGAATAGATCAAAATAATCATTGAAAACACATTATACAGTTAGAACGAATGGACAAAAAGAAAGACGTACAAGTGCCTCCAGAGTTAACAAATCATTCTTCAACAAAGTGGCAACCGCGTCAACACTCGCAGCCTGTAATTCAAATTCACAGCATAAACTACTCATGCAAGACGTGGATAGTTCCAATACAGCATAATTTGGCAAATGACAACTTGGCCAGTAACAAAGAACAGGAACTTGCAAAAAGGTGGAAGAAACATCTTCAGACTCATTCTGCAATCAATCGAAAAATCACGAAGAGTGTACCTGCTGCGACGGAGTAGCGGAGGAGCTGACGTACAATTCGACGTGCTGGATCCATTGAATCGAATCGGCCATTGTTCTACTGTGTGCGTGCAGTAGCAGAACCGGGAAGTTGAGGTTTAAGGGTTTTCTTTTGCCGGGGCCCGGGATGGGGTTTTAAGAGTTTTTTTTTTTATCTTTATTTTCACTTCCACAATTTTGATTTTAATTTGGTTTTATTATTGTTTATTTTTTTTCTTCATTTTCATTGTAAAGAGTTAGATGGAACTAAATTAACGTAATTGTCTCAAGTAAAGAATTTAGGCCTTTGATTGCTTGTGTTTTCATCCTATCTCATCTCATCTAAATTTGGTTGAGATGTGATATTTTTTTAAGCCTAAATCACAATAAGTATTCATGAGATTTAACATAATTGTAAATAGTTCTCATTATTTAAAAAATTATCCATACTCTCGATATTTGATGAAATTATGCAATACTTTGATGAATATTTGGAAATGCCCAATTTGCAATTATGTCTTTTTTTTGTAAGGTTAAAAATTGGTAGAAAAATGGTAACGATGTGAAATTTCCTTTTTGTCCTTATAGTCCATTTAGAAAATTTAAAATTAACTAAAACAATTTCATCGTACACAAGAACATTTTGATTCATTTTACACAAAAAAATGAATGAAAATCTAACGAAACGAGCTAGTTATTGAACGAACGTTAAAAATCATGGAGGTGTTGTGACTTCCTAAATAACAAGAGGGTATTTATAATTATATCAAATATTAAGATAACTCGTTGTAATTATATATTTTTTTTATTACTATGTGGCTGGATGTGAGATAAAAGTGTAATTATGTACAATGTGTTGGATAAAAAAATAGAAAAAAAAAGTCTAATGATTATATCTGAAACGATATGTTTCTTATTTTTGTAAGTAGTGAAATACATTTGAGATTTTTCTTTTATCAAATTTAAAAAGTATTCTACAACCAAACACTACATTGACTTGGTCCAATGAAGGTACAACCAATCAGACATTCGTTTTATTTTGAAGAAAATTTTATATAATTTTGTGACTTATGTGTGCTATGTGACCAATTTGGTCATTTTTTTATAACAACCAATTTGATCATACCTTCTCATATGTTTTTTCCTACACTCACTTCAAATACGTGGATTCTCTTACTTCCGCCAAATGCTCCATTATTTCCCACACCCCCACAACCTTGCCCATCTCTACCTATTCGCCGTCTCTCACCCGCTGAAATGCAACAACCTCGACCACAAGATCTCTGTTTCAAATGTGATGAAAATATAACCCAACCACTAGTGCTAATTCCATCCTTAGTTTGATAGTGCTCCCATTTCCACCTTTCTCCTGCCACTTATCTCGGCCGGCAGTCCTCCAAAATCTTATGCCTTATCAGTTGTTATACATGACCACCCCATTTTTATTCTCATCCATTCCGGGAGTACCCACAACATCATCCAACCACAGGTTGGTGACTTCCCATGATTATCTATATTAGTAATGCCACGTATTTGAGTTATGTAGGCAACGCAAATACTTAGCCTACCAAGGTCAGTGCTCAGAGGTGCCCCTAACTATTCATAATCATGGCTTTTCTGTTTCTCTTATGGTACTTCTTATCCAAGGTGTTCATGTCGTCTTAGGAGCTTAATAGCATATTCAAGGCATGGGGTTTTATCACGATGCCTGTGTCCAATTGATAGGGACACAAGTCGTCAAAGAAACGTCTCCATTCCCCAGCTCAAATGTCTCGTTTACTCCAAATAGGCTCGTTTAATGTCATTAATGACTTATTATTTCAGCCTTAATGGTGATTCAATGCTGCATTAAAGATGGTGGTGGTGGTGTGCCTATGTAAAGGCTGCCATGAGCACTTTACCAACATACCAATATCAATTTTGCACACCTCTCAGAAGTCTTATTACTAGCCAACTGTCATGGCTTATAGCATTGTAGTTTACTTTCTTTTTTGTTGTTGTAATTTTAGAACTTGGTCCAGGTTATGAAAATTGATTTTACTCGGACCTGTTTATATGTTATTATCTAGTTCTAAGTTACGGTAGCAATTCTGATATAATCCTGAATATTGTGTGTAAGAGTCGATATGATCATGTACTCGTGTAAAAATAAGAATCGAGAATTTCATATTTTCCAAAAAGAAATATATTTAATTATGAAAAAAGTGCACGATAAAATTTAACTACCGTATTAGCTCCTCCTCACATGCGCAATATACCCGCTCCACAATTATTTTTTCTTACGAACTTTTCTTTCTTTCTTATTCCTCACAACAACTTTGTTTCTTTTCACAAATTTCCCATTTCTCATTATCTCACACCCCACAATTCTTTTTATATGCTCACGGAGATCGCGTGCAGTGGTGACGATTAGTTGATTTAAAATAAAACGATGTGGAAATTATCTGTACTAAAAGTGACCTGCAGATGGAGGACACATCATTAAGTTTTAGTTATTCATATCTTACAACCATATGGTTACAACATATGCATCATCTCCAAAGTCCTCCAAACCAGGTCACTAAGGTGAAGTTTTGGCATGATCAGGTTTTGCCTGTCAAAACTGCAGATTTTGTACCAGCTTTGTGCAGCCCTCAGATTCTTACTAATGACACTGAATCATGCATCGAGGACCTCGTCCAACCGGTCAAGAAATCCTTTCTGAGCAGTCTTTTGAAGAATAGACCCATTGAAACGGATACCATGAGTGGATGCTGCTTCAAATTTTGTCCACAGTTCCTTCTTCAAGGTGTTCTCCCCTGGATGTTTTCCCATTCGGAAACTGCTCATAGGCTCCTTAATCATAGGAGTGCTTTCATCTAAATCAAGTTTACAGCTAATATCTGCTGAGACAGTGAAACAAACAACTTTAATCAGAGATTCAGATCGTTATAAGTCAATAGTAAAAATACTGAAAGATAAGAACCTTGTTGGTGAGTTTTCATGGTTATGCCAGAGTCACCTTGGTAATGGCTTTCGTCCACTAAGGACAAGTCCTTTCGCTGAGTATGGAGTGCAGTAGTTTTTGGCAGCAAGCAATTACCCGCAAGATTTGTCAGCAATTTCTCATCTGAAGGCTCCATTATAACACAGGTCTTAGGAGGTGAAACAATCCAATTTGGTGAATCTTCTGCCACCGTTCTGTTTCCAAACTTGTTTAGTTTTATTCCAAAAAGCTCAGGATACTTCACCTTTAGATCATCTGAAGTTTGACTGCTGGAAGATTCAGAATCTATGGACTCGCTAGAATTGTGAACTCCAGTAGGATAAGGTGTAGATTTATGGACCCTCTGATTTTTCTTCCTGGAGAACTCAGACACCGGCTCAAGCAATATGCAAGACTTAGGTGGCGACATTTTCAAGCATGGAGTCGTGATAAACATAGAGCAATTTGTTTTTGAATAGTTTTCTGGAGAAGCACACTTGGTATCTACATCCAAAACCTTGTTCCGAGGTGGCTTTGCTGATATGCTTTCTGGCAGATCATTACCTAAGTTTCCAACTGAATCAAAAAGAGATACTGGGTGGGGGATATCATCAGATTTAACCTTGTCAAATGCAGGGATGGATGATGCCTGACATTTGGATGAAAAGGCCTTTGATTGAGGCAGTGGTGTGAGTAGAAACAATTGCCTACCACCTTCGGTATTGCATTCAGCCCGCCAGGAAACCAGGGGTGATGGAGAGACGAGTGACTCCCACTTGGTTTGTTCAGGGCTTTCTGTGACATCATTTGTACTTTCTTTAGGTACATAAACTACAGTGCTTTCCATTGATTGTTCTGGCTTATTCTCAGGCCCCGTAGATTGACTGGAAAGTGCCTTTTGAAATCTGGGAACCCAGGGCTGCAGAATCATACATTCAAAACTTGAAATATTTTAAAGTGAGGAATGTATCACAAAACAAAAGAATCAAACAGATGATCAACCTTCAATGAAGTTTGCATATCAGACAAGACATCTGCAAATTGTCTAATTTCCTTCCTCCCTTTATTGCTCGTCAGCTGGATTGCTTGGACAACCAGTTCATCAACCTGTCAGCGAATGAGTTGAAGAAGTAAATACTGTATCTTCACCAATAAGATGGCCATGAAGTAAGCAATTTGTAAGCAGGGCACAGAAAGAGAGGGAAGTGTATATTTGGACTTATTTATAAGTTGGCACAATAGACTCCAATTTGGATTAATCATTTCTATAAGACAAGAACAAATGTGAACTTCGTGGATCTCTGTCCATGAAAGTCTCGCTCGTATTCCCACTCCATGGGCCTGGATGAAACAGCACCACCATATTTTGTGGGTTATCAAGTTATTATTATTTTAATGCGGGATCACATATGCTAATTTTTGTCGTAACATGATCTCTTCCCCCTCAAAGTTCTCTTTTGCTCCTTAAAATCCCCATCATTGAACAATATCTCTACCTAATTTTTGTAATCCAAACACATTGAATTGTAGTATTATTCAAACAGTTGCTCATTTCTTGAATTCCAGAGGATCAACTACACACTAAATCAGTTTAAATTAGGCATGTTAAAACCCAATTCCTGATATCAAAACAAACAAAACAAGACATGTACACCCAGTAGGTTGAACAAACAAAGTAATTCAGCCATGCGTTGAAGGTTCGGGCTTCAGCCACTCAAAAACTCTGAAACCCTTATCTCTAACCACTTTGCTAATAAAATTGCAACCTATGACAGAAACAAAATTCCAGGAACCGAAAGTAAAGCGTTTATAAAAAGTATCTCATTGCACCTCTGTTTGGTTCGTAGTCCTAACAATGACTTAAAACCTGAATTAAGAAACTGTTAAAGAATTTCCTGATTAATGGTGAGCCAATTTCCATATAGAAAGTGTCCACTTAACAAAATTAAGCCAAGTCAGAACACAAAAATCGGATGAAGGCTGACACTTATAATCAGAGAATCATCAAATTACCAAATAAAATTGAACACACAAAACCCTGGATCTTAAAAACAGTACAAACAAAGTAGAACGAATCAGAAAGTAAACTCCGCTTCATTCAAATGATTTTTCACAGTGGATAGTCCATTACCTGCCGTAAGAGGGAGGAGAGATCCGAGTGCGCGAGGAGGAGGCGATCGAGCGAATCGTCTCCCGTCGTATCCCCGTTTTCTTCGATTTTCTTGAAAATATTGGCAGACTTGATATCAGTTTTTGCATTCGAAACGTCTCGGAGTGTCTTCCTCGTCGATTTCGACCTCATTCTTGATTTCGTTGCGTTGGTGTTCTTCGGCATCGTCTTCTGCTTCTCTCTGCGTGCCTTAGTGTGTGCGTTTGAATTCCTCCCCAAACGCGGGGTTGTTATACTACAGCCCTGTGGTTTTTTTATTTCATTTTCGGGTCATACAGTTTAGATTAATATCATTTTAGCCCCACAAAAATTATTCCTATATTTTGTGATGAACCTTTTCTCTTCAACTTTTTTATAAGCGAATTGATTACAAATATATTAAATATTTTATAAATAATTAATACATACTGCCATAATATGCTAATAACTAACATTAAATAGATCAATACCACATCTTAATGTAATTTAAACTCATGAATTTATAATTATAAGATCTCAACTTTACTTATTAGACTGTGTCATTGATATTTACTTTTATGTCAGCTTGACAATTGTAAAAATCAGCTTGAAGGCATCTAATTGATTGGGTTAATGCAAAATTCTTTTTGCAATCATAGTTTTTCAATTAAAAATTAAATCTTTTCTTTTTAGACAAAATGAAAAAACAAATTACATGCTACAACCTGGGGACGATTGTGCCTGCCACATAAATGTTAGGTTTTTATAACTGATTTGCCATCACAAAAAAATCATGACCCTACGTTAAATTTAACACGCATATTAGGATATATATGTTTAATTTCGCCAAACATCTTGGTAAAGATTTAAAACCGACATTATGTATTTAACTTTAACCATTATGCCATAATTTTCGGATGAAATAAAGTACACAATAAAAATTTAAACTAAAATATGAATAAAGGGAAAGAATGTCTAGACTTTATACTAATCGCCTTACGAGGTAAAAAATACAATAAATCATTGTAATTGGCCTTTTTCTTGGGCAAATAGTGTGAAAAATATTTGCACAAATCAGATTCTGTCCCACTCAATCAAAATATATATTTTAAATATTATTAAATTATTAATTAATTAGTTAACATCCCGTGCTAGGGTATAGGAGAATTGTATTTTAAAAAAAATAAGTAAATAAAATTATAAATAATTTACTTTTAAATTATTTTACGAACTATTCATCTAGAAAGACGAGTGAATCTTGTGGACAAAAATAAATAATGGTATATTTATCTAACTTTAAATATGAAATAAACGATAATATGTTTAGTGACATATTATATCAATTATCGTTGTGACATGTTGTCCTGCGTATATATAATAAATTACGTTTTAAAATACATCATAAACAATAATAAAATATATAAATTAATATATTATGTTATTTTTTTAAAAACCCAACTCAATAATATTACCAAAACAACAAAAAATAATACAATTATGTCACAAATCGTCGTTTATGAGTGAAAATGGCTTTCATTGTATAGATGTTATGGTGGTGAGCCGAATCTGGCCGCCTTCACGTCCAAATAAACAACAACAAAAAGACAAAGAGAAAGAAATGGAAAAACAGATAAGGAAGAAAAATAAAAGAAAATCTTCTCAACTTTCTGCATGATTGCCTTTGCATGTCCACTACTATACCTATCACCATCACCATCACCAACTCAGTTAACAATTCTTGTGAAATACTCAGGAAAAATTCAAGAAAATTAATCGTTTTTCTTCAAGCGCAGCAAGAATGCCTGCAAATTTAAGCTTCTTCGCTGAAACCAAGATCCAACATCAGAGGAACTATGGCGGAGTTGTTTTTCCGGCCGTGCTATCTCCGGCGGCAGTGCAATCTCATAAACCGTCTGTTTTGATGGCGGCAGTTAAGGAGCAGAAGCCATGGCTGGACTCTCTTCTCCATACGCACGGGGCTATTCTGTTTCGTGGGTTTGATTCTTTAGCTACTGCGTCGGACTTCAACGACGTCGTCGAAGCGTTTGGGTACGAGGAGCTGCCGTACGTCGGCGGCGCCGCTCCGAGGACTAACGTTGTTGGCCGGGTTTTTACTGCTAATGAGTCCCCGCCGGATCAGAAAATCCCTTTTCATCATGAAATGGCTCAGGTTTCTTTCTTGCTTCTGTGACTCTTAATTTTGGGGTTCTTTCGTAATTGGAATCAAAATTGGTAACTCTAGGTTTTATTGTTGGCAGTTTCTGATTTTAGCGCTTAGATTTTTTGATGCCGCATCTGATCATAGGGTTTCATTGTTCTGAGCTTGATTTTGTCAGTTTTGTGAAATGTGAAATAGTTGTTCTTGTAATTCTATTTCCTCTTCTGGATTGGCTATCTACGTATTATCAGAGAGTTCTTGGTGTGCACTTGATACACAGTAGAACTCAAGGTTGACAGCTTAATATGTGAAATTGGATAGTTATACTTACTGGCTGAACAATCAAAAATGTTAATTGAGAATATAATAGTCCAGTCTAAGAGAAATTTCTTAACCGGTTAGTTCATAGATTGCCATTCCGATTTAAATATAATTTGAGTTTTGCCCCCTCCTCGATGTAGTTTACAGTTATGCTGCTATTTGCTCTGTTGTGGATGCCTACGAAGATGATTTAGTTGGTTCAATAAACAATCTTTTGAGTTTTACCAGCTTATGTTCAGCTCACGTATTGGTAAATAGAGCATTCTTTTAGTTAGTTTAAAGCACCCCTTCAAGGACAGTCTTATTTGTTAATTTAGTTGGAATTCAAATTCTTGATACTATATGTAAGATTCATAAGTTGGAGTACAACTAATTATGTTTTTACCAGGTTCCCGAGTACCCTTCCAAGTTGTTTTTCTTTTGTGAAGTGGAACCTGCAGATGGGGGAGAAACTCCAATTGTTCTCAGTCATGTTGTATATGAGAGAATGAAAGACAAGTATCCGGACTTTGTCGAGAAATTAGAGAAGCACGGACTGATATATACTCGGGTTTTGGGAGAAGAAGATGACCCTTCTTCCCCGATAGGGCGTGGCTGGAAATCTACATTCTTGACGAAAGATAAGAGTGTGGCTGAGGAGAGGTTTGTGACCTGCACCTCTCATTCTTACAAACCAATTCATTTTATTGTTCCGTGCTACTGCTGCATATATGAATTCTTGTGCTTTTGTTCAGTGACCCCATATCGATAATTTTTTCAATTAGTCTTGCTGTTCTACTCGTTTTCATGGGGAGGGTTTGGATTTTGAAGATAGTTAATTTCACATTGTTATGCATCATAGTTTGCTGTTTCAGGCTTCAATGTCGGCACATTGTCCTGGGAGTTCAATCAGTTAATAAACCCTTTCTTGATAGTAAATCATGGTTTCTAGTAGTAAGTATAATATTGCACTGCAGCTGTTCAACTGGAATTCCTCCTGCTAAAAACCCTGGAAATGCAAACAAACTTTAGCTCTGTCTACATTCATCTTATTGATCATAACTTGATGAAACTCGTATGTTATAACCTACATTCGCAATTGCTTATTTTCCAAACTTTGTCCATCTAACAGAGCTGCTAAGTTAAACATGAAGCTGGAATGGACAGAGGACGGTGTGAAAACAATAATGGGGCCAATCCCAGCTATTAAATATGACGAAACAAGGCGTCGCAAGATTTGGTTCAACAGCATGGTGGCTGCCTATACTGGCTGGGAAGATGCACGAAATGATCCCAAAAAGGCAGTAACATTCGGGGATGGAAACCCTTTGCCAGGTGATATCATCTACGATTGTCTAAAAATCCTAGAAGAGGAAAGTGTCGCCATTCCATGGCAGAAAGGCGATGTATTGTTGATTGATAATCTCGCTGTTCTTCACTCTCGAAGACCATTCACCCCTCCTCGCCGGATATTAGCTTCTCTTTGCAAGTAAGAGAAGTGTGGTTTCTGCTAGGTGAACATTTGTTAAGTGTTTGGCATACAAGTTGATGTAAATGGTTTTGTGGATTTAGTACATGCCTTTCATATTTATGCAGCTTGGCCATTTCTTAAGTTCTGATGTTGAGTTTGTAATTGTGATAACATTGTGAAAGAATCATCTGAAAAAGAGTAGAAACATTATGCACATAATTGCCAATACAACACCTGGATGCGCCAATAACAATCAGATGCAGGTTCATATCTTGAATACTCAATAGTTTATCAAAATTTTTGTGCAGAGTGAGTTTGATAAAATGAGCCGGAAGAAAGAGATTATATACACACATAGTAAACAGAGAAAGAAGCTTCAGAAAAATGTAAATACACAGTTTTTGCAGCAGTATTAGAAGATTCACCGTTGAACAGAGAAAAGTTTCCTATCTTCCTTGAACGAGTCCGCTGAATACTTGGCTGTTCCCAGCAAGAGTTGCTTCCCACTCCACTGAGGATAACAGGATCTGCGAAAGTGATATCACTACTTGCTTCATGTCCGGTCTCAAAATGGGATCGTCGTCCACACATTGCTTTGCCAACATAGCCATCTGGATGCGAGCAAGATAGTTTATACGAAGCCAAAGGCTGCTAAATGGTATCTTGTCTGAAGCTCAAGTACGAGGAGAACTTACCTTGAAAAGACAGTCATGAGGATACAAATCCATCAAATTAGGATCAATGTGATCTTTCAAACTCGACATAGTCATGGAGTCAGGTGAATTCCTCAGAGCTGCCACCATCTGAAAATTCAGCATTATCAGTGTAATTGTGAACTCAAGCAACATCAAACAAAGAACATTTTCAATAGTTTCTTTGTCCCAACTCTGAAAAAGTTATTTCTTGAAAGATAAATGATCTGGTAAGTCAGTGATTCAACCCGACTTACAATCGACACTAGTGACCGCCTTTCAGCACTTCTTGTCATGGCCTCCTTTCCCGATACCATCTCGAATAGTACCACCCCAAATGCATAAACATCACTTTTACTCGTGGCCAAACCGTCCCTCAAGTATCTAGAAACCAGAGATTGGAATCATTAAGAAACCGATGAGGGAAATTGCCCGTTACAGCAAGTACTCATAGCTTTACTTACTCTGGAGCTAGATAACCATATGTCCCGACAACTCTGGTGACAGACTCTTCCCCATCATTGGTTGCCATGACGAGTTTTGCCAGACCAAAGTCTGATATCTGAATAAGTAAAAGAAGCGATCAAATGTAGTTAATGAACATGTGGGCTGTTGACATACACTTGAGGCAGGACAACACAAACCTTTGCTCTGAAGCTGCCGTCTAGTAGAATATTGCTTGTCTTGATATCTCGATGCACGTAATGAGGTTTCGTGTGCTCGTGTATATATTCCAGGCCTCTAGCAGCATCAAGTGCTATTTGAACCCTCGTGATCCAGGACAGTGATGTATGACCTATGAAGAGATATTTCAGTGTAATTGAGCAGAACCAGAGTGCAAAACTATAACAATATATTCGATAAATGATTACGCTGTTATCGAGCTACCTTAACTATAGATTCCACTTGAGCTGAAAAACGACAATGCCAGCACTCAGAAAAGAACATGCAGCCCACATGTGACCAAATGTATAATGTAGATTTTAAGGAGTTCATTATTTTCTTATTACCAATTTGAGAGGAACAGCTATTCCAAGGAGCACTTAGAACGTGTTCTATCATAAGCCCGCGAGAAAAAAACTCAACAAATAACCGGTTACATTGCATCATGACTAGGGGAAATCAAATTAAAGAAGCTTTATTTTCGATGATGGAGAACTTCACGTAAAATCATTAAGCGGGGCCATATTATTTCGTAATCATAATTGGATGAAGGTAAACTGCACGCTACTAATTCATAAGAATAGGAGCTTACCTTTGCTCTGTGGATCATGCAAGTGATTTCTGAGGGAACCCTTTTGAGCAAATTCATATATGAGAAACAGTTCATCGCCGCTGGCTGCATAACCAATCAATTCTACCTTTTACAAAATCAAAAATATAGAATTAGTCAACATTCTAATTCAGAAACATCATTTTATCTTTAGAACCATAGGACCTAGCGTCAACAGGATTAGCATTACCAAATTTGTATGATGAACTTTGCAAAGAACTTTCATCTCTGCCGTAAATTCTTTAGTTTTTGTAGCAGTCATCTTCTTAATGGCAACTTCCTGAAATTTCATGCAGACATATGAAGCTTCAGAAAAGTTATTCGACAAATAGTACTAGGCATCAGCAAACTCAAAAAGCTGTAGACCTGGTCTCGGAGGAGGCCATAATACACTGAGCCATATGTTCCATGCCCCAAAAGATTAGAATCAGAGAACCCATCGGTTGAAGATAGAATTTCTTCGTATGTGAAGACTACAGGCTTCTCCACGTCAAAGACATCCGTCCCTATAACTGCAGGAAAACACGGCAGGTAAAACAAACAAAGAAATATTATCAGAAGCTTAGAAAAGTATTATAATCATCAATGGAACTGGAATTAACTAGCAAACTTGAGATTATTCTGCAGGTGTAGAGACATTGCATTTACGAAAAATATATTTATATTTTCAGACCTGTAGGAATGTTCATCTGGCGGTTACTAGATTCACCATGAGGGTGGTGGTCCCAATCCCCAGATTTGCAACATATGGACCGCCTCGAAGCACAGCAGAAACTTGTGTTTCGGAGAATGTGAAATTTATGTGAAATCTTTCCATCAGAATCTTTAGCTTGACTTCCTTGGGATCGGGATCCTTTGAGACAAACAAAGACAAGTACCACCACAAGAATAAGAGCCAAACCAGCAGCTAGACTCCCGAAGATCCACCAATAAGGTACGTGAGTCTTGTGATTCATCTGATCTTCTGCCAAAAATACAAAACGATATGCTTAGAAAGAAGTGAAGGGATTATCGAGTCGAACCTTGACAGCTATTCAAAAATACAATTTACTTCGACGTAGAAAGATACGAGATGAGTAGGAAATGCAATCTTTCAACTAATCATGCTGCAATATTTAATTCATCTTTCACATCTGTGTTGATTCCAATGAATGATAGAGGAGATGACGATCATATACGGGAGGCTGTCAAAGAACTTCACAAAACGTCAAGCGCGTGAGAAATGGAAAATTTACATACCTACAAAGTTTTCGACAGATGGAGCTGGGGCAGGAGCTGGAACTGTGTCATTCTTTACTGGATAAGGCTCACCAGGAACTGAAACGTGGAACAAATGAAATGAAAAATGGTGACAAAAATAGAGAAAATTCAGGTAATATAGAAACAACTTTTACCTAGACTTGCTCATTGTACTATCGAAAAACTAGCACAGGCAACTAACAGATAATACAATCATCACTACATTAGGAAGTTCTGATATCTCATCAGCAACGTCATGTCATTCTGGTTTTGGCGCGGCCTGCCTATTTAGATTCAGTTCAGGAATCTAAGAAACTCGATTCTAGGAATATCACCGACTAAGCACCACCTACTGGGCTTACCAGCATGACTCAAGTTATGCCCTGACGTAATGACAGCCCTGACCATTTCTTTCACTTCCGAAAACAATTAATTCGAGATAGTCTTCACACCTTAATAAATGTGAATACCTAACCGTGGATAACGAATGAGGAAAACATAACTTGAAAGAAATGAGGTGCCAAAATCACCTTATGGGGACGGCTTAACCACATAATCCAAGATTATCACAGTACAATCTAAAGCACATATCACGATAATAGCTCTCCTCAAGCCTGGTTTCAAGGGCCGATGGCCTTCGTCATGTCTTAAACTCGTAAACACTAGTCTATAACATGAATAATGTTATACCAAATACGCAATAATTTCCTCCCACAGTAAGGTAACAACCAACTCCTACAACCAGGATCAGACAACAGAACTAAATACACAGGATATCACGATACAGGCACCCAATGCCTCTTTTACCATTCGATTTCCCCGTGTCTTGGAAAAATAGTTCTTGGTCAAGTTTCTTCCTAAAAATGAAACTTTGACTTGGATGTGCCACCAAAGAATCCCACATCATACAATGATAAAACAGAACTTCATGCACATCCTATTCCACAACCTTGCTTGTTTCAACTGTTGTAGTTTACCCATCTAGGTAAAAATACCAAAGCAAAATTTGAAAATATTCCAACATTTTAGAGTTTACAGTTACTATATTGTAGATATCAATAATAATAATAATCATAATAATCACTAACAAAGTTCTGGTCCAAATCCTAGTCTACATGATCATCAATTACTACAATATAAAATGTGACAACTTTTACTGTAATCTTGAAAAAGTCATTACCAAGTTCTTCTCTGGACATATTATATTAACTTCAACAGTGTCTGAAAAAACCAGATCCTAATGACACTTGAGAACAAAAGGCAAACATCAAAGTTCATCCAAAACCAATCAATCCACACACCAGAAATCATCAGAAAAAACAACCATTTAACTGCATCAAAACGAATTCAAACTCAACAACAAAGATAATCATACCAGAATTCATGGGTATGTAGTAGAGTTCCCCAAGAGTGAAATTATCAGAATTAGCAATCCCATTCACAGTCTCAATACTATCCATGCTCACCCCAAACCTGCTAGCTAAAGACTCAACACTGTCTCCATCTCTCATCACATAACTCATCAGATAATTCCACAGCCCACTTGAGCAGCCACACATGAGCCTCAATGACACCACAGCGCCTTTCTTGGCTGCCCTTGTGAAGTTTGAAGGAAAATAAGCCAACCCATCATACGAATCAATCACAAGATCATAAACAGACCCATTGTTTTTTCTCACAGTAAAAGTTGTATTTGTCAAGTATTTGCGAAGTCCTGAAGCACAAGAACAGTTCTTTCTGATGAAAACGTAGCCCCTGCCGCCGTTGCCCTCAACAGTTATATCTTCTTGCAACACATCAAACATGCTCTGGATCACCGGAAGGGTCTGCTCCGGCGAGGGTTTGAAGGCAAGAAAAGAGGTGCACAAGCGAGTTGTATCTGTACAATTGAGTGGAGCAACATATGCTTCAGCTTGAAACAGGAACAGGAGCTGCAGACAAAGAACTATCATGATTGAGGCTCTTTCAGAACCCATTGCAGCAAGAAAAACACAGGTGAAATTCACTAAGAAAAAAGATTCAATCCAGATGAACAGCTAAGAAGAACAAAAATCGGATCTTTTTTATGGGATTTTGAAGAAAAACGAATCTTTGATGAATTTTGACAAGAAGCAAAGCTCAATGAAAAGGGCATCTAAACTCTATTGTTTGATGGGGAGGAAGAATGGACTGGGAACAGAGCATTTCCTGTTCTGGGGTTGTTTCTTTTTTGCTGAAAATAGAGGACAGAGTGATTACTGACTGATAACTGCTATGGGGACAGTGAAAAAAAAGGAGAGAAAGCGACTGCCATTAGAGGCCAGGAGAGAGAAAGAAGAGAGAGAGAGAGAGGGAGGCACAAGTATCTTGCTCTTTTTTCTTCAATTTTTGTAAAGCACAAGTAACCTTGAGATTGTTGTTAAAGATTTGTTCACTTTTTGATTGAACTGCCATTTTCATTTGCATTCTGGTAATAAAATTAGTATTTGACTTAATACAAAAAGTAGCCCCATTTTCATTATTAGGACTGTTGTTATTACAGCTGGATTTGCTGGTTTAGTTAATGTGGTTTCTTTTAAGGTATATGATGATGTAATCTAACTTTCCCTGTACACATGATCTGATGATGAAATGACATGATCTGTAAATTAAAAGAGAATCATTAGAATAAACCCTTTTAAATTAATAATCATCTCTCATAAATAAAGTACAAAAAATCAAGAATATGACTAAAGTTATAGAGAATAATCAGAAAACTTATCCATAGTTGAGGTGCTTATAAGTTAAACTTTTTTACTTTTTAGGCCTAATTTGACCCATTTGTTACATAATTCATATGAGATAGTTGATTTCAAAAACTAATCTAATGTCAAGTGGTTTTGATAGAATTTAATTGGTATAATAGGTAATTTGACGAGAACTATTTTGGTGGGATATGAAACTACAAAGTATAGCTTGTATTAAATGTGATTTTGGTAGAATTTAATGTCGAATATGATTATGAAGAAAGGGTCAAACAATATAAATAAAAAAAATAAGTCAACCCTGGAAATACATATTTGATCTGCTCAATCGCAGAACCAAACGAGCACTTACATCATAAAACAATGTCCAATAATCAAGAAATTCATCTCAACAGATCTCTCTACCTATTCTTGAACTATTATACTTTTTTAGATAATTCCGATTCATGAAAAAAAAATTGAAGATTACAGTCATTACACGCATCTTAGACATTTATACACAACAATAATAATAATAATAATAATAATAATAATAATAATAATAATAATATAATGGAGAAAAAAATAATATTATTTCCAAGTAGAGCATGTGGATTATGGAATAAGAAGTTGCCCTTTTGCTTGGTAATAATTAATTTAGAAGTGGAAAGTGTTGGCTGGCTCAATTAATATTTCTTTTTCTTTTTTCCGAAAAAAGAAAAAGGAATTAGTTGTTTTTTTATATATTATAGGGAATGAATAAATTAGTAGTATAAAATATTTGTTTTTTATTTAATTGGTTGGCATTTTGGCAACGGAGTCTGGGGGGGCTGCTTTCGGGAAAAGGAAAGGCGCAAGTTGCGAAGATTGGGTCCCACACCTCTTTGCCGCGTTTTATATCTAGTAAAGTAAAACATCGGCGATTATTTCCCGATGAAAATGACTTCTCCGGTACTTTTACTTCCGTCAAAATCCTACGTATGTACTGCGTTGACTTGATTGTAAAATGTAATGTAAAAGTAACCGACACTAAATTCATATATATACTTTATTCTTGATAAATATGTTATTTTATGTTAAAATTTAATGAATTATAACAAGAAAAACAATAACTTTGTGAACAAATGAAACATACGTATAAATTAAATAGAATTCAATCAAACTTATATATATATAAGTGATCCAGGTCGCCTATTCGATCTCCCGTGTTCACTTTAGTTGGATATCCTCGAGTTCGATCTAGTAAGCCTCCCCAGATAAGTAACCTGAGAAGAAACAAACACGTGAGACTAGTCGGGAGTGTCCTCGGTGTAGACCCTTCGATGTAAAGTCAGACACTGGTCGAGATAGAAATATGACGAACTGGTAGAAATATCTGATCGAATATTACGCGAATAATTTACCTTAAATGCCGTGGGGCAGACATATTTATAGCACCAAGTGTCCGCACCTGGCGCGTGGTACGAACCGGGTCGCTGATCCGGGTCGGATCGCACAATCCGACCTATCCAAATTGCGCGCCGGTCCAGGGGTCTTCAAGTGATTTTGGGCCCCTTTTAGGGGTATTCCAATCTTTTTAATATGAATTGGGTTATACCCCCATCAATAAGTATGTTTTTTCTGAAAAAAAAAAATATAACTTCTATCATAGTTAATTATCATGATTAAAAATAAAAACTTGTGGTGAATGCATAAACGACGCTTCCGCAAATAGCCGTCGTTTTTATCCCGTGAGGAGCAATCCAACGATTTGGACTTGAAATTTTCTGTAAAAGATCCTCAATGTGTGCATGAGTGTATCGAATCTACGTGTTAAAAAAAAAAAAAAGAAAGAAATAATGCTTCTGCAAGTAAGGGAGCTGAAAACCATAACAAATATTTTGATCGTACTTAAAATTATAAAAATTATTAATTACTCATGCCTAAAATATAACTTTTCACATAGATTTATTTGATTGTATTAGAAAGTATTGATTCATTATGGTGTTTAAGTTGTGATCATATAAAATATAGGGAATAATCCTCTAGTCAAGCTGCATTTTTTATGGATAAATCATGTAATTTAATTTGCAAACTTATAATTGTGCATGTAAAAGAAGAAAAAAAAGTATGATAGTACGATAATTATATTAATTAGTGATAATAATAGTAAAGTTAAATTAGGACAAAAAGTGTAGGAGTACAAGTTTGAAGGGTAAGGGTGCACGTGCATTGGACACAACTATAAATCTGTCCAGTAAAGCAATTACAGGACAACACGTGGGACCAACACACATTAACTCTTCCCATCTCTATTATTTTCATTTTATTTTTATTTTTCTTTCCATTTTAACTCATATCATAATATTAACTATTGCTAGAAAACTACACACGAAAATAACGTAATTTATATATATATATATATGTATATATGTATTTTAAAAAATATGGTCTACTTTAATTTATAAAAATAAAAGAAAAATTATACTTACATAATAAAGAAGCAAAAATTCACAAGGTAAAGTATGTTTCGCAGTCACGATCATAAATACAATTAGACCTAACTGTATTTCTGCTGCAGAGCATCTTCAATATCTTAATATGTATCACTGAAAGAAATGCGGACATGTTATATATTCTTAGTATTTTCATATTTAAATAAGATTTATTATAATAAAAAAGTTGCAAGGTTGAATTTTTAAAAAAGTTAAAATTATAAGTAGTTCTGAAAGTGATAAAGAAATATTTATTCAAATTAAATATTTGAGTAAATACACAAGTATCCTCTATCATTACACCCCTTAACTACGTCGTATTTAGAGATAAGAGTTTACACAAATATTTTGACATACATTGCTCTATATATTTTGCAAATATTAAAGCTCTTACAATCATGTTACATAAATTGCATGTCATAATCACCTATTTATGGATGAATGCAAGAAGGGCAATTAGAACAGACTTAATCAGTGTTCCATTACAAGATATTATCATCTTGAAATTTGGTTTAGACAAATAGGGAATAACAACTCTTAAGACAACAAGTGTAGGGCCAATGCATGCATGTGCACTACTTCTCTTTCGGACCATAATTTAATTTATAAAATACGATGTAGTTAGTAAGGCATACATAAGATGATTATTAATTAATACTCCAAAAGACAGCGAATAATTACACATCATGTCATAAAATGTCACTTTATTCTCCGGCCAAATCATTGTAGAGTGGATTATGGTTGTATCATGCATGCCAAATTATTAACTTTAATTATTAATAATGATTGTACCATGTAAATTAAGGTAACAAGTAAACCCAATGAGCATAGTTATCTATATTAAACTAGGGTTTTGACGTGGACAAACATCTCATATTGGTTACACGAAGAGTTTGCGTGACTTATAATTCTCAGACCTCTTCTTCTAGGAAGACGCTCTAAATAAGACAAAATCGTGTGGCTCCTCTCTATGTGACTGAAGTCAAAGAGAACAATATCACGCTACGGGACTTGTTGTGCTAGCTAGGACTTCCTCCCTTATGGGGGGCGGTTTTTTAGGACGAATTCGTGGGGGTCGTACGAAGTCAGAACGGACAATGCCTCACACAATGGGGCATCGACTGAGTCGCAAATTGCATCATTTCCTACTATTGAAAGGTTTCTCATGGCAGGCTAGAAATTAAGCAAGATTTGTCGCGTATTGAGGTGAGAAAACCCTTCTCGTGAATTGATTAACAAATATGAGAGTCGATCAAGAACAAGAATGGTGCTGCTCATGATGCTCCCACGAGAGATATTGAGTGTGTTCTTATTTTACAGGAAATCTACTTATAATTACACAAAACATCTTGGAGATCGATGTAAATTCCTTTTTTTTATAAATGTTGTTAATATTTGGGAATTATTATTATTAAAATCTTATAAGTGGTTGAAACTTGATTTTATTGAGCAATTTGATGGCTTATTCAAATAAAGAAGCAAATTTAAGATATTTAATTCGAAAGCCCACATAGTAAATGTGGAATTACTTGGGCTTGTACATATCTCCATTGCAGGCTAATTGAATCTAACTATTAGGCCAATTATATGGGCCAATTCTTATGTAAATGAAGCCCACAGAAAATTTGGTCTGGCCCTTACTATTTGGTAACTCATTAAGATAGCCCAAAACTTATGGCCCAACTAGTACAGTTACCTCCCAAACTTTGTGCAGGAGAAGAGAAATACCTACATTTTCGAATTTAGATTTGAAAAATTCCATCTACTTTGTGGTTCATTTCTTAAACTCTTATTTTTTTAATTATTATTATTATTACTATTATTATTATGATGATGATGTTTTATTCACTTTAATTCAAAATTCAAATATCACGAAAGATTTTTATGTTTTTTTTTTAATCCTTTACAAAAACAAAAGACCTCTTAAACGTGTAAAGGGCGTTAAAGTTCGTAAAATCGAAACAAGGCCAAAGAAATCATAATTGATCTGGGTAAATGTCATAAACGACCCTTACATTTGTATTTAAAATTACTTTAAAATTCATTATTTTTACTTCTTGATTTTAGCATTCCATCGTGTTGATATTTACTTGTATTTGAATTTCTCTATGGATTTTTTTGATAAGTTACAGTTACTTCTCCTGATTTGGCATAATTAAAATTACGACAAGAAGCCTAAACTACAGGTGACTTGACTGTAATTTATCCATAATTTATTTTATTAAAAAAAATCCTAGATTCTTGAAAAATGTGAAAAATATGGCAAGTGAAGGGACGCATAAGCAAGGAAAAAGTGGCCGAATTAAAGGGGCAAATCTTGACATGCAATAATAAAAGTGGTTTAAATAAAGAAAAAACCCATGAGGAATATAAGCCATAGAATAGACCTAACTTTGTGTAATAATTGGGGGATTTAAGGAACCAACTTATCCTTTGTATTCTTTTATATATTTATGTCCTTAAAATAAGTGTGTTTGTGGGTAGTTGGGATCTCAAAGAATTGAATTCTCTCACTTGAAGCATTAATTCTTTCCTAGGGACCTTGAAAATTGAAACCCCAATTCCATTCCATTTCCTTTCCATCATGTCTAGATCATATCCTCCACCTTTTTTCTAAGGGAATTGGACCCCATTAAATCCATTCTCCTATTCATTTCAAGATCTTTTTTATTCTTTTCTTTTTATTTTAAGGGATAATTTTGTGGCCCTCCCTTTAAGTTTGGTGCAATTAATGTATATCTCATATGGTTTGACAAATTACATCTAGTACTCGTGACGTTTGTTTTCATCTAACAAATAACTTCCTTCATTAGTTAAAATTCTGAGTTTGTTGATATTAGTAAACACAATCAAATGAAAATCCATATTAACCCCTGTTGGATTTATTATTGACTTATTGCGAGTTAAACAATTATCTACTGACCAAACTACTCTTATAAAGGTGAACTGGTGAAAATATACATCCTCACATGCATTACCCTATAAAGATGTATAAGAGCGGTTTGATTAGAAAAAAGATTTATTTTGACCTGCAATAAGTCATTTGCAAGTCAATTGAGGGTAAATATAAAGTTCTATTGATTTTTTTTTTTGTTTTGCTAATATGAGCAAATTCAGTGATTTTTTATTAACGGAAGGATATATTTATTAGATCAAGTACTATAAGCCGATTGTTGCCAGCCCACAATACACCCCATCAAGTGGTAAGTTCTAACTCCTCGTATCATTTTAAACTAGCCCTATTGTCTTATAATATGCACAAGTAAAGTGGTGAGCTTTAAATTCTTAATGAGGTGGATCAAACATTATATATCGATCACTGCTAACACATAATACACTTATATAAATTCTGACAGTCTTCACATTTTTAATGAGGTTCAAACTCGTATCTTATTTAATTACTAGACCACTATGTTGATTGCGTTTTCGATGTTTTCTACTGAGTTTTACTTGTTCTTAATCATAACATTATTGGCACAAAAGGGGCATGGATCATTTTCATTGGTTGGGCATGGTACACTTTCCTTTGCTATATTCTTGATTATAGTTGAGAGATGAAAGGATCATCATCAAGACTTGGAAGAAGGTTCCATGATGGGGTCTTAGATTAGGTTGTCATTCTTAATTAAGTAAATAAATTAGTAATGATTAAGTCTACTTGCAAGTTATAAAAATGGAATATTAAGTGGTCCAAGAACACGTGTTTGCCCACAAGAACCAACTATTTTTCACTTAGGAATCATTCCTTTATTTCTGTCTTTCTTAATTGAATAAATATGCTTAATTAAGAGAGAATAATTTGAGAGCATATAAGCCCATTATAATAAGGGTTAAAGTTAGTTTAATTATTATTCCTTTGTTAATTTTCACATTTTCCCCTTAATTGTTTGAGCTCATAATCTTTGTCAAGAATTAAAATTTTTGAAATTACGAGAATATTCAATTCAGTTTAACCTGTTAACAATCATGATGTGCTCGAAATGGATATGGATTGGATCCAACTTGGTTTAAAAATGGATTTTTTGACAGGTTAAAAAGAATTGATTCGAATACGCATAATCATAGTATTTAATATAAAAATAAACTATTTATTCTCTTACCTAATTATTTGACTAGAATATAGGTCCTTATGGGAGTTGTAAATATTGACGAATACCTTTTTATTGGATATCTTCATTTATATATAAATGGTGGTATATATGTTCTTCTAGACCTACACATCATTTTCTTAAAACATCATGGTTTAATCTTTTTTTTTTTTTTTTTTTTTTTGTAACTATTGTATATTATGCTTTGGTGTGAAAATGAAAATGGGTTTGAAGAGGTTATGAAACTGTATTTTTTTTTTTTTCATGTTAATGGGGACAAATTAATGTACTTTCTATTTCAATCAAATTAATAATTTTTGGTTACTAGTGACATAATACTATACTATATTAAGTTCATAATTGAAAAATATATATGTACATATATAAAATAATGATTAATGTGAGAATATGAGAAAATATATTTTCATCTGAAAACATAGAAACAAACACGTTTGTTATTTTAATAAATTAAAAATTTTGAGTGAAGGAAAAATAAATAAAGGATGGTTAATTTACTAAAATAATTTCCTATATGAGAACATGCAGTCATTATCAAAATAAAGATAATATGACTTCTTAGCCCTAATCATGCCAACAACAAATATATATTTATATATATATATATATATAATGTGGCTTATGATTCAATCGGTGCTCTGTTTCTTGAAGTATTATCTGTTTTGGTTTTGTATGAGTCTCACAATTTTATTTTAAAAACGTGACTCCCCAGGGTAAGGAAACCTTTGATTTCATAAGTCGCTCAAGCTCATCATCTGTAACAAAACTGAGATTGCTTTGTATGAGTCTTACAGCTTTGTCATGAAAACGTGACTTTCTATGGCGAGGAGACCTTGGGTTCCAAGCTCCTCGTCTACAATAAAAGTACGACGCTTGCCTACAGCAAAATATATATATATATATATATTTTGGATTGAAAGGTATGGATGTGAATAAATATTTATTTTTATGGGCTGCCTTAGCCTAAGTTTGCTTTTTTATTTTCTTGAAAGATGAGAAGCCTTTTAGATACATTGCATCAAATCTTGTGAAAATATTAACTAACACTATATCTCTTTGAGGGACAATCATATCAATGTGGGAAAGGACTAATGTTTGTTCTTATCAACATCTTACAATTGCCTTTTCTCACCAACATCACCATTTCTCCTTCAAATAATTACTTACAACTTGATTTTTTCTTCATCTTCTTCTTTTTTTTCTAAATAAGATTGAACCTTTTGCTTGGATGCTTTCATGAAAAAACACCACACAAGAAGGAATATCACCATTTAATTTGTGATTCTATGTATAATTAATACATCACAAAATAAATTAACTTTTAGCCCCGAAATAATTGGGGACCACTTGAAGTTTGACATAATTACGAATACTCATCCGTTGTTTAGAAAATTACAAGTACTACTACAAAACGAAATAAAAAAATTTTCGCTACACTATAAATGACCACGACTTAAATCTCGTGGTAAATCAATATCATTAACCACAATCGGATAAAACCAATGCGAGAACTTAATTTTTTTTACCACAGTTGATCAATATTTGTCTTGTTTTTAGCTATGGCCAAAAGATTTGCAATGGTATTATTCATGACTAATATTTTGGCTTCACTTGCAGAAACAACTGCTAATTACCATAATAGAGTCGCGCTTTCACCATGTTTTTTTTTAACCACAATAATTAACTGTAACAAGAAATCAAATTTTTTCTAGTGTACCCCCTCCCCCCAAAAAGGAAAATAATTATGTAGCTTCCAGGTGGTGAGGTGAAAATTATTACTTTACACCCTTACTGATTTTTTTTTTTAAATTCAAAAAATACGTTTGAAAATTGACCGAAAACCTAATAGAGAATAACAAAATGAGCTCATTGTTAGACGATCGTTAAAATCAAGTGAATATTTTAAAAAAAAAAAAATGGCTATAATTTAGCCCCTTCATCTCTAAAAGGACAGTGTTGGAGGCACGAGTGAAGCAAAGAACAAAAATCATGACAAAAGGAAGCCCAGTTAAAATAAAATATAGTGCTATAAAATTATAAATTATATTCTTGGTGGGAATGCTTTTCACTTATTTATTTATTTATTTATTTATTTGTGTGTGTTTGTTGGGGGAATATGGAAGTTGAAAAACGTGGAAGAAATGCATTCTACAAATGAAACAGCAGCCCCTTATAACCAACCATGCAATTTTTCCTCCTTTCCACCCAACTTCATCCCAAAGTTTCCAAGAATTCATCACACACACACATACACACATGGGTGTGTGTGCGCACGCAAGTATATATATATATATATATATATATATATATATGACGAACACGTAAACAATGTCGCTTCTTGTATTGGAATACTTTTGTATACCACGAATTAACTTTTAAATGTCAGTTCATGATAGCAAAATGAATTATTCGTGTATAATATTTAAATTTTAATTAAAATAAAATAAAAAAAATATTCACATTGAATAATATGTTAATTTACATATTAAAAAAAAAGGAATACTAATTCTAAGATTATTAGAGCATACAGTTTGATCCAACAATACAACTAGCCCTTGTAGACTATGCGTTCAATTAATTTACGTGGAAATTATTACAAACATCATACATTATTTGTGTACTGCGTTTAATGTTTTTGACACGATATCGATTGATTTTTAAATAAAACATAATATACCACTTTAGAGGGTGTTTACAAGCCTTAAAATAAACACTTATCAACTTATAATTGAAAATAATATTAGTATTTTGTTTTATAATTTTTACTTTTAAATTGTTTAAATTAAATTGATTTAAAGTAAAGATTATAAGCAGTTTCTTATTAACGTTTGTAACTTATTGGTAAAATTACAAATATTAAGTTATTTTTATTTATTGTTCAACTTGAAATTGTTTTTATAACTTTTTTTTTTTTGTAAAAATAGAAATTATTATAAACAAAGTATATATACTAATTTAACTAAGTGAAAAAGGAAAGTTCAAAAGTAAATTTAGAAGAATCTTGAACACAACATAGTGCATGATAATGTGATAAGAGTAGCGACTTTAAGTCATTTTGTTTTCAACTAGTGCGGTATGTCTAACTTCCCAACCAAAAATTGTGAGAGAGTCGCATCATTGCACGGACGACTCTTGCTACCTCCCAAATTGCTCTTTGGATTTGACAACCATATCACGAGTTGCCTCCCCCTCACTTGTCATCCCTTGGATCCTTCTCCAACGGCAGGGATTGCTTCAGACACTTTTATTACCATCCTCGATTGTGAATCTGATGTGACGCCCAGATGCCGAATGTCGGGGTTTCAGACAGCCACCGGGCGCGTGGCTTCATTTCTCCTTAACTACTCATTAATCCCCCCACCCCACCCTCCAAAAGCTTTTCTTTTTCAATTTTTAAAATAATAAAACATTCTCTTAGTATCATTAAATGTAAGATATAATTATATTTACCCCTTAATTTTTAATTTATTTATATAAATTATTATTTTCTTTTGTGTAATTATAAAAGTAATCTCTGTAGCAAAAAAGTAAGAATAATTTTGTATAATAATATTGATATTTTTTAGAAATATATGTATAATTTTGCAAAAAATATATGTTGTTGACGTTTCTTGCTATAGACAGAAATTATTTATTTAAATAGATCATAGATCAGAGGATAGATACAATTAATCCTAAATTGGATTCTATTTGACGTCAAAAGAATTCTACTTAAAAAGTTAACTATTCGATTGTAAGAATAGACGGCTATTTTTTAAATAAAAAATTAGTATATTTTAGCTTGTGAATCGAGATTAGTTAGAACATAATATTTCGTTAATATGGATTTTGAATTAATATTTGGTCTGACTCTGCAATTAAGCATGTCAAACCTATGTTAAGTACAAATATAGTTTCTTGTACTGCTTGACTACTTTTCTAATAATCATGTATGTGATTAAATTCTACCATATTCATATAATGATAAAGGCTACAATTTGTACCTTTTAATTACATCGTGATTATTTATTTATATAATTACTCATTCGCTCGTTAGATAATTTTTTTAATTTTGAATTTAAAATTTAGTTATAATCCATTTTTGTTTAATTTATTATAAACCCAAACACTATAATCTCTTTTTCTAAAATACATTACTTCAAAATAAATTAACTGATCATCAATTATTTTATAATTAATTATGCAACCACATCAAATGATAATTTTTTTTAATCAAATATCTTTTGGAATAAACAAAGGGTCTAAAATTGATGTTTTCATGTTATCAAACTTATCTCTATTTAGAAGTGTAGCCGCACGCGTTACTGGCGCGAGTGGTGAATGGAAACGAGCTGCTCTGCGCAGTACGTAATAATGGCGCCGACTTAGGGGACGGAGCACTGGGGGGCGTTAGTCGAAGCATGTTGGCTGGTCGGAGTCTAAAAGCGCAAAACAGGGTTCCACGCGCTGGAGAGTGTGATTCCCTGTGCGAGGGCCCACATTAATTAGAAAATTTGTTCGACACGTGGCACTCAGTGGATGGGGGACCCATCTCGGTGGGTGGGGTGGCGTCTCCGAGTATCCAAGCTGCAGAACTCAAAAAGTCCAAACCCCAGCCTCACATGCGCCACCGTATGCTTACGTCATCCTCTTCTTCATTATTATTGTAGCTACTACAGCTACTAATTAGGGATTTTATTTTTTTTTTTATTAATCGTTGTGGCAAGTTATTTTTTCGTATATATAATTATATTTTTTTATATTTTAAAAATATAATAAATAGAATAAAATTATAAAATATATTAATTGAACATTTAAATTAGTATAAAATTTAAAAAATTAAATAAGTTAGTTATTTTATTAGTTGAATAAATTTTGAATTATAAAAAATTAGTGTTTGAAAAACCTATAGGGACATTTTTGAGAATTTGAAAAATTGGTATTGAGGTATAAGTAATCATTTTTTGTGAATAAAAATGGTATTTTCTTTTTATACTAATCGTTGTGGTACGCCACCCTTACAAAAATATAAAATAATATTGTACGTTCTAAAATTATTATAAATAAGAATATATATATATAAACCGATACATCACATATTTAAAAAAAAAAAAAAAAAACAAACTAACTCAGAGGTATAAGCAAATCTCGGTGGTGCTAGATGTAATTTTTCATATTACAAGAGACTTACGAGTAATTACACCAAACCTCAAGAGAGGGAATCGTAATTATTCCTGAACTAAAGTATGGTTTCTAATTTTCTTGGTGATGTGGGGAAATATTTTCATATCAAGGAAACTTCCCCCCTTCATAAAACACGAGATCTCCTATGTCCTGCCCACATGTCGAAACAGTTACTTGCTCTTCGAATGAAGTTAGGTACGAGGTCAGTCATCGAAGAAGCACCCTTAAGGCATGAAACGCGAGGTTGCCCCCTCAAAGGCTCCTTCTCAGCGGATACGAGGCTGTCTTCTCCAAGATCCCTCCTTACCAGATTCAAGGCAAATTGCTTGCGGACCCGCCATCATAATATACGAGGTCATCTCTTATAATTTAGCCCCACATACGAGGGTATCTTTGTGTAGACCCTTCGCCTGAAGAAAATCCCTACCCATAGAGGCTTATTTCCACATAGAAAATCCAGCTCAAAGAAACAAGGGAGATTTTGTCATCTCGTCACCTATCCAAAAAAACCCTCAATAACTCCATAATTTCATTTCCAAGGGGGCAGATCAAACAAAGCCAATTTTATCCACATCACTTGGCATCTAAAAGGAAAAATACAAACAATTCTCTATGATATTGTAAATGTACAAAATATCCTTGTATGAAAATATAAAATAACAACGTATCGCTTCGTGTTTCTTAAAGTAAACTAATGTACCTCCTAAAAAGGAGATAAATTGTTAATTTTTTTCATAAAAATATAATTTGTTCATTTACAACATTATAGAAAAGTAAACTGCATTAAACTCCATCTAAAAATAATTAAATCAAATAAGGTACACTTTAATTGAAATACAAACGCATAGATCGTTTTCGACCAACAAATTAAAACTTCATAATCTTCGATTCAAATGGTATCCCACACGTGCAAACTTATGTATTGATTTTATCTCGCAATATCTACAAATCGACAATTCATTGACTTTCTTAACATGTATCTGCATCTTGAATCTTAATCTCCAATTTAGGAAAGTAAATTAACTTAGTAATTAAATTTTAACACTACAATACATGTCATAATTATGTGAATATTCGATACCTTCCTTTATAATATATCAATTATCAATAAATAAACTATCTATTACGTGACACCAATACTCCGTACATTTATTTAAAAAATATAACAAAAGATTTTGCTAGAAAAAAAAATTAAATATTTTCATTTTGATTAAATATGATCCTTTCTTGAACGGATCATATCGGAGAATTTTATTTTTATTAATCAAAATTCATAATATCATATGTAATTAGAACGATGACTATAAAGTGTAAATATAATTATTTCTTTAAAAAAAATAAATTTGGACAGCAAAATTTCTGAATAATTTCGACAAACTTGTCATAGGCAAAGTATAAAGTGCGACCTAATTGTCGTTGAAAGTGTGTCACATATCATCTGCGAAATCAAGCGGTGGAGATTACGTGACCAACCCAAATCTAGTGAGTGTTCAATAAGAAAGAAATGCTGATGATACAGCCGTTGGATCAAATGATAGTCAAAATTGCATGGTTTGAGTTTTGACCCATAGGAAGGTCGCGTCCACTGTAGCCGCATTGGGGCAAGGGTAGTAGGAGACAAGATCATGGGATCTGCATGTTTTTATTGCAAATGTTCCTCCTGCAAATACGGATCATACAAATCCGTTTCTAATCATCATATTACACCATTCTCTCTCTCTCTCTCTCTCTCTCTCTCTCTCTCTCTCTCTCTCCACTTTATTTTTTTGCTTTCTTTTATGATTGGCTATGAACTTAAAATTAAATTATATGAGATAAATAAATATATGAAATTTTATATTAAAATGTTAATTCCCAAAGAGGGTCGTTTCTTTAAGTTCCCACACACAGAGGATTTCTGACTCTCTCGTATAAGTAACTGTCTATCAACTTATGTAACTTCACGTAAAATTATAAATATTAAGCTGTATTTATAAATACTAGCAATTTTATTATGTTTTTTACTTTTGTCTTCAAACACTAATGACTTTCTTGACTGCTTAACTTACAACTTTATTTACAAAAAGTGTCCTTAAAATTTGTTAATTTTAGCACTAAAAATGCAAGAATCTTTGATTTAACAAGACATAACTTAGAAGGGTTGTTTTATTTTTTTTATAATTACAAAAATCACCCACTCCATGCAATTAAGTAAAAGGAAAAGGAGGAGCATGTTGTTGGGGCAGTGTGCTGCAAAAACTCAGCCTAATATATGTAGAGTTTGCGTCACTGTATGATCCGTTTTGTGTGTGTTTCACTTTTCTTTGATGAGAGAGAGGTGTGAGCACGCTTTTGGTTGCTGCCCCCAACAACGTTATATAGTATTTTTGGGGGGTACTGTTTGGTTGGTTGCGTGCAGTTTCTTCCAATTCGCTTTCCCGTTTTGGTGTCGAAACCAAAATTAGGATCTGTCTTCTTCTTCTCTCCTTTGATTAATTTTCCACCTTCCCTTCTTCACTCCCACCTAATTCTCTTGTTTTCTTCTTCATAATATGCGGCCTTTAACCTACTATTATTATTATTATTATTATTATTATTATTATTATTATTATTATTATTAAGATTAAATATAGTTATCAGTCCAAAAGTATTACCTACATCAATTATCTTATAAAATATGAGAATTTTAAATAAACCCTACAGCCGTTAATTTTTAAATTTAAGAAATTCATTTTACCTTTACAAAAGTTGTTTTTTGAAAAAAAATCAAAATGCCAAAATCCTCTGTTGAAACTTTGTTTGATTCTAGTTTCACTTATTCATTGAGTTCTTTTATATTTATTGTCTTAAATTACTTCGTACTCATTTTATTTTAGTTTCACTTTTTTGTCAAATCAAATTAAAAATAAATTTATACATGCATGTATTATTTACTTAAAAAAATATAATTAATAAAATTAAAAGGGTTGATGAACTAATAGAAAAATACAATTAATATATATTTATATATATATATGTATATATATAATTATTATATAAATGTGATAATTACGTTCATGTATAAATTTTTATTTAATTTGATTTGACAAATAAGTGAAATTAAAATAAAATAAACTCAAAGTATTTTGGGATTATCAAAATAAAAAGAGCTCGATAAACAAGTGAAATTAGAATTAGTTAAAACTTGGACAAAGTGTGATTTTAATATTTTAGAATTTTTCTTTTTCAAAAATAATTTTTATAAGAGTAAAATGAATTTTTCAAACTTAAAATTTAAAATCAAGAATTTTTTATTTTTATTTTAATACTTAAGGTTATAAGTGATGTGGCGTGTATTGTATACTTTAGGAACTATAATTGTATTTAAAACTTATTATTAAACAAGAGAGAGAAACCCACTACACTCAATCCGAGCGTGCCACAAAAGAAAATACCAAGTCATAAAAGCAAGATTGCGATCCCGGAAGCTATACTACTTCTCTCTCTCTCTCTCTCTCTCCTCCGGGCTTCTACTTATATCATTCCTTTGTGTGTCTTAAGAGTTGCAGTCTTGACAGCGCTGTGTTTGGCAAGATTTTGCATCTTGGGTCTTGTTCTTTTCTTCTTTGTTGGGTTGTTCTTTGAAGTTGTTGTTGTTGGGAGAAGTAAAGATTTCACCTTTGCCTTGTTTTAATGCGTAAAAATGTGGGCTTTCATCCTTCTTAGCTTCAAATCTTGAATTCTATAGTTTCGCAGCATCTCATTTCTCAGCTGAAACTCATACACACACACACACACAGACAGTGGTGTTTCATTGAAAGGAATGGAGGGGTACTCAAGAAAAGATCCACAGTTGCTGGATTTGATCCCAAAAGATGGAGAGTGGGTTAATGGAAAAAGGGCAGCAGAAGAAACAAGCCATGGCCGGCTTTCAGAGGAGAAAAAGCTTGAGCTGAGTCTTGGTCCACCAGGTGGAAACTGGACCTGCACCACCACCAAAACCTCACATGAATCATTTCCCTACTTTTCAACCAACCCTCCTTGTGTGAAATCTCCATGGCAGCAACACCAAGCTTTTCTTCATCATCATCTTCAATCTGCTGCCATGAAGGAATCACCACCACAGCAGCCCTGCAGCAGCAATAGAGCAGCAGCAGCAGCTGTGGAGTTGCAGAGTGCAGAAAAGAAGGCCTTTTTACCAACAGCTGTGCCCAACAGTAGCAGCGCTCAGAAAAGGTGCTTTAATTTTCTTGCCTGTTTTTACTATTGGTTTTTTCCTTCTTGGACAGAGGATATTCACTGTTCTTGCACAATATTTGTTAGTGTACTTTTGTGGTCCATGCATTTAGTTTTGATTCTTTATTGTCTGCTTTGTACCAATGGATTTATTTCCTTCTCTTGTTTCTTTGTCTCATATCCATTTTTATGAAACATCAGGGTTTTGTTTGTTCCATTGATAATTTGTTTTTCTTTGTATAGAAATTGAATTTTGCAATAGTTCAAGATAATTTGGCTGTTTTTAGATAACACAAAACAAAGCCCAACTTTTTTTTTTTTTTTTCCTAATTTTGCTCTACTGGTTATTGCTAGTGACTAAGATGCATTATTTCATTTGATGATAGGAAATAATTAGAAGAGATAAGTAGAGGTGTTTCTTGGCAATATATGCCTTTCTTCTTCTTCTAGTGACTAACTTGTTTTCTGGCCCATAATTGCTGTAAACAATAGGACTGCTCCTGCTCCGGTGGTGGGATGGCCTCCCATTCGATCATTTCGAAAAAATATTGCAGCCGGCGCCTCTTCTAAGCTAGCCTCTGAATCACCAAATGCGGCTGGTGACAAAGTTCCCGGCCCGAAACCTGCTGAAAATAGCCCAAGAACTCTGTTTGTGAAGATCAACATGGATGGAATTCCCATTGGTAGAAAAGTTGATCTCAAAGCGTATGATAGCTACGAAAAGCTAGCATGCGCTGTCGATGAGCTCTTCAGAGGCCTTGTTGCAGGTTATCGATCTTGAATTGAAATTTCAAGAACGTTACCCTCTTACCGTTATATAGATAATTGCAATACCGTGGACCAAGTGAATACTTGTAATTGACTTGAGTTTACTCTTCTGCCATACTTGTAGCTCAAAGTGAAGTTTGTGTTGGTGGAATCAAAGACAACGACGAGGGAGGGAAAGGGAAGGCGGTCGGAGGTTTATTGGACGGGAGTGGGGAATATACCCTTGTGTATGAGGATAATGAAGGTGACAGAATGCTTGTTGGGGATGTCCCTTGGCAGTAAGCATCTTTTACCCCCACGGATAGGATGCACCACCACTCGATTGTTTCTATACGTTTATTCCGCTAATCACGTCTGTTTGTGGCTTTTCTGCGCCTTAGCTGAATATTTAACTACACAATGAACGAACCATAGTAGTACCAATCTACCATTATGTTCTTGAAATAGAGATCTTGAGTTCATATTCTCACTAATGCACCCTCTTTTCCCAGTATGTTTGTGTCTACCGCCAAGAGACTACGTGTGTTGAAAAGCTCGGAGCTGCCCCGACTGTCTCGTGAGTTCTGCTTTTGCTGTAAATTTGGTTTAATGCAAGCATTCCTGATTGGTCCTAACGCATGCAATGCAACTTTGGGTCGTTGTTTTTGCAGGTGGAAGTAAAGAGGGGAAGCTCTGTCTTAATGCATGAGCATAGTCGGAAGGTCTGTCGCTTAACGATGGTCGAGGGGCGTATTTTGGCGTCGATGATGATCGGCTTTTGGATATTATTATTATTATATATATATATTTAAGATGGAATTAAAGGGCTGTTTGTTCTGTGTTTGATGTAGTAGTGAAGATTTGGGGATGTGGATTTTGTAGAAAGAGGGGACTTTGCTGCTGGTTTTTCTTGTTTTTGGATGAACTCTGCAAATTACTTAATAGGAATGTTATGAGGTTTTTGTATGTTATGTCTGCTATTCACTCTCTGCTCAAAATTGTAACACTGTGTTTGGGGAAAAAAAGAAAAAAATTTAGTGCTTTTTCTGTTGCTTGTAAAAAGTTGAAAGTGATTATTAGAAATACAATTTTGAACTTATTATTTTCTCAACTTTTAAGTCACGAAAAGTTGAAAGAAATGTTTTAGAGTTAGTTTTGAGGAGTTTTTCTTGTTCATGAGTTTTCTATGGATATGTAGAAATTATCTAAGGTTGTGTTTGGATCTCGGAACCGGGTACTGCAATAAGTCAATATAAAGTTAATTGGGGTAGATATGAATTGTTATTCAATTTTTCGTTGAATATAAAGTTAATTGGGGTAGATATGAATTGTTATTCAATTTTTCGTTGAATATAAAGTTAATTGGGGTAGATATGAATTGTTATTCAATTTTTCGTTGAATATAAAGTTAATTGGGGTAGATATGAATTGTTATTCAATTTTTCGTTGAAGATGAATTTTGACTAACGAATGAATTTATTTGTTAAACGAAAACAAACGTGGGAGATTTATGTGCAAGTACACCAAATTTAAGGGATTTATGTATAATTATACTGAATTTTAGGGGATGGTGATGTAATCTTTATTTAAGGTTGTGTTTGGATCTTGGAGCCACAAACTTCAATTCATAATATTAGGTTTAAACACTTTTAACGTCGTGTACACTATTTCTATATATATATAATAAATAATATTTTATATTTTAAAATAAATAAAATACAAAAACCAACAAATTATATTTAAAAAAAAAAAGAGAGAAAGAAAGAAAGAAAGAGACAAAGGTAAACAAACTTATGGTATTTTAAAACATGACCAAAGAATTGGTACAGTGGAATCACTTTTGTAAAAAAAGTAATTATAATTAATTTTTAAAGTTAAGTAATTAAGAATGTAATTATTATATTTAAAAATTGATGCGGTGGTATTACTTACCGCCGTTTGTGAATGTAGATGGTCTTTATTTTATATTAGTATAGATATAAATAATCATATTTCTAAACTTTTAAAACTAAAACATTAAACTTTTGCAATTTTGGAATTATTTCATGGGCCAAGTCTGAAATTATGTAGCGTTGCTTAATGGGCCAGGGGCCGGCCCAACACCGATCTTGCGCAGGCAAAATGAAATCGCTATTACGAGTTTAGCTGAATCCTCAATTTCTACTGATGTTGCTACAGATAACGTCCGACTATACTACAGTTTATGTCATGCCTCAACGTTTACCATAAAATTTTCGTAAATTACATAAACACCCCTGAATTTTGACTAAATTACACAAACACCCTATATGTTTTACAAAATTACAACAAACCCTCTGAAAGGTGTTAATCTAATATTTTTCAAAGAGTGTTTATATAAATTTTGCCTTTGAATAGGACGTATTGTTGTAATAACAACTATAACATCAAGCAGCATAGCTATAATATTACAAAAAATAGATATTTGTATTTTTTGACTTAGCTTCAGAGGATGTCAATGTAATTTACCCAAAAAAATAAAAATAAAAATTTACAGGCTCTTTTAAATGTGAACCACTCATGTAACTAAGGACAAGAATCTTACAACCCTCCCAAAAAATTGGACTGATGAATCTAAACTAGAATTCTTGAACTTATTAATGCTTATATATAAGGCAAATCGGAAAACAAATCAGAATTTTTCAAGAACTTTCTCCGGGGCCGGTGGCGACGATGGCGACGATGGCGATGGCAATGGCAATGGCGAGGGCGACGGCAGCGCCGCCTCGCCCCCTCTGTAATGCGAGTTGGAGGCAGCAAGAAGAGCGGCACCAATGCCTGAACCGTCGTTTGCGTGCTCGACCACAATGGTTGCTGCAGTTTCCTTTCCGAGCAACTCGGTCAACGTTTTCTCCAAGCACTCTCTGTATTTGGTGTAGTGCTCGTAGAGTCCTCCGTCCATGGCTATGGCCGTCTTGCCACCCCCTTCCCGCAAAGTGTCCCGTCCCATTTTCTTCAAGACCCCGAAGATGCCAGCAGCAGCAAGACGTGCCCCGCGTGTGGCGATGATGTTGCAGAGCTCGACCACGACTCTCCTTGTCTTGAGGGAGGTATTTGGTATCTGAGGTAGAAGCAAGACAATAATTATACAAGATAAGCATCATGTTTGATCAACATCCGAACACAACGGTTGGCTTGCCGTGTTGCATTCTTGTGATTCCAGAGGGGAAAAGGCGTATATTCGAAGATAATTTGTAGAAAGGATCGAAAGGAAATATGAAACATACCTCGAATACATCCTTAAGTGTGCTGGCTACCACTCTGAGATCAGAGGATGAGTCGTGGTGCATCGCTGACATATCGGGTGTCCTGCATGTTGTGTAGTTTTAAGTTGACTCGGGAATCATCCTCGTATGTAAGGAAACGATGAAAGTACTATCTTGTAAACAAATAAAAAGAATCGAGTGACTCACTCGCTCTATATCATGAAGACAGAAATCTAGAAACGTGGATGCGAAACAGAATAAACATGGAACATTCGACAACAAATTCAATTCCCAGTGGCAATACGACTCAAATGTACCGACAGTATTCACTTCTTTCGCCCCAAAAGACTATGGTAGTTCGTATGATATGAAATCTGTTGTATACCTAATAAGATTAATCGACTCATTGACACGAAAATCAAAGTGAAAACTCATATTAGGAGTACCTCAATATGGATGCACTTCTGAGTTTGGGTGGGACTGTGTCACCAAACAAGGAAGCTTCTTGAGCCATTTTAAGTAGAACTCTGCGAAGAATTTCCCCTAAATACATTCCAGATGTCAACTTCTCGAATATCTGAAAGAAACAATTAGCCTCGTAGATTAGATTATCATGAGATTGAACTGCATTTGCCAATCGTTATTTGAGTTTAATAGAGTTAACTGCAAACTACAAAAGAAGTCGCGTTTCTGCAAAGTTATATTCCTACCTGATCACCAGGGTTTAAACTTTCAACATCCAATGTTTGGTCGTACTCCGTAAGTGGAAGATGTGATGACCTGAAGTTACCCCACTCCATGTTTATAACCTGTGGTGACGACTTCAGTTACTTGTTTCGACTTTTATCAACCCAACTCTAATGTGGGCAGCCATACAATTAGTGAATTAAAGTATATACTAGCAAATAACCAAAGATAAAATATTTTTTCTAACCATTTCTCCACTTTGAGGCAACGGGCCATGCCACTTGGGGATTGCTTGGGCACGTTCTACGTATGCAGCATTTGTTCCGGTACCCAATATGACGGCAATACAAACGTCTTTGTTGCTATATCTTCCTCCAGCTAATGTTCCGATCGTATCATTAACCTATTACATTTGTCAAACATGTAAAACTGAAAACTACCACGACCAGGATGAGGGCGTGACAAGGCTGCATGAAATTGGGACATGACAATAAAACAAACTCACCAGAGCAGCCACCCGCATTTCAACACCCTTTCTTTTCAGGGCCTTTGTCAGCTCAGCTACCACATCTTGGCCAACCTATATATAATCATTAATAGATATAATCAGGAATTGAACTCAAAAGTCTAGCAGCTGAGTAATCTAAAGACTGCATTTTAGAGAATAACCAAGAAATTATGTTAGGCATCGGTATTGGTGGGGAACTTGTCATGCACGACTAGGAGAGATCTCCTCTTACGAAACTCGGTATTTATATGCAAGTAACAAAGAGATTGTATATCAGCCAAAAATTCAAAAATGGATCGAGAATCTGTCTGCAGATGATCCAAGGGAAATAGAAGTGCTTTGTACAATCAGTGGTAGACGGCACCTGCATACTTGTACCATCACAGTCTCAAATGAAAATGACTTTTTGCTTTATCTTCACAATGGGAAGAAAATCCCTGCATGCTTATATACCATCATAGTCCCAAATCAAAGTGACTTTTTGCTTTATCTTCACAATGGGGAGAAAATGGGAAAGAGAGGACAGCAACCTCTAATCTTCACCAAGAACATAACATCACATCAGACTGTGCAATGCATTATTATAAGATATAATGCCTTCATATTCAACTTCAACTGACATAGTTCGATATCTTTATAAGGAAAAGATGCAATGTATGGATGAGAAAGAGTACATTGGCCAGGAGAGGAGGATGATTCAATTTCATTAAGTGATACCACGATAACTAAAAGCTTCGAGACAAAAGCAACAACATGGAGCACAAAATACAAGGCTGCAAAGCACGCTTCATATAGTATAGAAATCAACATATAATTAACGAAAAGTTCTCTAGATTTAATAATCTTCACAAGTGCATGTTTCACAAGAAGATATCAGAAGAAATAATACATGGCAGCTGCTTTCACATTGGCATGATATAAATATAATTACTGAACTAATAAAGAGAAATAAGTGAAATGAGCTTAAGAGAAAGGAATTACTGCATCACTAATAGAAAAGCCCTTCGTCCACCCAATAATAGTTCCAGTATTTAATGAAGTTTGCATCACAGGGAATGAGAATGTGAAACCCAGTTCTTTCTGTCTATCAGGTGGTTGCTGAAATCTTTGTTCTTCTTCAGCAACGAAACTTGCAAGTTTTTCCACAATATAATCAAAAAGTGCCTGAAATCATTATAAACTTGAACGTTTAGTGATCTCCGGAAGATGTACTAGACAAAAAAACTCCAATAATCTTATAAAAAAAATTATTACATCTGAAGTCCCACTCATTAATGCAGGCGGAATCGAAACCTCAGCGAATTCCTGTTGAACAATACCGCCTGTTTTGCCTCCTAATTGGACTCGGAGCACACGGAAGTTTGTACCACCAAGATCTAGAGCATAAAAGACTCCTTCCTCATTGCTGAGATGAAGGAAATGTGAAAGAGACAATTCTTTCAGCTATAATTGTTGAAGAACAACTAGAGGGAAGCAAATGCACTTCATGCAAACCAAAAGCAAATAAGTAGTAAAACAAAGTCCAGTAGGACATTTTGTTTCGACAATTTGGTAGGTCGACAGATGGAAAAATAATGGAGATCAAGAAAATGCTCAACAGAAAATGAAACTGATTATGCTTGTATCAGGTTTTGGGCAATCTTTGATCTCCCACAAAGAAATAATACACCTTTTCAACTGTGATACCGCAGTCCAGCTTCAAGTTTAGAATGAGTTCTTCACTTTAAAGGGTGTTTCTTTAGCTGCATAACAGCAAACTAAAATGTACAGAATCCCCTTTAGTAAGTTTTTCACAAGTCATGGTAAAGAAATAGTCAAACAATATCAGAACCTTTACATATACTGTTTATCAACAAAAAAAAATTTCAGTTGCAATATTTTGTAAATAAAAACATAAGCAACACAGATTTTTCTCTGCAATTATCAGATTGATGTCTCTTGCTAGTTGTTGCCTAGTAAAACAAAATTGTCCACTAAAATAATCAATATTCCATCACCACCACAATTGTTTACCCTTAGATCTGATGGCACATTCTAAAGATGCAGACACTTGAGACCCTTTGATTGGTCGAAAATAACTCCATCATACTCGAGAAACAAAAAGGATGGATTGAAGAAAGAAATTAAATTATGATTACCCAGTGGGGAGACTATCAACATAGCTGATCAACATCTTGAGTTTGCTGCCACCCTCAGATGCCAATCCAGCATGCATCTCCACAGTCATGGCATCAGCCACCTGCCTCAATTTTCCCTCAGGGGTTGCACACTTGTCCTCAAACTCCTTCAAAATAGCCATAGCCCGAGCCCACCTGCTGGAATTCTTCATACGCTGCCGCACCACCAGCGCCGCCACTCCCACCACCGCAGCGGCTCCGATCACCGCCGCGCCCACCGCTACCTTCCCCATTCCCTGCTTCATTTTGAGAAATTACTGGGAAATGGATCAAACAAAATAAAAGTTGAATCTTTATGGGATATTACACAGATTTGAGGGTGGCAAAAAGGAAAGAAGGAATGGATAAATGGATGAAAGGGGTGTGTAAGAATAAGAAAAAGGGGGTGAGAGGAGAGTCAAATGAGGGGGAACGATAAATGTGGAAGGAAAATTAATGGCGGAGGAGATGTTTTTGACTCAGCTCAAAAAATGGAAACAAGATCTTGAAATCTTTCCGTGAATTCTTTCTTTGCTTCTTTTTTTTTTTTTTTTTTTTCAATCTTCGCTTTCCCAAAGTGTAGAGATGAAAATGAAATCATGAAAGTCCGGGAAGATGTTTGCATGCATCTTTCTTTCTCTCTCTCTCTCTCTCTCTCTCTCTCTTTTTTCAATTTAATCTTTAAATTGGTGATATTTCTTTTCAATATTTATTTAATAATAATAACTGTAGAAAGACGTTAATTGACGCATGTGAGAAGAAAATTTGGAGGAAAATAGGTACGAAAGAAAGAAAAGCGTGTTTCTGGTTTGTGCTTCTAAGACTCATTTTTCTGCATTTGCTTCAGATAGAGAGGTATCTACCAACTCAAACCGGATTAGTATTTCTATTACACGAATGCATCAAATTGAGTTTTTCATGGTCACTATAAGAATGAGACGGTTCTCATTTAATTATTGAGACTATATAGTGCCCGACCAGATATATGGTATAATAATTCTCAAGAAGAAGCTAATATAACACATCATATAGAAAATTGCTAGTTTTTCTGTGGAGGAAATAAAGAAAGATTGATGTAATCAGGTTATCTCTGTTGATCAGATTCATGCATAAAGCATGCTCGATAAATTTATAAATCACATTTGTTGCATTTAAGAGAGTTCTATCAGGAGTAAAATCCAAGTTCTTGGTTCTTACAACTTGCTCATACATGTGATTTCATTACTAGTTGCTTTGCAAACGACCAAACCAATTCAGATTACAAATTCACACACACACACACAGAGACATATATATATATATATATACACAAACCAACCACCTTAGAATAAAGTAATATGTTTGTACTTGGATGTTAGTGATGTACAAATTCAAGTCTTGGACAAACTAGAAGCTCGAAGGTGAAACCTCAATGACCTGCAAGAAAAACTTCACGCCCTAACCTCAGTAAAATAGCCCCCTAGAATATACAACACAACAAATTGGTCCGACTAATGGCAGCACAATATAGCACGTCCCTCCAACACGCACGCAACGCATGGCAACATTTTCACATAATTAACAAGTTAGCATCACCGATCTCTTTCAGGACCGGAACCGGCACATGACAACTTCTGCACCATGGCATCCTTTAGAGATGGAAACTTTAGGGGGATTCTTCAGATTGCTGCTCATTTGGTTTTCTTTTCCTCTCAAGGTTTAAAAATAGCTAGCCTGGAAAAGTAAGAAACATATGAAAGCCAGCAATGAATATGATACTTACCCGAGCTGCTGGCTTTCAGTCATTTGACAGTGTTCATTCATCCATCCAGGTATCTATCTTCTCATTCAGGCAGTTGATGTGAGACTCAACCTGCTGCTGCATAAAACGGCCAAAGGAACCAAGACGAAGCAGCATAAAGACAAAAATTGTTGTAATGCTAATCAATAAATATGTGCAGTTTCAAAATTTTTGTAAACATGCCTCATCACGTTCTTCTGAACAGGTTCAGACCCGACTCCATCCCCAGATTTGAGAACCATCGCAAGACCAGCATTAGGCTTCACAAAGACAAAGCAGCAGGAAAAGATTATTTCTGTGAGACCCATGAAAGTAAAAAAAGATTATAAGATCAGAGGCAGTTACTCTACAAAGTTTTAACCACTAAGTTCCTCTGTCTTGGAAAGAAATGTGAGGGACAGGTGCTGTTTGGTTTTGAAAAAGTCGTATAAGGTAGGAACATTAAAAAAAAATGTAAGAGCAAAGCTTCCTGTGACTTGAAAATAGCATAAGAACGCATATTAAGAAATGAGGAACAAAGAGAACTTAAATCCAAAACCTCTAACTTCTCTCGTAGTCCGTCCCCCAAAACAGAAGCATCATTCTCGCGTCCATTATCCGACAGCAGCTGTGGATTAGACTCGCGTGATTTATCCAGTGAAGGTCCTTCAACATTGATCCCTAAGTTACCACCACTGCTTGCACAGTGAGAATTAGAGGTACTTGAGACGCAACCAGCATCAGAGTTTTCTGCACAGTGCATCCCCTGGTTCGACTTTATGAGATCTATACTGAACTCTTTATCCCTATCAACAAGCTGCAGGTCAACCGCATTAGATCTGGTGCATGCATCCCCTGGGGTCAAAGGTGACTCTTGCGTCATTCCACCCATAAACAGGCATGACCCATCCACCGCAGTCTTTTCTTCCACTGTTTGAGATGCCGTAGAGCAACAGTCTTTCAATGTACCTGCACTTCTGGAACAAATAAGCTCAGGCGAGACTGAAACTTGCCTCTGAGGACTAACAGACTGGCTTTTCTGTGGGCGCCCCTCCTTCAAATCTGATTCATCAAGCTCCTTTTTCCGTTTTAGGGCTCTCTCAGCAGATCCAGGTTCGCAGGCCTCACCACCCTCACTAGACATCTTATCAACCTGGTGCTGGCTCACAGGCCTAGTATGTCGGCTTCGTCTGTAACCCTCTGGAAATACATAAGAGGGAATTTGCTTTCTACGAACATGAGAAACATATATATCCATCCCAGGCTTCCAGTACAAGTACGAGTGTATTTGATGCCTAAACTCATCAACAGTCTGGCGGATATCGAACTGTTGGCCTTCTTGAATAACCTCCCCTTGCTTCCTTTGTAACCCCATGAAAAAGGCACAATGAGCACACTGCTTTGAAGAATCCACATAATCATGTGGATAAGGGTGACATTGTAATTTCCCAGAGGTATCCCGCTCTATCTGCATTGTGTCCAAGAAAAACCATAAATAGAAAAGAGAACACTACCTACAGATAACTGTATAGTCTGTGGGTACACATCGAAGATAGATAAGAAATTGTTACCAACTCAATCAGTATTAAGTCATAAGGAGAAAGACAATACCATCAGAGTTAGCTGCCTCAGACGGGATTCAACCCAACCCCTCCAAGCACGCAAGTCATCAAGATCAGCAGCAGTAATGTCAACCTGTAGATAATTTTTGTAGCTTTCAAAGAATAAATATGGTTCAAACAATGCACCCCACTGCAATTTATTCAGCTCGATATCCTGTAAATTCAAATTGAAATAAAATATTAATAGGCAGAAGTACTTGTGAACAGTTTTTCTCCTGCACAATCAGAACAGGTTGAACAATTGTACCTCACAGATCTTTTTACCGAATTCGAACTGTTCCATCATGACCCGAAGAGTGCTGGCTGAAACATTGTAACTGGAATTCATGCAAGGGTAAGCAGGGGTTATTATTGGCATGAGATGATTACGGTCCCAAGGATTTTTACGAGGATCCCATACAGAAAATCCAAGTTCGTCATCCTCTATTTCACAAAGCATCACAGGATTTGGCCAACGCCACAGTGTATAGACTCTGAAGAAACGAGAAACTAGCATACTGGGATTTGCTTTGGGATAAAATTGACACAACCGAGCTACAAGAAGAGCCCAGTTCACACCTCCAAGAAACCCTGTCACCTGAAATTAAAAAATAAAAAGTGAAAACATGTTGCACCAACCACATATTAGATCTCCCACAGAGGTTTGAAAAGTAGCCGTTCTAAAATAAATCGACTTACATTCGAATAAACACCACGTCTCTTAGCCCAGAACTTTAAGCATCTCAGTGTTGTCCGGAAGTTCTGAAATTACAGGATAATAAGATAAGAAAAAGACCAATTAAATATAGTGAAAAATTTTCATGCTACAATAGTACCTCAACATTTGGAACAAGCTTGAGAATTTGATCTGCAACTCGGCAGCCATTAAGACTACGTACAGTTGGCTCATCGATGTTGTACAATACAGAGATATTTGAGATGTCTAAATCCTGTCAAATCAGTGTTTAACTTTGTTAAAGTTTAAGAAAAACAGCACATCTAATCCCCACGTGGACACATGAACATGGCATCAAGTGAAGATTGTCCAAAGTATTCAACATGACTCACAAAGCAAGTTCCACTCCATGCTCATGCCCGAACAGATACAACAAAGAAACTACGTAATATATAAGCCAAGAAAAATCACCATCTCTGAATACAAAGAAGTGCACACATATAGCTCAATTTATTTGTTGGCAAAAGGCTTCAACAAGGAGAATTTGGTGCAACAAAGCATTTACAAGAATATATTTTCACTTCCAAATTGTTCCTCAACTCTCTTTTTCCTTTTGTGCGTTTGCTATCAAGGGCAGAAATTACCTATTGTCACAGCAAGGGGGACACAAATGCATATAAATAGGAGAGAAATAAGACATGTTCATGTGGTTTAGACAGGAAGTTTTGGAGCATTACCGCTATTAACATATCCAATCAACAGTCTCATTGCATTATAAATGTATATATACATTAGCAGATTCAATAATCTCCATCATGCATAAGTAAAACCACCAATACTCAATGGATCTGACAAAATCAGAAATTAGACATTGCGAAGCAAAGCATCATATATAGCACTTGAGTACCAATAGCCAGAAGCATGAGACAGGACTACTGATTGAGTGGTGATTAAAGTGAGAACAACACACAACAGGAAAATGGAGTAGAGGCCAAAACTAGAAAGTGAGAAGATGATTTATGAAGAAAGAAGACGAATAGTTAATTGAAAAATATGTTTGACAATAACATGAAAACTACTTCAGACAGCAGGCACCCATAAGTTAACTAGTTCCTAGCTAGAAGAAAGAGAATGAAATTTATACAAAACTATAATACAAGAAGTAACTTGAAACACTCACATCTGGCACAACCAAGAGAGATATACTTGCATAGAGAAGATCAATTGATATCCCATCAAACTTGAATCTCATAACAGGCACATGAGCATCAGGTACTGGTTGGAGTTCAGTAACTTCTTCCATCTCAGCCAAAATGTTATGAAGTACATAAAAGAAATCTTCCTGGCAAAAAAATCTTCCAGTTAGTACATATTTAAGTTACGCAAACCAGATAAAAAATGGAAAGCCTGAAGTCAGTGTACCTCACGACTAACATAAGATGGCCCAACACACAATGTATCGATGTCAGCTCCAGGGCCATGTACCTGCACAAACAAACAGCAAATTAGCATGAAGAATTACCCACCAGAATCTTTGCATTTAAAATAATAATAATAATAATAATAATAATAATAATAATAAATCCATGTACACATGCAAGAACCAAGAAAAACAATGCAACCAAAAATTATGAAAACTAGCACTTCGAAAAATATACAAATTTTTTAAAAAAAAAATCACAGACCAAGTAAACAGAGAAAACAATTTAATCAAACATATGTATGACAAGAAAATGTGTCAGATACATGTGAAACACAATAAAAGCATCTTACTCATTTCCTGCACCTAAGTTGCTGTGTAGGTTACTTGAGGTGCAAGAGTACTACATTACTAAAGACATGAAGCCCCTCAAGAACAGAAGTATCTGCTTTTAGTCAATGACTCAATGCAAAACCTTCAGTAGCACCAATATTGGACTTTCACCATCATTCAAATCAATGAACAACCCTCATCAAGCCTCTCATAACCACCAGATTCGTTTCTTATAATAGAAAGTAACATCCTTCCTGATTTTCTGGAAAGTTACAATTACTCAACCTTTTTTCTTCCATTAACTCTATACAAAGGCATTAAATGAGACTTACCCAAACAAATTGCATCTTATTTTTTTTTAAAAAAAACGGAACAAAAGATAATATGCAAAGGTATAAAAATGATGAACCAAGTAAACATAGATTAAGCCCTTACTCCAAGTCTATAAGAACCAAAAGTGAAAATAACGGCGTTGGCATCTTCCACCATTTGATCTGTGTACCCCCTCAACCGAGTGAGGTCTTTCACCCAGTTTTTCACAATCTACAACAGAAGAACAAACAAGCATCATTTTAAGCAAAGGGAGGAAGTTATTATCATGTCAAATAATGAAGAGACCAGAGAAGTTAAATATATCCAAGGTTAATATTAGATTAAATGATGCAGATATTGAGATGTGTAAATATACACAACATCCAAGCTAAAGAACAATATCGACATCCAGTAACATTAACAACAGTACTAGAAAAAGGAAAAGGTAAGGAAAATATGCAAATGATTTCGTGAATTTGTCAAACTCATTAACAAGTGATGATCCTGTTTGACATCCAATACATCACTCAAAGTTCAAAATCCTAATGTCCAAAAAGACCCAACTTATTGAAAAATGCGACACACGTAGCCTGGTCTAGGCATTTTGTAGTTTGTTTCCTCAGCAACAAAGCAACCAATGCCTGCTGCTTGCAGTTATGGTCAAAGGTAAAGAATTCCAGGTAACAGAAAATCAACTAATGAAATGATTCTAGCACCTTCACACCGCAAAACAAAATCAATCATAAACAGGAAATTGTTACTAAATATCAACCATGCAAAAGGAACAAATTTTAATATTGACTCTGGGTCAAATCCTACCAGAAATCTTACTAAGAAATGCTATAAATATTGCGAGCTTCGTCACATTAAAATCCAAACATTTAATACAACAGTTGAGACACTGTCCTCTCAAGACCTTCTTCTAGTTTAAGTTTGATACCAATTCAGTATATTACTACAATATTCAGATTGAATACCTTTGTGTTGTGGAAATTGCCAAATTTGGATAGCTTTAATATATCAATCAACTAGACACAACCCAAATTGAAGCCTAAAAGATAAGAAATTGTTGGCAAAGGTACCTGTTTTAGTCTCCCAAGAACCTCTTCCCTCTTGGCAGCCTCTTCCGCACTTTCATACAGTCCGGAATCCACCAAAAACTAAAACCGAAAAACAAAAGCACACCATCTCATGGAGAATTGCAGAAAACAATCCGTAATCTAGGTTTCAATTAAAAATATTAATTAAATGCTACAAGCATAAATAAACGAACCTTCTCCAACTCCCTACTTCTTTGAATATCCGCATCACTGGGCCCCGCAAGCGACAACGGTCTCGTGACGCCCCACTGCTTCGGCGGCCGCTTTTGTTCCACCGGCGGAGGCGACGGGGAAAGCGAAGAATTCAAACTATCCGATCCAACCATATCTTCGCACTCAAAAACGGCCAGAACCTTAACCCTATCCTAATCAAATACTACTCTAAACCTAAAATCAAACCCAAAAAAAGCCCAAAACTAAAACCCTAACCCGTCGTGTCCAGCCTAAACCCAATTCCTACAAAACCAAAACCAAAATAGAAACAAATTTCTGCTTCAGAAAACCAATATCCTCAACAAAAACTCAGATCGCAGCACCCAGAAGCACACCTCGCACCAAAATTCAAACCGGAAACACGGAAACTCAAAATCAATCACGAACAAAACCAAATAATAAACCCCATAAATACAGGCACACTGAACCCTGGACACGCGAAAATCGAGCGACCAAATTCACGGATCCAATGTATTCAGACAAGGAGAAGGAATTTCGGGGGGGTTTGGACTCCGAAAGCCGAAGGAATCCGCAGATTAGAGTAGTACTAGTGGCGATGAGTTGGAAAATCGGAATTAATGCCAAAAGATATTTATTTTTCTTTTTCTTTTTCTTTAATTTTATTTTAGTGGGAGCGGCATTTCCTCTACTCTACTCTGGAATAAGGGTAAAGTGGGAAATTGATCTACCGGCCACGTGGAAATTTGGGGCGGTGAGGTACTTTTATATTATTATTATTATCATTATTATGAATAATTACACGCGCCCTCTTAATATTTTGTATGTTATACATAAACTTTCAATTATTTAAAAATTGTGATTAGTATTTGTGATGTTTGTTTTTGTTTAATAAATAAACTTTTTTATTATTAAAAATTTCATCGAACTCGTTAATATTAGAAAAAAAATGAAAATTCATATTTATTTTAATTGATTTGTTACTAATTTATTGCACGTCATACAATTTTTTTCTAACTAAACTACTTTTATACATATTCACACGTTAATACATGTGATAAGGTATATTTTTATACTTATGGTAGTGGTTTGGTCATAAAAAAAGAAAATGTTTGACCTGTAATAAATAAATATTAAGTCAAACGTCATGGATACTATTTATAATTTTGACTAAAGATCTGTTTGTTAGACAAAAACGAACGTCAGTAATACTAAATATAATTTTTCAAACTACAAAATATTTACGTGCATCTACATCAAACTTAAAGTTAGGGAGATAAAATTATTCATATTTGTTATTAATTTTATTTATACAAGGGAATTTCGTCCAAAAAACATGAGATATTTCCAACACACATGAGGCAAAGGAAGAGGACAAAAAGAAATGCAATGAGATATGATCATATGACCAATCATGATCCACTTTAAAAGGATATAATGGTATTTTTAATGGAAAATTTTAATTATTTGTGAATCGCTTCCCCTAAAAAAAGGAGAATATTTTATATGGACAATAAATTAGTTGAATTGACAACATATCTCGTCTTTATAAAAGCGTTCTTGATTTTAGGATTTTCATTCCGGTTGTTATAGATTTTACAAGTATGATTGTCTTATAAGGGCTCTAATTGATGGACTGATTAAAATTATCATACTAACATACGTTTGCTTGGGTGCGCTTATAATTTTTTCAAAATACTTGAAAACGTATGAATATAAAACGTGTTTGACAACTTTTCTACAAAAAAAAATATATAAAAAAATAATAGTTTATACGATCTGAAAATAAAATAACGCGAGCTTATAAGCAAGTTTGCAATTTATTTTATAAAATTCAACAAACTTCTTTCAATTTTGCTTACATTAACTACAAAAAGCCGATTAATTTATATTTTATAAACTTCATAATCATATTTTATCCAGACAATTTAGTAGCTTATTTTAAAAGATGACCTGACATCTAATAAGTACTAAAATATAAGTCCAATTAGAATACCTATGAGTCTAATTAAAATACTTTACAATCCAATTATAGTGTAGGAAAAGGACTGGGCAAGTTCGTCTGTGTTTTCAATTTTCAGTGAAAATATGTACTTTTAATTTTGTATAATTTTTTATGTTGAATGAAACTATATTTGGATTAGTTATGATATTGCGTTCTATATTGAATTGTAACAACAAATAATATATTTAAATAAGAATATGTATAGACAAACATGTTTTAATTATTGTTTTAAAAACTAAAATTTAAAAGTGAAAACATAAACGAACAAGAGTATAATATAGTTTTCACGATATTCTCTTATATATTTGTGCCAAACTGGTCCTAACGAACTAATGAAAATAATAATCTTACAAACCTCAAATTTGACAAATTAAATAAAATAATTGATATCTTTTAGAACAAAAATACAAAAAAGAAAGTCTATATAAAATTGCCGACTCTATTATTTTATTTTAGTTTTTTTAATGGATATCTTGAAAGATTCCTTTGTAGTTCTATATATATATATGGACTGTTGAGCTCTGGAAGATTCTCTGATTTTTGGAAATCTTTTGTCGATTTTGAAATCTACTTGACTAATATTATCCTCATTTATGAATATTTATACTACTATTAAAAAAAAAAACTTATTGTCATATGAAATTTTGAATATATAAACTCAGTTTTTTTATTATATTCATCTCTTCCACAAAAATTGGTTACAATATTAATTTCAATATTTTTGAATAAATTCATATTCACAGTTTTATTTTTTCCTCTTACCTAATTTAGACGTTTACTTTTCTCGTTTCCTCACATCATATTTGTTTATATTCACAATTTTTGTTTCTCTTCATTTTGCAGTATAATTCTTTTTTAAAATGCGCACGAGTTTCACACAAGGGAGGTTAGTCTGTATATAATTATTATTATAATATCTAGTTTATTTATACTATTTGTTAAAAGGCTGACCTCTATAATACCTATCAACAAAAATACGAATTGTTCAAAATACCCTCAATTTACACTTTTATTTAACAAAATGATCATCTTTTTTATTAATTAATATAACTAATAATTTGTCATTCGTACACGTTAAAAGTAAATTTTTATTATTATTTTTGACCAGTTATTCTTTTATTTATTCAATCAAATAAATATAATTCAAATAAATTATACACAAGCATTGAATATGAGAGAAAATGGTGATATGAATAAGTTCGAAGTCATGATTCGATTTTTAGTAAACACATTGGTATCTGTCTGACTTAATATGAGTTGATTGTAATATTAGTATATTGTATTGCATGTTTATCGATCGAATTAATATATTTTATCAATTTATTAATATTAATGTGATATGTAATCAATGTTAAAAAAATAAAAAATAAAAATAAGAGAAAATGGTACCGTGGTTTGGAAATCTGCAGTGGGATGCATAAACCACCTGATTTGCGTGACATATTGAAAAAGTCACAATCGCCTTCAAGTCGGCAGAGATTTAAACACACCAACAAAAAAATACAAAACCCAAATCGAAAAGCAATGCACCGACGACCAAGTTTTCTTCAGGTGGTAGGGTTGGAATTGTATGAATATGAATTGAATGTTGTCTTTGTTAGATGATCATTTTATTTAAAAAATTTAGATCTTAACGGAGAAAAAATTTATTTAATATCTTAAAATATGCCTCTCGGAGTTTTATGAATGTGAATACTAATTTTAGTGCAGTATTTTTTAAATGATCATTGTATCTAAATGTTTAACATATTAGAGATGGAAATAGTACAAAAACCCTGTAGTTGAAATATTTATCTTATAAATGAATGACAATGAAATCTAATCGCAGGATCTCTTATTTGGTACGACCCTTATACTATATTAAACATCCACTTCATCTAAATGTTCAAATGGTTAGAATCTTAGAGATGATAACAATTTAATATTTAGTATCTTATAGTATTTGATTTGTAATTGTTGATATATTTACTTATTGATTTTTATATTTGCATGAAATTGTATCTACACACAGAAGAAAGAGTAAAAATATTTATATCAATTGGATATGTTAGGGTCCAAATGAAAGTGTGGATTTGGATGGGTGATGTGTAGTAGGCTCAACTCGGGCAAATGTCATATTTAGTCCCTTAAGTTTGCGTTTAGATTCACTTTAGTCCCTCAAGTTCATTTTTTGACTTTAGCATCCTTAAAGTTTAATTTTTGTTTCAAATTCGTCCCTCAGACCATTTTCCGGCGAAAATATGGCCGGATTTTGACTTTTTCAAGGGTAAAATAATCAAAAATTTCACTTTCTCACTTTAGTCCCTTAAGTTTGTAAAAGTTTCAAATTAGTCCTTTCTTAGTGTCCACATGTTGGAATTATCAGCACATAATAAAAAATTTCATGTTCTTCACTCCACGCGTTAATTCTTTACACTTTTATGATATAACTTGGACGTTTTCTTATTTACTTGTTGGCTCGTTGGAATTATTTAGTAATAAATAAAATATTTAGTCAACTATTCAACATGACCTAACATAATACAAACTTCTCAACACAATCCAATATAATACATAACCATCAAAACAAACACTCAAGATACAAAAAGTGATTGAAAAGTTGAAAAATGACACAAGAACTTGCATTTCGACATATGTTGGGGGCTCTAGATTTCAAGTAAGGGATGTAGTTTTGAGACCTCTTTGTTGATGTAGTTTTCTTTTGTCTTCAGTGCTTTTATGTAGTTTCTATGGTGATCTCTTGAAGTTATTTGGATTAGTTTAAATATTTTGAACTATTCTCAGTGTTTGATGATTATGTATTTTGAACTCTTTTATAATTGACATGGTAGTAATATTTGATCTGAATTTCAATTCTCTGCAAGAAAAAGTGGTTCTCCTTTAATTTGTTTGTTGGTTTGTTTTGGGCTAATTATGGTAAATGCATTTTATCCCTAGCCTAGATATCATTCCATTAAACTCGCATCAGGGAGTGCACCTTTTTGCCATATACTTCATGTATTCTGTTATCATTTTATCACCTACTTCTTTTGATAAACAACAATTTCCTCTCAATCCAATATGGCTGTTGTTGTTCCCTGAACTGTTTGATGGTTGGCATATTTTGGACAGGTTTTTCTATCTTGAGTGTTTATTTTGATGGTTATGTATTATATTGGATTGTGTTGAGAAGTTGGATTGTGTTGAGAAGTTTGTGTTATGGTATGTCATGTTTTTATAGTTTTTATGTTTTTAATTTTATTCATTTATTTTTAGAAAAATAATTATTTTAAAATTTTAAATTAATTGTGCACACACATTTGAGTGTGCCACATATACTAGTATTTTATTATGTGTTGATAATTCCAACATGTGGACACTAACAAGGACTAATTTGAAATTTTTACAAACTTAAGGGACTAAAGTGAGAAAGTAAAACTTAGATTGACTATTTTACCCTTGAAAAAGTCAAAATCCAGCCTTATTTTCGCCGAAAAATGGTCTGAGGGACCAATTTGAAACAAAAATTAAACTTTAAGGGTGCTAGAGTCAAAAAATATACTTGAGGGACTAAAGTGATTCTAAACACAAACTTAAGGGACTAAATATGACATTTGCCCTTTTAACTCATCTCCATTGCTTTCCTCTCTCAAGTTTGAGATAGAAAGGGTTGCTGTCTAAGTTTGTGCTCCCTATTGGCACTGGATCAGCTTCTAGAAGGGCATATGAGTCTATTTCGAATTCCTCCTCTACCTACTCTTCTTTGATTTCTGGATCGGGTTGGGGGTCTCCGGTGAGGTCCATTTCGTTGAGTCTATCCCAGCAAATAGTTTGAGCCGAGGAATTCGATGTCCAAGTTGCCTGACTTGATCGAGATTTAGACCATTAGGTCGTTTGCATCGAGAAATGCCGACCTCCACTCCTCCCTCGAATCGTCAGGTTTCGCCTCCACTGCCAGCGCTTCCCGCTCCCTCTCGATCACCAGTTTCTGTTCCACTTGTGCCTCCACCTCCACCTCCGCCACCGCCATTGAGTAAAGTATGGGATAGTCCTAGAACTCCAACCCCACCTGCCAAGAAGCTCATTCCCCAACCACCCGCATCCATAACGCCCTTGAGACCGGTTGCTAAAAGGAGCCCCACTGTGATTTCTCCATCTGAGTTGCCCCCAAATGATTCAGGAGTTGGCGAGCATGATGGAGATAAAAGATCTCCAATTAACGAAACAAAACACTCAAGTGCGGGCATGGAGCGCAATGAGGAGGCTACTCCTAAACCATAATTAAAGCCATTGCATTGGGATAAAGTAAGGGCAAGCTCTGATCGAGAAATGGTGAGGGATCAACTCAAATGCAGCTCTTTTAAGTATGAATATGGTCATTTCTTGAGTTAATTTGTGTTTTCATATGTTAGTGGATTAAAAAAATTCCACTTATCTTGTGTCAATGGATTTATGATGGAGTTAAGGGAGTTGACGATTGTCAAAAAAATGTTTGATTTGACAGGAGATTGTAGCAATGGGTAAATTAATAAAATCGACTATAATCCAACACACAAGAATGATAGGTAAATAACCTGTATTTGAATCCAGTAGCTAGTAACCTAAATAAAGGCCCAACGTAAACGGGTTGTTGAATTGTCCAATACAGGATCGTGCAAGATATAGTAGACCCATACTATAATACGTGATAATCCAATAGAAGATTGTAAATATGACCTTAGTATATTAGTTAGTAGCATTTAATTTGTAATTGCAGATTTATTTTCTTAATTTTTGATATTTGATCAAGCTGTTAGAGTTTTAGAGATGAGAATAATTTAATATTTAGAATCTTATCAGTATTAATTGTAATTGTTTATATATTTACTTACTTCTTTTTTTATATTTGAATGAAATTGTATTTACACACACAAAAAGAGTAAAAATATTGTTATCAATTGGATATGTTAGGGCCCAAATGAAAGTGTGGATTTGAATGGTGAAGTAGGCCCAATAAGAGCCCGAATTTACAGCCACGCACGCACTATTATGATTTCGGGATGAACTGTCACATCCAATTTATGGTCCGTACATGTTTTCTGGTCCTGTCAAAAAATAAAAAATAAAAAATATACATACTGAAAGTCATAATATTAAATTTAGGGCCGAAAAAAGTAGCCAAATTATTAAATATTCAATTTAAAATCAATTGGTAGGAGCTCCTTTGAGCTTAATTTGTTAATTCAACTAACTAAATATAAATTTAACCTTTTATTTTATAAATTTTCAAGTTCGACCCAATTATCAAATATAATTATAAAAAGTATTTGAAAAAATCAAATTATTCAAGTTCAACTCGTGTTAGATTTAAATAAAGGGCGTTCGAGCTCAATTTTCTATTATTAATCTAATCAAAGCTAAATGTAGTTTTGCGTTCGAATCGATTCGACTTGTTTATAATCCCAATTAAAAGGCTAAAAGGCTAGAATTCAACTCAATCGCATCTCCTTTAAAAACCACTAACGACGTTATTTTTTGATAAATTGACCGTTATGTCCTTACTTATTATATATTATTCTTTATTTAATCGTTGGATCTTTATTGATTATATCAGAACCGTTAAATCTAATCAATTAATCTTGACCGTTCGATCTTATATTTAGAAAAAATAAATTGATGGCATATATTTAACTAATTTTAAGTATATATTGTAAAAATAATATTTTAAAAAAAAACTAAATTAAATTAACCCCCGCTATATTATTTTTTTAATTTTTAATTTTTAAATATAAATTTAAAAAATACTATAAATTTAATTAAGTTAAAAAGTAATTCTTCTAAGCATTTATAAATTTAAAATAATTAAAGAAAAGTATTACATGTCAATTCAGTACCTATACAAGTAATTTAAATTTAAATATTATTTATTGAAAATAAAAATAATATATTTTAATATTTTTAACTAAATAATAATTTAAATTAGTTATTAATATATAATTTATATATATATATATATATATTAACATCTATTCATTACGATATTTAAAATTGAAAAAATAAATTTACTATATTAATCTTTGTAATGTGATTTTAATTTAATATTTCAATTGAAATTATAAAACTTAAAAAAAATTGTATACCTTTTCATATTTTTATGTATATATATATTTTTTAAAACTTTTTTTTAGATATATAAAAATACAAAAAAATCCACTCAAAATAAGTCAAATATCCCCAAATCAAATATATACACATCACGATGATATTTTGATAAAAACAGCCCAAAATGGAGGTCAAAAGTAGCTAGGATACACCCAAAATTGCATGACCCACGCGTGTAATGCACTTTGCGCTAATTACTAATGAAAATAATATTTTTTTAACTGACTTTTATAAAATATAGGGAGGTTTTAGTATATTTTCAAAATACATAAAGTTTTTAGTCGACTTTTCAAAACACATCGAAGTTATATGCATTTTAGCCCCAATTAAATTACATCATAGTATTGATATGATGTAATTATGTGTTTTCTATATTCATAATGTATAAATTTTTGTATTACATGAGTGGATTGGTTCTAATTACTTCTTCAAAGACTCATGAAATCATCCACACAACCGCATGGACATAATTATTGGTGGGCGCATTACACAAGTTATATGTTTTTGCATAAAGCCTGTGTTTGAAATTTCAAATTACCATATAATTATGACAAATATTTTCATAATGAAATATTTATTAATTGTTCTAAGCGTGATCTGTTAAGTAATTATGAGGTTGAAAATTCAATTATGAAGTTTCCGAAACTCCAAAATTTGTATTCGGGAAATTCTTACCAGTACCAAACATGCTACAGAATTTAAAATTTTTGAAATGTTGAAATAGTCCCCATATGTCGTTTTAAAGGCGCAATAACCCAAAAACTCATACCATTCACTCTGAACTCAGCCCAGGTTTAACCGGACAATGTACTTAATGTATACAATCCGTTCGGTTAAAATTGCATCAATAACTCACGATGAATCGTACAATTCGATCATTCATATACGTATACAATCTTAGATATACGTATAATTTTTCACTTCTTTAAGTACTTCTAAAATTCACGTCATGTCTATCTCACTGATTTAAATTTTTAAGTAGGCTTTTCTAGTACCGATTCACCAACCCTTTTTTGGGTAAGTGAACCAAAGTAGGCAAACATACAACCTATATCAGAAGTAAGGAGTTAGACTTGAACATAATTCAAATTCGAACTTCAAATGACATTACAAGTTTTATTGTACGTTGGTGTGATTGATTATTTCTTCTTAAATTACATATAATTATAAAATAAATTAATACACTAATTATAAAATTTATAGTTCCTTTTTTTGATACAATCTCTTTTATTTAGCTTTATGTTCTCTATCATTTTTTATATTTATACATAACACATACACACATTGCAGTGTTTTAAATTAGGCGTCATGTAAACATATATTATAATTTTAATTATAATTAAATTAAACACATGAATAATACGAATCACACACTAATTATATTATTATTTATTAGTAGGATTGGAGAAAAATATTTATTGAATCCCATTTAATAAAAAAATTAAATGTTTTTTCAAAATAAAAGGGAATCGAAATCAGGCAACATTTATATTTGCATCTCCCATGAATCGTCGTAGAATCAGTAGATTACCAAAATTATACACCGCCCTAGTTCAAGGACACAAGATATTAATATCGCAACAACCCCAAAACTATTCATAATTACACTAAAGCCCATCACAACTTTCAAGATTTCCGCCAAGGCCACCACCATCCATCACTCTCTTCATAGCTACAGTAGTCATCCACCACATCTCAACAGAGATTTTCTGCGGTAGAAAAGGCAGAGATCTCTGAGCAAAAGGGTCAACGCAAATAAAGCGCGGTCCCAAGCCCACAAGATTTGCCCATAAGCGTTTCTTTAGGATAGTACAGAGGAGAAGCCATCCAATTTAACAACTTTGATTTGGTAAGTGCTTTTATTGTGGGGCTAGAGAAGAAGAGAGCAGTACAATGTAACAGTAGGGAAAAAAATCATAAGCTATAAGAATCAAGAAACACACCCTACCCTACCCCACCCCACAAATTCATAAAAGCTTCATAAAAAAGGGGTATAGGAAGTTGAAAGTGATATGGCAGGAGAAGACTGAGAGTTTGTACAGGTGCAACCTCTATGGTAAAAAGACTCATAATGGTTCTGTTGACTTTAAGGAGAGGAAACTGAACAGACATTAATGTGAGTTTCAAAAGATTTTTAAACAAGGAAAGAGATCTACATATTGTCTCAGTGGTTGAGATGTCTTAGTATAGTATATTTCTTCTTCTTCTTCAGTACACGTTGCTCCAGAAAGGTTAGAGAGAGAGGGAGGAGAGAGAGTTGTAGGGTTGTGTAATAGGTTTTGTTTTGTGGGTTTCTGATAGGAAGAAAGTGGAGATCTTTGAGTGCCCTTTTTGAATTTGAAAAGGTGTGTTCTTTGTTTGAGTAGCTTTTTTTTTTTTCAAGAAATATTTGACTACTTTTACATCTCTTTTCTTGAATTTTGTGGGAAAAATCTGTTTGTTTGACTGTGTAAGTAAATAGTGGTGACAGTTTCTTGAATTTGTGTTTGTGCTAGAAATGATGATTATGATTATGGTTCTTCTTGGTGGGATACTTGTGATTGGTAGAAATGGAAGTTTCAATTGCTGTTTTGCCCTTTTTCTTGATTTTAAAAAGTGTTGGGAGCTCTCTTGCTGTAGTGATTATTACCCTCTTTTCATTCAAACTTTTTCCCATGATTTTGTCTGTAATTTCTTGTTTGTAGGGTTGGTGAAAGTTCCACCCTTTTTCATCTTTATCCCCATTATAATATCCATTTTTAAATTCTTTTCTCTCTGTGATGCCTTTTTGTCTCGTAATACAGTTCCTCACGAGGTTCTGTCAGAAGGAGAAATTTTTCAAAAATTAAAGCTGAAAAGAAAAAAAAAACCAATCTTTATCACTGCACTATTTTAAGGTTTGATGCCATTTGTAAAACCATTTCCTCCACACTCTGTCTTCTGTTCATCCTCATCAGTTCTCTCTGCTCACAACATGTAAAGATTCTAAGTGTCCTTCTCATAGTACTCTCTTTCATATACATTCTGTCATTATCCTTGTACAATTAACATAGTAACAGCAGCACTGTCTTTTCTTCTCATTCTCAAACTCTTGAAGGTGAGAAATTTAAGGAAAAAGAGATGGGAAAAGCTACGAGGTGGTTGAGGGGGTTGCTGGGGATGAAGAAAGACAAAGAAAATGTGGAGAACAATTCACATTTTGGTGAGAAAAAGGAGAAGAGACGGTGGAGTTTTGCTAAGCCAGGGAAAGATTCCGATGGGCTGAATCAGATTCCGGCCGCTGACACGGCGTGGCTGAGATCTTACATTGCTGACACGGAGAAGGAACAGAATAAGCATGCGATTGCGGTGGCGGCAGCCACCGCCGCTGCTGCTGATGCGGCGGTTGCTGCCGCTCAAGCGGCTGTGGCTGTTGTCAGGCTGACCAGCCAGGGGAAAGGAGCTTTGTTCACCGGCGGCAGAGAGAGATGTGCTGCTGTCAAGATTCAGACTGTGTTTAGAGGTTATTTGGTAAGTGGGATTCGATTTTTTCACTTGAATTTTTGATGGGATTCAGGTTTTATTTCATTCTTGGCCCTTGTTTTTGAGTTCTTGAATTCAAATTTGTTTGAATATGTGCTTGGAAGTGCAAATAGTATCTTGCTGTTCTGTTGTTTTCTTGTGTGGATTTTGAATTTTTGTTCTGTCGAATTAGGACAAAAGACAATAATGATGATGGTATGTGTTTTGCTTGAAATGTCAGCAAACTGTAATTCCAACATTCTAATCAAACAGAACAACCTTTGTCTTCCACTTTTAATATGTTGTCTTGTCCAATTATTATTACATTGATTCTCAGCACTGTAATCCTCATGCATCATTCCCCTTCTTTTCTGGGAAACTCTATTTTGAAATTTGAATTTTGCCCTTTGAATTTGATATTTTAGTAGTAAGTTTGTAGGAAAAATGTGTGATTTGCTAATTTGATCTGGATTTGGTGATTCTGATCGACAGGCCCGAAAGGCGCTGAGAGCTCTAAAAGGGCTGGTGAAACTGCAGGCCCTTGTTAGAGGCTACCTTGTGAGAAAGCGCGCAGCTGCGACGCTTCACAGCATGCAAGCTCTTATTCGGGCTCAAGCCGCGGTCCGGTCCCAGAGGGCCCGACGATCGATAAGTGCTGATTGCAGATACCAACCGGAAATGAGAGCAAGAAAGTCCATTGTAAGAATGAAGTTTTGAGTTGTTGGGGAAAGGTTCTAGTTTCTTGTATTTGAGATTGATAATTATGGTTTTTGTGTTAAAATTTGCAGGAGAGGTTTGATGAAAACAGGAGTGAATTTCATAGCAAGAGGCTCTCAGCTTCTTATGATCCCTCTCTCAACGCATTTGATGAAAGCCCGAAAATCGTGGAGATCGACACCTGCCGGCCCAAATCAAGGTCTCGGAGAATCAACACTTGCATGTCAGAGTATGGTGATGATCAGTACTACCAGTACCAGGCAATATCATCACCTCTTCCATGTCCAGTCCCGGCTCGTTTGTCGATCCCCGACTGTCGCCACCTCCAAGATTACGACTGGGGCTTCATCACAGACGATTATAAGTTCCCGACAGCCCAAAACACTCCTAGGTTTGGTTGCTCGGGCCGGGCCTACACTCCGGTCACACCCTCCAAGAGCGTGTGTGGAGATAGCTTCTTTAGGCCGTACTCAAACTATCCTAGCTACATGGCAAACACGCAGTCATTCAGGGCAAAGCTGAGGTCCCAGAGCGCCCCCAAACAGAGGCCCGAATTGGGCCCGAAGAAGAGGCTTTCGTTGAACGAAATCATGGCCTCAAGAACAAGTTTCAGTGGTGTTAGAATGCATAAGCCATGTTCTCAAGTTCAAGAAGATTATGAATTTCAGGAAAACTAATTTAGGCTGTCTTTTATATTGCATATGGCATCTTATGTCTATAGAGAAGAAGAATCCAACATGTTATTACCTTCTCTATGTGCCCTCTCTTTTCCTACGTTTGTGTCCACAAGTAATAGAATAGAATAGAGTGTTTGTGTAAATTTTCTTGACAAAATCATCTTGAGCAAGTCTAGTGAAGAAATGAAATTTTCTTTCATCTCTTTCTCTTTTCTCTTATACAATGCTAATTAATTATAACGGTAAAATATAGTGACAACCTTTGAGATTATACCAAAATACACAAACACCTCCTATTTTTTGTAAAATTACAGCTACACCCCTTGAGATTATAATTGTATTACAACTACACCCCTTAGAGGTGTAGTTGTAATTATGCAAAAGATAGGGGGTGTTTGTGTAATTAAACCTAATTTCAGGAAATGTCAATGTAATTTACCTTAATTATAAATGATTCGTAAAAATTCACAGACAATGTAATACATCTTGTCATTAGTCGAACGTTACTGTGTATATCATATAGTCATAGAAGTACATGAAACAAAACACCCAGATTTAAATAATATTGTTTGAACCTGATTACAGAACGGGTCTTGTTTTTAAATACTAAGAACGTTACGTTATAATTTCAAAACATACGTATGCTAAAACTAATTATAAGCAATAATTAGTATTAACGTGTAACGTTCCACGGTCAGAAAATATAATAATTTGATTATAGTATATGATTTTAAATAATTATTTCCCGCTCCCACTAAATAAATTATGATGTTGTGAATATTGAAAGTTGCATCGATCATGTGGGTTGGTGAGGGTAAAATATAATTTTGGGATGCACAGAAAGAGGGGGCACAATTTTCAAGCCATGTTTGTTTTTGCAACATGACATGACAGTGTGAAGTGAACTTATTCCATCCACAATTACAAAAGAATATTCTTCTGTTTGCACATTACCAACGGTAGACACATTACAAACACCAATTTCAAATTTTCTCCAAAACTAAAGGGCTACTTCTATTTAAAATTAGGACATCAAATTGAAAAATGGACCTTAATTTGACAATAATATAAAATTTTGAAAGAAAGTTATAAAATGGAAAAGAAGAAACTTAATGGGTATGAAGCGTTGATGATAGGCGATCTCAATAAATACACTGATATAAGGTTTAAATCGAAGGTCAAATAAGTATTTTGATTTTTTTCCAGGTTGGTGAGCTAGTGCAGGTGTATGTGTACGTACACTTACAGAGATAAGTACAGATAACATAATTGGGTAATTTTTGATTATAATTTTTTGATACTTAAGTTTAGTATAAGCTAATAGCAAAGTATTATACATTGCGGATTTGGAGGAGATATATTTACATAAATGACTGAATTGTATAACCCAACGTTAATGGTATCCAATGATGACCAAACGATTATGGAGATCAAATACGCCATTGAGTCAGTTCGAGAGTAAAATGTGGGTGGACTATGACAAAATCCCTGGAGCATGATTTACTCGTTTTATGTTGTCCAGATGTGGTTCCCACGCCACCGTCTCCTGAAGTTTGGCGTAATTATATGTAGACATTCTGTAGTTTGAAAAATTACATCTAGTATTCTGAAGTTTATTTCTGTCTAATAAATGGACTCATCTATTAGTAAAATTCACAAAATTTGTTGATGTCAGCAAAAAGTTGAATAAAAATTTATATTTATCAATGATTGACTTATAGACTTATAGTAGGTCAAATAAATCATTATGATGAAACTATCTTTATAAGAGTGTAAACTACCTCCTCACATACATTAGCGTATGAAGGCGTATGAAGACGTATGAAGGTAATTTGGTTAGAAAATGTCAATTGGGATAAATATGAATTTTCATTCATTTTTTGATTGATATCAGCAAATTTCGTAAATTTTGACCAATGAATAAATTTATTTGTTGGATAGAAACAAATATAAAGGATACTAATTTTTTTTCCCAAAGTATAAAGGATTTACGTATAATTACACTAAACTTCATGGAAGAACAACGTAATTATCTCTGATATTTATTTGGCAACAAATCATAAACTTGCTATATTTGCAATATGGTTTATACAATAGGGAGAATTCTAAACATAGATATATATATATATATATATATAACTTTAACATTAATTTCTCAAAAACAAACCAAAGTACAAACTAAATGCCTATGGATAAGACATCATTCTTCCTTGTTTAATCATAGTAAATTCGAGGAAAAATGTTGGGCACTAAATTTCAAACAAAAGGGGCAAAAATACGTATATGCATACAAAAGGTTAAATATTTTATTTATCTTTTCTTGGCAAAGGTAAAAAAAGAAAAATAGATTCTCTTTTGGATAAAACGTACAAAAGGGACCATCTTTATCTTTTTTTTTTTTTTTTTCACCACCCAACAATTCTTTCCAACTTTTAATGTTTTAACTTTTCAATTTTTGCAGAGTGACACGTGGCATCTTTTGAGGTTTAAAGTTGATCATGAAAATACTCAAATGTGATTGGTGAGATGGGATATTTAAATTTGTTTGTGAGTAATGATTAGGGTTTGATTTGATCTTGTTGTGATGTGTTTGGGGGGGGGGGGATCTCTTGAAACTTGTGGGCTTTCTTGCTTGCATCATATGGGACTTTTTATTTTATTTTATTTTATTTTTTAATTTTGATTTTCCCTTTCTTGAAGTACTGTACTTGGTAAAAGACATAATGTTGAGGTTGTTTTGGTAATTGAGCTTCTTTGACTGCAATATCATGTCCTACCTCAAACATTATCTTGTACATCTCTTGTTTCGAGTTGATAAGGGTCACCTTTATTGCATGTCTTGGACATTAATCTTGGTTCTCAGAATTGCCCATGCTCTTTTATCATAATGCCACTTTGGTCCCATTAACGATGGTTCAAGACTCATTTTTTATTATACATAAATATTTGGGTAAATTACATTTTTGGTCTCATAAGTGGATCCATTTCTAATTTTGGTTTCATACTGTGGGAAATTCAAACATTACATTCCATATGTCTATTTTTTTTTCTTTCCAATTTTAAGACCAAAATGAGTTTTTCGTTAATTGCTAACGGCAGAATCACGTGACTCGCACGCATGCATTAAATTGCTCGGAGTAAATTACATTTTTGATCCAATAAGTGGTCCTACAGTATGTGACTAAAATTGAAAAAGGGTCCACTTATGGGACCAAAAATGTAATTTACCATAGCAATTTAATGGAGGCGTGTGGAGTCCGTTAGCAACTAACGAAAAACCCCTTTTGATCTTGAAATTAAAAAAAAAAATTGGACGTATGGAATTTAATGTGTGAATTCCCCACAGTATGAGATCAAAATTAGAAACAAATCCACTTATGGGATCAAAAATATAATTTACCCTAAATATTTCCTTAAACATTGATACCAAAATTTATAGTTTTGATCCCTCAACTTACGATAATCTGCAGTTCTAAATAACTATGATCGAAATTTGAAATTGCAGCAGCTAATTAAAAAAAAAAACAAAAAAAAAAACATTAACCCTAATCGACTAGCATGTCCCGTTTGATTCAAACACTAATTTCTAATTTTATATAACATATGCATTTCCCGAGAATAACATGGGATGTGATTAGTGGGTTGTCAATCGTCAATGCTATCGTCATCTAATCACGAATATTCAAGATTAACATTTAAAATAATCACCACCAAGAAAAACTGTCAAGAGATTCAAGAATAACAATAAAATATGCAGTATTAAAATAGACTAATCTGAAGATCTAAGGGGATTTGTAGAGTATTTAAAAATGGATTAACCACTAAGTAGGGTTATTTAATGCAAATCGAGGAGATTAATGTATTTATTTATTTTTTACACTCTCCCATTTAGTAGCTAGTTTGAAAAACTTTGAATTTTGAAAAGTATGTGTGGCCCAGCTAATCATATATTACTTAAGTTGTATGGGTGATATCAACTGGCAAAAATATGAACTATTTCATTTGAATGTACATTTTGAGAATTATTAATTAAAAATTGATTTTTAATATTAGATCTAATGAATGATATAATGTATCATACCTGTATGCTTTCACAAAGTTTGTTATAATTATAAATATTCCATCGTTATTTAAAAAATTATAAATGCATCCATAAAATTAAGGGTTGTCTAGCAAATGCCCTTTGTTTCGTGATAGCCCATCGTAGGGTATATTCATTAAACGAATATTAATGGTAGGGAATATTTGCAAATTTTCAAATAGAAAAAGTATTTTTAATTATAGCAAATTTAAAGAGAATCTATTATAATTTACCTTAAAAAATAATAATTTGAATGTAACGGCTGTTTTTTTTTTGGGTCAAATGGGGCATTAATTTGACAGTCCTGATAATTAATGAAATTCTTGTAAATTTTCAAAGAAGGTCCCTCAATCACCTTCTTGGAAGGTGGCGTTTACCTTTGAGAAGATGGATATTTCTGGAATTGTGGAGAAAATCAAGAACCCTAGAAATTAATGGGCCTATGTATATTGGAAAAGATGTGAATAGAGGGTGGGGTGAAACCTAGGAAATGGGTTAATTAATTTCTAAAAACTAAGAGTTGGGGTCCTCATGTGCACTGCACTATAATCTGTTGAATCTTAACCTTCAATTATTATTTTTATTTAATTTATAGTGGTCAAGATTTCAATGGCAAGCCATTTAATTGTTAGTTAGTTCGAGATCGTGGGATTGAATTTCGTCGGATATATGAATATTTATTTTACTTTATGTGAGTTATTGTAATTTATATATTATTTTTAGTTATTTTTTATGTATTAATTGAATTAATATAATATTCAATTTATTGGGATGTTGATATAATCATGTATGTAATTACCACTGCAACAAAGTATTAGTTTTCTATTATACATGTAACCTTGAAATATTTGTTCCCCTTATGGTTTAAAATTTTCATGTGTTTCCATCAAAACTATGAAAACGTTTCCTTTTTCGATGTTATGGAAATAAAAATATATGGTAGTTTTGAAATTATTTAGTTTCCTTCGAAACACTTCATTTTTCTTAATTTTCCTTCGAAATCTTTGAGTTTCCTAAAAAACTTTTTATTTTTCCAAATTTTTCAGCGAAACATTATTTCATACTTTTAGATACAAATATATAAATTCTTGTGTTATACATAAGTATTTTATTTAATGATAACAAATTTAATATTAAGAAAATTAGTAATATTATATGTATAAGTATCAATGTAATATAGATATTTTATAACACATAGTTAGCCAAATATTATATTATTATTTAGTTTCAATAGCAACTACATCAATTAATAACTCCTAATACATAATTATACTACATAAAAATAATGTTAATTGGCTAAATGATATAAAATTAAACTACATATATTTGAATTAAAAAAAGAAAGTTAATATTTCAAATTTTTCTATAACTATTATGTATGTTCCCGCAACGTTTCTGAAAAAATTCTAATATTTATAAACTCGAAACACTTATTGAAAACGAAACTTTAATCCATGGTTCCCCTCGAACCACAATCGATGCATGTCGGTAATTTAATTTTGGGTTGATTATACTGACCTCTTTTTTGCTACCATGAGAATATACAAACCCCTCCCTCTTACTAAAAAAATTACAAATTACCCATCTTGCTAAAAGGTGTTAGTCAAATTTAACAATAGGTGCTTAAATGACCATTTTGCCCTTATTTATAAAACTAAAAGCAATTCATTAAAATTAATAATAGAAGTGTTTTTTTTTAATTTATTTATTTGAAATAAAAAGAAGGATTTTTGTTGAATAATTTAAAAATATGCTTATGTCTTCATTTCTTCTAGGAATTGTAACGTATAAAAAATTTTTGAATTAAAATATACTAAAATTGATTTGTTTAAAACTTTATTTGACATGGTAAAATTGGCTTAGCTACTGAAATTTGACTCAATATTTTTAACATTTGTATAATATAAGCTTTATTTTATTACGTGCTATAAAGTAATATAGTTTCAACAAGTTTTGCTAGCTTTGATGATTGTTAGGAATATAAATTAATGCCACAACCTACACATACACAATATGTTATTAAAAAATATTAGAAAATAATATACTAAAAATTACGAGTACACACCCTTATTAATTTTAAAAATAACAAGTTATCCCTTATATGTATTTAAGTAAAAGAAAAGGTGGATATATTTGGAATTGAAGTTTATGTAATTTTCATAGTAAAAGAGAGAATTTGTATATTTTCATAATAGTAGGGGAGGTCAATGTAATTAGCCCTTTAATTTTTTATTATATATATAAATTTAGATCAATGAAAGACAAGCAAATAAAAAGAATAGTAATTTATTTTTAAATATATATGAATAAAAATGTATTAATATTACTAATTAATTAAAAAGGTATAGTTATTTTCTTGGGGGAAAAGTAAAGAGTACTTTAGACAATTTACATTTTGTCTACCAAAACAGTTACACCAGAATTTTAAGCTTTAATCAATACTATCTGTCTATTAATATATATATATATATATATATTTGAATGCGATTTTTTTGACCAAATCTTTTAATTTTGAGCAAAATTCTAATTTTCTAGAATTCTGAATTTTTTTTATTATACAAAATATTCCTAGAGGTCAGGGGTTCGAACCCCTACCTGTGTTCAAAACACTATATATATATATATATATATATTAATAGACATCAACAGATTATGAATAATTATTCTTATAATAACTAGTATTTTGCCCGTGCATTACACAGTGACAAACTTTTTGCATAAAACTTATTTCAGTCATATTTATTAATTTTATTTATATTATTAGAAAAGAAAATTTTCTTTATTTTTTCTAAAAAACCCATCAAATAAAAAATTGTTCTCTCATTCACCTTATATCCAAAAAACAAATTTAAAAGATATTGTAAATGCCAACTTGATTTTCAAGTGATATATATTTTTCTCTTCTAATATCTTGATAAAAATCTGAACCCATCAAAATTATTCAAAATTACTTTGGTATCATTAATTGTTACAATAATGATTTGTCACCCATAAAATTTCATCACAAAAATATTAAATTATAAATAAAAAGATCATGATAGAAATATATATTTAGTTGGCAAAAGTTATGCGCACAACGAGTTAAATAATTCAGGATAAATAAAAAAAAAATATAACTGTCACCCACAAAATTGTAAAAATAGAATATCAATAAAATAATAAAAAATTATACCAAGATACATTTTGAAAATCAATTGTATAATTCTGACCACATAATAATTTTTCTATCATAATCGTATGTCATCTTTACAAGCAGGATTGATGACAAATGAACTCAAAATCCAAATTATAGAATTTTGTTATTTAACCATTGATATAAAATGCTATTTAAAGGTAGTTTAAAAAAAAAAAAAAAAGATCAATTGCCTATTCAAAATTATGTGAGTCATACTACATGTTCATTTGTCAATTTAATATATAGTTTCAGTAAAAATTTGATATGATAAATTTGTATAAGTATGTAAATGACTTTATATAGCATTGCATAAATAGTAAAATTCTTAAATTGTTTTCATGTTATATATAGCTTTATATTAATAAGACACATATAAGTATTTTCTATTGACATTCATTATATATAAAATAAATATATTTAATATTCATTATATATACAAATTAAATAAACATATAGATATATTCGAGGACATACATATTGATATTTATGTTATTATTAATCACCTTTGATCGATATCCCATTGTATATATTTCTTATGATTGTAAATTTTTATAATTTTTATAACACAAAATTTCTATAATGCACTATAATTGAAAATAAAAAATAATTTTATTAAAAAAATTTATTATTTAACATTGACTTAATTTAAAAAATCTTATAAAATATAATTTTTCTAGAATTAAATTAAACCTGTGCATAACACGGGTCACACGCTAGTTAATATATATATTTGAAGGCGGTCTTTGACCAAAACCTTCAATTTTGACGAAAATTCTAATTTTTTAGAATTTTAAATTTATTTTATTATGATAAATATTCCTAGAGGTCAAGGGTTCGAACCCTTGCGAATTCTTTTTATCATAACCAGTCGTCATTACACGCGGTCCTCGCGAGCATATAAAAAGAACTGTGTGAGAAGTACAGAAAAAAAATTGTGAAGGAATGAGAAAAAAAAAGAGTTAGTAAGAAGAAAGAAACATGGAATGATGTGAGAGAAACGTGGAGTAGTGGGTTGAGAGAAAAAAAATAAAATTACTTTTCTAACCAATAGCTTTTTTAAGGACAAAAGATGATTGAAGGGTAAATTTGGGCATTCAAAAGTTGGTACGCCAAAAGGTTTGCTTTTATAATAGTATAGATAAACATTCCTAGAGGTCAGGGGTTTGAACCCCTGCGCATTCTTTTTATGTTAATAAATATTCCAAGAGGTCATGGGGTCGAACCCCTGCGAATTCTTTTTATTATAATAAATTTTCTTAGAGATCATTGGTTCGAACCCCTGCGAATTCTTTTTATTATAATAAATATTCTTAGAGATCATTGGTTCGAACCCCTGCGAATTCTTTTTATGTTAATAAATATTCCTACAGATCATGTGTTCGAATCCCTGCGAATTCTTTTTATTATAATAAATATTTCTAGAGGTCATGAGTTTGAATCCCTGCGATTTCTTTTTATTATAATAAACATTCTTGGAGGTCATGAGTTCGAATCCTTGCGAATTCTTTTTATTATAATAAACACTTCTAGAGGTCATGGGTTCGCTCCCCTGCGAAATTTCTTTATTATAAACTAGCTGTTGTGGCACGCCGTCCCTGCGTGCATATAATAAATATTCTTTTGCACTTTAAAATATATTATTATTATAAATAAAAGCAAAATATAAATCATTGTATCACATTAAAAAAACTGAAGAAAGAAAAAAAAACTAATTTATCAATTAGTGAAACTTTGGAAGTTAAATAAGTCGGTTATATTATTGGTTAAAGGGTATATTTGACCTCACAAAAAATGGTGCAGCGGTGTAAGTAATCGCCGTTTGTGAGTGTAGAGGGGGTTTTATTTATATAATAGTATAGATAAATATTCCAAGAGGTCATGCGTTCGAACCCCTGCGAATTCCTTTTATTATAATAAATATTCTCAGAGGTCATGCGTTCGAACCTCTACGAATTCTTTTTATGTTAATAAATATTTCTACAGATCATGTGTTCGAACCCTGCGAATTCATTTTATTATAATAAATATTTTTGAAGGTCATGGGTTCGAATCCCTACGAATTCTTTTTATTATAATAAATATTTCTAGAGGTCATGGGTTCGTACCCTTGCGAAATTTCTTTATTATAATAAATATTCCAAGAGGTCATGCATTCGAACCTCTGCGAATTCCTTTTATTATAATAAATATTCCTAGAGGTCATGGGTTCGAACCTCTGCGAATTTTTTTTATGTTAATAAATATTTATACAGATTATGTGTTCGAACCCTACGAATTCCTTTTATGATAATAAATATTCCTAGAGGTCATGAGTTCGAACCCCTGCGAATTTTTTTTATTATAATAAACATTCTTGGAGGTCATGGGTTCGAATCCCTGCGAATTCTTTTTATTATAATAAATATTCCTAAAGTTCATGATGGGTTCGAACCGCTGCAAATTCTTTTTATTATAATAGTAATTTTATTATTTTTAAATCATTTTATAATTAAGTAATGCATATATTTATAGTAAGATAAGTTTCTCATAATAAGTTGTTGTTGTTGTTAGTTTTAAAACTTAAAAATATTTTGTGATTTTTTTCATTGTCATATTAATTAGCTAATTTCCTATCAATCTCATAATTAGATCTATTTTTTTACAAGCATAATTTGCCAGCAAGAAGAATTTAATATTCAATAATGCTAATTATTTTGCCCTGTTCATTGCACCGTGACAAACTTTTTGCCTAAAATTAATTTCGATCATATTTATTATTTTTAATTTATATTATGAGAAAAGAAATATTTCTTAAGTTTTCCTGAAAAAACCTATCAAATAAAAAATTCTTCTCTCATTCACATTATATCTGAAAAACAATTTTAAAAGATATTGTAAACGCCCATTGATTTTCAAGTGAAATATATTTTTCTTTTCTAATATTTTTATAAAAATCTGAACCCATCAAAATTATTCAAAATTACTTTGATATCATTAATTGTTATAATAATGTAATGATTTGTCACTCATAAAATTTCATCACAAAAATATTATATTATAAATATAAAGATCATCATAGAAATACATAAATTTAGTTGACAAAAGTTATACGCACAACAAATTAAATAATTCAGGATAAATCAAGAAAATATAAATGTCATCCATAAATAGTGAAAATTTTAAATTGTTTTCATGTTATATATATAACTTTATATTAATAAGACACATATAAGTATTTTCTGTTGATATTCATTATATAATATAAATATATTTAATATTCATCATATATACAAATTAAATAAACATATAAATATATTTGAGGACATACATATTGATATGTATGCTATTAATAATCACCTTTGCATTGAAAAAGTGCAATACAACTTATGACATCATCAGTCAATTTGATAGATATCCCTTTGTATATATTTGTTATGATTGTAAATATTTTACAAGTTTTATAACATAAAATTTCTATAATGCACTATAATAAATTGACAAAAGCTATGCGCACAACGAATTAAATAATTCAGGATAAATCAAGAAAATATAAATGTCAACCACACAATTGTCAATATATGAATATCAATAAAATAATAAAAAAGTATGCCAAGATACATTTTGAATATTAATTGTATAATTTTGACGGTATAATAATTTTTCTATAATAATCGTATGTCATCTTTACATGCAGGATTGATGACAAATGAACTCAAGATCCAAATTGTAGAATTTTATTATTTAATTATTGATATAAGCTGCTATATAAAGGTAGTTAATAAAAAAAAAAAGGGATCAATTGCATATTCAAAATGATGTGAGTCATACTACATGTTCAATTGTCAATTTAATATATAGTTTCAGTAAAATTTGATATGGTAAATTTGTATAAGTATATAAATGACTTTATATAGCATTGCATAAATAGTGAAATTCTTAAATTGATTTTATGTTATATATAGTTTTATATTAATAAGACACATATAAGTATTTTCTATTGATATTCATTATATATAAAATAAATATATTTAATATTCATTATATATACAAATTTAATAAACATATAAATATATTTGAGGACATACATATTGATATTTATGATATTATTAATCACCTCTGCATTAGAAAACTGCAATACAACTTATGGTGTCATCAGTCAATTTGATCGATATCCCTTTGTATGTATTTCTTATGATTGTAAATTTTTATAATTTTTATAACACAAAAATTCTATAATGGACTATAATTGAAAAAGAAAAATAATTTTATTTAAATACATTCTTCATTTAACATTCACTTAATTCGAAAAATTTTATAAAATATAATTTTGCTAGAATTAAATTACACCCGTGCATAGCACGGGTCACATGCTAGTAAATAAATAAATACAAGCGGATAGAATAGATATACTGCAATAGAAATTTTATATTATTATTTAATATTTATTTTTAACTTTAAAATTATCACCAATTTTACCAAGTGTTCCAAACATATATTAAATGACTAAATTGCATTTTATTCATGCAAATTATTATTGATATTTGGCCAAAGGTATAGCATAATATCAAGTATCTTAGGGATAAATTTTAAAAATTAAGCAGAAATTTTCTTGTTGATGAAATCTTACTCGAGTGGTAAGGTTGAAATTCCACAATTGAATTCAAGTCACGTGAATATGCATATACATATATACATATATTATAATATTTCTTTTTTTTTATGTATCTTTAATTTAAAATATCGATGAATTTTACCAATTTTTGAATTTAAATTTTCTGAATAATGTAATTAACTATACCATCATCATTGTGAATATACTTTTTTGACCATAGAATGTAAAGGCAAATGAATGATTGAAGCACAATTTTAATTAATTCAAGAAGGTTGTATATGTCAAACTCTTGGCTACGATTTGAGAATTGACATGAACCAAAGGAAAACTTTCCCCTCTAATATTCAAACTAGTACGTGTAGCCCATCTTATGCTTGTGCATAATTTTTAAAAATATTTCAAAATAAAATATGCTTGTAATTTCTATTATTTATTTTTTGTAGATATATAATATAATACAATATATATAAGATAAAAATACATGAGGATAAAAAACTATAAAAAAATAATTATGAATAATCATAATGAGTAGGGACGTTAAAATTAGTTAATTAACTTAAAGAAATGGCAAATCAAAATTATTTTTGATACCAAAAGGACCTTTTCCAATAATACAAAATATCTATATTAATATAAAAAGGAAAGAATATTCACACTCCCAAACGATGGTTATTGACACTGTTGTACCATTTCTTTGTGAACAAAAAAATGTCTTTCAACCGATAAGATAACTAACTTATTCAACTTTCAATTTTTATATTAACTGATAACTAAGTTTCTCTTCTGTTTTTTTATATATATAATGTATTAATTTATATATTTTACTCTTATTTATAATAATATATTTTAAAGTTCAAAAGAATATTTATTATATGCACGTAGAAACGACGTGCCATAACGACTAGAGATAAATAAATTCACTAGAGCTTTCCACATAAAAAGCGTTTATGGGCCTTCTTGCTAGCTGTAAAATGGGCTTGATCAGGGGTCAACGAAAGCCCATCAAGAAGTTCTTATGTTCAGGCCAAGCCCAGCCTTACACCCATGGACTTCAAGTATTTAAATCTCCATGACATTCTTCTTCAAATTTGGTCAATTTCAAGAATAATAGCACATATACATACCACGTGGGTACAATTCGCGTTATTAATTTTATCTAAGAAATATTTTATACACGTAAAATATATATGAAATAAAATAAAAGATGCAATACGAATTATAGTGTGAAATCTATTTCGCAACAAAAGCTTTTAAGGATGAGTTTTCGATTTATCACCTGTCTCGTCTTTAATTTAGAACAATTTCACGCTAACCATGTGGACAAGCCATCATGTGAAGTATGATTTAGTGGATCTGAATATGAAAATTTCATAAAGTAAAATGCTGACATCATCACGTATGTATTTCACTTAAATTTATGAATTAAAGTTTCGTTTTCCAACAAGTGTTTCAAGTTTATATATATTAGAAATTTTTCGGAAACGTTGCGGAAACGCTATAAAAAATTCGTAAAATTAAAGAAACATACATAATAGTCGTAGAAAAATTTAAATATTAACTTTTTTTTAATTCAAATATATGTAGTTTAATTTTGTATCATTTAGCCAATTAAAATGATTTTTATGTAGTATATTTATGTATTAGGAGTTATTAATTGATGTAGTTGCTATTGAAACTAAATAATAATATAATATTTATGTCTAACTATGTGTTTTAAAATATCTATATTAGGTTGATACTTATACATATAATATTACTAATTTTCTTAATATTAAATTTGTTATCATTAAATAAAATACTTATGTATAATACAAGAATTTATATATTTGTAGCTAAAAGTATGAAATAAATATTTCGCTGAAAATTTAGGAAAAATAAAAAGTTTATTAGGAAACTCAAAAATTTCGAAGGAAAATTAAGAAAAATGAAGTGTTTCGAAGGAAACTAAATAATTTTGAAATTACCATATATTTTTGTTTCCATAACATCGAAAAGGGAAACGTTTCCATAGTTTCGATGGAAACGCATGGAAATCTTAAACCATGCTTAAATTTTAGACTACTATCTAACTTCTCAGAATGTGAAAAAGAGTTTTACATTCATTTTATTACTGTCACAGCTTAAATTTGATTAGGTTTAATCTGTCTCATCTTGAATTTCGATTGTTTTCACATTATTCATGTGGACAAGTCGCCACGTGAAGTATAAATTAGTGAATCAGAATATGAAGATTTCATAAAATAAAGTGCTGATACCATCACGTATGATTTAACTAGTTTACTTCAATTTTCCATTGTGAACTTCTCATTAGCGAAATGTGAAAATAATTTTTACATTCATGTTCGTCTTGTTTAGTAAGAGTTAGAACTAACAGACTTTAGTTATTTTTAAAAAAATAAAATAAAATAGACAATTAAATTCCTTTTATGAAAATAAATAATAAAGTATATTACTTAATATTCTGAGAGAAGTTTACATAAAATTGAATAAAAAATTGCTATTTTGTCCTCGAATGTGCCAATTGGCACGTGAGGGCTCCAATTCTCCAACGGTCAAGAAACAAGGAATTCAAAATCCGAACTCCCAACGGTCACTTTATCTCTTCCTACAGTACTTCAAATGATCATAACACTTCCCATCTCCCTCCAATTGAGAAGTAAGAAACCCTAATTGGTGAAGTGAAGAAGAAATCTTGAACAAGGAAGGAAAATGGAAGGTTCTAAAAAGGGTTTCTCTCCATCAAAAGCTGCTGCAAGTCCCAAACACTCATCTACTGGTATGAAACCTTTTTCTTTCACACAGTACACACAGTGAGAAGTTTGTAATTCTTGAATTTATGTGTTTTGTTTCTTTCTGGTAGAAAGATGGGTTTTGATTCTTTGCTGTTTCTATGTTATGTAAGAAATTAAACATGTTATGCAATTTTTGCTTTGAATTGGGGTTTCTCCAAGATTAGATTTTTCTGAAACAGGAATGTTGATCTGGTTTATGTTCAGGAGAGAATAATGAGAATGATTCAAGTCAAGATCAGATGATTCCCAAGTTTCAAAATCACAAGGAAGTGGGTGGGAAGAATTTCATGTCACCCACAATATCTGCAGCTTCCAAGGCTGTTCCACCTCCAAGAAAGAAAATCTTAGCTGATAGGAATGAGAATTCAACCCCTTGTGATGCTCAAAATCACAGAAAGTCCAATCTTGACATGAAAAAAAGTCCCAGAAATTCTTCGAGTATTAGTTGCTTTGATCGATCCCCATCTCGGGTTGTTTCTTTGCAGAATAATTCATGTGAGCCTAGTGATGATGAGGATACGAATTTTTTAGCTGATTTGCCTTCAAATGTTTATGACCCTGTGAAGAATTACACCTCCCCAAGGCCTAAGTATCTCCGTTTTAATCCGAATAGGAGGCGGGAGATTTTAGATAGGCTAGAAAAAGAGGGTAGAGAGGACTTGATTAGCTCCTTCGATTCTAAGGAAGTTAATGGTGAAGAAGGGTCATCACCACAAGAAATTAAGAACTCTTGTTTTTCCCCTGCCGAAGAAAGTCTTGTGAAGCCGAAGAATGAAGGAAATACTGATGAAGAGGATGACAATATCGGTGGTGATTGTGAGGAGGAGGAGGAAGAGGAAGAAGAAGAAGTTGAAGAGGAGAGAGGATGGTGTCTCAAAGGAATATTAAAACTTGTGCTTACATTGATTGCTTGTTTATTTTCAACCTCATACATTTGTTCTATGAACTCTCCAACTCCTTCACCAACTCAACAAGCTATTTGGAATATGAAAGAGGGTTATCTTATGATTAAGAAACAAACACTTGAAGTAATCACTATGAAAATGCATGATTCTGGTTTCTTGGGAGTGGAAGTTGGAGATGATTATGGTGAGGTTGAGGAGGTGGAAATTGATGTAGATGATAACGGGGGAACTGAAGAGAGTGTTGATGCAGAAATGGTTGAAGATGATCTGGAAAATTCGGAGGGGCGTGACGAAGAGGTTGCTGGAAATGAGAATGTGGATAGTGAAGATAAGGTTGACAAAACTGGTGACTTCGAATTTAAGCCCGAGAACTTAGAGCAATTGACAGGTGAAAAAACTGATGAAAGTGTACATGGTGGTAGGTTTCTTTTGGATTCAAGTGAGGGAGTAGAGTCTTCTTGTTCAGATCTGCATGAGGTTAATGTAGATGGTGTTGAAGCTGCAGAAACTGATATTGTAGTAGGGGGTGGCGACGTTGAGCCAAAAACGGATGGTTTTGGGCAATTGGTAGGAGCACAAACTGCTGAAAGTCAAGATGCTGATGAGTTGCATAAGGAAGTAGAGGCTTCCAATCAGCTGCAGGAGCTTGAACTTGCAGTGAAATCTACTCCTGAGGAGGAGACACAGCAAGAACCAAAAGGGGTTGATGGTATGGAATCAGTAGACGAACTTGTTGGATCGCACGAAAAGTTAACTGATTCTGGCAATGAAATCGGATATGATCATGAAGTTGAAATGGAGAGAGTGGGATGGAACACCTCAGCTGTTATTGGAGTTTCTGTAGCATCCATGATTTTAACACCACTGGCCTTGATTTATCATTCAAAGAAAGCAAGAAACACGTCCGATGAAGAATCTGAACCTGTGCCAAAGCCACATGAGTTTGCAGCAAAGGAGAAAACAGCCCCACTGCCTCCTCCTGTGCAGAGAAAAATCGAGTTTTTCGCTAGACATACAGCATCTCAAGCAATAGAAGAAGCTCCTGCAGTGCTCAACTCCCACCATATCTGCGCGCCAACGGTTGAGTTGATTGGAGAAATTGTCGTTGGACAAGCAGAAAGTAATGCCACTTTTTCCCCCAAGCACGGGTTGTTATCTCAACCGGCTGCCGGTCCAACTCCACCGTCTGCGCTCGAGTATTCTACTACTAATTCCCATTCATATGGAAGCTTTGCTACTGAGAAGAAGATGTTGAAGAAAGAGGTACTTTCAAATTACATCTCTTGGTTTTAACACAATTGTGATACATTTTTATGTCGATTTTGCTGGAAAAAAACTACTCAACTCTAACGAAATAGCCAAACTTTACTCAAGAACTAGTACAGTTCTTGAATATGATAACATTGTGTTTACTTGCTTGGAATCATGACATCTCTCTATTTTGAATTGAACAGGGAGGCAGAAGTCGAGACGCCATGATCGAAGTTACTCCGGTTAGGCGATCCAGTCGACTCCGTAATCGTACAACAGTCATGTCTCCATGAATTCTCATCAGTCTAGGATGAAACAGCACCTCAATCCCTCTTCCACTGAAGAGGTTCATTTGACTACTCCTAATACAACTTAGTTGCTGATGTCTGTATTCTTTAGGAACTCTAATTGTTTGATGATTATGATGTTAAATGGCACTCATTCATCTAATTTTCATTACATTTCCTTGCCAAACTGGCTCTTCTTCTTACTCCCTCTCTTCCATTCTTGCCTTTTTCTTTTTCTTGATTTTACTGGTATCATTTCATTAACACAAATAATCTCTAACTACAGTGGACTTAAACAGATCATTGGAATCACTTTTCTGTCCCTTTGATGCTTTCTCTGCCATTGTAAACACAAAGTGGGCTAAAACGTTAATCAAGTGCTAACTTTTTTTGAACTTTTCAACAGCAGTAGACCACTTTAATACAAGTCATAGGGTATAATCTAACTTCTGTACTTGTTACCTTAGAATGGAAGAAAAATTAGAATAACTCACCACAAAATTTGTTATTTACAATCTCTCTCTCTCTCTCTCTCTCTCTAGTATTCCAAATTCTTGTGTAGAGGAGTGAGAGGGGGCTTGTTGCTGCTAACAAAACTCCCTCTTTTACTGAGAAATGATGAGAAAGAAGAACCCCCCCTTGTAGTTTTCTTGGATATAATGGGCTTAGGGAGAGTATAAGGCTTGTAGCTATGATGATTCAAACCAGTTCCATAGCTCTTGGAAGCCTTGAGATGATGATGTCTTCTGTATGGAGTTACTTTCTTTGCCAGATCTTCAATGCTTTCCACCCTTGCTAGTGATGTAAATGACTCTGATTTCCCTTGATAGAATTTTGACAGCCCTCTTCTGCAAAACAACAGCAAGTTTCTTTCATTCAGATGAAATTCAAGAACAAGAAAGATGAGATGGATCACATGATAATTAGTCCAAGAAATTCAACTTACTTGATGGGCAATTGTGCCATGATCTCTGATAGATCATACAGAGATCCTCCACCGGACGAAAACGAGGACGATGCCGATGAAGATGCATCATCTGCTGTATCAGATGAAGATATGGATGATGATCCATTAGAAACCATTGATTCTTCACCTATGGATGAAGTAGAGGATGATGATGTGCAGTTGTTCTTCTTTTCATACTCATCAAACCATGAATCTTGAAACACCTGATGATGATCATGATGATGATGACTCTTGCCTTCTGCCATTATTGGAAATTCAAGAAATCTCTCTACCTCAACAAAATTCTCTTTTTTGCAGTGATACAATGGAATTCTTGGGATAACCAAGCTGAGGAAACATATATATATGGGGCATGCAAATACTAAAAGAAAAAAATGAGTGGATTAGGCTAACAATGAGTCCTTGATCACATGTGGAAACACCAAACTTCCATGACACCAATAGTAAGAATCCAACACGTGGCGAACACAAGAATGGACACAAGAACAACCCTTGATTGGATAATTTACGAGCTCATAGATTGGTCGTGGACGACACGTGTCGTCACGTCGTTGTGGTTGTATTGTTGTTTTGGTGAAACTAAGTGTGGGTTTAGGGGAGCCCCCTTTCAAGTTTGATCAATTCAGACACACACACACAACCCTGTGTTTATATTATTACTTGGATGCCTTATCTTTAGATTCGACATTATCTTCTCGTATGGTTTGAAATGAATTCTTGACTTTAGGATGGATGTTTGGCCTACTTGGATTGGGAACAAGATAAGTTCTATACTATTTAAGCCCCATCCCATCCATATCCTACTCACCATCTCTTTCCCACCAAATATAAACTAAGCCTCTTGTCATTCCCCATGCCCACACATTTATATAATTTATCATTTTATTGTATTAATATATTTTCATCAATTATTAAAATTATTTGCACCGACTACTGTCCATCAGCATTTCACTTTATGACGTCATAATAGTAATGGTTTAATCCACAATTTGAAGGGCATTTGATTTGACTGAATTTATTTAAAAGATTTTATAAGCCCATAATTTTATAAGATTCCTCGGCGTTGTAAATAGATATTAATCTTATTTTAAGAAAATAAATTCTAAAGTATTTGAGTAAAGTAAGAAGATAAAGCTTATAAGCTATTAGTAATAACAATCTTGTTTTTCAATAAAGTTTACCAAATATTTTATACGATCTCAAATATCTTATAAAGTATTTTTTTCGGTCAATCACAATGAACTTCCCTCAGATTGTCATAATTATAGATACACACTCGTTATTTGAAAAATTACAAATATCCCATGATATTAACAATTGTCTAACAAATACTCCCTCGTGATAACCTATTATAAAGGGCATTTGTATTTTGTAAATAACGAGACGGTATTTGTAATTATGAAAAATTTTAAGAAAAATCATTGAAATTTATCCTTTTTTTTTTTTTATAAAAGAGAATTATAAACTCAGCCTAACCACATAAGTGGATATTATGAAACTTGAGAATGATAATATGAATCTAACACAAATCTTTTTGTCAAGAATGAAAAATGGATTAGAATAAAGATTGGGGGTTGACTGAGTGAGGAGGTTGAGGTTGTCTGTCTTGCCAACCTTAGCAATATTCATATGAAACATTTTTCATCTTTGTTCCAATATCAGCATGACACCGATGCCTATACTTTTTTTTTTTTTAATTAAATTAGGAATTTAATTTAGTGCAATATTGATTAGAAAATAGATTATATGATAAGATTGTCATAGGAACTGACTGTAATAATTGACAAAGTTTTGTTCATTCTTGAAAGCATATTCATTTACTTTTTTTTTTTTAGAAATAATATTTTCAGTCACTTTCATTTCAAAGCTTATCAAGAAATAAAAAGTTGAGGTGTAAGGTAGTCACACGTTGCCGCCCAATTTTGGGGCTTATCACAAACCAGAGTGTCAGTTTCCTAGTTGGGGACATCTTTTTTAAATCATTATTATTATTATACATATTCCTCTTTCTATCATTTTATTGATAGAAGTCCAGATAATTACAATTTTAGTCCTTATATTTGGTTATTTATTCAATTTTGATTCTCATATTATTTGGTTTGAGATTTTTGGTCGACAAATTGGCTATTTTTTAAATAATATTTGGTATTCGTCGTTAGTCCTGATGTTAAAATTGATGGAAATCAGATTCGGAGGAAAAGAAAATTCCCTTTCTTGTCTTGGACCTTGGCCAATGGCCGCTCATTATATCGTTAAAAGCACAAACTTCCACCATTTTTGTTCAAGCTAGAAGGTTTGGTTGAAAAAGAATTGAGGAAAAAAATGAGTTCAATCTATAACATTGATTTTTCTTCTCATTTTGAAACTCTTCGCAACCTCTGTTTCCATCATTTTGCAATTGTAGATTTAAACTTCCACTATTAACATCATGACAGTTCATTGTAGATATTGTTGGACAATCGTTAATTTTATAGGATATTTGTAATTTTATAAATATTGAGACAAGTTTTGTAATTATAACAAATTTTAGGAGTCCGTTGTAATTTACCTTTATTTCTTTTCTAAATAATAATGTCTTAATTTTCTGTGTTCAACTAAAACAAACAAAGAAAATGTTTGTGAATTCTAATTTAATGATACATTCATTTAATTGAACCAAATAGCATCAATTCAAAGAGGGATAATCACATTGTTATCCCTTATGTTTGTTGTAATTACACGAAGACCTTTCCATAATTTGAGAAATTATATTAATACTCGTGAAGTTTGTTTCTCTCTAACAAATAAATCAATCTGTTAATAGAATTCAAGACATTTGCTGAACAATAAAAAAATTGAATGAAAATACATATTTATCACCAATTAACTTGCCAAACAAATCTATTATGAACAAACTACCCGTATAAGAGTGAAAATATGATTCCTCACATGTATTAGAGTGCAAAAATGTATAAAGATAATTTGGTCAAAAAAAATTTATTTGACTCGCACAAATATGAAATACATCAATCAGAAGTGAATATGAAATTTTATTAAACTTTTTTATTGATATATAAATTTACTAATAAATGAATCTATTTATTGAACAAAAACAAACCCCCAAAAGTATTAATTGTATTTTTCTTATTTGTGGGGGAAAAAAACATAAATAAAAAAACACTGTATATGTGATTGTGTGTTAATTCAACATAAAGACATTAGAACTTATTGAATAATAATAATAAAAAAAAAGAAGACATTAGAACTTTTCAACAAAGTGAAATTATGCATTTTAAACCAAAGTATTAATTGTATATTATAGGCTATATTACTTTTGTTGTAAACTTTATACCTATATCATAAAAATATATTAGTTGTGGTTAATCAACTATTCATAATGAGTATAGTAATAGATTTGTCTTTATGCTTAGCTTTTGTTTTTTCTTTTAATAATCAGTGAAAATGTATCAACATCATCTTCCATCTCAAACTGACTCATCAAAACATACTTTGGGCCACAGCTCAATTTATTATACATGACCTAACTTTTGAATTAGGGCAATATTGTTTTACATAAAAGGAGGATTCATAAATTCAAACTCATATTAAACTAAAAGAATAATTACATTTGCAATCCTAACATATGATTTGTTTACATAAATTACTATTATTTTTTAAATAATAATACATAAACTGCTATTATGTATAATTATTATCCTAACCTAAAAGCTTCTAATCAAATCCAATCCTTTTTCTAAAAGGAAATTAAATCTAACCTTATATAATTGAAGAGCCAACAGTTTTTCACTCTTTTCCAATCATGATATATTAATGCAGGAATATTTTGAGACATTTTTCAAATAATGTGATGAATATTCATTTCAAATCTCAGCCCCAAATTGAGAAGGAACCTAATCATTTTAGATTAGGATGCTCAAATCCAATAATCTCCCAATAGAGTAAGCAAGCGCAGATTAATATAACATTTATATTAACTTTGCTATGTGTGTGTATAATTCAATTTTTTTTTATTAAAACTAAATTATTAAAACTTTGTGAAAAAAACAATGAAAATAATAATAAAAAAAAATTATGCTCACAATCAGAGATTTAAAAAACATTTGTGAATCGGAAGGATATTCAGAAGAAAAAAAGGAAGATTATGATTGAAAGAAATGTAAAATCTGTTTAAAAGAAACCAAAATCAAAAAAAAGTCAAATCAGAAAACAGCAAGTGATTAGGAAGAAGAAATAATGTGAGGAAGATGATTGTTGGAAAGTTTCAACGGAAGAGAATGAAAATCAACTGCCCATCTTCCCCTAATCATCAGTGTTGCAGAGAATACTTTCGAGCAGAGTGCATTTAGATCGAAATCGCACAACGCCGATACACACAATCTCTGCTGATTAACCCTAATCAATTCCATTCTTCTTCAACCAAACTCAATTACAACCCTAAGATTTTCAAAATTAAAATCAAAAGAGGAAAACAGATCGAAGATTAGCACTGGGGTGGGGGAAGAAGTGAGAAGAAAGGCTGCCTTTGGCGTTGATTTATACAGGTGATGACGGCCAAATGAGCGATGTGAAGCGATTAGGGTTTTTGGGGTTGGTAGGTCAAAATTATCGGCTGTTTCCCAAAACACCCTTCACGTTGCTTGTTCCCTTTCTTGATTAGTTCTTTTTTTTATTTATTTATTTATTTATTTATTATTATTATTATTATTATTATTATTATTATTATTAATCCCTTTCTTGATTAGTTACTATGGCTACCGGGTCAAGTCATACAATATTCAAACACCCCAAAAACTATAAGTATTATTTAATTCACTTGTAAAAGAAATTCATTATTTGTAACATGTATGCATATAATATATGAACAGAATACGAATTTATCTATATATAATAAAATGGAATTATTAGAGCTATCAACCTAAGTTTTACGTATGTGTAGATATGGAGAGCATCGATGTACTCTATTATGCCAAATGGAATATAACATAATTTTTTATATGAAAATTAAAAAAATATTCGTATTTATATGAAAAAGATCTAATCAATATTATCTAACAATAGTTTTGGTTAAAGAATTAAATATAGTTGTATTTATTCAAAAGAATCTAATAAATATCATGTATATTCAAAATATATTTTGATAATATACATGGCAATACATATTTTAAACTTGACAAAGTGAGTGTGCATCTAAAGATTGAGTAAGTGAAAGCTCTTTGACTTGGCTTTCTCCCAGAAGAATTTGTTTTAGATTTGGATGAGTATTAAGAGAGATATACCTGTTTGATGAGTTGGCAAGTTATAGGATGTATGTGTCCAACTGGAATGGGCTTGTTTTCTGGGCATACCATGTTAGTGAAAATAGCAGGTAAGGTTAAGGATCTTACCCTTCTTGCTGGTGGGTTATCCTGCTGATGGCCCGTTAGGATGATCTTCATGTGGGTTTTTTGGGTTTAGAATCTATGAAGGATTTTGGGGGCATCACTTTGAATAAAAATAAACAATCACAAATTAATTCAAAGTAATTTATTTTGAAAATACATGCCCAATGTTTGGTTTCATTTTCTCTTTAGCAGTCGCCCCCTTCCAGTTGAGAGAGTCCAGTTTTCTTGGGACTCAGGAAGGTAGTTGCTAAGAAATAGATCCCGGCTGTTTCGAGAGGGATCTTCTAACTATTGATCATTGGGGGCTTATCCTTCAGGAGGATAAATCTTTTAGCGAGATAAGCTTCTCGAATTTTTAGAGGGTGGTTAAAATAAGTCCAACAACCTTCCTAGATGCTTGGGCACTCTTTTCCGACCATGTAGCTATCACCCCTCTAAGTTGTCCGACTAGCATCTAGCCACATGTGCTCGAGAATGTTTTAGTGTCTAGGCAATCGCCACGCCAACGCCTTCCTAGGTCTTGCGCAAACTTTCCTAGGCCCAACGAGGCCTTTTTAATCCACAAACCCTTCCTAGAGGTCTAGGTGAGGGATTCCTCCCCTCTCTTGGGCTACGTACCATCCTGGTCCTTCTTGGGCCTTTTTTTGGGCTAAGCACTCTATTGGGCCGTACGTATTTTGTGACATCATATAGGTATATATATGGTGTCTATTCACTGAGTTTAATATAAATTAATCAAATTAAACATTTAATCTTAATGAGGCTCCAAATAACTAAAAGATTGTGCATTCAAATTCTATAAATATAGTCTTTTCGGTCGAACAAAGAATTAAAATTGCAAAAATTTTATAAATATTTCTTAACCAATATATTTCCGACAAAAAGAAAAATTAAAATCGTAAAAATTAAAAAAAACTCAAAATTCTATACTAAAAAGTTAAAAGAAAAAAAACACCAAATGCATTTAAACCCTATTTTTAATTTCATCTCATTGAGATGGTTCTTTATTTGTGATATATATACTTGTTTTTTTTTCTCTCTTTATCCCTACATCCGAACATACATTCAAAAATCATTTACGTCTCATCCAAACTCATTTTTTGTCTGGTTTTTCCTCATTGAGATGAATGTCAAGCAATAGCAGTGATGTAAGAATTAAGGATGGAAGTATTGGTAAAAATCCAACAAATAATGAACTTATATATTGGAGAAGAGAAATACATTGGCAATCTCAGCCACCAGTGTTCAGCGGATGCAATACAGCATCACTAACAAGAAACACACCATCTCATATCATATCATAGCAGAACTCGAAATCAAAGAAGAAGAAAAAAACACTAAAATCCTACAAAGGAAAAACAAAAAACAACAATCTGGATCATCATAGTTATTGCTTCCGCAAAACCTTCTTCGCCAGATCAAGTGGCATTTGCAAAGTAGAAGGTTGCAAAGACAAACACTTTGAGAATTAATAAAATCTGTCGATGCAAGAACCGACCTACAGGCCCTGGTCGATAAGGTAGTCTCCCATCTTCTCGACCACCATGTTACACTGCCCTGGAGTCATTGGTTCCTCGTACAGTCCAAAAATCAGAGCTTGCCCTGTTTTCTTTACAGTTATACCTCCAGAGCCCTGCAATGAACACGATCAATGACTCATAATATTGCAAACAATATCTCCAGAGAATGAGACGATGCAAATGCAAACCAATTTGACTACAATGATCAATATGACATAAAGGGACAACATCAAATCCCACGTTATCAAGCTGTTTTTGTTAAGGTGGAAATGGAATAGGCTCCCGAGTACAAACCAGGCAATTAGCATGCAGACGTTTATAATTGCTCCAAGATTAAGAATGACTACACGCAAATGAACCCTTTAAAGTTAATGATTCTGAGAAACAGAAAAATTTGATTCATTGATCTGTGCATCAAATCCCACGTTATCCAGCTGTTTCCGTTAAGGTGGAATAGGCTCCCGAGTACGAACCAGGCAATTAGCATGCGAACGTTTATAATTGTGCCAAGATTAAGAACGATTACAAGCAAAGGAACCCTTTAAAGTTAAGGATCCTGAGAAACAGAGAATTTGATTCATCGATCTTCATTAGTCAATTGAGTTCCCGGAAAAGAACTTGTGCATCGACTAGTAAGACACACAGCATCATAACTTAACAAATGTTAAGTACTAAGGGGACAATAAGGCATGATCATAACTTTGCAACAATCTATAAGTGTATGCTGCAGGTAATACGATCCAAGAAAATCGATAGATAGAGCAGAAAATGCACCTTCTTCCCACGAATGACAGCGCCAGGTTCACCTTGAATAACCATATACTTTGCGCCCCCGAGGAAGAGTCCAGTAGGAGCAAGGAATCCAGGCTCATCAAAGTCCCTCACAATGTTCTTCATCTCCTCAGGTTTGAACTGCATGGAAAGATGCACAAATCCATCAGTACAGAAACATATCAATAGTTTCATAAGATGCAAGACAACCCTTATTGAGTAGATTTCATGAATCTTGATAAGAAGAATTCTGAAAACAATGCAACCAAGTTCAACAGATGTCAATGGAAACAAGATTCTTGTAATAGAGAACAATCATATCATTCCTCAGGATTCCTTAAGAACACGATGCAGATTCTACATTTCATACAAACAATCCATCCCAGTCCCAGAACGAATCAATGTCTAATAATAAAACAAAAAAAAAAAAAAAAAACCGATCTTGACGTAATATGAAACAAATTAATGTCTTGCGACGAATGAATGAGTGCCCAGAAAATGATTCAATCATGCGAAACCAAATCAAGAAAACATAAACAGATTAATCTATGATGGCAATAGCAAATCGGGTATGATCAACATTCACAAATTTCAAGAGAAAGGTGGATAGATCGATCACCGCGGGGAAGGCGGTGCTCTGAGCCCAGACGCTGCCATCAAGGCCAATGATCGCGGCGGCGGTGAGATGAACACCTTCCACCTCACACATCAAGTGTTCGTCGACGTAAGTCTGCCACGACATGGTTACGATGCTTTACAGTGACCCGGAAACCAAAAAAGAAAGTGTTTTTCTTGATATGAAGGGATGGGATGGGATCGTCCAAGTCGCAATCAAGGTTTGTTGTGTACGTAGGTATGGTATGTGGGCTTGTTAACTTTGTTGTCGGAGAGTGGGAAATAAATAACAGTAAAATGGGGATGGGTGGGTATGATTACTGCCCGAGTATGACGCGATGGGAATTGAATTGGAATGAGTGGCGTTCACGTTGAGTAGGAGTGATAGCTTCTGGTGTCAATGGATGGCGTCACGTGTGAGAGCCATGATTGCTCTGCAAGACACGTTTACGGACAGATTTTATCCTTCCCCTTCTCTTTTCACTTCAAACTTTTAAACACACGACGTTTGAAAAAATTACACTTTTGATACGTACAATTGATTCCATAAATTAAATATTATAGTCTTTGGGGATCAAAATTTTTTATTTTATAGAACTAAATATCCTACATTTTATTCTATGTAGTAAATTGTGGGCTCAAAAGTGCAATATTATATCTATGTGTGAAATAAAAGAATCTAGAGATTTTATCCAACGAAAATTGAATTCAAACTTAATTAAATTGAATGAATTCAATTTTATTAAATAATTTTCAATCAATTATAGAATAATTTAATTCGCATATATCGTGGAAGATGTATACGTTGGGTTAGTGTTCATAGAGAAATTCCATGGTATGATCATTTAGGTTTTAAGAGTTGTTTGATGTGCAGCGCAGGGGGACCTCATTGGATTTGTTTGGTAGTGGTGTTTGGTGGATGCTACACTCAATATGAGTAATAAATAATTGATGTATATATTTTAGTTTTAAAAATATAGAACATAATAATCTATTATACATGTAATCTGTACACAAAATACTGAGTGTAGCATGAATTTAATCACGTTTGATGGCATCATCAAGTTCATGAGTTGGGTGGTGCTTCATGAGAGCCTGGTTTCTATTCATAACATGTTTGTTTATGAATTTGGACTTTAGGAACTGAGATTATAGAAGAATCACAAGATGGAATGGAAGTTTCTCAAGGACATGATCAAGAATGAGTGATTATAGATATAGAAAACAAACAACAGCATAATTACCAGCAAGACTACTGTAATATACAACTAGCACAACATATTGAAGAAAAACACAAAGTCGAATTCTTGGCATGCTCTGAAAGGGGGGATGATACAACAACGCTTCAGAACGATGTTGAATAGTCTGTGACTCGGATGAAGTTGGGTGAAGCAATCCCCGGATGAGAAGTCAATAAAACGGCTCATCTGCAGTATCGCAAATTAATGTGGGTTATTAGCAATATAAAGGCGAAATGAAGGATATCGCGAATGTTGATAGGGGAATTGGACAAGACAAAGCATACCATTGTTGTCATCAGCCATATTGTAATCATCTTCATCATCGTCAAAATATTCAGGCTGTAAAATTGCACAACTATTAGCCACAAACTCGTGTTAATGTTCATAGGTATGAAAAACAAGGACTAATTAGAGTGATATCAGTATGGGAACCGACAGTTAACACACAACAGCAAGGAGGTTCATAGGTTGAAAATCATAACAAGAAACCGACAGTTAACACACAACAGCAAGGAGGTTCATAGGTCGAAAATCATAACAAGAAATCGCATCATCTAAAAATTTATATCAGGTTCGTGCAAGCAATACCCACAGTATCTAGTATACCTGTTCGTAATCACCCTCATCACTGAATTCTCCTTCATCTTCTTCATTTGCTCCATCTTCTTCTTCCTCGTCTTCATTTTCTTTCTTTTCAGTTCCTTCTTGGCCCTGGAAATTTCAAGTTGCAGAGAAGAGCAATTATGAAAAACATGGTATTTGGGTAAACTAGAAATAAGAAAAATACACCCACTACAATGAAGAAGATTTAGCAAGTTATCAAATTACCAATATACTTTAGATGTGGGAAAACGTACCTGATACTTCTGTTCCAGCTTTTCAAAGAGATCCAGTTTGTGCAAGTCTGTTAGGAACAAGTTAAACCATATAACACATTACAATATAGTCGCATCCGAAATTTTCATTGTCAAGGGGAAAAAAGAAAAAGCTCATATATAATAAGAGGTGAATATCTCTAATCAAAGTTAAAACATTGTTTCCACTTTCCACGAAATTCTCACTGGGAATAAGAATATCTTTTTTCCCATTGTACCTGATTCAGGGTTCCATCGAACTCTCTTGACGACACGCTTTCCATTCTTCTCACCTGTTGTGTCCATGGACACAAGAAACCATGATGCTATGAACCAAGATATACGTTCACTTGAAACCATAAATAATGTCCGTTATAAGCATGAACATCAACCTATAGCTAGTTCTGCAGGAACATGATCTGGATCCAGTTTTATGAAGTGCCAGAGTGGTGGCTTAGCCTTTGTTGCTTGCATATTCCTGTCCGAATACCTTTCTATATCTGGTTTTTGCCCTTCTGCAGCCATAAGATTTCAAGAGATCTATGAGATCAGCACATAGCGAGCATGTAAATTAGAGCAAAACATAGACAATAAAGTATAGTTTGAAAACAAACTACAAAGTAAGTTTCTCAACTAATACGGCTCTCCACGACAAATTCATACAGTTTTCAAGCAAATTAATCGAAAGAAAGAACTTAAGATAAAAAAATATTTACCATTTGACCTCCGCATAACAGAACTATCTCCATCAAGTAAACAGACCAATGACTAATATTTCCCATGTATCATGTCCCAATTGAAGGAAATCATAGAGTGACACTAGACAATATTCTTTCCCTTTTTATTTCTGCTGTGGTAAGTTTATCTGTAATTTACACCACCGTGAACATATAATCTATAACCAGAAATAGAGAACAGGGGACAAACAGGCGGTTGCACCCTTATAATCCCGAATTTTATATATAACTAAAATGGAGCTCAAAATTCTCCAGTTCAAAATGCTAAAATTGCCAAAAATATATATCACGTTCCTCAAGATTAAGAACTTCAGCTCAGTCACTGCTTATAGTAAAGGAAGTGCGCATTCTAATGGAGTCAATTGACACAGAAATCACCAACAATGTATATTACTGCATATTCTTTCTTCTTTAAAGGGAAAACGTACTCTCAGTGCGTTCTCTTCTATCTTCGTAATAATAAGGTGAGGAATTCCAATACTTCTGCAGCGCCGAAGACCACTTGATCAACTGTATATTCGCAGTAGAATATTCTGCCGTACCTAAACCCTCGATTTCCTAACAATTATGCAATGAATCAACCACATGTTTGCTAATCAACCACACCTGATTACTAAACCAAGCTAATTTCAAAGAGTAACACAAAACTGAAAAGAAAATAGTCACCGGAAACAATTCGAAAGGAACTTGCTTCGCCGGCCGAAAGCCTCCGCCGCCGAAGCTGCCGCGTCCACGGCCCCTTCCTCTGAAGGACATCTAGAAACACGAGTCCTCTACTCCTTTCCACTTGTATTACGTCCATTTTTATGTACTTGGTGCTATCTATATCCGTACATGTACTGATTCTTCTCTTCTAGACTTCTTTTGATGTTTCTATTTTTCAAAAAATACAATTTGGTGCGTCTAGTTTTCGTAATTACCAAAGTGGTACATTCATTTTTCTGATTTTACGGATCCACCGCATTCAGGATGGCCATTGGATCTTATCCAAAACTCGTCCTAAAAATATTGATTTCTTATTCTTATGAGATAATTACACTCTCCTCCCCTGATGTTTGGTGTAATTACACGTACCCCCTCTATGGTTTGGAAAATTATATCTAATATCCCTGAACTTTGCTTATGTCTAACAAATAGGTCCATCCGTTATCAAAATTCACCAAATTTGTTGATATTAACAAAAAAAAAAAAATAAAAATCAATATTTACCATCAATTAACTTATTACTGACCTATTGTAGGTCAAACGAATCTTTTTTATGACCAAACTACCCTTATATATCTTCACACGTTAAAACATGTGAGATGGTATATCTTCACCGCTATATTAGTATTTTAGTCATAAATAATTTATTTGACCTGTAATAAATTAGTAATAAATTAATCAAAGGTAAATATCGATTTTTATTATTATTATTATTATTTTTTGTTAATATCAACAAATTCGATAAATTTTGATTAACGGAAGGACCTGTTTATTAGATGGACGCAAACCTTAGGAGTAATAAATATAATTTCTCAAACCACAAGAGTTTGAGTGTCAAATACGTTAAATTTACGCAGTTGTCAGTCCTACCAATATTCGAATATGACATATATATATATATATATCATATATGGGGACAAGTTGTCTTTTTTGTATATTCTTACAACAAACTATGTATTTTCATAAACTAAATCATTTAATCAAAGTAATTTAAATGCGACTCATATAAGATAATAGATTCGTAATTTGATTATGAAAAGTGATTTCGTTTACTTTAGATCTTAATAGGACTGTAGTGATTGTTCACCTTTTAGGTAGTATTTAAAGTTCAAATTAAATATTGTACAACGATAAAGGTAATATCCAAAAAGAGTTGTTACTATTGACCAGTTTCTTATATTTTTTTACTAAACCAAAAAATAAAATAAAATCAAGAAGTACGATGTGTAAAATGTTTTTTTTTTTCCCAATATGTTTTCAATTTTCTTTAATTTTTTTAGCAATGGGGACCAAATGAGATCTATGTATTGATATCATTGTTGTCCTCAGACCAAATTTTTGCAATACCACGAATATTAATATATAAATTTAAAACATGAATACCCCTAGTATATATAGTGTTCTGAAACCTACTAAAAATGACATGTTTTTTTCTGTCTTAAACTTTGCATATATACTTAGAATACAAATTATGTCACTTTCATTTAATAATGTCCCCAAACATTTTGTAACTTCATAGTAAGATTGGGATTTGGGACCATTGGGCATTGATGAAGGCTTATTTAATAATTTAATATAAAATTAAATAAAATTAACAAAAATAATATTAAAATAAAAAAGATAATAATATCAGTAAAAGTCGAACTCTATAAATTCGATTTCAGAATAAAAATTCTGAAGTCGAACTCTAAGAGTTCGACTTCAACTTTAGGGGTGGGGGTGGGGGTGGGGGTGGGGATGGGGGAGGGGGGCCGTGGGGGTGAGGGAAATGGGGGAGGGAGGAGGGTGTTAGTAGCTCATTGTTCGAGACAGAAGAGAGAGATAAATAATTAATTTTATGTGTGTGTTTGAGAAGAGAGAGAAAAAACAATTACATACAATTACAATTCATTGTTCAGAAGAAGAAAGAGAGAGAAACAATCACTTTTTGTGTGTGTGTGTGTGAGGGAGAGAGAAGAGAAAATTAAATTACATGTATTTAAAAATTAAATTTACTCTTATTTTATTTAAGTTTATTGTTAACTGAAATAAAAATAATATATTAGTATTTGTAATGCATGAATATATAATTGTTCTTATCAATATAACAAATATTGTACAAAATTTAAAATTTTAATTTAATATGAGTAAAATATTGAAAGTTTAATTTTTAATTTAATTTATTTTAAGTTTAATTTTTAATTTAATTTACTTTGAGTACAAAATTAAAATTTTAATTTTAATTGTATAAAATTTGAGTAATTTTATACAATTACAATTTAATTGTTCTTATCAATATAACAAATATTGTATAAAATTGTATATTATATGCACACAGAAACAGCGTGCCACGACGGCTAATATTAAAAAATTAAAAGAGTTTTTAGTTGTACAGTCATTTTGATTTTATTAGTCCATATTTATATAATTACGACATATAAATATGGGTTAAATACAGTTATCATCCCTAAAGTATCCATCCTACCTCAATTACCCCCCTAAAGTATTAAAACCTTCAAAAAAAACTCTGACCTTCTAACACCTTTAATTTTGAAGTTCAAAATAAGTCCATTTTACCCTTGTTTTAGTTTCACTTATTTGTCAAATCAAGTTAAAAAAAATTATACATTCATATAATTACCACATTTATATAATTACCACATTTATATAATTACCATATATATAAATAAATATTAATTTTATATTTTCCCAATCAATTTTATCAAATATGAAAATATATGAATTATATGGTTTATAAATTCATGTGGACCTGAGAAGCCAAATAGAATAACAAAGAATAGTTGGACCAAACCATGTAAAACGTGACCGATTGATAAAATTGACATTTTCATATTTCCCCAAGTAGAAAAAACAAATATGAAAATGTCAATACATACTTTCTTTTTTTTTTTCCTCTGGTAAAAAAGAAAAAAAAAAAAAAGGGTGATACTTTGCAATCCCACCACATAGAACTAATACCCTAACAAGAATGAAGATTCCGACATACGTTTAATCCCACAAAGTACCTTAACAAGAATTTGTACTCATATTAAAGGTGTGACAACATTCAACATACCTTGTCACTAAACTACCATGCTTGATGGCAGTTTATGATACTGGGTGTGGAAATTCATAGATCTTACTTGAGAATGAACTTTTTCCAGGAGTGATAATCACTATGTAACTAGTTTTTGTTTTTGTTTTTCTGCTTTTTTTTTAATGTATCTTAATGTTTTGGATGTACCTGATATGAACACTGTTTTGATACCCAAAGACAATAATATATGAATTTAAAACATGAATAGCACATGATAAAAGATATAATCTTTTCTTGATCGTGTCTAGTATTGGACATATATTCATATTTGAAATAGAGTTTTGTAGTCTCCAAAACTTAAGGTCGGAATAAAGACTCCTCCTGGATAACCCTTATCTGATACAGAATTAGTAGTCCCCCAAAATTTATCTTAAGATAGAGATTAGTCTTAGATAAACCATATTTGAAATAGACTTTGAGGTCTCCCAAGTTTATTTGAGCCAAAGACTCCTCTTGTGATAAATATTGTTGGACACATATAAATAGAGTGCTTTTCTGGGATCCAAGGATGTGATTACTACGTGCATAACCACGTAAATATTTCTCTCCCAAATATTATATGTTGGAGCATCACCAACTCTCCTAGGGTTTAAAGCATGTGTAATCGAGTGGATAGTTCTGGTAGCAGTCCATTTGAAGCTAACAGAAAGTGTTCGTAGATAAATTGGAGAAAAAGTGCTTGAAGATCCACATGTTCATCCTGAGGCTTGTAGGCGAGCCAAAAAGATTAAAAAAATTATTGGGCTATTACGCTGCGACAATCAAGACGTCTAGCAGATCACACTCTGGAGTTACTATACCTAATCAACCAGATGATTAACAGAACTCTTTATGTGACAATGTGAACTATTCAATTAATCTCCTTTATTTCCAACATCTAGAAAATGTAACTCTGTCCTGATATATTAAAAATACAAATTATGTTACTTTCTCTTAATTATGGTCCCAAACATTTTGCAACTTCATAGTACAATTGGGACCATTGGGCATTAAGGAACAACCATCAAATACCCCCTATATCGATCATGTTTTACAAGGCTTGGTCCTCCTGTTATTTGCTACTCTGCCTGCACACTCAGGTCCACATGAATTTTAAAATTATTGAAATTTTCAAATATATAATTCATATTTTTCTTCTGAATTAAAATCACCCTCTAAATGTTAGCAAGTTTTGAGTAAAACTTCTTTTCCACATTGGTCGAAAATGAACTTTTGAACCACTTTATACACTGTATTTTTTTTTTTTTTAATGTGACTTTCATCTCTCTCAATAATGTGACTTTCATCTCTCTCAATAATCGATTCTTTAAGAACGAATTCAATCCGAAACGCTTGGGCTTATATTGAACTTTATTAAAAGAAAAAAAAAAAAAAAAGGATAAAAACTAGACAACATCTGGTAAACTTTACTAGGCAGTTTGGGTAGCTGCACAAGTAAAGTTCTTATTGAAACTCATGAAAATCGGACATAATCATGAACATGAATCAGTTCATAATCATCCCACATAGTACATAGGATCAGGCACTTTGAAGGTTCGGTTTCCGGCATTGGCGCCGAGCAAATCGCTCCATTGATCTCCGATGTTGCCTACTATTCTGTAACCTTGGTTCACTAGCTCCGTTCTTTTCTTGGGCTTGTACACCAATGCTGGCATTCCACGGTCAGCTACGTCCCTGCACACGCATTAATATATGAAGATATATATGGTTATTTAATAGAGAAAAAATTATTTGACCTGCAGTAAGTTAATAATAATCGAAGGAGGTAAATACAAATTTTCATTCAATTTTTTTTTTTTTTTTTGCTAATATCACCAAATTTGATGAATTTTAACTAACAGTGGATCTATTTGTTAGATGAAAAAAATATCAGAGATACGGGATGTAATTTTTCAAACCACTAGAGATCTACATATAATTATACCAAACCTTAACGAATGATTGTGCAGTTTATCCCTGTTTATTTTAATAAAAGCAAAAAACCTTCAAAATAGGGTGATAGAACACCATCCCGCCACATAGAATTAAGGGTAAATTACATTGATATACTCCCTTGAGGTTGGGCTAAATTACACCAACACTTCATGTGTTTTACATAATTATAATTACACTCACTGATGGTGTTTATGTAAGCTTTGTCTTTGAATAGGCGGTATAGTTGTAATTACAACTACAACCTCAGGAGATGTAGTTGTAATTTTACAAAAGACTGAAGACATTTGTGTATTTTGGCCTAATATCAGGGAATGCCAATGTAATTGATTACCCTAGAATTAATCCCTATAGCAGATCCAGAAAGGCATTACATTCTTAACAAGAAACGAAAGCAGATTCGAACATATGGTTTTGAACCCTATAAAACGACTTAACAAGAATTCAAACTCATATCAGAGGTGTGATGACGGTCAACATACCTATAAAACGACTTAACAACTATGATTGATGGTAGTAATTAATGATATTAGTGTGTGTGGGAGCATATAAATAATTATATCTTACTTGAAAATGAGTTCTTTCCAAGAGTGATAACCAGCGTAATGTAAATTGGATATTTTTATGTCTCTTAATAACTCTGATGCGCCTGATATGAACACTGGTTTGATACCCAAACGCAACAAAACTTTGTAGAGTCGCCGGACAGCCGGCAACGGCGGCGCTTTCCCTTCCATCACCCACTCATGGTACTTTGTGCTATTGTATGGTAATGCCCTGCACATTTGGATGGAATAATTTGAATTTGAAATTAAAAAGAAAATTCAAGTGATGGGATATATATATATATATATATATATATATAATTGAAATTCATTAGTATTTAATAGAATATAATTTAAAATAATTTTTTTTTTGAATTTTTACACTAAAAAAAATGGTTTACTAAATTTATTAGCAATGAAAACACTATTTTATAAAAAATACATGTTCTTGCTATTAACATAATTGTTTCTTATAATGTTATCTTATAAAAACATCCAAACAAATTTATATAATTTTTTATTTAATATTTGAAAATTCTAACTTCAAATCCATCAATTATTATTGCTTAAAAATTCGGTTTCTTTTAACTCCAACGTCAAAATGGAATTATTATATTGGGTAATTACAACGTTATAATATTTGTCATCATTAGAAATATCATTTCATTATTTGAAAAAATACAAATACCCTTTAAAATTGATGGCAGACTAAAACATACTCAGCGTCCATCGTAGGGAGTATATTGTTAAACTGGCCATCAATTTACGGAGTATTTAAAATTTTTTAAACAATCAAAAAATATTTATAATTATGATAAACTTTATAAGATCCTATAATAATATGTAATTAAATGATACAACAAATACCCAAATTGGACATCAGAGCGAGTATAGTAAGGAAGATTAGAAAGCGAGGTTTCGTCAACATCAAACACCCAAATATCCTTTCCATCGCCGGCGAGTTTGAGGCTCTTGGCGTACTCAATGGCGATGTCCGCCACCAGGTCGCAGTCGTTGCGGTACTGCTGACCGAGCATGTAGTGGCCAACGTACTCCTCACACGAGGCGGGCACCAGTTTCCAGGGTCGGAGATTGTTCGTCTCCACCGCCAGCTGCCAGCTCTGGCAATCTAATTCCTCCATACGGAGGCCGCCGCTGCCGGAGCGCGGGCGGAGGAGGTGGATTGGGTTGAAGACGTCGGATTCTGCATGGGAAGTTGATACTAAAGTCGCTAGAATTAGGAAGACCGCGAGCCCCATCTCGCAAGAGAAAGGTAGCAAGAGTCGTGTTTGGGTACGGTGGAGTGCATTTTTGGGTCGTTTAAATAAGGGAAAATTGCATATTACCCCCCTGTGTTATGCTAAAATTGCACCAAACCTACCTGTCTTAAATCAATAGCCATAGAAGACCACGTGAAATTGGAAACACTGCAAAAAAAACCCCCTCCGTCCAAAACTAACGGTGGGTGTTACTCACGCGCGGGAATTGCGAGTTGGGGTGTTTTTTAGTCCACCTGCAGCCTTAGCCATTATTTGTTGGTCAAAAATGCCCTTATTCCCCATTATAAATACCACTATCATCTTCTCACAAACAACACTTACCATCAAAAAATTACAAACTAGTAGGGGTTGCTGCAATTAAATTTTTTCTTCCAGGTAAAATAGCAATTAATTAATATTTATTTTTTGGTAATAATTTTTTAAATAATCGTTTATAATATTTAATTTTTGTTATTTTTGTAGGATGTCTTTTGCTTCTCAAAAGTCCGCCTCTAAAGATGAAAAATTTGATTTGCGTTATAAAAATCCAAAGTGTTATTGCCAAAAAAATGCAGCAATTAAGGTTGTAGGTCCAAGTAAAGAAAGTGAGGGAAAATTGTTTTGTAATTGTAGAACAAACGATTGTAATTTTTTTTGTTGGTTAGACCCTATTAGTATTTCAGGAAAGATTTCACAGGCAACATCAACACAGTCGGCAAAATTCGAAGAAGAGGTCGAATCAAGACAAATGAAAATGGAGGAAAATTTTGCAGAAGTACTGTCTATATGTCAGGAACTCACGTCAAATATTAAGAGACTCGAAGCAAACGAAAGAATGATTAAGGTCTTTTTTTTTAGTTCTTGTTGTTATGCTTGTAGCTTAATATTGAAGTAGTATAATTTAGAATGTACTATTTTGTTGCAATGTAAACGATGGCATTTTGGATGTTATTATTCGGTACTGAATGGCTTGAAATACATTCATGATCAGTGAAGCAAAAAAAGCCAAAAATTGTCTTTAAATACAGGCCTTGAACAAAGAAGCAATAGAAGCAAAAAATGACCACTTTCCATTCCTCCAAAATGTCAAATAAACAATCTCAGTTTGATGATAATTTACTTAGACAGAAAACATAGAATACCTCAAAAATAATTAACCTATTTTACTATGCACACCAAAACACTTCACCACTTCAATCTTCATAGCAAAACACATAAATAAGGTGTTGTTTTCATACAAAAGACTGTCTACTGAAATTCACTCAACCCTAAGTTGTTAATTTTTCTTTCCAGATGCATCCTGTCCCTTGGATGAACTTGACCCAGTGCTTGGCCTGTATGAGGAAGAAAGCCTTTTCAACTGGGAACTCAAGGTTGGCCTGGTGGATGAACAACACTCCCTCTGGAAACTGATCCCTGTACCTTCAGCCATTTTCTGCATTTTTGCTGATTTGGATACAGGGGCTGATTGTTTTCTCCTTCTTGGAGCATGTTGCATTGGCCTCTGTGAAGGCTGTAAAGTACCCTGCATCTGTGAAGGGGCCTACAAGCATGGCCAAATTATGCAGTTAGTGTAATGTGTTGTGAAAAAAGAACCAATCAATAATGCAATGTTAAGTACCTGTGGATTGTTGTTGGATGGTGGTTGGGTAGTTTCAGGCCTTTGTGCAGGTTGTGGGGGCACCTACAACAATGTTAAATACATTCACTTAATTACATGTTTGAATGAAACCAAATAAAAAAAATGTAATATACATTCACTTACCTGTGGGGGCCTTTGCATTGATGGTGTTGGTTGACTAGAAGAAGGCCTTCTTAACCTCTGAAAAATCTGCACAAGACAAGTCATTAATAACTGTGCTTCAATAAATAATAACTGACACAAATATACCTCATTTGTCCTTGATTGACTAGCTTGAGTTGATGCCATGAATGGGGAGGCTTGTGGTATCTGCAGGGAATGAATGCCAATCACATTAAGTGCAAAATGAAAGTATTATTTACATGAAAACATACCTCATGTAGGGGAAATAATGGCTCATTTTGTGACTGTGGATTCTGCAAAAACCACAAGTATGTTAAAAATCATACCACTTTCTGTGCATTCATATGTAAAACTAATACAAAAATACCTCAGCTGCATAATAGAATGTCTCAGTTTGTGGATCCTGACTAGTGGAGACAGGGATCTACACAACATATTTAATTGTTAGATCCAACATACTTTAAATTGTAAATTTAGATTACAAAAATGTTAAATAAATACCTCATTCAGGTTAATCCCTTCACTTGTCTGAGTGCAGTGTTGTGGCATTTCTGCTACATGTGATGTTCCAACTCCAGATGGATGCTGAAAAATTCCAAAAAAATGTATTAAATTACTAATCAGAAACTGTATTAAATATTACACAGAATGTCAATACCTGTGTTTCCCTAGAGTTTGGATGAGGAGGATTTGTGCAGCTTCTCTTATTGTGCCCTGTTCTAAGGCAGATTCCACATGTGTGTGTCAAGCCCTTCCTTGACACTCTTCCACCTTCCCTGATGTCATTTGCATCCCTTCTTCTCACTTTCTTTGGCCTACCCACTTTTGACTTAACTGATGGAGGAGCCACTTTCCCAAGTGTTGATGTCTCAAAATCATGCATGCCAGGCACAGGATTTATCATGTGACTGTAGACTTTTAGGTATGTTTCCTTCTTGAAGCATGTGTCTACATAGTCATCAACATTCAACCTGTGGTAGTTGATTGCTGCAATTGCATGACAGCAAGGATACCCCACCAATTGGAACATACCACAACTACAATGCCTGTCATTCAACCACACTATATGGTTCTCCATAAAATGCATGACTTCAAATTTATCATCACCAGCCCAACTTGGGAAACAATGTCTACTTTCATGTCTTTGCCTCTCAATTTTTTTACAAATGTTTGGACACACCTCCCCATCATATTTCTCCATGCCTGCTCTCTTAATCTGAATTCTTGTCATACATTTTCTTCTTATAGTTTCAAACATGTCAATAATAGGCTGCTCCCTTGCCTCAAGAATGTAGCTGTTAAAAGACTCAGACATGTTATTCACTACTGTGTCACACTTTGTTCTTGTGGGAAAGAAACACCTGGCCCAATGATGGGTAGGCACCTCAGACAACCACTCAAAAGCAGTCTGTAATGACCCTACTTTTGGAGACACCTTTTCAATTTCTGTCATTATTCTGAAGTGTTGTTTCACACTGTAAGTGGATGCTGCTTTCCAGAAAAGTTTTTTCAGTTGTTGACCCTTAAATTTTGCCTTAAAGTTATTGTACATATATCGCAGGCAAAATCTGTGCTCAGCATTTGGTGCCAAAGAACTGACTGCCTCAAGCAGTCCCTTTTGCCTATCTGAAATGAAAGCCCATCCCCTTTCCTCAGGTGCTCCTATATCCCTCAGCAAAAGGTTTAAAAACCACTCCCAGGAATCATATTTCTCTATCTCAACATAAGCCATTGCAATTGGATAAATATTGTCATTGCCATCTCTCCCTATGGCTGTCAACAACTGCCCTTTATACAGACTCTTCAGAAAACACCCATCAAGCCCAATGACAGGCCTGCAACCATCTAAAAACCCCTCTCTCAGGCCACTCAAACAGATGTACATCCTTTGAAGTACAGGTGGACTTAACTCCCTATCCACCTTCAACACCACAGTACTTCCTGGATTGTACTTCTCAATTGTGGAACAGTAGTCATACAACCTTTCATATTGAAGCTTTATATTGCCTTTTATCAACTGGAGTGCATATGTTTTAGCCCTATACACTTTGTGCAGACTGCAATCAATCTGAATATCCCTCCTGATTTTGTTTTTGAGTGATACTAGGCCTTCATTTGGATTATCTCGAATTATACTCTCAATCCTCTTACCCAGATACTTGTAGTTTGCCTGCTTATTTTCAGTCATGTGTGCACAGTTGTGTTGGCCTTTCATTGTTTTAATCTGAAAGGTTGTTGTTTGCATGACCTGAGAAGCATGGATTCTCCAGTCACATCCATGCTTACAGGTGGCTGTTATCTTTTTTGTCTCATTATGTTGGAATTTTAAGTCCCAACCCCTTCTAACAGCCCAGTCCCTCAATACCTCCCTGAATTTTTCCCTAGTTGGAAATTTCATTCCAACTGTTAAATCCTCATTCCCCAAATCCATCCTGTCATTCCATACAGGGTAACTAGGTTCCTCATCATCAGAACCCCTGAGTGAAACTAAGTCATCCTCCATTGATGCATCACTAAACCAACCATCACCCCCCGTATTCCTCTCATCTTCTTGTCTCTGTTGTTCTGCAACTTGTTTCTTTCTTTTTTGTTCTCTCAACAATTTTCTTATGTTTTTGAATAGTCTCTTTGCATGATCAGGTGGCCTACTCTCAAATATGTCATCATCTAAAGGACCTTCTAGATCCTCTAGCATCCAAGAAGGACAATCACTATCCCCAGAACTTGACCCATTCCCATTCCCATCCCCCTCACCATCACTATCACCAACCTGATCCCCCTCACCCCTATCAACTCCATGTTCCCCCTCACCCCTTTCATCATCAACTCCCTGATCCCCCTCACCCCTATCAACTCCATGTTCCCCCTCACCCCTTTCATCATCAACTCCCTGATCCCCCTCTCCCTCATCAACTCCCTGATCCCCCTCACCCTCATCAACCACCTGTTCCCCCTCACCCTCATCAACCACCTGTTCTCCCTCACCCTCTTCACTAATGCTAGTCTCTACACCATCAAAGTGTATAGAATCAGGGTTATTTTCAGAAATTGAAGGAGGAGTGTGTATGGAGTTTGTGTTATTTGCAGGTTCAGAAGTAGAAATGTCAAATTCGGGGGAATTTATGGCTTCATCAAGAATTGGGGCATCAAATTCATTGTGAAATGGTTCAAAATCATCATGAAAAGAAAGTCTGGGAATTTGTTCATCTGTAGAAATGATATTACCCTGAGTATCAACAACCAATAGTGGGCCCTGTTTTTCTTCAAAGTATAGAGGAATTACACTCAGCCCCTTAAAATCCCTTAATAATTCTCTAATGCCCTCATCCCCATTCAGCATCTTGAGTCCATTATCTAGAGTGTGCCCAGGTAAACAATAGTGAATTACTACATTTAACCCCTTACCCCTGCCTTAGCATACATCTCTAGTAAGTCACCATAATACAGTCTTTCTTTATCCACATCAGGAAACAAGACTCTAATGCCACCTATATACCTAATTGTAGGCACCCATACAATTACACCACCAACCCACACACATCAAAATCAGCATAATCAGCCAACACCATCTTCTGCATTAAATATACAAATTGAAAACTCAGAAAAGTGGGGACAAAACTATTAAACAAACATACATCTTTAAGTAAAACAGAAACTATTAAACAAACATACATCTGCATTAAATATACAAGTGGGGACAAAACAATTAAACAAACATACAACCCCACACCAAACATAAACTATTATATTAGTTTGTGTGGGGACAAAGCACATACAACCAAACACCTTTGTCATACTTTGCAGACCACTATCACATGTTTAACATGAAAAGGAAGATAACAAAAATTATTATATTCAAACAAGTGGGGTTGGGGTGTGGGGACCAACAGTGGACGAATCCACTGTTCTAGTGATTCAAGACAACAAAATGAAGATAACATAAACTATTACATTCACTAATCAGAAATCCAAGAAGAAAATTTGCAAACAAATGGGGTTGGGGTGTGGGGACCAACAGTGGACGAATCCACTGTTCTAGCCATTCAAAACATCTTGCAGAAATATTCATTCAAAAGATGAGAAAACATACCTTTCTCACTGCGTATGTACCAGCGTCACTTTCGAATCCAAATAAACGACCTAGGGTTGCTTTCCTTTCCTCCAAACACAGCAAAAAAATAACATTAAAACACTGAAAAAATACATTAAAAAAGACAACACATTGAATATATAAAACAAGAAAAAGATGCATAAGATTCTTACTGTTTTCGACTTCGGTCTCCAATATATATCCGCCCAAAACCTTCACACCAATTAATAACAAGCAATTTTTAACCTAAAACTACTAAATTTGTGAAAATAAACGGTGAATTTGCAAGATTAAGCCCAAGCATGTCGTGCCCAAATCGCCCATGGAAGAACCCTAATCTGCCTTCTCTCTCTCTCTTTTTCCCAATTTCGCGTTCAGACTGAGGGAGACAAACCCCTTTTTTTTTTTACTGCAGTAAGTCAACAGGGGTATAACGGGGATTTAAGTAAAAAACTAACGCCGTTAACTTGCACTAACGGAAATGGCAAGTGAGCTTAATTTAAATTTACACAGGGTCTTTTTTGCATATAAAAATAACACGGGGGGTTTTTTGCTGAGTTTTGAAAACACAGGGGGGTTTTACGCAATTATCCCTTTAAATAATTGTATGCCTCCCAAATTACCCCTCCTTTTGCCGAAAATTACTACATGCGTTTTGCACGTTTTGCCGAAAATTACTACATGCGTCGGTAGAATTGTTTATCTTATTTCATCTTATAAATTATTTTTTTATTAAAATATATAATTATTTATGAGATTTTTTAAAAGAATATTTTGAATACTTTTATTGTGATATTAACTATTTATTTCATCTGCATTTTTATTCACATTCAAACACATATTCAAAAATTAGTAGTGTTTTATTTTAAGCTCGTATAATTATATTTATTTCATCATTTTTGTTTGAAGTGGATCAATGAACTATTATTTATTTCGAATAAATCGATGACAAATTATTCATATCAAATATGATATAACTAATATCAACAATTATAACAATATATAACAAGTCACCTACTATAAAATAGACAAGATCTACTATTAAGTAGAATAACATTCCATGACTTAAGAGTTATAGAATCTCAATTTCGCCAAATTTAAGCCTCACTGACTATATTTATTTCATCACTGAGACCAGATAAAATGCCAAACAATTGCACCTATAATACACGGACATTCCAAACATTACTTGATGCAGTGTCGGACACGGATATGACTCGGACACACCTCGGACATGGTGTTGGACACGTCTGTTGGCGTGTCCGACACGTTTTGGAAGAATGTCTAACACGTTCTGGACACATTAAGGATTTTTGTTATAATTTAAAAAAAAATTTAGACTATTTTTTTTAAGAAAAATAGTTTTGGACTAAATAAACTTCTCTCAAACTAAATTTTGGGATGAAATTACTAAAAATCGAGTGTAGGTCATGATGATTTAACTAATTTGGCTGACTATATATTTTTTCATTGCATACTTTTTAAAATAAACTGATTGTGTATATTTTTGAAATCACGTATTTTGGTTAAAAATTTATATATAAGACATATTTATTTTATATTTTCTTGATATTTTTCATATTGGATAAATTTTATGAAAAACTTTAGAATATATATAAAAGATATATTATACATAATCATGTCAGTATTGTGTCGTGTCCTAATATTTAAAATTTTTCGTGTTGCCGTATTTGTGTCGTGTCCTAATATTTAAAATTTTTCGTGTCGCCGTATTCGTGTCGTTGTGTCCGTGTTCATGCATTATATATTTCCATCATAATTTCATTGTATTGCTAAAGGACAAATTATGGTCCCCCATTGTAGGACCCAGTTGGAAAATTACATTCAAGAAAATATTTACACTATATTTGATCAGACAGTGACTTTTTTCTTTTTTTTTTTTTTGGTTTTTTGAGTTTTCTTTCTCCTGATATTTTGTTGTATCTCAATTCTTACGTATAATAATAAAATAAATATAATTGAAAATTTTAAAAAATATAATAATCTACTTACAATTTTTAAAATTTTATGTATAGGCACTGAATATTTTTCCGTGAATATAAATGTTTTGAATTATTCTAAAGTTAATTATGTAATAAATTAAGATACTAAAGATTGCACGCAAGAATAATTATTTATATATATGTATATTTATATATTATATGTCTATATAAATGTGCCCACATTTTCAATCGTACAATATAAAATGAATGCACGTTTTTTTCCCCGGAAATGAAACATTGGAGTAGACGACTATTATCTTACAAAGTGTCAGTCCTCCAATAGATAATTTTGCTTTAGGAGAAAAAAAAGGATAAAAGTGAATACTAACAAATTTATGAACATATTTTATTTATTTGATATTAATATTAACGAGCTGATAAGATGATTTAAAAAAAAATTGATGAAGTTAACTTTTTTTAAAACATACCATAAGTTAGGGAGTGTAAATATAATTATCCCTTATTTTTAGCATATGCTGTCTGATCATGCAATATTACCTGGAATCATTTTTATAGGTTTAATATATTAATAAACACTAATTTTGTACAGGAATGAGACTGAAATTATTGGTCTCTTTCAATAAATCAAAATTTTAGGTTACTATCAATTGCAATATTGTTAGGTATGATCTAATCTTGACTTAATCCTTCTGATCAAATTACTAAGGCCATCTTTACTTACTTGGTAGAGATTAGAGAGTGATTGACAAAAGTTTGATTAAAATTCGGATTAGAGAGTGTAGGATTGTTTAGTGAGTGATTTACTTGTATTTTTGCAATTGGGATTAAATAATGATTAGCTTTGATTTTAGTGTAGGCAAATAGTGAAATTTGTGTGAAATTATCATTATACCCTTGTATTAAAAATTTTATGAAGTGACATGTTGAGTGTAATTGAAGACTCCTACACCCCCTCTTGTACTTCATTTCATCTTCATTATAATGCTTCCATTTTCCCGCTGTTGGAGGAGCTTCCTCACCCATTGTTCAACAAAACAAAGTTTTGGATCGTCTGGTACGTTGAGGTGAAGCGGAGTTCATCCCGAAGTCCCCTAACGAAAAAGGTTGGCCCGTTTAGCTTCCTTCTTCCTAATACATCCACACCCAAGCCAGAAAAACCAACCTGCTATTACACATTTCCTTGCATAAAAACAGTGATACAAAGAGGACAATAGTGAAGGGCTTCACGACGGCAAGAAACGTCGAGTTAATGGCCTCGCAATTCTTAAACAGAACACGATAAAATTTTCCGAAAACAAATAGGTACCTTCCAACACCGACGAGGCACCAAACCGCTTTCAGCAATTTTTGAGAGTAAAATGTTTTTCACCTAGGGTGCGGCCAAGATTTTGAAGGAGCAAACCAAGGAAGAACATCAATAATTGAGGAGGAAGGGAGATTTGTAAATAATAGGTGGGTTGCTTTGTAAATAATGAGAAATATGTGGGCATTCTAGGTATATATTTATTAAAGTTGAGGTCAAAATGGGATTTGTAAAAATTGTCCAGATAAGTGGACATTTCGGATTAGTTAATTTTGGGGGGGGGGGGGGGGGGAATTCCAATCAGACAACAAACCTGCAAAGTCACTGGCTTCCAGAAATAATTTTGGGCCATGCGAAAATGAAGTAAACAAAAAAACATGTAGGATTAGGGAGTTAATCATGCATTTTCAGGGCAAGTAAAGATGACCTAAATATTTAATAATGTATTATTGATTGCATATATATACACTCTCCCTTTAATTTAATTATCCTATGATTTAATTTTGGAATAAAGAATTCATAAAAACATCTATACATCCCTTTCTTCTAGAAATATTGATACTATCAACTACAACAACTTTAATTTGAAATCACTTATCTCAAAAATTAAACTCGGGGAAATTAATAAAAAAATAATTTTTATTCCATCAAAATAGTGATTCAAAACTCACCAAGAGCCACATATAATCTGCTAGATGGAACCAAGGAGGTTGTTGATCACGTGTCCTTGAAAATGCTATACCTGCTACTCAAAATACTGAATGGTACATTCTCATACTCTTATCTCTTATGAGTACGTGTCATCCATTAAAACACCAGACGTCAAAAGATCGACTGTAGTACGGAATTTACCAATTCTTATTGAAATCCATGAAATTAAACCTAATCATGAACCATAATCATATGAATCATTAGTTGATTGCTGGTCATCCTATGTAGTACATAGGATCAGGCACTTTGAAGGTTCGGTTTCCGGCATTGTCGCCGAGCAAATCGCTCCATTGATCTCCTATGTTTCCCACTATTCTGTAGCCTTGGTTCACCAGCTCTGTCCTTTTCTTGGATTTGTACAATAGTGCTGCCCCCTTATCAGCTTCTCCCCTACAACCACACATGTCTCTTTTAATGCGATTACACAAACATATACACCTTTAGTTTATTTACATAAACTACCCATATCTTCTGCATAATTACAGAAACTACTTCCGACAATTAAGAAGCATGTGTAGTTTGTGTAAGATGTTGACGTTTTTAGGAGGGAGTGTATGTGTAATTTTTCAATAAATAGATGTGATTTGTGTCAATGATGTTGACGTTTTTGATGAATGTATGTGTAATTATTCAAAAGTCAAGAGTAATTTGCATAAACAAACTTGGTTAACAGCAATTAATGATATTACTACGTGTGTGTGTATGTGTCTATCGTACTTACTTGAAGATGAGCTTTAGCCAGGAGTGATAACCAACGGCGTATAAATTGGCTGTCCGGATGTCTTTGAATGTGTCTGATCCTCCGGTCAAGAACACCGGTTTTATGTCTAGAGACAATAACGTTTTGTACAGTCGTTGGACTGCCGGCACCGCCGTCGCTTTGCCTTCCGCCACCCACTCGTCGAACTTTGTACCATTGTATGGTAATGCCCTACGTACGTACACCACGCAATCAAAATTGAGGACCTCTTAATTATAATATACATGCATCATTAATTGTTTCACGGCAAGTCATCAAAGTATGTATATATTATAATTTGATCTTTTTATTTTCTAATTATATTAAGATTGGATACTTAATTTTATATACACAGACTATATATATAGAAGAATTTACATCATTTATATATTGAAAATATATTTTATGCATGTATGAATATTTCATAAAATATTATTTAAATGTAAGTTAAAGAATAAATTCAAATGATTTATTATTAGAAATTTAGTTTCAAATATAACTCCGTATAATTGCTTACAACTTTTGTTTATCTAAATTATATTATAAGAATGGATATTTAAAAAATAAAGCAAATTAATACCCAAATTGGACATCTGTCCGAGCATAGTAAGGAAGATTAGAAAGCGTGGTTTCATCAATATCAAACACCCAAACATCCTTCCCATCGCCGCCGAGTTTGAGGCTCTTCGCGTACTCAATGGCGGCGTCCGCCACCACGTCGCAGTCGTGGCGGTACTGCTTGCCGAGCATGTAGTTGCCGACGTAGTTCTCGCACGACTCCGGCACCGCTTTCCAGCTTTGGAGATTGTTGGTCTCCACCGCCAGCCGCCAGCTCAGGCAGTCCAACCCCTCCACACGGTGGCCGCCGCTGCCGGACCGCGGCCGGAGGAGGTGAATTGGGTTGAAGGCGTCGGATTCTGCATCGGAAGTTGATATCAAAGTTGCTAGGATCAGAAAAATCGCGAGCCCCATCTCCTGAGGGCAAAGTATTACCAGTTTGTGCAGGCATGTTTGTATGCATTTTGGGCCGTTTAAATTAGTGGCGCGCTTCCAAATTGCCCTTTATTTTGCAGAAAATTACCGGGGCTGCATTTAATCAATAATTACATTTACATCCTTTACTCTATGTTCTGTTCACAGAAATCATTCGTATCTTTTGTATAATTACAGAACCCACTTTTAACAGCAAAAACAATAGGGGTAGTTTTTATAACGATGTTAATATATTTTTTGGGGGTGTAAGTATAATTTTCTAAAAAGTATGGGAAGTTTGTACATGATGCTGACGTTTCTGTTGGGTGTATATGTAATTAACCCAAAGATAAAAATAATATGTGTAAAACAGACAATAGATTTAAATGCGATCCATCTATACTATACATTAAGGAAGAACACCTCTTTGGTGTCTCTCCCTTTTCTGGCCGGTTTTTTATATTTAATTTATCTTTTTATTTTCTCTTGTAACTTTCCATTCCTAATTATCTTTTTTAATAGTTATTTTTTTAATTTTTATTCATCTTTTCTTTGCACCATTTTCTTATAAATTTAATATCTATTTATACTATATATTAAGGGAGAAAACCACCTTAGCATCTCTCCATTTTTTGGTCTGTTTATTTATATTTAATATTTTTTTATTTTCTCATCTAACTTCCCACTTTTCATTATATTTCAATCGTTAATTTTCATTCATCTTTTTTATCATTATTTTTTTTATAAATTTAATATTAATTTATTATTTTATATATTCTTTATTAAATAATAAATATTTTATATTAAATAATAAATTTTTTATATTAAATAATATCATAGTTTGATCATAAAAAGATTCGTTTGACCTACAATAAGTCAGTAATAAGTCAATCGATGACAAATCTCACCTTTAATTCAATTTTTTTTTACTAATATCAACAAATTCGGTGAATTTTGATTAACGAGGGAACCCACTTGTTAGACAGAAGCAAACTTCAGGGGTAGTAGATGTAATTTCTCAAACCACAAGGGGTCTACTTGTAATTACACCAAACCTCAGGAGAGGGGATTGTAATTATCTCTAAAAAGAATTGAACGGAATTATATAGATAGGTAATAGAGTAAATAAAAATAAAATATATCTTTTGTTCTATGTCTCTTTTGCTTTATACTTTCACTTTTCCGTCCAATTTTAGTCGATAACAAAATTAGACTTCAAAAAAATTTCGTATACATCCAATTTTACTTCTCTTATACACTCTTTTTCAGCTCAATCAAACAAACCTTTAATAATTGTCCCAAACATTTTGTCAATTCACAGTACGATTGGGACCATTGGGCATTGAGCAATTTCATCAATCGGTCATGTTGTAGGGTTTGGTCCCACTATTCTTTATTATTCTGTCCAACTTTATGGTCCACATGAATTTTAAAATTATCTAGATGTTCAACCATATAATTCATATATTCTTTCTAATTAAAATTGACTTGTAATTGTCGGTGAGTTCAGAGTAAAACTTTAGGATAAATACAATTTTGGTCTTCAAATAAAGTCACTTATATAATTTTGGTCTTCAACTAATTTGAAGTTGTGGGTTTGATCGTCAAACTGTTGTCTTTTGTGCGTCTTTAGTCCTTCCGTTAATAAAATTATTAAAGTTAACGAAAATTACATTTGAAGGGAAAAATTGTCATTTTTCTCATATTTTGTGATATTTTTCAAATTTTATTCCAATGCACCCATTTCTCCCACTTTTCTTCAAGCTTCACGAGAGAAGAAAAAAATGAATTTAGGCAATAAATTTTCTATATAATCTAACAAAACATTGTCAAGAACCTGGTTTGCATATAATGCAATTCATGCAACATCTGTGTAACACAAAATATTGATTTTATCATATTTATTTTATTGCCTTCATAGTATTGGTTTTATCATATTTATGTTGTCCATAGATTAAAAAAATTAAAAAGAAAGACGAAATAAAAAAAAAAAAGTTAAAGTTAAGTTTATGAATTACTCAATTTGAGATTGTGGAATGTTATGTTAAATTGTGGGAAGTTAATGTTATGTTTATATTGACAATATTTTGTTAAGATTATATAGAGAATTTGTTGTTTAAATTTATTTTTTTGGTTTTCTCTCTCTTAAAACTTGAGGAAAAATGGGTGTATTGGAGCAAAACTTGAAAAATATCACAAAATTGAAGGAAAATGGTAATTTTCCGCTTTCAGATGAAATTTTGATGTTAATATTAACAGTTTTTTAAAGGAAGGACTAATAACGCCAAAAAAGTAACAATTTGAGGACTAAATTTGCAACCTCAAATTATTTGAGAACCAAAACTACATAAATGATCTTATTTGAGGACCAAAATTGCAATTATGCCTAAAACTTCTCTTCACCGTTGGTGGGAAGAAAACTTGTGAACCATTTCCCTGATCAACTACATCCCATTTCCAAAAGTTTGATATAATTATATGTATGTTATGTGATTTGAGATATCACACATAATTTTCTGAAGTTTGTTTCCGTTCAACAAATAAATACATCTTTTAGTAAAGTTTACGGCATTTGCTGACATCAGGAACAGAAGTTGAGTAAAAATTCATATCTGCTCTCGATTGACTTACATACTTATTATAAGTCAAACAAATCTTTTCTAACTGAGCTAGGTGAAGATGTATAGCCATCCTCATATGTATCAACTTGTGAAGATGTATAAGGTTAGTTTGCTCAAAAAGATTTATTTGACTTGTAATAAATCATTAATAAGTCAATTCTGGCTAAATATAGACTTTTCAATTTTTTTACTGATATCAACAAATTTCTTGAGTTTAGCCTGACGGATGGATCTATTTATTAGATGAAAATAAACTTTAGGGGTACATATACAACTTTTTAAACCATAAAATTTGTATGTATAATTGCATCAAATCTCATGGAAGTATCTATACTATTTATAAAAGAGAAGGCTATTTTGTGCCTAAAATGGCAGTTTTTTTTTGTGATTTTTACAGAAATTACCCTTTACTTTTTGTATAATACATTTGCTTATTTCTTTCTATAGAATGAAATTAATATTTTATGGAAGACAAAAATGGAAATTTGATATCATATTGGTAGTTCTCATACCAATTTTACAAACTACCAATTATGCCCTCTTGCCATAACCACCCATGTTCTCCCACCACTTTTTCTTTCTTTCTAATTTTTTTTTGGTCTACAAAAACCCAATTAAAAGTCTTAAACCTCTATTACAATCTATTATGTTAATATATTTCTCCAAAATTTGATCTTAATAAGAAACATTTAATTAATATGTTCTTTATCAACCCTCATTCCTTAAAAAAAAAAAATTGATTTCTCATCTTTATTTTTATATTTATTTGATATATTTTATTTTGTAATAATAAATTACCCTATTTTTGTAGTATAAAACTGTAATATCCTATGTGAAATGAAGTGTTCACCATAATTTTTTATTTAAAAATATTGTCCATGAAAGTTTTCATATATATATATATATATATATATATTTTAAATTTTAAATTTATGGATATATTTAATTTGTATATTAAAATATATTAAAACTATAATAAATCATATTTATAAAAATAAAAAAATAAAGTAAATATCGGATATTAAAGATAAGAGTGTATTAAATAATCTGAAAATATTAAAAAAAATCAATTAAAAGAATGAATATATATAAATAATATTATATTTAATATTTTAAATGTGAAGTGAAATCATGGTACCTTAAATTAAAAAAATAAAGCTTAATGAATAATTATTGACTAATTAATATTAAAAAAGTAAGCCACCATATTCTCTACTAATTATCTATACTAATTATAAAAAAAATAGTTTTTTTTTTTTTATGTCTAGAATGGAAGTTATTTTAGCATTTTATAAAACTTTCTGTTTGATTTTGCATAATTCATTTCCATATTTCTTTCTACAAAGTAAAATTTATCATTTGTGGAGGGCAAACAGATTTAACACAGTATCGGTGTTCTCATACTAATTTTTAAACTACCTAATTGCCCTTTTATGAGCCTTATTTTTAAAAAGAAAAAAAAAACTTCCATGTTCTCATCTTTCATTTCCATATTTATTTGATTTATTTTACGATAATAAATTAATTTTTTTTGTAATATATAAAACTGTAATATGACATGTGAAATGAAGTATTCACCAAATTCTTTATTTAAATTTTCATTACTCTCTCTACAAATATCCATTACTTCTATTGAATATTTTGCAAATTGAAATTTTTTGCCCACAATTTCTTTTGCCGCCCAGTTAAATCCAAATTTTTAATTTTTATTTTGAATCCCTTTCCTCTGTCTTCTTCGTAGATTGAAGGAAGCTAAGAAAAGGATTAAGAGAAAGAAAGTAAATAGAAGAATTCATTTTTGTGTTTTTTTTCAAGAAACAGAAGGAATAAAGTTATGAATAAGGAATCAAATAGAAAAGTCATTGATTGTTCACCAACAACACAATATTGTATAGGAAGTAGGGGCTCTATGTGAATTCATTATATCTACGAATGGATGAATCCTATCACAGTATAACGGATATATAATCTTATTTTATTTATAATTAAAAGAATTTTGTATTTATCTTAACTTACACTTAAAATTTTATGCGCGCGAGGATAGCGTGCAGTGGCTATTAGTAATGTAATTATCCCTTTAAGTAAATGGAATGCTTGCCAAATTACCCTTTATCTTTGGAGAAAATTACCGGGAGTGCATTTTCACGTGTTGTACCTACCATCATTTGGCCCATAATTTCTCTGTGCTGTTTTGGGACCCATTTCAAAAATATAAATTATTTTAATTTTTGCAGAAGTGATAATTATTTTATTTCATCAAATTAAAATATATACTTACATATTTCGATGAAATTTAAACTCATGATTGTACTTGTTCTTTGGATTTCAACCTTAATTACCAGACTAAAAAACCTCATTGATAAAAAAAACAGATCATCTAGTTACGTTATTATAAATCTTCTTAATATTCTACAATCAATCAAAGATCGACATAGAAGTCGTGGAGGAATTTAGTAAAAATACTTTAATATTTATGTGATTTTATAATTAAAGAAAATTATAAAAGTTTATTTTGAATTATCTAAAGTAAGCATTCCACATTGTTGGAGACAAAATCTTTTAGCAGTTTATAAGTTTCAAGAGCTCCTCTTCCCAATAAAATGTCTTTTTAAGACAAAATCGTGAAACTCGTACAAAGTCAAAATGGAGACAACAGCTCACGCAATGAGAACCGAGTGAATCGTAAACCACATCATTTGACGTTGTCGTCTGTGGGAACGAGGCCATGTGCCCGTCTGACCCCCTCGTCTGGAGGGTTGATTATGTAAGGTAAGCAAACGTCCTACATTTATTATAAACGAGGATTTTAAACAACTTATACGCTCCAATATTTTCTCTTCCTAGCAAGGTATCTTTTCACGATAAAATTGTAAAACTCATACAAAATCAAATTCAGATAATACCTTACGCAATGAAATACCGATCAAATAACAAATCACCTCAATTTAAAGTATGATGTTATCAATATATAAATAAAAAACGTGGTTTCGTTTCCCCCGAGATGAAAACCTCCATTATTGCTCCTTTTTTTCTGTTTCATGTCCCAAAACATTATTTCTTTTTAAGGTAAATTATATCTACCTCCTCTGAGATTTAACATAATTATAAATACCTCATTGTTGTTTGAGAAATTATAAATACCTCATTGTTGTTTGTAACCATCTAACAAATAATCCATTTTCATCTATTTTTATAGGTAAACTGACCAAAATACCCTTATGCACTAAATTATTTTTTATTTAATTCTTAAATTTTTTGGACTACAATGCGTAAGGAGAGATTTCTTAAGTTTTTTACACAGAGGAGGAATAATGCAATTTGGCTCGGGTGATTTTTACAATTCTAATAACAAATTTAATGGCAAAATGATCAATTTTAGGCCTTTGGTTAAAAATTACAAACCTCAGGGGGTATTTGTAATTTTTCAAACAACAAGGAGATATTTGTAATTATGCCAAACCCCATAGGAGGTAGATGTAATTTACCCTTTTTTTTTAAGTATTTGATCAAATATGTATGAGTAGAGATTTATCCATAAAAAATTTAACATTAACAATATGGTGGAGAAAAGGTATATTTGAAGGTATTTTTATCCACACACGTGTTGTCAATCAATTACAATTATTATAACCTTCTAATTAATAGTATAAATTTAGTAACAACGAGGTAAAATATTGTAAATTTGAGAATATGTGTGTTTTCATATTGAAAGGCCGAACTCGATCTGATCGAATTCGTGAACCCTTTTATTGGTTTCATGGTACATGAACAATTGAAATTTTAACACGTGAATCTGTACAGGTACCATCATTATTGAATTAATATGTTTGTCGAAATATAAAGGGATTGGGTCGACTTCATTTTCACTAAGGTTAAAGTTTTCGATGACAACTCGTGATGCTTTTACATTTATATACACATGTTCAACTGTAAATCACCATGCTTATTTTCAAATAAGACAAGTTTGTACTGAAATGGCACTCATACAATATGTTTGTTCTTATTTTCAGCTCATTTTTGATACGGATCGAAATATGATCAATGTTTGAGTATATTTCAGGACACATTGACTTGGTGTATTTTTACTGATTTTGGCATATTTTTTAAATGTTAGTTAAAGATTCCCTACAATTCACCTACAAATAAAATAATATATACATATATATATATATATCGAAATATAAATATATAGAAAAGAAAAATGATTTGACAATGAACAGTGAATTTTGTCTCTCAATATTCAAAATCAAACATACAACACATATTTTACACTATTTTAAGTTATTTCCGAAAATAAATCCAAACATATACATTATTTCCAACACATACTTCTGTATTTCTGTCTTTCTTTCTCTATCACCACAAAATAAGACAACACTTCAAAAATAAATCCAAATATAATGATAAGGTCTGGCGTTGTTTTTAGGGAGATTTTTTGATTGATTAAATTATAAAATATACATACACAATAGTTGTAAAGTGTACCGAATAATATAAAGAATATTTAATTGCCAATGAAGCTTAGCTCAGTTGGCGAAGCTGAGGTCCCATAATCCTAGAGGTCATGAATTCGAATTCCTTACGTGGGATGATTTGTTTCTCCTGTATAGTAGGTTTATTTATTTGCTGTAATAGCAATATGTTAATTTTTGTGATATTGTCGATATGATTATTGTATTTATCTCTGTTCAATATTGATACTGATAGGACTGATTGTAATCGCTTTATTTCAATTAATAAAATTCATTGCTTCCAACTTAAAAAAATATAAAAAATTGATAAATGAATTAAGATGTGTTACTATTTTCTTTTTCTTTTTTTAAAGGAAACAAAAGTTATTGTAGATGAATTGAAAATCTTGAACTATGACATTTGAGATAGACTTGCAGGCAAATAAAGTGAAACACTCTATGCAAAAGTGACAAATCACAAGGCCCATAATATAAAATAAGTCAAATTCACGTTGTTTTCAGTATTTTATGAATTGATTGCACGAATAAATGACATATACCCTTTAAATTAAAAAATAAAGTACGTGACATTTATTCACCTACTTAATGTATTGTGCACTGAATTTTGTGTATTGATTGCACGTATAAATGGCATATACCCTTTAAATTCAAAAAAATAAAGTACGTGACATTTATTCATCTACTCAATGTATTGTGCACTAAACGAAATATCTATATGACCAAGTATAAATTATATACGGCCGCCTCGAAAGGAGAAATTATGATTTGGTAGAAATTCATATTAACAATGTAACCAACATATATTTTAAGATAAGTAATTAATTATGCCATACACCTATTACATTCTCCCATGTATTTTTCAAATTACTTTAAGACTATATTTGGATGAAATAATTTGGATTTGAAGAAAATAATTTAAATAATTGTAGATTAAATGGTTTGAAATCCATTGTCACGTAATAAAATACTGTTCAAAATGAAAAATCAAGAATAATTTTTTTATAACATTGAATTCTCCAAACATGTTAAATAAATTTATTACCATGAATGAAATTCTTAAGCTTAAATTCATCAATCTAAATACAACATACATCTCAAACTCATTTCTTCAACTCAAAACATTTTAGATTTTCTTCCATCAATCTCTCGTACCTTTTCTTTTTCTTTTCTTTTACTTTATTGAAAGGGATTGATGTGGAGAGACAAGACGTGAAAAGATACAGAAAATCCCTTTTGATCCTAAAATTGAAAAAAGATTGGACATACAGGATGTAATGTATGAATTCCTCATAGTATGAGACCAAAATTAAAAATGAGTCTATTTATGAGACCAAAAATATAATTTACCCTATATTCACATATGGGTGCAAGTTGTCTTGTTCGTATATTGTTACAACAAATTATGTCTTTTCATAAACTAAATCATTTAGTCAAATTGATTTAAAAGCAACTCATATAAGATAATAGATTCGTAATTTAATTATGGGGGAAATGAATATTTTTGTCCTCTAACTTTGTCCAGAATTCCTTTTGGTCCTTTAATTTTGAAAGTATTAGATTTAGTCCTTTATCTTTCAATTTCGCGTAGATTCGGCCCTTTAGCCCAATTATAACCATTTTGTCCTTTTGATGCTAAGACCACAATTAGTACCCATGAATTGGTACGTCAATTAAATTTCGGGGACAAAATTTTTATTAGGAAGGGAAAATTGTGCCTTAATGTGACACCCCTTCCGTGATCACATCCCATCTTATAAGGAATTCACTTTTAATTCAATAAGACAACCCATGTTTTAATCCATATATTATGTAGACATCACAAAAGGACACACGTCATCAAAACTTCGTAATTAATCATCGACCTTAGCCATTATCGCTATAAGGAAAGGAGAAAGTGAAGTTTTTATTTATTAAAAAAAAAAAATACAAATTCACTGAAAATCTCATATCCATGTAATTGTGTAGCTCGGGTTTCCAACTTTGGATATCACTGTTAACCTACCTAGTAATACTGGTAATCGACTTATGATCAGCTAACCATTGTGACTTATGTCCTGAAAAATATGCAAAAAGGATTGAGCTACCTACTCAATTAGCATAGCTAATCCACTTATATATATATATATACACATACACATATGCAATAAGACAACTTTCATACACTTATATCAATCCACAAATATTATCTAATATGCAACCACCACAAAATCATGAAATAACCAATACCACAATCATACATCAATCCACAGCACAGTATATCCAGAATTATCATTTATTTTATCAGGGCCCTGCTTACCCAAGCTGGAGTGCATCACTCAATGGTCTTTGCCGGCTATCATCACCTCAATCATAATATCTCTTTTTTTTCCCTCTTCGGTACCACACAGCACACAGCTCATATGATACCCCCATCATCAACGATACCACACAGCACACAGCTCGTATGATATCCCATCATTGGTCATATCACACAGCACACAGCTCGTATGATATGTCATATCATCTCCACTGATCAATGACAGCACACAGCTCGTCATTAATCATATTATCATAAGCCATTGCAGTATGTCCCCCAGTCAGGTAAGCCATCTCTTTATCTCAATTCACAATATTTAAATCATCCATCCTCATTCAACAATCAAATCCCCATCGATAACTTCAACATTCAATTTCATTTAAAATCAAACATAGTACACATAATCATCCATCTATGTTCCATACACCATAACCACATATAATCACATAATGACAATGTCATAGAATGCTAGTAATCCAGACAAATAGCCAACAATTCACAATTTCGTATACAACACAAGAGTATATATCTATATATACATATAAATATATATATATATATAAATCTTTTTGACTTACTTAAATCAAATCTTGAAACGATTACGTTAGTAAATGGAGTTGATCAATCCTTTACTTTATCCCCGTGCTATATAATAAATTATAATATATATATAATCAATATATCAAAAATATCATAAATTCTGAATATAAATACTAAATAATATTCATTTATTTTTCATCAATATTTTAATATTTCACTTATATTGAAACTTAAACCTCAGTTCATTCCTCGTCTAAACAATTAGAAATTATAAGCTTCCCCGTTATATATCTAATTTATCTTTTAACTCATAAGAGCTTATTCTATCAAACCCCTCATGTTTTTATAACTATCGTTCGCTATAACATCCCTAAATGAAATTATTACAAAAATCTCATATTCCTTTCTAATAATTGCCATAGTTCTCAAATATAATTTCCTAATATTTCTCAAACATAATTTTCTACTAGTTCTATTAATTTATGCCAATTCTTCATTATAGTAATAATTATTTAGACACTAATACATAGAATTATGTATTTGGTTAATAAACCCAATCAATTTGAGTAAATCCATTTTAATAATTGTAAAATATAATAGATTAAATAAATTCTAATTTATTGGCTATAATATCACCGGTCTAATTAAATTTTTACCCGATCGCTAACTTGTATAAATGCTCAAATTCTATAAATTTTCCGATTAAATAATAGATTGAAGAGTACAAATCATATTTAATAAATGCACTAACTAAATACTATTAATATAATAATTAATGTATAATTTTTGGTTAATATATACTAACCTGCTTCGCCTTTCCCAACTACACCTTTCAGTGTGTGTAATGTGAGTTTTTATTCCCCTAATCTATATGCGTATTTTTCTTCCTTCTGAAGTTAGTACGTAAATATATTTATATGTGTAAAGATTTTAAGCAGCCACGTGTTGCGCCACCACATATTATCATCTTTTCTTTCTCTTCGTTTTTTTTTCCTTAATTTTTATTAAAATTGCAGTTTAGTCACCAACTTCTTAATATATATAATTTAACCCTAAATGTTTTATAAAGCTCCAATTTAATCCCTTTAAGTTTAATTAATATATTTAGAATTTCAACCTACAATTTATAATTAATTTATATTTTCTTACTAATTACCAATTAGCTCCTCAATTATGAACAAAATTCCATGGACGTCACAACCCATCTGTAATCATTGGCATCCGTGTAGACTACCAACTCATCCTCGTCTTGTGGGATTGCAAGTTTTGGCAGGTTATTGCAAACCTGTTTTAACTCACAAACCCTTTGCGTATGAATTTTCTCCCATTTTCACTTTGAAGTTTATGTGTCTTTCCGAAGTGGATGGAAATCCTTTCTGTATTTTGCGAGGTCCTTGATAAAGATTCCTGTAAAATTGAGAACTCCCAAGAAGTTTTGAAGTTGCTTCTTATCTTTAAGAATGTCAGGAAAATTGTGAATCTTTTCTACAATGTGTTCCTGCAACTCAATACCTGTTTCGTCAATAAGAATTTCTAGAAATTCAATTTTATTGACAGCTATGATGGCTTTCTTTTCGGAAAGCACTAATCCGTCCTTATGGCACGCATCAGAAAATATTTCAAGATGTCTAATATGATCCTGTATATTTTTAGATGCAATCAAGATGTCGTCTATGTAAACAAACATAAACTCTAGATGATCTTTGAAATATCTGGGGTGCATTGGCAAGTCTCATTGGAAGTAAATTCCAGATATATTGTCCATGAGGTGTGGAAAATACAGTATATTTCTTTGAATCATTTTCCATTTTAATCTAATAAAATCCAGATTTGCAATCGAACTTGGAAAACACTTTAGCATCTTTAATGCAATCAATTAAGTGTTCTCTACTTAGGATGTAATAACCATCAAATTCTAATATTCTATTAATGCCTTGATAGTTAATGACTAATCTGGGTTTACCTCTTTTTATCTCACCATGGTTTCTTACCAGAAAATCAGGGCTACTATAGGTCAAGACTCCAAGCTCGATGAGTCTAAGATTGATATGCTCTTTAATGATCTCCTGCATATCTTTCTTATCCTCCATATTCATTTGGATAGGCTTGTATCGGACATACCCGTACTTGCATTCCTCTTTGACCTTTAGAGTAGCCTCGATCTTATTTCTATCCCACCACGCCAAAGGATTCTCACTGAAATTCATTTGAATAAGCCTCTTGGAATTCTCGAGAGAAAGTTTACTTTCTCCATCCATGTCCATTGACCTACACTCTTGTATAGTTTACTTTCAAGATCCTAAGATCTTCTTCCGAAGCATCATCAAAACCCTATTGCCTGAAAGACAAAAGAAACTTACCAAATTTTCTTCTATCCTGCATTTTTGGATGAGTTAATTTGGCATGATCACCATGTTTGCTGCGGAAATTTATGAGCATTATCCTGTTAAATGTCTTTTCTCTATGCAAAACCTATATCTCGCTACCACAGTTATTAGTAAAAATCAACAGATTTTTGTGGTTATCCTGGACATATTTTGCAAAGGTTTGGATGAAATTATTACCTAGCAAAATATCTGCTCCTGTATCATGAGAGTAAATAGGAGGCGTCTTTACCTTGAACCAAGGTGTTCCAAATGCTCCTCCAATCATGATTTTTGCTTCTCGTATACCCTTATTCAGTACAAGAATTCTTTTGTGAAAAATCCCTTCCTGCAATAATGGGTAAGGATTCCATAGCTTCGCTAGAGAACACACCAGGTTTTTCCGTGCAAATCCCTGATCCTGAGTCAATATAAGCTGCAAAATATTCTGACTTATATTGTTCATACAACATACCAACAGATATGTATATAGAAAATGACATCCTGCTACTAAAATCAGTTCTAGAACTAAGGGTTCGATCTAAAGTTGGGTGATCCTTTATCAAGATATCAACACCACCTATTCTAGGTATTCTAATAGGATCTGGTGTCATTACCTTAGCGAATTCCTTAAAAATTCTAGGAATCTCAATATACTATTTCCTAATAAACAAATTATAATGATGTGTGTTGGAAAGGGCATAAGCTATTCTATATGTTATAGAATATGGTCTATTCTCATCTTTCATAAGATCTTTTCTTTTAAAATCCTGATGAAAGGTTAAGACTCTACTGAAATCTTGGTCTGCTAGGTTGTATGCTACCCTAGGATGAATATCAAACATCAATTTTCCTGCATACAGATTTCCTATCATTGTCCCAAGACAACCATCTCTTAAGTTTTGATTCTTCTATCCATTATTGACAAATGTATTTCCGAATCAATTCCTTCCTTAAAAGTTGTTTTTATTACTGCTTCAATAGCTCCTATGTGGATCCATTTCATAGTAACCGCTACTTCTTCCCTGAGTTTACTTAATTCTTCAAGAATTTCTTCTTTACGAATAAGCTACATTTCCATCACATTACCAGTAAGTTCCATAGGGATAGCAAACTCACCTGAACTTACTTTGTAGATTATGTGACGTTTCCTTTGGTTTAGTCCTATCTGATTGAGGACTCTTCCGATCCCTCCAATTCTAAAACCGTCGTATGGGCTGAGATTAGAGTCTTGTCTCATGATTCTTTCCATTGTTTTGTTTGACACCGTCATTCTCGAAAAGAATCCCGATAGGCTATCTGAGGTTTGAAGCCTATCTCTTTCGCTGTAATTATTCTGATTCGGTTGAAGATCCATCCGAATCACTTTCTATTTCTTCCTCGTATATGCTTTCCTATGATGGAAGATCTTCGAATTGGTAGATTGGTACCAAATCACCGTAGTAGACTGCATCGGGGATGTCGTTTGTGGCTTCAAACTGGCGTAATTCACCACGTTTCTGTGGGCAATCTGGGCAAATATGTCCTTTTGCTCCGCATGTCTAGCAATTGCAATCCTTAAAACTTTCATTAGCTCGGGTATGGGTTCGTCTGAAAGTTCTTCGTGTAGGGGTTCGTCCTGTGAATTTAGCCTCTGATCATCTAGATTCTTGGGATGAAGCCCTTGTTGGTCATGTTCTCTGTCCAGATTTGTATGATCTGGCTTTTGATTTGGACCACCATGATCTCTTTCTGAAAGAGGGTTTTCTGGAACTCCTGGAATAAGAGTCACTGCCTTGATTTCTCCTTTTCTTTTGCTCGCTTGATTCTCCTATAATAGTTGGAAAATCGTTATTATCACAACAGAGAGGGGTTCTTTTGATTTTACCTCTCCGCTCTTCATGTTCTTTTGGATGGATGCTTAGTAACACCAATCCTTCAGTTTGTCTTTGAGGAAAGACATCCTTCTTGCAATTGAATCTAGTTGTCCTGCAGGTACTTTGTATGATTGTATCAACATTTCCCTCCATGGGCTGCAGATCTTTGCAAAAAACATTGGGGCAGCTACTTCGGTTGTTACCCCACTCTGGAAAAAGTATTTGCGGAACCAGTAGATATATTTATCTACTGCACAGATACTTCTTATCTAGGCCAAAAAGAGCTTGTGCATATTCCCTAGCCTTTTCTTTCTGCTTCCTTCGAAGTATCCATCTCCGATGAAGTGGATCTTGATTAACCTTCCGAGTCTATCCGCGATTACACTTTTAGGCTCTCCTTTAAGGATGCTTGCTTTGGTCTCTTCTGGGGTATTATCCCACCCGATCTTTACCAACCCTTCCAAGCTTAACTCCAAAAGCTTTATGAAGTTATCCTCGTCTAGTTCCAACGTGGTTGCTGCAATTCATTCATCTACCAGCTTCTCGATGTCTCGGAAGTCGATAACATCCAGGTTGAGAACAGTGCTATATGGATGTAAGTGCTGGAGCATGGTCCTAGCCCATGGTGTGTTTTCAGGCACTCATCTTGGATTCCTTCCTGGGTTTCTCGCAATCTTGTCCCTACAAAAGTAGGGGTAGCATTGGTGTGAAAATCCATACCTTCTCTCATTGGATGATCTTGCGGAGGATCATTTTAGCCCGTGCTTCCTTTTGGTGGTGGTAAAGCTGGAGCGACCTAATTGGTTTGGATGTTGACTAAATCTACAATCCTCCGATAGATCCACTCTTGATATCTCCATTAGTTTATGAATTTGATGATCTCGATGATTTGTTCTTCTTGTGTCTTTGGCTTCGAGATCTCCTTCGCCTTTCCCTTCTTATGTAGGAAAGATACCGGTCCAAGGGCGTCCCTGATGAGATCTGGATGTTTCAGGGGTATTCCTTTGATTTCTTTTCAGATCTGTGACTTCAGCCTTCAGATCTGTAAGATCCTTTTGTAGATCTGGTAGGATCTTTAGGATCTCATCCATCTTTTGATTTAAGAGGTCTATCTTCATAGGTGTATATGGATTAACCTATGTCCGTAGTCTTTAACTGTCTTTTGGACCTCCCTAAGGTCCTATGAGTACTTCGAGGTATCCAGCTCGAGTTCTCTCCAATCAGTTCCTTTAGTCATTATTTTTGGAACTGTATTTTTTCAGGAATCTACCTGTTGCGGATCTCCTGGCTGGGATTCTTCCATAGATCTCAGCTCCCTGTAGACGTCTCACCGAATTTCCTGGTAGCGTCTGTTGGACATGGCGATTTCTGTGCCATTCCTTTTTTTCTTCCTTTGGAAGAAGTGATGGATCGACCAACCTTGGACTGTTGGTGATGGTTCTAAGAATTTCCATAAGGAATTCTATTTTCTGTATTTTCAGAATCTGAAAATATTCCCTGTTTTCAATGTAACTCGAACTTTCGTTAGGTTCCATGCTTTTTTTAAAATCTCCTCCGTTAGGGATAAAATATCAATATGTAATATAAACAAATATTTCTTCAATAAACCTTGGCTCTGATACCATTCTGGGTGAGCATGGGCCAAATTTACTAAAGGAATACAATTTGGACTAAAGGGTTCAAGAAAAGTTGCAAAAGGGGTAAAATTGTCCGAAATACTGCCAGATGACTAAAATTACTCTTTTTTGAAAATTACAGGACTAAAATTAAAACAGAGAAACTTAAAAAACTAAAACTAATAAATGGTAAAGTTAACGGACTAAACCAATACTTTTCCCTTAATTATGAAAAGTGATTTTTGTTTACTTTACATTTTAATGGGACTATAGTGATCTGTTCACTCATTATGTAGTATATATTTTTCAAATTAAATATTGTACAACAATAAAGATAATATCCAAAAAGAGTTGTTACTATTGACCGCTTTCTTATATTTTCTTACTAAATCAAAAAATAAAATGAAATCAAGAAGTACGATGTGTAAAATATTTTTTTTTCCAATATGCTTTCAATTTTCTTTAATTCTTTTATCAGTGGGGACCAAATGAGATCTATGTATTGATATCATTATTGTCCTCGACCAAATTTTTACAATACCACGATTAATATATAAATTTCGAACATTAATAACACATGATAAAGCATATATAGTGTTCTGAAACCTACTAAATTTCAAATATTAATAACACATGATATAACAATATCCCGCCACATAGAATTAAAGGGTAAATTACATTGATACCCCATGAGGTTAGGTATTTACTCCATGTGTTTTAATTTGCATAATTACAGTTACACTCCCTCAGAGTGTTAGTGTAATATTTTTCAGTGGGTATTTGCGTAAACTTAGTCTTTGAATAGGCGGTGCAGTTGTAATTTCACAAAAAACGAAAGATATTTATGTATTTTAGCCTAATCTCGAAAAATGTCAAGGTAATTGATTACCCTAGAATTAATTCCTATAGCAGATCCAGATAGGCATTACATTCTTAACAAGAGACGAAAGCAAATCCAAACGTATCATTTTGAGCCCTATAAAACAATTTAACAAGAATTCAAACTCATATTAGAGGTGTGATAGCGTTCAACATACCTTACCATTAAACTACTATGATTGATGGTAGTAATTAATGATATTAGTGTGTGTGGGAGCATATAAATAATTATATCTTACTTGAAAATGAGTTTTTTCCAAGAGTGATAACCAGCGTAATGTAAATTGGTTGTTTTAATGTCTCTTAATGACTCTAATGTGCTTGATATGAACACTGGTTTGATACCTAAATGCAACAACACCTTGTAGAGTCGTCGGACAGCCGGCAACGGCGGCTTTCCCTTCCATCACCCATTCATGGTACTTTGTGCTATTGTATGGTAATGCCTTGCACATTTGGATGGAATAATTTGAATTCGAAATTAAAATATCAAGCGACGGGATATATATATATATATATAAATTGAAATCATGAGTATTTAACAAAATATAATTAAAAATAAAATTATTCTTTTTGAAAATTTTTACACTACAAAAAAATGGTTTAATAGCTATGAAAAGATTTGATGCTAAAATTAATGTCAAGTTAATTATATATCAAGTAAAATTCTTACTAAATTTATTAGCAATGAATTCCACTATTTTATAAAAAATACATGTTCTTCCTATTAACATAATTGTTTCCTATAATGTTATCTTATAAAAACATCCAAACAAATTTAAATAATTTATTATTTAATATTTGAAAAATCTAACTTCAAATCCATCAATTACTAAATTGCTTAAAAATTCGGTTTCTTTTTAACTCCAATGTCAAAATGTAATTATTATATTGGGTAATTACAACGGGCTCTCCTAATATTTATCATCATTAGAAATATTATTTCATTGTTTGAAAAAATACAAATACCCTCTAAAATTGATGGTAGATTTAAAACATACTCAACATCTATCGTAGAGAGTATTTTGTTAGCCTGACCATCAATTTACGGAATATTTATAATTTTTCAAATAATTAGAAAGTGTTTATAATGACATTTGGAAGATCATATCGTAATATGTAATTAAATGATACAACAAATACCCAAATTGGACATCAGAGCGAGCGTAGTAAGGAAGATTAGAAAGCGAGGTTTCGTCAACATCAAACACCCAAATATCCTTTCCATCGCCGGCGAGTTTGAGGCTCTTCGCGTACTCAATGGCGATGTCCGCCACCAGGTCGCAGTCGTTGCGGTACTGCTGACCGAGCATGTAGTGGCCAACGTACTCCTCACACGAGGCGGGCACCAGTTTCCAGGGTCGGAGATTGTTCGTCTCCACCGCCAGCTGCCAGCTCTGGCAATCTAATTCCTCCATACGGAGGCCGTCGCTGCCGGAGCGCGGGCGGAGGAGGTGGATTGGGTTGAAGACGTCGGATTCTGCATGGGAAGTTGATACTAAAGTCGCTAGAATGAGGAAGATCGCGAGCCCCATCTTACTCGAGAAAAGTAGCAAGAGTCGTTTTTGGGTACGGTGGAGTGCATTTTTGGGTCGTTTAAATAATTGTTTGCTTCCCAAATTACCCCTCCTTTTGCAGAAAATTACTTCATGCGTTTTCCACGTTTTTCACCTCACCTAACATGCGTCGGTAGAATTATTTATCTTATTTCATCTTATAAAATATTTTTTTTATTAAAATATGTAATTATTTTTATGAGATTTTTTTAATACTTTTATTTAGATATTGATTATTTATTTCATCTTCATTTTTATTTCACATTCAAACATATAGATAAAAATTATTTTTTTATGTTAAGCTTTTATAGTTATATTTATTTCATCAAAATGCCAAACAGTCGCAACCATGATTCAGTTGGAAAAATACATTCAAGAAAATATATAAGTTCTTAAATTTAGCAGTAATTGTTTTTGTCTTTTTGGTTTTTTCAATTTTCATTCTCCTGATTTTTGGTTGTATCTCAATTCTTACGTAAAATAAAAATAATATATACACTTTTTTTTTTATAAATTATAATAAGTTACTTACAATTTTTAAATATCTATGTACAAGCATCGAATACTTTTCCGTGTATATAAAGGTTTTGAATTTTTAATTAAGTATGTAATAAATTAAGATATTAAAGATTGAACGAAAGACCGATGATCTCTTGTTCGAGTGGTGAGGTTGATGTCCCACAACCAAGAGATTGTGGGTTCCAGTACTACGAATGTAGAAAGTTGTTTAATTTATAGGACATTTGGTTTATTTCTTTGATTAGTATTGATAGATGTTGATATGTTATTATATGGTGGACTGAATAAATATTGTTATACTGTGCGCTGAATATTTGTAATAGCAATTGGTCGCTTTAAAAACATTATTGTACTTTCAAATTGATAGTTCATCGCTCATTAAAAAAAAAAAAAAATTTGAATGAAATGTAAAATTATGGCCCAAACCCAATCGGCCCAACTTGGTCTCATCTGGATGGCAGGCTCCTCTCAGGCCCACACTTGTTCTTGGCCCACTTGCTAACCCGGTCCACTCCTTAGCCCTACCCGGTTTGTTACCCCAACCCTTCTTCACTTATAAAGCTGAAACCCTAAGGGGGTCTCTTCTTCAATCTGTGCCATCCATTCATTTCTGCCTCGTTCCTCTCCAACAGTTGTCTATCTCACCTCTTTCTCTGAAATGGCTCCTCGTTCTCCTTCGTCACCGTTAATGGCTGCTCACTATAAAATCCCTTGTTTCCCTCCTGGTAATACACCAAGTCTGAACCCCCTCCTTCTTCCCTTTTCTACTATACCTTGTTGCAAACTGAACCTCCATGGTTAACCCTAACAGCCTTTGTGGCCGAACCTTTGTGGTTCTGTGTCTAAAGCCTTTGTGGCCGAACCTTGGTGGTTCTGAGTTCTAAAGCTTGTGTGGCCTTGCCTGTGTGACTGTTATGTTCGAGCCTTGCAACCGTGAGACTGGGTTGCCGGCCTCTGGCCTTGGTGGGTCTTGGGTCGTGCCAGGAACAGGCTCCCTGAGCCTTATAGATTCACTCTGTGATCCTAACATTTGATCTCAGGGTTTTATTTACACACTATTGATTTGTTCTTGTTTTCTGTTTAATTTTGAGTTGTTGTTGGTCTGTATTAAGGGTTCTTGAACCCGTCTATCCTCTGTAATTGGAAGATTGAAAAATCCGAGATTTATATCTTGGTGCTATGTTCCTAACACAAAAGAATAATTCTTAATATATATACATATATGTATATTTTTATATTATATGTCCATATAAATGTGCCCACATTTCAATGGTACAATATAAAATGAATGCACGTTTTTTTTTTCCCGAACATGAAACTTTGGAGTAGACGAGTATTAAATTACAAAGTGTGTCCTTCTATTATTGCTTTGGATTTTTAAAAGTATTTTTAAATGATTCTACATTAACTTCTTTTAAGGGTTAAAAGCAATATACCCCCCTGTGTTATCAAAAATGAGCAATTTACCCCCCTGTCTTATAAAAAAGAGCAATTTACCCCCCTATGATTTGAAGTAATGTGCACACTGCCTCCCTGGGGTAAAAAAAGGTTGATTTATTTGTGTAAAGACCAAATTGCCCCCCCTTTTATATGTTTTACTGCATCGTTGACCAGCAGATTTGTTGACAAAAGATTAGGGCTCTCTGGAGAAAAACCCGTGCACTTCGAACCCTAGATCTAGGAATGAAAATCCCAATTTTTGCCGATTAATCGAAGAAGTTAAGGATTAAACTTGCAGTACTAGCATTCTGAAGGTAAGATATACGATTTTATTTGTTTTTAGTTGGTTGTGGATTTTATTTTCTAAACTGTTGTTGTTTTTCATTGTAGGTTCAATCGTGGATTTCTTGCCGATTAATCGAAGAAGTTTGTGTATTTGCTTCAGGTTAGTGTACCTCTATCTATTTATATTTGTTTTTCTTTCTTGACCGTAGCCCTAATTTTTCTTTTGTTTTTTCTTTGGTATTTTTGGTTTGTTTTCTGTCCAACAGACACTGAAAGCATTGGATCTACAAATGAAGGTCAGTCATATGGATATTTTTTTTTTTTAGTATATGATATTGACTGGTTGGGGTGTAGTGGGGTAGGGTTTGTTTTACTTTGAAATTCATATTCTATTATGCGTATGCTGTAATAGGTATTCAATTTTTTATTCTTTTTTGTTGTTGTTTTGGGTGACAGGCATGTGGGGTAGGAGGGGCTTGTTCTTTTGTGTTCTTATTTAATGTTGATGGGGTATATTATGTGCAATATACCCCCTTGTGTTTATGCTTTATGGACTGTTTGAGCATGTGTGCTGTTGGTGGGGTATATTCTGTGCAATATACCCCTTTATGTTTATTGTGACCATTGTGATTGAATGGTGTTTTTATTTATTTGCAGCAAATAGATGTTTATCATGATATTGAATTTTGGTGGGGTGGCAAATTTATCTCCAACCCAAAACGTAGTTATGTAGGGGGTAGTAAAAAGGTATTTGAACAAATTGACATGGACTACATAGGCCTACTTGACCTAGGTGAAATGTATAAACAATGTGGGGGGAAAGGTTCTGTGTTGAATTTTTATTACAAAGTTCCCACACAATCTTTGGACATGGGCCTAAGATTGATTAAGAATGAATGTCCTGATTTATGTATAGTTGATATGCAAAATGTCTATAGGGGAATAGATGCTCCAATTGTGATATATGTTGAGGAAGAAGATGGTGAACCACTTCAGGCCTTTGATACTGAAGGTAATCCAATTGAAAAAACTCAAAACGAAGAGATAATGGGTTTATTAGAGGGAATAAACTTTGAGGTGTTTGGGAATGAGCGTGAGATGGAGGGGTTTGAGTTTGAGGGCAATGGTGAGGGGCAGGTTCCAGAAGGGTTTGAGGGGTTTGAGCATGAGGGAGAATGTGTTGGACAGGTCAGTGAGGGGCATGGGGGACAGGGTGCAGATAGTGAGGGGTTGGGGGTAGAGGGAAGGGGACATGGTGTTGTGAGTGAAGATGTAACTGTAAATGAATCTGAAAATCTGAATGACATTCCACAAATGAATGAAAATGTGACTGAAAATGTAACTGAAAATGTAACTGATAATGTGTCTGAAATGCCTGATGTGAATGAAAACTTGACTGAAACTGGGGATGAAAATTTGGGGAGGGATAAAGGTAAAAGAAAGCTATATGAGCAATTTTTGAATGAGTCCTCATCAGAGTTTGATGACTCCTCTGATGAGGACTATGTTCAGTCCAATTCTGAAACTGATAGTGATACAAATAGTCTTGTGTTAGAAGATATTGAGGCTGAAAGTGATGATGACATCTTTTTGAATAAGAATCCAAGCAAAAGAGATTTGATAAACAAATTGAAGAGAGTGATGAAAGAAAAAAACAAACAAACTGTAAATGCTCATCAGATGCATGAAACTGGGGATGGTAATTGGGCTACTGACAATGAGGATGAGGATGGAGTGGATAGTTTGCCAGGTAGTGATAATGAGGATGAAACTGCTTATAAACATCCTGTGTTTAAAGAGTCCACAAAAATAAAAGATTTGAATTTAGTTGTTGGGATGAAATTCAGAGATGCTTCAGAATATAGGTTTGTTTTAAGAGATTGGTGCATAAGAAATGGCTATGACATTGAATTCTTAAGAAATGAAGCCAAAAGGGTGACTGCCAAATGTAAAGTAGAGTCCTGTGAATGGAAAATTCATGCCTCACCAATCATGGGGGGACCTACTTTTCAGATAAAAACAATTAAAGGCAGTCATACATGTGCAAGAACGTATGATAACAGTCTTGCCAATGCATCATACTTGGCAAAAAGAATTGAAAAATCAATCAGAGATCATCCTACAATCCCAATCCAACAATTGAAAAGCAAAATCCTAAGAAAATGCAATGTGGATGTCAGTAGATTCAAAATGATGAGAGCTAAAAAAGCAGCCATTAAACAGATTAGGGGAGAGGATGCAAAACAGTATGAAATGTTGTGGGATTATTGTGAAACTGTTAGAAAATTCAATCCTGGCAGCAAGTTAATTCTGAAAAAACTTGAAAATTCTGATCCTCCAATTTTTGACAAAATGTATTTCAGTCTGTGGGCCATGAAAAAAGGGTTTTTGGATGGTTGTAGACCAATCATAGGGTTAGATGGTTGTTTTCTAAAGACCAATCATGGGGGGCAATTACTTGTGGCTGTAGGGAGGGATGGAAACGACAATATGTTTCCAATTGCAATGGCTGTTGTACAATCTGAAAATAGAGAGACATGGTCATGGTTTGTGGGTGAATTACTTGATGATATTGGGGGTTTAGGGACTAGCAAATGGAGTTTCATTTCTGATAGACAAAAAGGCCTAATTGAGGCTTTAAAAGACTTGGTGCCTGACAGTGAACACAGATTTTGCATAAGGCACATGTATCAGAATTTTAAGCTTAAATTCAAGTCTGAAGAATTAAAAGAATACTTCTGGAAAGCAGCTTCAACTGCTAACAAGAGAGATTTTGAGAAGCATATGAAGAAAATTGAAGAAATTGATCCTAAGATTGATAATGATGTTGAAACTGCTTCTGATTGGTTAAAAAAAAATCAGTCCTGAACATTGGGCAAGGTCTTTTTTTCCTGTGCATAGCAAATGTGATATTCTTGTTAACAATTTGTGTGAATCATTTAACAACTATATCCTTGAGGCTAGAGATAAGCCAATCATTAGCATGTTTGAATGGATTAGGACCAAGTTGATGTCTAGGCTGCAACAAAAGAGGGAGGGTATGGAGAAGTATTCAGGGTCAATTTGTCCTAATGTGATAAAGAAGTTAAACAAAACATCAAAAACAGGCTAGGCATTGTTTTACAAGGTGGTGTGGGGGTTCAGAGTTTGAAGTAGACTTTTTCCTAGATAAGTTTGTTGTTGATCTAGAGAAAAAAACATGCACTTGTGGCATGTTCCAGTTGACAGGCTTGCCATGCTGTCATGCATGTGCAGCAATTTCTTCAAAAAGGGAAAAAATTGAAGATTATGTTGATGATTGTTACACAAAATCAACATATTTGAGAGTTTACAGTGAGATCATTCATGCCGTACCTGGTGCAAAAGACTATATTAGAACCACTTTTGAACCCTTCAAACCACCCCACATGAAGAAGAAAAGAGGTAGGCCCAAGAAGCTAAGGAGGAAGGGACCTGATGAGTTACAATCAACATCAACTAGGAAGGGATTGACCCATACTTGCAGCAGGTGCCTTGAAACAGGCCACAACAAGATGGGTTGCAAGAAGCCCATTCACCCAAAATCCAAGTTTTTCAAGGTATCTAAGTTTGTTCAATTCTTTTTATTTATCTTATTAAACTGTTTTAACTTATCTTATTCATCATACATATGTGGCAGGGAGGTATTCCAGAAGAAATACCTCAAGGGTCTCAAGCACCACCTTTGAGTCAAGAGCCAGTGACAAGGCCTCCTGCAAGGGTAATTGCACATTTTTCTTGTTTTGTGTTGTCTATATTCTGTTTTGTGTTGTCTATTCACCTAATCAACTGGTTACTTTTCAGAAGGAAGCAACTGTACAACAAGAGCAAAGTGGTACACAGTCTGCAGAAGGCACTGCATCAGCAAGGGTAAATTAACTTTTTCATTTCACTATGTTTTTTTTTTTTTTCTTTTTTCTGTTCAAAATCAGTGCAAGTTGCTTAATTTCTGGAAATTTATTTGCAGGAGCAAGTGGGCTATCAAGGCCCTAGGAATGCAACACTTTTGGGAAGAAATGCATCAAGTAGGACTTATCAAAAGAAGCCTACAATATCAGAAGTTTTGGGCAGAATTAAAGAGAGGTCCAAGAGAAGACAAAAAAATTAGTTTGAATTGTGCATTTTGAATTGTTACATTTGGGTAGAATATGTGCATTTTGAACCATTTTTGAACCATGTGCTGAATATTTTGGATGGTTCATGTTGAACCATTTTAGCTGGATTTGTACAAATTTGTTGGTGCAGTGTTCATATCAATGTCAGTTTTTTGCATGTTTCAAATTATCTAGTTTTAATTTCTGTACAGGGTTGGAAAAGACACATCAATTACAATACTTAAACATCAAGATGCTACATGCATCATTTCATTAACAAAACCACCACTAACAACAACAGTCCACTACTAACTCCTATCCAAAAGCTAACATTTTTTGTTATTTTTTTCTTCATTTACAGCAGCAACAAAAGATCCCTCTTTAGACACCCTTGAAACAACTTCCTCAAATTCATCTTTTGGACCATAATGCTCCTCCAAGCCATGGGAAAATTCATCAGCCATGTTTTCTCCAAAATGAAAATTTACGGGAATCCCACTTGGTGCCCATGTTGCTCTTTCAACTTCAACCCAACGAAAAAAAATTACAGTTTTGAAATCTGCAACAATAATATAATTTACCTTTGGAGGGTTTTTTCTGTGAATCCACCACTTTAATTTCAGCCTTGCAATTACACCCACAAAATGGTGTATTTGGAAACCTCAGGTCGAGCCATTGCTTGCACGGTCGACCTGCACTTTTACGGAATGAAGTAGACATTTTTCTTCTCTTTTTAGAAAAAAAAATGAGTGGAAAATGTTGAAAAAATGAGTGGAAATAGAGGACAAAATGGCTGCAAAAAGATGAAAAAAAAGAGGCAAAAATGGCTGCCTTTTAACATAACAATGGAGGGCAAAATAGTCAAAAAAACATGTAAAAAGAGTGCCCAGTCGCACCTCTCCGCGCGTGTGGCACACCTGGGAGGCGGAGGGGGGCATGTTGCCCCATTTCACAAAACACAGGGGGGTAAATTGCTCTTTGTTTTTTCACAGGGGGGTAAATCGCACATTCCGCATATCACATGGGGGTAGGCTGCATTTTTCCCCTTCTTTTAATTGTATAATATTTTATAAAGTAAAATTCAAAATAAAAGTTGAATGATTTGAAGTATTAGATATTTGAAATTACTACCTTCGAATCCATCAATTCAAATATAATATTAAGTACAACATTTGGACATAATAATTTTGATTTAGGAAGAATTTAGAGAAATGATCCCATATTAAAAGAATCTCAAGTCTATAAATATGTATTTCACAAAACATAGTTTAAAACGAGAGCTGAAGACCCCATAAAAAAAATATGAGAGTTGAAGGCCTTAAAAAATACTTTCGAAAACCAAATAATTCACATAAATTCAGAAGATTTATTTTAGGAATTTAAAATTCCTAAATTTATTTCAAAAATAAGTACTTAAAGTGTTAATTTTATTTAAAAAATAAGTGCTTAAAATGTTTGGATAAATAAGATATTAGAGTGTTTAGCATAATAACCTTTTCATACTGTAAAAATGACCGAAAAATCATCAAACTATTTAGAAATTAAAATTATGTAAATAGACATTTTTTCTTTGAAGGGAAAAACACCAATTGTATAAAGGGTAAAAAGTGAAATGCTAACAAAATTATAAACATATTTTATTTATTGGACACTACGATTAAAGAAATTTTAATATGTTTTATAAAAGGTTTAATAAAATTAACTTTTCTTAAACATCTTATTTAAGAATTTTTAAAAAAAATTACCAAATAATTTTTAAGAGCTTATAAGCTCTCAAACATCTTATAAGATCTGTCTGTGCATGTGTCTAGGCTTCCCTCTTCCGGACCGGGCTTGTTTCTCTCTTAAAAAAATTATAATTTGGTGCATTAGAGTTGACGGTGATCAACATATAATGTTTGATTCAGTGAAGATTGAAATTAAATTCTACTGTACTTGTGGAGTTGCAAAGTAGTTTTTCTCTATTTTCTCTCTCGAGTTTTTGTTTTTATCTCAATTCTTGCGCATTATTCTACTCTCTTAACTATTTTTTATCTTCTTTCTCAAACATTACAATTTGGTGCATCTAATTTTTCGTAATTGTTAAAGTGGTACGTCTATTTTTCCAAATTTCGGCTATAAAAGGGGCCTAATTGCATAATCAAGCCCATTGTACGGTAGTAGGCCGAGCTGCCTCTCCGAGCCATAAATGGAAAGCCAGTGACCCAATTCTACATGTTTTTATTTATGAGTTATTGCTAATTAAGTACATAGTGATATTTCTAATTGATGTCCCGAATATCAAAGTTAAAAAAAGGAGCCCAACGTGGAAAAAAACCCAAAAGATTAATAATTATATACAATCCAAGAAGAAAAAGACCTCAGCCCCTGAACCCCCAGAATCGAGGCCCAAGGATGTCCAGGAAAGCTTGTTGGGAGCCCAAGAAGGTTACTGGCGTTGCAACCACATGACACCTAGAAATTCCCACTCATATGTGGCTGAGCTTCGATTGGACAAATTGAAGGGATGACAATCACCCTACCACAGAAGACACTCAGGAATTTAGGGAGGACATTGGACTTGTGTCAATCGCCTCCTAAGGATTCGAAAAACTTATCCTGGGAGAAAGCCCTATCGGTTTGGAGATAACTCTCTAACTGTCAAGAATGCGGGATTGAAATCTATCTCCTGGCAACCTCTTCTCCGAGCCCCAAGAGAGTCGGACTCTCCCAGCCGGTAGGGGATGAGAGTTATAAAAAGGGTCCTCTTCACTCGGTAAAGGGTAACGTTTTGTTGACCATTCACATGCACAAAACACCATTATTTGAAACACTCTCACACTAAATTATTATCTCAAATTACGCTTTTGCAGTTTTTATTTTTATTCTCACCATTATTTACTGACTCGAGCCCCGAATACTAATGTATCTTTTGCAGGTCTCATTTTCATGACTTGTGAAAGGTAGGCCCAAAGATCCCAAGTTAAACATGTTCATACGAACAATTTTTTGCTCAAATCACTGATATACCCCTCAATTTTTTTAAATTTTACATCTTTGGTCTAGTAGTTATATCATTAATTTAACGGACTTAAGGCTTGTGACCAAAATTGTAAATTTTTAGAGTTAAAAACAATACGACCAACATTATCAAAAGGCTAACTTATGAGATGTAAAATGCATTTTTCTCCTACTAGATAAACTCATATATCTATCAGTTACTAAATTTGGCGGCGGGGGGATTAGAACTAGTGTCAAAATTCATAGCAGATATTAATTAATGATGGTTGTGCAACGGCTATTAGTCATTGTTTCTACAAGTGAGACCAAAACATTTGTTACAGCTAAAAAATGTGGCAAATATTTTGACTATAGATAAAATTATATCGAATATTGATTAACCATGATCAAAACTTCAATTTATGCATCGATTTTATCTGGTCGTGATAGATAATATTATTTTACTATAATTGTTAATGCATAATAATTTATAATATAGGTACTTATCAATTTCCTTTTAGGGGTAGGACATAAACAACATCTCCACATACAAATTTGATGACCTCGTGGAACACATACAGGAGTATTTTACAATGTTGACATATTTTGTAGAGCATAAATATATGTATATTAGCATATGCTAGCTATGATGCATGACTACCTCCAATCATTTTCATAGGTTTTACTATAATAAACACATAATTTTGGATAGGAATAAGACTGAAATTATTGGACTTTGTGAATAAATTAAAATTTGAGGTGTTAATCAATTGCAATGTTAGGTATGATTTGATTTTGATTTAGAGGGTGTTTGGCTAAAGATTTTTTAAAATATCTTATAAGTACTTACACCTCATAAGATGTTTTAGGAGTTTATAAGATATTGGACTTTATTTTAAAAATAAACTCCTGAGATGTTTGGATAAAATAAAATATTAAAGCTTATAAGGTGTTTTCACATTTATAAGATGATAGGGTGTTTGGCATAATAAGCTCTTTTTATTGGTAAAATGATCAAAAAGTATATGATAATATTAGAATCAAATAAGTTGTTATTTGTTGACATATTTTATATTTAAATATTTTAAAAATAATTTCATAAAATAGTACGCATTATTTAACTTCAAATAAAAATTTATTAGATAATTTTTTACAAAAATAAAAGAAAATGATGGATTATGACCTAAAATTTTGAATAAAAATAATATGTATGTACATTCATGGTAGCCGAATATTAATATAGATATATAATTGATGTTTTCTTTGTTGATGCAATGACTATTTCTAATCGTATAATTTTTAGTGTCTTGAATTTATATTTTTTTTCAGTAAATATAATATCAATAGCAATCTTATTGTTGTTTAATTATAATAATATATTATTTAATAATGAAATATTTTCTCTTTTTTGAATGAAAAATTAAATAGCAATAAAATTTTTTAAAATCCTAGAGAGAGTCTCTATGTGTCTGTGCGAGGCAAGAAAGTATGTGTGTGTGAATGATGATAATTTTTTGTCTTATAATATATTAAACTAAGTATAAGATGTTTTGAAAAAAGTTAGACAACGTTAAATTTTTTTTAAGAGTTTATAAGATCCAAAACATTTTATATTAAGATCTTATAAACTCTTTAAAAAAATTTTACCAAACAAATTTTTAGAATTTATAAGCTCTCAAACATCTTATAAGATGTAACCAAACACCCTCTTACTCCTCATCAAATTACTAAACATTTAATAATGTTTACTGATTATATATATATACAATCTCCCTTTTGTTCTATCACCTAATTTTGGAATAAAGAATTCATAAAAAACATAAATATATACATCCCTTTCTTCTAGAAATCTTGATATTATCAACTATAATATTCTAAATTTAAAATTACTTATCTCAAAAACTAAACTCGAGGAAATGAATAAAGAAATAATTTTTATTCCGTCAAAATAGTGATTCAAAAATCATTGAGGGTCAAACACAATCTACTAGACGCAACCAAGGAAGTTGTCGATCACGTGCTTTTGGAAATGCTACACCCGATGATCAAAATACGAAGTGGTACACTAGATGCATATGCATCGAGCATCGAATGTATTACGAAAATAACCAATTCTTATTAAAATTTACGAAAACTTAATCATGAACCTTAAATTAATCATATAAATCAGTAGTTCATAACTAATCATTCAAAAATTCTTGTCCAAACCAAATTTAATCGAACCAAACAATCATAGAGCAAGTATGATACACTTATTATGCTATGTGATTGGTCACTTTTTCTGAACTGTACACCAATTACACGGCATGTATTGTACTTGTCATAAGATTAATTCAAATTTGATCGAGTTGGGCCGAGACTAGAATTTCCCCCGGTCATCCTATGTAGTACATAGGATCAGGCACTTTGAAGGTTCGGTTTCCGGCATTGGCGCCGAGCAAATCGCTCCATTGATCTCCGATGTTGCCTACTATTCTGTAACCTTGGTTCACCAACTCCGTTCTTTTCCTGGATTTGTACACCACTGCTGCTCCCTCGTCAGCCTCGCCCCTGCAATCGGCCGTTTAAGCACTATACCCTTTTGCATAATTACAGAAATCACTCTTAACAATCAATAAGTAGGGGTAGTTTGTGTAAAGATGTTGACATTTTTGGATGGTATGTATAATTTTATAAAACATGAATGACTTGTGTAAATGATGTTGATAGTTCTAATAGGTATATATGTATTTCATAGGTTAGAGAGTGTAAATATAATTATTCCTAAAATAAAATTAATTTTGAAATCTCAACCTTACCATCGATGACAAACCTCAATAGCAACAGTTAATGATAGGAAAGTTTTTGTTCGGATCAAGTTTGACCGAACCAAACCAATTATAAAGTAAGTGTAATGCACTTGTTATGTGATTGGTCACTTTTCCGGAACTGTACACCAATCACACGACAAGTGTATTACACTTATCATATGATTGGTTCAGGTTTGATCAAGCCAGGTCCAGATTAAAATTTCCCGTTAATGATATTACTATGTGTGTGTATATATGGTACTTACTTGAAGATGAGCTTTAGCCAGGAGCGATAACCAGCTGCATATAAATTGGTTGTCCTTATGCGTCTGAATGCGTCTGATCCTCCGGTCAAGAACACCGGTTTTATGCCTAGAGACAATAACGTTTTGTACAGTCGTCGGACCGCCGGCACCGACGGCGCTTTCCCTTCCGCCACCCACTCGTCAAATTTTGTCGCATTGTATGGTAATGCCCTACGTACGTATACCACGTAATCAAAATTCACAACCTCTTCATTATAATATACATGCATCATTAATTGTTTCAAGGACAACTCATCAAAGTGTTACCTAATCTTCTCCAGATGCATTAATTTTTTATGTATATTATAATTTGATCTTTTTCTAATTATAAATTAATATAAGATTTGATATTTAATTTTATATACACAGACTATAAAATATATTTAAAATATATTTTATGCGTGTGTACATATATCATATAAAGGAAAATAACATGTTTTGTTTCATAACTTAGGCCCTTTTTACTTTTGGTACCATTTATTATGGGATTAACACTTTTGGTCATGTAACTTATAAAAATTAACAGTTTTCGTCCTTCCCCTGTTTTTCCGTTAGTTTTTTAATGGAGATGGTCATCTGGCCGTTAACTTTTTCAAATTGAAGGAAAAATTGACGTCCGTTGTGCTTGATATTATATTTAGCGGGAATATAACTACTAATAAAAAAATATAAGGGGATTAGGGCAAATAAAGTCCTCTCTCACAAAATACAATCTTTCCTTTTTTAATTTTATTTTTGTTGAAATTTATTATTTTCTACGAATTCTGTAAATATTAGAATAAGTGTTGACCCATAAAAAAATTCAAGTAATCCAATGTAACCACATAAATTAACATAAATTATATAAATTACAATGATTCAAGCTCTTGTAATTGAATATATACTTGATTTCTGTAAATATTGAAGTAAATATTTATGCAATTTATGTAATAGAATTTTTGAAATTTATGCAATTTATGTAATTGAATATTTGAAATTTATGTAATTAATTTTTTATAATTTATGCAATTTATGTGATTTATATGTTTACATTGGGTTATTTGAATTTTTTGTGGATCAGCACTTGTTCTAATATTTACAGAGTCCGTAGAATATGATAAATTTCAACACAAATAAAATTAAAAGAAAGATTTTTTTGTGATAGAGGATAGAAATCACCTTTATTTGCTCTAATTTCCTTTAATTTTTTATTTTAGCTCACAATAGTATTTATATTCCCCAAAAAAATGATACCAAGCATAAAGGGGGCCAAATTTTCCTTCAATTTGAAAAAGTTAACAGGCAAATGGCCATTTTCGTTAAAAAACTAATGGAAAAATGGAGAGGATGAAAACTGCTAAATTTTATAAGTTACGGAACCAAAAGTGTTAATCTCATAACGGATGGTACCAAAAATGAAAAGGGCCTAATTTATTAGACCAAAAATACTATTTTCCCTCATATACATGTATATATTTCATAAAGTATAATTTGAATGCAGGTTGAAGAATAAATTCAAATGATTTATTATTAGGAATTTTAATTTTAAATTCATCCATTCAAATATAATTTCGCTTAAAACTTTTGTTTTTTAAATTATAATATAAGAATGAATTAATTAAAAAATCTAGCATATTATAATACCCGAATTGGACATCAGAGCGAGCATAGTAAGGAAGATTAGAAAGCGAGGTTTCATCAATATCAAATACCCAAACATCCTTCCCATCGCCGCCGAGTTTGAGGCTCCTCGCGTACTCAATGGCGGCGTCCGCCACCGCGTCGCAGTCGTGGCGGTACTGCTTGCCGAGCATGTAGTTGCCGACGTAGTTCTCGCACGACTCAGGCACCACTTTCCAGCGCTGGAGATTGTTGGTCTCCACCGCCAGCCGCCAGCTCAGGCAGTCCAACCCCTGCACACGGTGGCCGCCGCTGCCGGAGCGCGGCCGGAGGAGGTGGATTGGGTTGAAGGCGACGGATTTTGCATGGGAAGTCGATATCAAAGTTGCTAAGATTAGGAAAATCGCGAGCCCCATTTCCTAAGGGTTGTGCTTGTGTATGCATTTTGGGCCGTTTAAATAGTGGCATGCTTCCCAAACTACCCTTAATTTTGCAGAAAATTACCGGTGTGCATTTTCACGTGTTTTACTAAACCATCCGTTTCTCTGTGTTGTGACTTGTGATGGGACCCAACTCAAAATGTCAGATTATTTTTGACTTTTTTAATAGAAGGGGTAATTATGTAATTCCCTTAATATCTCAATAAATAAATTAATATAAATAACAATGAGATAATAGATTACGATACTTGCATAAAATGAAACAATTATCTATACATTTTGTGAAAGTTTTTAACCATTTTTTTTTTTAAAGTGAAAGTGATGAATTATTTTTTTTATAAAAAAAAATAAATCGATTATAATTATTCATGTCAAATATCTATATCTAATAATAACTATTATAACAATTATATACTAATGGGTTAATTACACTTACACCCCCTCTGAGAATGTATAATTACACTTTTCCCCAAAAAAGTTTTGAAATTACACTTACACCCCTTTCGAAAATTCTCTGTTTACACCGGACCCCCATCCGTTAGAGTTTGAACGAAAAATGTTCACGTCAAAAAAAATAATTACACAAATTTTTAATTTTTCCCATCATTTAACATTCTCATATATATTTTTGTACTTATAAGAGGATAAGTGTAACGTATATGTATAGAGTGAAGCCAATATTATTATATTTTTTCCTTATAAGTACAAAATTATTGCACGAGAATGTTAAATGAGAGGTAAAATTAAAAATTTATGTAATTATTTTTGTTGAAATGAACATTTTCTGCCCAAACTTTAACGAATGGAGGTCATGTGTAAACAAAGAATTTTTAGAGGGGGTGTAAATGTAATTTCAAAGCTTCTTTGGGGAAAGTGTAATTATGCATTTTCAGAGGGGGTCTAAATGTAATTAACCCTATACTGATTACCAATATCAGATAATTGTATCCAATCAACACCTACTATTATAAGTGGAACTACATTTATTATTAAAGTAGATTAACATCTCATGCACTATGGGATGCGAAATCATGACCTTAAAGTTATAATGCTTCAATTTCGTCAATTAAATTAAATCTCATTGGCCATGACTTCATATTTAATCATCTGACATCAACTTTAATAACTAGACTTAAACGTCATTGGTCAAAACGTAAATTATCTTATTACGTTCTTATAAAAGTTTTGAATTTTTTAAATAGTAAATCAAGATATAATAAAAAATTAAATAAATACAAGAAATGTTCTTAATCAAAACTTTAAAATCTATTTAATATTTGGATTCTTCATAAAACTTAACTTGGAGATATTTAATAAACAATAGAATTTTGCACTCATCCTCTAATTATCAGGGTGTGTTAGGTAAGCTTATAGACTTTTCAAAATGTCTTATAAGAAGTTGAATAGTATTTGTTAAAAAATTTGAACTATGAGGTTGTAATTTTTTTTTTAAAAAAATATTACAAGCTCGTATGTTTTCTTAGAAAAAAATAAGAAGTTCCTAACTTATTTTTAAAATTTTAAGAAAAGCTCCTCCAGTTTTGATCCACTAAATACAAAATTATTTTAAAATAATATCTTATAAGCTCCACAATTTTATTTTATATATCCAAACACTTCAACAATTTATTTTTTAAATAAAATCTAATGTCTTATAAACTATAACAATGTCTTTATAAAATATATAAATCTATAAGATATTCTAAATAAATTTACGAAACACTCTTTTAAGTACGTCGAAACTAGCTAGAAATATTCTATCAAAGATGGTGGATATATAAGCACGTCGAAATCTTCTTAATATTCTACAATCAAAGATCGAGTTAGGAGTCATCGGAGAATCATCAATGATCTATGTTTTAGACTAGTGGTTAAAGCTGAGAAAAAGATAAACGCGAGAAGAAAATAGCACATGAGAATAAAGAAATTTGGAGTGAGACATATAAGAGAGAAAAAAAAAATTGTGAATGTGGGCTTATAAAAAAATATTGAATTACTATCTATTGTAACCAAATTTTATAGAAAATGCGGGATTTGATTATAAAATAAATTTGGATATTCAAAAGTTGATATGACAATATGATTCTTTTTTTTATGGGGATATAATTCAATTATCAAGAAACGACATAAATGACCCTAAAAAAGGACATATTTTCAATTGAATTTTGGGTATGGATTCTCTTTCACTAAATAAATATTTGCATTTTTAAACGGCCTATTCTTTAGGATGTATTTTTTAATTTTAGTTTATATAACTTTACATCTTGATATTTTTTTATTTTTAGGATCATCGATTTTTATATTTATTATGTCGAATAAGGTGCAAAAAATCAAGGTTTGTGATAGTAGGCATAGAGATTAAAATTTATGAGAATATTGTTTGTTCTATTCTTGGACCTTTGAAAGCAAATATAACTCACAAGAATATAAAGTAAAATTATTGGCAATTAATGAGTTCAATAACAAGAAGAATGACTATGTTAGGGTAGAAAACTCAATAAAAAAAATATTTTTTAAAATTAACTCGATTATTCAATATTATTTATGATAATTAATTAATGGGCACGAGCCCAACAATTACAATTTTTTATTTTGCATATATATTGCTATTATATGTTATGCTCGTAACATTTCGAATTTCTGATTGTAAGTGTGCGTTCCTAGCATACAATTTAGGAATATATATATATATATATATATTATTACTTTTTATTAATTTCAAATATTATTAAATTTATTTTCTATAAAGGAAATAAAAAGTGATACTAATGCTTTTTTTTTTTCTTTTTTCCCCTTTCAGAAAATTGGTATACAAAAGAGATAATTTATTACGGATTGTATTCTTTAAGAGAAATCCGTTTATCACAGGGTACACAACATAGTATCTATTATTAATGTATTTAAAATATTAATATTTGTTATTTTACTAAAAAAAATTATTAATTGAACAAGAAAATATATATAGTATTTGAAACTTATAAAGTGAATTTTCTTAATGTCTAAAACTATGATAATCTTCTGCGATTATTTCCAAGATCTTCGGTAAATAAACTTATTAAACATTAAATATTGTATTCTATATACATTTGTTTAATACTATTATATAATGTTAGAAGGTCATTAAAATATGATAGGCAAATTTATAAAAATACTATAAAATTTATAAATGTCCGTGCATAGCACGAGTTTCATGCTAGTATTATTATATCCACTGATTACTCAACGATTGTGAGGATGTGCACACGAGATGTACATGTTTTTGTTGACTGATTATTCATGCTTTTACAATTTTCCTGTAAAATTAATAGTTGTACCACGCTCGATGAATATTTATTTTTTAATCTTTTTGTACTTCATTAATTACGTGAAAAAATTAATGAAAATTGATCAAATGAATGATTTGATTGAATTCATATTAACAATGTAATCAATATATATTTTAAGATAAGTAATTAACTATGCCAAACACCTATAACATTCCTTGATATATTTTTCGAATCTTTTAAGGTTGTGTCTGTATAGAATGATTTGGATTTGAATTCAAAAAAAAATATTTCAAATGACTTTAGATTAAGCGAATTTGAAATCCATCACTATGTGCAAAATACAATTCAAAATGAGAAATCAAGAATTTGAATTTCTTGGGCATTGAATTATCCAAATAAATTTAATAAATTTGTTACTATAAATTTGAAATTCTTAATTTTAGATTCAGCTATCCAAATACAACATAAATCTCAAACTCAGATTTCAACATTAAACATTTTGGCTTTTCTTCCATCAATCTCTCGTACCTTTTCCTTTTCTTTTCTTTTACTTCTTTTACTTTATTGAAAGGGATTGACATGACGTGAAACGGGGTGTGTTTTCTTGTGAAATTTTTCTCATTCCATCTCATCTCTCGGACATATCTACTTTCAAGAAAACTATATCATTCCAATTATAATCATCATAATTCTTTTTTTTTTTTTATCTAAACATACACATTGCGCCAACATCATTATTATATTTTTATCAATTTAATTTAATTTACCTCCATATGATTGTAAATGATCAAATTATCCCTTTATGAAAAAAATAACAATTTAACCCCTTGGGCGATACCGCCAGCCGAGTGTGTAGTTGTTGCCCGACTGAGGCACCACATCCAATTTAAAAGTGACATCTAACATCGGCAAGCCAAAAGAAAGAGTTCATTCATACATGACAGAAATTAGTATAATCAGATCTCTGTGCCAGAATTCACGATTTGGTCTCATAAATGTGCATTAACATGATGATTTTCACCATACCTTTGCAATTGACTGCTGATAAGACTTTGGTAAACGGAGCAAATGATATACTCGTTTTAAATAGACAAGAAGTATGTACAAGGAAATTACATAATTCATCTAATGACAAACCTACATAGAGAATGAAACATGCATGTGATGAAAATGGGTATTATGTAACTCTGAAGGACTAAGGCATACAACACAGCTGATTGATTACTGTAAATGAATAATCCTTAATGGGGGTTTTGATGCTAAAAGTGACTAAGTGAAGGGTCCAGCGGACATAAACTATGTCCCTCAAAAGCAGAAAATTCAGAGAAGCATAATCTATATTGCAACAGAAATTTTTGTCTGAATTATTAGGTAGAATAAAAATTAATTATGTGTATATATTTGAACTATGCTCGTCATGAGTAATAAGATCTGACAAACTCTGGACAAGATTTCATGGGTGAGATTCAATTCCTATGAAGGGATTCACAATGTCTATACTTTGGACATATCAAACTGAAAATCTATCAGCAAGAAGATGTGGCTAATGATTATCATGAAGACTTGGAGATCAAAAGACAGCTTCATAAAGTGGAACAGTGCATCAAAGAGCGGTAGAAAGTGCCCAGAAATAAAGTCTTGCAGAGTTTGAGTGGAGAGAATCAGATTGTGTCGTTGATAAATATGAAAAGAAGCTTGCAAACAGGCAAACAGATAAGGATTCAAACAATCAACATTTTCTCTTGAAACAAAATCTTGCAATTTCTGTAACCAAGAAAGAAAAGTCATGATGGTCCACTGGGGTGGGATGATCAAAATTATCCATCTTGAAAACAATGGGTACAAAGAAATTATAAAATGCCAAGATCTCATCAAAAAGAAAAATATAAAGAGCAAGCTGAAACGAAAAAGAAAATGCTGCTTCACAATACATTAAATAGAATTTGCAATACATTTTTCTTTATCCATAAGATCAGTTTAATTTGGAATAAGAGTCTTACATAGTAGGAGATGAATGTTGAAAGTATTTCAGATACCGAACCATCACTAGAAAGGGGCCAACAGGAATTGAAAATCCCAGCTTGTTTTTTGATCCTCCGCAAGTAACAACTTGACCGTGCACAGAATTAGTCTGTGGTTCTGCATTCTCCAGTTCAGAGAAATTCAACTTGATCTAGCCATCAGAGATGCAGAAAATATGAGCATCCTTAGGGCCTAAAACTAAAAAAATGAATTCAATTTGCACCCTCCATAATTCACTGGAACAGAAACATACAGCCGCTAGATTGACACTGTCATTTCTACGAAGATAAATGAAGCATCAAGGTCTAGCACATTGTTTGTACTGCATCTGAAACCAAACTGGGGATTGTTGGTATCGTCAACGTTTTGCTGTATACATCTTAGAATATTATCTCCGAATCATCTTGGCAATGCTCTTTCCACCATTGTCAGGCAACCAAATTTTGAGTCATTTTGTTGGCTGTGCAACCGCAAACCAGATAATTGTGGAAGCATAAAACCATAAGCAACTTGACACAATAATATGACTGCATCAATTGCCTTTATCACCTTAATGGACTAACAACCCAACCAGTAATTGGACTCTGCCTCCGAATTCTACGGGTCCTTTGAGAACCACTCTGTAATCTCTCAAGAATAGCATAAGTGATTGAATCTGGAGTCAGCCCCTGTTCTTTAAGTTTTGAATACAAATCAACAGCTTCTGCAGTTCTCCCAGACTTTTCAAGACAGTCTAGTAAAATATTGTACGTCACAATATTTGGGCAACATCCTTCAGCAAGCATTTCATCAAACAAGCTATATGCCATCTCAACTTTATCCGTCTTGCCAAAACACTCTATTAGTGTGCTATAGGTGACAACATCAGGATTCATACCCCTTTCTTGCATTTCTTTGAACCTCATGTGTGCTTCATCAAGATCACCATTTTTCCCCAAACAATTAATCAATGAATTGTAAGAGACAATATCTGGTTTGCAATCACTATTCTCAAGTTCTTCAAAAACTCTAACAGCGTCATCAACTCTTCCAGCTCTACCAAAACTCGATATCAAAATATTGTAAGTAAAAATGTCTGGTTTAGGCCCATCTTGTTTCATTTTCTCGTATAGATCAAGAAGATGGGCTATCTGTTTTGATTTTCCAAGAGCTGAGAAGACGGTATTGTACATACAAGTATCTGTCATTATTCCCTTCTCATGAGTCTTACTTAACATGTCGATTGCCTCAGTAACTTTCCCAGTTTTGCATAAGCTCTCCAACATGGAGAGATAAGCATCCCTATCGCCCTTGTCATGGAAATGCCACATATTACAAAATAACCTGTGTGCTTCGGTTGCATGGCCCAGTTTGCTTAGCATTCTCACCAGGTATGCATAGATTGACCTATTCATGTATTTGTTCGAGATTTCCACTACTTCATCCATTCTACCAAGCTGTCCCTCTGCAGCCAAAACATTGAGAATGAGACTGTATGTGAATTCATTTGGCCTGCAATTGTTTTCCACCATCTTAGAGAATATAACCATAGTTTTGTCTACCATTCGGCTCTTAACAAGTGCCTCGATCACAGTATTATAAGTCATTGAGTTGGCTTTCCAACCCTTTGCTAGCATTTCGTGAAATAGAGCCAATGCTTCATTGGGCTTGCCCAACCTTCCAATCATCCTTATCAGAATGGTGTATGTGTATTCATCAGGTTCACAGTGCTTCTTTTTCATGTCTTCATATACCTGGTAAACCTGATCAACCTGACAAGACGCTGCATCACATCAGACCATTAGATTCTATACAAATCACATTTTCAACATCCAAAAGTTTATAATTCGTTGCATATAAATTCAATCAGAGAATAAATACTTGTCACACAGTTTCAGGGGAAGACACATAAACCAACATGACATTGGGTACTCAATATTGATGCCTTTTCTGACCGACCATTGATTTTTAGAGGCTCAAACATTAGTTATTTGTAATGGATGCTTTGCAGAAGCCAGAATACAGTTTCATTGTCAGGCGCCAAACCCAGTCATGCAAAGATATTTCCATTTTTCTTCCTCGTAACTACCTTATCTACTTCAACAAAATCAAACAGCAAATTAATGAAAAACCTCATTTACTCTTGAAAGCTTGCACCTTCAATGAACAAAGAACATAAGAATCCAAAACAAGAACTTCACATTCACATGAAACAGCACAGAAACCCATCTAAAACCATGAAAGTCATATCAATTGACTGGATAATAAAACCTTTTCATCTTTAGCAAGCGCATGAAGAAGCATGTTGTACCCAAAGCTATCCAGCTTGTACCATTTCCTCCGCATCTCTCTGTAAACCTGCAATGCTCGATTCAAATCGTCTGCTCTCAAGTACGCCTGCAGAAGACACTTATAAGTATAACAAGTAAACCTCAAATCCCATTTCTTCACCAAATCCAAGCATTGCTTCAATCCTTCAACACCATCAAAAGCACCAATCAGTATATTAATGGTGGAGATGTTGCCAGCGGTTCCTAATTTCTCCATTAAATTAACAATTTCCTTCATTTGATCAATCTTGTCAGGGAGAGATGACACGGAGAGAATTAACAAAATGCGGTTGTAGGTAAAAGCATCGTGACGGAAGTTGAGTATATGTGACGGACAAAAGTGGAAAAACTCAAGTGCTAGGGTTGGGGATTTAAGCGATTTGAGAATTTCGGAAACTTCTGCGGGAGTTGGGGTTACGGTGACTGTCAGCAGGAACTCGGAGAGATCGAGAAAGGGATCCGGCGATGACGCGGCGGACTTCGATTGGAGGATTTTGGTCGCTTTGCAGATGAGGTCGCGGCGAGGAAGAGGATAGCCGCGGACGTCGGAGATGACGGTGGGAGCGGATACGGATACTTCTATAGCAGAGAACCGGCCCTTGTTGGTCGTCGTCACAACTTTGCCGGTGTACTTGGTAGCGTAGCCACGGCGGAAGAGGCGGCGGAGATGGTGGCCCATGCTACGGAGTTTTAGTTTCAGCCTTACTGTTGACTGTAAGGTCTGTTGACTGTCGATGCCTATATATAGTCCCCTACAATTACAAGTTCACTCTCTCTCTATATATATATATATTATTTGTAGTTGAATGTATAAGCAACTTAAGTTGACACCGTAGAGAAATGTACAGAAGGAACGGCAGAGAAGATGCTGATGAGTTTCTTCATGGCTGTCAGTTTCTTGTAGCATCCAGCATCAACTCATTACTTCCATTATGAAGAAGCAATAAGAAAAACAAGAATTTAAAAGAAACCCACAAAGAATTGGAGAAGAGGAAGAAATGGGAACTCGTGAAAATAACAAGACAAAGAGTGTAGGAGGAGAAGCAAGTGGCTACATACTGGAAGATGTGCCTCACCTCTCTCATTTTATTGCCCACCTCCCTGTAAGCATGCAATCACACACACATGTTTTTCTGTGTGTATACATATACATGAACATATATATATATATGAGAACGTGCCCGTTTGTCTGTATTTCATCTTCAGTGGGAAATATGTCGTTTCAATTTTGTATAGGTTTTCGTGTGAGATGAGAATATGTTTGGATTAGCAACATGGTGTTTTCAGTGTTAGATGAAGAGGAGAGTAAAACCAGTTGTGAAAGGATATATGAATCTCTTTGTAATATGTGCAGGCATATACCAATCCATTGCAGGATAATCCTTCCTACTCAGTTGTTAAGTAAGAATGGGAGCTCCATCCTCAATTGTCTTCTTCAGTATTTTTTGTGTTTTTTTTTTTTCTTTCTTCTTTGTGTGCATTCTGTTCACTTATTCTGTGGCAGGCAATACTTTGTTAACGAGGGCGACAGCGTTACACAAAAGGTACAAATAAGTCTTTTTCTTGTTACTTAAGGATATTTTTGCAACATGATTCTTTGAATTTCTTGGTAAATTCATAAGCCTGGGAGCTGCAGTTGTGACAGTTTAAGTTGTGATGATGCTAGACTTTGCTTTCTTAATCATCGAATGGTAGTTTCGCTAAGATTGTTTTGTTGTTTGATCTGTATGTAGATTGTTGTTCACAAGAATAGTCCAAGGGGCACTCACTTTCGTCGTGCTGGACCTCGTCAGAAGGTTTCTCGTTTTTCTCATTACACTTTGAAACGAAGGAGGAAAATAGTAAAAGAAACAGAATTGTATGGAATTGTTTACGAATTATAAGTTTGATATCATATCTTTTTTGCAATACTACGCACATTGTATTTTGTCAAGAAGGAAGTACGGGAGACATAGTCTTCGTTGATGTACGTTCACGGAGGGTAAGATCGATCAATGTATGATGAATGTATTGGATCTTTTTGCAGGTGTACTTTGAGTCTGATGAAGTCCTTGCATGCATAGTAACTTGTGGGGGGCTATGCCCTGGTATAAACACTGTGATTAGGGAATTAGTATGCGGTCTGCATTACATGTATGGAGTGCGCCGTGTTCTTGGAATAGAGGTGAGAAATAATTTGCAAGTTATTCTTAAAATAACGCTCGACTCCTTCCCAAGTTGTCTTGTCTTCCTTGCTGCAACTCTAGATGGTTGAGATATTTGTTGCAAGAACTCTGTCAAAAGTTCGGGTAGTTTTGGTTATAAGCTCTCAGATTTTTGACTTTCATGTTCATGACTCTAGTATCGTTTGCTGATAATAGAGGGCTTCTTGTGCATACAGGGCGGATACAGAGGTTTCTACTCAAAGAATACCATTCCTTTAACACCAAAAGTTGTTGATGACATTCACAAACGCGGTGGTAGTATTATTGCGACGTCACGAGGGGGCCATGATACATCAAAAATAGTTGACCGCATCCAAGATCGTGGTATCAATCAGGTGGGATTTGCATCACTCTGTTTCTAACTAAAAAGCTCAGAATTATTTAGAGGTTTGAGGTTTCTGGTACTTGGCATTTCAGGTGTACATAATAGGAGGAGATGGCACTCAACAAGGAGCGTCGTTGATTTTTGAGGTAACGTTGTGAGAATTAACTTAGAGTAACTCAGACATGTAACCTGTTACAGCCCTGTAATTCTACACTATATATGTATTGATATGCATGTAAGTGCAGGAGATCAGAAGACGGGGTCTGAAAGTTGCTGTGGTCGGTATACCTAAGACCATTGACAATGACATCCCGGTACCCCCCCAAGCCCACGTGTAGTTGTTCTACCATGATTCAATCATGTTCCATTGCAGCTCAGGCTGTTTAAGCAATAATAATTCGTATTGAGTTCTTGGATTCTTGACTCTGTCTCAGGTTATAGACAAATCTTTTGGTTTTGATACTTCTGTTGAGGAAGCTCGACGAGCAATCAATGCAGCTCATGTTGAAGCAGGCATTGTTGAAAATGGTGTTGGAGTTGTCAAATTGGCGGGGCGTTACAGTGGTGAGCACCTCTTGGATTACTATAGCGCAATGCTAAGTAGAAATCCCCAAGATTTCATCTGATAGATATGCTTCCCTTTTGGATTAAACCAGTGTGCCTCAATGTTTGAACTGCTGCTACAGAAATCCACACATAGAACAGATAAAAGTCTTCTTTAACAGCAATACAAGTTTAGTTTTATCATTGTGGAGCAAGAATTACAGATATGATTGATACTGTATTCCCACAATTGATGCAGGATTCATAGCAATGTACACTACTCTTGCCAGTCGAGACGTAGACTGCTGTTTGATTCCAGAATCTCCGTTTTATCTGGAAGGACCCGGAGGGCTCTTCGAATACATAAGGAAACGGCTCAAGGAAAACGGTCACATGGTCATTGTAATTGCTGAAGGCGCAGGACAAGAGCTTCTTGCTGAAAACATGCATGACATGGACCAGCAGGATCCATCAGCCACTAAGTTGCTTCAAGACATCGGCCTCTGGATAACTGAGAAGATTAAGGTACTCTCTGAAAGAAAACTTGTTGCAAATTCCATTACAAAAAGGTTGATGACAAGGAGACCTAGTAATAGCATTCTTGATGTTGCAGGATCATTTCACGAAAGAACTAAAAATGATCATAAATGTCAAGTACATTGGTGATTTTCATCTCTTTTCACCTCTACTTTTCTCATTCCCTCATTTCAGCACAATGGTCAGTAGCTAATGAACAATGCATTGTATTTGCCAGATCCTACGTATATGATCAGAGCAATCCCAAGCAATGCATCAGATAATGTCTACTGCACGCTTTTAGCTCACAGTGCAATCCATGGCGCTATGGCGGGCTATACAGGCTTTGTTGTCGGCCCTGTAAACGGCAGGCATGCTTATATACCGTTTCATGTAAGCCAACGACCAATCCTTTTATCGTGAATCTGGTATTCCATTTCTTTATTAATTTGTCCCGAGTAATGTTTTTCTCGATTTTAACTTGAAGAGGATCAATGAGAGAAGGAACAAGGTGGTGATAACAGAGAGGATGTGGGCGAGGCTGCTGTCTTCAACAAACCAACCAAGTTTCTTGAATCCCAAAGGTAATGAAAGCCAAGAAAGAGTGTGTTCCCACAACCCAACTGCTAACTGGGGATAATCCCTGAGGAGTTTTTTTTTTTTTTTTTCTGGTAAAACGCCTGGCTGATGTTCACAGTATGTTCGTGAATGTACGAATGCTTTCTCGCGATGCAAAACATTGCAATTTCTTTCAGGACAAACAAAAATTCTATCTTTTCCCTGCTGTTAGCTTGTAATTTGCTGGAGCAACAAAATATTTTAGGTGCAGGCACATAAAATTAGCATAAAAGAGCTCTCATATGAAGAATATCACCCTTGACATGCAGAATACAGCGCCAGAAAGATGCTAGTGAACCATTTACTCTGAAGATCGGCAATTAACTGCTCGTACATAACCACGGTAGCACAAAATATACAATACTACAAGGAACCTTTTCTAGTCCCATTCGGTTTGTTTAAAGTCCATAAAAGAGGAGCATTGCCTTCAATGGTTCTGAACTTAACCAAGGAAAACTACAGATATTATAGCGGACAATTTTACAGCTGTAATATGTACACAAAATTCTACGCTGCTAGGTGGTAATGAGACAGCCTCAGCCAAGATCTTTGTCAGCTTCTTGTAAAGACAATGTGAATCATCTCCTTCAAATTCTTACATCCCAAGATTTCCATACCCTGAGGCTGCAGGTCTGTGAAAGACTTCTCCGCCGACTTGGGGACAATACACTTCTTATATCCCAGCTTTGCCAGGGTGTTGACCCTTTTCTCCAATTGAGGTACCTGTGGTTATTGGGAGCAAAATCAGGAGAAAGACTATTGTTGTGTGAATGTGTTCAGATTTTGCCAATAAATATAAGAAAAATTACACCTTCACATGCCTGTGTTCACTCAGCAAATATGATCAAAATGTAATAGACTACTCAAACTTAAGCTACTAGCTAATCATTGGTCAGAAATCCAGGATACAAAAATATGATGAGAAAATGAATACTTTGCAGCCAGGTGAAGATACATTACATGTTCCTACCCTCCACGTAAACAATGCAATTTTTCAATAAATTGAGAGAAAGCAAATGTCTTTATGAAAATTCTGGCAATAAGATACCAAATTCTTCTTGACATCTTGCAGATGAAAGAAGGCAAATCATGAGGATTAATTTGTGGCCTTCTAATCACTAGTCACTAAGCTATATATGCATCTGAATGCCAACCATGGTTGTTTAGCAAATTCATAAACAGTATATTCCACCAACATACCTTTCAAATTCCAACAGTGATAATCCAAATCACAGATGGAATAATTAATTAAAAATATTTGTCTTTTTACTGTTCCCTAAGGTTAATGTAAAATGTGGAAAGTCACGTACCTGGCGAAGTTCACCACCAAGACCAACTTCCGCAACAAATGCTATGCCATTGGGTATGGGAAATTCCAAGAAGCTGAACAGAATGCAATAACATCTAGTTCATAAAAATAGGAAAGGAAACTAGCAAAGTGCAAGTTGATGAAATCAATCATACTGTTGACCTTGAACAACTTATATGTTTGCTAAAAGGCTAACCATAGGTGTGGCAGTATTTCATACTTATTTCAGTAAATAAATAGCAATTATGACCAGTTAAAAAGTTATGAATGTCAACGTTATCAGAGCCATGCCTGCTGCAAATTGCGGCTGCTATTGCTAGATCCCCAGCTGTCTCGGTCAGGGTAACCCCACTAACGACATTAAGAAAGATGCCCTACCAAACAAGAACGGCAAATTAGAACAGATAACAGAAGGTAATCTTCTGCTATCACAACATGGTTCAAGCGATGCACATGATTCTGACAAGAATTAAATAAATTAAACCCGAAAAACTGAAGAAATCCGTGACCAGAATCATTAGAGATATAAGTTGGTATGATGCCAATCATTTTAATTGCATTCTGTAAAACATATATTTGGCAATTATATGAGCCACCAACACTAAACCATTGATACAGGTTTTTCTCTGCCTGTAGACTCAGAAGCGATCGTTAGATTCTACAGGCTGTCACCAAGAACGAAAATTGAATCCGATTGCAAGAAAGATTGAAATGCAAAAACAGAACTACATCAGGGCAGAAATACAAATAAACACATAAAAGCTTGAATTGAGAAAGCATATAGGCTATTACATTCTCTTGCAGCTTGAGACCAGCTTGCTTTATAATAACCTGCACAAAGTACATGTCAGATCATTCGCATACTGTTCTAAAGAAATTCCGTTGTCGTTATCAAAGAATTTAACCTAGAATGTGTAGCAAAAAAGAGCAATAAATCGAAACAAACTATGCATCTCCTAAAGGGCCTTACATTTTGTTTCTGAAATTAACAACAATTCAAAAAGAGATCAATCACAGAATAAAGCTCAACATAAGCATCCAGTGAAGTAACAAAATTAGAAAAATCACTCACTGAAATAATCATGGCAGCTCTGCTACCTTGAACACCATTAACATGCCTCAGAACCGATGAGCCAGCTACACATAATGCCTACGGAAAAAGAATTAACAATAATATAAAATAAAGAGAGCAAATGGAAAGTTTCAAAATTATATTCTAAAGATTCAGATAGCACCAGGATATATCACATAACAAAAGCCCTAAATACTTCAAGTACCTGGACTTCAATAAGAAATGCTCGAGATCCGTCCATAATTACAGCTACAGCCAACCCAGCTAGGTAGTCTGAATCAGAGTGCTGCTCACCTAGGAACATCTCGCTGGGATTTGGAACTCCTTGCAGTCCTGACTGCGACATTTTGAACACTCCTAGCTGACACAAAATTACCATTCCCTTGTCAAGAGATAGTATTAACATCCATTTACATGGCTCATGAAAGCTGTACCCAAAATCAAAGGTGAAAGATGCTTCTTGTAAGATTTAAATGCACAAGAGATCTTGTTCCTGATATTCTTGTATAGCACGTCATACATTTTTGTCTTATCCTTTGTCAAAGAGAAATGCCTACCATTGTAGCATTGGCACCTGACTACACAATGGATCATTTTGGCCAGTTGTATAAAACACCCGTGGGAATTTACCATTAAGAATGTAAGCTAAATTCATGGCACTCTTCAATAACAGCATGTTACCATCGAATTTATATAAGATGGTCAAAAATTGCAATTGATTTGTGTTCACACTTAAGAGAAATGCAACTCAGAAGTCATAACTAGAACCATATTATACCTCATCTGTGGAGCCAAATCGATTCTTCACTGATCTAAGCAATCGATGTGATGAATATTTCTCCCCCTGAAAACATCCATAATTATTGTGGTCCGTGTGATAAAGATAAAATTCTGTATTGCACACCCAAACATACCCTCAAGAATCGCATAGGAGAAGCATGGTGGATGCAAAGGAAAACAGATATAAAGTGAATTACAATTTATAAATGTTAAATTTGGAAACAATCAAGAAAGTCTGGAAGTTTCTTCATCCAACTCCAATAAGGAATGGTATTTACTGAAATCGTGAGTTAGTTAGTAATATTCAATCAAATCATGACTTTGTAAGGAAGTTCTTTCAGGACACCAGCATATCTTAAAGCTTAAATGGAGAATGGCAGAAACCTATTTTGTTTCATAGCTGCATACTCTGGTGAAACATTAACATTTTTCCATTAGCCAATAACATTTCACTGTAACACTTAAGATTATCATTCTAGATATGGTAAATCCATTAAACAGGAATCAGCCAATTATTTATCAGCATGATATTATATACTCTCAAGTCCATGAATAAAAAAAACTCTTTCCTCTCCTTTTAGTCAAAGCATGAATTAATGGGCCAAAAAGAAATTGACATTTTGTTATTAACATTATTCCATCACCACACCAGTTACCAAACCAAAAGGCATAATCCACGGAGCTCAAAGTTGTCGACTATATTGACATCCTTATTGTTCCTTAGAATCCAGAATGCAAATAAAATGCTGATAAATCACTAAAATGTTGCATCTCAGGTGACATGAATATGGAAAATATCCAATATATCAGATCTTGTACCTAATAGTAATGGGTAGTCTAATTCATTAAATTAAAATAAAAAGATTGATTTCTTGAAAAAGAAGATTCAATTAGGCACCAACTTCCATATATAAAACAACATCCACGATGTGCTCCAAGACACGAGGCCCAGCTATGTCTCCAGTTTTGGTTACATGTCCAATCTACAATGAGAGCAAAATAACCACATTATAATCTACTGGAAGAGTCTGACATAATGAACAACAGTAAGGTTCAGACCATTTTTCAAAATTGTACGCACCAAAAGTACAGGAATGTTTGTCTTCTTAGCAAACCGTAGTAAGGCAGAAGTGCATTCTTTCACCTGTCACATGTCAACTGAGTATTACAAAATCACAATATTTCACATGAACGGTAGTTGTGTACAGCTGAAGCTTTCAATGATAACCAAGATCTTAATCTTTTGAGCTCTCAAACAAGACAAAAGTTTGAACACTGAAGGAGATAAGTGCAATAGTATGCAAGACAACGCATAACTAAATGGAAGAAACAAACCCAATATATACCAGTCAAATTATTATACAATTATCCAGAAATACAACTTAACAGCCATGTGCCACTTAATAGCGTTAAACGACACAATCAAAACTAGTTAGCGTACTAACTTTTATAGACTATATCGGAGGAAAAGACATGAGAAAACTCAAAACCTGCATGTCACCTCCAGCACTTCCAGTCGCTCCCTCTAAATAGACTGTCTGAATAGAATCAATGACTACAGCCCTTGGTGAAAGACGCTTAGCTTGTTCCAGAATATCCTGTCAAGACAAGCAGCAACTTGATATATTAAAATGTACAAATTAATGAAATAAAGTACAATATTTGAAACACCTCTTTGGTAACACACAATTACCACAAATTTGAAATTCCTTGGAAACTTTGTTCTTCAAGTTCTTACTTACAATTTAACCACACACACAAAGCCTTAGAATTTGGTTCAACCAGGGAAAGGAGAAGCCAAAGCGGAGGCAAGAGTGAAACTTCTCCGTCAAGTTGTTTATAAATGACCCACAATTATGATGGAGCTGAACTGGGCATGAGAGGGCATCTCATCCCTCTTGTTTAGCTTATACTAATACTACAATTAGTCCTTCTAAACAGACAAGTGAATTTTGTTACATATTAATTTATACTTCCATTCCTCTAATAGCTTTACCTTTCATGTCAACCAAACATAGTATAAGCAACTTGTCAACTGGTGCCTTCTTTTACACCCCTCCCTTGGATTCTACAACCAGTTTCATATTGACATAGGTTGGAAACACATGAACCCTTCAATAGAAGTTCCTGAACTACAATAATGGGTAACACCTGATTTTGGCCCTCCAATCAACAGCTGCCCCCTCCATCCATAGAAATTCCCTTCATAGTGGTTCATGTTACTTAAGGACAAACATGCCATAATACCCAAGGTCAAAAGCAATTGTATACCTAATCTATGTTTTTGGTTATATTTACTAATCCGACAACTTCAAAATTCTTAAAAGTCATTACAGATTGGAGGTCAGTTCACTTCATCCTAGCAGTAATTCTCATGTCAAGATATGATTGATAACTATGTTAATATCACATGCTCAGCATCAGTCGTGTCCAATTACAAGTGTGGCAGAATAAAGTACAGAAAAGAAACAGTTTTTTTATGTGACAAATAAAATGGCCTTCAAGATCTTCCAGAAAAGCAAGTGAGCATGTTTAGAAGATTTACCTCAATATCTGTACTTGAATACAGAAAAAGTTCTTCTGTCTTGATACAAAGACGGTCAGCTCTATTTCCAATTTGCTCTACACTCTGCCATCAGAAAGAGTTAAGCCAAATGTGAAAGGAAACAGATCCAAAACTAATATTTACATCCTAGTTTTAGTCTGATGACATAAGTCGGCAACAGAAAAATATACAGCACCAGAATAAAACAAGTATTAAAAACAGAACTTCAGAAGAATGTTTCCTCTGCATAGAGAAAGATGTTGGGTAGCATGTGCACATCTAGAAACAAGAAATATCCAATTTCCATGTTATAAAGCAGCATATGGACTGTGAGAAGACATACCTCTTCCCCCGAGACATATATAGCTCGAGCTGGAACATCTGCAGCATTCCCTTCTGCTATTAGTGCTGCAATCTTCCAGTCAGAAAGTAGAAGTATTGTCAAATATATACCAGAGTGTATCATTAAATATCAAAGAAGAATTTCTGGAATAGCAATGAACGATATTAATACCTGCAGCAATAGTGTGCTTTTACCAACACCAGGATCTCCACCGACTAATACTAGAGAACCTGTAAACAAATAACCGTGACGTATTCAAAATGTAAAGAGGGTCGATGGACCAATTTAGGAAGAGAAGAAAGAGTATAGGAAATCCAAAGAAAACAAAACTAGCATGTGAAAGTTAACTCTGACATGAGGATGCCTGATAGAAGTGCTATACAAACAATTTTCAGCTGCAGTGCTAGATATTAAAATATTCCACCTTTCCTTCAGGAATTTCTAAACTATGTCCAACTTGCAAGCTCCATCTGACGCATTATATTGCAAGTTTCCAACATGTGTATAATGATGATAAATTTACATTGCAAATTACTAAACAATGGTAGATGTTTAAAATTAGACTAATAGAGATTCTTTCAACCTTAGTTTATAAGTATTCTGATGTTCATACTTGAAACACATATTTTTTAAATATAACAAACATGAAACAAACTTAGATTGTTGATAAAAAAAGTTATATACAAACACACACATAATATATTTTTCAGATACAATGTCAAACAAAACAAGATCGTTCCCCGAATCACTTGGTTAAGTTTTCACTCATAATCTCATTTTTAATTTTATTGCTTTGACTCACATTCTAATTTAAAATGAGACTTAGAGATGTCATGGACATAGAGAATTAAAGAAGTCATTCAAACTATTCTATAAGCTTTTTAGTTTCATTTCTACTTTTAGCTTGCCCCTGCTCTTTTATAGATGTCATAGAGTACCCCAACATATCCATAAATAACCCTCCACCATCAGATAGCACCTCCATGCTCTGAACTCTCTCTAGTAACTTGAGAATAAAGCTCCATCCTACTGCACTTTAAAATTTTTAAATTCACACTTCGAAAAAATTAATAGGTTCTATTCTCATTGTTATTTGATGAAAAAATTCTATAAACTCTATTATTGGTGATTGTGAGGAAGAAAAGCTGCCCAAAAAGTGACAACAGACAGGATAGAAGGACTTTGTTGGTCATGACAACTAGTGATGATGATGATAATAAGAACAACAACGAAATTTAAAAGATGACATCTTATTGAACCATTTTCAAGTTCCATACAAAACAGATGATCGTCTTAACCTATGCTTGCTAGGTTCAATTGTAATACAATACAATTTGGGATGTTAATAATTACTTATTTTAGAGATAGACGGTAATTGTATTAGTTTTTATTTAGTTTTAATACATATTGGAGGCTGCTCATACTCGCAGTATGAAGAATGTCTTGTGTGGAGAAGCAAGAGAATACCTGGGACTAAACCGCCACCAAGAACCCTTTCCACTTCCGCTCCAAATAGTCCAGGCCTATATGCAAATAGTATACATTAACTAGTAAATCCCCAGACAACAAAATCAAAGCATGGATTATAAAATCATATATCCTACAATTACAATAGTGGAGATTTTAGCTCTCAGCTCCTGCAAATGCTTATTGTGTACCAGGTAAACATACAGTAAGCGTGTAGCACTAACACGCATAATAGCATATAGAACAGAAGAGTGCGAATTTTAAGAAAATGTAGTACCATAGGACACCCTACGTTACACAAACTGATACTGATAAATTAGGTGGAATCTCATTCTGTACTTACAAAGGTATCCGCCAACTCGACTCGTCAATCTGACCATACACATCAGTCAACTTGATAGGAGTTGGACCACCCTGCTCCTTCGGCAGCCAGGATCTCACCACATTTTCTGACACCTGAATCCCGTTCACTTTGCGGTCGGCACTCTCAGTGGTAAACCGCTTCATTGTGCCGATTTCACCGCACTGCTTACATGTGCCCCACCACTGCCCATCCGAGTACCCACAACTCTCACAAACATGAACACTCCTACTCTTTCCCTTCTTCCTAATGCTGCTTCTAACACTACTGCTCCCTATGATATCTCCGTAGACTCTGGTACCAACGTCGACGTTCGGTGGATTTTCAGCTTTTTCAACACCAGCACCGGATTCTTCCCCGCCGTTATATTCTCGCTTAGTGACGAGACGGCCAGTGGACGGGTCGTAAACAGTTTGAACTGTAGTATTTTGTCGAGAAGGCGAGTCGACAGGCGGCGGCGAATGCGGGAAAACCGACCAGCTGGACGCGGCCGATTCATCTGCCGTGGTCGAGGAGGGGAATCGGCGGTGGCGAGTGGAGTGAAATTTCTTGGGAAATTGAGGGTAATTACGAGACTTGCAGCAGGTGATGATGGGGTTGGGATTTGGGGAGGAGAGTGTTCGGAGATTTTTGCAGAGGTGGAGCGAGCGAAATGCACGCATGTCCGTAGTTTGCATGAGAAAGAGGGAGAAAAAATGGGAATGAATTTGGGGATTAGGGTTTATGAAGGGTTTTTGATCCGCTAAATACCCGGGAAACTCCAAACATAGGGGTGACCGTGACCCTATTTCATTCCAAATATCAAAAAGCAAAAGGAAAATTACAACAAATGTCTGATTCAGACCCTTCTGCTAAAATAATAAATGGAGAAAAATACATTTTTTCTCCTGTAACTTTGATGAAATTTTACTTTTAGTCCACTCCATTTTTCATTTTGCAACTACTGATAATAATTAGTCAAAATAAGCATGTTCGGTTCAACATGTTAATTTCATCGAAAAAAAAGAGTGTTAATTTCATGAAGAAGATGTTCTTGATATTTTGCTTACATAAGTATGTGTGTTCATCAATCGAAATATTTCCTTTTTATTCCCCCGAAAGTGAGGAAAAAATCAAAATACTACAAAATGCAAAGGTTGGATGTTCGAATGTATAAAAAAAAGTTTGGGGGGTCAAAGTGCGAAGACCCTTAAACATTGGGGGTATCTGCATTTAACCCATTTAATTAAAAAAAAAAAAGGACCATATTTATATGCTATAGGCTTATAGCAACTTGCATATCATACTGCTGTCTATTCAGTATTTGAAACTTTTGGTGAGCAATATAAAGTTGTAAAGCATAAATAGGATCATAATATCGCTCATAACGATATTTGAAATATAAATATGAAACTTTATTTCCATGAAAAGTCAAGTTAATTAATTCATAGCTCATGGTTTAAAGTGAATTTAGAAGTTTAAATGTTATAACTTACTAATATGTAGATTATATTCTTTCTTTTTAAAAAGAATTAGAAAAAAAAGGGAATGACAAAATAAGGTTTTCTCGATTATCAAAGGAATGAGCTAAATAACCTTGATTTTTTTCATTAATATGTAGCAAAACCTATACAAAATTTATTGAACTTTGTGGTTTTTCTTTTATTTATTTATTTTATTATTATTTTTTGGTTTAGTTCGACCATTTAAAAAATCAAAGTGTTTATAATGTTATAGTTTGTTTCACAAAAATTTAAAGAATTATTTTTGTCCAAAAAATTGTGCAAGTTAATGAAATTAATTTGAAAATTTTATCAACAATGATATGTGATTTATAAAATAAAATTCAATATTTAATATTTGTTTGAATATTTAAAAAAATTGTATTATTAGTACTAATTTTAGTTGTTTGTAGAATGAACTAAAGAAAAAAGATTAAATATCTCAAAGTTCAAAAAATTAAATTTTATAAAAGTTTTATTATAGATAAACAGATATAGTTAAAAAATTAATTTGGAAATTAAAATTAAGAAATAAAATAAAATTAACCAAAGTAATTGTGTCTTAAGTAAAATATATACGTCTTCCTTAAAGATTTAAATAAGATATATACTTCTTTCTTAAAGATTCAAATAAGATATATACTTCTTCCTTAAAGATCTAAATAAGATATATATATACATATATATACTTTTTTTCTTTTATGAAGGCTTTATCTCCTCCAACTAATTTCAATAAACTAAGGAATATATGTGTAAATTGTTGCACGAACTAAGGGAGTAAAAAAATATTTTTTTGGAGGGAGAAAGAGAGAGTAAATAAATTATTCTAACATTAACAAATCTTAAGTGTAGCTAATAAAAACTTTCATTATAATTAAATAATTCAAAATTTTAGAAAATTAGTATTTAGTTAAAATGAAATAGATAGATTCATTTTCGAATAAATCAATGCGGGGATAAAAGGAAAACAAAATAGTGATGAGAAAAGTCAAAATATTAATTATGAAATATTATGTTAATTTCTAATGATAAACATATATGTGTACACATATTAATTGAACAAAATTGTCCGATTATCATGTCTTTAAACACAAAAAAACAAATAAATAAAGGAATACAAAAACCTTTCAAAAGAAAGTGTTGTACATCTTTTAAACTTGAAGCGGAACCACAAAATGAAAATTTGAATAGACTACTTAAGATATATAATAAATTGAATTAACCCCTGTATTTATTATTAATTTAATGCATATCTACAATATTTTCAATTAAATTAAAATATATGAAAGAAGAGAATTCTGTGTAGATATTTTTCAGAAAAAGAGCCTGAATTACGCGCACATGAAAATACATATGCTTTTATGTAAATGTAAATATTTACAAATGCTCTGATTATATATAGATTTAATAGAACCATATTAGATAGCTGGAGAAACCAATTACATAATAGTTAAACTCGAGTGATTCTTTTCATCTTTTAAAACATCTTTAGCAGAAAAATAAATAAAATAAAATAAAAAAAAGAACAATAAAATTTAATAGATGAAATTATAATATATAAAAAAGAATTGGTGTATAAAAGATACAAAAAGATAAATACTAGTATAAAATAAAAACTAAATGCCAGATTAATAAAATCATAAAAATAGATGTTAAATAAAATATGTAGCTATTAACAGTAAAAAAAAACTGTGCCTTCTAATAGGAAAAAAAGCAAGAAAAATTAATAAAACATGAAAAAAGAACAACAAAGTAAACTATAAAATAAAATTTTAATGGATTAAACTACAATATATATATATATATATAAGAATTGGTGTATACAAAGATAAAAATGGCTAAATATTTAAACAGAAATAAATAAAAAACTAAATGAGAATTAAGTAGAATCATACAAAAACAAAAACTGAAAAGGACATCATGCAAATCAAAACAATGAAGCTATGCAAATAAACATTAAATGAGTGAACACAATCAAATCACATAAATAATTGAAGAAAATATAAAGTTGAAAAAAGTAATGAAAAATAAAAAAAATTACTCAAAACTAATATGAAACTAAAATTAGAGCACATGATAATAGACAATTGAAGAATTAAAAAAATTATTGCCAATGAGAAACTTTGACAAATGAATAATTTGGGTGAGTGTAAACTGTAAAGAAATAAACCATCAATCAAAATAATAAATTTATGGGATATATTATTCTAAGATTTGAACACATCCAAAGAACATCAAAAGAGAAAAAACTAACATATAAGAAAGAATTTTTAAATAGTAAAAAGACGAAGAGGAACAATAAAAAAAGAATAAGACAAACGTGATGATCATATGAAAACTCAATTTGCTAATATATTGCAAGAAAAATAATATAAGTTAAGTATGGCTGACCAATATGCATCTTGAAAGAAAGCCATCATTCATGCATTCAAAGGGGTTGAGCTTGAGCACAACAAAAAATAATTAGTAGTGCATAATAGATTCACTTTATTTGTTATTCCAAAAGTTTAACTGATATTTATACTTATATTTGACGTGATTTTTAAGTGTTTGAATTGGATGCAACTTTAAGAATAAGTATTATTCTGGTATCTTCACGAGGGTTTTCCTACTTTCATGCAAAATTTTTGGGATTAGTTTGTTAAGAGTTTTTTTTTTTAAAAAAAAAACCTAAAATTTGAACTAAATTAAACCAACCAATTAGAATTTTTCTTATTAATTAAAAAATTCAAAATTTTAAGAATTCAGAATTTGATCAAAATTGACTTAATTGTGGTCAACCATCGTTCTGCTATATATATAGATTTGAAATTCTTGTTTTAAAATTTTCTCTAGAATCCAGATAATTCCATTCAACAATGGCCGAAACAAAGAAGCGAAATATGAACTAGAAATTGAATGTGATTGATGGTCGTAAACGTGAGAAAAGGGTCCATAACTTCTAAATGGGCTGAATTTCCAATTGGGCCTGCAGATTCCCTTGAAAGACCCCAATGACCAAATGATGAAGGCCCAACCAAAAATTTCATTAATCCACATGTTTTGCTTGTTCAAATAATACATATGTATTTTTATATATAATCAATTCAAAATTTGCAACAAAGGAGTGTACTTTATGAAAAATGATAATTTTGATTAAAAAAATAATAATTTAATTGAAATTTATCAAATGACTTGAACGTGACACCTAGAAGTTAGAATTTTCACACTTTTTGGCCAAATTAAATTTTTTTGATCAAAATTATAATTTTCCATAAATCACAATTCTTTATTGTAAATTTTAAATTGACCTGAATTAAAACTATTACCATCCCTATGTTAGTGGACCAAAATTGTATTTTTTTCTATTAAGAACTCAACATTTTAGTAGTGAACACCAAGATCGTGATAATTTACAATTTTAATATGATTAAGTATAATTTTTGGAATGTAAAATTTTAATTAAGTCGTTCCAATAGAAATAATTGAATAAAGGGAACGTGGTGTGGTTTTCTCCTCTTATAATTTCATCTCTTTCCTCATATAATAATTTGAAAATCAACCTATATCATTTAAATCATTTAAAAGTGGATTTTTATTCATAGACAAAAGCAATGAATTCCAACCACTTTGATAAAATTTAATTGTTTTGCTTGTTCAAACAATATATATATATATATATATATATATTAATCCTATGTTTCTTATATTATACGAATTGATGTGATGTTTCCGCTGTTTGGGTTTGAATTTTAAAGTTAATCTTTCAAAAAACTAATTTATTATATTACTTTGCTGATAATTTGATATTAGAAAGCTTCCAAACACAGCATTTGTTGTGCTATTAAATACTGTTTAATGTAAAAATTAAATAAACTATTTGGTATTACGTTTAAAATCACATTTAGTCAACGACACTAAATCAACATTAAGATTTGGACTTAATAATACTACTTATTACATCGTTGAACTTCAATAATAATTAAAAATTATTACACATCTAATTTGATAATTGTCGCCCTATCATTACTTTAATGCATTATTGAGGTATATCTGTTAGAATCATTTTTCTATAAAGAAAAATCGAGAAAAAATCACTGAAGTGTTCGGTTGTTCGCTTGAATATTTGAGTTCAAATCTTGTCGAGCGTATAGAACTCGCTACTTTATGTGAGTGTATTATGTAATGAATGATGAGTCAACGTGTAATATTGCTCATATTTCAATCAATTTTAATAGAAAGAACATCTTATATCGACAACGAATTCATTCTAATTTTAAAAAGTAAGACAGAAAAAAATTGGTTATTGCTTTTGTTCTAAAAAGAAAAGTTAATGCTTAAATTTGACATAAGACAAATATTTGATGGCCATGTCTTTGGCGATGAGCCAAACTTGAAGTTTTAAATTAAAGGGTCTGCATGTTAAAGCCACCTAAAGACAATAATAATTAATTAAGGTTGCTCATACGCAACTGTTCGCGGATGCAACAATAATAATGACTAAAATAAACACAAATTACTCAAACCTGACTGAAACAGTACAGCAATTCAAAATCAAACATCGCTGCCCCAACCTGTGATTCTTGCTTCTTTTTCTCAAACTCTTGGTTGCAAAAGACACACTCATCTTATTCAATGCAGAAGCAGATTTCTTGTTGTTTCAGTAAGTCCCATCATTAATTTTTCAGTTATTTTTAATGGGGTTCTTGAATTTTGACCAAAAGGGTGTTTCAGGATTGAGATTTGCTGCTTTTTCTGAGATGGGTTTTGTTTTTGGTTTTGGTTCAGATGGAGGATGATGATGATGATGATGATGAAGGGGTTTGGTCATATAGCATGTGATCTTGTGTGTGTGTGTGTGTGTGTACTGTTTGTAAATGATTGAAGAATTGGATTTTGAGCTTTTGGTGTTTGAAAATGGGTCTGAAAGAGAAAAGGGAAAGTCCGATGAGCCCTGTGCTTCTGAAATTTGGTGTGGCTTTGGCTTTTTCTCTTGGTGGGATTGTTTATACCTTTTTTAGAAGTAAAAGAATTAAGCCCTCTGTTTCAAAACCTGCACTGAATTCTCCAGGTTAGACTTTTTAGTTAATCGTTTTTGTGCTAAAATTCGATGTTCTTGTTTGGGAACTAATTGGTATGATTTGGTTTATATATGATGCATATGTGCAGGTAAGGGCAGTCAGGTTGGTTCAAGAAGGGAAAGTGGTGAGGCTGCGGATCGCGCTTTGCAGGTACCACCAAACTCCTGGAGTTCTTCTTTAGTTGCAGCACAGAATTATACATGAAAATTAGATCCCTCTTTCAACTCATGTAAAATTTAAGTATATGGTTTTGATCTTAAGTGAAACTCTATAAATTGTTCTTTCTTGGAAAGGGTATTAGTAAACTAGTAATTGTGTTGATACCATGAGTTGAAAGTCATCGTCATGATTGAGGAAATATTTTTCTGGATCGTTGGTGATGTTTTGATTTGATTGTGGACTGTGTCTGAAGTGATTTTTCCGGTTATACCGTCTTGTAAAGAAAACATTAGGAGCTGTAGAAGGCACCCTTTCTTAGTTGATGGTTAGTTGGGAATTAGAACTTGTGTTGTTGACCAATCTGGACTTTAACCTTTTGTATGGTTTGTCTCATCATTATTAGTTTGTTTCAGTCTCAAAGCTTGGCAACTAGCTTTCCCATCTTGAATATAGATATCGTTCTCTCTCATGCAGGATTCGTCTCTCCCAAAAGTTGCTTCCCAGAATTCCATCAGTGATCTCTCCTCAAGTGGTAGGTGCAATGGAGATAGAGATGGTTTTCTGTTACCAGAGTTTAGTCAGCTTGTAAAAGAATGTAATATGGTCACGACAGATGATATGTCTCGGGGGATGAATGGGCAATCCTTAGCTCCCGATGTAGCATCACCTTTGGAAAACAAATATGCTGAAGATGAGGAACAAATCAGAGAGATTAGGAGCCTAAGGAATAAGGTTAAAATTCTTGAAGAAAGGGAGAGGTACCTGGAGGTTCAACTGCTTGAGTACTATGGCCTTAAAGAGCAGCAAAATGCTCTCATGGAGCTCCAGAACCGGTTAAGATTAAACAACATGGAGACTAAACTTTATAACCTTAAGATTGAGTCATTGCAGGCGGATAACAGACGACTACAGGCACAAGTAGCTGATTATGCAAAAGTTGTGGCTGAGCTTGAAGCTGCAAAAGCCAAGATAAAACTGTTAAGGAAGAAACTTAGGTCTGATGCTGAACAGAATAGGGAGCATATATTGTCCCTTCAAGAAAGAGTGATGAAGCTTCGGGACCCGGAAACGAAGGCTGTTGAAGTTGATCAAGAATTGGAAATGCAGCTAAAGAAAAGGAAGGAACTGGAGGAGGAGTTAGAGGAGATGAAGAGGTCAAACGACAGTCTGAATCTGGAAAATTCTGAGTTGGCTCAGAAATTGGAGTATTTACAAATGCTTGCTACATCTGCTTTAGACAATGAAGAGGTAATGCTTTGTTTGTGAGTTTTAGATTTCCTTTAATTCTTGAATTGGACTATGAATGTTTTATGCCGATACATGAGATATTTTGGTTCAGATACGAGCACTTAAAGAAGAAAATCAGCTTTTAAGACAGCAAAACGAAGAATTAAGGAAGGAAATCGAGCAAATCCAAGCTGACCGGTGCACAGATATTGAAGAGCTCGTCTACCTCAGATGGATAAATGCTTGCTTGCGTTATGAAATGAGAAATTATCAGCCAGGCCCAGGTAAAACCACTGCTAGGGATCTCAGCAAAACATTAAGTCCCAAATCTGAAGAGAAGGCGAAACGGCTCATTCTTGAATATGCGCATAGAGAAGGCCCCGAGGACAAGGGACTTAATATTAGTGATTTCGATTCTGACAGATGGTCTACTTCTCAGGCTTCTTATCTTACAGACTCCGGTGAACCTGATGATTTGCCCGTTGACAATGTGCCAGGTAACAAAATGAACCATTCAAGCAAAACGAAAGTCTTGGCAAAGTTGATGAAGCTATGGCGAGGAAAGGACAATCACCGCCATATTCAGACACCACATTCGCATCCTGAAAGAGCTGCTTCTGTCGACGACGTTCTAAGTAGGTTCTCTAGTAATCCTCATTCAGGCATTTCACTAGGAATAGATTCTGAAGCTGAGGGTCCCATGAACAGAACAATAGCCTTATCTGAGGAATTGTCTAGACATTCTTTCAATCTCCAGAGATCTCATTCACAAGGTCAAAAGAGTACCCCTGGGCAAAGCAGCAATTGTTCTCGAAGAACCAGTGATGATGGTTCCTTGAGCATATTCAGAACATTTGACTCGATAAACGATGATGGTTCGTCACCAAGCATTCAGCCTCAGCAAGACGCTCAAAATGCAGCGAAAACGGAACTGGTGAAATACGCGGAAGCCCTGAAGAACTCTCGCGGGAAATCATCATTTCGTCGGAGATCAGCCTCATTTAGCTCCTTCTGACATTAGAGTTTTGTGTTCTTTTTCTTTGCATGAAAATAGGTAATAACATTGTTGAAAGTGCACTGCTGCACTAGTTATTGCAAGAGGGGTGCTCTTGATAGGTAGGATTTGTAGCTGGTTGTGGTCTTTGTTTGAGATTTGCAGTGATAAGTCATGTATGTAAAATCATAAATGCTTGAAATTCAATATAGAGAAAGGTGAAATATTGTAAAGAAAATGCTGTTCATATACTTGCAGTGATTATTGTGTGCAAACTTTAAATAGTTCTTTCCTCATTTTTCTCAAACTCTTTATGTTTTCGTTTTCAGTTTTTGAAATAATAATTAGAGTGAAAACATGTTTGTTTATATATATTCTTAAAAATATATGGATTTGATACCACAATTCAGTATAAAACACAATATCATTAACTAATTCAATTATTCTCATTTCACACGAAAATGTATATAAAATTGAAACTAAATATTTTTCATTGAAAATGAAAAATCACTCTCCCAGTAGAGCGCAATATGACGGTTATAACTACCACTCACAGAGAGACAAAAGCAGTATGCATAATGAAATAGTTTCAATAGTCTTTCATATTTCTCAACTTCATTTCTCTCTATTTCTCTCTCTCTAAAGTTTCTGTTTTGATTCTTGAAGAAAGTCAAGAAAATGGCGATTTATGATCCTCTGCCAAGAACCTCACTCTACGTGGGTGATCTGCACCCGGATGTTACTGAAGAGGACCTCTGTAAGACTTTTGGACAGGTCGGCCCGCTCGTTTCACTCCGTCTGTACCGTGACAAGCTCTCCCGCAAATCCCTCTGCCATGCTTTCGTCAATTTCTGGTTTCCTGCTCATGGTAAATTTGCTTACTCCGGTTAAATATAATTTTCAGTCTTATACTTATGTTTGAATATGTACTGTTGGATGATGGTTATGTGTGCGAAAGTTTCTATGTCTTGGTTGTGGGATTTTGTTTTGATGAATTTTGCTTTTTCGATTATCTGGGACATTCTCTTTTTTTCTTCTTTGCGAGTGATTGAGTGAAGAAATGGATTTTCTTGAATTTTGATTTTGTGGGGCTTTGTTTGCAAGAACTTTTGTTTCTTGGTAATTTGAAGTGTGAACTGTCAAAGAAAGGCTTATTCTGTTCCTTCTTCTTATTTCCTTTTTTCCTTTTATATTTAGGTTATGAATTATTTTGCTCCTATCGGTGTGACATTCCGAGTGGTCAAGAGAACGCATTGTTCCTGTCGTCTTGACTTAAGTCACAAGATTTTGTTTGTACAATAAAAATAGAATATTTTGTTTTTATTTATATGTTTGTTGCAAGAATTTTCAAGCATTTTCATTTACGTTTAAAGCGCTTCCTTTATTCAGCTCCTCTGATGCACATAATTGAATATAGAAGAGTTCTTGTTCCGGAAAATATTGAGTAAGTAGGCCATTTAGAGACATTTTCTGGGAACTGTTTCTGGATTATTTCTCTTGGCTGTTTGTTTCCATCTTAATTTAAGGGACTTCAGTGTTTCTTGATACAGAACTTTGTCTTCCTCTCTTAGCTTTAGTATAATAGCTCTAGTGTATCCAGTCAATTGTTTCTTGGTTCCTCTTCTCTTACATATATTTAATCACAATTCTGATGAATACTCTTACTTTTGTATCAGCTTCTGTTGCTCTAAGATGCCTGAACCATACTATATTGAGGGGTAAATCTATGAGAATTATGTGGTATCAGAGGGACCCTGTTACAAGAATGAATAGCATTGGGAACCTCTATGTGAAAAATCTTGACAAATCGATCACCAGTGCTCGATTGCAAGAAATTTTCTCCAAACATGGAACAGTACTTTCTTGCAAAGTTGCTGAGGAAAAAGGGATCAGTAAGGGTTTTGGGTTTGTTCAATTTGATTCCGAAGATACAGCCATGGCAGCTCTCGATGCTCTCCATGATACAGTGCTGGAAGGCAAGAAGTTGTGAGTCTGCTCCTTCTGCCACTTGTTTCTTGTTTATTCTAAACTCTTTTTCTGCATTTTATAACTTGCAAGTTATGAATTTTTCCACGGTTTACGCTATCCACTCTCTTGATTTTGTTTGTTTTCTTTCGTTAATTTTGATTCATCTTCACTCACTCTCCCTCTCTCTTATTGCTTATACATAGACATATACTGTTTGCATGAGTGTTTGTATATATGAAGTATAATGTTTACAGTCTCTATCAGATATGTCTCCAAATTTCTAAGAAAGTTTGGGAGACAGACCGGAGAACCAGGTTTCAGAAGCCTGTATGTGAAAAATCTAGATGAATGCATCACAGAGGACCTCCTCAAGGATAAGTTTTCAGAACATGGGAAGGTCTCCAGTGCAGTCATAATGAAGGATGACAAGGGGAAAGCCAAAGGGTTTGGGTTTGTTAACTTCGATTCACATGAAGCGGCCAAAAAAGCCATGGAGGCTCTGAATGGAGAACTGATTGGTAAACATTCTCTTTCCTCAGCTGCTTGTGAAAACATTGATTGCTTGAACAAATAATATCTTCTATGTTTAGGGTCAAAGAATCTCTTTGTGGGAAAGGCTCTGAAGAAAGCTGAAAGAAAAGAGCACTTTAGACAACAGTATGGATACGAGTGTACTGATCACCATAAGAAGTCAAATGATTCAACTCTGTATGTGAGGAATCTCGATGGATCCATTGATGACAGAAAATTGGAACAACTTTTCAGTCATTATGGGACAGTAGTTGCAGCTAAAGTGATCCGGAATAGTGATGGAGTCAGCAAAGAATTTGGCTTTGTACGCTTTTCATGTCAAGAGGAGGCGAAGAAGGCCTTGAATTCATTAATCAGTATGAGATAGCTGCTCCTCTATTTTCTGTCTATTTCGGATACCTTTATCCCACTTTGTTCAACGTTTTCGTGTATTACACAGGAGCCCATTTCCAAGGAAGGACGATGTATGTGGCATGGGCTCAACACAAAGGACAACAAACTAACAGATTGCAGCAGTCTTATAACCATTGGCCGGAGCAGTCTTATGCAAATTTCCCACCTCAGCCACTTTGTACTTATACCCATCAGCCACAGCACTGGAGCTCTCCTCTCTTCAGTTCTCCAATTCCTATGAAACAAATGATTCCATGGCATCCTACTTTATACCAAAATTTTGTTGGAAATTTCACTACGTCTAATCCATTTCAAGCTCAGAACTTGCAAAGCATCTGCTGTACATTTGTAAAAAACTTATACTAATAATATTTGCTTTCCTCATAATCCAGTGTAATACCCTCACAAGAATTCTGGATTTTGCAACTGCAGATCCCTCTGAAACCTACACCGATTTGGAATTCTAACGAGTGTGCAGGACGACACCTAGTATGTCTCTGTCGTCCTCTTATTTATATTTCTTGCTGATTCGAGAAGATAATTCTTCTCCTTACTACATAACCTATTTATAGTTTCATTAAATTTATCTCTTCTGATGGACAGCCCATGCAACTTGCTAGTTTACGTAGACAAGATACGTACGAAGGGATTTTCAAGGGTCAAAAACCATGGAGCACATCGCAAAACAAGATCATTAACGGCAATAGGAAGGAATGACGTAAAGGGGCAGGTACTACGAGAACCTTTTCCATTAGATCATCTCCTCATATTTTCAACATAAGCCCTGGTTATGTGCATCTCTATCTTGTTCAGAATATTCAGTTCTGTAAAATTCTATCTCAGATATGAGTAATTTTCTCCTTTCAACTACAAATTTTGATTACACTTCCCTGATCTTTAGACTGCTGAATATCCTCTGCTCCTATTATTTTTGCAGCTTTGGGTATAGAGCTAGTGATGACGGTAGTTGCCAATGATCAAGTCGGATACTTGACAATGTATACTGAGAAGGCAGTTCAATTGTTGAGGAAGGAAAAAGTAGGAATTGTTTCAGACATTTTCTGAAGCTCTGAATGATCAACTCTTTTCTGTTGCTTGCACTACTGAGCCCTGTAATCACATCTTGTATGCTAGTTCTAACAAGTAGATTGTTTTTCATCTCCTTACGAATTGAAGAAAACCTAGGACAGAGCACTTTCTATTGTCGATGCTTTCTGATGTATAATTGATATACATAGTAGGACTCAAACTGTTGTACATGACAGTGCATTTTTGTTTCGTAATATCATATTTCTTCTCAGCAGATGTGCCATTTGCCTGGTGTTTCAGTGTGTCTTCAGTAATGAAATGTATGACTTGATTGGTTTCATGCAAAAAACATAAGAGTTTTGAGTTCAATCAGAGATTTTAGAGCAGCTATAGTATATATATAAGCTTTTGACTATTTCAATACGTTGTTGTCTTTATTAGGACAACGAATTACTGGTACATGACAAGCTCACTGGTTTTCCCCGGAGGGACAATGTAAAAGAGAAAACTGAAGATGAAGAACAAATAAGTAAAAGAAGTCGAAAGTAGTAACACCCTTGAGGCCTTGTACTATTGCACAGATAGAAATTATAGCAGATACGGTTATCAACCAATGAGGGAGATCCCTTGAATTATCAAGCTATCTGCAAGAATTTGGTTAGCAGCCTGAGAGGGATGCACGCTGTCCCAGAACACATACTGACTTGCATTGCTGCAAGTGCCGAGTGACTTGGGATTGCACAACAAGGATGTCGTCTCCACAGTTCCTGTTCCACAACAACCTCTTGTTGCTTCTGTAAAGCCTACAAAACAAAGAAACCAACACAGGTAATAACCACTAGTACATGTTATAAAAGGTTGGAGTTTCCTAAGATGATATTCATTTGAACATTACCGTTTTTCTTAGGATCTGCAACGAGGTCGTAGAGGGGCTTGAAGACATCAAAAACGACGATCTTGAGGTCCGGAAGCTGCTTCTGCAGCTGTGTTGCAGCAGAGTTGATCTTCTTGTTGAACTGTTGAGCATCAGTGTTGATCCTTGAGACACAGCCACTTTCATGGAAGCCGAATATCGTTCTTGCAGCCGGAAGACAACCCAGCGGTGGAAGTGAAGTCACCCCAATTCTCCTTGCTCCCAGCCCATATAAATTCTGTTACATTCCAAAACTTTCTCCTTTCAGTTTCCAATCTTGATGGGCAAGAATTGGCTAACAATTTATGATAATGGGAGCCAAATTACCTTGATAAAACTTGTGAAACTGCCGACAAGGTATGAGGAATACTGATCTGGAGTGTAGGCTTTGTACAGGAAAGGATTGACATAGTAATTCTGGATAAAGTCACTGCTGCCGGCAGCAACAAGGTACAACGCGTCCTTAATAATCGATGCCGCCTTCGTACTCCCTGCTACCTTTGTCAGCTTCCCCTGGTACTCCTTGTAGTACTCTAACTGCTGTGACAGTGGAATTACATGCTGCAAAAAAGGAAACAACTTAGCAGGAATTTCATCAGTTTCAAAAAATGAAGAAACAAATTCAAGTCTTTACACTTAGAAGGGATGTGTGCTCATCATATCCAGCACCAGCAGAGGCAAAGTTGCTTCCTAGGAGAAGGCTCTTCCCTGATGCCTGAGGGCTAAGATAAGCCGGCGGATAGCTCGTAAATCCAAGATTCTCAGCTGCACGAATCGATCTTTTAGCTTATAATGTAATGAATTTATTCAGAAAACTCGCATTCTCAACTTACCTGTGATGTCCGTGGCTAATTTTCCATTGCAGAACCTGCCGGTGGCTTCTTGATTCTTGAAGTCCCTGCCATAAGGTGGATAATTTGCCTTGAATATGGTGTGAACGAAGTCGTTGTTCCCCACGTCCACGACTGAGTCCCCGAACGTTATGATTGCCGGGACTAACGTTTCCTGAGAGTTAACACAACTGCAGAAGATGGCTACAGCCAATGTATATGCTAAAACAACTCCCATTTTTCACTCAGACCTGAATCTCAAGGCCTTCTTCAGTTAGGACAATTCATATATATATGTGTCTGAATTTGGTGATAAAGTCATCCTTATGTTGAATAAGGGAAGATGAGCGTTGGGATCGGCATTAATGATTTGCTCAAAAGGTAGTTCTGCGCCATTAAAGCACCTCAATAAATCATACATACTTTATAGACCAAATTTCTTAGTTGTCATTTTGTTATTCTGACGTAAACGAGAGATTTGAGCAGCTTATAAACCCCGTTGCTCGTTGAACCTAACTAATCGTGTTTTCATGAAAAGATCATGTCCACGATGGGCAAGTGCAGTTACGTCTTACAACTAAGATACGGGCAAAAAAGTAGTTGGGGGGATATATGTAGGGAACGCGTCGGGCTGCAGCCATCATACTAATGCAAGCATGTGATGTGAGTTAATTTGTTGACACAAATTTCGCCAACTCATGCTCTCTTCAACAACAAAAATCTTGTGGAAATTAAGCTGCATGAGATTGACATTTCATGTACCAACAACGGTTGCAGTCGAGAAATTTATTGATCCATAAACCTTTTTCGAGCTCATCGTTGATGGTGCAGAAATTGATCGAAATAACTTGTAAATGAAAATACCTCCCACATTGGAAGAATAAATAAATGGAATGAATTATAATGAGATATTATCTTCTTAAGTTTTAAAATAGAACTTGGAGGGAAATAAAATAAATACATATATATATATACATATATATTATATTGGCACGTGCTCGAAATGAGATAAATAATTTTATTTATTTATTTATTTTTAAAATTATTATTTTTTAATTATTTGTAGAATTGAATTTCGAATTTCACGGCAAAGACTGAAGAATTGTGACGGTAACTTCTCATCTGAAAATGTATGCAGCTTTTCTGCATAATGTAAAACATTGCAATGGTTGAAAATTATGCAATTTTTCTGCATAAAATATTGCAATGGTTATGAACCAATATGTAATTTAAAATATTGTAATGATTCAGGAAATGTTCGAAATATCTATAAATACTAAATGGAATTTCATACCCTGAATTATGCATTTACGTATATATGTTTTCTGTCTGTTTTTGAAATTACTAGTCGCAAATTTCAGGGAGCTTATTGTATTCTAGGAGTGAATTGCCATATCAACCCAATAACAAATTATAGTGAGGGCAGTTATTACTTTAAAGAAAGTATGTGTTGTCTCCACCTCAAGTGCAAATGCATCTTGCTTCTTTATTGTTCTTTTATTCTTCTAACAGAAATGAAGTACATTACTAGACTTAGAGTGGTGGATGTACTAAAATAAAAACCTTGTATTTAGCATTTGGTCCAAATTTTTGGAGGGAGAGGTTGAGGAAAGTGAAAGTTGGGCTTTTTGAATTTTATTACATGCATGCTTTGATTTGAGTACTTGGCTTAGAGTTTTATGAGGGTAGGGGTTTGGTCTAAGTGTATAATTGTGTGCTATGAAGTTAATAGGTTCAACTTCTTTTTCTCCAAAGAATTATACATATGCAGTAAAAGTAATGTAATAAATGTTTTTATGTAGGAAATGTTTTAATATTTTGTTAGAGGGTTTTAGCTGAAGAAACCCCACTTTGTCAATAATTGAATTTTTAGGTCACGTAATTATTGCATGAAGGGTTGCAATTAGGCTGTGGATGACTTTAGATTCTTGCCTCATTAAGACACATCGAGTTCAAATTATTCAAAATATTGAGCTGGTAAGGTATTAGACTGTGCAATTTGACTTTATTTGTTAGACCAAATAACATAAAACTCTCGTGTGTTTTAAAAACTCAACTAAAATCTCTCATCATGTTTTAAAAATAGGTTAAAAACCTCATCTATTTTTTTAAACTAAGCTCAATCGCCCCATCCCTGTCTACCCAACCCCGTCGCCTACACCCCCACCCTGCCACCGCCACCCGCAGTGGGAGGCGATGGCATCGACAACGACGACTGGTCCCCCCAATTTAAAAAAGTAAAATTTAATTTTTAATTAATTTAAATTTAAAAACTAAACTTTAGTATATTATTTTCTGTATTGTAATTTTAATTTTAATTTTCAATTTAAATTATAAATTTACAAACAAATTAGATACTTTTTTTTTGTATTTTGATATTTAAATAAACATATTTAAGAACTAAAATTATTTATTTTTTTAGGGAAATGCAAAAAATACCACTAAAAGAGCTTAGTTATTTCGTGAAAATACAGGGAGTAAAATGGAGTTTAGCGTATTTTTTATTGGGTGCAATTTAGTTGAAGTTTCTTTTGACTTTCTCAATATTTGTTGTCGGTAATATTTCGTTAGTTTTATCATATTTTATCGGGGCGCTAATTAAAGAATTGATAATTTCGTCATCTATTGTAATAATATGAGTATCAATCTTAGAGTATCACAATACCGATGACCGTAAGGGCTTGTTTACTAGTTTGGATGTAATATATTAATGAACGATATTATTTGGGATAAATGGTTATAGGCTAATATAATATTTTGTTTATTTACTATGATATGTTGTAGGATAGTAGGTTAATATAAATCGACTCTAGGGGAAAATTGTAATTTTTTCTACACTTGAGGATATTAAAGTAAATATAATACTCAATAGAATGACTATATGGATCAATGCACAAATTATAACTTGGCTCAGTTTTCGGATGATTTGAATTACTATAACGGGCCCTTGATTTGAATTAAGGGCCCATACCTTTTCAAGTAAACATAGATTTGAGAGTCATTAGACTATAAATTAAGCCTAATAGATAATAATCATGCCCTAAACGTATAAAAAATTCTCTGTGTTAACTTGCATTTAATTTTACTTTCTTAATTCCATGCATGCATCCTAAATTGAAGAAATTGTCTGAATTCAGTAATTATTTATTATTCATGCCAGATCTGGTCACATCTCTATCTTGTTTGTTATTTTCAAATGAAATAGAGAATATACAAAAAATCGAGTAATAAAGTTCCAAAATCTTGAACAGTTTTTAGTTTGTTGGAAGTTTCATTCATGTTTTCATTTGAAATTTTGGACATGTAACGTGGGAATTGTGGCGGTGTCTGGCCCTGGACAGGACGAGTGGGTAGGTATGAATTTAAGTAGGAAGAAGGATTTGTTATTGGTCTATTATTGAGAGTACTATTGACTTAGGCATTTGGAAATTATAAGTAAATATTATAAGTCCAAACATTAGTCATTAATATGCAATTCAATCAAGAAATCATGTAACAATTTGGACATACTTGAAGGAAAGCAAATATAAGTCCAGACATAAGTCAATATTATTACATGATTCCATCAAGAAATTATTTATGTGGTGTCCTTATTCAGAGTGAGGAATCGTCGCATCGATCATGGCTGGCCGGCGTTCTGGGGCTGGAAGGCGATGGGGGAAGAAGAGGCGCAGCAGCGGCGGCAGGAGCCTGGTGGTGGAGGTTTGCAACACACGCAAGCGGGGCATATTGGTCTTGTAGCGAGTCTTTCGCCCAACATAAGAAAATATTTTATACACGTGGAGATTCAGGATTGTATATTGAGCCAACGGACAAAATTGCTTAAAAATCATGTAAAAATTCAATTAACGTACCTTGAACTACGATGAGTCGAGAGGCATCACCTGTTGGCAAAATTGGAGATACAACGAAGGCGAAAACGACGAGTGTGGCCACGATGCATTTATTTTTGAATGTTGAATTTCTATGCTTGCATTAAGTGGCACTTGTTATTTTTATTTACTACTATTACTATACATGCAAGTAGGTTTATTTTTCCTTGAAAAGCTATAGGAATAAAATAAAGAGTGGTTGGATTAGTGTCCCACATCGAAAACATACGAAACAAAGTGTCGAGGTTTATAGGAGAACACGGGATTGTAAGGGCACGACCTTACTTGAATAGGATCTGTTCTATAGGCTCGTACCTCTGTATCCTTGAGTTTTAAGGAGATAGGAAATCAAGTCTGGTGGATGAATCATGGCTGCTCGACCAGAGCGTGATTAACAGCTCCTCAACTCAGGTCCCTGAGCTGCTGGAGCAGTAGAGGATCGTTCTCGGTTGGCTCTAGCCACCCGGGATGGTCTTGCAGCTGTCTGACAGACTCCAATCAAATCTTTTTCTTTTCATGGATTCAATACCAAAACTTTCAGGAGTTGGAGTTTTCTACATGTTTAATCTTCTTCTTTTTTCATGGAATCAATACCAAAACTTTCAGAGTCAGGAGTTGGAGTTTTCCACATGTTTGACTAAGGGTTAATTTCTAATATCTACAGTCATTGTGTTGGAAGATATGTGGCTGTTTATGCCAACCCTGGTGGCCCTTTTCATCAGATACAATTCCTTAATTAGGATGAAAGTCGGAACCTTCTCCAACAGAAGGCGTTTGGGGCCGATGATGACTTCTCATAAAAGATATTATTTTTTAGTTATAACTTTCACCTCACCATCTAAAAGCATGTTTCTTATACGTGGGAAGTTTCGTAGAAGACTACGAATATAGGTACGTTGCCGTGTGATAGCCACAGTGTGGGAACCTGTAGAAGAAGAGTTCCTCCGGCTGAAATTCTTGCACATGTATGGTTGGATCTCAAGCACTTGCTAGCAGAAAGTAGCCACTCCCCGAGCTCTTGATCATTAGGCATTGTTGGGCATTGTAAAATATCCCTTCTGAGCAGAGAAACACCAACTCTTCAAGTCATTGAAGTCGATGATTGTGAGATGCCTGCAGAGCATGGGAAACGATGTACTTCAAGTTCGTATTAGTTCTCGTTGGGAATAGTACGTTCGAGTTATACAGGCTGGATGCTCTTCCGGGGTTAATTGTATTTTTGCTGCTTCAGGTTTTGTATGAATGAAAAATATTGTACATGATCAAGTCCTAACTGTTTTAATCTTCCTTATCAGACAAAAATAGGTGTTTTCCCCTTTTTTCAACTAGTATTGATCAATTAATACATACTGTCAAAGAAATGCTTTAAGACATTTCTGGCTATAAGACTGAAAACTGACGGGTTGGCTGAAAATCCCACATGGAAAACATAGGAAATGAAATGTCAAGTTTTATATAACAAGACCGGAACATAAGGGCACGACCTTACTTGAACAGGATCTGTTTTATAGGCTCGTACCTCTGTATCCTTGAGTTCTAAGGAGACAGGAAACCAAGTCCGGTGGATGAACCATGGCTGCTCGACCAGAGCGTGATTAGCAGCTCCTTGATTCAGGTCCCTGAGCCGTTGTAGCAGTAGAGGATCGTTCTTGGTTGGCACTAGCCAGCCGAGATGGTCTTGCAGCTGTCTGACAGACTTCCAACCAAATCCTTTTGTAATAATATAGTTCAAATGTTAATTATATGTGCATAAATGTGGATAAACCTTCACGTGGATAAATATTCGAACAATTATTACTATGTAGTAAAGTACATGAAATCACAATTAAGGTGCCTAAATTATTCATATGTTGTTGTGCTTATTATACATAATTCAGTTCAGGGGTGAGGAGGAAGGCAGGGGCCGCAGAGGCAGCAAGGACCACATTTCTCTGCAGCCTTAATACCATATATTTCTGCTAAGAACGAAAAAAACCCAGAAATTTTTTTTAAGCAAATCTGTAATATGTTTCTATATATACTCAATTTTGACACAAATTCTAATTTTCTATAATTTTGAATTTTTTTATTATAATAAATATTTCTAGAGGTCATGAGTTCGAACACATACATTTGATAAAATTTTAATTTTTTTTATTATAATAAATATGGGTTTAATGCAATTTACCTCCCTGTGATATTGCAAATGAGCAAATTACGTACCCCCTTATGAAAAAATAATAGCAATTTATCTCCCCATGTTCTTTAAAATGGAGCAATTTACCTCCCTGTACATTTTAAAGAACATGGGAAGGTAAATTGATTCATTTTAAAAAACACAGGAAAGTAAATTGCTATTTTATTTTTCATAGGGGGTAATTTGTTCATTTCCAATATCACAAGGGGGTTACTTGCATTTTTTCCTAATAAATATTCCTAGAGGTCATGGGTTTGAACCCTTGCGTGGATAGAATTTTGATTTTTTTTATTATAATAAATATTCTTAGAGGTCATGGGCTTGAACCCTTATATGGGATGATGTTGTTGCAACTGTATAGTATGTATTATTTGTTACTATAAATGTTAGGTGTTATTTATGTTATTGTTGATATGATTATTGTACTTATCTCTGTTTGATATTGATATTCGACATGACTGATTGTAATATCTTTACTTCAATTAATAAAGTTTATCGCTTTCAATTAAAAAAAATGTTCTTAATAACTTATTTTTTAACACATATTTTAATTAATTTAGACCATGGAAATTAATTAATGATTATGTTACCATATTTTACTTAATCATTTTATATTAATTATTGAATATGTAATTGTAATAAATATATTTTTTTTACATTTTAATTGATTTTTACTGCATTTTAATTTCTATTATTTTAGCTTCATTATCGGATTTTAAAACATCGTTAATTAACTTTTACTTATATTTATCAATATCATTTATCTTAAATTTATAATTTTAAACTATACATGACTAATATGTATAATATTGTACACTTAATTAATCAAATCGAAAGAATATATTCGAATTAGATAACTCTTTTACCAATCAATTAAAGTATTTTTATAATTGAAAAAAGAATTCAAATTCTCAAATTTAATATTTGGTCAGAATTAAATAATTGAAGTTAATGTTTGCATGATTACTTTCCTTTTAGTATCTAAATGAGCTTTATGTTAATTTATTTTTTACAATCATAATTTGCCGACAAGAAGAACTTAGTATGCAACAACTCTAATCATTTTATTTTATCTCAAAACAAAAATTGTCTTTTACCAGTTACCTAAAGTATATATAATAATTATATCATATATTTAATTTGCACGAAACGTTCATCTTTTAATATTAATTACTTATTCGGATTATGTTAATGAGTTTGTTTAATTGATCAATTAGTCCTATAGATCCACTTTTATTGATAATTAAAATACTGATAATATACTGGTCGAATGGTGCATTTTTCCTTGATTACGATAGTTATTCAATTTTGAATTAAAGTCTAAAAAATATCTTCTATCAATAAATTATAGAAATACCATTTACTTTTTGTTATTATACGTATTTACATTATGTAATTGAAAGTCCATGCACTATATAAAAAACTCACTTTTCTATGTAATTTTATTTGTATGTCTCAATTATTTTTTGTATGTCGCCCTTTTTTTCCCCCATCCCTTACATGTTTTCTAAATCATATATATACTTGATGTTTATTTAAAACTTACAATTTTCATTGTTATTTTCATGCAATTTCTCTTTATTTTTGTTTAACTCTTTTTATATTTTTTATTTTTGTTGGAATCATTACCTATATTATGAGGCACGGTTAATGACATTGAAGTTAGGAATACGGGATAATGTATAACATTATAGAGCAAAACTTAACTCATTATATGTTCGATAATCTAATCTCTTTTTGATTAATTTTATTATATTTATATCTAATAATAATAATTTATTATATATGTACTCCTGTGATAATAAGTTATTTGATAAGTTTTGTAAAATTCACCGTTTTGTTTTTAGAAACAATTCATGATAAAAAGCTGATAGCATCCTGTTATTTGTATGATTGTTCCTAAGTGACATTATATAATAAAACAATGTAATATTTATATGCAAATTCGTTACATTGGTAGTAGTATAAAATCATTATTTTATTAAAAATAATTCATGTTACATCTGACAATTAAAAAAGTCAATAAGACTAATCCATTAATCAAAATTTAATTTTATTGGAGGTATATCCCTTATTCTTACTTTGATGATTGTAAACTTCTGTAAATCTTATTGATATTGATGCATTGTGATTTGGAGAAAAAAAATTAATTTTATATTATTGATCTCATTCAAAACAAATTCTTAACTAATTAATTTCACATAATTTATAAAAAATTTTTAGATATAAGTTTACTCATAATTAAATTAAATCGGTGCATAGCACGGGGCACACACTAGTTAGGATTATATACGAAAACGGCAATTAATGAGATTAATTAATTTACCTTGGAGGGTCAGTCGATCTGTGTCGCATGGGATTAATGCAAGAGAAAACACAAACATGATGATCAGAAAAGTTGCCATGACAGTGTTTGCTGCCATAATTGGTAGACCTGATTAGTGTTAATTATCAGATTATGACATTTCTTGGGGATCTTAGTTAGTGTATATATAAGATTATGGCAAGTGGCTTTTGTGGCTATAATCTAATCAACACAGTTTTCATTTTTAATGTTGTTTTATGAGGAGGTCAGAAGTCAGACAAGCTTAATTTTTCTACATGTTTGAATAAGGTGTTAATTTCGAATATTTAAACAGGTGTAGTTGGATATGATCTTCTTGGCAATTCCTGTAGTATTATTTTAGCTTTCTCCCTCTTTAATTAATAAAATAAATAGTCTATTGGTTTCAATATACAAACACTACGTGTAATAAAAGATAAAATAGGATTTGCAACAAAAAATTGAATCCGAACAAATTATGAATTCCGTTTATCAAAGAAAAATAAAACACGCGTGCAAAATGGAGATGCACGTTATCACATGTTCTCTTGACAGAAGCAAAAGATGCTACCCAATGCATGTGTTAGAGGGTGTTTGGCTAAGCTTAAAAGATCTTCAAAACATCTTATAAGATGTTTGAGAGCTTTTAGAAGTCATATTATAATATGATCTCTTCTTCTCATATTTATATAATTATGACATTGATTATGTAATTAATATTAATTTTTAATTATTATAATTATAAAAAACATACTACTGATATTATATTTACTAAAAATATAGTTTCAAGACATTATATGCTATAATATGGTTAAAACTAGTCATTGAAATTAACAAAAAAATATATCAATTATATACCTATGTTAATATTCGACTAGCATGAATATTAATATTATTTAGATGCAAAAGTTTAAAAATAATAATTTGTCAATTTTTTATTTTTGAAAAAAAAATCTATTAATTTTTTATTTGGAGTTAAACTAATGTATACTATTTATGAAAGTATTTTAAAAAATTTCAAATACAAATTATGTGAAAAATAGTAACTTGTTTGATTCTAATTGTATCATGTCCATTTTTGTCATTTTACCATAAAAAGACCTCATTATGCCAAACACCCTATCATCTTATAAGATGTGCTTGAATATTTTATTTTATCCAAACACTTCATGAGCTTATTCTAAAAATAAGATCCAACATTTTATAAGCTCTTAAAACATCTTATAAGATGCGTGAGCTTATAAGATGGGCAAAATTACACTTTTGGTCCCATAGGACTGGGGGTCAACACTTTTGGTTCTGCGCTTCCTGAAATGACTAATTTAGTCCCAAAATTGGGAATTTTCAACACATTTGGTCCCGCGCTTTCTAAAATGACCAATTTAGTCCCAAAATTGAGAATTTTCGACACATTTGGTCCCACTAATGACGAGACGTTTGCCTTTAGCATTTTTTATGAAAATCGTCTAATGAGACCAAATGTGTCGAAAATTCTCAATTTTGGAACTAAATTGGTCATTTCAGGAAACGCAGGACTAAAAGTGTCAAAAATTCCCAATTTTGGGACTAAATTGGTCATTTCAGGAAGCGCGGGACCAAAAGTGTTGTGTTGGAAATACAAGTACATGCACCTATATGGACCTTCAAACTCCTTATTTATTTCTCTTATATTTTCTATGTGTCTAGAATTAATGTTGGTCATTCTAGAATTATCCAATAGGTCCTATAAATTGGCTTGTATTCCATGGTTTGCATCATAGAGCCAAGTAGCTCAATAGAAAATATTTCCGCATTATATTTGAGCTCTACAGTAGCAACTCAACTTACAAATTGGTATCAGAGCGGTTTTTCGATCCTAATAGGAAAAGAAAATGTCTCAAGCAGTAGCGGGATCATCTTCTTCCATGATTCCATTCTTTGATGGCGACGACTACCAGTATTGGAAAATCAAGATGAGGACATTCCTCAAGGCTGAAGGATTATGGGCTTCAGTCGAGAAGGGCTTCAACGAGCCTGAAAGTGAAGCCGGAATGAGTGATGCTGAAAAGAAGAGACTCGATGCTGCACGACGTTCGGATGCAAGCGCTCTTAGCAAAATTCACATGAGCGTTGGCAAATCCACTATCTTGAAAATTTCAAGTGCGTCTACAGCAAAGGAAGCATGGGATACTTTGGAACAAGAGTTTCATGGTGATGAAAAGGTGAGAACTATCAATCTCCAAACTCTACGACGAGATTTTCAGAATTTAAAAATGAAAGATTCTGAAAATATCCAAGAGTATCAAACTAGAGTAATGGAAATCGTCAACCAAATGAGGATGTATGATGAGAAAGTCACTGATCAGCTTGTCGTAGAGAAAGTTTTGATAAGCCTGACAGAAAAGTATGAGTACGTGGTTGCAGCTATTGAGCAATCCAAGGATCTCATGCCGCTGACAATACGAGAACTCATCGGATCTCTTTAAGTGCACGAGAAGAGAAGATTGTCAAGGCAGATCAATCAAAAGAAACTGCGTTCCAGACCAAATTTCAGCTAAAAGAAGGCTCCAACAAAAGATCAAATTGGAGGAAGAAAAAAGAACAAGAGTCTCACAAAAGGGAAGGCAAGAAAAATGAAGGAAATGTGAAATCTGAAGTGGCATGCAAGATTTGCAAAAGAACTAATCACACCACTGATGATTGTTGGCATAAAGGTAAGCCTCAATGTTCTATCTACCATAGGTTTAATCATGTTGAGAAGAACTGCAGACTTAAAGCCAAAGAACAAGCAAATTTTTCAGAACAACAACAACAAGAAAATTTGTTTTATGCTTCCCAACCTGTTACTCATGAAAAAGAAGATGTTTGGTATCTTGATAGTGGATGCAGTAATCACATGTCAAGTAATCAAGATATTTTTCAAAATTTGGATACTAACATCACTTCAAAAGTGAAACTTGGAAATGGAGCATTTGTCAAAGCAAATGGGAAGGGAAGCGTGGCTGTTGATTCCAAAAGAGGTGTCAAGCATATTAATAATGTTTTTTTTGTCCCTGATTTAGCACAAAATTTGCTAAGTGTTGGGCAGCTTGTTGAAAATGGCTACGGTCTTTGGTTCAAAAATAATTGTTGTAAGATCTATGACAACATAGAAGAGGACAAGGTCATTGCTACGGTGGAAATGGAAAGTACCAGAAATTTCCCACTTCGGCTGCATCATAGTGCTTTCAAGGCTGAAGTTGCTGACAACTCTTGGCTTTGGCACAAAAGGTATTGTCATTTGAACTTTCATGGTCTAAAGTTTCTAAAAGAAAAGAAGATGGTGGAAGGACTACCAGAGATCCAGATCAATGCAAATCCATGTGAAAATTGTATTATGGGAAAACAACATCGAGCACCATTCCTGAAAGGAAAGTCATGGAGAGCTAGTGCACCCTTGGAGCTCATCCATTCTGATATATGTGGACCAATGAGAACTACATCCTTGGGCCAACACAGGTATTTTTTGACATTCACTGATGATTATTCAAGAATGAAGTGGGTGTTTTTCTTAAAGGAAAAATTAGAAGCTTTCACAATCTTTAAGAGATTCAAAGCTCTTGTTGAAAAACAAAAGGGTAGCAGTATCAAAACCATTCGAAGTGATAGAGAAGGCGAATATACCTCTCAAGAATTTGAAGCATATTGCAAAGATGAAGGTATCTGGAAACAACTCACAGCAGGTTACTCTCCTCAGCAGAACGGAGTTGCAGAAAGAAAGAATAAGACCATTTGTGAGATGGCAAGAACCATGATCAATGAAAAGGGACTTCCAAAAAGTTTTTGGGCAGTAGCTGTTGATACAGCGGTCTATATCCTCAACAGATGTCCAACAAAGTCAGTAAGGAACAAAACTCCTTATGAAGCATGGATTGGACTTAAACCTACAGTAAGTCACCTTAAAGTTTTAGGTTGCATTTGCTATGCTCATATTCCTGCTGAAAAGAGAACAAAGTTTGATGAGAAGAGTCAGAAATGTATCTTCATTGGTTACTCATCTGATACTAAAGGATATCGTCTTTTGAACTTGAACACTAAAAAGTTGATTGTTAGTAGAGATGTCATTTTTCATGAAAGTGCAGCTTGGGATTGGAAAGAAAAGAAAGTGCAGAATCTTTCATTCAATCTTCCACCAGCAAGTAGCCATGAAGAAAGTGATGACCAAAATGAATCAGCTCCTTCTACTCCAAGAGAAGGAATTTCAAATGCAAATTCAGAATCTTCTTCACCAGAATCTCCTCCACCGAAAATGAGAAGCTTGAGTGAAATTTATGATACCTGTCGATTCATGGTGACAGAACCTGAAAATTATGAAGAAGCTGCAAAAGAAGAAGTCTGGACGAATGCAATGAAAGAAGAAATGCATATGATCGAAAAGAACAACATTTGGGTGTTGGTGGAAAAACCAAACGATCGAGAAGTCATTAGCCTAAAATGGATCTACAAGATCAAATTGAACAACGACGGTAAAGTGCAAAAGTACAAAACATGACTTGTGGCTAGAGGTTTTTTACAAAAATCAAGTATTGACTTCTTTGAGACTTTTTCACCCGTAGCAAGAATGGAGACCATTCGGACTGTGATTGCTCTCGCAGCTCAACATAAATGGCAAATACTTCAACTTGATGTGAAATCTGCCTTTCTAAATGGAAAGCTTGATGAAGACATTTATGTTGAACAACCTCAAGGGTTCTTGGTGAAAGGGGGAGAAGACAAAGTCTACAAGCTCAAGAAAGCTCTTTACGGGCTTAAACAAGCCCCACGAGCTTGGTACAAAGAAATCGATACTTACTTCATTCGAAGTGGTTTCGAGAGAAGCAAAAGTGAAGCTACTCTGTACGTCAAATAGGAAGGTCACAGCATTTTCATTGCTTGTTTATATGTTGATGATCTCATTTTTACAGGAAATAATCCTGTATTGATGCAAAAGTTTAAGCAGGAGATGATGAAGAGTTATGAGATGAGTGATCTCGGACTGCTACATTATTTTCTTGGCATTGAAGTCATACAGATGGAAGAAGGAATTTTTCTTTCTCAAAAGAAATATATTAAAAGCATTCTTGAGAAATTTCACATGACAGGTTGCAAAAGTGTAGATACTCCAATGGCTCCAATTGAAAAGCTAGAGAAAGAGGATGGAGCAAAGAAAGTCGCAAGCTTAACTTATCGAAGCTTGATTGGCAGTCTTCTTTACTTAACTGCTACAAGACCCGATATCATGTTCGCGACAAGTGTGCTATCAAGATTCATGCAAGATCCAAGTCAAATTTATCTTGGTGCAACTAAAAGAATTCTCAGATACTTGCAAGGCACACTTGACTATGGACTCATGTATAAATCATCAAAAACAAATGAGTTGATTGGCTATTGTGACAGTGACTGGGCTGGATGCATGGATGATATGAAGAGTACATCTGGCTACAGTTTTCAGCTTGGCACAAATACATGCTCTTGGCTTTCTAAGAAGCAAAAGGTTATTGCTCAATCATCTGCAGAAGCTGAATATATTGCAGCTGGAAAAACTACTTCACAAGTAATGTGGCTAAGAAGAATTCTTGAAGATATTGGAGCAAAGCAAGGAAAAGGAACAATGCTATATTGTGATAACAAGTCAACAATTTCAATTGCAAAGAATCCAGTGCTTCATGGAAGAACTAAGCACATCAAAATCAAATATCATTTTGTGCGAGAGGCTGTTGAAAACGAAGATATTTAGCTGCATTATTGCAAAACTCAAGATCAGCTTGCAGAAATATTTACTAAGGCGCTTCCCTGAGACAAGTTCTGCTATCTAAGAGAACTCATTGGAGTTGTCCATAAAGCGCATTAAGGGGGAGTGTTGGAAATACAAGTACATGCACCTATATGGACCTTCAAACTCCTTATTTATTTCTCTTATATTTTCCAAGTATTCTTATATTTTCTATCTGTCTAGAATTAATGTTGGTCATTCTAGAATTATCTAATAGGTCCTATAAGATGTGTCTAGAATTAATGTATTCCGTGGTTTGCATCATAGAGCCAAGTAGCTCAATAGAAAATATTTCTGCATTATATTCGAACTCTGCAGTAGCAACTCAACTTACATGTTGACCCCTCAATCCTATGTGACCAAAAGTGTAATTTTGCCTATAAGATATTTTAAAAAAGCTTAGCCAAACACCCACTTAGTCTGACTTTTACGGGACATATATGTCCGAAATCAAGTTTTTGACTTAATCAATCATACAATAATTTTAATTTATTTGAGTTGATAACTTTCTTTAATTTCTTACATCAATTATACAAAATATTTTATACTATTATAATGCAAAGAAAGATGCATGCTTTTGTAGTGTGGACTTTTTAAGACAGTTTCCCGTCCATCAGTTAGATACCTGCAAGAAAAGAAGTTCTCAGTTTCGTGCAATTACTCTATTTTTCTCTTAGACAGTTAGAGGAAATCCAAAAGCATGGCAGATGCTATTGTTTCCGTGGCGCTGGAAAGATTGGCTGATGTTATTCAAGAAAAGATTCGAGAAGAGGTGAGTTTAGTGAGAGGAGTGGAAAAAGAAATTGGCTATCTCTCCTCTAAGTTGAACACAATCAGGAACGTGCTGGAGGATGCAGAAAGGAGAAGATACAAACAGAAGACGATCCAAAATTGGCTGAACAAGCTGGAAGACGTGTCTCATGATATAGACGACGTGCTGGACAAATGGAACTTTGCTGCTCTCAAGCTGAGGATTGAAGGGTCTGATGATTTTGTTCATTTGCCTAGGATGAAGGTATGTCCTTTTATCCCATCTTCTTGTTTGTGTTTCAATAAAATTGCAACACGTCGAGATATTGCTCAATGTGATTTTGAATGAGAAAGATGAGTTCAATTTCATAGTTTATCAGCCTGGTGATGCTCAAGAATCAACTATAGTTGATCTACTTCTTCAGTTGATGTGTCAGACATATATGGCCGACGACCTGATCAAGATATTCTTGTAAGCAAACTCAGGCTTGAAGTTGCTGGGCAACAACTTCAATTAGGCCCCCAAGTTATTTCTATAGTTGGGGTTGGGGGAATCGGGAAGACGACTCTTGCTCAACTCGTATACAATGATGATCGTCTGGTGAACTTTTTCGAGTTAAAAATTTGGGTTTGTGTTTCTGATGAGGTTAGGGTTGTTAAAGCGATTCTTGAGTCTGCGAAGAAGAGATCATCAGACCTCAATGAATTGGAGGCATTGCTAAATGATTTAAAGGATTCAATTTTAGGGAAAAAGTTTCTACTTGTCCTTGACGATGTGTGGACAGAAGACTATACCAAATGGGAACCCTTGAAAAGCTCTCTCAACTGTGGTGGACCTGGAAGTAAAATTTTGGTGACAACGAGAAGTCAAAGGGTTGCAACAATAATGGGTACTACTACTAATGACATTCATCTTTTAGGCCAACTATCTAATGTAGATTGTTGGTTGTTGATGAAACGTGTTGCATTTTACGGGAGGGAGAACTGCGAGGAATTACAAGAGATAGGTAAGAAAATAGCAAACAAGTGCAAGGGCTTGCCGCTTGCAGCAAAGGTCTTGGGAAGCCTTTTGCGTTTTAAAGATAGTAAGGAAGAGTGGGAGAGCATCTTGGAGAACGAAATATGGAAGTTGGAGAGAGCAAAAGTCGAGCTCTTTTCCTCATTTGCTTTTGAGCTACAATGAGTTGTCTCCAGCAATGAAGCGATGCTTTTCATATTGTGCCATCTTCCCTAAGAATTTGGTTATTGATGCCGACAATTTGATAAAAATGTGGATGGCTCTAGGATACCTAGGCTCAACCGAAAGCGTGAATGACTTGGAAATTAGAGGCAAAGAGTACTTTAACAATTTATTCTTTCAAGACTTTGTGGAAGACAATGATGAAGTTCATTGCAAAATGCATGATATAGTGCATGATTTTGCTCAATTTCTCAAGAATACCAAAAGCCAAGACCTGGATGACAGAGTAAAGGCAAAGGAAAATTGGTCAGTCCAAGATTACTATCCATTACTAGCTTTCCAAGCCAAAGTATATCGTAGCTTATTTCGTCAAGACAAGCTTCGTTGTGAAACATTTGATTCCATAACTTGCATAAGGGTATTAAGTTTAAGTGAATACGGGTTGCCTGATAATGGTCCAAGAGGTATAGAAAACTTGATTCACTTGAGGTACTTAAACCTTAGTGGTAACAAGTTGGAAGCCGAATTTCTTGCAAACATATGCAAGTTGTATAAATTGCAAACTCTCTATTTGAGCAATTGCTAGTTAGTTTTCTTCCTTAGTTTCTTTTTATACATGATGATGATGATGATGAATCTAAAAGAAAAATTCTCTGCTATTGTAAATACACATGATAATATATGAATTTAGTATTCCACCGTAATGCTTGTAGGTATAACATTTTGTATTCGGCCGATCAAAAAATATCAGTCGATACTAGATATTATCCAAAATTATTATGTATCGGAAATATTATCTGATATCATCCGATATTATCATCGACACGATAATATTATCGCTTGTATTTAGGGGTGACAAATGAGTCGAGCCGGCTCAATTTCGAGCTCGAGCTGATAATGTTCACAAGCTTGCGAGCAGGCTCGCGAGCTTTTTTTTTAATTTTTTTATATATATATTTTTTGTATTTTTTATTTTTAAAATTTTTAAATATTTAATTCATATTCAATACTATACCAACTTTATATTCAAAATTAACCATATATATTATAATTATTAATCAATATCATATAATATAATTTTAGACAATAATAAAGCATGCTACTTTAATTTATATATAATTTCTATACAAAAACTAGCTTAATCAACATTAATTTAGTAATTTTTAATATTCTTTTGTAGTAAATAATTTTTTAATATGACCCATATAAATTTTGTGTTATATTCAATATTCATTTGTAATCTCTTATACTTTTTTATATTTACAAGTCCGAATAATTAACTTATAATTTTTTTATACCAAGATACATAGTATGCAATCTAATAATCTAGTTTATTACTTATAAACTTATGTCAAAATTTAGTAATTCTAAAGATAATAATAATAATAATGATGGTTGAACAATGTTAATTATTTTTTAGTTGTTATCTATACTATTATATAAAGAAAACCGCCTCCACACTCACAAACGGTGGTTAATTACACCGCTACACCATTTTTTGTGAGGTCAAAAATGTCCTTCAACCAATAATATAATCAACTTATTTAACTTCCAAAGTTTCACTAATTGATAAATTAATTCTTTTTCTTTTTTTATTTTTTTAATGTGATGTAATGGTTTATATATTGCTCTTATTTATAATAATAATAATATATTTTAAAGCGCAAAAGAGTATTTATTATATGCACGCAAGGACGGCGTGCCACCGCAACTAGTTTATATATATTGAGATCGATTACTATTTGGTACTTTAGTTTAAAAAATTCGTCTTTATATTTTTGTATAGTTGAATGATACAAAATTTAAATTATCATCAATTTAATTTTTTTTTATAATGGGATCAACCACTTTTAAAAATAACTTATGTTTAATAATTAACATGTATTTTATATTTTTTTTATGATTAATATAATAATATTTAAAAATAACAATTACAAATTATTGAAAAATTGAGCTTTGCTCGAGTGCGAGCTCGTCAGCTTACGCTTATTATTTATGCTTCGAGCTCGAACAAGGGAATTCAAGCTCGACTCGTTTACGCCCCTACTTGTATCCAATATTATCGCCGACAATATCAAATTTTATCACGATACAAAAGTAGAAATTTCTTCCCAAAACTCATGGCCTCTTTCTTCAAATTCCCCCAAACCACTCTGAAAGTCAACAATGCATTAGTTGTTTTGTGGTTTATATTGGTTATTTGGAGTGTTGGAAACATGGATTAGTTTTCTATTCAACCTCACATAGTTATATATATATATATATATCATTTATAGTTAGTTATAGAAAATATTAAGTTCATAATAATATTTATGTTTTTGTCATTGAAATATTAGTATATACAATTATATTTAAAACAAATTAATAATAAGTGTTTTAATTGACAAGGAAACTATTTAATTCTATTATTTGTAACTAACTTTCTAACTTTAATTGGTATTATTGAATTAAAAAAAGTATTCCCAAAATCTAAATTTTGTATTTCATATTCACTAATGATTATATTTAGGGTAAATTACATCTACCTCCCTGAGGTTTGACATAATTATAAATACCCCATCGTTATTTGAAAAATTATAAATACCCCCTTGAGGTTTGTAATTTTTAACCAAAGGCCTAAAATTGACCATTTTGCCCTTGAATTTTTTTATTAAAATTATAGAAAAATCGGCCAAGGCAAATTGCATTATTGCCGCTCTGTGTAAAAAACTTAAGAAACATCTCCCTGCACATTGTAGTCCAAAAGTTTTTTAAGAATTAAATAAAAATAATTAAGTGCTTAAGGGCATTTTGGTTAATTTATCCATAAAAATTGATGAAAATGGGCTATTTGTTAGACGGTTACAAACCTCGGAGGGGTATTTATAATTTTTCAAATAACGATGGGGTATTTGTAATTATGCCAGATCTCAGGGGAGATAGATGTAATTTACCCTATTACTTATATATTTATTTTTTTAGTTGAATATATTATTCATTCTTTAAGTAGTTTAGACCAATTAGGAATTTAGGACTACTAAATAGTTTTTATTTTAATAGAATTTGTTCTTTTATAATTAATCATTATTTATTATTAAAAGGAGCATTAAGTAAGGGTTTAAATTTGAATTAATATTTTATATATTATATATGTGTTATTTATTCTAAATTTTACAGTGCCATAGTAAATTAAAATTTTCTTAAAATATTTAGGATTTCTTTTAGCAATGTAATTTTGTTGAAATAATATTTTCATATTTATATTTTAGTTGGATATGTTATTCATTTTTGAAGTGGTTTAGAGCAATCAACACTACTAAATAATTTTTTCAAATAGAATTTTATTCTTTTATAATTAATTTTTATTTATTATTAAAAGAATACTTAAGTAAGGGTATATTATCCTTCCACAACGGGAACAAACGTTTGCGAATTCATACTCTTATATATAGTATAGATATAAATATAATGCATTTGGTTCGTATCACCCCATAATATCCCGATACATTATGACCAATGTAAAAGAATACCCGTCGATATTATCATCGATACCCCGACTTTGAACCATGGGGAAGAAAGTATCACAATGTGCTGGATGATATGTGGAGCACTCAGGCTTGGGACGACCTAAAGATGCTATTAATTCCCAGACGACCACAATGAAAACAGGATCATCTTGACGAGTAGGCTAGTTGATGTGGCTGTTTATGCCAACCCTGCTAGCCCTTTTCATCAGATACAATTCCTTAACGAGGATAAAAGTCGGAACCTTGTCTGACAGAAGGTGTTTGCCGACAATGACGACTTCTCATCGAGGATATTATCTTTGAGTCATAACCGTTTACCTCGTCATATGAAAACATGTTTCTTCTACGTGGGATGTTCCCAGAAGACTACGAATATAGGTTCCTTGCCGTGGAGTGGGAGTCTGGGAGAAGAGTTCCTCCTGCTGAAATTCTTGCAGATGGAATGGTTGGATCTCAACTAATCGACAGCAGAAAGCAGCCACTTCCCGATCCTCGAGCACTTGATCATTAGGCATTGGAAAATATCCCTTCCGAGATCAGAGAAACACCAACTCTTCAAGTCATTGAAGTTGATGACCATGAGTCGGCTGCAGAGCCTGGGAAACGATGCGCTTCAAGTTCGTATTAGTTCTCGTTGGGAATAGAACGTTCGAGTATTCGAGGCCGGATGCTCTTCCGGGGTTAAGTGTAGTTTTTGTCCTTCAGGTTTTGTATGAATGAAAATAATGTACTTGATTTAATTTCCTTGTCAAACAAAAATAGGTGTTCCCCTTAGTTTACTAGCATTTGATTAACGAATATAAACTGTCACAAAGAATGTTTTAAGATATTTTTGGCTATAAGCCTGAAACACAGACCGGTTGTCTGAAAATCCCACATCGAAAACATAGGAAAAAGAGTCTCAAGTTTTATATAACAAGATCGATCTGTAAGTGCACGACCTTACTTGAACAGGATCTGTTCTATAGGTTCGTACCTCTGTATCCTTGAGTTCTAAGGAGACAGGAAACAAAGTCTGGTGGATGAATCATGGCTGCTTGACCAGAGCGTGATTAACAGCTCCTCGGCTCAGGTTGCTGGGCCGTTGGTGCAGTAGAGGATCGTTCTCAGTTGGCTCTAGCCACCTGGGATGGTCTTGCAGCTGTCTGACAGACTTCCAACCAAATCTTTTTCCATTTTTCATAGATTCATTACCATAATCCTTTTGTAATAATATACTCCAAATGTTAATTCCATCGGCACAAATGGATAAACCTTCATGTGGATAAATATTTCAACAATTATTACAACGTAATACAGTACAAGAAACCACAAATTAAGGTACATGAATTTATTCATATGTTTTTGTGCTTATACATAATTGATTTCAGGGCTGAGGAGGAAGACAGGGGCCGCAGAGGCAGCAAGGTGGTGTAAGAGTCCGGCAACATTCGCACGGACCACATTTCTCTGCAGCCTTAATACCATATATTTCTGCTAAAACAGAAAATATCCAGAGAAAAAAAAAAATTAAGCAAATCTATAATATGTTTCTATATATACTCCTAGTTTGGATTATATACGAAAACGGAAATTAATGAGATGAATTAATTTACCTTGGAGGGTCAGTCGATCTGCGTCGCATGGGATTAATGCAGGAGAAAACACAAACATGATGATCCGAAAAGTTGCCATGACAGTGTTTGCTGCCATAATTGGTAGACCTGGACCACCTGGTTATTGTTAATTATCAGATTATGACATTTCTTGGGGATCTTAGTTAGTGTTTATTTACATAGGATTATGGTAAGTGGCTTTTGTGGCTATGATTTAAATGAACATAATTTTCATTTTTAATGTTGTTTTATGAGGAGGTCAGAAGTCAGACAAGTTTGAATTTTCTACATTTTTGACTTAGGTGTTAATTTCCAATATTTAAACAGGTGTAGTTGGATATGATCTTTGGTTTCATACTTGGAAATTCTTGTAGTATTATTTTAGATTTCACCCTCTTTAATTTAAAAAACCAAATAGTCTACTGCTTATTCCTCCACAGTTCTATCTTCAAGGGAAATTTTTTATTATTTATTTATTTATTTTTGGTACCACTTTAACGGAGTACGAAATGGTACTGGCCGTATTCAAGTAAGAAAATATTCAAATATTCATCGACACAAAACTGCCCGTTACACAAGAAGATTGCCAAAAAATATACTAAGATTATCCGTAGATTGGATTTTCTATTCAAATTTTATTGCATATTCTAATTCATTTAATATACATACGTTATATGCACTGACGCCATGACAGCCTCGAGCGAGACCTGCCATGGCAGTCGTTATGTTGCAAGCGAACCGGAAAACGAGACGACAGTAGTAACTGAAGTTAGTCAAGTTATATATAGTAGCTTTCATGATCCCCTTAGTCCATATTTCTCTTGATTCTTGAATAGGATACTTGATGTGATCTTGCTTCAGTTTGTACTTTTGAAATTTCGCGTTATTGCTTCTGTTTGTGGTTTATGAATTATACAAAGTTATCTGCATCGTATATATTTCACGAAGAATTTTATTCACGTGACGTTTAAAATGAAATATACATGTGTTGAAGCATCGGTGAACAAAGGATCCAGACTGCAAACTCAAACGACTGAACATCCAAGGACCAAAGCTTTATTGATCAATTGTCGAATACTGAAGTTATTACAAGAGATAACAAATCAAAGCATCCAGTTTGATTTTATTACATATATCTTGAGCTTATTAAACTGGAACTAGTTCTGCTGCATTTCATGGAGGAACAGGGCAGGTGCAAAGGCAGCAAAGGGGTGTGTCTGGCCGGCAACAAATGCAAGAACCGCATTTCTCTAACTTAGCACCAAATTCTGCAACAGGTTAGGAAAAAGAAAATTAAAACGCTGCAACGTTAGAACCACATATAGGCAAAAAGAAAAAAATGCCGTTTTTATGAGATTAATGAGTACCTTGGTAAGTCAATCGAGCTGCGTTGCAGGATTTTTTGTGTATATGAATGGTGCTAGATGTGTTACTACAATTTCACATCAGACAGGGGACGAGAAACTTGGGTTGCTACGGCCTATAAGCCCGAACGGTCCCTCTCTCTAGTGAGATGCGAATAGAATTGCAAAACTTCAACCAAAATCGAAAATACCACTGACTGTGATGTGGGCTTATTTCCAATATATGTGAAGATAAGAGAGTGATACATAAGCTATTGTAGTAAACTTCTTGACCAAATCAAGGAGGAATAAACCAGACCCTTTTCTTATTTTTCGTTTTCTTTCCAAATGAATTATGGTAGATGCTTTGCAAGTTCTATTAGTATTTTCTTGTAGAAAAGGGGATTGATAGTTGAAGGAATATTAGTTTGATTAGTTTGGGAATTGGAGAACAAGGCTAGTATAGAAGGTAAGGTGATCAACAAAAGAAGAATGAGAGCAAAGAGGATTTGGAGAGGAAGTTTAGTAGCTTTGTATTGTCAAAATTTTCTCTACACTTAATCCACATCCTTCAAGCCTATTTATACTAGTTCATAGAACATTCTTGAAATAGCATTTGTGGTCAAGATTTATAGCTTGCTCAATAAGCTTTGAGCATTCTAGAAAATCTAAGATTTTTTCCTAACTATTGTTTTCTAGAAGATTTCTTCAAAATATCTAAGGTAATATACTAAACACATTAATTTCTGATACTCCTCCTTAATGTGTTTATGTGAGACTCTGATCTTCAGGCATAGTTCTTCGAACTTGTTACGCGCCAGTGCTTTAGTAAACATATCTGCTAGTTGTTCTTTCGTGCTGCAATACTTGAGTTCAATCTCTCCTCTAGTAGTTGCTTCCCGAAGAGAGTGGTACTTGATGTCGATGTGTTTGGTTCTACTATGCTGCACCGGATTTTTTGTTATGGTTATCGCTGACTTGTTTATCGCAGTAGATTGTCGTGGGCTCCTTTTGCTTCTCCCCCATGTCTTCGAGAATCCTTCTAAGCCAAGTAGCTTGATTTGCTGTTGCAACAGCTGCAATGTATTCTGCTTCTGCTAAGGATTGTGCCACAGTAGCTTGTTTCTTGGAAGCCCATGAGAATATTCCTGAGCCAAGTGAGAAGGTATAACCTGATGTGCTTTTCATGTCGTCAGCTGATCCTGCCCAATCACTATCTGTGTATCCAACCAACTTCGCATCATTGGTGGACCTGTACCATATTCCAAAATCTTGCGTTCCTCGTAAGTATCTTAGAATTCTTTTTGTTGCTCCATAGTGTACTTGGCTAGGACTCTACATAAATCTTGATAGTAGACTTGTGGCGAACATAATATCCGGTCTTGTGGTAGATAGATATAGTAGGCTTCCAATCAGACTTCTGTAGATTGAGCCATCGGCCTTTTCTGCTCCGTCTTCTTTCTTGTACTTTTCACCGGTGACCAAAGGAGTAGTAACTGTCTTGCAGCTTTCCATTTTGAACTTCCTAAGTAGAGTCTCTGTGTACTTCTTTTGACATATAAATATTCCCTTTTTCTCTTGATTTATCTCAATTCCGAGAAAGAAATGCATTAGGTCAAGGTCACTCATCTCGAATGTCTTCATCATGTCTTCTTTGAAATCTCGAATCATCTTCTTATTGTTTCCTGTATATATGAGATCATCTACATATAAGGAAACAATTAGTGTATCATTACCTTGGCTCTTTATGTAGAGAGTAGGCTCGCTCAGGCTCCTCTGAAATCCTCGATCCATGAGGTAGTTATCTATTCTGCTGTACCAGGCTCTTGGCGCTTGTTTGAGCCATAAAGTGCTTTCTTCAACCTCAAGACTTTTCCTTCATGGCCTTTTGCAACGTATCCTTGAAGTTGTTCCACATAAATTTCTTCATTGATATAGCCATTTAGAAATGCAGACTTGATGTCCATTTGGTATATTTTCCACTTCTTATTTGCTGCTATAGCAACAAGAACTCTTATTGTATCTAAACGAGCTACTGGAGCAAAGGTTTCAGTGTAGTCAATACCTGAAAGTCGAGAATATCCTTTTGCTACCAGTCGAGCCTTGTGCTTCTGTATAGATCCATCTGCATTCAGCTTTATCTTATAGATCCACTTTACTCCTATTACTTCTTTGTTTTTCGGCATGTCTGTGAGCTCCCATGTCTTGTTCTTTTCGATCATTTTGATTTCTTCTTCCATTGCTTGGACCCATACTTCATGTTTTGCAGCAGCCTCAAAATTCTCTGGTTCCAGCATAGTGAAGTTGCATGTTTCATATATATCACTTAGAAGCTTTGTTCTTCTTGGTGGAGTTTCTTCCTCAGTCTCTTCTGGTTGAGATGGCCTTCTGGGTGATCCTGGTGCTTGATGATCCATCCTCTCTGTAGGAAAAATAAAGCATATATATGAAGCACATTAACACATATTGCACATAATCGATTTCGGGGATTACCTCAATGCTATGGTATGTCAAACACGCAGCGGAATTAACTTTATGACACCCGGATCTTCGTGGCTCGCCTACAAGCTTTTCCAAAATCTCTTGGATCTGCAAAGTACGCCCCACAAATTCACGTATCTCCTAGCACGTCCCTTCTCTTCCTTGTCACGATCGTCCTTCTCTCGCTCCACGTAGATTGCTACTAGAGCTACCGACCAGAGTTTACACGCCTTAAACCCCCGGAGACTTTTGGTGATACTCCGAGAGAGAACAGAGAGAGAATTTAGCGAGAGGCTTTGGGAGAGAGTACTTCGAATAATAATTGTATTTTTCATTCCATAGGAGCACCCTATTTATAGGTGTACAAGAGAGGAGTCCAACCCTAATACAAACTGTAGGGGACTACAGACTCTTCACACAAGAGGAGTCCTCCCTAACCAGGAGTTTCGGGAGACTTCAAACTCTTTGTGAAATATGGATGATTTTTAATATCTCCCACTCATACATATTTGACATAGCCTCTCCAATCCAATAATATCTCATCTCCCATCCCCTCTTTCATACGGGGAGTAAGGCGTGCGACCAAGCGAGAAAAGGTAAAACATGAGGAGAGTTATATTAAGTTATCACCAATACTAACATAACTCATCAACTCCGAAGAAACTCGCTGTGTACCCCAAACCTCGTGGACACACTTGATCAAGCATCTCTAGATCCCTCAACAAGTAGAGCATGCTTGACCCTCTCGGATATGCTTCTACGTTCATGACTAGTCAGACATATTCCGACTAAGTCGCCCGGGCTATGAACAATAGAACATAAGTGCGTCACTAACTTGGTTCTTCCTCGGCCTCTCACATCAATCAGTTTGGCCTTGACAGCTTTCCTAGACATGCTCCGACAGACCGTATCACTCGTGGCCATTGGAAAGCATGCTAAAGTAGCATCATCAAGCTTACGCCTCATGACATGGTCCTGAGTCCCAAAGGGTACAAGGGATTGTATGGGCTCACACAGTGACGAAGCAGGGACCTATTCAGTCACTCCCCATAGTGGGTCGTCTTAACGCACATGTAGTATGATTACATGCTGTGATGGAGCTCCCACTCAACTTGGGCATGTCACTGCTCTTAACATCACATGAACCTGAGTTCAGTCGCTACCCAAGCGCCTGACCTGCGTATCACCAGACAGTTACCCTCTTGATATCTTCTGGCGGTTCGCACGTTCAGCTGTAAACAGGCTTTTATGAAGTTTGGACATACTTCATAGTCGATCACGCATGATCTCATCCTAGCTCTTTAGCTAAGGCGGCCTTGGTTATATGTTTAACCTCCATCGCTCTTAAAGCGTGAAGGCGATCATTTGCATGACTTATTTATGCGAAGTGATCCTTTCTAAGCCTCATCCTGCTCGCTATCATAGCGCTAGGGAGATTGCCCGTGTGAGTGGGTCAATCTAAGCCTGGTGACATTCACACATATGTATAGATACAGTACTCTAACGAAACAAGAATCATATATTCTTATAATAAAAGTGTTCTTACAGGCTCAAAAAGCTTAAATCCTACGCAGTCCCATACTACTCACATGCCTTTGAAATGCGTCTTTACGCAAAGGTTTAGTAAAAGGATCTGCTATCATATCAGTAGTAGGAATATGCCTGAGAACCACTTGGTTTTGCGCAATGCTATCACGAATGAAGTGGTATCTGGTATCTATATGCTTAGTCCTCCCATGATACTTGGGGTCCTTCGCATATGCTACGGCGGCTGTGTTATCACAATAGATTACAACAGCATCATCAACGTGCGCCGAAATGCGCAGACTTTTGAGGAATCTCCTCAACCAGATAGCCTCTTGGACCGCTGATGTACAAGCCACATATTCTGCTTCCATGGTGGACAAAGAGATGCAGGCTTGTTTCTTGCTGCACCAAGTGATAGCAGCACCTCCTAACAAGAATGCATATCCCGATGTGGATTTGCGTTCATCTCTGTCCGCTGATCCATCAGCATCACAGTATCCAACCAGCTTTAAACTTCCCCCGTGGTAGGTCAAAGCCAGATCACTTGTTCCTTTTAGATATCTGAGTATCCTCTTGACCGCTAACCTAGTGGTCGGGTCCAGGATTACTTTGATACCTGCTCACCATTCCAACTGCAAAGCACAGGTCTGGTCGAGTACACATCATAGCGTACATCAAACTTCCTACAGCGCTAGCATATGGAACCTTAGCCATACGTTTCTTCTCTTCTTCTGTCTTAGGGCATAATTCTCTGCTAAGAACACAACTTTTGTCCATGGGTGTGTCAACAGGATTAACATTGTGCATACGAAACCGCTCTATGATCCTTTTGATATAAGTCTCTTGAGACAAGCTCAAAAGTTTCCTAGAGCGATCTCGGTGTATCTTAACACCAAGTATGTACTCAGCTTCTCCCATGTCCTTCATCTCAAATGTTGAGGACAGCCACTTCTGAGTGGCGACAATCATTTCCATGTCATTTCCTGCCAACAAAATGTCGTCCACGTACAGTGAAAGAATCAGAAATTTCTTTACACTTCTTTTGACATACACACAGTGGTCCTCCTCAACCATCGTGAAGTCTATCGAGGTGATAGCTCGATGAAATCGATAGTACCACTGCTTGGATGATTGTTTCAGGCCATAAATGGAACGTTTTAAGCGGCACACTTTGCCTTCACATCCCATTTCCTGAAAACCTTTAGGTTGATCCATGTAGATCTCCTCATTCCAGTTCTCCATTGAGAAATGCTGTCTTTACATCCATCTGGAACAATTCCAGATCTAGGTGGGCGACAATGGCTAGGAGTAGGCGAACAGAGGCAAATCTCACCACTGGGGAGAACGTCTCTTCATAATCTACACCCTCTCGTTGGGTATAACCCTTCGCCACCAATCGAGCTTTCAATTTGTCGATGCTTCCATCTGCCTTACGTTTGACCTTTAGAACCCACTTGTTCCCAATGGTCTTACGCCCAGCTGGAAGATCAACTAGCTCCCAAACATTGTTCTTAGCCATGGAGCACATCTCTTCTTCCATTGCAGCTATCCACTCTTTTGCATTCGGTGAAGTCACAGCTTCTTCGTAAGTAGCTGGTTCATCCACATCTACAGAAGCACATACAAAGGCTTCCCCCTCGATCTCATATCGACGACGGGGTATTCCTCCTCTTCTACTTCTTCGCATCTGTGGATTTTGAGAGTTCTGTTCCTCTAGCGAACAACTCCCACTTAGATTGGGGTCGCTTTCATTATCCCCGTCGATTGCTGGGTGAGAGTGTGGAGTCTCACCCTCGCTAGGGATAGATGCGCCGCCCTGAGGATCTCGCAACTCGTATAGTTCAAGATCCCCTTTGACTTCACTTATGCTCGGGAAATCCTCTTCAAGGAAATCTACATCGCGGACTCAATTTCTGTCATTCCTCTATCAGGGTGTTCACCGTACATCACATAGCCTTTAGAGTGCTCACAATATCTTATAAAGATAAGTTTGCTGGCTCTAGGACCCAATTTCCCATACTTATGAGAAGTACTGTGAACAAACCCTGCCGACCCCCATGGACGTAAGCCTTCTAAGTTGGGCTTTCTGCCATGCCATAATTCATAGGGAGTCGAAGGAACAGATTTGGAGGGCACACGGTTTAAGATGTAGGCAGCAGTCAAAATTGCATCTCCCCAAAATGATATTGGGAGATTTGCTTGCGCCATCATCGATCTGGCCATTTCCAGAAGTGTACGATTCCTTCTCTCTGCAACCCCATTTTTGTTGCGGAGTATGTGGAATCGTTAATTGCCGTATGATTCCTTTTTCCTCACAAATTTGCTTGAATTGATCAGAAAGATATTCTCGCCCTCTGTCAGTTCTTAGAACTTTCAGGTTCGTATCTCGTTGATTCTCAACCTCTGCTAAGAATCGCTTAAAATAAACAAGCGCTTCTGAACGGTGAGATAAGAGATATACTGACCTATAGCGCGAATAATCATCAATGAAAGTGAGAAAATAATATTGCACCGTGACGTGCTCTCACATTCATTGGCACGCATATGTCTGAGTGGACTAACTCTAAGGAGTGAGTAGCCCTCTTAGCCTTCCCAAAAGGCTTTCGGCAGGCCTTTTCCCGCCAAACATGGTTCACAAGGAGGAAGGTTGACTTTAGCGAGAGAACCTAATAGGCCTTCTCGAGCTAACCTAGTCATCCTTTCTTGTCCTATGTGTCCCAATCTCGCATGCCAATTAACAGAAATATTATCAACAGAAGAAGCAATGTAAGAAACACATTCATTGGCTAATTCTAGCATGAAAAACCATTATTCATAAATCCTAAGCCATAGAGGTCTTTACCAAAATAAATAGACAAACCCATTTGTTCAAACAGAAAAGAAAAACCATGTTCCATCAATGCTGTAACTGAAAGTAGATTACATCGAATGCTAGGTGCATATTGCACATCATTAAGGAGTAGCTCACGCCCAGTGCTGAGCTTGAGTTGGTATGAACCAATTCCAAGGACCTCCTCTTGTGCGCCATTGCCCATAGCAATGTAATGGCTGCATGCTGGTACTCGATGGTAATCTACAAATCCAGCTCGATCCCTTGTCACGTGTTTTGTTGCGCCTGTATCTACAATCCAACCAAGGAGAGAATTAGCCACAAAAACTTGTGAGCACACAAAAGAACTTGGAGAGCTGGGGTTAGGACTAACCTTCTTTGGCTCAGTGCAATCACGAGCAAAGTGGCCCATCTTTTGACAGTTATAGCACTTGGCCTTTGCCACGTTTTTCTTTCCACCCCGTTTACCTCGGCGACGCTTCATAGCCTTGTCACCTTGTGGGGCCAAGTTCTGGCTTTGGGTCTGGGCTGGCTCTGTCTTGCACACAGCCGGTTTATTCCAACGTTTACCTTTATGGGGCTTACGCTGACCGGCATGTGCGACTAGGGCAGCCTGCTGAGCATGTTCAGTTTCTCTACGGTCAGCCTCAAGTTTCAAATGATTGGCGACACTTTCGAACGTTTTTTATTTGCTCATTGTGCGTTAGCACCATCTTCACGTGTCCCCAAGTCTGCTCAGGTAGCGACCTAAGGACTGCCAGAACTTGCTGTTCATCACTGAGTTCAGTACCGGCATTCTGGAGTTCTCGAATCATATCCTTCATCACATCAAGATGTTGGATCATCGAGTGTTTTGGGTCAAGCACATACTGATTGAACTTAAGGGTCAGAGCCCTTAGTCTTGTAGCCGAAGTGCTACCATATGCGACCTTCAAAACTTCCCATAACTCTTTAGCCGTTGAATATTTCTCATATTCGCGGATCAGATTATCGTGCATGCAGCTTAGCATAGTAAAGCGCGCACTCAAATCTTGATCCCGCCACTTATTGTACGCGTCCAGTTCGCGACGATATTGGGCAGTTTGTCCATTTTCAGGCTCTACTGGCTCAGGCATGCTAGTTGTGAGATGCTCAAGAATCTTTTTGTGATGCAGAAAATACTGAATTTTTCTATGCCACATTGCATAGTTTTGGCCATCTAATTTGGCACTACCATGGAGGTCAGAAAAAGCTATATCGGTCTCCATTGCTGTATAACATGCGCATATATATTAGGTACTGTGCTACGATCTTATTCTAGATCCAAGTAAAAATTTATTACTTTCTTTAATTCAGTGGGATCGAAAAATTTCGCATTCATGCTAGTAATCATCTCCCACAATAATTAAAGATCATAATAAAAATTACCAATCCAAGAATGAAATTACATATGTCCATCCAAACATGTCTCCATAAAATATAAAGATGAATTGAATTCGGTGCTTCATGTTGAAATAATCTTATGGCCTATGGTAATAATCAGCGAAACATATCCCCAAAATAAAATACATGGCATCAAAATGGGCCCCAGAATACATGTCCCGTAAAATACAATACATATATTTGGCCTACTACATCAATCTAGAAAAATAAGGGGATACCGCATTAATCACCATCTCCATAAATTATTTCAATCATAAAATTAAAAGGAACGCACATTATTCATGAGCACCCGAATTTCAATTCACATGCCATATAACAAACACTCATAGGCATAGTATGCAATTACCAAGAAATGCATAAAAATATCTTCTAAGGCATATACAATCACCCAACAAAAAAATATAATGATGATTCTTGCACTTAGAAAAAATAATATGACATGAAGGTAATATTTCACAAAGGTCAAATTTCCTTTAAAAAATATTTCTATTTTTTTTTTTTTTTTTGAAACAAAACGAAAAATAGAAAAATACAAAAAATTAGAAAGAGAGTCTGCCGGCTCGGCTCGGCTCGGCTCAGCGCGAGCCGGCTCGAGCCGGCTCAGCCCTGCTGGCGCAAGCCAGCGCGCGGCTGGCGCCAGCAGGCACGCGCGAGCTGGCGCGCTGTCACCGCGCTGGCCGCGGGCCCGCTCGCCAGCTGGCGCGCGGTCAGCGCGCTCAGTCAGCCCTAATTTTTTTTTTATTTTTTGTTTTAACTCCGGCACCGGACGTTTTTCCGGCGCCGTTTTCCGGCGACTAGTCTTTTTCCGGCGAAAAATAGAAAATTCATATCTTACTCATTTTAAAGCCGTTTTCGATGAATCATATACCGTTTCGAACCTCTTTTCATGCCCAATAACATAGCACAAAGATATTCAGAAAAAACAACAGATTCAGATCAGTTTTTTTTTTTTTTTTTTTTTTTTTTTTTTTTTTTTTATCCAAAGAAAACGATTTTTCAAAAAGTAGGGTTGTGATTTCCTCATAAACCATACATCTATTTTTCACCAAAATTTAACCATGTGATCTTCACATCAAAAACTACATATGATAGAAAAAGGACTACAAAAGAACCCACAGATCTCATGTAAAAAAAATGGGTTCGAATTTGTCATGAAGTAAGTGGGTTTGTACATGCTAATACATATCATGCTAATTACATATACAATCTTATACTTCATAAGATAGTTCCATAGCATAATATTAAATACGCACATGCTTTGCAATATAAAGCGAGTACAAGCCCTAATGGCTCTGATACCACTGTAGGAAAAATAAAGCATATATATGAAGCACATTATCACATATTGCACATAATCGATTTCGGGGATTACCTCAATGCTATGGTATGTCAACACGCAGCGGAATTAACTTTATGACACCCGGATCTTCGTGGCTCGCCTACAAGCTTTTCCAAAATCTCTTGGATCTGCAAAGTACGCCCCACAAATTCACGTATCTCCTAGCACGTCCCTTCTCTTCCTTGTCACGATCGTCCTTCTCTCGCTCCACGTAGATTGCTACTAGAGCTACCGACCAGAGTTTACACGCCTTAAAACCCCCGGAGACTTTTGGTGATACTCCGAGAGAACAGAGAGAGAATTTAGCGAGAGGCTTTGGGAGAGAGTACTTCGAATAATAATTGTATTTTTCATTCCATAGGAGCACCCTATTTATAGGTGTACAAGAGAGGAGTCCAACCCTAATACAAACTGTAGGGGACTACAGACTCTTCACACAAGAGGAGTCCTCCCTAACCAGGAGTTTCGGGAGACTTCAAACTCTTTGTGAAATATGGATGATTTTTAATACTCTCCATCTCTGTTTGGTCTGTGTCTTCTTTTTGTTGTTGTTATGGATGTGTCTCCTTGGGAATCATTACAGTTTGTCTTTCTATTTTTTTTTTCATCCCAGTTCCACATAGCATCTTCATCGAACTCAACATCTCTGCTGATGATTAGTTTTTTGGTTTTTAGGTTGTAGATTCTGTAGCCTTTTGATTGTGTGTTGTAGCCGAGGAAGATGCCTTTTTCTGTTTTTTCCTCCAGCTTGTGTCTTTTTTTTGTCGGAATATGCACGTAGCAGACACTGCCAAATACTCTAAGATGTTTGGCTGAAGGTTTCTTTCCGCTCCACGTTTCTATCGGTGTCATGTTCTGAAAAGCATTAGTGGGACACCTGTTTAGTAGATAGACTGCAGTGTAGACTGCTTTTGCCCAAAAAGCTTTTGGCAAGTGCTTCTCTTCCAGCATCGATCTTGCCATTTCCATGACGTTCTGTTCTTTCTTTCTGAGACTCCATTTTGTTTGAGGATTATAACTGACAATAGTTTGATGTTCGATCCCCTCTTCTTCGCAAAACTTGTCAAACTCTGAGTTGTTGTATTCTTTTCCTCGATCACTTCTGATGACTTTTATGCTTCGGACACTTTGGTTCTCCACAAGATTTTTGAACTTCTTGAAAATTTTAAAGACTTCAGACTTTCCCGCATGAAGTATACCCAGGTCATTCTGGAGTAGTCATCGATAAATAGGATGAAATATCTATTTTTGCTCATGTGATGGAGTCCTCATCGCTCCACAGACGTCCGTATGAATGAGTTCCAAGACTGCTTTAGCTCTCCAGGAGGTTCCTGAAGGGAATGGCTTCTTGTGTTGTTTCCTTTTTAGACATGCCTCACAAGCTCCCTTGACAGCTTGGATTATTGGTAAGTCTGTCATCATTTTCTTCTGATGTAGTGTTTTTAAGCCTTGAAAATTGAAGTGGCCTAGCCTCCGGTGCCATAGCCATGACTGGTCCTCCTGTGCTTTCATAGTTGTGCCGCCCAGATATTGGAGTTGCACTGGGAAGCATTTAGGCTCCTTCATCCTTACTTTAGCAATTATAAGAGTTTTATCTTTGTTGTCATAAATAGTGAACGAATCTCCTCCAAAGTGTAGAGTATATCCTTTCTCCATCATCTGGCCAACACTGAACAAATTTGTTCTGAGGTCAGGGATGTACATAACATCATTAATGATGCGTGTACCTTTTCTTATGTTGATAGTGACTAATCCTTTTCCCTCGACCTTTACAATGTGGTTGTCCCCGAGTTTAACATTTGTCTTGTATGACTCGTCTAATTTTTGAAAGGCTCCTTTGTTGTATGTCATATGGTTGCTAGCAGCGCTATCAATATACCAGGTAGCATCTCCTGCTTCGACTACTGAGTTGCATGTGAAGAATAATTGATCACTGCTAGGATTTTCTTCAATGCAATTAGCTTGATGATTCCCTTTGAGCCTTACAATCTTTTTCGACGTGTCTAAACCTTTTGCAATCTCGACATTGTGGCTTTCCACGGAAGTAACAATCCTTCTCAAGGTGATTTGTTCTTTTACAAATACAACATGCCATGTATTTTCCTTTATTCTGCTTCTTGTCTCCCATTGTGCTTTTAAAATTTTCTTCTTTTCTATTGAAATTCAGAGACCTCATATTTAATTTAGACTAAAAAGCATTTTCAAGAGAATTTTCTTCTCGCCTACTTCGCCTTTTCTCGTATGCCTCAAGTGACCGAACTAACTCGGTGACAGTTAGTGTGGTGATATCTTTTGTTTCTTCAATAGTTGTTACTATTGGGTCATACTTTTCAGTGACATTTATGAGCAATTTTTTCTACGACCCTTTTTTCTGGTATATCCTCCCCATAGGCTTTTAATTGATTCACCAATTCACGTACTTTTGTATAATATTCATCAATAGTCTCAGAATCCTTCATTTTCATATTTTCAAAGTCTCTTCTAAGAGTTTGAAGTTTAATGATACGCACCTTGGCACTGCCTTGATATTCCTTTTGCAAAATGCTCCATGCTTCTTTTGCCGATGTAGCAACACTAATTCTTGGAAAAATATGGTCTGCCACAGCTGTTTGGATGTAATATAGAGCCTCCGAATCCTTTGCCTTCTTATTCTCCAATTTACCTTTCTCTGTCGATGACGAAGTGGAACTGTCTTCCGGCAGAGTAACCCCTTCTTCTACTATCTCCCATAGTTTTTAAGATTGAAAATAAGTTTTCATTCTAATGGCCCAATAGTCATAGTTTTGGCCGGAGAAAATGGGGACAAAATTTTGTTTGGCTAACGAGGACATGGTGGTTGGACAATAGAACTAGTGTGATGAGAAAGTATTTAAGATAAGAGTACACGCCCAGTATATGATCGGACGTGGCTTTGATACCACTGTTAATTAGTATTTTATTGTAGAAAAGGGGATTGATAGTTGAAGGAATATTAGTTTGATTAGTTTGGGATTTGGAGAACAAGGCTAGTATAGAAGGTAAGGTGATCAACAAAAGAAGAATGAGAGCTAAGAGGATTTGGAGAGGAAGTTTAGTAGCTTTGTATTGTCAAATTTTTCTCTATAAGCTGTATGGTTGTAATTATATAATGTGATTGTCAATTGCAAGATCTACTGATCTGATTTTTAAATGACCGATACTGTTCTTAGCTATTTGGTTTCAGATGTCATCAATCATCACAAATATTAAGAAACCGAATAAAAAAGAGAACTGCTATAGCGTCTGGTTCTGCATTGAAGCTGGTAATGTTGACATTGTAAGTCGAACGTTCTACCCCGAAGGAGAACTAATACAAACTTGAAGTACATCGTTTCCCAGGTCTCGCTGTTCTTGTAGTATTGATTCAGCTGAATCTGTGGCCGACTTGCTATCACACACCTCAATGACTTGAGTTGGTATTATGGTTCAAAGTCGTGCTATCGACGATAATATTGGCGGATATTGTTTCACGTCGGTCGTGGCGTATCGGGATATTATGGGACAATACGAAGCAAATGTGTTATACAATGCTTAAAAAATTCCGTAAAAAATAATAAAATTATAAAAAAAATTAAGTATCACACATTAGCATATAATATTACAAATCAAAAGTTTTATCATATCAAACATTGATAAAATTAAATAAAAATGCTTAAAGATAAACTGGCATCATACCACTAAAGTCTGATGACACATTTTGTTTAAGGGGAGTTATCGATACTTCACAGTTACAAGGTTTAATTTGATCCAAAAAATTGCTATACTTTTTATTATTTGATCAACTGTTTTGTTCTTGAATTCTACTTTTTTTCTTTTAAGAAAAATCACTACTTCAACCCTAAGCTAAACGTATATATGCATGATTGACACTAAAGCTTTTTGTCAGCATCTCCCTTTATATGATAAAATATCATCATACAGTTTTCTTTATCTATTATTGCTTCAGTGAGAAAACAATTCAAGACTTGGAAATACAAGCTCCAAGAAGTTTCTCATAACCTCTGCTTGCAATCTTTAAACTAATAGAATAAAAAACTTGCAAATCAGCATGATTCTCATCGATAGCTATGTTTCCATCTTCCCTTTGTAACCATCGTTAATAATAAAAGTGCCTCTAAAATCATTTTAACTGTCATTAAAAATGAAAGTGCATCAGACTCATAATATCAACGATATTATCGGCGATACCAAAGCATCTCGGATAATACAGGGTATTGGGGGTTATTATCAGATCGACACCGGCCGATCCGGATACGTATCGGCCGATATTATCGGATATCGGCCGATACTTTGATCCATGGTTGGTATATCTCCAATCTCAAAAGGGATATTCTCCAATGCCCAACAATGCCTTATAATCAGGCGCTCGATCAAGGCTCGGGGAGTGGCTGCTTTCTACTGTCCAGTGCTTGAGATCTAACCATTCCATCTGCAAATGTACGCACACACATACACACACTCTCCATGTTTTTGACTTATTAATCAATTATACAATAATTATGGATTATTTGAGTTGACAACTTTTTTTAATTCGTACATCAATTTATACGATATATTTTATACTACTATTATAATGCGAAGAAAAGATGTATGCTTTAGTAGTTGTGGACTTTTAAGACAGTTTCCAGTCCATCAATTAGATACCTGCAAAAAAAAAAAAAAAAAGTTTTCAGTTTCGTGCAATCGCTCTATTTTTTCTCTAAGACAGTTCGAGGAAATCCAAAAGCATGGCAGACACTATTGTTTCCGTGGCGCTAGAAAGATTGGCTGATGTTGTTCAAGAAAAGATTCGAGAAGAGGTGAATTTAGTGAGAGGAGTGGAAAAACAAGTTGGTTATCTCTCCTCTAAGTTGAACACAATCAGGAACGTGCTGGAAGATGCAGAAAGGAGAAGATACAAAGAGAAGACAATCCAGAATTGGCTGAACAAGCTGGAAGACGTGTCTTACGATATACACGACGTGCTGAACGAATGGAACTTTGCTGCTCTCAAGCTGAGGATTGAAGGATCTGATCATGAGGATGTTCATTTCCCTAGGATGAAGCTATGTCCTTTTATCCCATCTTCTTGTTTGTGTTTCAATAAAATTGCAACACGTCGAGATATTGCCAAGAAGGTAAAGGGATTGAAAGAAAGGCTGAGTGTGATTTTGAATGAGAAAGATGAATTCAATTTCATAGTTAATCAACTTGTTGATGCTCAAGAATCTACTAGAGTTCGATCTACTTCTTTAGTTGATGTGTCGGACATATATGGTTGCCATGGCCGGCGACCTGATCAAGATATTCTTGTAAGCAGACTTAGGCTTGAAGTTGCTGGCCAACAACTTCAAAAAGGCCCCCAAGTTATTTCTGTAGTTGGGGTTGGGGGAATAGGGAAGACGACTCTCACTACAAGAAAAATCCCTAATCGCAACGATGTGGATTCCTTGCTAAACAGTGAAATCCGTTGCTAATTTACATTAGCAACGAATTTAACAAGAAAAATATTTACTTGCTAATTAGCTCATCGCTAATTTTAGCATCAAATATTTTTGTTGCTGATTTAGCTATAAAATTTACTAAGGAAAATATTCCTTGCTGATTAGCAAGGAATAATTTTGTTCCTGCTCATAGCAAGGAATAAATTTGTTGCTGATTTGGTTACTTCAATATTGAAAATATTACAAATATCCAATTATTTAGCAACATAGATATTCATTGCTAATATTAATTATAAAATTGAATTTCAATTAATCATCAACATATTTTATTTGTTGCTATTTGCGTTATTAAAAAAATATTTTAATTTTTAAAATTTTTCAAATTAAATTATTTTAAATTTTAATTGATTGATCAATTAAAAAATAATAGTAATAAGAACAATAAGAACAAAATGAACACATTATATTAATATAATTAATATAAAACTGAATAAGAATACCATAAAGAATACTAATCAAATGAATTTGTAGAATAACTAACAAAGAGCAACAACTAGCAACCTTACTCAGTCTTCTTGTTGGATATTGAATGGGAAATCTAACTATTTGAGAATAAGCCAAGCATGTCAATGTAGAAACAAAACAAGATGGCCACTATAGTGCATCTGAACATAGTATCCCAAAGTTAGAAAATCAAAAAATTTCCTTGTTAGGAAATATTTTATAGTTATAACGGACATACAACTTGATCCACTACGAATTCCTAACAGAAAAAACTCTCTGAAAAGATGCATTGCGGCTTTCCCATGAAACTGTTCAGTTACAAGCACCTAACCTGTTAACAAGAATACCAAATAAAACTTTTTAACAAGATCCAATATATCTCTCAGAAGGTAATACTAATCAAGTGATCACAACAATGACAAGCCCAATATTCTGTAATGTGTAATAACCTTTAAGCAACAAAGAGCACAACTATGTTTTCATAGCTTGCAGGACGAACTAATGAAAATGCCAAGACGAACGTAGCTCAAGGGCCTTTTTTTATTGTAATCTTCTTGACCTATTTATATATATCAGAATTCAGAAAACAAAATGCTTACTTCTACACTTAAAAAAAAAATTATTTCTTTTTTCTTTTCTTTTTACAGTTAATAATACAACAGTATTAGTCTTCATATATATTATATAGCCAAATAATGAAAATGCATTTTGATGTGGAGTAGAAGCATACCAGTTTTGTCCCAAATGCTAAGTTGACTGTAGTTCCTTCAACCACCACATTTGCACTAAAGTTGTCAACAACTGTTGGCATATAGTCCTAATTTCCCAACCAATGAAAAGAATTTCTAAGAGAGGTCTACAAGTTTTAAAAGTCAAGGATATAATTCCAAAACAAATATTCAAGTTAGTGATCTATAGGAGCAAATAATCTCAATGCAGAAAGTTGAAGAAAATATATCAAAATGCATAATTTCATAAGCACATGAACGAAGACATCCCTTTTATGATATTGATACGTGCACTAGCATAACTGACTCTCTTATCTTCCTACATTTTTCAGGTTTTTGCTTTCATTTTGCAGATTTCCTATTATATTTTTTTGAATCCGTAAGAATATAGCAAAAGTTTAATTCTATAGTATAAGCCAAAAAAGAGCATTTAGGCAACCTTAATGCAAAAAGGTGATGGGTATAAAACTTGCACGAATTTAAGCAAATTCTGACCCAAAGTGACTCATATCTCAATCACTCAATGGGAAACATGACTACATTATTAGGACAACAGCTAGTCATAATAGGGTATCATTTTCAGGAGTTATTATTATACACCTGGAAACTTTGATACGAAGCCACCTCTGTTCTCAATAATCTCCCTTTCTTTCTTTTCAGGCTCATGATCAACTGACAACTGCTCTGCCACACCATTCTTGCAGATGACAACATGAGAATCTCCAACATTGGCAACCACAAGCTTCTAGCAATTGATAAATATTGTTGTAACAACCGTTGAACCAGCTTGATCCTAGGCTTTCTCCAATATCGTGATGTTCGTTATCTGGTATGCTCTCCTGATTGCTTTCTTAGTCGCTGTCCAAAAGTTGGGCTAATCCCGTGAATAGAAACAGGAGTCAGAGACAGTATTCAGTAAATTCATACATCATTGAATGAAACAGTTCTTTGTGTGTTACCTCGTTCAGAATGTTGTTAAAAAGATGGAACTTCAAGTAATCAGGTATCTCACGGCTTAAGTGACTGTTGAATATTGCAAACAGACCATGTTCGTTGTCGTCGACTTCCTCAAATTCAGCAAAAACGTAGTCCTCCATTGTGTGGCTTGCTTTTCCCTCCAACAAATGATATCCGTGTGTAATGTGTTTTGACATCTTACTCCTCCAAACATGATCTAATTTTGAATAAAAATATTTCCAAAGATATTGTATTTACTTGAAGATATTTGATCTATACAAAAACAGAGACATACAAAGAGCAGGACATGTGAAAAATACAAGAAACAAACAACTAAAACTAGCAATAACGAAAATTAACAATGTTTGTTCTACGGTTCTACCTGATTGGAGGCGGTCTGGAGGTTCTAGTCCATTTCACAAAAGAAGGAAAATGCGCAACCACGACCTGGTAGTGTGTCATGACTATAAAAGGAGAAGACAACAACCGTACAATCTGCTCACATCTCGGGCCGCACGATCCAGGGCTCAATTGGCTCTCCCAAACGACCGTGCATCAAGCGAAATTGGGGGACTTCACTCAGCGACGTCGTTTCCAATGTTCCAGATTAACTCACATCAAGGATTTAAGAGAAGGCTGAATGGCGTCTTCAGGTCCATCATCTTCTCCATTGTGCAAGGCTCGGCGTGGCTGAGTACACACAGATCACTTCCTTTCCATTCTGTTATTTAATTGTTATTTTCTTCCATAATTGTGAAATTCTGCTAGCTTAGATTTTGGTGATTAGAATTGGTATAAATTGTAAGATTTCCAGCTGAATTCAATAAGAAAGCATTTGGGTATTCTTCTTCTTAGTCACCGTCTCTATCTTCTCTTCTCAACTTGTTCTTTCTTCCTGCTTAGATCGTTACAGTTGGTATCCAGAGCTAGGCTTTCTCTCGGCCTGTGCTTGTATTGGGTTTTTGACATTCTATACAAAACACGAAATTATCATCGCAATGGCTGACGGCACTAGACTGAAGGAGGTTGTGGAGGCACAGAGAAAGCATGAACTTCTGCTGATGGAGGAGAAGGCACAAAGGCAGGCGATGGAGCAACAATTACAAAATCAGTTGGATGGTATGCAACAGTCACATGTTGAATTGGTAGAAGGGCAGAGGATGATACAGCTACAACTCCACGACATTATCCAGCATGTACAAGCTTATAACAAAAATAAGTCCATCCTAGGGGACGGGTTGACAGCACACAGTGAGCGTAGCCCTTCACCTCATCATCACTCACAGTCCTTGCAAAATGATTCAGGTACATGAGGGTCACAAGGGCAAACTCGCCTTATCCCTAAGATAGAGTTTCCAAGGTTCGATGGGGAGGAACCAAGGTCATGGGTAAGAAAACATATCCGTTATTTCCATATCGTGCATACTATCCCTGAAGAGCAGAAGGTTCCACTGGCCTTAGTTCATCTGGATGGGAAGGCAAAATTATGGTACGAAGGCCTTACAAAAAGCAGAGGGACGCTCACCTGGCCCCAATTTATGCAAGCTATTTACGAGAGGTTTGATGGTAATGATCCCGACATGATTTTAGTTGAGTTCACAAGGTTGCAGCAAGGTTCAGTGGAAAGATATATGGAAAAATTTGAAGAATTAAAGTCACATGTTATGATATATAATAGTGAATTTTCTGAATCTTTTTATGTAACCTGTTTTGTGAATGGTCTAAGACAGGATATTAGGGGTCCCGTCCTTGCTGCTAGGCTAACTAAACTCTACCAAGCCATGATGATTGCCAAGCACCAACAGGATACAGTGGATGGGATACTCAAAAGGGCCAACAACCATCCTAAACACTGGCAGAATACCAGATCATTCACCAGCTCCAAACCTAACCTAGCCTATACACCATCTAAACCCAGCTACACAACTCATAACTCAGCCACCCTACCCATCAATTATCCCACTAAAACCCCTGAATTTAGCCAGTCCAATAGGAAGATCCTAACGCACGCAGAAATGCAAGAAAGGAGGAGCAAAAACCTATGTTATAATTGTGGCGAACACTATGAGCCTGGCCATAAATGTAAACACAAGGCTCTGTATTGTATCATCACCGAAGAGAAGGATGTTCTGGAGACTGCTGCACAGGAGATGATTAGGTTAATCCTGAATCAGAATTGGAGGATATGGCAGTATCGCTGAACGCAATGAGTGGGAACACGGATCTTAACACACTAAGGGTTGAAGGTACTACTTACAAAAAGGGCATTCATGTACTTATAGACAGCGACAACACCCATTGCTTCATTGACGAAGATGTTGCTGCCTGCCTGGGGTGTAAGCTGGAAGGCACCACTCGAATGTATATTAATGTGGCTGATGGAAGTAAGTTGGTGAGCAGGTTATGCTGTCCAGGGTTCTCGTGGGAAATGCAGGGTCACGCCTTCTCTTACCCTGTTCGCACATTGAGATTAGGGGGCTGCCACATGGTGCTTGGAGGAGATTGGCTTCGGAAGCATAGTCCTGTTGAATTTGACTATGACGCGATGCGGATTACAGTCACTAGAAAGAACAATTATAGGCCTGAAGAAAAGGTGGTATTGCAAGCCCTCACATCCTTACATCCACCTCAGCTCCATATGATATCTGCAAGATCTATGGGTAAACTCTTGAACGAGGGTATTTATGGGTTTGTTGGGCAGCTCTGCTCATTGTCTTTTCCATCTGATACACAGGTTTCTCTTACTGAATCTACAACTGAAAATTCCTCTGAGCTACTGGAGTTGTTAGACTCCTTCAGTGATGTTTTTCAGGAACCAACTGAGTTACCTCCCCGACGAGACATAGAACACCAGATTTTGCTGAAATCTGATGTCGTACCTAAGAAGATGGCGCCTTACAGATATAGTTATGTACAGAAGGGGGACATTGAGTCGATTGTTAATGGACTATTGGAAGTTGGTAATGTGAGGCACAGTCAGAGTCCGTTTAGTGCGCCAGTCCTTCTTGTCAAGAAGAAAGATGGTACTTGGAGGATGTGCGTCGATTATCGTCACCTAAACACCATGACCATAAAACACAACTTTCCAATTCCCATTATCAATGAATTACTTGATGAGCTGCAGGGTGCGAGCTTCTTTTCCAAAATTTACCTTCGCTCTAGGTACTTCCAAATTTGTATGAAGGATGAGGACGTGCATAAGACGAGTTTTGTGACTCATCAAGGGCACTACGAGTTCTTAGTCATGCCGTTCGGTTTGTGCAACGCTCCCTCTACATTTCAGTCCCTTATGAACAGAGTTTTTTTCGTTATTTTTACGAAATTTATCCTTGTCTTCTTTGACGATATCTTGATATATAGTAAGACATGGCAGGAGCACCTCCAACATTTGCAGACTACATTGAGCACTCTCAGACAACACCAGCTTTATGTTAAGCGCAGCAAGTGCGATTTCGGGAAACAAAAGATTGAATACTTGGGTCATGTCATTAGCCCAGACGGAGTGGCCACAGATCCGGCTAAGGTCGAGTGCATGAGGACTTGGCCTACCCCTAAAGATATAAGAGGTTTACGGGGGTTCCTAGGGTTGATGGGGTACTATCGCAAGTTCATTAAGGGCTATGGTCTTCTCAGTCAACCTCTGACGAATCTTCTAAAAAAGGATCGTTTCCGGTGGAACCCCAAAGCTGCTGATGCTTTTGAGAAATGCAAGCAGGTAATGTCCTCCGCCCCTGTTTTGGCATTACCAGAATTTTCTAAACCCTTTATATTAGAGGCTGATGCAAGTGATAAGGGAATTGGCGCGGTGATTATGCAAGACAAGGGTCGCATCGCGTATTTGAGTAAAGCTATGTGCCCTAAGAACCAAGGTTTATCCATCTATGAGAAGGAGTTTTTTGGCCATTTTGATGGCTGTCACAAAATGGAAGCATTATTTGGTTGGTAACCATTTCATCATCCGCACGGATCAAAAAAGTCTGAAGCATATCCTCGAGCAAAAGATTGTTACTCTCCTGCAACAGCGTTGGATCAGTAAATTGCTGGGTCTCGACTATGAAGTTCATTACAAAAAGGGGTGCGAGAATAAAGTTGCCGATGCCCTTTCCAGGCGTGAACATGGCACCTGTACCACTGTCACCTTGATCATACCAAACTGGGTAAATGATGTTCAGAAGAGCTACGAACAGGATCCGAAGTCTCAGCCTATTATCCAGGCTAAAACCATTCAGTCAACCGCACACCCTGAGTTCGAATTGGTGACTGGTATTCTGCGTAAGGATGGGAAAATATGCGTCGGTTCTCAGGGTACCTTGAGGCAGAAGATCATTCAAGTGTTGAACGACTCTGCCATAGGAGGACACTCAGGAATTACTGGTACCTACAAACGAGTTCGAAGCATGTTTTATTGGCTGAAACTGAGGTAGGATGTGATGGAATGGATTCAGTCTTGTGATGTATGTCAGCGTACAAAACGGGAACACGTTCCGTACCCTGGGTTGCTACAGCCCTTGCCTGTCCCTGACCAGGCTTGGACTCATATTTCGATGGATTTCATTGAGGGACTTCCAAGGTCTAAAGGGAGAGACTCCATCATGGTCATCGTTGATCGTTTCACAAAGTATGCTCATTTCATTGCTCTCACACATCCATTCTCAGCCCACACTGTTGCTGAAGCTTTTCTGGATCATGTTTACAAATTACACGGTCTGCCCATTAACATTGTTACAGATAGAGATAAGGTTTTTACAAGTAAAATCTGGCAGGAGCTTCTTAAGAGCCTGGGGGTTGAACTGAGCTTGTCTACAGCTTACTATCCACAATCCGACGGGCAAACTAAGAGAGTAAACCAGTGCCTCGAGAATTACTTTCGCAGTATGTGTCATCTCTGTCCTCGCCAGTGGAAGAAATGGTTATCGTTGGCGGAGCATTGGTATAACACTAATTTCCACAGCAGTGTGTGGGTGACGCCTTTTCAAGCATTATATGGTTATCCTTCAGCACCTCTGTCCATCGACCCTTACATCCCTGCTACTCTCACAAATGTTCGGGAGTATTTAGCTGAACGTAGGCGGATGGTTGACATTCTTAAGTCCAATTTACATGAGGCCCAGAATCGGATGAAAGTTTATGCTGATAAGCGGCGGATGGAAATGGTGTTCAGTGTGGGGGATTATGTCTATCTGAAGTTGCAGCCTTATCGACAACGCTCTACGCAAGGAAGAAGGAACTTGAAGTTGGCTCCCAAATACTTTGGTCCCTTCTTAATTGAGGCTAAGATAGGAACGGTGGCCTACATATTGAAGTTACCCCCAAATGCTAATATCCATCATGTATTTCACGTCTCACTTCTCAAAAAACACATTGGTCACAGGCACACACCCTCACCTACCTTACCCCTTTACAATGACTTTGGATTCTGCTGGTTCTTTCCTTCGGCTATCCTTGCTAGACGGATGATCCCCCGCGGGGATGACGTGGTGGTCCAAATTCTTGTCCAGTTGGAGGGCTTCTCTGAAGCGGATGCCACTTGGGAGGACTACTATTCCATTGCGGCGCAGTTTCCAGACTTCCTTCCTGAACCTCGAGGACAAGGGTCTGCTGAACCAGGGGGCAATATCATGACTGTAAAAGGAGAAGACAACAACCGTACGATCTGCTCACATCTCGGCCGCACGATCCAGGGCTCAATTGGCTCTCCCAAACGACCGCGCATCAAGCAAAATTGGGGGACTTCACTCAGCGACTTCGTTTTCATTGTTCCAGATTAACTCACATCAAGGGCTTAAGAGAAGGCTGAATGGCGTCTTCAGGTCCATCATCTTCTCCATTGTACAAGGCTCGGCGTGACTGAGTACACACAGATCACTTCCTTTCCATTCTGTTATTTAATTGTTATTTGCTTTCATAATTGTGAAATTCTGCTAGATTAGATTTGGGTGATTAGAATTGCTATAAATTGTAAGGTTTCCAGCTGAATTCAATAAGAAAGCATTTGGGAATTCTTCTTCTAAGTCACCGTCTCTATCTTCTCTTCTCAACTTGTTCTTTCTTCCTGCTTAGATCGTTACAGTTGGTATCCAGAGCCAGGCTTTCTCTCGGCCTGTGCTTGTATTGGGTTTTTGACATTTTTAGAAAACATTTTTTGTAAGGGTAAAATGAATTTTTTAAATTTTAAAAATAAATGTCAAGAGGATTTTTGAAGGTTTTAATACTTTAAGGGGTAATTGATATAGGATGAATATTTCAAGCGTGATAATTGTATTTAACCCTTTAATTTATTATAAAGTATATCAACTTATGAGATTTTTTAAATAAATTTATTCAAATGCCCTCTTTTTATTTCCACAAAGCTCTACGAAAGCAAATTCATCTTTCTAAATACAGTGTTAATTAAAGCAGTGATTTGAAAGTGGACGGCGTTTCTTCATATCGAAGAAATAAAAACAAAAGGATTAAGATTCTGAAATATGTATGATCATATATATCTTGAAAATTTGCAAGTACAATGAATAAATTTTCGATCATATTTTGATATAATATATTAACATTACACCCATATATGATCGACACGTATGCTTTTGAGAATAATTAGGCTATATATATATATATACATATATCAATTAAATTGAAAAAAATCGAGATATATACCGTATACGTATACTAAAAGAAATACAACTTTTATTATTATTAATTTCCATAATCAAAAATAAAAAATCACAACCAAAACTAATGAAAAACGTTTATACATGAACTAGCCATTGTTTATATAAGTAAGGCCGAAATATTAGCTTTAGAGTTTAATGGGCTTTTCTCTTTCGGGGCCAACAATACAAGCCTGTTCCAAAAGCAGCATTAACATATGCAGGGACCCAAAATTTAGAGCCCAATTCCTTCTTGGAAAGTTCTTTTGTTTTTTGGGTTTTTTTTAATTATTATTACTATGTAATGAGTTATTTATTAAATGTTGACAAATAAATTTAGTGTTAAATAATAAAATATTATTATCAAGTATATATAATAAAAATCAAATATAAAATTTGAAAGTCAAAAGGTTCAAATAGAAGACAATATATATGTATATATAAACTGAAATTTATACAATAATTTCTTTTAGTATATTTATTATTTTTTATTTTAATATCTAAGGGTAAAATGATCTTTATACAAAAATATAATAAAAAAATAGATGAAAAAATCAATTGGGTACCAAAGTGGTATTAATGATGGAATTGGGGTAGAATTAAGTTATTTGTAACTACTCAAGTAATAAAGACATTAATGCAAAAAATCAGGAACCAATATAAATATTACTCCAGAAAGAACATTAAAGAACGCCACACGTTAAATATAATATTTATTCAGATACATGATTAGTTCAAGATAAATAATCTTATTTAGATTAAAATATATTATAAAAAATATAATATTTATTAATTTATGTAAAAAAAAATGATGTTATAGTAAAATAAAAATAAAATTATTGTGAAAATAAAATATATATACCACAATATATACACACACATGAAACTTATTATATACGCCTTTTTGCACTACAACATAATAAGAGAAGTATGACCGATAAAATATTAAGTGATAATCTTAAAATTTGATATTGGCATTATATAATTATTAGTGACAAGAATTGTGCATAATTTGTCATTGTATAAGATAATTAGTAATACATCTATAATAATTAATTTATTAACGATACAAATATAGACAACAATTTTTTATTGTCATTACGTCATCAACATAATATATACACATGTCACTAATTGTTTTTAGTGATAATTTTATGCACAATATTTTTGTTACTAACTCCTGCTAGTAAAAACTTTTACAAAATAATTTTCACTATTAAAACTATGAAAGTAATTACATTATTATGATCAATATAAAAATTGTTCTTACTGTGCATATAATTATTAACGACAATATCAAAATTGTCACTTATTATTTATTTATTTATTTGTTGTCACCAATGTTCTCTTTTTTGTAGTATTGGTTAATCTTTTATTCTCGTTAATATTTGAAGGGTTTAAATGCATTTTTCGTCCTGTATCTTTTATATGTTAGTATTTTAGTTCTTTATCTTTCTAGGTTAGCAAAAAGATCCTGTAAATTACATTGACACCCCCTAAGGTAATTAGCTAGGTGCAAATAATCAACCAGTGCCCTTTGCAAAATTAAAAGTACACCCATCCATATTGCAACTGTTGTTACAAATACACTCCCTATTCTATAGCGAAAGTTTACATAAGTACCCCGTGAGGTAGGAGAAATTACAATTTACATCTCATAACTTACACCATTTGCGATTTCAGTCTTATTGTTTCACGACTCAACAAATTTAATCCCACAAGTCTAAAAGAGTTGCACTTTACGTCCCATTAACATTTTCCATTAAACTGTTAACGGATGGAGCACATGCTCAGTTAACTTTGTTTGTGAAGTTAAAGGTCTATCCATTAACAATTTAACAGAAAGTGTTGATGGGACGTAAATTGCAACTTTTTTGGGACTTGTAGGACAAAATTTGCTTAATCGTAAAAACAATGGAATCAAAATCGCAAACGGAATAGATTATGAGATGTAAATTGCAATTTCCCCTGTGAGGTACATTACACTAATACACCCTCAAGGGCTGCACTTACAATTTCGAAAAGAATATAAGGTATTCATATAATTAAACGTAATTTTTAAGGATGTTAATGTAATTTATCATTTTCATATAATACAATACCTATATATATGCATGAAATTAACTAGCAATAATCATCAGACATATAAAAATAGCAAATGGAAGAGAACACACCACTTCTCAGCTTACCCCTTCAAAACAAGTAAGAAACCTCTAGATTCATTAAACAACAAATTAATCATGGTGCCATCTACACATTCTTGAACTCGTAGAGCCAAAAACCCTAATTATTAAATCTAATTTTAATTGTTTAATCTTTCAAGACAAACCCTAGATCCAAATTCGTAGGTTTTATTACCATCCACTTGCAAGAAATTATTGCGCAAATGTGCATATTTTAGGCAGGATGATTGTCTTGGTTAAGGAAATGAATGAAGTGAATGTTTCCACGTACGAGGCAGTCTCCCAGTTGATGGTATTAAATTCTGGAAACTCTCTGTGTACAAGATTTGCAGCCAAAAAAAAACAAAAAAAGATTTGCAGCCACCAATCCTTTTTTAGAATGTCAGAAACCAAACTATGTCAAGTTGGCCAACTATAAGTGGAATGTTATTGCAACTTGGTAATTAAGCTGTGGGAGAAGTGAGATCAATTTTTTTTTTCCCTTTTTGTTAGTATTTTGTTATATTTTTTTGGAATAATTACATTTACATCCCCTCACCTATTGTCCATTTACACAAACCATCCCTATCTTTTGAAAAATTACAGAAACTACCGTTGACAACCTTTAAAACCCAAAAATACCCCTATTGATTTGGTCAAACTTTACTATAAATTTTGAAGGACAAAAATGCCTTTAGGGGTGTTTCTGTAATTACCAAAAGGTAGATGAGGTGTTAATGTAATGTCTATGAGGATGAGTAATATGACCCCATATATTTTTTCATTATTTATATCAAACTTAACTTTAAATTTAAATTATTTTATCAAATTTTTTTAATTGAATCTCTATATAAAATTACAGTTTCTAATAATTGAAATATTAAATTATTCAATTAATATATATTTCTAAAATTAGTTACTAGATTATAAGTTTAAATTAAAAAAATATCATACTTGAATAAATTATTTAAAATTATTAAAATTTAAAAAATATTTATCCTCTATTTTTATTTATAACTAAATTTTATTAAGATTAATATATTATAATTTAAAATAATTTATGAATTTTATATAAATCATATCAGAATTAGTAAAATAAATAATTTATTTATTAAAAAGATATTTTAATTTTTTTTAAATTATCCTTCATCCCGCCGCCTCGCTTGCGCCCTCCTCGCCGCCTCCCCATCTGAGCCCGACCCCTCTTCCACTTTCGCCCGCTTTCGTTGTCGCCCTCCGCCACCTTTCTCTGCTATCTAAATATGTATATACAAAAATATAAACATATATTATATATGTATAAATTTATATATATATTTTTATATATATATAAATATATATATAGATATACATATATGTATAATTTACTAATCATAGTAAAATTTAGATACAAATAAACATAGTGGATAAATAATCTTTTAATTTTAAGAATTTAAAATCATTTATACAAGTGTGATAATTACAATTTAAATGTATAGCTTAGTAACTAACTTTTCGTATTATATTAATTGAATAATTTAATATTTTAATTTATTAAAACGTGTAATATATGTAAAGATTCAATAAAAATAGTTAATAAAATTATTTAAACTTAAATTTAAGTTTGATATAATTTATTAATTTTAGTTATAAATAAAAAATAGAGGATAAATATTTTTTTTAATTTTAATAATTTCAAATAATTTATTCAAGTATGATATTTTTTTAATTTAAACTTATAATCTAGTAACTAATTTTAGAAATACATATTAATTGAATAATTTAATATTTTAATTATTAGAAACTGTAATTTTATATAGAGATTCAATTAAAAAAATTGATAAAATAATTTAAATTTAAATTTAAGTTTGATATAAATAATGAAAAAATATATGGGGTCACATTACTCATCCTCATAGACTTACATTAACACCCCCTCTACCTTTTGGTAATTACAGAAACACCCCTAAGGGCATTTTTGTCCTTCAAAATTTATAGTAAAGTTTGACCAAATCAATAGGGGTATTTTTGGATTTTAAAGGCTGCCAGGGGTGGTTTCTGTAATTTTTCAAAAGGCAGGGATGGTTTGTGTAAATGGATAATAGGTGAGGGGGTGTAAATGTAATTATCCCTATTTTTTTATTGAAATGATTATATTTAATAGGGTTAATTACACTTAGACCTTCTTTGAAAATGAAAAATTATACTTTTCCCCAAAAAAGTTTCAAAATTACGTTTATACTCCTAAAAATTCACCTTTTACACCTGACCCCCTTTCGTTGGGATTTTGACGAAAAATGTTGGCATTGACAAATAAAATTACATAAATTTTTAATTTTACCCCCCATTTAACATCCTCATGTAATAATTTTGTACTTATAAGAAAAAAAATATAATAATGTTAACTCAATCTCTATATATACTTTACATTTATCCTCTTATAAGTACAAAAATATTCATAAAAATGTTAAATGAGGGCAAATTAAAATTTTATTTAATTTTTTTCTGTTGACGTGAATATTTTCCATCCAAACTCTAACGGGAGGGGGCCAGGTGTAAATAGAGAATTTTTGGAGAGGGTGTAAGTGTAATTTTAAATCTTTTTTTGAAAAAAAATATAATTTCACATTTTTTAGATGGGGTCTAAGTGTAATTGACCCTATGCAATATAATGAAACTATGTTCATATTTGAAATTAATTAGTATTCAAGAATTACTGATTAATATTATTGGCACCCCACAGACCCGTTAGGGATAATTGTCGAAATACTATTATTAAAATAGAGAAAAATCATTTTCTCTTTTAATTTATCTTGTGAATTAAGATTAGTTCCAAATATGATTTTAGGTTCTCAACCTCAGTGGTTCGACTTTATTGATGATATAATTACTAATTAATTAATTTACTTTTTTTTATTCAAAAGTTGCTCGTGTTTAGACGGGGTTTAGGCAGATTCCTACCCGATTATTAAAAGATCAAATTGCATAAATTGCATCAGTCATTTGAAACGGAAAATAAGATGTCCTATTTTTTCAAGATAATTGGTTAAGTAATTAATTTCACTTCTTGGCTAAAAAGCGGCACTAACAAAATTATGAATGTTGGGTGAAGCCATTTTTTTTTTTAAGAGTTTATAAAATTCAAGACATCTTATTTTAAGATCTTACAAACTATTCAAAAAAATAAAAAATAAAAAATGTCAAACGATTTTCAAGAGCTTATAAACTAAAGAGAACACGTTCGACGGGTTCCCTTCTTAAGCCAAACAGTGGGGGCTTATTTATATTTTTATTATAAAAAAAAATAAAAAATTACACATTTACCGCAAAAGCGGTAAATGTTGCAAAAATATAGTGGGTCGCCAGCCCAGCTGGCGACCCACTATTAAATTTTTTTTTTTTTGGCTGGGCCGGCGACCCTTTTTTTTTTGTTTTTCTTAAAATTGTTTTTTTATTATATTTAATTGTTAATATATTTAATAAAATTTATTAATTAAATCTTATTTTATTATTATTTCAAGCTAATTATGATTAATTTATTCCAATAAGATAATGCTATTACAATTTTAAAATTAAATATAAATAACTAATAAACTTAAAATTTTACATTAAAAAAATATAATTACAAAAATTAAAAATGTCCGCCTGTACCACAATTACGTCTTTGTCGTTGTTGCCTAGGTCGTCGTATTTCCGGACTTGTTGGTTCATTCTGCTCTTGATCATCAATATCGGCATGAATTTGAAAATGACTAGATGATGTTGTAGAGCTCGACCCTATTGGATCACGATATGCACTCCATGATGAAAATTGGATGGGTGAAACATTACGTACTGATGCATATGTTTGATTCATGCCAAGGCCAAGGTCAAGTTCAATATTTGTATAATGACCTTCAGTATGTACTGGCATGTAAGGAGTCGATTGAAACCAATCATCTTGTTGAGGCGGTTTAGGCACGTAGCAATCTTCAGTAAAAAATTGAGAGGTATGCACAGTAGATGGCCCAGCTATGTCAACTTCAGGTGTATCTCTTTCTACTGTGCGAGTTGATATCCTGCTACGACTTTGCGTTTGTCTGTGGGATGTGGACGGAACATCATCTTGTGGCAATGGATTTTGAGGTGCGATACCTTGTCCCATTCGTTGATTTGTTGCAATTTGAACAACATTTCAATATATGTCCAAATGCGTTGTCATTGCTTGACGATATGCCTCTAGTTGATCGGGTGTAGTTTCGCAACTTATTCGAAGAGTTTTCATTTGGTCAAGCTAAAGTGAACCGAATATATTATAAGTGTGCAATTTTGAACGTGTGAAAATATAAAAATATGATTAGAAATAAGTATGTTTACAAGATAACGTACCACCATTTGCCACGATGTTGCATGTCCAGGTTGGTACCCACTTCCAACACGCATTTGAGTAGATGATGATATGAAACGACGTGTAATTTCATCATACCACTGCTCATATCCATTTTCTACAGTTATTTCATTAGATATTGGGGGTCGAAGCACAATGGTCTCATTTCGTCTCTGCCATCGAACGATATATTCGACGTGTCGCTGATACCAATCTATTCCCACTCGTGATGAACGAGAGATACGATGTAGTTCCATGTCGTGGTCATTTTGTACTTCTGGGATATTTTGCCTCATCCCGAATTGGCGAAGAACTCGTTCAGGACGGTGCATCTCCACAATTGCGTAGAAGATTAGAGGACATGATGATGTCCACAATTGTGGGTTGTATTCTTGTGGCAACTCTCCAATGCATTGCAAGCTCATGTCGTAAGGCTGCCAGTAAAACTGGAATACAGAAAATATTGTAAACTTGAGTTTAATTATTGCTAGTATAAATGTTTAAATCGTTTTAAATACCTGATCGTGCGACATGCAATCCAATACTTCTCTCATAGCTCGAATGGTCCGATGCACTGTTGATGTAAATTTGAGTTTTCCGTTCCAATAGGCACCATATGGTGGCAATGGCAGGACACGGTTCTCATCAATAACATAGTGCTCCATCTCAACATAACATTTTGTTACAATTGGTCTCAATGGATTGATACGAGACCATCCCCAAATCTGTTAACAGTAGATGAGTGATTAATAATAAGATTTGAGGAAGTTGTTCAAATTAACAGATATAAATATAATAACTCAAACTTACTTGAAGCAATGGTAGTGCGCCTGCAATGACTTCTTTTCCTTTCGAACTTGCATTGCATAGTTCTCGATATAAAAATGCAAGTACAGCACTTCCCCAACTATATGATCGAGTTGTGTGCGTCGCCTCCATTTTCTGGAGATATAGCAGAGGGATTTGGTTACCGGATGAGTCAGGACACATCACCCCCCTAGCAACAATAATGCGAATGCACGTGCATATTGTTCTACAACAATATTTGGAGTGTGGTTTGTGATTTCTATATTAGATATGTGGTTAATAATTGCAGTTACGCTTATACGGCTACCGCGAATAGAATTTGCGGGAGGTTGAAAACCTAAATATGTAGTACAGTACTCCCCCCATTCATGTGAGTTCTCTTAAGATCCAATCCGGTAACGGGTTCTCCGTCAATAGGAAGGGCCCAAATGATCGCGATATCTTGTAAAGTGATGGTGGCCTCTCCTGTTCGAAAGTGAAACGTATGGGTTTCAGGACGCCATCTCTCCACAAGTGCGGTGATGAGATGACTATCTAATTGAATTCTACCATATTTGTATACGCCGTAGAAACCCATTTCGTGTATTACTTCAAGTACACGAGGATGTGGACATTTTGACTCGAGGAGACTCCAAAATGCCGAATCAGCACGTTTTGTACGGAGTAGTTCATCAATGTTGCCAGTTGGGACGTCATCAGACCTATGTTGTTGTTGTTGTGATAAAATACTGTCATCATGTGGACCATATAGAACTCTTTGATTCATATTGCTAATATAAAAATATTGCACCACGTTGAATTTGAATGTGTAGAAGAGATATACAAATTTGGTTTATTGCTCGTCATTTTATAGCCACAATTTCTTAAATTTTATTTTAATTTTTTTTTTCTTTTCAGTGGGATTCCCGCTTCATCTATTATATATATATATATATTAATATTTATGTATTAATATTATTGAAGGGAATGAAGAGAAATTAATATATAAATTTCACTTGATAATTTTCATCCTTTTATTGAAGGTAATGAAGGTACAAACATTATCATAGAATTAATGATAGTTGTAACTTCCATCTTCATTAGGCTCTGTGCGACTTGAAGATGGGAAAAATTCCCTTGGGTCGATGCTCTTTAAATCTGGGGAGTCAAAAAGGCACCATAATGCATCTTGGTGTCGTTCGTATGCATTGATGTAACACTTGACATAACGATCCCACTGATCCAAAAAACAAAAGATAATTAATTCGATGTTGAATAAATATAACCTCGAAGAGACAATACACACGTACCTTACTAATAGACTCCCATACTGATCCTTTGGCAGTTAACACACCCGATCTTGCATCGCACGACACTCCATAAGTACTCTTCAAACTTTTTATAAATATTTATAACGCTGCCTAAGGATGTTTAATCGGTGGACGACCTCCTCATACGATATTTTATTCACAGCCTTCTTGTTTACCCGTGCCACTGCCAGTCGGATGCAAACTGGATCGATGGAGCCTGGCTTGAAGTGACCCATATTGAGATACTTGACCAGTTCATTAACAAAAATTTTCTCTAGTTCGTCTGTCCATTTTCCCTTGTAAAATAGATTGTTTTGGTAATACCACCCATCCTTATTCTCACTCTGCATATTGAATATTAGTTGTGGAGTGAAAAATAGATTTATTTATATCCTATATATATAGATATACATATATCGTCTTGTCACATATATGACGTGACAAGACTATGCAAGCCGATATGACAAGGCTTGCATAGCCTTGTCATGTCATATATATATATGACAAGACGATGTGACAAGGCTTGCATAGCCTTGTCACTCATAGACTCACATGCACAATAATTATGCATGTGACTCAATATATATATGCGTGGAGTTTGGAGCAAACTCCACAAGTTTTACTGATTTGTATATTCATGTAAGTTAAACAGTTCTCGTATTTTACATTCAAGAATAATTATAAGTCTTGTCACAGTTACACTCAACTCGGTAAGATATAGTAATTACATCATGTATTGTATTTATTTTGTTATATCAATCTCATTTAATATTTGTCGATTATGGTTGCAGATATGTCGACATCAAATTCTCGCATTGATGTATTGATCTATTTTGGGGGTGAGATATATCAAGATGGTTGGTCGGTTACGTATGACCGCAACCCCACGGGATTTATGAGGATTTCACGTTCAATTACATTTTCGCAGTTTTTAACAAAGTTGTACAAAAAAACTACGAGTTAACAATGCCGAATATTTACTAAAAGTATCTGTTAAGCACGTAGGTCAATACATGGGGCGAATAAAAGAAACTCTAGTACCGCTTGATGATGACAACTTAACAGAATTCCTCAACCCTGATGTGGATACTACTCAAATAGAAGCATATGTTGAAACAGCTCCAGTTGAAGCTGCAGCTGGTAAGCAAATGTTAAATCAACAATGGGGCGACTATATATCCCTTTTGTCGAACCCGGGGTTCGCAAATGTTCAAACTTTTAATGATGATGTATTCGCAGGTGCTTCCACTTCATTGCATAATGACACACCCGAGGTTGTCAGAGTCACAGAAGGCCTTCAAAATGTTGGGATTCACTGCACAGGGGCCACGACCTCACAAAACTATCACGAATCCGATAGGATTTTTGACGACAATGAAGTTGCAAATGATCCGGAAGGTGATAGTTTTGCACAATACTCAGATGAAGGTTCCGAGCCCGACGAAGCAGAATTTCCAATACCGCCACTAGATCCCGAGGATGATATTGACGTTAATGTGATGGCCGAGACATTAGCTCCTAATACAGAAGGTACGCCATCAACACACCAAACGCCAATTCAGCCTTCTATTACACCAACACCAGAAAATGCTCACATGTTTTATCGCTCTACACCTTTTTTTGAACAAACTTTTCTGGAGATACCTACGGACTCCATCGATGTTCCGTCTTTGAAGTACGCAAAATATTATGACACAAATCTAGACAAGCTCGATGTAGGCATGGTTTTCAAAAAATAGAGTACATTTGATAGTGTTGTGAAAGATTACTCTATACGACATGCACGTCGTGAGTATTTTGTTCTAGAGAGCACTCCCAAGATATGGAAAGTCGTATGTAAACATAGCACCCCAGGTACTCGTAAATAGCTTATGCACATTCATTAATTGATTATTTACTTATGCACATTCATTGGTCGATTTTTTACTTATGCACATTCATTAATTTTTTTTTCTTTTCCAGAAATGTGGTGTAGGTGGTACCTCCGAGGAATAGATAAAGCTAAACTTGGACGTTGGGTGATCACGAAATATGGAGGTGACCACACTTGTGTTATATCATAACTGTCACTCGAGCATTGCAATTTAGATAGAGGTTTCTTCAGATGCTGAGTAGACACATTATTAGAGGGGTGTCGGGAATGTGTCTTAGATCTGATCGCAATGCTGGCCTCTTATCCGCAATAAAAGACATTCCTGACTTTGTTCCTCCTCGCGGTGTGCATAGATATTGCTTGAGGCACGTGTGTTCAAACTTCAACAATCAGTTTAAGAACGTGCAATTGAAGGATCTTTGTTGGCGAGCTGGCTCAGAATATCAAATTAGAAAAATTCAATCGCACCATGGAAGAGGTTAAGAGTATAAAACTAGAAGCACACCACTGGCTAGAGCAAATTGAAAAGGAAAAGTGGACAGCTTCTCATGATGGTGGATGGAGATGCGGTATTCTGACCACCAGCATGTCGGAATGCATCAATGGGGTTTTAAAAGTGGCACGCCGCCTTCCTGTAACTGCAATTGTGAAATGACTTTTAATCGCTCAGTCCATTATTTCGTGAGAGGATGGCTAAGAGTACTACAATGATAAACAACAATCAACCGTGGACGGACTATGCTTATAAAATGTTCCAACGGTGGTCCGCCAGATCCATCGAGCATGTGGTCATGACATTCGATCAAATCCAACAGACTGCCTCTGTGGTAACGAGACATTATTATGGACAGGGGTGTAACACTCCCGTTGTGAAAATTGCAACTCAAGAGTGTTCATGTGGCAAATGAAATCAATTTGGAATACCATGCTCTCATGCTCAAAAGGTATGCGCTGCATATAGGCTTAACGCTGCATCAATGGTTAAGCAATATTATGCTTTAATGCCTTATCGAAAGACATATTCTGAATCTTTTCAACCTATAATGGCGGAAGACTATTGGGATATTCCCAATTTTCAATTGGTCCACGATGATACTCTTCGTACATCAACTCGTCCGGGTCGACGCCAAAGTACCCGAATACCTAATGAAATGGATTGGACACAAGCTCGTGCACGACAACAAATTCGCAGTCAATCCCGACGAAACCAAGGTCCTTCAAGCCAAAGTAACGTCCAAAGGCAGGGTCGTAGACGACAAAATAATGTACCAAATACTTGAATACACATTTTTATGTAATTTTTTAGTGTATTATTTTTAATTCTAAATTATTATAATCATAATTCTTTAAATTATCATAGTGTCAATTTTTTTTTTTAATGAATAATCATAATTAGCTTGAAATAATAATAAAATAAGATTTAATTAATAAATTTTATTAAAATATATTAACAATTAAATATAATAAAAAAACGATTTTAAAAAAAAACAAAAAAAAAAGGGTCGCCGGCCCAGCCAAAAAAAAAAAATTTAATAGTGGGTCGCCAGCCCACTATATTTTTGCAACATTTACCGCTTTTGCGGTAAATGTGTAATTTTTTATTTTTTTTATAATAAAAATATAAATAAGCCAAACAGTGGGCTATGTAGCAACAAAATGACATGTATAATAACGATCTTATTCCCTTCAGATTTGAATACCCACTACAAGAAAATAGCTTAATAACTATGAAAACTTTTGTGCTGAAATCAGCGTCGAACTAATTAGCAAGTAAAATTCCTATTGCTAATCTACACTACTTAATATATATTTTAAATAATTCGTTGCTAAATTTGTTAGCAAGTAAATTTCTTGTATTAAATAATGCATTAGCAATAAAAATTTAACTTGCTAATTAGCTCGATACTATTTTTTTTTTCATTGCTATTGAACGTTTTTCTTGCAGTGACCATCCTATAAAAATTTGAACTGTGGTTGAATTTAATATTTTCAGCAACGAACAAACCCCATTGAAAGAGAGTAATATAACTTATGGTATGTAGTGATGGCACTACGAAAAATATAACATTTAACTATGGCTAATTGCCATGGTTAATACTAAATAGCCGTAGCGAATAGTCATTGACCACGGCTACGCGACGGTTGTCGACCGTGATTTTTGAGAGGGTGGCGAAAACATTAATTGCTATGGCTAAAAGCTATGACGAATGTTTTTACCATGGCTAAAAGTCGTGGCAAATAAGTTTTTCATGGTGGAAAAGCTAGTTTTTGTATCGGCTTTTATTTAACCGTAATTAATAATAGTTATTTACTATGATTTTTAGCCATGATCATTAAAAATGTAGCTAATATTAATTTTTTTCTCAAGTGTGTGTGGAGGAAACATCTTCATTGTCCAAAAAAGGCCCTATAAACATTAAAAACACAAACATAGGTCAGAAATTCGTATGTCTTTATGCGGATTTGGCTGACCCGAGCTATTTCGAGTAGTATTCGGTTCTATAATTTGTAGATTGAAGAATACATTTCAACCCATATTTCATATGTAGTATTATGCAAATTATAGAGAAATAATAGTTTTCACTTTTAGTCTTATTGATGGTAAGATTTTTTATTTTTGGTCTTATAATTTCTAAAAAATAGCATTTTTTGTCTACGACACCTTTTCATTAAATATTTTACTGGAAAATATCACGTGGTGTTAGGAATTTTACACTTTTGGTTCTATTGGTTATATGATTCTCACTTTTGATCTAGTAATTTTCAAAGTACTTTTGGTCTCATATACTTAACTATCACCTGACCCTAATTTTCTGTTAAATATCTAATAGGAAAGTGCCATGGGACGAAAAGTGGTACTCTTTTAAAGTTATGAGACCAAAAATGAGAATTTCGTAACAAATAGGACCAAAAGTTGAAAACCCCTACATTACTGGACGATAAATGCTATTTCCCCGCAGACTATACAAATACCCAGTTCAAAATTTAAATAAGAAATGAATTTAATAGACACCTTTTTTTCTCAATTTATACTTTGACTGTATATCTATACTAATATAAAAAGAAAAGGCCATCCACACTCACAAACGATGGTTAATGACACTACTGCACCATTTTGTTGTAAAGCCAAAAATGTCTATAGCTAACTTATTTAACTTCTAAATTTTACATTAAATGATAAACTAGTTTCTTTATTTCTTTCTTTGTTTTTTTTTTTTAAATATGATGTATTGGTTTATATTTTTTCTCTATTTATAAAATATATTTTCAAACACGAAAGAATATTTATTATATGCACGCAAGAACAACGTGCCCCAACGGCTAGTATTATTAATTTGATCGTCAAAGAGTTTTTACGGGAAGAGACTCATGCTACCATAAACTTGGTTTTTGGTTTTACACTACTCCAATAGTTTCGTAGGAGAATGCCATCAGTGTACACAATATGGCTTGTATATATATACACTAGCCGTTGTGGCACGCCGTCCCTGCGTGCATATAAGATAATATTGCACGCTTTAAAGTTATTGTAAATAAGAAAATACACATCTTAATCAACACATTGCATTTATAAAAAAAAAAGAAAGAAATAAAGAAATGAAATGAAATGAAAACTAACTTAGGGGTATTATCGGTATAACTAAAAATTGGTGTTGCGGTGTAAGTAACTGCCATTTATTAGTAAAAATAGAGTTTGCTTTATATAATAGTATATATTAAATCCAAAAACATTGATCACCAAAGCAACTAGATACTTATTCTAGTATATTGTAGATTCTAGGGGGCACTACTAATTTTTGTGGCTTATTAGTTAAGATCGAACGTTGTTGTCATATTCATTTCAAATTATTGCCCAGGCGTTTTGTGGGCCTCAACGTACATTTTGACCTGTGTGTTATTCCCATATGTTTTAGGTTTTTGACTCTTGGCGATATTAAAAGGGTGTTTGGCTAACTTATTTAAAAGCAAAGATCTTATAAGCTCATACATCTTATAAATATTTTTAGAGCTTATAAGATGTTACATCTGAGTTAATTGCAAAATTAGTCCCACACTATAGGCCTTTTTGTGACTTTAGTCCCATGCGTTTGGAAATAGCAAAACTTAGTTTCACACTTTAATATTTTTTTTTTTCAAAACTAGTCATGCTATTAAAAATGTGATGGAAAAGGCAAAAGATGTTAGGATGACCGGTTGAAGGGGGTAGATTGGCAAAATAGGTTTGGGTGGGAGGGGGAGCTAATTGCAAAATTAGTCCCGTGCACACTATACGCCCTTTATAACTTTAGTTCCATGCTTTTGAAAATAACCAAACTTAGTCCCCACACTTTAACATTTTTTGGTAAAACTAGTTTCGCCGAGAAAAATATGACCAAAACCACATGCTTAGCACGTGGGCGTTAGTGTTGCCACTTTAAAGGGGGGAGCTGGCAGTTTTAGGTTAAGGGTTTAGCTAAATAAAAGTATCCATTTACCTAACTCAATCAAAGTCGAGGAGAGAGAAAATTACTTTATTTCTTCCGAAAACAAAATCCTAACCCCCTTCTCGACTGAAATTCAATCCGAAAGCGAGTGAAGAGGAACACTGATAGAACACTTGCAAAACCTGATGTGATTGATGCGAGCTTTGAGCAATGAATTTGGGTTGATAGTATGGTGACTACTTGGATTTTGAATTCCATATCATGAGATATAAAGGAAGGCTTTATGTATAACAGATAAGCTAAAAGTCTATGGCTAAATCTAGAGAAGAGGTATGAAAAATGCAATGATCCACTGCTTTATCAATTGCAATGAGAAATTGCATCCTTGTCACCAAAAAACTTGTCTAGGAGCATATTAACAAAAGTTGAAAAAATTGTGGCATGAAATAGCTGTTTGATGCCTACACTGTAGTGTACTTGTGGTGGATGCACTTGTGGAGTTGCAAAGGCTATTGGTGAGTTAGTTGTATTCACTTAGTTAATACAAGTCTTGAAGGGCTGAGTGACGGTTTTGACCATGTGAGGAAGTTGCTTGTTATGGATCTTGTTCCTACAGCAAATAAAGCCTACTCTATGGTTCTAAGAATGAAGAAACATAAGGAAGTCCATATGGAACTGGCAGTAATGGTGAAAATGTAGGGAATAAGCGAGATGGATATTGCGGAAAATTGTGTATTATGAAGTCGAGGCAAGAGTTAGACTCTTTATCTTTAAGACAATTATTGCCTCGCTCTGGTGCTCACGAAACCGGAAATTTGTCTCCTAAGATACAACGGCTTTATATCTCAAAGTAGCAGCACTACAAACTTTGAGAAACGGCGACCCAAATGATATTTTGAAACTCTCTTGCTAAACTCTATTTGCAGAATGCTTTTATGCTTAAGAATGCTATGAATGAGTTGAATCACTGTCATACATTAAATGAAATGAAATGAGAGGGCCTATTTATAGGAGTTGGAAAGGTGTTTCGAACGGACATGTCCAATCAGAAAAGATGCCTTTGAAAGGTTATGACATTTCATCCGAATGGACGCATCATTTCACCCAAAGGACATACCATTTCACTCCAATGGATGCATCATTTCATCCAAATGGTTTCACCCAATGGACATATTATTTCAACCAAAGGACACACCCATTAGGTTGATCAGACACGACCGGATGATGAGTGGGGCCCATCAACCATCATCTTCGTGTCACGAGCTGTCATGAGCTGTCATGAGCTATCAAAAACTTGAATGAAAATTAATGCATATGAGCATGCAAACACCTAAGAGAGTTTCAACCGAGAAGTCATTGCATCAGGATAGGTAGTTTGTGGCTTTGAACCTTCCTTAGAGGAATACCATCGGATTTACTTGGCTAATCAGTGAACATGATGTCTTCAACTGTTCAGCCGTTGGTGTAAACCAAGACAATAGTACCCACACAATGCCTTCTCTAATATCTTTAGTTCTCACGGTTGAGTCCGTTTAGGCCGTGGACTCCATCTTGGATTCATAAGTGTTATACATTTGAAGCGGCCCATCTTCACACTTATATAGGTGATCTTCTATAATGTTCTTGACTTAGAATAAGAATCATTAAAAGCTTATAACTTAACCTCTACCTTTACTGACAACACTTTTTGTCATAGGAATGGGAAGGAGTAAAACTCCAAGTGCTTTCCATAATCTTTATAACTTAGTTGTCCCATTGAACCAAGATCTTGGGATCTCCAGTCAACAAGGTTGGGTTACCGCTATAAAGATTTAATTGTCGGGTTTTAATCACATTCCCCTCGACGAACAGTATACTTGATCTCTAGAAAGGCCTTTCATTAATGGATCCGCTAAATTATCCTTTGACTTATATAGTCAATAGATATGATGTCATTAGAGATCAACTGTCTTATGGTATTATGTATTCGACGTATATGTCTCGACTTACCATTATACATATTGCTTTGCCCTTTCAATAGTCGAACGACTATCACAATATATCATAATAACAAGCACTTGCTTTTGTCCAACAAGGACGTACTCCAAAAAATTACGAAGCCCTAGATTTCATAACAGAACGAGTGCTTTTCTCTATATACCTTAATCTACCAATCATTCTTGAAAATTCAATTTGACCTCGTGTTCACCTTGGTTCTTTGCTAAGTGTAGATTTCTATCTACATGAGTCTTAGCAGGTGAATGGTCATGAACATTGAACTTTCTAGTACAATCTCAACATGATGAGATTATGATAAGACAAGTCTACAGACGTTTTAGAGATCTTAGTCTCCACCATTACGTTAATTAAACCTTATGTCTTTCATATTACAATATTTTGCCAATACTTTCTTGGTAGAGATTGCTTTCCTTTGTCAACATAGCATCTACATAGAGATCGACTATGACAAAGGAGCTAGAAGTGCCTTTAACATAGACACATCTATCACACTCATTGACCTTGAAGTCACTTGACAGCATTGTTTATCAAATTTTCCATGTCATTTGTTATAAGCTTGTTTAAGCCCATACAACAATTTGATAAGTCTACAAAACTTCTTTTCTTGGCCAGGAACGACAAACCCTTTAGGTTGTTCCATGTAGATCTCTTCATCTAACTCGCCATTCAAGTAACTTTTGAATTCCTTCCATATCAGAGGTAGCTTTTCAATCATCGCAGCTACTTGGAAGGATTCACTGAGCCTAATTCCTTCTGCATGCAAATCATGCAAGATCATTTGGAATTCTTGAACTTGGCTCATTACCATTTTGGAATACACCATTTTGAATTTCAAAAAATTCTCGACTATGAATTTCTTCAAGCCGGCATCCTCCGTTTTGTATTTCTTTTTCAAGGATTCTCAAAGAGCTTTTGCACTCTTGGTTGAGCTATATACGTTGTACAAAATATCGCTCAATCCATTGAGGATGTAGTTTCTGCATAGAAAATTCTCATGTCCTCATGCATCAAAAGCAACCCTTTGTTAGGGATCAGTCTCCTCCTCAGAAACAACGGGGGCTTCCTCACTTAAGAACTTAGCTAGGTTCAACGTAGTGAGGTAAAACAACATCTTTTGATGCCATCTCTTAAAGTCGTTACCTGATAATTTCTCCAGCCTTTCTCCTGGGGCAGCAATCGGTTGTAGCACATATGGTTGGACAACCATAGTAGCCGGATTAGCAGTAGCAGATCCAGTTGCCATAGCTGGATTGGTAGCAGCAGACTCACTCGCTATAATACACAATGACTAATAATTGTCTTAAACTTGTAGGGAATGAACGAGATGGATAGTGCGAGAAATTGTGTATTACGAAGTCGAGGCAAGAGTTAGACTCTTTATCTTTAAGACAATTATTACCCCGCTCTGGTGCTCACGAAACCGGCATTTTGTCTCCCAAGATACAACGACTTTATATCTCAAAGTAGCAGCACTACAAACTTTAAGAAACGGCGAACCAAATGATATTTTAAAACTCTCTTGCTAAACTCTATTTGCAGAATGCTTTTATGCTTAAGAATGCTATGAATGAGTTGAATCACTATCATACATTAAATGAAATGAAATGAGAGGGCCTATTTATAGGAGTTGGAAAGGTGTTTCGAACGGACATGTCCAATCAGAAAAGATGCCTTTGAAAGGTTATGGAATTTCATCCAAATGGACGCATCATTTCATCCAAATGGTTTCACCCAATGGACACATCATTTTAACCAAAGGACACACCCATTAGGTTGATCAGACACGACCGGATGATGATTGGGGCCCATCAACCATCATCTTCGTGTCACGAGCTGTCATGAGCTATCATGAGCTTGTTATGTGTCGCACATCGTAACCAAACACTTGTCACGATTTATTCTTTAATTTATCATTCACCATTTTCCAACAGAAAATGCTATAAATTTTAGGACAGGATATAAAAGAGATACTACAATCAAAACCGGAGCAAAGAGAAAAGGCTATGTGGATAAGCAAGTAAATATTGTGATTATTGTGAGAAATTGGGGAACACAAGAGATACTTTTTTTAAATTATATGGTACCCCATATTTGTACAAGGAATTGGTGGAAAAGAAGAAAAAAAAAAGGCAAGAGCAGCAAGGGGATTCAATGTAGGTGTAGAGGAGAAGAGGATATTTCCTGAAAAGGTAAGCACCAAAGAACTATTGCAGGAGCTAATAGGCTAGTGAAGAGAGGCTTGCAACTAGTACAACATGATCCCCTGGCCAACTTTGTAGCACATTCTTTTCATGTAATAACTGTGCACTTATTAGCCATGGAGGTAGTGCTCTGAGTTCCTGGATTATTGATACGGCTGCTGCTTACCATATGTGTGCACACAAACAACTCTTAGAAACATGACCACTCATTCTCACCTTACAAACATCTAGACATAGGATCAATGACATTACATGGTCACCTCACCCTCACAGAAATCTTGTTTGTTCCTAAGTTCAAGTTTAACTTGTTGTTTGTCCCTAAAATTTGCTCTACTTCATCTATCGAAGTGGTTTTTTACTCCACTAAATGTTTGTTACAGGACTAGGGAAGTAAGATAATAATAACAGTAGGAAAACTCCAAGGAAACATGTATGTTCTAGATAGCTCTTCCTTTGATCCTGTAACAATTGAATTATAGACTTCTGTAAAAAATTCTTCCTATTTAAACTCCCAGTCTTGTAATAAGACCCTATGGTATAGAAGGCTAGGCCATCCTTCCATGTTTGTTTTGAAACATGTACTGGAACTAGAGTTGTTTGGTACTGATAGTGGTTGTAATACTTATTCTTTGGCTAAACAGCCTAGACTACCACTTCCTTCTTGTGTTATTCAATAAGGTAAAAATTTGGCACAAAATTTGTCAATACACAGTGTCATACCCTTTCTGATTCCCTTTATACATCAGTGATCCTGCTCTCACACACCTCAACAAAATGGTGTTGTAGAGAAGAAATAGACACATACTTGACATGGCTAGAGCCTTGTTATTTCAATCCTCTCTCCCAAGGAAATTTTGGGAGGGAGTCTAACTTGCAGCAACTTATTTGATTGCTATTTATATATTCCTATATTGAACTGGAATTCCCCATATGAAATCCTCTACTAAAAACCTCCACTTATTCTAGTCTTCGAGTCTTTAGCTGCCTATGTTTTGCTTCAAATGTCTTATCTCATAAACAAGAAACTGATGTCAAAACTTATAAGTGTCTTTCTTGGTTACAACCGCTTATACAAAGCATACAATGTTTTATGACTTGGATTATCACATATACTATTCCATTCTAGAAATGTCATCTTTCATGAGATTGTGTTCCCTTATCATTTAGTTCCACCACTAACAAAGACAATTCCACTCCTTATCTGTATTATTGATGATGACACTACTCATCCTCCAAACACTACACTATCTTTTTGCTCACACATTTCTCCACCCTCTGAATGTATAGCTCCTCCAGCTATTTATGTTCCATCTCACAGAACATCTACTAAGCCTGCATGGTTCAGTGACTATGTGTGTAATTGTGCTACATACTCCCCTCCCCATTACTTACCTTATTCCTGTAATAGTGCACATATATCATTCACAACACACTTATCTTTTTTGCATGAGGCAAGAACGTATCTTCAGGCTATTACAGATGAGAAATAGGTTGAGGCAATTGGGTAGGAGCTAGCTGCTCTTGAACTTAATGTTACTTGGGAGTTTGTTGACTTACCTCCTGGGAGATAGCCCATTGTATGTCGATGGGTGTTAAGCAAAAGATGAATCCTGATGGCTCTATACAAAAGTATAAATCAACTAAGGGCTACAACCAAATGAGGGATTGATTACTTTGATAGCTTCTCACATGTGGCCAAGGCAATAACAATGAGAGATTTTCTGGCTATAGCAGTCTCAAAAGGTTGGCCTTTGTTCCAGCTAGATGTGAACAATTCCTTATTGCAAGGGCATCTAGATGAAGATGTATACATGACCCATCTGGAGGGGTATACAGATGCAACACTAGAACAAATTTGCAAGTTAATATGCTCTTTAATGGTTTAAACCAAGCCTGTCGATAATGGAATTTAGAATTAACTTCTCAGCTATTGTCATATGAATTTATTCAATCTTCTAGTGACCATTGCCTATTTATTATGCACTCAGCAAATCACAACCCTATTAGTATATGTGGATGATATCATACTCACAGAAGATTTTGAAGAGGAATTGGTTGCAATGAAGCTTTACTTGAACAACTTATTCACCATTAAGGATCTTGGTCCTGCGAAGTATTTTTTGGGCTTAGAACTTCCTCGTATCTCATGGGTTGCTTGTTCCTCAAACAAAATACCTAAGGGATATACTCACGGATGTACAGATATTGGAGGCCAAATAAGTTTGCACCGCCTCCCACCTGGCCTCAAATTGACACTTGACTCAGGCTCTCTCTTGTCTGATCCTAGCCACTATAGGAGGCCTATTGGGCGTCTTCTGTATTGGGGGTTTACTTGCCTTGGTATTTCATTTGTAGTGCAACAACTTAGTCAGTTTTTCCAGCATCTGCAAGACTCTCACTGGGGCGCTACAATACATGTTCTAAGGTACTTAAATGGCTCTTCCACTTTGGGGTTGTTCTTCCCTTCAGATACTTCGCTTCAATTGTCTGCCTATTCGGATGCCAGCCAGCCATCTTGTCTTGATTCGTAGCGTTCTTTCACTGATTTTTGTGTATTTCTTGGTCCCATTCTCATCTCCTTGAAAACCAAGAAACATGTTACGGTTCTAGATCTGCTACTAAAGCCAAGTACCATAGCACGACTCCATGGTATTTGAGCTATTGTGGATTTCTTATCTTCTCTGTGACTTTCGAATTTCGATTCACAAGCCTATACCCTTTGGTGAGACGACAAGGTGGCCCTCCACATCATAGCTAATCCTATTTTTCACGAACACACGAAGCATTTTGACATTGATTATCATTTGGTGAGATCAGTTTAAGCTCATTTATTTGCTCCCATACACATTCCTGGGCATGATTGGGTCGCTGACTTGTTAACGAATCACTGTCTATTGGTGACTTCATTTGACTCTTTTTCAAGCTGGGCTTAGCTCCGCATTGGGGGGAGGCTGTACAAGTATGGAGCTTTAGTTGAGTGTTTGCTCAATTGGCTCAAGTTAGTTGGTGGCTGAGGGCGCGAAGCCAACTTAATTTTAAGTTATAAAGACTCGCCCTTTTCTATACGTGTTTTTATTAGTAGGTTGTTAGTGCGACATGTTTTTTGTTAGTGGTATAAACAAACTTAGGTGTCAGTTAGTTAGAAGCAGTTACTTTACTCTTGCCCTTCTCCGTGTATATAAACACTGTAGCTCAGCTTTCTTCTTCAGATTTTAGGAAATACACCACATTTTTTCTAATGACTTCTCTCGGTGACTAGATTTCCATAAAGAGTTTATAAACTCACACAAATACCCTTTAAGTCAACAATGGGAACCCTGATTAGTACACGTGACGAGGTTGCAATTCTCCATGACTAGTCTGTGGAGTGTTACCCCTATTTTCCCCATCTTTCTAACTAGAAAAACAAGAAAAATGTAGAGTCTAGAGGGGAACTCAACCAACCTAGAAACTTGTGAACTCATATTGTCCCTAGTAGAGTATTGATAGCAACAGCCCTCCATTGCACAAGGAGCAATTTATTTCATTTTAACTACTCTCGAAGCTTGGAAAATAGAAAGGTACTGAAGATGCTGAATTAAAGTCCATCACATGAAACTGCAGTGGTTTAAGTTCCACTTCCACCCTCCAAATCCCTTCAACTGCAAACCTATTTCATATACAAATCCCATAAAAGGAATATTTCCTGTACCATTTATTGTATTCAATTTTGGAATTTATGTACTCTATTAATTAATTGTTCAGAATATTTAATATATAAATATGTATATATAGTATTAGGTTGTGTACAAATATGTGTAGTATTAGGTTCTATGAAAATTTGGAAAGGCATGCACATGAGAGAGAGAGAGAGAGAGAGGTATTTGCTTTGGATTCCGACGTAGAATAAATCATAGTACAGTTAACTATGAGTTTTCTGTAGCAACTTGAAAATATGTAGTCATCATCTTTTTTTCTTCTATAACCTAAAAATCTTGTCTTTATTTTTATAGGGTTAATTAATTTCTAAAAATTTTCTGTTCAAAAAAAAAAATCTAAAAATTTAGCAGGTGGTTTTGAATTCAAGTCGGTATGCGAGTGTCTATCAATCTTTTTTTTAAATAAATCGATTACAATCAATTCAACTTAATTTCCACTAATTTTTTGATGGAAGTTGCACGTGTCACTCACGTGTTCTATTAGGTCAAACTATGCATGCAATTGACAGAGAGCACGTGACTGGCACGAGCTTATTTCGTATAAAACTTAAAGGGAAGTTGACTTGAAACGAAAATTTCGATATAGAGTTACTTAAAAGATGCAATGTGATGAAGTAAAAACTATTGGGACTTAAAATCAGAAATCACCTAATTTATATATCAGAAGTAAAATGCAATTTTTCCACAATTAATATTCATATCTATCCAGAAAAACATCATGTGTGCATGGTCGGTAACGTCGACGGTTTACATTGGCAGTTGAACTGTAATTTATGCTAATTATTTTAGGGTTTCCAGCAGCTCCTTCACCGACCACTGAAGCACGAGAAATTTAATACTGAGCTGATCAGACAGGAAAAAAATCTGTCTAAATTAGTATAAAATAATCACTGTCATAAAACAGACCAAAACGTCTTAACAAAAATAAAAAATGAGAGTGATGAGTGCGCAGCATATGCTTAGGAAGATTAGCAAATATCTTTCTTGGACTCTCAAAAACTGTCCCATAAAATTATTTGAAATAAAAACAAAGTAAAATAGGTGTCCTGGCTGTCCATTGGATCCAAGTCATGTGCCCCGGGATGCACGCTGACCAATCTCTAATTTTTATTTAATCCCCCTACAGTATTTTTAATTATTTTTTATTTATTCTACTATTTAAAATATTTATATATGTGTGTGTGGAGAGAGAGAGACACTACAAAAAAAAAATATAGCTATGAAAAAATTCGATGATAAAATCAGGGTTGAACTAATTATCAAGTAAATTTTTGTTGGTAATTTGCACTATTTTATATATATTTTGAACTACTTGTGGCTAAATTCTTTAACAGGTAAATTTAATTTCATTGCTAAATGTATTAGCAAGTAATTCTTTTTATTAGATAATGTAAATTAGAAACGAAAATTTTACTTGCTAATTAGCTCGACACTACTTTTTTTTCGTTACTATTGAGTCATTTTCTCTCTCTCTACATATATATATATAGAGAGAGAGAGGGGGAGGGAGATGAAAGTGATCATGAGCGCTACTGACTGATTTCAATGAGATTAAAAAGATTGTTGGGACAAGAAGATCATTAGGGTTGTTAGGATGAATGCATTAAATAATTAATCTCATGAATTAGAAATTAAATAGAGTGGTTAATGATGGGATCATGTTAGACTTGTTTGCAGCTGACAGTCTTTTTTATAAGAGATGATGATATTTTATTTGTTTATTATTTTAATTCGTATTAGTTATGATTTATTTTCTAGTTTAATTCGATGTTTTTCTTATTTAGATTAGGGTTCTTTATTTTGTAAGTTTATAAATACGCTACATTAGCACTCGAGATTATGAATGAGTATTTCTGTAGAAATTTTTGATTAACTTAGTTTAGCAAGCATTGTTTCTTTGTAGAAATACAGATAACGAAAGGAAATTAAATGAGGAATATTAATCACTCGCACTTACTATTTGAACAAAAAAATGACTTCTTTATTTAAAAATGAAATATTATTTTCCTATATATGCGTGTATCTTTTGGATTTGAGATAATGAAACTTAGTTTATTTTATTGCGTTAGTACGTACCTTCTACCATTGTTTTTCTTTTGATTAAGCTCTATCACATTTGGTGTTAATTCTATTCATCTTTTCTATTAAGAATTTACCAAAAGAATCGAAATACGTGCCCAAAAAATATACAAAAAAGATATACGATTATATTTGGTGTTTCTCATATTAAGAATATTGTGACAAATAATCACTCATCAACTATATATATTTAGCATAATTTCAAATTTAATTAAATTACAAAAAGAGTACCAAAAAGTTGAATTAAGTGTATATCAAGATTATCTCGAGGGGTCAGCCCAATCCCCCACCAGAGCGCCCTTTTATATTTCCCCGCCAATTTTCTACAGATTTAAATATGTGAAAACTAAGCCAAAATATAATATTAGATCAAGTTCGCATTCCATCTTTCTTTTCCGTGTTTCTTGAAATTTGCATTTATCCACAATTTCACCAAACAGTACGGAGCTGTTTATAATTTTTTGACTTAAATCAGTTTAATTTGAGTGATTCAAAAGTAAAAATTACATGTCAAAAGAACAATTTTTTTAAATTTATTTTTAATAATAAATTGATAAACATTTATTTTAAACTATCGTAAATACCCTTTTAGACGTTTCTTGACCATCCTTCCTCCTCAATCAGAAAAGAAAGAGAGAGAAAAAAAATCATCATCGAATGAAAATCCCAATAAAAAAGAATACTTTAATTAACTTGCTGAAATCAATAATGATATTGGGATTTGAATACAATTTAAAAAAGGAGTGAGGTAATTTTGACCAATCTGGCTCCAATTACATAGATTTTTGAACGATCAAAGTGTCTTTCAATTATTGGAATCTCATACCCTATAACCATTGGATGCCTTCAATGCACGTGTTTATGCATATACAATAATTATCAAAATTAATATTTTAAGTAGAAATGTATATATATATTTTTTAAAAAAATTAGCTTCACCAGTATTTGAATAAAATTATCAGAAATAGTACATTAGCAGCATACCATGTTAATATGCCAACTTAGAAATCAGGCTTTTAGTATTTTTAAATGATGAATCAAAATTAAAATATGATTGTACGTTAATAATTCCAGGTGGAATTATGGTTAAAATATGCAGGATAATTTTAACTTATTTCGTTGATCATTAGATTCCTTTTAGTCTCTTCCTATTGATCGGTTTTGATCATGTAGTATCAAAAAATAGGCAGAGGCCTATCTTGATTAACAAAAATGCAATATTTTTTCAATTGATTTTGAGAATTTTGTGTTGTTTATTTATTTATAATCGAAGCGGTAACCACATGATTATCAATATTTCAATAAATTGAGTAACTGAATAATGCATCAATTTGATTGATACATTAATATAACTTAATTAACCAATGATAAATTGGAAAGAATCATATACAATATATAAGATAAATACCCACACGTTCAATAAGACTCGAACTCATGAATTAAACTTGTCATGAGATCTCAACACCAACGACTAGACACACACTAGAAAAAAAAATGACTATTGCCTATAATTTTAATGATTATGGCTAAAAATTTGGTGAATAACTATTCTTAACTACGGTTAAATAAAAATCGATACAAAAACTAGTTTTTCCACCACAGAAAACTTATTTGCCACAGAGTCGTGGTAAAAACATTCGCCATGGTTTTTAGCCACGGCGAATGTTCTAGCCACCCTCACAAAAACCACGACCGATGATCGTTGTGTGGCCGTGGTCAATGACTATTTACTATGGCTATTTAGTATTAATAATGACAATTAACCATGATTAATGTCAAATTTCTTTTAGTGACAGTTGCATACACACACATAAATACACATTCATATATCTATTTTTTATTTTTTATTTTTCATTGTTTGTCCGGTAATATTTAGCAGATCTTCTATGATAATATTTGTGTTACAGTACTAATTACTATGCATCAACAACAGTGATTTTTATTTTTTATTTTTCCTTGTTTCTTCGAGCTTGGCTTGTTTAATTTTATTCGCTTAATTCATTTGATATACTAACGTCGTGGTATGGCGTTTCTATATTCATATAATACTAATTTTTTATATTTTAAATTATATTATAAAAAAAAGTAAATATACAAACAAGGCATCACAATTTAAAAAGAAATAAAGAAAGAAAGAAAAGTGAACCAACTTAAGGCTATTATAAACACAACTAAAAATTTGGTGTAATGGTGTCACAAAATGCTATTTGTCAGTGAAAATCGTTTTTATATTAATATAGAAGTATAGATGATGCCGAAACAATTCAATTTCCATGAGGAACTATAATCGCGACGGAAAATTATGTTCGCGAATTGCTACGGATTTCGTGATGGGAATTTTACTTCAAACAATAACCATTAGTAAATCACTTCTAGTCCGTCGCAAACCATAGATATTACCAGACAGTATTTTAATTCAGTCATAACTGTGTTTATTGAAGAGAAAAAACTAATAAAAAGTATTGCGACGGAACACCCATGTTGCACACATCTGCGACGGACACCAATGGTCAATACAATTTTTTCCTGCCGTTAGAAGAAATATGATTTTTCCCTACAATTAATTACTAACGTAAAAAAAGGGGAAATAACACTTTCTGTCATGTAACTTAGGGCAATCCCACTTTTGATCCCATTAATTATGGGATTCTCACTTTAAGTCCCGTAACTTGTAAAAAGTAGCACTTTTGGTCCCATGCCATCTTTCTGTTAACTTTTTTAACGGAAAACACCACATGCTTAGCACGTGGCGATTAGGGCCTTTATACTTTTGGTCCCATATGTTATGAGATTCTCACTTTTGGTCCCATAACTTTAAAAAAATAACACTTTTAGTCCCATGCACTTAACGGCCGTGTGTCACTTTCCGTTAAATATTTAATGAAAAGTGTCATGGGACCGAAAATGTTACTTTTTGAAAGTTACAGGACTAAAAGTGAGAATCCCGTATCCAATGGGACCAAAAGTGTAAATGCCTTAAGTTAAGGGATGAAAAATGTTATTTCCCCGTAAAAAAAAAAAAATCGTGACAAATACAAATTAACTATTTTATTCTTTTTCTTCCTTTTGTTGTGTACATAGCTCATAAGTAGATTCAAGTTATTTAAGATCCGTAGCAAACTGAGTGATCTTTGAGTAGTGACCTGCAGTCATCAAGAGATAAGCTATGGATTCAGTTCCACCATTAATTACTAGTGACCTCACTGCAGTAATATATATAAAATTAATACTACTGCAATTTCAGACATTACCATGTTACAAAAATAATCTCCTTTGCTGTTCTGTAACAAATTAAGATTGATGATATCGATCGGTCCAACGCTGCCTGTGGATTTCCCTTTGAGGAAAATAACATGTTATTGCATGACTGTTTTGACTAGAAAATTCACTAAATTTGTATGTTATGTTCGGATCTTGAATTTTAATGGAAATATGGTCAAAGGATATATAGTGCTTCAAATACTATTATTTCAAGTGACAAAAATATGTTTTTCTCAATTAAAATTCAAGAACTCAATATATAGTTTTATTTGAATAAGTATATGCTCGATTTTGTTGGTTTCTTTCTCTTTTCTTATTCAATGAAAATAATGGTTTAGTATTTGATGTGAAGTACGTGGCATTTTTTGCATATTTAAGGTCATTTCTCATTGCCTAAATCTTATTAGCACAAAAATAAAAAATAAAAAAAACGAAAAGAAGATTTTGCAATATTTATGTTTATGTACTATAGAGTAGGAGGCACATGAGTATTGCAATTATATATTTTAGTTATGACTTATGTGTATGTTTAATATATTTTTTAATAATACCATCATATTCCCTTGATTAAGTCCAATAATTAATAAAGAAATACACACCCAATTTGTGAAAAAGCAATTAACAGTCATATAATCCATAGAAGTTGAACTTTGATCCCTTAAAGCCCCGAGTTGGTGAAGGGCGGATTGAATTTTTTATTGCAAATTATGTTGTATTTTCTATTTTATTTAACACAAACATATATATACACGTTCAGTGTATAATTTTTTTTCCTTAAATAATGTAAACTATGCAATATTTATACACATAGTGTGTATATGTTTCGTAAAATAGAAGATCCAATATAATTTGAAATAAAAAACTCAATATGAGTGACACAATATGTGTATGATGTGCATTCTTATTTTGAATTATAATTTAATGGCAACATTACATTTTTTGTCCTGTAATTATAGATTGTTAGTACTTTCAGGCCTGTAACTTACTCCAATTACATAGTTAGTACTTTTAGACTTGTAACTTACTCTATTTACACATTTAGCCTTTTTTTGGGAAAATTGCATTTTACATCCCATAACTTACATCGTTTGTGATTTTGGTCCCATTAATTCTCGACGTAGCAATTTTAGTCCCACAAGTCCACAAACGTTGTAATTTTAGTCCTATTGACAGATTCCGTTAAAATCTTAACGGATATACTATGTTAACTTAACCCATGCGCAGATGCAATTACCCATGCGCACGTGCAATTTTAGCCTTGCACGTGCTCCATCCGTTAAGATTTTAACGGAATCTGTCAAATGGGACTAAAATTGCAATATTTGTGGACTTATGAGACTAAAATTGCTACGTCGAGAATTAATGGGATCAAAATCGCAAACAGTGTAAGTTATCAGACGTAAAATACAATTTCTCCTTTTTTTACGAATTTAAATCTAAATATCCCACATTTCATCCTTTGTAAAAGACTCGTGTCGATCACATATTGGTATATATCCTAATACTAGAATATGATAGAAAATCCCATTGACACCCCCCCCCCCCCACCCCACCCCAAAACAAAACCCTATTTAAAGCCAAGCATTCCTATTTCACACTCTCATGCAGTAGTCTTCTTCACTCCAAACTCCAAAACACCACTGTTTCTTACAGCACTAAAAACCTAGTACTGTCTCTTATTTTTCACTCCCTCCTTCTCCTTTTCAAACACATCTTTCACATTAAAATCTATAACTCTTCCTATTTATATATATCCCTTTCTCTACATTTTCAGTAATTAGTTACATTAGCACTTCTTGCAACATATATAGTATATATAGAGCCTCATCTTCTACCTAGATTTTGTATCTTAATTTTTTCACATAATATCCATTACATAAATATACAATGTCTAGCCGAAGATCACGATCAAGACAGTCGGGATCTGCAAGGATCACCGATGATCAAATCAACGAACTCGTCTCCAAGTTGCAGCAGCTTCTTCCTGAGATGCACAATAGGCGCTCGGACAAGGTACATACATTTTGATTTAGATTAATTTATTCACTAACTAGCTCGTTTTATATTCTATTAGGACCTTATAAATCAAATTTTAACAAGAAAAAAAAAATTATCATAAAATTCTGCGCCATCTGTCTCTCTGAATGCGTAATTATCTCAACATCGACTGAATATTTCACTAAATATACACTGTAGATTTCTTGAAATTATAGCCTAGAAAGATTCTATGAAATGAATATAAGTGTGAGCATATTTATTTTTTATTTTTTGTACATGCATACTCCTGATATTTAATTTAATTTTTAGTATGATCACAACACCCAACGCTTTAAAGTTTTCAGGGTTTTGAAGATGACCTTGGAATTGTGTGATCCTAATATAAAACTTAAGATTCCTTTCAATCTTTATCATCTAAACACTCACATTAAAGAACACTTCAAACCTCAACCCCCCCCCCCCCCCCTCATGTGTGTATTTGTCTTTTCTATAATTTTTTAAATAATAATATAATAGTCAAAGCACACTCAATGCATGTGCGCAATCAATTAAAAGTAAATATATATCTTTAAATACATATAAAATTACTAACAAAATATTCGTTGCAACTATACTTATTTTATCAGAACTCCACATAATTTAATTATATATAACTCTATATATTCGATAATTAGCTGCGAAATTCATACATTACATTTTAACATTTGCAGAGGTCAGCAGCCAAAGTGTTGCAAGAGACATGCAACTACATCAGAAGCTTGCACAGAGAGGTGGATGACTTAAGTGAGAGGCTGTCTGAACTGTTGGCAAACACAGACACCACTCAAGCAGCTCTCATCCGAAGTTTACTTACGCAGTAGATTTATTTTTTTCTCCTTTTTCTTTTAAATTTTATCATTTCCTTTCCTAATTAGTTGCGATTTTTCGGAGTTATTTATCTCTAGAGTCTTTATCGGCGGACAAGAATTTATGTAATAGAATGGATTTGAAGACAACAGTTTTCCCATTTTATAACTAGTCTTTTTGTACTTCATAATTAAATAATAACAATATTTTTAGCTTTTTGAACAAGGTAATTAGCATACGGGTCCCGACTTTCAACATGGACGATGATTTGGTGTAACATGCACCGACCGAATACGAATAAGGATAATATTAATTAATAATTACACATTAACGAGCCTACTGTTAGCCTACTCCTTGCATCTTTCTGGTAAACATCACATTGATGGAAAATTTTAATTCAGATCTTAATTAATTGTATGACAAATGTAATATACTTGTAGCATGTTTACTATTTATAATTAGGCTTAATTTATAGCCCAATCACTCCCAAACCTATGTTTATTTGAAAAAGTATGGACATTTGATTTGAATCAATAGCCCGTTATAATAAATCCTAAATCAATGATTTGAATACCACCTCTTCAAATCATCCGAAAATTGGGTCAAGTTATAATTTATACATTGATCCATATAGCCCTTCTATTGAGTATTATATTTAGGGAAAATTGCAATTTTCGTCCTATATGTATAGGGAGTTGGCAATTTTAGTCCTGTAGATTACGTTTTCGCATTTTAGTCCTGTATGTTCGCGATTTTGGTCCTACTCCGGCAAAAATTGCCGGAAAAAGTCACATGACTTGCACATGACCACATTTTAAACCATTTTCCAGCCATTTTGCTGACTTGGCATTCCAGGTCATATTTATATTTTTTTACACTTCAATTACATGGAAAAAAAGAATCCTAGTTGTATAAGTCAACTATTTTTCCTCCAAACTTGACATGTAGGATGATTTTGGAGGGAAAATTCATCAGCACTTCCCCCTTTTTTATTTAGCCCCAATATGCAAAAGAAGAATCCTAGAATTAGTTTCTTGCTTCTACCAATTTCCTAGAAAGAGAGCTCGGCCAACTCTGAATAAAATGTCAAGTTCTATTTCCTCGATCGACTGTTACTGTGGAAGAAGAGTCATCCTTCGAACTTCATGGACAACTGAAAATCCTGGAAGAAGATTTCACTCATGTCGTGATTACAATGTAAGTAAAAAGTCGTTTTTTTTTTATGCTTCTCTTCTATTTTTGCAGAAATTGCAGTGTCTTTGCAGAGAGAACTGTTACAATGCAGATTTTTTTTTTAATTACTCAATTTGTAGAGAGGAGGTTGTCGTTTCTTTGACTGGGAGGACCCTCCGATGTGTCGAAGAGCAAAGGCAATTATTCCGGGTTTAATAAGAAGTATCAATGGGATGGAAGAAGAAATGAAGAAATTGAAGAATTGTAATAGAAGACTCAAGAGACTTCTCATTATTGGTGTAATTAATTTTTTTGGGTTTTTTTCACTTGGATATGTATCAATTATATATGCTGAAAAAAACACGAGGGGATGAAGATGATCTATGCAAGTTCAGAATTATAAGAATTTTAAATTGAATCAATGAATAATTTATTGTAGTTTATGTTAGATTTTTTTTAGTAGTTAATGTTGGATTTTTTTAGAAGTTAATGTTGTTATATTATGTCAGAAGTTGCATTTTTTTTTTCTGGTTGGAGAATGAATGAAGACGGACTGAATATGAACTGATGGCAATGAATTGATGAAAATATTATGGCAATGAATTAATACAATTTTGGCAAAATATTATGGCAAAGAATTGATCAAACTATGAACTTTCAATTTCTAGCAAATTGTATTGTTGGGGTACAAATCTGCCAAACACCCATTGCAAAAAAAAAAAAAAAAATCCCATATTGTGCAGAAATGTATACAAAAGACATTAAAACCCCACAAAGCTGTCAAAAACTTCCCAAATCTGCCAATCTGCCAAAAACTTCACAAAAATTTCATAATTCACTTCACAAATCTGTCAATACTTAGCCTGAGAATGCCATTTGGAGATGTCCACATATTTCCTGCCACCCTCCAAAATGATAGATTTTGAACCTTCAATCATGTTGGTACTTCTTGTAGAAAAGGAGGGCAGAGTCCCAGTCATTGGTGGTGGTGCTCTAATATTGTTTGGGATTGTGTTGGTTGGGATGGAAGGCTCATTTGCATTTGAGTAAACATTGAAGGTCTTGGTATTGTCAAGACTTGTGCATGTTGGGATGATATCTCACTTGGCAATGTAGTTGGTGGAGCAGGCTCCTCTACATGAACTGTCTCTGTTGGAGGCAATATATTTGGAGTTTCAACAACTTCAGCCTAACATTGAAACAGGTGATATTAAAACAAGTCAGCCATCATTTAAACCAAAAACTCAAGCTCAAACTCAAACCGAAAGTCAACCCTATATTTACACTTACATTTTCAGCCCTCATGTTGGCATTCCTTGACTTTGCATTTCCTTCTTGCACCCTTGACTTCTTCCTTGTCTAAAGAAATTTAAATACCACTTCAGTAGAAAAAGTGTTACACCAAAAATGCATAAATGAATTAATACAAACCTGCATTTTTCCTTTTGACTTCATTGCATTGTTTTTCTCTTGAGATGGATGAGATGCAACCTGTGTTTAAACAGTTTTTGAACACCAAAATGTAAGCAAGTTTTCCATTGCATAAAAACTATAATGAACTTATACATACCTTTTTTCTTCTCTTTCTTGCCTTATCCACAGATTGCTTTGAGCTCCTTGATATTTCCAGCCTCTAGAAACCCCCAAATCATACATTAATAGTTCATTCCATATAGCATAAGGCTTAAACAAAATGTATGCATAAATTTACCTGTTGCATTCCTTGTAATATTTCAGCACCGGTTGTAACTTCTTCTAACCCTGCAGATCCTTGCTTGAATGGCACAGTCTTTGGTTGTGTCCTACTTCCCTACAAATAGTGCAACGCACTGTTGGTTGTTGTCTCTTGAGTCACATTCCCTTCTTACCATGTCTCATTGCATTCATTTCTGACACTGCATAGGCTACAGGGTATGTATTGTTATTTGCATCGACCCCCACTGCTGTCAACATTACACTCCCATGAATCCCCTTCAAATGTGCCCCATCAACCCCAATTATGGGCCTACATCCATCTACAAACCCTTGTTTCAATTCATTGAAGCAAACATAGAATCTACTAAATCTGACTTCACCATTTTCATCTTCAGTCCCCAAAATAATTGTGGAACCAGGGTTTGTTTTTCTTAGTTTTTCAGCATAATCCCACAACCTACTTTATTGTTATTCAGGACTACCCTTAAGTTTTTCAGTGCTTGTTTTTTTAGCTCTATAAGCTTGGTCTTTTGACACATGTAGTCTCAACTCATTCATCACATCAACTCTAAAACCTTTACCTGTTCTGTTTGGATCAGACTTAAACTTCTGAATGTACTTCTCACTCAACCAGTTTGTTTTCACATTTTTAACATGGAACACTGTGGGCATGTGTGCTCAGAATTGTAGTAGTTTATTTGGAATGTAGCTTCATCTTTCACTTTTACTGCAGTTATTTTCCATTCACAATCATCATTTCTGCATACAGCATACACCCAGATTTTGTCATTCTTTGTAAATGCAATTGATCTTTTGTTCTTTATAGCATGTGACTGTACTGTCTTCCTAAACTTAGTCTTTGTGCTGAAAATCATACCAACTTCAAATGTTGGGTCATATATTTCCACAGGGTTAAACACAGGGTATATAGGGCCATCCCCTTCCCCATCAGACAACCTTCTCTCATCCAAGTCTTGCTCACTATCCACAACATCCTCCTCACACTTACCAAATAGTGTATTATCCCCTGACTCACCCCCTTCCCCAAACAGTGTATCATCCCCTGACTCACCCCCCTCCCCAGACAGTGTATCATCCCCTGACCCAGACAGTGTATCATCCCTCACCATGTCCCCTTCATCATCTGCAATTGAATTTGAAACCCCCAAATCATTACTCTCATGTTCACTTTCCATAATTCCTTTCCCCTTGTCCCCCTCTACAGACTGCTCATTCAATCCCACTTCTGCTTCAACCTCTACAAACACCTGCAACTCACCCCCAACATGTTTTAAAGCATGTTCTTTTATGTCATTGTCATCTAGCAATAGTTTGAAACCTTTGTTCATAATAATGTAGAACCTTCTCCCTTCTCCTATACCTGACATTCCACTGTATTTCTCTATATAGGACTTGTTCAATACTGTGGCATTTACATAATCAATTTTTTTTACCCTCCCACCCCTGTATTTAGCTTCAGGCACATGTACACACTCACCCCCAAAGTACAATCCAACAGTAATGGAATTTGAAGTAGGATCTGTAGTAAAATAAAAAACACAAAAAACAGCAGAGCAACAAGACATTTTAGAAGTGGGAAAAAGACAACACGATAAACACAAAAAGTTACAAAAATTGCCACAACAAGACAACACATAAAGAATCTTAAATAAAGGTATGGGGTATAAAAAAAAAGCATGGACCACACCACATAAAGAACGGATTTTTCAATCCACTACACTACATATCTCCATTAAAACCTTAAAATACAAACAACATACTATAAAACATAGGCCCTACTCATCTTTTTTAAACAAAGAACAAATTTTTAAGGGAATTCTACTTACGGTATCGAGGTGGGGGCAAGTCCACATGCCACTCGTGTCGAACCAAGACCATCTTTCAATATCTTGTGCTCCTCAACACTTGCTTCAAGTTTATCTAGCAGATCGTAGCAAAAAAACAAGGAAAAAAAAAATGAAGGAAAGAAGGATTTAGATAGTTTGGTCGCGGGAGAAAAGGGAGAAAGGAAAGGGGCTAGGGTTCTGATTTGGGGGAAAATTATGTTAATATGTTTAAACCAGATTTTTGTTTATTCTATTTGGTTTTTCCTTTTTCATTTTTTTGCTTACTTGGCAATACTATGCCAAGTTGTTTATTTTGTTTCCATGACATTTTATTGCTTTTTTTTAAAATGTGACCTGGAATGCCAAGTCAGCAAAATGGCCGGAAAATTATTTAAAATGTGGTCATGTGCAAGTCATGTGACTTTTTCCGGTAATTTTCATCGAAGTAGGACCAGAATTGTGAAAATTGCGAACATATAGGACTAAAATGTGAAAACATAATCGTATAGGACTAAAATTGCCAACCCCCTATACATATAGGATGAAAAATTGCAATTTCCCCTTATATTTACTTTAATATCCTCAAGTGTAGAAAAAATTACAATTTTTCCCTAGAGTCGGTTTATATTAGCCTACAATCCTACAACTTATCATAGTAAGTAAATATAAAATTATATTAGCCTACAACTATTTATCCCAAACAATATCATTTACTAATCTATCACATCATAGTCACATCCAAAATAGTAAACATGCCCTTGTTTTGTAATCTGGTGTACAGTTCGAGAAAAGTGACCAATCATATTGCAAGTATATTATACTTGGTGTGTAATTAATTCGGTTCAATCAGACCCCAATTTGGATAAAAAAAATTTTCTAGATTAACCTAGATTGAGTTGAATAATCCCACCAATCCATAAAGGACAACGGCTGAATGTGGATTAATTATGATAAGTTTGTCACGAGTCTTGTTTTGGGAACTAATCAATTGACATCTCTAAATTTAATTATCAAATTTGATCGATTTGCATGAAAATGTAAATATCCTTACACTATGTTTATTGATATTGATTATTCATCATATTACTTTTTGAGCAAACTACTGATTTAAGTATCAGAGTCTTTTAATTGGAATATTATGCCCAATTTTTTAATGAGTTCTTCTGAAGTCAGAGTTCACATCACGAGCGCAAGTAGTCCAATTTACTATTTTATCCTTGAGTCAAAGTTTCACATTGTTAAATACATGCTAAAAATCATTAATACTAAATTTAAAGTTACCTCTATGTACACATATACAAGTTTGTTCAAGAATTTGATTTTTCTTATGTTTATGTCATATCATATAAACGTTTTTCAGGATTATTTTTATTTTAGTCTGTATATTTTTAATTGATTTTTAAAATTGTTCTTAATATTATTTCTTTTTCAATTTCATACCTTTTCAGCAGAATTTCGGTCACTTTTCCTATCAAAAAATTGATCTTTGTGCAAAATATCCCTAAAAATAATAGTAAAATATATACAATTGTGAAGCATTTTTCTGTTTTCAAGTTCAATTTCAATTTGGTCCTTATGGTCATTGGCAAATTGAACCTAGGCATTGCATTAAAAAAGTAAAACAATTATACAATTGACAATAACTTGATTAAACCTTGTAAAAAAAAAAAAAAAACAATGGCGAGAAGTATGACCACTAAACATACAAGATACATATTAAATATTGTGATCATATTAAAGATATCTTGATTGAATTAAGGAGCTATTGTAGGTTGCGTACTTATTCCGCTATCTTCCATAGTACTGCAGGTATTTTTTTAGTTGCTTGGTTGCTCAACACACCAAAAGAAATATGAATTTTCGTCAAGATTAATTACCATGGTTAAAAATAAACATCGTGATAAATACTAATTATCCACGATTGTACTACAATTGTTAGTCATTGTTTTTGCAGGTGAGACCAAACCATTTGTCATGATTAGATACTATGGCAACTATTTTGGGCATAGGTAAAACCCATAACAATTTTTTTTATTAATAATAGTTAAAAGTTAAGTTTTTACATTGGTTTTATTTATCCATAGTAGATAGTATTTATTTACCTTAATTTTTAAGACGTAGTAATTTACAGTGTAGGAATAATCAATTTTCTTGTAGTGACATAGACATATCTTCGGCATGTGACTGAAATGTCTCCATACACTAGACAAATAATTACTATTGCCAACACCGCCTGTTTGTAAGCACTTCTAATCGTGAAATGACTAGCTTTATGGAATTTCCAACTCCAACCCCCCTCACCTGCACCATTCCGATCAGATTGCCACACACAACCTTCCTGCAATAAGTTCCGGGCAGTCAGCATGCTCCGCCACGTCCAGGATGGTCTTAAACCCAATGCAGCGTCCCAAAACGAACCATGCTTGAAATACCTCGCTTTCAACACCCGTGTGAGTAGTGAACTTGGCCTTGTAAGGATCCTCCAACCCTGCTTAGCCAATATTGCCAAGTTAAACTCACGCAAGCATCGAAAACCCAAAACCCCCTTCGATAAAGGACGACATAATTTAGCCTACGAAACCCAATGAACCCTCCGATCTCCCTTACTATGCCGCCAAAAATTTGCTGCAGTAGACTCCAATTCATGCAATAACCTATTAGGAAGTTTAAAGCACGACATTGCATAAGTTGGCATTGACTGCAGCACCGACTTAACTAGCACACCCTTCCCGGCCTGAGACAAAAGTGTTGAATTCCACCCTCCCGTTTGCTACCACACTCTATCCATAACATAGTTGAAAGTTGCCCCCTAGTTCTACCGCCCATAGTCGGCAACCCCAAATATTTATCAAAAGCACGCACCAACAGGACACCCAAGATAGACGCTAGCCGCCTCTTCACAGTCTCCCTCAACCCCTCACTTACCACCATGCTAGATTTCTGAAGGTTGATCTCTTGCCCCGATGCCCTCACATACACCTCGAAGATCCGACCAATCTCCCTCAACTGCTTCTCTCTTGCACCACAAAACACCAAAGTGTCATCTGCGAACAGCAAATGAGACACAGTCGGTGCATGTGGTGCAATTGCCACCCTCTCCAATCTCCCTTCCCATTTGGAAGCCTGAAATAAACTGGATAGCACTTCAACACAGAAAATAAACAAATAGGGGGAAAGAGGATCACCCTAACGGATGCCTCTCTCCGGACTAAAGTAGCCAAAGTGATCACCGTTGAGTGTTAATGAGTACGTCATAGTAGAAACCAGTAGTCTCACAGGATTAACTAGTCTATGCTGAAACCCCAACCTAAGCAAGACACCCATAAGAAAGGACCACTCGACCCTATCGTACGCTTTGCTCATATCCAGTTTCAAGGCTACATATGCTTCACTAGACCGAAAGATTCCTAAGATAGTGATTAAGCTCGAAAGCTAGCAGGAAATTATCAGTAATCAAACGACCTGGAATAAACATTGACTCTGTATGGGACATAATAGAATCAAGGATAGGTTTCAACCGATTAGCCATACATTTAGGCGCAATCTTAACAACTACATTATAAAGACTAATTAGACGCAATTGAGACACATTTTCCGGGGACTCACATTTGGGGATAAGGACCACATGAGTATAATTAAACTTATGCAATAACACATGATCATTCAGAATACGAAAAACAACATCAACAACATCTTGCCCCACAATAGGCCAAAATTTTTGAAAAAACAAAGGAGACATACCGTTTGGGCCAGACGATTTGAAGGGAAACATCCTAAAAATAACAACTTTCACTTCAGCAGCAATGTATGGAGCAGTTAGTGCTTGGTTCATCTCTGGGGACACCCGTGGTTGGATTGCTCCAAGTACCTCGTTCATACACGCTTCAGACGGATGGGATGTTGCAAAGATACTCCAAAAATACCTAAGAAGCATCCCCTGAATGCCCTCCTCCTCCTCCCTCCACACACCCTCATCGTCCCTCAACCGAGATATAAAATTCTGACGCCGTCTAAACGAAGCCCGAGCATGAAAAAACTTGGTATTCTCGTCCCCATCTCTTAACCAGTGCATCTTGCTCCGCTGCTGCCATTTCAGCATGTCTCTAGTATGAATTTTCTCTAACTGATTCCGTATAGCCGTCATTTGACACTTCTCATCCTCCCCAATGATCCCCCCCGTTCACTTGTTATACTGCTCCTCCAACACTTTGGCATCATTCACCGACTTATAGAAGACCTCTGTATTCCATTGATGTAACCGCAGGCGACATGCCTGAATTTTCCTAAACAGCTTGTTTCCGGGATCATCTGTTACTTGTGTACCCCATGCCTCCGACACCACTCTCCTTCAATCCTTGGATTCTAACCATTTCGCCTCGAACCTAAACTGAACCTTACGCCGCCTACTTCGCAAACCTCCCCCGGGGTCCCATTGAATCATTAACATCGCGTGATCCGAGAAAGGAGACGGGAAGTGATTAACCTGCGTGTTCGGAAATCTAGCACACAAATCTAGCACACCATCGTGCGTTCACGCAGCCCCGATCCAAGTGAACCAAAACCGTCTCCGGCCATTGCCTACGATTACACCATGTATATCTCGGTCCACGAAATCCCAAGTCGCTCAAATCTGCATCATCCAATGCTCGTCTGAAATCACCCATCTGCCATCAAGGCCTATCTGCACCAGTTTTTTCATACTGAAATAATATTTCGTTGCACAACAAAGGAGCATCAGATTGTCCACTTAGCTGAATTAGCTTATCCTACACTGCTCGTCGCCTCAGCATCCGGCTCCCCGTAGAATCCAGTAAGTCTCCAATTAGAAAAATTTGGCTCAGTCAGAACATCCACATCAACGTGGTTTTTCGAAAATGACAGTAGCTGCACCAACACATCCTTCCTCCACAAAAGTGCCAACCCACCCGATTTCCCTGCTGAAGGAACACAGATTCCGTACATATCTAACCGATTCCTAATCCTATCAAACCGAACATTTCCACACTTAGTCTCTAATACAAACACCAAACAGGGGCTAAATTCTCGAACCCAGTCACCCAACTTCCGAACTGTCGAAGCCCCCCTAAGCCTCGACAGTTCCACACAAGGACATTCATGATGAGCGGCAGGGCTGACACTCCGCCTCCGCCAGTACATATTTGTTCCCTACTTCATCGACTAGGCACCGTTTCAATGGTCGCTCCCTTGACACCATTCCTCTCTTTCTTTTGCCTCTCTCGATCCTACTCGCCCTGCCCCTCAACCCTCGGCCCCCTCATCGCCGTGAAGACCAACGACACAGCTACCAGACCCTCATACCCCTCCGACAAAGAAGAAGCAACTCACCTCCTGCCATTGTGTCGAAATTGGATTGAAGGGAGGTTAATAACCTTACCATGTTCGGTGATTCTCGCCCCCTCCAGCGATTGAGGCGAAGACTCTGTGAAGGATCATGAGGAATTAATAGAGACAGCTTCTCGTGACTTAGCCCCCATATTCTGATCGATGAGAAGAGGTGAAACATCCTCAGCATTATTAACCTCATGATGTTTAAGGCCTTCAAAATTAGAATTTTCAGGTACATCAGTCTTGGGCCCCCCTTGCGAAACCAGCCCAGAGCCCTCCTTTAACCCCATGATTGAGTTGAGCCTATTTAGAATATCAAGCTATGAGCCCGGTTCAGTACCCTTCCCTTGGTCCACATCATCTTGGCCTATTATAGAAACCGAATTCGAAATAAGGGAGTCTGAGCCCAACTCATCATTATGGCCCAGACTTAGCCCCCTTCGCCCTACGACATGCTGTGACCCACGACCCCCTTCCTTCTCAACCTCCCTCACCCACTTCCCATGTCTCCGGCAATCCCTCAACTCCCATCCCTCTCCCTCTGGCTCCCCTTGACTCCCTCCCCCTGGTTGAATAACCCCTGCCTCAGCTCGCCGGACTCCAGCCCGCACCCGTCTGTAGTCAAAGATCGAAGCACCCCGCCTACTGCTTCCCATTCCCCAGCCTGAGCTTTGTTGTCCCGCCCCCGAACCTTTTCCCCATCCCCCTGACCTGAACTTATGAGATCCCATTAACCCCACTACCCTTATTTCCCTCAACCAAGGCCCATAATGAAATCCCCTATCAGACCCCCCGGTAAGCCACCCTCAATTCGCCGTTCACAGTCCCTCATGATATGCCCCAACACCCCACATTCATAACAAAAATTCGGTAGATGCTCGTACGTAAACATTACTAAAATCTCCTCCCACTTGTCGATCTCATCTTAAGACAACATTTAAGTGGTTCACGAACATCCAATGAAACCCGGATACGCATTCTAGAACCCTATGGAAAAGATGATTGCGCATGGTCTGAATCCAAAAACCGACCTAGCTTATTACCGACTACTTGAGCCACTGACCGAGTCATCATCCGTAGCGGTAAGCCATGAACAAGAATGTAGAAAGCACACCAATTCAGTTCGATCCTCATAGGGTTATCTGCCGCCTCTATCCAGTTCAAAATGATCAAGTTCTTATTGAATGTCCAAGGGCATTCATTCATCGCCCGCTCCCGGTCCACTGAATGATTGAAAATGAGAAGGAACCTGCCTTCCTCCAACATTTGCACTGACATCCCTTTCATCGGCCTCATCACATTATTCAAAGTCAGACGGAGAACATCAAGCCGAAACGGACGCGGACTAAGCAATCGACCAACTAGTAAGAACCCCTCCGTCACAAAACTACCAACCCAATCGGTCTCCAATAACTCCACACCCCCTTCCTCCTCATCCGTAAGTACTAATGATTTATCCAAGCGATCCATACCCAACTCCATCCTCCACAATATGAACAAGGTACTAGAGCCCCCAGCGTTAGGCGGCCCGAAGATGAACCGCGCTGACGGAACCACCCACTGCCGTTGAGAGAAAAATGAACAAAAAAAAACCAACCAACGCAATCGGCACAAGAAAAGGAATGGGGAAAGCAACACAAGACCCAAAAGCAACAAGGAACTAGGATAACACAAGCATCACCATACAGAAACCCAAACTCGAACAAGGAAATGAACCTAGAGCAAGCAAAGCACAAGATACGATCGACCAATCCAATCTCAAGGCACTCTACCTACAACAAATACTTGCAAATAGGGAGAAAAGAATTTAGGTTGATTAATTGCTATTGAATACTTGCAAAATTCTTGCTGAATTTTTTCTTTCTTTTATCAAATTTGTTCTGTGCATTTCATTTATAATTGCACCATACATTCACTACAAGAAAATAGTTTAATAGCTACAAAAAAATTTTGAGGCTAAAATCAGTGTCGAGCTAATCAACAAGCAAAATTTTCATTGTTAATCTACACTATTTTATATATATATATATATATTAAATAATTCGTTGTTAAGCTCGTTTGCAAGTAAATTTCGTTGCTAAAAGTATTAGCAAGTAATTTTCTGTATTAAATAATGTAAATCAACAACGAGAATTTTGCTTGCTAATTAGCTCGACGCTAATATATTTTCGTTGCTATTGAACAATTTTCTTGTAATGATTTATAAGCGAGTACACTTAGCAAAAATTCAAATTCTAACGGTCAGTACTGGCCTTCAAACGGCCAAGTTCCAACAGTCAGAATTTGACAACAGTCATAAATGACTAAATTAAAATTGAACTTGAAAACAGAGTGTTTTTGCAATTGTATATATTTTACTTTATTTTTAGGGGTACTTTTAACAAAAATTAATTTTTTGCCGGAAAAGTGAGCGAAATTTCGTTGGGAGGACGAGATTGAAAAAAAACAGATGACAATCTTAACGATCAATTGAAAATACAGAGACTAAAATAAAAATAACCCCATTTTTCACAATAGAAGTTAAATCTCGGACATCTAATAGTTTATTTGAATAAGAAATAGTTACACACTCTATTTGTGTGCTTAAATTTATTCTACACTAAAGTAAGTACTTTTCTCTTTATTCAAATACTTTGTTTGGATTAATTATATTAAAAAATAATTTTAAAGAAAAAAGGGGTGAAAAGAGAAAAGGTGAAGAGAGAAAAGGAACCAATATAAAAAAAACGAAAAAATTATATGATTGGAGAAAAAAAATAAAAAGAGAGAAAGCACAACAAATATATGGCACTGGTCACCTTCACGCCAAATCGAGGTGGCTAATATTGTTGATGTGATGCCTCCAATTAATGAAGGGGATGATTGTGTTAGATGGACGAACTCAGCTAGCACTTTCACAACTTTTGGTACGAGTTCAGTCCTTCAACCCTAGCGGACAGAAGGTCATGTGGGCTTCCTTGCTTCATAGGCCCTTCAAAATAGCAAGCAACCAGTTTGTCCTGTGGTTAGCAATATTAGGAAGGCTTTCCACGCTTGATAGGTTGTGGTGCATGAAGGCCAATGTGGAACGGTGCATGTGTGATGAATAGCAGGTTGAGACGCCTAATCACCTTTTCTTCCAATGTTGCTACTCAAGACAATGCTTGCATATACTAAAGAGATGGTTAGATTGGCCAAGGGGGCCATGGATAAAGAGGTTGGCTGGGCTAGCAGCAATGGAGAGGTAAACACCTCATCAATGCAGCTTCTGGTGGGAACGGAATAGAAGACGGTTCCAGGGTTTGTCAATGCAACCAACTAGACTAGCAGAGTTGATTATGGAACAGATTACGTTGAGAATTTTGAATGAGGAACTAGAGATGAACCTACAAACATCGATTTTGTACGGACTATGGAAAATAGCTTGGTATTATTCTAACAAGGCCCTCGTCCTGATTGTGTACCTTGTGTACCTTTTATAGTTATATGCAATTTACCTTTACCCCCCTCCCCCACCAAAAAAAAGCACAACAAATGTAGAAGAGAGAGGAAAACAATGGAAAAACCTTGGTGAAGGTTTTTTTTTTTTTGTTGAATTATAATCACCTCCTCTAAGGTTTGACATAATTACGAATACCTCCTCATTGTTTCAAAAATTACAAATACCCCCCCTGAGGTTTGTAATTTTTAACCAATGGTCTGAAATGGTCCATTTTGCTCTTGATTTTTTTTTTTTTTTAAAATTGTAGACAAATCATCTAAAGCAAATTACATTATTACTTCTCTGTGTAAAAACCGTAAGAACCTCTCCCTGCGCATTTTTTACCAAAACAATTTAGAAAATTTTACAAATAATTCAATTTGCATAAGGGTATTTAGGTCAGTTCACCCATAAAAATGGATGGAAATAGGTTATTTGTTAGACGGTAACAACCCTCAGGAGGGTATTTGTAATTTTTGAAACGAGGGAGTATCCGTAATTATGTCAAACCTCAAGGGAGGTCATTCACTACAAGAAAAATGCTCAATAGCAACGAAAAAGAATCAGCTTCGAGCTAATTAGCAAGTAAAATTCTCATTACTAATATATTATTTAATATAAGAAATATACTTGCTAATAAAATTTAGCAACGAAAATTTACTTGCTAACAAATTTAGCAATGGATTGTTTAAAATATATATTAAGTAGTATAGATTAGCAACGAGAATTTTACTTGCTAATTAGCTCGACGCTGATTTCAGCAACAAATTTGTTGTTGCTATTTAGCGATTTTCTTATAGTAATTGTAATTAATTCACCCCCTTTTTTTTTTTTTGACACTGAGGTTGACATTGTCCAAAACTAATTTCTTGTAATCTACATTTCATTGGATCCAATTAACCCAGACCGACCTGCCCTTCATGATTAAGAGAGCCCATAGGTGCTTGCAGATTAAAGCCTTATTGGCGCATCAATTGATTGAATACCCAAACCTCTAGTTGTTACAAGAAGAGTCACATGTTCCCATGCCATTTTCGCACTATTTGCACCTTCTCCCGCGCAAAGGAAGTGCCTTAGTTTCTGCTCAATTAACTTAGCCACACTCACCGAGAGAATAAACATAGAAAATCAATATGTGCTGTAGGTGATTAGTTTTCCGCATATGAAAAATACTTAGACCCCAGAGAGTTGAGCCTGTTGTCAATCTTTTGTAGTAGGGGGTGCAGTCGACCAAAGGGAGTCTAAAAGACTGCAATGGCACTCCTAAGTATTTGATTGAAAGATGCCCCTCAAAAAAACCGACAATACCTTGTAACCAATAATCCTCTTAGCAGCAACCTCGGAGAGAATAATCTACTCATGCATATCCAGAATATCTAACCCAAGCTCATTCTCATTTGCGTCCACCCAAATTTCTTGCCAGGGCCTGCAACATAATCCGAAAACCATCTCCACCTGTGATTAACATAATTATGAAGATAGGAAGCATTTTGAGCAGCAACTCTTATTTCAACCAAGCCCACCATCTCCAAGTTAAACTCAGTAAGAAGTGCCGTCACAACACTTTGGTCTCTTTTGTTGAGACCTCGTACGTTCCATACACCTAGCTAAATTAATCATGGACACCCTTAGTAGGACTCTGTTCAGTATAAATCCCCTCTTCCGTCCCCCGTAAGGCAACAAATTGATTGTACGCAACAATCTCTTTACTTTTCACACTCACCCCAGTCGGCGCATGCAGTGGACAGACCCTTCTCCTTCGACTCGCTCGTCCCAGCTTTGTCCACACTCACCCTATACGCCTCATTTTACGCGCACATTATGTGTGCTCATTAATTATTTATTAAGTGTGTGAGTACCTTAAATTAACTAACTATGGGTGTTAATATGTATTTTGACTAAAATAGTCTAAATATACTTATCTTTTACATAAAATAACCACCTCTTTAGTCATTTGGTTATATTTATAGGTGGCAAATGGGCGGGTTGGGTCGGATTTGGGTTGGGTCATATGAGTTGGGTTTGATATGGGTCGGGTCCAATATGGGTTCAAGTGAACGGGTCTAAAACGGGCTGGGTTGCATATGGATTGGGTCGGGTTAGTATAAACCATTTTATTAATTTAAATTCTAGAGGGTGTTTGGATTAACTATAATATTTTGAAACATCTTATGATTTTAAAATTTTAATATTTATTTAGGAGGTTATTTGATATTAGAATTAGAAAAACTAATAGTAGTTATTTTTCTTTTAATTTTTACAAAAGTGACATCACGTCATTTCAACACTACTACACTAATTATTTTGTTGTGTAAATAATATTTTAATTTTTTTTCTTTATGAAATGTGATTGTTAATTTATATATTTTATTTATATTTAGAATATATTTTAAAACATAAAAAGTTATTTATTATATGTAGACAGAAATGACGTGGCACGACAACTAGTTTGAAAAAAAAAAGGGGTTGAATGCTAGAACTGAAATGAATATGGGGGTTGTGACGGCGAGGTCGGCGATTGGTGGCGTTATCTGATATGGGTGCAAGAGAGAGAAATGTGATAGTGTGTGTGTGTGTGTGTTTTTGTGTGTGTGTTTGGTGAAGTAGAAAAGTGTCTGCGTGTGCGTTTGGTGAAGGAGAAAATGAGTGAGTTTTGAGGCGTGTGTGTGTGTCCGGTGAAGTCAAGTGTAGTGAAGTGAGTTTTTTTTTCTTTTTTAATTTTATGGGTTGAACCTATTTAAACCCATATTGGACCCATATCCAACCCACATCAAACCCATATTCAACCCATATAAATTTAATTTTATTTAATTCTAACCCATATCAACCCATTTAAAATATAACCAACCCAACCCAACTCAAAACCAGTTGGGTTGGGTTGAACCCATGGGTCTTAACCCATCTTGTCACCCCTAGTTATATCTATAATTCTGTTGATGTAAATTAAAATATTTTAGTAGTTTTGATAGGTTATTTATTTTATTTTATTTCCTTTCATTTAATCTAACAAACATAATAAAAATTTAAGTATGCAGATTTAATGAGTGTGCTCTGATTACTAGTTATTAATTAAGATGGAAGGGGTCTATAATAACTATCATTGATTGACAATATATGTGTGGATTGAAATACCCTCAAGTATACTTATTTTTTCACTATCTCTTAAATTATTTTTCTATCAATTATTCTTTATTTATACATATTTAAGATTAATAAATTTTATTTCTTATTTTATTAAATAAATATAATAAAAAAATTAAATTATGCACAAACAACGAACATGTTTCCATCACTATAATAACAAGAAAAGAAAAGGCCTCGTTTCTATTTTTATGACCTTTGAGAAAGACACCATAATTAACGGCCCACATATACATGGGCCTGCTATTCATCACAAAGCCCAATTGGCAAGAATTGTCGAAAGTAAATCGTGCTTATGGCTTGGCAGTAAGGAATTGGGAAGAAGTAATAACACTTTTAAGCCCTAAAATCTAGTAACTGACAACTTTATGATTCTAACACGCTTTTTTGCCGCATTTCGGAAGAGAAACGATCGAGCAAAACGACATCGTTGTTGTCTGCATTACGGCAAAACAATAGCGCGCTGAAGTGCGTCAACGAGAAGGGTTTGATCTGTATGGGCTTTCCGTTCTGATGTGAAAGGTGAATAATCTCAGGTAGATCGGAGGCACAGGTACTTATTTGATAGCTTGGAGTACTCCTGATTTTTCATCTCATACCTGAATTTGATTGATTGATTTCTTGAAAATACTTCCGGTTGATTATGTTGATCTTGTCGGCATTTCATAAATTGGGTTCTAATTCAAACCTGGAGAATTTTCGACCGATGATCACACAAATAAGTGGTATAGAAACGAACTAAGTTTTTAGTATTACATCTACTGGATAATCTTACTCGTTTATCCTCCTCTTTAGGCGTTTCGGATTTTTTAGTTTTTTTTCCCCCACTTTCTTCCAGATTCCGAGTTATGCTTAAAGAATGTAATACTTAGGGTGATCATTGATAAAAATGTCATAGATGCCCATTTATCTCTGGTTTTATGTGTTTCTTTTTTTAGTTTTGAGTATTATATGGATGGAAATTTCACATGTTGTATGTAGGCAAATTCTTACTGCTCAACTCTCAATCATATTTATGCTCTGAACTTCGGGGTTGCAGGTTTTGTCTTGTATTGAGGACTTCCAGGAAGAAAGGTTGAATTTTGATTAACAAGTGGTTAGAGATGGTGCTTGTACTAGCATTGGGCGATTTACACATACCACATAGGGCGCCGGATCTGCCTGCCAAGTTCAAGTCCATGCTCGTTCCAGGAAAGATCCAGCACGTCATTTGCACGGGCAACTTATGTGCAAAAGTAAGTATTATGTTCTTTGATGAAAATTTTTAGGGAGTATTGTATGCTGGAGAATATCTGTCCGTGGAAGTATTCTCCGCTGTAAAGTTGATGCTGTTTTCACTGGAATTTGGTTTTGCAACTTGATGGTTTATCTATATTTAGCTTGCACTAGGAGTACATATTAGTTTTGGGAGTAATTAGGATTGGTGATTTATTTTCAGAAGTACTTGTTCTTTTCCGTGGCATCTTTAATACTGGAATTGACATCTTGATGTTCAAAGTGCTTGTTTTAAACTACAAAAATGGTTTCTAGTTAGTTAGCAATAGGTGCAGTTTAAATACCATGATAAGAAAAGACCAATTTCGTTTTAAGTTTTATGGCTCTGGTTGCTTGAAAAGGTAACCGTGGATGGGTTACTGATTCACAGAACGCTGCTGGTGCAATTGGGAAACTGGGAAAGGGATTATGTAATAGTTAAAACAATTGGATGTGGCATTTGAATAATATTCTCTTAAACTTCAGCATCTGTTCTTGTAATATCCGTGAAAAAAGGTGGTGGAAGTCCATTGTTTCCATTAACTTATTGATTGCATTGACTTCTTGTAGTCACTGATTAGATTGCCCTTTTTTTCTTCATACCTTGCATGTTATTCTCAGATTATTTTTGTTCATACTCATAATGGCGCTGGGCTGTAACTTTAAACTTCAAGGTGGAGAAAGTGTTATTTATGCATTAATTGCCAATAAATATTGAAAAAATCCTAATTAGTCTCACTCTGCCTTGCAATTGCCGTCATGTCAACTAAGAGTATATGGTGCTAAGTTATCCCATTCTTACTATTGGACACTCTTCTTACGATCCTCAATAAAGACCTTTCTACTCCCCTTGGGGTCCATCTATGACACAATTGGATCCTTACATTTGTTGCATTACCTGGAGTTCACCCTCAGAATCTCATCAAACAAAATCCCAGTGTTGGAATTAAACTTTATAGTATTTAATCATCATATCAACCTTGTAAATCTCTTCTCGTTCTTTGATACGTAAGATCATCTATATGTAATGGTCAGAGATCTGAACATGCTGCAGTTTTTTATTATTTATCAAGCAGTTTGAATTCCTTAAAGGTCTTATGGGGGGCATTGTGATCCTATACTCAAGAGTGGCATCTAAAATCTGAAAATTTCTCCTGAGGCCTTCTTCTTCATCTGTCCCTTATACCTCTTTTTAAGTAGGCCTGCAGGGTGCAGGTCAACCAATTTGCCTGATCTTCTCCTAAGTAAATTGTTCAAAGCTAATTAGTACTGCTGGCTTGATTCCTTAAACTACTTGCTGATGCGCATCATCATGTGATTTCTGCCTTGCTAGCTGTACATGTATTATAAGTCTGCTGCCGGGGCTAATCATCCGAACTTGTCCCAACAAATTAAAGTGGGAAAACTTACTGTGTAAATTTTGAAATATCCTTATGAAAGAAGAGTTAGTAGAGCATTCTTTGATGGGTGAAGTGGAGTAAGTAATACATTGAACTACAGTTTGGCATAATCACAACATCCAAGAAGTCCAGAAATGCATTTATTTGAAAGTGGGATTTCAGTATGTAATACAACAGACTACAGCTTGAGATCATCAGTCTTTGTACAAATTTGAAGTTTTATGTGGTATACTGCTTGTATTGCTACATATTGTACTCGTAATTGGGGTATTTTTTTGGATTCCAAAATTGTGACCTGGGAAACAACTACTTTTGGAATGATTATACCCTATCGACTTATACTTGCAGGAGGTTCATGACTACTTGAAAACTGTTTGTCCTGACTTACATATCACTCGTGGTGAATATGATGAGGAGCCACGTTATCCAGAGACCAAAACATTAACAATTGGTCAGTTTAAGCTTGGCGTATGCCATGGACATCAGGTGTGTGCTCTTTCTTTCTTGTGATATTTTCTCCTGAAAAACTTGGGCACCTCATATTGGTTTCCTCATACTTAGAACATTGCTGAACAATTTCCATTACTTGTCCTCATAGTTGTCACATTGATGCTCATTCTCTTGTTATCAACTTTTCCTAAAGGTTATTCCATGGGGCGACTTGGACTCGTTGGCCATGCTCCAGAGGCAGCTGGACGTCGATATTCTTGTAACAGGCCATACACACCAGTTTACAGCTTACAAACATGAAGCTGGGGTCGTTATAAATCCGGGGTCAGCCACTGGCGCTTTCAGCAGCATCACCTATGATGTCAACCCAAGCTTCGTTCTCATGGACATCGATGGTCTACGTGTTGTGGTCTACGTTTATGAACTCATCGACGGAGAGGTGAAGGTCGACAAGATTGATTTTAAGAAGACAACAACTGCAACAGCTTAACCTACTGATGATGGATGATGTACTGGTCTTGGATTTCGGTTTTTCCTTCTGTTTTTTTGTTGACATTGTACAACATACACTTCACTTGGGATATTTTGTTTTTCTTTCTTTTCTTTTTTCTTGGGGTGGGGGAGTTTCTTTTCTTCAAGAAATTTAGTTGTTATAGTACCATTTACCTGCTGCTGGGCATGCCATTGTGTGAAATGAAGATGGGAAATCGAGAAAATGAGAAACAAAAAAAAAAAAAAAAAAAAAAAAGAAACTTGACTTAACAAATTTGTTTTCTTTGCTTTATTTTAATATTTGTAAAACAAATTGCTTTCTTCCATTATACATCACTGAAAATTTTCTTCCCTTCTCTTATCATATTCTCTTCTGTCACAAGCTGAAATTGCAAATTTGGTAGCAATTGTGTTTGACAGATAATGAACGTGTGAAATAAACTTCTTTTACATAAAACTGAAATGCCAAATATTAATCGATAATTATTAAGTTCATTAATATTATATGAACTCATCACTTAATATGTACCGGCTTCATTGTTTGATGTTCATATAAGAAATTTTGGACCCAATCAGTTTAGAAAAATAAATAGTAAATAATTTCTTTCAACTCGAGATGTTCATCAGAGTGGCCTAAGATGAAGAACATCAACACAAGATTGTCTATTCTTATTTCATATAAAAATTTATACAAAATTAAAAATATATATTTATATTCTCATTTTACATGAAAATTTATACAAAATAAAAAATATATAATTTCTATTGAATACGGAAAAAGAAGCACAAACAAACAGGATGTCTGGAGACTAGAAGGTCTTTTAACTTTTCTTTTCCTCATTGCTTGCGTCACCCATCAAGAAAAGATAAACACACTCCCAATTTCTTGGTCATGAACTCGTGAAGAAATTTCAAAGGAAAATTAATTAGGTCAAAAAATTTATGTGCTTTAATTGTATGATTATCATATTTAGAAGTGAAATCGAAATTAGTGATGTTGTATCAATATTGTGATACAAAATAATATTTTGAAAATCTTTTAACAAAAAAAGTGGAAATTGTTAAATAAAAAACAAAAGTGATATTTATATTCAAACACAAGTAATATAATTAATTGGATTGGACTAAACTGGCTTATGAAAAAAGAATTTTCCTTCTTATATATATGCCACATGTGGATATGATATCTGAGACTTAACTCATATTTATCCAAAAGATATTTCTCTCTCTAGAACAAATGGTGGATCTTTACTTCTCAATTCCATTCATCATCTCCGTTCTTATTCCTCTACTGTTCATCGTCATATCCAAGTTGAAAACCTCAATTTCAACTTCCATTCCCACAAAGCTGCCGAAATCCTACCCAATTTTTGGTTCATTCTTCGCAATCTTGAAAAACAGAGAAAGGTTCGCCCAGTGGACATCAGAGATCGTCACCTCCACTCCCAATCTAACTTTCACCCTCCGCCGTCCCTTCCGGCGGATCGTCTTCACGGCCAACGCCGCCAATGTCCAGCACATCCTCAAGACCCACTTCCACAACTACGACAAAGGCGACTTTTTCAGGATCACTTTGAGGGACTTTCTCGGCGATGGAATTTTCAACGCCGACGGCGAAAATTGGAAGTTCCAGCGACAGGTTTCCAGCCACGAGTTCAACACCAAATCCCTCCGGAAATTCCTGGAAACCGTCGTGGATTCTGAATTGTCGGACCGTCTCGTTCCAATACTGGAAAACGCCGCGGCCCACGAAACTGTGCTGGATTTTCAGGATATTCTTCAGAGATTTGCGTTTGACAACATTTGCAAGATCGCGTTCGGGTATGATCCTGGTTATCTGTCGGCGACTCTGCCGGAGGAGAAATTAGCAGTGGCCTTTGAAAAAGCTGTGAAGCTCTCCAGCGACAGGTTCGGGTCTTTTATCCCTTCTTTCTGGAAAGTCAAGAGGGCCCTTAACATCGGATCCGAAAAGCAGCTCAAGATTGCTGTTAGGGAAGTTCGGGAATTCGCGAAAGAAATAATCAGGGAGAAAAAGCAGCAATTTGATGGAAAATCAGGCCTGGAATCATCATCAATTGACGATCTCCTGTCGAGATTCTTGAGCTCAGGCCACTCTGATGAAGATTTTGTTGCTGATATAGTGATAAGTTTCATGTTGGCGGGCCGGGACACGACTTCTGCTGCATTGACGTGGTTCTTCTATCTGCTTTCAGATAATCCAGAAGTCGAAAGCGAGATATTGAGAGAGATTAAAGAGAAGCCGGAAGCGGATTCGGCTTATGATGAAGTGAAAGAAATGATTTACATTCACGCTTCGCTTTGTGAAAGCATGAGGCTTTATCCACCGGTCCCTGTGGATACAAAAGAAGCTCTGACCGACGACGTTTTGCCTGACGGGACAGTGGTGAGAAAGGGGACGAGGGTTACCTATCATCCCTATGCTATGGGGAGGGTCGAGAAGGTGTGGGGCGAAGATTGGGCGGAGTTCCGCCCTGCGCGGTGGTTGGAGAGGGAGGAGGCGACGGGGGAGTGGAAATTTGTAAACAGGGATTCGTATACTTATCCGGTGTTTCAGGCGGGGCCCAGAATTTGTCTGGGGAAAGAGATGGCTTTCATACAGATGAAGAGGGTGGTTGCCGGCGTCTTGCGGCGGTTTAGAGTGGTGCCGGTGCTGGTGGAAGGAGCGGAGCCGGTTTACGTAGCCGGTTTGACAGCAAAAATGAAGGGTGGTTTTCCGGTGAGGATTGAGGCGAGGGCTAAGGAGGCGTTTAGATTTTGATTTTACTGTGATTAAATCCTCTAAGAATGTATTTAGTTCCATATTAATTACTATTATTTTCATGAAAATCAAATAATAAATATTAGTTTAGAAATGTCAAACAATGAAAATGGTACCACATATTACTAATGAGTTTATACAATATGAATATTTTGATATTTAAATTTATGTAGAAGAAAATTATTTTTATCAATTTTATCTTATTAAGATGTCATATCAACAAAGAGAAACGGTTTCTTATAATATATATTAGTAAATGTGGCACACTCGAACGTGTGTGCACAATTAGTTTAAATTTTTATAAAATATTTATTTTTTTAAAAAATAAATTAATTAAATTCTAAAATATTAAAAATATAAAAAATAAGATATTAATAAAAGAAAACGAGAGAAGAAAAAGGGATGTGGAAGTTGATAAGGAAAAAAATAGAAAGTTGAGAAGTGAAAGAAAAATAAGAAGTTGATAAAGGAGAAAAATAATATTAAAATATTAAATAAAGTAATATTAAACAATAATTGGCAAACCAAATTTAAGATCTCTCCATTAATATAATAAATATATATATATATATATATTGATGTTGCAAGAAATTAAAGGTAATTCAACAACAACGAAATAAGGGGAATTCGACGATAAATGTAATAATCGATTTATTTTATATGAATTGGGCACAATCGCAAATACGTACAAATCAATCTAAGGAAAAATGATAGCACAAGTGTACTAGTCAAGTTCTCTCAAAATTCAAGATCCTCTCAATGAAGGGGTTGAACCCCTATTTATACTACTATTCTATTTACGGTAAGCATGGTGTATTGTCTTTATTGTCCTCTGTCTTTATATCCTAGGATATAAATGGTAACGTTTCATGGGGACGTTATGGTCTTTTCCTTGCTCTATCATTAATGGTGGAGTTTCCATGAATTGAGCTCTAATGGCATGATTTCCTCCATGATTCCATGATCTTCATCAATATTCCTTGATATTCTCTCATTTAATGGAGAGAAATAAATATAAGTTGACTTCTTATTTTTCTCCATGTCAACTGCCCCCTCAAGTTCCAAATATTTGGGAAGAAAATAATTGTAACTTGGTAAATAGAATCCGTCTTGTTTGGAAAGTTCTTCTTTCTCTTCTCGGTCGTAGTCTCAATGTCTAATAAGAACCGTGAGGGAATCATGAAGTTGCCTTCCAAGTCTAGTGGGGTTCGGCTCGACCATGGGGTGGGGACCAAGGCGGAGACGGCGGTGTTGGCCGTGGTCATGAGGGCCTCGACCATGCTGAGGCGTTGGCCTCGGCCAGGCACCTGGCCGAGGCAGCCTCGACCAGTCCTCTGGCTGAGGCAGGCCCGACCTTGGGGGCCGAGGTTCGTTGCCTCGGTTTAGCGGTCGGGGGTTCTCCTCTCACTCTTCTATTCTTCCTTCGGGCGAGGGGTCGTCGTGTCTTCCTACTCTTAACATTTCTCATTCTTCCGACGGGATAGCTCTAGATGATGATAATTTTATTGAGGCCATACGCAATCTTCTCGGTTGTCCGGCCAATTCCTTATACATCTCTTTTGAGTCTACTTCATTTTCTTCCAAGGGCGTAATTTTGGAGGTTTCCTTTTGTGATGATATTAGGGGGAGTGCTCCCTTGCCCCTCGGTTCGATGTCGAGTTATAGTGTTTCGAGCTTTGATGAACTTTGTTTCTTGGAGGAGTACTATAATACTTAGTGGGATTCCTCCCTCTTGCCTCTGGTGATGGAGTTAAGTACGAAGATATTATTACTATGAAGTCCGAGTGTTATGAAGTATTTGCTTAAAAGCCACTTTTACTCTCTTTAATTTTATTTCAGTCCTCGTAGGGGTTTTTTCAATCTCTCAATGAGTGACGATTTTTTATATTCATTTACAAAAGCGATCATGAAGTTTGTTGAGTTGTGATGTTTTTAGCTTCGGGGTGTTGTATTATGCACCTCAAGAAAGCTCGTAATCTTATAACTTTGGGGTGTTGTATTATGCACCTCGAGAAAGCTTGTAATCTTATAGCTTTGGGGTGTTGTATCATGCACCTCGAGAAAGCTTGCAATCTTAAACTCATTTAAGGGAACTTCTTATGAGTTCTCGAATTTGTACAGATTTTTGGCTTTTGGGTGTAGTATTATGCACCTTGGGAAAGCTTGTGATCACAAGTTATTGGGGAACTTTGTATGAGTTCTCAAGTTGAATAATTCTTAGCTTCGGGGCGTTGTATTATGCGCCTCTAGGAAGCTATTTTCAATTTTCTTAAAGGTTGAGCCTTTTACTTTGCCTATTAGGGGCGTGTTATAAGGATAATTATACTCATATGATGTGAAGACAAAACTCAACCACTTTATTCCATTAACTAAAGGCGATGAAAAGGTAGAAATGTTACACTTAACATGTTTTAGCACTAATTAAGTGCTGAATATATAGTGATATCCTTTTTTCTGTTCTACATTTTTTCTTACCTCATGATGGGAAAATGGAGAGACTTCCTCAGCTTAATCTGAAATTTTGGTAATTGGTTTAATAGATTCCTCAATCCGGATATATTTTTCCGCCCTCCTCAAGAGTTCGTCAAGGGTTGTCGGTGGTTTGCCTGCAATCGAGTCACGAAATCTTCCCTCGCGCAAATTTTGTTGGAGAATGCTGGCTAGCGACTCATGATTTAAATGAGGAACTTCTAGTATGGCCTCCGAAAACCTTTGAACATATTCTCTCAAGCTTTCCTGCTCTTGTTGCACTACTGTGAATAGGTACGACGCTGTCTTTGGGCATTCTCTGTTGAAGGAGAAATTGTGCATAAATAGTTGGGATAATTGTTCAAAGCTTTCAATTGTATATGCGGGGAGCTGGTTGAACCATGCCATGGCATTCTCCGCTAATGTAGTACGGAAGACTTTGCAATATCCGGCATCACTTAGGTCTAGTAAGTCTGCCTTTGCTAAAAATTCATCCAAGTGGTCTTTAGGGTCACCCGTGCCAGTGTATTCCTTTAGGTTTGGGATACGGATTCCTTGGGGAAGAGCTTCTGCTAATATCTTCATTGAGAAAGGGCTTCTTCTGGCAGGGGCGACGGTCAACGACGGGGGGCTGGGCGAAGCCTTTTCTCTTTGATTGTTTGTGGTGAGCTCCTTGCGAGTTTCATTTCTCTCACTTCTTCGCTCTTCTCTAGCTCTCAGTCTCTTGCTGGGGTGTGTTGTCGGGGAGGAGCTTGGCTACTATCCCTTCGTTTTTTTTTTTTTCAGCATGTTTTGGGAATTGTTGTCCCTTGACTTGTTATCTTCGGGGGCCGAGGGGATAGCTCGACCTCGGCGAGAAGAACGAGGTGGAAAAGTTTCCCGTGGGTGATTATCCAAAAATTGGACTATAGCTCTCTCAGCAGCGCGGGTGGAGACATCCTCTATTATCCTCTGAAGTGTCTCTTGAGTCATTCTGACCATGGGAGGTTTGAAGGTTGGAGGTGGTAAACTTCTCGCTCCTGACTTCTGTCTTTGCTCCTGGGGCGGATTCGTCTCCAACTCCTCATCGGGTTGATTTGCCTCCAACTCCTCCTTAGGCGGACTTGCCTCCAACTCTCCCTCAGGTGGAATCGCCTCCAACTCTTCTTGGGGTAGATTTGCCTCCAGCTACTCTTCAGATGGATTAGTCTCCCCCTCTTCATCGGGTGGATTAGCCTCCAACTCTTCCTAGGGTGGATTTGCTTCCAACTCCTCCTCAGGCGGACTTGCCTCCAACTCTTCCTCAGGTGGAATCGTCTCCAACTCCTCTTGGGGTGGACTCGCTTCCAACTCCTCCTCAGGCAAACTTGTCTCCAACTCCTCCTCAGGTGGAATCGTCTCCAACTCTTCTTGGGGTGGAATCGCTTCCAACTCCTCATCAGGCGGACTTGCCTCCAACTTTTCCTCAGGTGGAATCGTCTCCAACTCTTCTTGGGGTGGACTCGCTTCCAACTCCTCATCAGGCGGACTTGCCTCCAACTCTTCCTCAGGTGGAATCGTCTCCAACTCCTCTTGGGGTGGACTCGCTTCCAACTCCTCAGGCGAACTTGTCTCTAACTCCTCCTCAGGTGGAATCTTCTCCAACTCCTCTTGGGGTGGACTCGCTTCCAACTCCTCATTAGGCGGACTTGCCTCCAACTCTCCCTTAGGTGGAATCGCCTCCAACTCTCCCTTAGGTGGAATCGCCTCCAACTCCTCTTGGGGTATATTTGCCTCCAGCTGCTCTTCGGATGGATTAGCCTCCCTGTTCCTCCGGGGGAGGTTGGCTGGTTGAGAAGCTTGTATACTTCCCTCTTCCTCTTCCGTGGACATGTCCTGGGGGCCATCCTCCCTCGATTCGTTATCCCTGGGGGCGGAGGGCGTGCCTCGGCCTCTGCGGGGGGAACGAGAGGGAGAAGGCTCTCTTGGACGGTTCGCCATGAAATGCATGATCGCTCTTTCAACTGCTCTTGCCGACGCATCTTCAATCATCTGCTACAGGGCTTCGGGTGTCACTTGAAGCATCGGCGGTTGTGCAGCGGGCGATGGGGCTTCGCTGACTCCTTCCCTCCTTTTTTCATGTCCCCTCCTATGGTCCTGCTGGGGACCTAGGCCCATGTGTTCCAAGGGGGGAGCTCTTCTACGTTATTCTGTGGAGCTTTTGTTCTCCGCTCTTCATTCATTTCCAAGTCTCTGGCCTTGGATCGAGTTTGCATTTTCAATATTGTGATTGTGGCGTTCCCACAGACGACGCCAAGTTGATGTTGCAAGAAATTAAAGGTAATTCAACAACAACGAAATAAGGAGAATTCGACGATAAATGTAATAATCGATTTATTTTATATGAATTGGGTACAATCGCCAATACATACAAATCAATCCAAGGAAAAATGATAGCACAAGTGTACTAGTCGAGTTCTCTCAAAATTCAAGATCCTCTCAATGAAGGGGCTGAACCCCTATTTATACTACTATTTTATTTACGGTAAGCATGGTGTATTGTCTTTATTGTCCTCCATCTTTATATCCTAGGATATAAATGGTAACGTTTCATGGGGACGTTATGGTCTTTTCCTTGCTCTAGCATTAATGGTGGAGCTTCCATGGATCGAGTTCTAATGGCATGATTTCCTCCATGATTCCATGATCTTCATCAATATTTCTTGATATTCTCTCATTTAATGGAGAGAAATAAATATAAGGTTACTTCTTATTTTTCTCCATATCATATATATATATATTAGAATGGGTCAAATCTGATTTCCCATCCCTCCTTTTCAATCGAACTGGAACAAGTACTTGTAACTAATATTATTATACATTAAATTTATTTGTAACTAACAAGTACTTTTAAATTTATTTTGTTGATTATTATATTATATACATATGAATTATACATTATGCAAGTTAAGTCCAGTCAACATTTGTAAAAAGAATCAATAAAGCATTTTGGGTGGTTGGGGTCTTCTCCAAAAGGAAAGAAATCATAAAATAAATTTTTTAAAGCCATAACAAGATGGGTTGAATTTCAATTTTAATTTATGAATTCATTATAAACAAATGTGATGGTCATTGATTTATTATTTTTCATGCATAAGCTACAATTATTCATTGAAGACACCTTTGCTTTTTTAATTTGATTGAGTTTGATCGATAAAACTATTAAATAAATCCCTAAAAATCAATTGTTTGATTCACTTGAAGAAGTCATGTAACAGTCGCAACCTATTGTGAGAGGTAGGGGTGGGTGTCTCGTCGAATATTGGGGCAGATAGTTTAGCTCGAGTATCAAAAACTTTGGGTAGATAAGGGTTCGTTTGGTTCAAATGAAAGAAATAGGAAGTCAAAAGGGTGAGGGGAAGTGAAAAGGGCAAGGGGAGAGGAAAAAAAAAATAATAGTTTTCCTTGAAGTTGTTGGTATGAGTGGAAGGAGTCCATATCAAATAAATCCCTTTGTTTGGTACGAGGAAAATAGATTGAAATGAAAAGATTAGTTTTTATAATTTTACTCATTAACCTTTTCTCTTTATTTGGTATTAGAAAATGAATAAATTAATACTATACTAAAATAATTTTTAATATATCAAAAGTTAGAAACTTTATTAATAAAAAAATATTGATCAGAACAAGAATATTTTTGTATTAATAAAAATATTTAACAAAATGGGTATTTTTCGTTTATTCTAAAGTATCCAATTTAAATAAAATAAAAATTACTACCAATGCCCTCAAATTCAAATATCAACGCTTTTCTTGGTGATTTTGTTATCATTTTAAAAAATTAGGTACCGATATTATCCGCGGGAATGAGGAAAACAATTAGAGAAAAAATATGTATATGAGTAATAGCATAAAAAAATAAAATATGTACTTTTTTGTCTTTATGGTTTTATACGTTCGCTTTCTGCCAAATTTTGGACGGAAACAAAATTGGACTCAGGAGGGATTTCATACACATTCAGTTTTACTTCTCTTCCATCTATTCTCCCTAACCGAACACCAAACTTATTATTATACATCAAGTTTTTACTTTTATTTTTCTTATACACCCCTTTACCCAATCAAACAAACTCTAAAATAACTACTCGATCCCGATCGAAATTCACGGGTACCCCAAACTTTGGGTACTTGATAGTCGGATACTGGGTATCCAATTTTTTTATTTATTTTTAAATAAATAACTTTCTAAAAGCCCATTTGAGGCAAAAAGATGTGCCTTTGTAAAACAGAGCCAGTTCAAAATAGCTTTACTGTGTTTTGGAGATGGATCGAAAACGAAATCAAACATAGCCTACTCCAAAAATATCTTCACTGAGTGTTTTGGGGTGTTTTGACCCAATTCCCCATACAATAATATATTATATAATTTAATCCACATACAAACAAACAAATATTACTATACATATATACATATACTTTTATAAAAAACATATAAAAGAGATATGATTTGACAATAAATAGTATTTTTTGTCTCTTAATATATAACACGATACATACAACACAGTTTTTACACTATTTAAAATTAACTCCAAATTAAATAAATCCAAACATACACCCTATTTCTAACACATACTTATTTATCTTTATTTTTCTCTCTCTATCCCTATAAAACAAAACAAAATAAAATATCCTAAAAATAAAACCGAACATAATGCATCTGTTTTGAACATCAACAATTTTTTCTTTTAAAATTTATTATAGTTTGTCTTTATACCACCATTGCACTGCCTAGTACTATGCGCCAGACTTAGGATCGAGGAAACCCCCATTTCTTTATATATAAATTCATAAATTAAATTGAAATTCCACCAATCTTGTTTTCTTTTAAAAAAAATTATTTTATGTTTTCTTTCCTTTTGGACAAGACCTCTACTACCCAAAATGCTTTAATTATTCTTTTTACAAATGTTTACCGGACTTAATTTAATTAATGTATAATTCATATGTATATAATATAATAATCAAAATAATAAATTTCATATATAATAATATGTTGTTTGATTGTATATTTTTATGAGTTTGGGGCCTTACTTATAATCTTTACAAATTATTAACTACAAGTACTAGTTCCCGTTCGACTGACAAAGAGGGATGAAAAGTCACTTTTGATCCTGTTTAAATAAATTATTTTTTGATTCCATAAATTTATTAATATTATATTTAGTTCTATAACTATGCTCATTATTTGTTTAGTCTATAAATTATAAAATTAATGACATTTTAGTTCAATTTAAAATTTTTAATCAATTCTTCTGCATTGTTCGCCGCAATTTACCACGATTCGATGAAATTTCCAACTTGACAGGAAATTGATGAAGCACTCACTTGAGTGATTAAAAAAAATTATTGCTCATACAATTCAAACCTAGATCCCTGCAAACCACAAATGTTCCTTTTACCACTTGAGCTACAACCCATATTAATACTTTATACTCAACCATTTTCTATAACCTATATTTGGAAATACTTTACTATAAAATTGATATTAGTATTACTAAATGAACCCCCCTGAATCCTCCTTGGACCCAAGCCCAGCAAGCCCATAGGAGGAGCAACCCATTGGGCCATCAACAGGACAACCCACCAGCGGGAAGGTAAAAACTCATAACCTTACCTACTGATTTCACTGAATTGACAGGCCCAAGAAACAAGCTCGTTATAGCGGGAAAGTCATCGTACAACTATACGGACACATCTTATAACTTGGCAACACATTAATATGCGTCACCCTAAAATTTCTCTAATTGGATCCTAGTGGATTGACGACAAATCAGCTGGAAAGTTGAGTGTACCAATTCAAACCTGGCAGGACCTGGTCCACCTGGCGTATCTTAGTCATATATAGTCCAAAATACACGCGGATTTTTCGAGGAATTAGCTGACTCAAAGAGCTTTTGAATGGCATAGGACTCTCTTCAACAAACTTTCAGTTTCTGCTCCGTACAAGCCTATAAATAGAGGCCTTGTACAGTCATTTGGTAACATCTACTCACTTTTGCAACTTCTACACTTTTACTCTCATTCACCCTCGGTTCTAAGGCTATTTTGAGCCAACTTTTCATATATCCCATAAATTATCACATCACACACGTGAATCTTACCATTACTCTAACTCATTTATCAAGTTTCTTTTCATTTGTATACTTTACTGCCTTAAGCATTGGAGTGCTAACGCTTCCTTACAGGTTAGTCCCCCATATCTCATGATTTGCACGCAAGTCCTTCAAAATTCGGTGTACCTCAGAACCTAGGTACGCATCATCAGCGCCATGTATGGGAACTTGAGTTCAAGACGTGAGAAATGGTTGATTTCCATGACACTGGATCTTTTGCTGGAGACGTGTCCCTCCATGATGCAGTAGGATTAGATGTTTCGCCTCATATCGTTGGCATCTCCATCACCTTGGCCGGCGATCCCGCTTCAGCGGGAGATCTCCCGAACATGGTCTTTCACTGTCCTACTCCAGCTAGTGCGTTCCCTGCACTTGCTGGTGCCATCTCCACTAAAGTCGGTGCTTCCCCGGCGCCTGTTATCTTTGTTCCAATTGGTGCCGCCCCGGCTATCAGTGGTGCCGCCCAAGCCTCGATCGTCCGTCCCACCGTAGCTCCCGTCGCATGGACCTACTCCTTTACGAACACTTTCGACAATTTATCATGGAGACTATCCATTCCACTTTCCGTGGCTCCCAAGCCAGCGGGGTACGAACCCCCGAGGAGGAACATAGGAGGGATAAGCTTCCCGCTGAAGAGCAGAGCCCACCGAACGCTCTGGCTAAGGGTGTAATCCACATGATAGTAGGAGGACATACCGATGGAGACTCTGGACGAGCTAGACGCACTAACATAAGAGCAGCCCGAGCTATTCTGAAAATCAATTGTAATACCTCCTCAGAGGATCCTATAATCCACTTCGAACCCGTTGATTCCTAGGGAGTACACTTACCTCATAATGGTACTCTTATTATCTCTGCCACTTTGACCAATTACACTGTACAACGTATTTTTGTGAATTCTGAAAGATCTACAAATATCCTCTTTTTCAAAGTCTATCAGCAGATGTAGCTCGGGGACATCCCACTAGAGCCGATGAAAATATTGCTGTACCGTTTTGTTGGGGAAGTAGTATACCCGTTGGGCCAGGTTCTAGTTCCTCTCTCCCTAGGAACAGAACCCCTAAGGAGGACTAAAATGGTCCACTTCCTGGTTGTGGACATGCCTTCCGCCTACAACATTATCCTGGGACGACCGACCTTGAACGCATTCCAGGCTGTGGTGTCTACTTACCACATGAAATTGAAACTTTTCGCTAGAGCAAGAGTGGGAGAAGTAAGGGGTGATTAGTATGTAGCTCGGGAATGCCATGTAGAATCAATTAAAGGCGGAGGACGATAGGATGTGGAGATCGACCTTCCTAATAGAGAAAAGGGCAAGAGGCCCGTGCACCAAGATGATCAGGGGAATCCTCTTCCCGCTCGTGTACAGCCCAGGAAGGAGCTACTGAGTATCCAGCTGATACCCGGGGAACCTGACAAGGTCAAAGATGGATCTCAGCTAGGACCAGAGCTAACAGAGAATCTAACCGTCTTCTTGCAGGAAAACGCAGATGTCTTCGCATGGACCACTTAGGATCTGATAGGCATTGATCCAAGCATTGCGGTATATAGTCTGAACCTAGACCCAACTTACCCCCTAGTCAAGCAGAAACAGAGGCACTTCGGGCCAGAGAAGGAAAAAATCATCCAAGAGGAGGTAAGTAAGTTGTTGTCCGCCGAACACATTAAGGAAATCCAATTTTCGGAGTGGTTGTCCAACGTGGTATTGGTGCCCAAGCTTGGTAATAAGTGGCGTATGTGCATTGACTTCCGGGATGTCAATAAAGCATGCCCAAAGGACTTTTACCCCTTACCCCATATCGACTAGCTGGTGGATTCCACCTCTGGTCATGAATTGTTAAGTTTAATGGATGCATCATAGGGTTACCACCAAATCATGCTTAACCCAGACGACCAAAAAAGGGTTAGTTTCATAACATCAGGAGGAACCTACTGTTATATCGTTATGCCTTTCAGGCTGAAAAATGCAGGTGCCACGTACTAGAGGCTCGTGGATCGTATGTTCCAAGAACAACTTGAACGCAACATGGAGGTGTACGTTGATGACATGCTGGTGAAGAGCCAGCAAGCTGACCAACACATCAAAGACCTATCTAAGATATTCAAAGTGTTGAGGAAGTACCAGCATGAAGCTAAATCCAACCAAGTGTGCATTCGGGGTATAGAAGCTAGCAGGTCGTATAGCTGCCCTCAACAGATTCATCTCCCGCTCAGCAGAGTGCAGTCTGCCGTTCTTTAAGGCCCTCAGGACAACAAAGAACTTTGCATGGGATGAGGAAAGCCAACGAGCTTTCCAAGATTTAAAGGCCTACCTAGCAGAACTACCATTGCTCACCAAGCCAGCCCCGATGAGCAACTATATTTGTACCTAGCGATGGGATAACACGCAATCAGTTCTGTACTCATCAAAGAGGAGGAAGGAATACAAAATTCCATACACTATGTAAGTAAGATATTGCACGGAGCAAAACAACGTTACTTGGAGGTAGAAAAACTAATTTTTGCTTTGATAGTCACAACACGTAAGCTACGTCCCTATTTCATTTTTCATCCTATTATTGTGCGTATTAACACCCCCTGCAAGTCACCTGGGGAAAGCTGAAACTTCAAGTAGGATGGTCAAGTGGGAAGTAGAACTTAGCAAGTATGACATCACCTATCAGCCCCCGACGGCCATTAACGCCCAAGCTCTAGCAGAATTCATGACCGAGGCCACTCCCCCTGAGGTGATAGGAGGAAGATGGCTCCTGCACACTAACCGACAGTGGGGCCGAGTAGAGTATAAAGCCTTGATAGCAGGAATGAAGATGGCGATTGATGCGGGAGCTAAGAACTTAGCAGCCTACACTAACTCCCAATTGGTAACCAACCAAGTAGGAGGCACCTATGAAGTTAAGGAAGATAGGATGAAAGCATATCCACAGGATGTGACCGAGTTAAAATGCAGGTTGCGAGACTTTCAACTCCACCAAATTCTGCGCACTGAAAATACCAAGGCTGACCACCTTGCACGGCTGGCCAGCTCGCTAGCTAATTACAACACTCGTACTATCACTATAAGAACTCTCGCTAAGGATACCTCTAGTGTTAACGTTAATATCTTAAAGGTTGAGACAGATTGGAGGAAACCCCTCCTAGACTACTTAAAGGAGGACATCATCCTCGTTGACAAGCAGGAGGTCGCCCGCCTGAAGAACATGTCGGCCAAGTTCACTCTACTAGGAGGAATCCTCTATAAACGAAGTTTCTCACAACCCTACCTCCGATGCCTATCCCGCCAGGAGGGTCAAGCAGTACTACGAGAAATACATGAAGGATCTTGTGGAGCCCATGCAGGCAGTTTAGCGCTAGCAGGAAAAACTTTAAGAGTTGGATATTTTGGCCTAATCTTAAGAAGGACGTCATAGAATTAGTATGCCGATGTGAACAATGGTAAAAGCACGCCCCGCTCATGCCAGCGGAACCTTTTTAAGCCCTCTCAGCACCATGCCTATTTGCTCAATGGGGGATAGACATAGTGGGTCTGTTCCCCCCAACACAATGACAACGAAAGTTCCTGCTAGTAGTAGTGGACTACTTCAGCAAGTGGGTGGAAGTGGAGCCCCTCCCAAAATCTCCGAGAATGAAGTCCTCAAATTCCTCTGGGAAAACCTAACTTGCAGGTATGATTTGCCTCGCGTTATTACCTCTGACAATGGTCGTCAATTTCAGGTTTGAAAAATCCAGGATTGGGGTTCCGAGCGGGGTATCCAACATCATTTTACTTTTGTTGCCTTCCCCCAAGCCAATGGACAAGTGGAAGTTACCAACCACATCTTGGTCCGAGGCATCAAAACCAAGCTGCAGCAGGCAGGAGGACAATAGGTGGATGCCCTACCCGGCATTCTCTGGTCCTACAGAACCACGCCCAGGTCTGCCACAGGGGAAACCCCTTTCCACTTACTGTATGGCTCGGAAGCAATTGTCCCCGCTGAAGTAGGGTTGCCAACATTTCGCATACAACATTATGAGCAAGAAAAATGCAATGACCGTTCCAAATTGTGGGTATATAGGAAATGCAATATTGTTACAATTACTGTTCCCAATTGTGCTCCAAGTAGGAATGGTCGTATTTTGTGTGCCACATACCGTTCCTACTATGCTCTAACGACTATATTACAACTCTAAGATTACCGTTTCTATACCTGTACCTGAGACCGTTCCTAGATCTGGAACAACGACTATATTTCAACGGCTAGTTTTGTGTTCCAAATAATATTCCAATGCCCGTTCCAATATTTTCTATATATATGTCCCCCTTCTTTTTCATTGTTGTTATAATTATTCTCCAACTCATTTTGTTGTAACTCCCCCTATTGATTCTTTATACGAAAAATCGAACATATCAATTACTTGCGCGAATTTTGCATTGATATTGATAGGTGTTTTGTTCAGGTAAGTATGCAAAATTCTGTAATTGTTAGTTATATATATATATATAATATTCTCGTCATTTAATTACGTATTATTGTGAATTATATTATACATAGGACCAATCATGTTAAGACAATTGAGGAAATGGATGTTGAATACGTTGAATACTGACCGGATACGATGTCTCGAGAACTGCAGACCGAAATTTCTCAAAACTACATATAATGTATTATTTTGTGTGTGGTACATCATATATAACGGTCTGATTAGAATTTTGATGGTTTGATTATGCCCTGCAGTACAACAATATAGGATGCTAGTTACATTTGTGAAATACTAACAAAAATAAATATACAAATATACTTCATATTGTGAACGTGTGTCTAATTTCTGGAAATTACTATATATTGTCAAATTCATTAAATATCCAATTGTATACCTTTATTCAATCAGATGAGTGTAAATATATAGGAAAATAGGCAAATATTGGTATTTCGTATAAATATATAGGAAAATATTGGTATTTAGTATAAAATATATGGGAAAATAGAAGGATTTAGTGCAATTTTAGGGTAAAATTAGGGTATTTAGTATAAATACATAGAAAAATAGAAGAATTTAGTGCAATTTCAGGGAAAAATTTTGGGATTTAGTATAAATATATACAAAAATTAGAAGGATTTAGTGCAATTAAGCGTCAATTTTGAGTTTTAGTATATATTTGAGGAATTAATTTTAGGATTTCGTAAACAGTGTAGGAAAATTTTCAATAACAAAATTGGATTAATTATCCATTTATTAGATTAATTTTGGGACTTAGTATACAATTTAGGATTTAGTTTGCATAATTATTTTAAAAAATTAGAAAAATTATCATTATTAAAATAAATTGATACTTCACATGTATTTTTTAAAATCATACGACTAATTTTTTTAAAAACAATTGTAGATCATGTCTGGTCGGGATTTCATACCACGAGGAGGTGGACGCGGCCGCGGTCGCGGTCGCGGCTCACCGGCCATACTGCCGGCCGGTGCTGCTTCCCAGGATGGGGAAGCAGTGTTCCGACCACCATCACCACCACCGGCAGAGTAGGCACCGGCAGCACCTGCGCCGGATTAGCAGCAGCCCGGTCCGTCCAGCACTGCACCCATCGAGGAGGGTGGCGGACCATCCACTACCGCACCGACGGTAGATCCAGCCCGTCCATAGGCTGCCCCACCACCACCACTCCCGCCACCATCCGCGCGCCAGTACATCACACTCGCCGACACGAGATATATTTATATTTTTTTTATTTTTTTTATAATTTAAGTTATTATTTTAATCTCACACTAATTATTATATAATTTCAGGAGGGATCGGAAGATACACGAGCGCATCAACGCGGTGGTGTGAGGACACTATCCCCACCCTTGGGGCAATTTGTATAAGGTGCCGCCAGAGCACCAGCATTTCTGGTTTGAGAGCTTCAAGGTAAGGTTAATTTCAGTTATCAATTAAATTTTTATTTTAAATATTTTAACAATTTCAGCTATGATATATACATATATATATATATATTTTAATACAGATGACGTACTGGTGGGACTGCGATGACGAGACGATGTTCAAGATCTTCCATGTTTGGGCGGGGAAGTTCCTCCGGAAGAAGTTCGTCCTCGCCAGACAGTCCCTGCAGAAGCCTCTATGGCTGGCGAACAAGGTCTGACAGCAGCTCCTCCTATACTGGGAGTCCCCAGAGTTCAAAGATGAGTGCGCAAAGAACAAGGCAAACCGGTCCTCCAACCCGGCCGCATCCGCTACTGTGTACCGCGGGGGTTCTGTCTCTGTCAGTATGCACAAGCGGAAGATAGTAAGATGTTTAATGTTATTTAAAGTATTTACTACTATTAAATTAAAATTGTAATAACTGTTTTCCATTTCTTTTTACAAGAGGAGGAGCTCGACCGGCCAGTGAAGCAGATGGAGTTATTCTCCAGATGCTACAAAAAGAAGGCCGGCGGCGGCTGGAGCAGGCCGAGGGCAGCGGAGGTAGCGGTAAGTTGTACATTTCATATTCTAATTTATTTTTTTTAATTTTTGAAAATATTCTAATTTATTCTAACTATTTTTGCTGGAGACGTTCTAGAATATGCTGGAGGATCACCAGTCTGTCTCAGGCCACAGCCAATCCTGGGGATGCTCCGGCCGAATCAGAGGTCTCGGTGGCGCAGACCGAGCAAGAGATGTGGCTGGCTTACGTCGGGGGCAAGAACAAAGGCCGAGTATTCAGTCTTGGTTCTGAGGCCCATGGTCTCAGCCATACCGTTACCCCGCCATCACCACCGCCAGCGCCTTCGTCAAACCTGGAGGGTCGGATGGTCCGCCTCGAGGAGATGATGGTGGACATGATGGGCATGATGAAGGCCCTGCAGACCAGTCACTCCTGCACCGGCCCGTCACGGCCTCCTAGAGACCTCCCCTCCCGGACGTTGACAAGATGGACGAGGACGAGGGGGCGAGGAGTAGATTTAGGACTTTTTTTAATTATTTTTATAATTAAATTGGATAATATTTGCATTTAATATAATTTTTATTTCTAAATTATACATTTTTTCATATTTAAATAATAATTATAAAATCAAATTCAAAAAATATTATTAATCAAATATATATTTTAATGATAATAATTATTACCATAAAAAAGTTAATAATTCATTATTTAGGAACGGTACTTTCGACCGTCATGGAGCACTTACAAAACCGTTCCAATGTGTGACTATTTAGAAGAAGTGACCGTTCCTATTACCGGGTAAACAACCATTCCAAATCTATACATCAACCGTTCCTAAACATGGGTAAAAACGAATTCCAAATTATGGACAGACCGTTCCGACATGTATTCCAAATTCAATGCTTTCGTGGTTAGGTTTGCGTTCTAAATACAATAAAAAAACCGGTCCAATATCGTATTCCAAATTAGGAGTACAAAATCCGTTCCCAAGAACCGGGTCAAAATGTATTCCAGTAACCGTTCCTAACGTGCATATGCGACCGTTCCAAGACATATTCCAGATATAGTGCTGACAATTTTAAAATGTGTTCTAACGACCGTTCCTAATTGCGGGTATTTCTTTTGATATGACCGTTCCAATAATTTATAAGGTGTTCCAAATGCAAAAATTACAATTTTATATATACAAAGGTAATTAGGACGGTAAAATGAATGTATGCCAACAACCGTTCCTAAAGTAAAACGGTCGACCATCTCCCGTTCCTATTTATTAGGAACGTCTCTCCTTGCAATGGATAGCCTCCCGTCTGAACCGTTCCTAATACCTGTCCAAATGAGTACAGTGATCTATTTACCATTCCAAATATTAAAAAAACCGTTCCTATTACCGTTGCAATTACCGCATTTTTTTGTAGTGTGCCCCCAATCCCTACTTACGCCCTCGCTCCCACTGCCATGTTGCCGCTTGCGCCCAACCCTTGCCCTCGGCCCGCTTAGGCCCTTCTTGTCACTGCGCAGCCTGCAACCAACCCATCTTCCACACCCGACCGCCCTCATCGCCGCCCAGCCTTCACCATCCTCCGCCTTCGTCCCCCATCTAAATATGTATATATAAATATATACATATCTACATATTTATATATGTATAATTAATTTTAGTAAAATTTAGTTATAAATAACAATTGGAGATAAATAATCTTTTAGTTTTAAGCACTTAAAATAATTTATACAAGTGTTATAATTTTCAATTTAAAGGGTGAATTACAATGACCTCCCTTGAAATTTGGCATAATTACTAATACCCCCTTAAATTTTTAAAAAATTACAAAATACCCCCTTGAGGTTTGTCATTTTTAACCAAAGGCCTGAAATGTCCATTTTGCCCTTATTTTCTATTTTTAAATTGTAGAAAAAGCAGGCGAGGTAAATTATATTATTGCCCCTCTGTGTAAAAAACCTCTACCACTTGTGCATTTTAGCCCAAAAAATTTTCAAAAAACTTTAAAATTAATAAATAAATTCGATTTGCATAAGGTCATTTTGATCAGTTCACCTATAAAAAATAGATGAAAGAGTTATTTGTTAGACGGTTACAAAACTCCTGGAGGTATTTTTAATTTTTCAAAATATGAGGGGATATCCATAATTATATCAAACCTCGGGGGAGGTCATTGTTATTCACCCTACTTTAAATTTATAACCTGGTAATTATTTTGTATTAACTTATTAATTGAATAATTTAATATTTCAATTATTGAAAGGTATAATTATATATAGAGATTCAATAAAAAAAGTTAATAAAATAATTTAATTAAAATTAAAATTTGTATAAATAATTAAAAAAATATAGATGTGGTCATATTACTCATCCCCATAAATATTATTTTGACTCCACCTCTACTTTTTGATAACTACAGAAAAAACCCCTGAAGACAATTCTGACATTCAAAAATTATATTAAAATTTGACCAGATTAACAAGGATTTGAATTTTAAAATTTATCAGGGATGATTTGATGACTCGTATAAATAAAAATAGACGAGGGGAATAAATATAATTATCCCTAAATTTAAATCAAGACATTTCCTATAATCCAGGAGGTGATCCCGGTCTACCAACTAGTAGTTGGTAAATAAAATTATTTTTATTTTATGTATAAATATATAAAACGGGTATATACTATACATATAATTAACCATATGGAAATAATAAATAAGCATTTTATATCTTAGTTAATAATACATTTTACCAACCAAAGGCAATTACTTTAGCCCCTTACGCTTAATAAATTGTATAGATATACTAAGAGAAACTTCTATTCACACCAATGCAGCCGTCCCGATTTGAACACAAGATGTCCTATAGGAAATTTTATGTCCAAGTTGTTGGACTGTCCCTTAAAGGAAAAATAAGCATTTTATAAATCAATATAAGAATATAAAATTAATATCTAATATTCAATATTTTGAAAGAACCACTTCAACTTTTTGCAACTTAGAGAATAGAGGTCTAGCATCTTTAATGGTGTAACCCGTGGGATTTGTAAGTGGTGGTGATAAAAAGAAGTTAAAATCGCTCAAATCAAAATTGAATCTAATCATTTGTTATGATTTATCTTTTAAATCGCAATTTCAAATTTAAAATAGAACTGCTCTGCATTTATTCATTTGAATTTGAATTAGAACTAAAAAAAATCACCAAAAATCAAACTGCACAATTAAATGTATAATTTAAATTTTAAATTGTATATATATGATAATAAGAATTAATTAATTATTTTAAAAAAAATTATAGCCAAAGTTTATATATTATCAAAAGTCTACACTGCGAAGCTCAATTTTGCAATACTTAAATTTTGGCTCCATAAAAAAAATTGTGTTTAAGTTTTGTGATAACAAACCAAGCTCAATGGAATCTCTTTCTCTCCATTTGCCCTCCACTTCTCTCCTTTTTTCTCTCCCCCTTACCATCTTCTTTCTTTACCATTGGTGCCTATTCTCTCTTCTGTCTTTCGCTACCCTTGCCGCTCCATCGCCGAGCACCTTCCCCCTTCGGCTTAAATATATTTTTGGTCATATAATTTTGGTATTTTTGTATTTCTTTTCTTTATCATTCTAGATTTATAAAATAACCCTATAATCATGTGTTCCTCGCGATTTTTGTATTTTTATCTTTTATTTTTCTAGGGGTTGTAAAAGAGTCATATAACCTTTTAATATATCGCAATTTAAGTCCTTCTGGTGTCGGATTTTGCAAAAGTTACTAGAATAAATCATGTGCCACATTATTTTTTTATTTTATTTTTCATCCACGTTGGCAAAATGGACCAATCAGAACAAAAGCCCCAATTTAAATGAACCACGTGAGGCGCACATGATTTATCCAGTGCTTTTGCAAAATCTGGCACCGGAAGAATTAAAATTGTCAAACGTCAAAAAGTTATAGGACTATTTAACAACCCTAAAAAGATAAAGGATAAAAATACCAAAGTGTACACAGGACCAAAAATATATTTAAGCCCTCCCCCTCTCCCTCTCCTTCCACCGTGCCTCACTTCTCTCTTCCTTCAAATGTCAGTGCAGTTGAAACTTGGCCTTCAAGATGTTATTAAAGACTTTTTAATTGTATTATGACATTAATTATTTGAAATTTGTTACATATTGTTACTTAAAGACCTTAAGTATGTACTCACATTATTGTACGTTTAACTTTAATTATTCCAGTAATTTATTGCTTATTGTCAATGAAAAAGTTTAACATATATATTCTTGCTTTTCGTTATCCTCAATGTCTTGTTTTTGTTATAAGTGTCAAAACTGCCAAAATCATGGTTTTGATTTTGGTTTTGAAAATGACAATTTGAAAAATATTTTATAAGACCACCAATGACAATTCGATTGAAAATAGCTTTAAAAAAAACTGAAACCATACCTTGATCACCCCTACTAGTAACTAGGAGCGGAAATGAGCTGAGCTCGAGCGGAGCTTGGCCAAAATTTCAGGCCCGAGCTCAAGCTACCTGTTACGAGCTCAAGCTTGACATGCCTGAAAAAACAAGCTCATGGTTGAACTTGTTGCTAATGAGCCGAGCTGGAGCTTGCTCACGCACTCGATTTTTTTTTTCTTTTTTTGTTGATGTCATATTACAAGAAGGTTGTGTTGTTGGCATTCAAATTAAAAATTGAGGACTTGAGCTATAAGTCGTTCTACGTCTAATTTTTTTGACAATAAAAGTTTTAAAAGTGCAAAATGTGAATAAATACGAAAAAAGAATTTCAAAAGGCTTCTTTATTTGATTATATATATGACTTGATAATTTTTTTTATATATCTAATATTGATTTAAAAGTAGCATAATTAGTAAAAGTAAAAAAAAAATCAAACTATTTAATACTTGCAAGTGATATTTTTATCAATTTAAAATAATATATTTATCTATATAAAGTTTTTTATTATATTATATAATATATTCATTTTAATAAATGAATAAACTTAAGTGATTTTCTAAAAGTAAAATTAAATAGAATGGTCATGAACATAGATTTTAAAAATATGATGATGTCAGTTGAAATTTTTATATTTTTTTCAATTATACGAAACAAAAAAAAGAAATTTTTAAATCAAGCAGTGCTCCATACTCATTATATACATACAATAAGATAACAATGAAAATACGTAAAATTGTTCAACCATCATCATCATCATCATCATTATCATCGATGAATTTATAGGATTCACCAAATTTTAACATAAATTATAAGTAGTAAAATAGATTGCATACTATGACTCTTGCTACAAATAAATATAAAAAATTATAAATTAAATGTTAGAACTTGTTAATATATAAAATTAGGAGAGATTGTAAATTGGTATTGTAATAAGTTGTTAATTGTCAGAAAGAAGTTGTTAATTATTAATTCTACATGCATCATATGTAATTCGAATGTGGAAATAAAAGCCACTTGTTTTCAAATTGCCCAATGTTTAGATCTATTTACCTTAACCCCCCCCCCCTCCCCCCCCCCTCTTTTTCCCTATCGTCACCCCACCTCCTTTAGATCTTGCCGTCGTCCCGCCCCTCCCTCCAGCGCTGTTGCCATCCTCCCCTTCAGCCCCCAGTCGTCGGTAGCCACCAACCACCTCCCCCCTCTCTCTCTCTCTCCATATATATATATATATATATATATATATATTTATACATAATTTTAATTATATATTTTTTGTATATAATTTTAACTTTAATTATATTATATATATTGTACAATTTTAAATCTATACTATTAATTTCAATCAGGTAAAATCTAAACTATTGATTTATTAATCAAATTTGGACCATATATTCAAATTAGATCCAACGATTTTTATAAGGATATAAATATAATTTTAGAATTGAAGATTTAAAAAATAGCTCATGTAATACACGCAATCACCTGAGGGGCCTTTTTGCTTCTTTTTAAAAAACACAGAGGGGTAAATTGTTTTTTTTTTTTTTTTCATGAGGGTTTTTTGCTCTTTTCGATTAATACATGGTGATAAATTTCATTTAACCCAGCTTCTTTAACATTAATATAATTAAAAGGGAAAAATAGTATTTTTTTTCCTATAAATTAGGCCCACTTCACTTTCGGTACCCTTCATTACGGAATTAGCACTTGTGGTCATCTTCCACTTTTCCATTTGTAATTTAACAGTGTGGTTGTTATGTTTTTTTGGCTGGAGGGATATTTAGCATGTTTTCCAGCTTGACAACACTCTAGGGGGGAACTATAATTACTTTGAGGGGGAAAAAAGATAAATCTTGAAAGGAAATTAGGGTGAGGAAAGGGAGATTTGTCTCTTCTCTACAAAAATTGAATCCCTCTCTTCCCGTTTGAATTTATAGTAGAAATTGTTCTCATCACGACTTGTTCTAATTTTTACTTGTGGAAGATATGATTTTTTGTTTTGCTTCTACTTGGCTTCAAATTAGAGAAATATGAAAAGGGTGAGACTCAATTTTCACGAGAGAAGAGAGAAATTTCCTTTTTCTTGCATTAATTTCCTTTAAAATTTATTTTTTTTCCCCCTCAAAATAGTTATATTTTCCCCTAAAGTGTCTCGAAGCTAGAAACGCATCAATTTTCCTCAAGCCAAAAAAACTAACAGCCACGTGGTGGGCACGTGGCCTTCGCTGTTAAGTTGCAAACAAGGAGTGGAAGAGGACAAAAAGTTCGATGTTTCGTAAGTGGGTAAATTACATCTACCTCCCCTGAGGTTTGGCATAATTATAAATACCCCCTCGTTGTGTAAAAAAATTACAAATACTCCCCTGAGGTTTGTAATTTTTAACCAAAGGCCTAAAATTGACCATTTTGCCCCTAAATTTTTTATTAATGGCAGAAAGCACAAGTGGTGGATACGTCCTAAAATCTAGATACTTGGAGCAACCTAAATTCTCTTCTTCTGTGGAGGTAACAACAGGCGACTTCAGGTGAGAAACTCCACTGATTCGAGCGTCTTATAAATATAGCAATCAACCTTTGCAATAGAAGCCCAAAGCGGGAGAACAAGGCGCCATGGTCTGCAAAACATTTCTAAAGGGGCGCGACGGGAGGTGAAATTTTCGGACAAGAGGAAAGTTTGATTTTCAGTGAAGGGGAAAAATCGATTTTCAGACAAGTACAGTTCTTGATATTACATATATTGAGGATCTGTATGTTGTTATTCAGACAAGTTTCAAGGGCAGATGTATAACTTTATGTCAAAAAAAAGAGACAAAATATTAAATACAAACGAGTACACAAAAGTGGACCGAGCGGGATAACGTCAACTTGGCCCTTAGCCTTGATCAACTAATGGGTTTATCTCAAGCTGTGGCGGGCCAAGGGCATTTGAAGCGAGCCGCCATCATGCAAAGTAAATGATCGATAAATCTGAATTGGCCCAAGTATCCAGCAATATTTGGGAATGCAAAAAAGTAAACGACCCCTTAGATAATATGTAGGAAATCAACCAACTTTGATGGAAATTTAAAAGAATGCTCCAAAAAAATTTACTATATACAATTACGATAATTTAATTAGTAATTTGTTTTGGAACTCTTATTATAGTCGTCAATATTTCTATTTTCTAATTAATATTAAGTGAAACTAGTACGGAAGCCTCTCCAAAGAATTAATTATTTCAATTGGATAATGAAGTCATTATTTCAATTGGGTAAAAGAATTAATAAATAAATAGATAAAATTATAAATTGTTCATTAAATATAATTTTAAAACAATTATCTTAGAACTGTATTTTGAATTTTCTTTTAACAAAAATGTGGAAATTGTTTTGAAATTTTTAAACAAGATGCAAGAGTGATAGTTATGCTTAATTGAATTAATATAATTCTTTGTCATGATTAATTATCATAATTTAAAAGTAAAAAAAAATAGCAAATATTAATCAACACTCTGCAACAACTATCAATCATTATTTTTGCAAGTAAAATTAAAATATTAATTATTGTTAAAAATTAAAATAAATATTTTGATCAAAAATAAAATCATAAAAAGAAGTATTAATTAGTGATTATTTTATTTCAATAAATAATATTAACTTTCGTAATTTTTAGTCATAATCATTTATAACGTATAAATGAAATTAACTTTTTTGTAGTGTCCGTGAAAGAAACCTGCCTAAGAAGAAAAGCTACAGATGGTAATAGCTCATATCTTTTACCCACCTCAATTCGAAAGAGAAGTGATATATCACATTGCTCTTCTATAAATACCCCCAAGAAATCTGAGACTACATAATCTTAAATTCTTCATATCTATCAAAAAGTTCTTCACTCTCCACGTACAAAAAATGGTGGACATTTACTTCTCAGCTTCACTCATCTTCTCCATTCTTATTCCTCTACTGTTCTTCGTCATATCCATGTTGAAAACCATAACTTCAACTTCCATTCTCACGAAGCTGCCGAAATCCTATATATTATTTGGTTCATTCTTGGCAATCTTGAAAAAGAGAGAAAGGTTCGCCCAGTGGACATCAGAGATCATCACGTCCACTCCCAACCTAACTTTCACCCTCCGCCACCCCTTCGGCCGGCGGCTCGTCTTCACGGCCAACGCCGCCAATGTCCAGCACATCCTCAAGACCCACTTCCACAACTACGACAAAGGCCACTTTTTCAGGAGCACTTTGAGGGACTTTCTTGGCGACGGCATTTTCAACGCCGACGGCGAAAATTGGAAGTTCCAGCGACAGATTTCCAGCCACGAGTTCAACACCAAATCCCTCCGGAATTTCCTGGAAACCGTCGTGGATTCTGAATTGTCGGACCGTCTTGTCCCGATACTGGAAAACGCCGTGGCCCACGATACTGTGCTGAATATTCAGGATATTCTTCAGAGATTTGCTTTTGACAACATTTGCAAGATAGCGTTCGGGTATGATCCTGGATACCTGTCGGTGTCTTTGCCAGAGGAGAAATTAGCAGTGGCTTTTGAAAAAGCTGTGATGCTCTCCAGCGACAGGTTCGGGGCGATTATCCCTTATTTCTGGAAAATCAAGAGGGCCCTTAACATCGGATCCGAAAAGCAGCTCAAGATTGCTGTTAGGGAGGTTCGAGAATTCGCGAAAGAAATAATCAGGGAGAAAAAGCAGCAACTCGATGGAAAATCAGGCCAGGAATCATCATCAGTTGACGATCTCCTGTCGAGATTCTTGAGCTCAGGCCACTCTGATGAAGATTTTGTTGCTGATATAGTGATAAGTTTTATGTTGGCGGGCCGCGACACGACTTCTGCTGCATTGACGTGGTTTTTCTATCTGCTTTCAAATAATCCAGAAGTTGAAAGTGAGATACTGAGAGAGATTAAAGAAAAGCAAGAAGCGGCTTCAGCTTATGATGAAGTGAAAGAAATGGTTTACATTCACGCTTCGCTTTGTGAAAGCATGAGGCTTTATCCACCGATCCCTATGGATACAAAAGAAGCTCTGAGTGATGATGTTTTGCCTGATGGCACGGTGGTGAGGAAGGGAACGAGGGTTACCTATCATCCCTATGCTATGGGGAGGGTGGAGAAGGTGTGGGGCAACGACTGGGCGGAGTTCCACCCTGCGAGGTGGCTAGACAGGGAAAACGTGACGAAGGAGTGGAGATTTGTGAACAGGGATTCATATACTTATCCAGTGTTTCACGCGGGGCCTAGAATTTGTCTGGGGAAAGAGATGGCTTTCATACAAATGAAGAGGGTGGTTGCCGGCATCTTGTGTCGGTTTAGAGTGGTGCCGGTGGTGGTGAAAGGAGCGGAGCCGGTATACGAAGCTGGTTTGGCTGCAAAGATGAAGAGTGGTTTGCTGGTGAGGATTGAGGTGAGGACTGAGGAAGCATCTTGATTTTCATTTTATCGGGATTAAATATCCTCTGCAATGTATTTACTATTTAGAGGGTGTTTGGTTAATCTAATTCAAAATATCTTGTAAGCTCATGCATTTTATAATTTTTTAGAAGCTTGTAAAATGTTGGATTTTATTTTAAAAATAAGCTCTTAAAACATTTGAATAAAGCAAGATATTAGAGCTTATAACATATTTTTATAGCCCGATCTTTGACAAAATCCTCAGCACCCTCTCCCGCAGCCTGATCTTTGACAAATATCTCACACCAAGATGGATAAAATGGGAAAGATTTAAGTTGTAGTGTCTTTACAAACAGGTCAATTTGAAAAATTAAAATCGAATGATCAGACAAATGTTGACATAAGCTACCTCATCACTAACAAATTTGCAATTAAACAGAGTACCTTGACATACTTTTTCTAGACATTATCTTCTACGACAACCATATTGTTGTCATCATCCCAACTAAATCCACTTCTAGTTAGCATACTGTTTATGCACCCATAGTGCTTCTTCCAAACATGCAGTTCTGAAATGATGTGTGGCTAGGCTTTGATTTCGACAGTGGAAACAACTTACACATCTCCTGTTCCAATGCACCAAGGTAACCTATGCGGAAGCCATTTCCACCAATACGAACGGTTTCCGTCAGCGCAATCAGCTTGCTCCTCCTTCATGGTCCACACCCGTCATGGACCCCTGAACTTCTTGTTGCCACCTCTTCTCCGCCTATGGGTAGTTTGTTCTTCAGCCAAGACCTAGCACTTTCCAACCAAAAAGGCAACAGATTAGTCCACTCAACCGAAGGCAACCTATATAGTATGAAAATCGAGCATTTTGAATCAACACTAAATAAGATGAGCACAAAAATAACCAAGTCAATTGTGTGAAAAAGTAGACAGTTTAATGTCATTATAATTAGGAAGCAATATATAAATTCGTCCATGCAAGGATAGAAACATTCACAACTCATGTCTTTTGAAATGTTAACACTCTCCACCAAAAATCAACCCTGCCTTGTCCGCCATTCTTGATACATTGACTGAGCCAGAGTGTCCCACCAATCAACCAAAGCAGGGTTAGTATCAATAGTAGAAAACAAACTCCACATTGCTATCGTCGTGTGCCCACACTCTGCCCTACATTTTCCTCCAAAGGGCCAATCGACATCTCCATCCGCACGTAGTTATGGAGTAGACAACAAGACATGATGATGCGATTCTGTATCTTAATGGAAAACCAAGAAAGGCTCTGCAAAATACCCCATCATGTCTTCAACAACCTAAAGCACCTCTCAATCACATTACATGTCGCCGAGTGTTTTAGATTGAAAAACTCTCGCTCATTTTGTGGGGATGATGCTCTAGAGCCTCACTCTTTCAAATCGTATCTGACCCCCCTCTATAAGGAGTCAAAAATCCATCACCATTTGTGTTCACAAATAGTAGAGCTTTGCAATGCAATAACGACCAACAAACTTAAATAATACTTTAATAGGCAGAAGAAAGATTAAGGTGAATAAGCAAAGTAACTGAACATGCATAACCATACCCGTTGGAAATCTCAGTCCATTCTGCGTATTAATAGCATCGCGAGCACCCGTAAATCTTCAGGGCTTCCCTTCCAGCCAATGAGCACGTAAATGAACTTCATATCTTTGACTCATATGTTAGAATAGGTAACCATGAAGCCAATCTGATTGGGCTAATATAACCTCTGTCTGAACAATTTTAGAGTTTTAATAAATTGTAATGAATAAGAAAGTGATATACATTTTGCTTATACTTTGTTTATGTTCACTTTACTGCTTTATTATAACTGTTCACTGCACAAGCAAAGCCCACAGACTGAAATCACATTCCGGGAAACTGAAACTACTTATTGGATGGTAGGTTCATGAAATCAGTTTCGTCGGATCGGTCTGAAATGCTCCAAGTCAAGGAATCTTGAGATAGGGCATCGAGAATCCATTTGAGACGTGCACTAAGCATCTGCAGTCGTATTTCATCGAGAAGTGATGAGGCTCGTCCATGCAGTGTTAGTGGGTCAGCCAGCTAGGTGGCTACTGACTGAGGTGACTCGCGAGAACCGTCATATGGAAGACCTTGAGTAGGGTCAGTCAGGTATGACCTGTGTTCTTGGTTCCAACAGTACAAGTTGATCCTTGGACTTGAGGGATTACTAAGTTCACCTGCACACCATGCCTGTATCTTAGGTATGGTGAGAGGCTGTCAAGTCGTAGTCACTCGGTAGTCATAAGCCCTATCTAGTACAGTCAAGATGTGTAATGTGACAGTAGATCCCGAGAGAGGATCCATCTTCTGTTAGAAGGCTGACAGTGATATCTCACTTTACTCTGAGACTCGTCCCTGATAAATTTGTGGCCACAGTAACTGAACAAAAGGGTAGGTACCCTATGACGTTTAGTATGGAAGAGGCAAGGCTTACGTCTAAGATGGGTACCTACGTTTCCATGCCCTAGACCCTAAGTGGTTAGATTGCAGATGGAAAGATAAACGTACTATAGAGCCTAAATGTTCACACCACTTACATTCACCTAGTCTCTTGTGTCATGGACAACGACGGCCACCCATGGTAACGGACGAATTCCTGTCATCGGATGGTTGGGAATTCGACCAAGTCTAGCTGAGGGTAAACCTAAAGAGTCACACACAATCTGCACACATAAGGTATTTAGTTTAGAATTAAATTTGGAGAGGTAGAGCGATTAAATTGGATTTATTAGATTAAGAGGAATTAACTACAATAAATAAATTGGATTTATTGGAATAAATTATGTGGGTTTAAAATAAATTTTATTATTTATTTATAGCCCCATGGATTATTTAAATAGGATTTAAATATTCCATAAAATTAAATGGATGGTTGAGATTAAAGAGGAGAGATGAATGGCTAGGATTGATTTGACCAATCTAAAACCTAGTTTGACTAAGACTTTGACTAGGTCAAAATCCTAGTCAAACTAAAGTTCTAAAGTTGAAGTTTGAAGAGGAATATGATTCCTCCTCTATAAATACTCCTAGGGTTTTACTAGAAGAATGATGAAAATTTAAGAAACACACACACACACACACACCACTCTCTCGTCGCACCCCCATTTCCTAAGAACAAGTTTTGATTCTTTGTTTCATACATTGAATCGAAGGAGGATTGATCACGTTAATTCATAACATTTGGTCGATCCATCCTCTCTAAATTATATACACTTGATTTTTCACTAGCACGGGGATCAAGAGACATGAGCGGATTGCGTGTATGATTTAGAGGATCTCAAATTCAAGATCTTAGTGCAAAACGGGGAACAACGCAAGTAACGGTTTGAAGCAAAACGACAAACCGGGTAGGTTACTACGTTTTGGTATTTTCGATTTCTACAACCCTAAAACCTCCATGATTTGTATGTTCTTTATTTTAGTCATGAGATACACCGAATGCCCGGGAGATTCAAGGAAACACCCCTTGAATGTGTAGTTTTAATTCATGTTTAAGCATGTTTTTAAATTTTGTATATTCTTTTTTATATCGCGTTTTCGCATTCGCGCTCCTCCCGGGACGATCCACACGTCTACCCTAGGCTTTCAGTGGTATCAGAGCCCGGTTCGGTGTATAAGCCCAGGGTTTTATGTGCGTTAAAGCATGAAAATGTATAAAAGCATGATTTACGTGTTTCTTGATTTATGTTTTCAAACATATCGTTTTCATGTCGTTTATCGCATTGATAATACATAAGTTCTTGGTGTTCTTGGTATTTCTTGGTTCTTGGAAAACGGTGTAGAAATAATAAAACAGAACAGGAAAATGGCATATGCGGCAGCCAAAGGCTGACCGCCCGCGCAGTGCGCACGGCCAGGCGCCCGCGGAGGCAAGGGAACTTGCGCGCGGTCGCCCGGCCAGGCGTGCACAGCGTGCGCGGCAGCTACCGGCCGCGCGGGCTGGATGCGCAGCCAGGCGCGCACGCATGCAGGCGGACGCTGAGTGGCTGCACGATAGGGCAGCGCGCACAGGCAGGGGCTCCTGGCCAAGCACTCCTTGTGCGTGTAGGCTGCAGGCAGGGCCTGCCAGCCCTGACAGGCCACGGCCGGCAGCGGTGGCCCTTGGTTGTTCCGGTTGTTTTCTTGCTTCTTTAATTTTTGGAATATTTTCTAAAAATTATTTTATTTATTTTGCATGTTTTCCTGAAGACATTATTTGGAATTTATTTTTATTTTGTTTGGTTTGGAACCTTAAAATTTTACTATTTTTGAATTCAAATCAAAGGTTTTCCTAACAAGAAAAGGATTATCAATGTTACACCAAGTTTACAGGTATACGTTGCTCTCTTAATTCTTTTATGAATTATATGATTGGATATCATAGCTTATGTGCATGAATTATATGATTGGATCTCATGAATTATGTGCGTTGATTGGGAACGAATGATCACAAGCCCTAGACCGAATGTATAGTTTAATTCTATGTTGGGGCCTGTGTGCCTCTTTTATTTTCTCCTCATCTTTTCTGGTTGTCTTGGAATAATAAGACTTTCTATCTCCTTCCAATTGTACTCCCCCCAAGTTATCGTTGGGGTTTCTTTTTAAATTTGTAATGAGAGTAGTTTAGTTGTGAGGTAGTATTTTATTTTTTTATTTCCATGGTGGAGATGAAGGATGGCCAGAAAGGAGAACCCAAGGAAAATCCAAGGAGTTCCATGGAGGCCCGCAGAGAAGGAGGCAATGCCCATCAGTGTGTTGATGGGTTGCTATTATTAAATGTAATAGTGTAGGACCAACCTTAGATTGACCATAGATCCACTGCGGGCTTAGTGGGTCGCATAGGATTTGGGCTTGTGATCATCAAATAGGGGCGTGCTAGGCTTTTAATTTTGCATGTGGCTTTTATGGTGAATGAATGATTTATTTATCGTATTATTGCTATGGCTTGCAAATCTTTATACTGCATTACGGATGAATGTATGTATGTATGAGATCTCGGTCATCAAACTCTCACTTGGTTAGACCAAGTAGAATATTAGACCCTTAATAAATGGACTAGGACTCTAGGAGTTCGTTCAAGCCTTCCATCCATGGCAAAGTGAGGAAACTAGTTTCAGTCGATAGCGTGGTCTCACAAGTCGTGGCACGACTATCGTGGTTAAAAGAAGCTGCACTTTATCATGAACGTAGAGTACACTCCTGTTGCCTGTCTCACGAGTCATGGGGGTAGCAGTGAGTGCTATGATTCGGTTGATTGGGTGGGGTCTAACGCCCGAATAATGTGATTCGCTTGGAGTCCTCGGGATCACGTAAAAGGGTGAGGCAGTTATCTTGGGAGTCTCGTGGAACGAGAATGGTATGGTATACCTCCCACAGGTTGTTTTCCATGCAAATCGTAAAAGCGGAGTATGGAAGATATCGCTATGGGTCCCAAGCCCACTAGGAAAAAGTTTTTCAAAAACAACGTTTGAGAAAATCGTGTTTTCGTAGAAATAGTGGGAGAATTAAATTACTGAAGTCTAAGTCTTTAATTTTTATTAAAACCTTTTATTTAATTCTAGTGATTAAGTTCTATTTTTAAATATAGATTTAAAACGTGTAAGAACCCATTATCAACCGCATTTGAGACAAACAAGTTTAATGGAACCTACAACGACTGGTTACGCAATTTAAGGATAGTCCTCGATTACGAGAACCAAGGCTATGTCATGGACAGGCCGTTTCCTCGGACCTTGCCGGAAGGATCCATGCCAGAAGAACATGAGACATTTGAGACTTGGCATCAAGATAACCGAAAAGTCCATAGCATCATACTTGCCTCTATGACGAATGAGATTCAGAAGCAGTATGAGAGGCTAGACGATGTCCCTTTCATAATGGCTCGCCTAAAGGATTGCTATGCAGTCTCGGATCGGCATACTAGGTATGTCGCAACGAAGGCGTTCTTTTAGAATCAAAATGACCGAGGGCTCCTCTATACATGAGCATGAGGTCAAGATGCTTACCTTGGTGGAAAAGCTCGAAGACCTCAAAGAAGGGCTCGATAACGAGACGTACATTAATGTGATCCTTCAGTCACTCCCACCCTCCTTCGACCAATTCATTGTTAACTATAACATGAATGCTCTTGATAAGGGTATCCATGAGTTAATCAATATGTTGGTGCAATACGAGGCAACGACCAAGAATTCTGCGCCATCGGTATTGTTTGGAGAAGCTTCAACTTCCAAGATGAAAGGCAAAGGACGTTGGAAAAGAAAGAAGGGAAAGGGAAAGGCTGTCAAAACCACTACTAACACTAAGAGTGTTCCCGTTGCCAAAGTGGGAAAAGACAAAGGGAAAAGGAAGGTTGACTCAAAGCAACAGTCGAGGGCAAATGATATATGTATTCATTGTCGTGAGAAAAGGGCATTGGAAGAGGGATTGCCCCAAACTCCTCTCCAAGCAAGGTATTTTTGTGATTGAGGTTAGTATAGTTACTAACTCTGCCTCTTGGGTATTAGATACCAGTTGTGGAGCTCAAATTTGCAACGACTTGCAGGTGTTGAAAAGAAGCAGAAAGCTGAGTAGCGGTGAAATAGTCCTAAAGCTTGGAAATGGCAAGGCCATCTCGACAGAAGCAATAGGATCCGCCACCTTAGCAGTTAGTGATCGTATTAGTATAGAATTAGAGCAAGATTATTATGTACCTAGCATGATTAGAAACATCATTACCATTCCATTGTTAGACAATAGTGTTTTATGAGTTTTTCAATTAAAAATTGCTTTTATTTGATGAAGGGTGGATTTACTCATTTGCTTGGTACGCTTAGTAACGGTCTCCATATCTTGCAACAAACAAATTTCGTTATGAATACTCAACACAAACGTAAAGTAGATAATGACGGGAACACACGATTGTGGCATGCAAGGCTAGGTCATATCTCCTAAGAAAGGATGAAGAAATTGGTAGACTCAAAGAACCTAGAGGTTGGGGATTTGAGTGATCTACCAACTTGTGAATCATACCTTAGAGGGAAAATGATCAAGAAGCCCTTTGTAGGACAAAGCAGGCTTGCCACAGGTCTGTTGGACTTGGTCCATACAGACGTGTGTGGACCACTAAGGACGCAAGCCCGAGGTGGGTTCTCCTACTTCATAACCTTCACCGATGATCATTCACGGTACGATTATGTTTACCTAATGCGGTACAAGTCTGAAGCTCTTGAGAATTCAGAATTGAAGTCGAGAACCAAACTGAGTGCAAAATTAAAGTCCTGTGGTCAGACCGAGGCGGCGAATACCTTAGTACCGAATTCCTTAATTATCTCAAAGAAAACGGTATAGTCTCTGAATGGACACCTCCCGGGACACCGTAATTAAACAGCGTCTCTGAAAAGAGGAATCGAACCTTGATAGATATGGTCCGATCCATGATGAGGTTTACCGAATTGCCCTTGCCTTTTTGGAGCTACGCACTGGAAACCGCGACCAAGTTATTAAACTTAGCACCGACCAGTGCAGTGACCCAAACACCATATGACATATGGCACGACAAGCCTGCATCCTACAACTAATTGAAAGTGTGGGGTAGCCCTGCATACGTCAAGAGGTTAGTGGGAGACAAGCTAGAATCAAGGTCTAGTTTGTGCAGGTTCGTTGGATACCCTAAAGAAACTGCAGGTTATTATTTCTATGACCCCTTGGAATAGAAGGTATTCATTTCAAGTAACACAGTATTCTTGAACAAGGATTTCCAGTAGGTGTCCAACATGATGAACTGATCCTTGAGGAGTCAAGCGAGACAGATCAGTTATCAACACCAGAAGCTGAGGTTTCAGGATAGATACCCAACACGTTGAGCAACCTCGAGAAGTTCAACATGCCAGGCATGTCGAACAACCTCAGGAGAAGCCAGCCCCGGTACCTGAACCGCCAACCTCTGTTATGTCTGCGCCTATAGTCACCACTAACGTTCCCGTCCTCCGTAGGTCAGCTAGAGTGCCTCGCCCTCTCGTGAGGTATGGCTTTCTTAGCGTGACCAATCAATTAGACAAGGATCCCAAGACATACGGGGATGCGATGTTTGACATCGACTCGGGAAAATGGCTTGAGGCCATGAAAGCCGAAATGGACTCCATGAACGGGAACCAAGTCTGGACATTTGTAGACCCACCCAAAGGCGTTAAACCAATCGGGTGTAAATGGGTCTATAAGAGTAAACTTGGCGTTGATGGAGAAGTAACACCTTCAAATATAGGCAAAATACACTCAACGACCTTGGGTCGATTTTGAGGATACTTATTCGTCGGTAGCCATGGCTAAGTCCATTTGAATCCTGCTTGCCATAGCAACATGGTATGACTATGAAAATATGGCAGATGGACGTGAAAACGGCATTTCTCAACGGCTTTGTTGAAGAAGCGATCTACATGGATCAACTGGAAGGATTCACGGTTCCCGAAGAGGAGCAGAAGGTCTGCCGTCTCTAGAAGTCCATCTATGGCATCAAACAAGTGTCCCGTAGTTGGAACATTCGCTTTGATGAAGTCATACGAGGTTATGATTTCATCAAGAACGAATCCGACCCTTGTGTATACAAGAAAATCAGTGGGAGCTCCGTAGTATTCTAGTGCTTTATGTGGACGAAATTCTACTCATAGGTAATGATGTTAGAATGTCGAGTAACACAAAAGCATGGTTATCCACCCAATTTTTCATGAAGGATTTGGGTGAAGCCTCCTACATTCTAGGCATCTAGATCGTCAGGGACAGATCTAAGAAAATGTTAGGACTGACCCAAAACTCGTATATGGAGAAAATCTTGAAAAGGTTTCATACAGATAACTTCAAATGAGGTTTCCTTCCCATGAGGCATGGGATCAAGTTGTCCAAGAAACAGTTACCTAAGACTGATGAGGAACTTGAAAGGATGAACTGCATCCCCTATGCTTCTGTCGTAGGCAGCATCCAATATGTCGTCCACTGCATGAGACCTGACATCGCTAATGCCTTAAGTATAACGAGCAAGATATCAGTCCTGTGCAGGCGAGGCACATTGGAATGCGGTCAAGAACATCCTTAAGTACCTGAGGAGGACTAAGGAAATGTTCTTGGTCTATGTCATTAGAGAGTTAATCTTGGAAGGCTTTATTGATGCTAGCTTCCAGGCGGATGACGATGACGCCAAGTCTCAGTCGGGTTATGTATTCAGGCTCAATGGTGGTGTGGTGGCCTGGAAAAGTTCCAAACAAGCAACCACGATTGATTCCACCACTGACACCGAATACATAGAAGCTTTAGAAGATGCCAAAGAAGCGGTTTGGATGATAAATTACATCATAGAGTTAGGTGTGGTGCTAGCATTGCCGAGCCCGTGGTTATCTTCTGTGATAACAACGGAGCGATATCGCAAGCAAAGGAATCGAGATTCCATCACCGATCCAAGAAAATTCTTAGACGCTACCACCTTTTGAGGGAAATGGTAGGAAGAGGTGACATCCGAATGGACCGAGTCAACTTAACAGACAATACAACAGATCCGTTGACAAAGCTTACGTCACAAACTGCTCATACGCAGCATCTTGAGAACATGGGGATTAGGCATATGGGCGATTGGCTTTAGGTCAAGTGGGAGATTGTTAGAATAGGTGACCGTGAAGCCAGTCTGATTGGGCTAATGTAACCTATGTTTGAACAATTTCAGAGTTTTAGTAATTGTAATGGATAAGAAAGTGATATTCATTTGGCTTATACTTTGTTTGTGTTCACTTTACTGCTTTATTATAACTGTTCACTACGCAAGCAAAGCCCACAGACTGAAATCACATTGGGGGAAACTCGAACTACGCATTGGATGGTAGGTTCATGAAATCAGTTTCGTCGGATCGGTCTGAAATGCTCCAAGTCAAGGAATCTTGAGATAGGGCATCGAGAATCCATTTGAGACTTGCACTAAGCATCTGGAGTCGTATTTCATCGACAAGTGAAGAGGCATCCATGCAGTATTAGTGGGTCAGCCAGCTAGGTGGCTGCTGACTGAGGTGACTCACGGGAACCGTCATATAGAAGACCTTGAGTAGGGTCAGTCAGGTATGACCTGTGTTCCCCGTGCCGACAGTACAAGTTGATCCTTGGACTTGAGGGATTATTGAGTTCACCTGCACACCATGCCTGTATCTTAGGTATGGCGAGAGGCTGCCACGTCGTAGTCACTCGGTAGTCATAAGCCCTATCTAGTACAATCAACATGTGTAATGTGACAGTAGATCCCGAGAGAGGATCCATCTCCTGTCAGAAGGCTGACAATGATATCTCACTTTACTCTGAGACTCGTCCCTGATAAGTCTGTGGCTACAGTAACTGAACAAAAAGGAAGGACCCCTGTGACGTTTAGTATGGACGAGGCAAGGCTTAAGTCTAAGATGGGTACCTACGTTTTCATGCCCTAGACCCTAAGTGGTGAGATTACAGATGGAAGGATAAACGTACTATAGAGCCTAAATGTTCACACCACGTACATTCACCTAGTCTCTAGTGCCATGGACCGTTGCTAGACGGCCACCCATGGTAACGGACGAATTCCAATCATAGGATTGTTGAGAATTCGACCAAGTTAGCTAAGGGTGAATCTAAAGAGTCACACGCAATCCGCACACATAAGGTATTTCATTTAGAATTAAATTTGGAGAGGTAGAACGATTAAATTGGATTTAATCTGTTCCTTTTTCTTGGGATGTTGGTTCCTTTAATTAGATTAAGAGGAATTAACTAAAATAAATAAATTGAATTTGTTGGAATAAATTATGTGGGCTTAAAATAAATATTATTATTTATTTTATTTATTTATAGCCCCATGAAATATTTAAATAGGATTTAAATATTCCATAAAATTAAATGGATGGTTGAGATTAAAGAGGAGAGATGAATGGCTAGAATTGGTTTGACCAAACTAAAACCTAGTTTGATTAGGACTTTGACTAGGTCAAAATCCTAGTCAAATTAAAGTTCTAAAGTTGGAGTTTGAAGAGGAATATGATTCCTCCTCTATAAATACTCATAGGGTTTCACTTTAGAATGATGATGAAAATTTAAGAAACACACACACATACACACCACTCTCTTGTCTCTCCCTTAGGCTCGGCCACTCCCCCCTTTCCCAAGAATAAGTTTGATTCTTTGTTTTATACATTGAATCTAAGGAAGATTGATCACGTTAATTCATAACGTTTGATCGATCCATCCTCTCTAAATTATATACACTTGATTTTTTACTAGCATAGGGATCAAGATACGTGGCAGATTGCGTGTACGATTTAGAGGATCTCAAATTCGAGATCTTGGTGCAAAACGGGGAACAACGCAAGTAGCGGTTTGAAGACAAAACGGCAACTAGGTAGGTTATTACGTTTCGTATTTTCGATTTCTACAACCCTATGGCCTCCATGATCTGTATGTTCTTTATTTTAGTCATGAGATACACCGAATGCCCCGGAGGTTCAAGGGAACACCACTTGAACGTGTGGTTTTAATTCATGTTTAAGCATGTTTTAAATTTTATAAATTCTTTTTTATATCACGCTTCCGCATTCGCGCTCCTCCCGAGTCGATCCACACGCCTACCCTAGGCGTTCATCATACTCCCAGAACATTCTATAATCAAACACGTAAACGAATGTATGTTCCATCCAAAGCACTCAAACACCCCTGCATGCCATCAAGATGAACATAGTCAATCAAACAGACTAAAAATTATTGGACAACTTAATCAGTATATAAAGTTTTTTCCTGAATGCAAGTACCTTGAAAGATTCCATCTCGGGCACGTGTTGTCTTCCTGAATGCAAGTACCTTGAAGCTTCAATACCGGATCAAGCACACGGTTAAAGTGTTTGCTGACAATGCGTCTACTGTGACTGAAGTAGAATTTGACAACTCTGTTCTTGGTGTGGTGACTCAATCCAGTAATAAAGTTGCAACTTGCTCCTCCACACTAACATTTCGTGTACTATTGAGACTACCCAAGTTCTGCAACAGATAGCACAAACGACCAAAGACATCCATACTCATTTGAAGATTATTGAAGCAGTCAATGTTTTTTTGGACCAGTTAACCTTCAAATTGATTTCACTTAATCAGGGATTCTACTCTTAAGACTATAACGCAATAAAGTAGTGATATTTCTACAACATTCAGCCTAATAGAACGACGATAATAGTTGTAGAAAAAATAGAAAAATTGCACCGTCTCCCCCCAAAGTTCTTACAATGCATAGAATACCAATTCGTCATTGGCCATTTCCATCCTCAACAAAATTCCTTTAACTAAGGCATATAAACCAAATACCACAACCAGGAAGAAAATGGAAAACATTAACCAAAATAAATAATGTGTGTAAATCAACATGTATTAAAACCGAGTATTATCTCAGATGGCAGAAAGCACAAGGTGGTGGATACGTCCTAAAACCTAGATACTTGGAGCAACCTAAATTCTCTTCTTCAATGGAGGTAACAGCAGATGACTTTAGGTGAGAAACTCCACTGATTCGAGCTTCTATAAATATCGCAATCAACCTTTGCAATAGAAGCCCAAGGCGGGAGAACCAAGCGTCATGGTCTGAAAAACAATTCTGAAGGTGCACGGCGGGAGGTGAAATTTTCGGACAATAGGAAAGTTTGATTTTCAGTGAAGGGGAAAAATTGATTTTCAGACAAGCACAGTTCTTGATATTACAGATGTTGAGGATCTGTGTGTGTTGTTATTCAGACAAGTTTCAAGGGTAGATGTGTAACTTTATGTAAAAAAAAGGGGACAAAATAGTAAATGCAATCGAGTACACAAAAGTGGGCCGAGCGGGACCTCAACTTGGCCCTCAGCCTTGATCAACTAATTAGGTTGATCTCAAGCTGTTGCGGGCCAAGGGCATTTGAAGTGAGCTGTCATCATGCAAAGTAAATGATCGATAAACCTGAATTGACCCAGATATTCAGCAACAAAAAAGTAAACGGCCCCTTAGTTGATATGTAGGAAATCTGCCAACTTTGATGGAAATTAAATTGAGTGCTCCAAAAAATTTACTATATGCAATTACAATAATAAAATTAATAATTTGTTTTGGAACTCTTATTATAGTCATCAATATTTCTGTTTTATAATTAATATTAAGTGAAACTAGTACGGAAGCCTCTACAAAGAATTAATTATTTCAATTGGATAATGAAGTCATTATTCAATTGGGTAAAGAATATATATAAATATATAAAAGTAGAAATTGTTCATTAAAAAAAATTTAAAACAATTATCTTAGAACTTTATTTTGAATTTTCTTTTAACAAAAATGTGGAAATTGTTTGGAAATTTTTAAACAAGATGCAAGAGTGATAGTTATACTTAATTGAAATAATATAATTCTTTGTCACGATTAATTATCATTATTTAAAAGTAAAAAAAATAGCAAATATTAATTAATCACGACTCTGCAACAACTATTAGTCATTATTTCGGAAGTAAACTTAAAATATTAATTATGGTTAAAAATTAAAATCAATATTTTGATCATAATTAAAATCATAAAAATATTAATTAGTGATTATTTTATTTTAAAAAATAATATTAACTTTGGTAATTTTTAGTCATAATCATTTATAATGTATAATTGAGATTAACTTTTTTGTTGTGTCCGTGGAAGAAACCTGCCTAAGAAGAAAAGCTACAGATGGTAATAGCTCATATTTTTTTACCCACCTCATTTCGAAAGACAAGTGAGATATCACATTGCTCTTCTATAAATAACCCCAAGAAATCTGAGACTACATACTCTTAAATTCTTCATATTTATCCAAAAGTTCTTCACTCTGCACGTATGAGGCTTTATCCACCGGTCCCTATGGATCCAAAAGAAGCTCTGAATGATGACATTTTGCCGGATGGGATGGTCGTGAGGAAGGGGACGAGGGTTACCTATCATCCCTATGCTATGGGGAAGGTGGAGAAGGTGAGGGAAAAAGACTGGGCGGAGGTCCGCCCTGAGCGGTGGCTGGAGAGGGAAGAGGCAACGCAGAAGTGGAGATTTGTGAAAATGGATTCATATACTTATCCGGTGTTTCAGGCGGGGACCAGGATTTGCCTGGGGAAAGATATGGCTTTCATACAGACGAAGAGGGTGGTTGCCGGCATTTTGTGTCGGTTTAGGGTGGTGCCAGTGGTGGTGGAAGGAGCGGAGCCGGTATATGAAGCTGGCTTGACAGCAAAAATCAAGCGTGGTTTTCCAGTGAGGATTGAGGCAAAGACTGAGGTGGCATCTTGATTTTGATTTTACGGTGATTAAATCTTCTAGAGGTCATTTGGTTCGTGTACTATATAATATTAGGTATGATAGGATTGGGTGGGATGGTTATCTCATTGTACATAATATAGTATTTGGTTGGACGTATTATATGTGTGATATCCCATGTGATAATATAATATAAGGCTAAATTACCTTTTTGGTCCCATAAAGAAGGAACATTTCCTTTTTCGTCCCACACTTTACGTGATTTTCAATTTGGTCCCAATTTTAAGAAAAAAATATCCATGTTAGTCCCCAGCCCTAATTTTTCGTCTATTTCTAACGGCTGACTAGTCAACCGTTAAGTGGACTCAAAATCACACACGTGAAACTCACATGTGTGATTGTTACACTCCAGCCCCCAAAATCGAGTCTGCTCATTCCTCCCCTTAGAATCCTAAAATTGCGACCGACCATTTTCTTGAAGAAACACAAGAAGACAAGATCGATTGATAGTTCAAGTTTGAGAAAAATACAAGAAATCAAGAACTCAAGTTGGGATATTGCTTCAGACTGATTATGCGAGGATATCTTTGTGTCCTAGCCACCTAATCGAGTTGGAAAATCCTAATTACGGTAAGTGTTGATTTCTATATTGTAGGTTTGATTTCTTAGGGCTTTATAGTTTTTCTGCTTTTAAAGATAGTGGGTGTACTATTGTTGTATAACAATGGATGTATTTGGTCGGGATATGCACTTGATTTTTGTAGCCTTCATTCTCGATTTTTATGAAAAGTTCAATTTTTTTAGAGTTTTCAGTAGTGATGTTGTTGTGAGTTGTGTGGATATGTATTTATATTGCTAAGTGTGGGCCTAGCAGGAAGGAATATTATTTACTTCAATGTGGTCCTATTGTATTTTTTAGTGGGGATGCATGTGATTTTCTATTTTTTCTTGTCTGTTATGCTTTTTTATTTTTTTTTTTACTGGTTTTGCTTTTTATGTTTGTTCATGTACTGTTTTTTTTTTTCTGTCCAGATGACCATGAATTTGCTGTTACCTTTTAAAATTCATCATGGAGGTACAATGGTGCATATGCCTGAAGCTTAGTATGTAGGGGGCACAATGAGTGCCTTTGATTATTTTGATTTGAGTTGTCTGAACATAAGTTATATTGATAGTTTGGTACAAAAATTAGGGTATAATGGGGTTAAATAGTATTATAGGCTGGAAAGGGGTAAATGGAGAAGTGTGTTGTACCAAACAGATTTGCTGCAATTATCTGATGGTTATGTGACCAAAAACAGGGAGTTGGTACTTTACTTAGATGCAGTGTTAGATGGTATTGGGACTCAAATAGGGTCATCTAATCCAATTGCTGAGGGTGATAATCCACCAATAAAGCCTAATGGGGAGGATAAGGCGGCTGGGGATTCTGAATCAGAAACTGATAGCTTTGAAGATAGTGAGTTTGACCTTAGTGATGGTGATAAAAATGAGGGTGGGGGTGAAGATGTGGTGAGGATGAACCTGGGGGTGACGGTGAAGCTATGGTTAGGGATGTTCAAGGGGATAGAGAGGATAGTGGGGATGGTAATGATTCTGTTGATGATGATGATGATGATGATGATTTGATAAATAGTGGGGATGACTTTGAATCTGGTGTAGGATTTGATGAGGAAGGAAAAGATAGATTTCCTGTGTTTAGATCAACAAATATAATGGATCCTACATTTGAACTTGAGATGCTTTTTAGTAACAAAAAAGAATTTATAGAGGCAATATATTCTCATGCCATTAAAACAAAGAGAAATCTGAAAATTATAAAAAATGATCTCAGAAGAGTCTATGAAAAATGTGTTGAAGAGGAGTGTGAATGGAGGATCAATGCTCTCATGAAATTAGGAAAAGAAGAGTCTTTCTAAATAAGGGAGTACAAATCTGAGCACAAATGTGGGAGGGCATTCAAGGTTAGAAACTGCACATCGAGGTGGTTGTCTAAGAGATTTGAAGATAAATTCAGAACAGACCCAAAGAGAAATGTTAAGGGGTTTAGACATGAGGTGTGTAAAGATTTACTTCTATTTCTTTGTTACTTGTAGCATGTTGTATAAATGTGTTTCATAAATCTGTTTGTTTTTTTCAATATAGGGGAGGAAAAGGACTCTAACTGTTGAGAATGTGGATGAGGAAAACATTGCGGGGCCAGAAAATTAACTGTAAGTTTTTTGTCTGTTTATTAGTTGTAGTATGTTGGATAATTCTGTTTCAAAAATCTATTTGTTTTTTTTAATATAGGCAAAAAAAAGGACTTCAATTGTAAACATTGAAAGCGTACAAGTGATTAGCACTCTTTCTGGAAAGGCACAACCAAAAAATAAGGCTAAGACTGTATGATTTTTTCAAGTACTACTTTTCTTTTTTCAAGTATTGTAATACTTCTCTTTTTTCAAGTATTTTAGTACTTCTTTTTGCAGGTTTCTAACAAATCTAGAAAAATGCAAAAGGCTTCAAGGAAGGAAGGTGTAAACCTTACTGCAGCAGGGGCCCCCAATTTTAGAATGATTCCTATGCTTGGTTTACGTGCCCCTTTGCATCCAACCATCAACATAAAGGCACCACCACCATTTGCACCTAATCGTCCTTCACTATCGCAGTTTACAGGTATAGTGGCTACTCAAGAGAGTGGGTCTAACATCCCAACATTTGTCAAAGGAAGTAAAACGTATGTAACATTGAACAATGTCACTTCAGCTGTGAAGTGCATTCAAGAAGCTGGGAAGTCCAAGAAGCCTACAAACAAGAAGTGATGTTTTGATTGTTGTTTCTATTTTTGCTGTTTTTGAGGGATGCTCAATACCCAAAACTTATGCATTGTGGCCTTTTTGTGTGTTGTGCTAGTTAAACTTGTTTTGCGTATTGAGCATTATCTATTGAAGTACTGAAATTTGTGTATTGAGCATTTCCAGTCAAACTTATTTTGTGTATAGTTATATTTTGTGTATTCGAATGGCTTAATACAATGTCATTTGCTTTTTTAAATGTTGTGTACATTTACTTTATCCCATGCACAATGGCTTAATACAATTTTGCATCATATTGATAATATCTGGTACAAAACCGGCATTTGCTTACCAACAATGCCATATTCAAACAACTAAAGTTTGTTGTTTGATATACATACAGAAATCATGGAAATAGGATAATAACTTATTTTTTCAAATTCCATAACATGATAACCAAATAGAAAAATAAAAGGGAATACAATTTTTTACTTTTCGACAAAGCTTCGCATTTTTTTCCTCCATCTTGTTTAGGCGACGCAACAATCCGGGAATAATAATGCGTGCCCTTGTGCACAAAGGATTGTCTTCCTAAGTAAAAAAGCTACAACCACCATTTCTCTTTGCACACGAGTGGAAACGTCTTCCAGGATTTGCATTTGTCCATAACGTATGTAGCTTAGTAACCTCTCCACAAAAGCAATTTATGGTGTTCCTTTCAGACATTTTTTCTTTATTTTTTTTTTCGGCCAAACCAGGAAGAGAAGAAGAATTTTTCAGCAAGAGAATGAAAATTTTAAGAGAGTGAAAAATGTGTTTTGCTCCTATAGCAACTGTTAATTATAGGAGGGGATGCTATTTTGGCGCCAATATTTGCCTACAAAACTGATGTTACTGTGCCGACAGTAACAACTTAACGGTTGACCAGTCAACCGTTAGAAATAGACGGAAAAGTAGGGCTCGGTACTAACGTGGCCACTTTTTTATTAAAATTGAGACCAAATTGGAAATCACGTAAAGCGTGGGACGAAAAAGAAAAAGTCCCTTCTTTATGGGACCAAAAATGTAATTTAGCCTATAATATAATGTTTCATTAAAATTATTACAAAATATGATTAAATCTAAAAAAACCATTAAGGGTGTCATTTTTGAAGTTATTTTTATTTTAATATTATAGCTTGTGAATATTAATGGCAAAACATAAAAAAACTCCTTAATGTTTATTCAAATATATACAATTTTTAAAATAGTAATTCTTGTGGAAGTTTTCCTTTTTATTTCTACATTCATATGAAGCAGAAGTCTAAAATAGACATTCAATAAAAAAAAAGGACGAATGTTTAATTTTTTAAAATATATTATAAAAGTATGACAAAACTTTACTTTTAAAAGTTAATAACTAATCAAAACTCAAATATTTTTCGAAAATCCTAAAAAAAATGACTTAATATTTTTTATTATATATATACATTCTTTTAAGTATGCATGTACTTCACAAGTAAGGGAATATAAAGGAAATTTTTTTTTAATAATACCTCAGAAAGCAGGGTTCCAAAATAGACATTCAATTAAAAAAATAGAGAAAAAAGGTTTAGTCTTTTAAAAAATATTATAAAAAATGGAAAAAATCTACGTTTTAAACTTTAATAACTAATGAGAAATTCAAATATTTTTCAAAACTCCCGAAACAAATGAAGTAATATTTTTTTATCATTTTTAAATATATTCTATTAAACACGCACATATTTCACAAGTAGGCATATACAAGGAAAAAAATTTAATCCTACCTTATACTAATAGGTGTCATACACTATCCCATCAATTAGGATTGCTAAGACCGGCCCGTATTAATACCGGGCTCTAATACTGTGAACTAAACGCGTGATTATATATGATAAGTAATTTTAATTGTCATACCTAATCACGCTAACCAAACGGGACTCTAGAATGTATTTACTATTTAGAAGGTGTCTGGTTAAGCTTATTTAAAACATCTTATAAGCTCCTATATATTATAATTTGTCTTAGGAGCTTATAAGATGTTAAATCTTATTTTAAAAATAAGCTACTAAAGCGTTTGGATAAAATAAGATATTAGAGCATATAAGATGTTTTCACATCTTAAAATATGTTAAGGTGCTTGGCAGGGCAAATTTGGTCCCATAAGATTAGGGCATTATTTATTTTGGTACTACAACTTAGGTAGGTAGCTGTTTTAGTACCATAAAATACAATTTTCAGCTTTTTTGGTCCCAACACATGACATTTTGGGACCAAAAAAAACTGAAAAATGTGTTTTACGGGAATAAAACAGCCACCTGACATTTGGGACCAAAAAAACTTAAAAACGTATTTTATGGGACTAAAATAGCCACCTACCTAAGTTGCACATAATTTGTTGGGACCAAAAAAGTTGAAAAACGTGTTTTATGAGACTAAAACAGCCACCTGACTAGCTAAGTTGTGGTACCAAAATAAATAATGCCATAATCTTACGGGACCGAAAAAAATATTTTACCTGTGCTTGGCATAGTAAAGTCTTTTACAAGTAAATGAACAAAAAGGACGTGATACCATTAGAATTAAATAACTGCTATTTCTTTTTGTATTTAAATATTTTTATAATACTTTCATAAATAATACACATTAGTTTTACTCCAAATATAAATTTAACAAATATATACTTTTTTGTTTGTTGTAATGAATATTTTTAGTCATATAATTTATAATATTAACATTAATACTAGTCGAATATTAACATAAATAAATAATTGATTTTTTTTTTTGGTTAATTGCAATGACTATTTTTAGTCATATAATTTATAATGTCTTGAATCTATATCTTTTTAATAAATATAATATCAAGCTATTTAATTTTTATGGAAGTATAATTTTTGAAAATCAATTATTAATTACATAAGTGTGAATTATGTACAATTACATAAAAGAGAGAGAGAGACGGAGAATCTTTTTCATTTTGGACCTAAAACTTCATATATATATATATATGTATATATATATAGTTGCAAGCTTAACGAGAGTTTACAAAAGGTTTACAAAAGATAGCTTCAGAAACTAACTAATTGTAATATATTTAGAAAACTTATCGCCGTACACAAAATTTTCCAAGAAGCTTGGACAACAGTCAAAACTAGTCGTATTATACTATAGTTTGTTAATATATCCGTTGATTGATTTACTTCACTGAAGCAATGCTTGATTATGGATGTTGAAAATTCAAATAACATGTTCCGGCATGCATGTTAGAACCAGCTTCTCCAAACCTATCTGCCTGTGATAAAAGCAGGCAATCATCAGATTATGATGGTACTAAATAACGAATTAAAGACTCGGACTTCAATCATTTAATGTTTCCACTATTTTTATGAAAACGCGTCACTCTCAAATGTTGTTTTCGGGAAGCCTCTTCCTAGTGGACTTGGGATCCACAAGCGAAATTCCCCATACCCTACTTTTATGACTCGTATGGAAAACAACCTTGTGGTAGGTACTCCCTACCATTCTGTTCCAACAAGATACCCAAGATGTATAGCCTCACCTCCTCACGTAATCCCGAGGACTCCATGCGTATCACGTTACTAAGTGTTAGACCCAACCCATCAACCGAATCATAGCGCTTAACTGTCCCCTTATGACTCGTGAGACGGGAAACAAGAGTGTATTCACTTCATTCAAAACAATCGTGCAGCTTAATCTTAATCCAAAATACGTGTCATGACTTGTCAAACCACACAATTAGGTGAAATTAGCTTCCTCACTTTTGCCATGGATGGAAGGCTTGGACTAAGCATATAAGTTCTAGTCATCTATTAGGGGTCTAATATTAAAACGTGATACGCTTGGAATCATGTTTTTCATTAGAGCGTGCAAATTATGTATTATGTGATGAGCGTGCATGACGGTGGGCGCTGCCCCTTGGGCGTGCACGCATGCCCCTAGCACCCAGTGCCTGGTGACCCCACTTGCGCATGGGCGGCATGGCGTGTCGCCTGCGCGCGTTCCTGGCCGTAGCCCTGCGTGCGCGGCTGACTGGCCGCTCCTATCATCCGTGCACGCTGGGCGGTCGACCGCATGCAGGCTCCCCTGCATGCGCGTGCACCTAGTCGCGCCCCTTGTGTGCGTAACCGACAGGCCGCGTTCTGCCTATCACTCGCACTGGTCAGGCAGTCGCATGCAGGCTCCCTGCCTGTGCGCGAAGTCGGCAGATTCGTATGCCGAGCACGTGCACTGTGTGTACCCGACTGGGCGTGTGTGTGCGGGCTCCCCTGCCCGGGTGCGTGCCTAGCTGTACGTCCTGTGCATGCAGTTGGCCGACAGCTATGGTTGTCCTTGTTTTTTGTTCTTTCCATTGTTTCTGCTCCCTTTTCCCAAGAAAACAAGAAAATAATTCAAAAGACATAAGAATTCCATGAACAACCTTTCAAGTGCAAAATTAACGCAATTATTTCTACAATTTACGATATGCTTCAATACGAAAAAATAAAGCCACGTAAAATATGCTCATACACGTATAGCACATAAAACCCTAAACCTATACACCAAACCTGGCTCTGATACCACTGTAACACTAGCGGATCGGCCCGGGAGAGAGCGTGTGCGGAAGCGCGGGATGTTTTAAAAACAAACAAAGCAAGAATGTAAACATGCATAATTCAAACGAAATAAAAACCGATCAAAGAGTGTTCCTTTGATTCTCCCGGGCATTCGGTGTATGTCATGAATAGAATAAATCATGCAAGATTCATGGAGGGCATAGGGTGGAACGAAAAAGCGGAATCATAACAAGTGTACTTAACCTTTTATCTTTCTTCGTTCGGCTACACGCGTTGTTCCCTGATTTGCCACCTAGATTCCAACGTAGAGATCCTCCAAATCGTCCACGTAATTCACCGAAATCTTGATACCCTTGTGCTAGCAAGATATCAAAGAAAGGAGAGAACGATCAACCAAACACTATCGTTTAATGTGATTGCTTCATATGTTTCCTTGTATCAAAGACAAGAAAACAAGAAGCTTTTGGAAGTGGAGAAGAGGGAGAGATAGCTGAGAGGGAGAGGGGCGAGAAAGAGTGAGATGAGTGTGTGAGTTGTGTGTGTTGTGTGTGTTTTGCGTATATTTATAGAGTAGTATTTCTACTCCTACTCAAACTCTTCAAAAGAGACGCACTTTGATGATTATTAGGATTTTGACCTAGTCAAAGTCCTAGTCACCAAGGGGTTTGATTAAGTCAAACTTAATCCTAGCCCTTCATCCCATCTAGCCCATAGATCGAATCTCGTCCATCCATCTTGATGGGCTTTATGAAATGGACTTTGAATCTAACTTAAATAGTCCAAAAGTACTAATGGTCTTTAAGTATGAATCTGATAAATATACTTAAGCCCACTAAATGTTTTAATCTCTTTAATCTAATTAAAAGAGAAGAGCCCATCCTTAATCTCATAAATCTAATTTATGGATCAAGTCTAATTAATCCAATTAATTCTCAAAGACTCGACACTCCAAAAGAGAGCCAATTTAATCTAATTAAATTTTCTTATCTCCTAAGATTAATTCCAAATTAATTCCTTCATTTTCAGTGAATTGTGTGTGACTCTTTAGGTTCACATTCAGTTAGACTTGGCCAAATTCCTAGTTATGCAATGATCGGAATTCGCCCGTCACCATGAGTGGCCGTCTAGCAACGGTCCATGGCACTAGAGACTAGGTGAAATCATGGCGTGAATATTTAGGCTCAAGAATGCATACGAGCATGGTCCTTCCGTCTACTATCTCACAATTACAGTCTAGGGTATGGAGTTTGGACGTCGGTCCAATCCTTGACTTAAGTTTTCACTCATTCGCCCACTGAAACGTCACTGGGATTTCATCCCACTGTTCAGTCACTGTGGCCACAGATTTTAAAGGAAACAAGTCTCAGAGTGTAAGTGAGACAATACTGAAAACGTTGACAGGAGACAGATTCTTTCTTGGAACTCACCATCCACATTACACATTCTGACTACACTAGTAGAGCTTATAGCAACTGAGTCTTTCGACCCGGAAGCCTTTCGCCAAACCTGAGATACAGACATGGTGTGTATGTGATTGTCGTAGTCCCTCAGTGGGGAATACAAGTCATACCAACCAACCCACTCAAGGCTTTCCATATGACGATTCCCACGAATCACCTCAGTCAGCCGGCACCGAGCTAACTGACCCACTAATAATGCATGGACGACCCTCATCGCTTGTCGATGAAACACGACTACAATCCTTAGTGCAAGTCTCATTCAGACCCTCGATACCCTATCTCGGGTCTTTAACTTGGAGGGTTTCAGACCGATCCACAGAGGCTGGATTCATGACTGCCAACCTATGCGCAGTCCAACCCCTTAGATTAACGTGTCCGCTCTGTGGGCTTTGCTTGTGAATTTGAACAGTAACATAAATAAGTGAACACAATCAAAGAATGATATGCCATTAATTGAACATCACTTTTATTCAAAATACTATTTATTCATACCACAATTGTTAGAAACAGGTTACATAAGCCCAATCAAATTCGCTTCATGATCACCTATTCTAACAATATGATAGATCTACCATTGATATCTCTATTATTTTAAGTATTTGATAACTTCAAGGATTAGATCTTCTTGCTTCTTTGGCTTTAGAATCTCCGCCGTCTTACCCTTCTGATGTAGAAGAGGTACTGGTCCGAAGGTGTCCCTAATGAACTCATGGTAAGATATAGATGGCTCAGGGGCATTTCGTTTCTCTTCAGATCTGTGACCTCAACTTTTATAGATGTAAGATCCTTGTGTAGATTTGGGAGGATCTTTAGGATCTCGTCCATCTTTTGGCTCAAGACGTATATTTTCATAGTTATATGGATTAACCTATGACCATAGTCTTGGATCGTCTTTTGGATCTCCCTTGGGTCTAGAGAGATTTTTTAGGTATCCAGATCGAGTTCTTTCCAATCAGTTCATTCAATCATTATTTTTTGAACTGTATTATTTCATAAATTTACCCCGATCCGTTTCTCCTGATCGGTATTCTACCATAGTCTCGATTGCATGTAGGCATCTCACCGCATTTTGTGGTAGTGTTTTTCGGACATGGTAATTTCGCAACCACTCCTCTCTTTATTCTTTTGTAAGAAGATCCAAATCAATCCTTCTCAGACAATTGTCAATTTTTCCAAAATTTCTTTTTCTATATTTCCAAAATCTAGAAATATTCATTGTTTTCATTGTAACTTGAACTTTCGTTCGGTTCCATACTTTGAAAAAATCTCCTCCATCAGGGATTAATTATCAACATGTAATCTAAATAAATATTTTCTCCAATAAATCTGGCTCTAATACCATTCTAGGTAAGCATGGGCATTAAAATGCAAAATCAGTAGATTTGGACTAAACTTGCTCAAGAAAAGCTATAAAGGGGCAAAATTGTCAGAAATTTAGCCAGAGGACTAAAATTACTCATTTTTTAAAGTCACGGGACTAAAACTAAAAAAGAAAAACTTAGAGGACTAAAAGTAATAGTGGGTAAAGTTAACGGACTAAACCAATAATTTTCCCATCTTATAAGATGTGAAAACATCCTATAAGTTCTAATATCTTATTTTATCCAAACACTTGAAGAGTTTATTTTTAAAATAAGATCCAACATTTTATAAGTTCACAAAACATCTTATAAGATGTAGGAGCTTATAAGATGTTTTAAATAAGCTTAGCCAAACACTTCTATATAGTAAATACATTCTTAGAAGATTTAATCATGGTAAAATCAAAATCAAGACGCCTCCTCAGCCCTCGCTTCAATCCTCACCGGAAACCCACCCTTCATTTTTGCTGTCAAACCGGCTACGTATATCGGCTCCACTCCTTCCACCACCACAGGCACCACCCTAAATCGACGCAAGATGCCGACAACCACCCTCTTCATTTGTATGAAAGCCATCTCTTTCCCCAAACAAATCCTGGGCCCCGCTTGAAATACTGGATAAGTATATGAATCCATGTTCAGAAATCTCCACTGCCCCGTCGCCTCTTCCCTCTCCAGCCAACGCGCAGGGCGGAACTCCGCCCAGTCTTTCCCCCACACCTTCTCCACCCTCCCCATAGCATAGGGATGATAGGCAACCGTCATCCCCTTCCTCACCACCGTCCCATCAGGCAAAACATCGTCACTGAGAGCTTCTTTTGTATCCACAGGGACTGGTGGATAAAGCCTCATGCTTTCACAAAGCGAAGCGTGAATGTAAACCATTTCTTTCACTTCATCATAAGCTGAAGCCGCTTCTTGCTTTTCTTTAATCTCTCTCAATATCTCGCTTTCGACTTCTGGATTATCTGAAAGCAAATAGAAAAACCACGTCAATACAGCAGAAGTCGAGTCTCGGCCCGCCAACATGAAACTTATCACTATATCAGTAACAAAAACTTCATCAGAGTGGCCTGAGCTCAAGAATCTCGACAGGAGATCTTCAACTGATGATGATTCCAAGCCTGATTTTCCATCAAGTTGTTGCTTTTTCTCCCTGATTATTTCTTTCGCGAATTCTCGAATTTCTCTGACAGCAATCTTGAGTTGCTTTTCGAATCCGATGTTAAGGGTCCTCTTGATTTTCCAGAAATAAGGGATCAACGACCCGAGCCTGACGCTGGAGAGCTTCACAGCTTTTTCAAAAGCCACTGCTAATTTCTCTTCCGGCAGAGACGCCGACAGGTATCCAGGATCATACCCGAACGCGATCTTGCACATGTTGTCAAACGCAAATCTCTGAAGAATATCCTGAAAATGTAGCACAGCTTCGTGGGCCGCGGCGTTTTCCAGTATCGGGACGAGACGGTCCGACAATTCAGAATCCACGACGGTTTCCAGGAATTTCCGGAGGGATTTGGTGTTGAACTCGTGGCTGGAAACCTGTCGCTGGAACTTCCAATTTTCGCCGTCGGCGTTGAAAATGCCGTCGCCAAGAAAGTCCCTCAAAGTGCTCCTGAAAAAGTCGCCTTTGTCGTAGTTGTGGAAGTGGGTCTTGAGGATGTGCTGGACATTGGCGGCGTTGGCCGTGAAGACGAGCCGCCGGCCAAAGGGGTGGCGGAGGGTGAAAGTTAGATTGGGAGTGGACGTGACGATCTCTGATGTCCACTGGGCGTACCTTTTTCTGTTTTTCAAGATTACGAAGAATGAACCAAATATTGGGTAGGATTTCGGCAGCTTTGTGGGAGTGGAAGTTGAAGTTGAAGTTGAGGTTTTCAACTTGGATATGACGAAGACCAGTAGAGTAATAAGAATGGAGAAGATGACTGAAGCTGAGAAGTGAATCTCCACCATTTTTTGTACGTGGAGAGTTAAGAACTTTTGGATAAATATGAAAATTTTTTAGTATGTAGTGTCAGATTTCTTGGGGCTATTTATAGAGGCTTTGTGAATCACCCTCTGTTTTATAAATTAAAGTTTCATTTCGAACACATATTTTGAGTTAATAGATATTAATAAAATTTAAAAATATTTTATAAATGTTATAGAAAAATTATAAAATTAAATAAACATACATACTATAGAAAAAATTAAAAATATTATCTTTTTCTTTTTAATTCAAACATATCTAATTTAATTTTAGCCCATTAAAATTATTTTTATGTAGTATCTATACTATTATAAAAGAAAACCTTTTGGCGTACCAACTTTTGAATACCCAAACTTACCCTTCAATTCTTTTCTTTCTTAAAAAATTATTGATCAAAAAAGTAATTTTATTATTTGTTCCTTTCAATCCACTAGTCCACATTTCTCTCACCTCACTCCATATTTCTTTCTTCTTACAAATATTTGTTTTTCTCATTCCTTCACAAATTTAACTTTTTTTTTCATCTCACACGATTCTTTTTTATATGGTCGCGAGGACCGCATGCAACAACTAGTAATTATATATTTAGAGTTATTATTTGATATAGTTGCTATTGAAATTAAATAATAATATGATACTTATTTTTAACTATGTGATATAAAATATATAGAATACATTGATATTTATACATATAACATTACTATTTATCGTAATATTAAATTTGTTATTATTAAATGAAATACTTATGCATAGCATAAGAGTTTATATTTTTGCAGATAAAAGTATCAAATAAATATTTCGCTTAAAAAATAGGAAAATAAAAAGTTTCTTAGGAAACTCAAAGATTTCGAAGGAAAATTAAGAAAATACTAGAAAAAAATAATTATTAGTTATATTTTTAATAACTATGGCAAAAAACCGTGGTAAATAACTATTAGTAATTACAGTTAAATAAAAACCGTTGCAAAAATTAGTTTTTCCACCACAAAATAATTATTTGTTACGGCTAAGAGCCATGGTAAAAATATTCGCCATGGCTTTTAACCATGGCAAATGTTTTAGCCACCTTCGCAAAAACCACGGCCGACAACTGTTGCTTGGCCGTGGTCAATGACTATTCGCTACGGCTAATTTAGTATTAACCACGGCAATTAGCCGTAGTTATATGTCATATTTCTTGTAGTGAAAAATGAAGTGTTTCGAAGGAAACTAGATATTTCGAAACTACCATTTATTTTTGTTTCCATAACATTGAAAATAGAAATGTTTCCATAGTTTCGATGGAAACGTATGGAAATTTTAAACCATGCTCTATTCCAAACTCCTACTCCATCTCCTTCTCCTATTCCACCAAAAGGAGATGGACATGTGAATAATCATATGTTACGAAAATGTGTTGTAAAAGTTGTGAACCGAGAGAGAGAATTCAAGAATTTTCATCCAAACAAAAACTTAAAAAATACATATATGTGAGAGAAAATATTAGGGGAAGACAATAATTATTTTTTGTCACTACAAGAAAATAGATTTATCAACAAAAAATATTTAATAAATTTTAAATTTTAGTGGTTATAATTATATATATTTAGTGATAAGAAATTTTATTTTGTGAGTATACTTGTTTAATTAACTATATAAATTAATTTTACTTTCTAAGTTAATTAAACAAGAATACTCAATTACACAACCACCCAATGGACATATAATTATTATATAATTCATTCATAAAAAATAACAATCAACAAAATCTATATATTGCATAACAATTTAAACAAGTTGATGCTGACAATAAACATATAAATAACCATACATTTATGATGGCGGTCCTGGAAGCCATTAGTCTATAAATTAATTTTATAGAATAGTTAAATTCAACACAAAAGTATTAAACATTAAAAATATTTGCTATATACTTAATTCTTTTTAAATCAAAATTCAATATTTCCACTTGAAAACGAGAACTCAACAAGAAGAAATAAATATGAAAATTTCATTAATCTAGTTGAGAATACACATCCATTTTCTTTTATATTATATTCCTAGCATGTATAAGCATTTTGCTCATTTATGTAAATATTATAGAAAAAAAATTAAAAAAATTGAAATATCACGAACCAAAAAGGCTTACAAATATTCCATTTTTTTAATTGCTAATATAATTGACTCCGCCGCCAATGGAGTCGTTTTCCTTTTTTTTCTCTTTTTTTTAATAGAATTTTGTAAAAATTTAATATTACTTAATATTAATTACTTTTTAATAATAATTAATTAATATTTATTAATATACAAAATATTATGAATGAATATTTATTATAAAAGATTAACTCAATTCAAAAATATTTTTAATAATTAAATATTATTAAATTTTTAATTGATTAATTATTTTTTTAAAAAATTTACAATTGATAATTTATGTAAGTTTATTTAGTTAATTATGTATACCTTTACATACAAAAAAAAAAAAAAAAAAAAGGAGTAGACGGAATCAATAATTTCTATATATTAAGGTATGATACGTCTTTAATTTACAATATTCCACCTCTAAGGAAACTAATTTCATCCATGACAAATATGTAATAATCATAAACTAGTCAGTTTCTATGTTTTATCTTCAACATTACGTTACTGTGACGCTATCATATTTTCTACACTTTATGTAATACAAATCGATCCAAATATAAACAAAAAAAGGTACCTAGTGAATATTATTCATTTTTGAACTTTCGCAAGTGATGATGTGAGAACTCAATTAGTTGAATTTTCCGAAATAATCAGTTGAAGAGCCTACGGACAATTCAATGTGTACTTTTGAATTTTGAAATCTCGTTTGGGAAAAGCTTCAAACAAGAAAGGGTTCTTGCAAAATCTTGATATCCCCTCAAATTCTTTGGTATTTTTTTATAAACAAGTATAGATTAATTTGGATTAGTAGTTTATTAGAAGAAGAAGTTGAAAATTCGTAGAAATAGAAGTAGAGAAGTTTCCACAAAAATAAATTCTTGCTAATTAAAATTTTTACAAAATAATTATCTCCACTAAATATGGAAAAATTTATTATTGTGCCAAAATAAAATTTCTTATCACTAAATGTTATAATTATAACCACTAAAATTTTAAAATTTATTAAATATTTTTTGTTGATAAATCTCTTTTCTTGTAGTGATAAAAAATAATTATTGTTTCATCCTAATATTTTCTCTTATATATATATATATGTATATATTAAGTTTTTGTTTGGATGAAAATTCTTGATTTTCTCTTCCTAAGGTCACAACTTTTATAACACATTTTCATAATATATGATTTTCCACATGTCCATCTCCTATAGGTGAAATAGGAGATGGAGTAGGAGTTTGAAATAGAGGATCCTGAGCCATTACGATATGTAGCTTTTCTTCTTAGGCAAGTTTTTTCCACGGTAACTACAAAAAAGTTAATTTCATTTATTTCTTATAAATGATGATAACTTAAAAATTATGTAATTTAATATTATATATTAAAATAAAATAATCACTAAGTTAAATTATTTTTTTATGACTTTAGCCATGATCAAAATATTTATTATAATTTTTAATTATAATTAATATTTTGATTTTAGTGAAATAATAATTAATAATTGTTGTAGAGTGGTGATTAATTAATATTTGCTATAACTTTTTTTTACTTGTAAATTATGATAATTAATCTGACAAAGAATTGTATTGTTTCAATTAAGCATAACTATCACTCTTGCATCTTGTTTAAAATTTCAAAACAATTTCCACATTTTTGTGAAAAGAAAATTCAGAATAAAGTTCTAAGATAATTGTTTTAAAATTTAATTTTATGAACAATTTCCACTTTTAGTTATTTATTCATTAGTTCTTTACCCGATTGAAATATGACTTCATTAATATCCAATTGAAATAATTAACTCTTTGGAGAGAGGGTTCCGTACAAGTTTCACTTAATATTAATTATAAAATAGAAATATTAACGACTATAATAAGAGTTCCAAACAAATTATTAATTAAATTATTGTAATTGCATATAGTAATTCCATCAAAGTTAGCAGATATCCTATATATCAACTAAGGGGTCGTTTACTCTACTGATTTGGTCTAAATATTGATAGATATAATCAAGCAAAATCCTCCATTTACTTTAATTGATGGACGTTCGGCATTTATCCATTTGGCCTGCAAAAGCTCGAGATTGTCCCTATTATTCATCAAGGCTGGGGGCGTGATCACTTATCCCGCGTGGCCCATTTTTGGCTCCACATCCTTTTTTATGTTTTTGTCCCAGCCTTTTGACAAGATTATATATATTAATTAACATGAAATTATTTCTGCATTTTTTTAAGAATTAATCAACATAGTTATATTTTTTTAATAATTTATATTTTTAACTCGATTGCATTTTGGGAAATTATTTAACTCGGTTGCATTATGAAAATTAACTCGATTGATTGATGATTGTACTAGAATTAATTTTAACTCCTTTCAAATTTTTTTATACGATTTTTTTTTTTATTGCATAGGGGATGAGTGTTAACACAATGAATAATTTTTTTACAAGCAAAATACACCAAAATAATTTTAATTGGAAACAATAATTCTTAAAATAATGGTTTAACTCTTCAAAAATATTCTGGGGATCTTTTTGTCCGACAAATTAACTATGAATTTCATTAAAAAATCAAACCAAAACGAACCACAACAAAGCTTTGTTCACAACAAACTGAAAACATCAGAAAACATAAAAAGCACTAAACTAACTACCAGCCAAATGAACCAAACTAATTATTTTTTTAGGGTTAAATACACTTTGCATCCCTGAACTATGCATAAAGTGCATTTACCCCCCTAAACTATAAAATGTAACAAAATGACCCCTCATGATATGGATTATTTTTTTTATGACGAAAATGTCCTTATTGTTTATACCCCTAAAATATGTTTATTTCAATCATTCCCCTAAGGCATAATTCGAATTATTATAAAAATTATCTTTAAAATAAATACTATCAAAATCTATTATTTTTATAATTAGTATAAAATCTGTATAACACTCTATAAATTTACAGATCTTATATTTTTTGCATAATGTTTAAAAATTTACATAATTTTTGCTTGTGTCGTTATATATATGTTGAACTTTTTTTTTAAAAAAATAATATTTTTGGTACAATTTAATACATCAAACATAATACACTATAAATATGCAAATCTATAATACAATTAATCTATAATATTCTATAATTTTTTGAGTAATGATATGATATCATTTAATTATGCGTACATATACCTAAACAAATAATTATAGGTTATATAACATACTTTTTTATAAAATTATCTGCATTATTTATTTACACATATTACATGTATTTTTTAACATAAATAATTTACTTTGTAAAATATATATGCATATAGTGCGATTGTAAATATTTTTTGCATTACATAATTAATAAAATAATTATAAAATTTAAATACTATTTTTTAAATAAAATTTGAGTAAAATTTTCAATCTCTAAAAGTAGTTTTGGCGAAGTAGTAAAATTTATCTTTAGGTAATAAAATGAAATGTATAGGAGATAAGTGAGAAGGGGTATTTTTGTCCTTTTAATGTCAAATTATTTTGTCAGGGACTTTTTTGTTACATTTCATACTTTAGGGGCCTAAATGAGATTATATGTATAATTCAGGGGTACAAAATGTATTTAACCCTTTTTTTGAATATGGAGATACATGAAAGAAGTTACTTTTTTTAACTACCAGCAAAATAATTTTTTCTCCTTTACTAGTACATTATACATTAAAAACGAGTATTTTTACTGCTGCTTTCATGTAATAGTATTTTTAATCTCAAATACATTCAACGAGTATTGTTACTATTTCGCTATACTTTCAATTATTTTAACTTCCCTATGTACAAAAAAACGTTAATGCGTCAACCTGCAATAATTTTAAAGTAATTTTTTTGAGTTAATTACAATCTAATCAATGAATTGTCCAAAATCTACAATATACATAAGGGTGTTTTTGGAAATTAACATGTAATACCCATAAATTATCCTACAATATAAAACACACCCCCACAAAAAGGATTTACAAATCAACCACCAAAACCAATATTTACTTCGCTTGATAAAACTTATGCATATCCTATCCTTCCTTTTTATCACAATTGACCCAATCCATCACTTTTTCCATCCCGAAAAGTAAACCCCTAAGGGGCTACTTACTTTATTGGATTGACCCAAATATTGTTGGATACTCGGGCCAATCCAGCAAAATTCACCATTTATTTTAATAGATGGTGGCAAGACATTTATCCATTTGGCCTGCAAAAGTTCAAAATTGTCTCATATTATTTAACAAAATTGGGAGGGGGGGGGACCCATTTTTGGCTCCTCAGCCTTTTTTACGTTTTTGTTACTGGGGTGGGGGGTGTCAAGATTCACTTATCTCGCACGCGACCCATTTTTGGCTCTCAGCCTTTTTTACGTTTTTGTTCCTGGCTTTTGACAAGATTATATATATTAATTAATACAAAAGTATTTCTACATTTTTTTAAGAATTAAGCAACATATTTATTTGTTTTTAGTAATTTCTAGCTTTAGCTCGATTGCATTCTGGGAAACTATTTAACTCGGTTGTATTTTGGAAATTAACACGATTGATTCTTGATTGTGCTAACATTAATTTTAACTTGATTGAATTTCTTTTACCCAAAATAAGTTTAACTGGAATCAATAATTCTTAAAATAATTTTTTAACTTTCCAAAAATATTCTTGAAAGTGGAATCAATTTTTAAGTTTTAACTTGGTTGCATTTTGGGAATTATTTAATATTGATTTCAATTAATAACATACTAATTAATACTTTTTTAAGAGTAATTTAAATTGACTCCAATTATTTTAACTTTCCAATGTACAAACAAAAATAATACGTCAACGTTCAATAATTTTAATGTAATATTTTTGAGTTAATTATAAGTTATTCAATGAGTTGTCCAAAATGTACAGTGTATAACTATAAGGCCATGATTGGTATGAGGGAATGGGTTGAGAATGGAATTGATATTCCCAAGTTCATTCCTATACATATGATTGGTATAAGAAAGGAAAGGAATTGGTCATTCCATAGGAATTCTTATTCCCTTAGGGAAGGGATTAGTAATTCCATCCCCACACCATGGTATTACCTATTCCTATTATGTTGGGAATGGAAAAAAATATTTTCTTGACAAAATTATTCTTATTAACCAAAACAAAACCTATTTCTATCATCATATTCTTATTAAACGTCTTCTTCAAATATATAACTATCAAAATTACCAAGTAAATTTTATTGGCACTCACTTTTTTAATATCTTCTTCTTGTATGATTACTTATTATTATTCATGTGGGAATATTACTGCTGAAGGAAAATCATATAACTATGAAAAAAAACCACGTAAAATAACATATAAAAACAACAAAAGTCATATGATAAACCGACCAATATCATTTCATCTCATTAGTCGGTCTCAACGTCCACCATGCTTGTTCAAAATTCATCCCCTCCTGACCAACTTCCTTACTTTTATTATGCAATTTTTTGTTAGTATATACCACACATATTTTTTAAAAATTATTTTATATTATTATTAAAAATTAATCCTCATAGAAGACGGCTCATTTTTTTATTGAATATTCAGACAAAGTAGTAGATGCATTGTGATTAAATTAGATTAATTATTGGTTGTTCAAATTAATACAATATCTTTTGCAGAAAAAATATTATCTATGTGTTCTAAGTAAATAAATTTTCTCATAGATTGTTTTTTACTCATATATGAGATTTTTAAATAAATTTCTTATAACATTCTATAAGTAATTTTTTAAAATACAACTATTATAAAATGCATTCAATGTTCCCAAAATAAAAATATATTAAAGGGCACATTTGTCGTAAAAGTAATTTTATTCCATTACTAACCATCTCTTTTTGATTATCAATTATGTGAATGGAATCAATTAAGAAATGATAGTTCCATTGCCTTCTAATTCTTGTGTATACCAATCATAGGAATGGTATCCAAATATGATTCCATTCCCATCTTCATTCCATTCTCAACTTCATTCCATTCCCACTCAATTCCATTCCTACATACCAATCATGCCCTAAGGGTATTTTCAAAAATTAACATGTAATGTCCATAAATTATCCTACACTGTAAAATACATCCCACCGAAGTCAATATTTACTTCACTTAATAAAACTTGTGCATTTATTCTATTCTTCATGTTTATCCCAATGGGGTCAATCCACTACTTTTTTCATCCCGAAAAGTAAACTATCCCTAAAGGTATTAATTATTGCAGTTAGCAATTTATCTTTAAGTATCCACATGTCAATTATCCTTGTGGTGGATACTATTAATTAAATAGCATCACCCATTTTGTATAAAAGTTAGGCTATCCTATACAAAGAAAAGGGGCGACGTATCATACCATGAAAGGAGCAAAATTTCCTTTCAATATTTAATGAGAAATTTAATGAATATGATTATTTATAGATAGTACGGATTTTACTCCATTTGAATTAAGGGTATTATAGTTGATTAATTAGATTACTTTATTTATTATATTTAGTTATCATTATAATTACTTTATGGGTAAATTATATCTACCTCCCCTGAGATTTGACATAATTACAAATATCCCCCTGTTGTTTGAAAAATTATAAATACTCCTGAGATTTGTAATTCTTAACCAAAGGGTTAAACTTGACCATTTTGCCCTTGAATTTTTTATTAAAATTATAGAAAAATCGGTCAAGGCAAATTGCATTATTGATCCTCTGTGTAAAAAACTTAAGAAATCTCTCCTTGCACATTATGGTTCAAATTTTTTTTAAGAATTAAATAAAAATAATTTAGTGCATAAGGGCATTTTGGTCAGTTCATCCATAAAAATTGATGAAAATGGGTTATTTGTTAGACGGTTACAAACCTCAGGAGGGTATTTGTAATTTTTCAAACAACGAGGGTGTATTTGTAATTATGCCAAACCTCAGGAAAGGTAGTTGTAATTTACCCTTACTTTATTTGATTTAACTCGATTTATCAATTAGATACTTAATAATATGTGTATGTACTCAATTAATTGTAATAATAGTGAGGAATCGTTGATAAATTACTAGAAACATAGAAAATTATATTTAAGAAGCATTGCGCTTATTTAAAGAGTATATGATTTTTGAGATAATTTTAAGTAATCCAAGGATGTTATTAAGATTGCAAGCTGTTGGAATATGAGGGGTTTAATAAAATAAATTTTTATGAGTAAGGAACAAATAACACACACACACACATATATATATATATATATATATTTATAAACTCAAAAAGCTTAGGATGTCTAATTATCTAGAAGAAAACTGCATGAAGATTGGAATTTTGATATAAATAAAATATTACAAGATTGGTACAAAATGTATGAATACTATTTAATATTTTATTTAGAAGTTTCACAACATTCTCGATATATTAATTATATGCATGCATTATAATTTATTATAGGATACGAAGATAAAGTTGAGAGTTGAGCGACTCTTTCTACTAGGGTTAAATGTATTTTTGGTCTCGTAAATTAGGTCATTCGGCATTTTCGTCTTTTAACTTTCTAAAATAACATTTTATTCTATATTTTTTAATTTTTTGTGATTTTATTCCTTTTTCGCTGCAGTTTATGCTTTACATTGGAAAAATGCATATGCCTCTCACGTGATATTTTAAAATTGGGCTTTGGTTCATATTGACCCATTTATGTCAGCATTTATTTTCTTTAACTTTTTAAGGAAGCATTTTGGTCCTGCATCTTTTAATTTTTGTAATTTTAGTTTTTTTTTATCGAAGTTCATCATTTTCATCGGTGGAGGTGAATTCTGGCAAACGAAAGGACTGAAATTACAAAAATTAAAATGATGCAGGACCAAAATACAACACTATAAAGTTACAGGATAAAAATATCAAATAGCTTAAGTTACGGGACCAAAAATGCATTTAATTCCTTTCTACTAACTTAATTATTGTGAGATTGAGGTAAATAGAGTTAATTGAATTTATATATATATATATATATATACTTGTTGTCCGTATGGATATATATATATATATATATCTTTTTGTTTGTAAACTTGATTGGTAATTGTTAGTTGGTTATCTTACATTGTCGTCTTGTGAAATTATCGTTATGCGTAGCCTTTATGCTTACGGGTGTAATAAATATGGTGAATGTACTTTTATTTAATTGTGGATTGGAGCGGAATGATGGAATTGTTAATGTGGTGATGATAAATTGAGATGACGAGATAGTTTACCAAACTGGGGACATATTCAATAGTTAATTTATGATTGTGAATGACGACAATGTGATCGATGATTTGACATGTGATATGAGAAAAATGAATATACAGGTAGGTACCATGGCGCATAAGGTACCAGGGTATTCGGGATAATAGAAAATATCTTGTACTGATAGCTACACACTAGGATGGTGTGGGGATGTCATGTTTGTTGTGATGTCATACGTTGATATTGCTACACCATTCGACGGATATTTTGTGTTGTTTAACATATGACATTGATTGAGATGATGATGGTCGGCAAAACCATTGATTGATGTACTCTAGTTAGGATAAGCAGAGCCGTAAAAAAATAAATGGTGATTTCGGATATATTGTACTGTGGATTGATGTGTGATTGTGGTATTGATTACTTAAGGCGTTGTGGTGATTGTAGATAAGATATTTGTTGGTCTGTGTCATGGCATGAAATTTGTCTTACCACATATATGTATGCATATATATAGGCTAATTAGTTATACTTATTGAGTAGGTAGCTAATTCCTATCCACATATTTTTTGGAGATAAGTCACAATGACTAGCCAAATTGGATCATAAGTCGTGTCGCCCATCTTATTAGGTGGGTCAGTAGTGATATCTTGAGTTGGGAGCTCTAGCAATATAACTAAAGAGATACTAGACTTTGATTGAATTTTCATTTCAAGATCTATTGGTTTTAATATAAATTTCTTATAAAAATGAGTTAATTGTGGAGGATGTATTATTTACTGGTAAATGTGAATTTCTTATTAAATGGGACGTATTTATGGAGGGGTCTACATTAGGTGGTACCAGAGCAGGGATTAAATTCTCTAAGGATAGTTAGTGAAAAATAGTATTATTGAATACATAAGAAATATATTTTGATTCTAAGTGCATATATGGGTTATGGGATGGAATATTAGGTGAAACCACTGCTAACCGTAAAGATTCATTTGAGTCTGTACATGGTAATATAGAACCACTAAGGTATGATATATGTGTATCTATGTTTATTGTTGGGGTTATATTAGTCAATATAGTAATAAGATCTTGTTTAGTTATAGTGGATGGTGTTATACTACATACAGATTTGGTTGTGATAAACCATAAAGAGTTTTAGGTTATTTTGGGAGTGGATTGATTGTTTCGCAATTGCACTATTATTGACTATCAAACAAAGAAAGTGGTAGTAGAAGTCAGTATGCAAATGAAGATGGTAATTATAGGAGAAAGGAAAGTCATGCCCAATTGTTTAATATCTATCGTAACTGCCATGAATTTAATTAAAGAAATGTGTGAAACATATTTAGCTGACGTACATGATACTACGATGGTTAGTCTGGGTGTATTACGTGTTCCGGTGGTTAGAGAATTCATTGATATTTTCTTGAAAAATTACATGGGTTACCATCTCATTGAGAAGTGGATATTGGAATATAAACTATTCCTAGGGCAAAACCTATTTTGATTGCAAGATACAGAATAGTGATCTAATTATAGAAGCTGAAAAAGTAAATATAAGAATTGTTAGATATGAATGATCAGACTGAGTACCTTATTGTGGGGAGCACTAGTGTTATTCATGAAAAAGAAGGATGGCGATACGTGGTTGTTGTTGATTATCACCAACTGAACAGGGTGACACTGAGAAAAATAAATACAAATTACCAAAATTGATAATTTGCGAGACCAGTTGAAAGGAGCTACAATATTTTCAAAGATCGATTTGAGGTATGGTTATTGGCTATTGAGGATAGCAGAGAAGGATATACCTAAAACAACTTTTCATACTCATTATGGTCATTATGAGTTTTTAGTAATGTCTTGCGGATTAACAAAGGCATACGCAATAGTTCATGACATTGATGAATCAATCATTAATTCAAGAGTATTTGGGTCAAATTTGTGGTAGTTCTTATAGATGGCATCTTATCTTATTCGAGCAGTGCTGAAGAGCATAAAGAACATCTGAAAGTAGTGTTGCAGATCTTGAAGACGAAAGAGTTGTACACTAAGTTAAATAGGTGTGAGTTTCGGGTGAAGCGGATTATTTTTCTAGGATATGTGATATTTGGAGATGGGGTTATGTCTGACCTTGTAAAGGTGGAAACTATTATGGTATGGAGAATACAGAAGAACGTAACCAAAGTTCGAAGTTTTTTATGGTATCATAAGAGATTTGCTGAGGGGTTCTCTACAATTGTCTGTCATTTGGTAAAGTTATTAAGAAAGGGGGTAGCTTTTAACTAGTGGTGTATATAGATGTTTCAAAACAAGGTTTGCGGTGTGAATTAATGCAGAATGGGAATTGAATTGCATATGCATCTCGCAAACTGAGGACCCATGAGTTAAATTACACCACACATGATTTGGAGTTATAAGCAATTGTACATGCATTGAAGATTGAGAGACACTATCTATATAGAGATAGGTTTCAGATCTTCACTCACCATAAGAGTTTGAAATATATTTTGATGCAGAAAGAGTTGAATTTGAGACAAATGACGTGGACAGAATTGTTAAAGAATTATGATTGTACTATTGATTATCATCCTGGAAAGGCGAATGTAGTAGCAGATGTCTTGAGTAGGAAGAGTTCAAGCCCCTTAGCTAATTTGGGAAGTTATAATATGACATTGCAATTAGAAATAAGACAAATGAATGTGAAGTTAGAGATTGATCATGTAACAGATTTTTTTGCAACTTTGTATATTTATTTAGATTTTGTGGACAAGATTAGAGAAGCACAGACACGAGATCCTTTCTTATTAGGGATTTTAAAGGAAATAAACCAGGGTAAGAAGTCTAATATTTTAATAAGGTAGGGTGATAGTGAATAGGGGTGAGTTTATGTAGTTGATGTGGATGGGTCACACGAGGAGACCGTGTAGGAAGCCCACAATACGTCATATGTGATGCATCCTAGTAATGTAAAAATGTACCGAAGTCTAAGATCCTATTACTGGTGGCAGATGATGAGAAAGATGTAGCAAAATTTGTTATTAAATTCTTAACTTTTCAGTAAGTAAAGGCTATTGGATTAGAATAGAGGTTCGAAAGCCTAAGCTATTCTGGGACTTTTCGGTTGTTTAGTACTAAATTGGTATAGATCACTGCTAGGGGCGGCCAACCAGTATACGATTTACTACAATTGAAGTACTGACTCCAAAAATTATATTTTTGATTAAGTTGGTATAGGTCCCTTTAGTGATGTGGCAATGTTAAAAAGTTTGAGTTGGATATTGGTTGTGAAAGTTAGGTTGAATATCGGGTGTCAATCTGATAAGAAATGTTTCGAGACATAGTGTGTTTGACATGAGGAAAGAGACTTATGCGACAGGTGGAATGTTGACTCATATGAAAAAATTTAGATATTGATAACTTAAACATCATACACCAACAAGTAAGCTTAAACCTTTGTCGATACCTAAATGGAATGGAAAAAGACCACAATGGATTTTGTCATTGGGTTTTCCTGTACGTTTAGAAAACAAGATGTTGTTTGGGTAATTGTGGATAAACTAACAAAACTAGTGCATTTCTTTGCTATACGATAAGGAAGTTTCTTGGATAAATTAGCTAAGTTGTATGTTTTAGAAATTGTAAGATTGCATGGTATGCCTATTTCTATACTATCGATAGAGATCCTTGATTTATCTCGCATTTCTTTTTGGAAAGTTTACAAAAGCCTTTAAGTTTTAAAATTATATTCCAGTGCAATATTCCATCCTCAAACAGATGGGCATTCAGAAAGAACACGCTAGACATTAGAAAATATGATGAGTGTATAATTGAGTTTAGGGAATTGGGACGATCGCCTACTACTGAGGAATTTCATATAATAATACTTTTCATTATAGTATTGATACGGCCCATATGAAGCCTTGTGTGGGAAAAATAATTTTGAAATTCAGTACGTTGAGATGTTGAGGGAGTACGGCCACTTGAAGGTCCTGAATTGATGCAGAAAATGATAGACAAAGTACAAATAGTTAAGAAGTGTTTGAAAATAGCACAACATCGGAAGAAAAGTTACGAAAGAGAGATTAGATATGAGGTAGGTGAGAAAGGTTTTCTAAAAGGATCTCAGTGGAAAGGAATCTCGAGATTTTGTAAGCAAGGAAAGTTGAGTCCAAAATATATTGGCCCGTTTGAAATTATATATAAAATTGGAGCACTATCGTATCGATTAGCATTACTAGCAGAATTATCACAAATACATGATGTATTCCATATTCCTATACCACGACGGTACCAACTTGATCTTAGCCATGTTTTGCATGAGCTAAAGATAGAAATTTCATAGGGATTAGTATATGTAGAAGAGCCAACAGAGATCTTGAAATAAGAGCATAAGGAAATTGAGAAAATAAAGAGATACCAATGATAAAAGTAAGGTGGAGTCATCCCCTTGAGGGGTTAAAGAGAATATGAAAGAGAAGTATCCATATTATTCCATGAACGGGTAAGTTAATCAAATTTTAGGGACGAAATTTTTATTAAGAGGGAAAAATCGTAACATCCACGAATTTTTATACTTAATTGTGAGACTAATTGGTAAATATTAAAATTTATATTGATTATCAATTGAAAGTTGAATATATTAAAAGTGCAAGGGACTAAGTTAGAACTTTATCAAATATTTGGAGTTAAATTATATAAAGTTATAAATTAGGAACTGAATTGTAATTTAACAAAAGTTAAAAGAAAAAAAGAAGTAAAACAAAGAAAATGGCACATAAATCAAAGGCCATGGACGTGGCCTTTGAGTTGAACACTACTTTGCTATTCAAAATAGCCACCCAGCCACCCACACACACACCACTATACTACTAATAGCATCACCTATTTTCTATAAAAGTTAGGCTATCCTATACACAAAAAAAAAAAAAAAAAAAAAAAAAAAAAAAAAAAAAAAGAAAAGGTAGAAGCAGCATACCAGGAAAGGAGCGAAATTTCATAGGGAGACAGGTTTTGATTCTATTCTTCAACAATATATAATGAACTTCTTCAAATAAATTCAATTAATTATAATTAGTTGATTAAGTATGTAAATCAATTATTTCTACAACCCCTTTTAATTTTTTAATCTGAAATTTAATGAATTTAATTATTTATGAGTAGTGACTGGATGTTACTCCACTTGAATAAAAGGTGTTATAGTTGATTAATTAAAGTACTTAATTTTCTAGATTTATTTATCATTATAATTTATTTAATATAATTAGATTTTATCAGTTAGATACTTAACTATATGTGTATGCACTGAATTAATTATTATAATAGTGTGGAATTGCTGATAAATTAATAGAAATATAAAAACTTATATTTGAAAAATATTGTGCTTATTTAAAGAGTATATGATTTTTTAGATAATTTAATGTATTTCAAGGATGTTATTAAGGACGGCGGCTATAGGAATATGATGGGTTAATAAAATAAATCCTTTATGCTAAGGAACAAATTATACACACATCACATATATATAAACTCGAAAAGTTTAGGATGTTTAATTATTTAAAAAAAATAGCATGAAGATTTGAATTTCGATATAAGTAAAATATTAAAAGATTGGTGAAAAGTATGTACGATACTATTTAATATTTTATTTAAAAAATTTATAATATTTTCGATATATTGATTATACTCATTATAATTTACTATAGGATAGGAGGATAAAGTAGAGAGTTGTGTAACTCTTTCTACTATCTTAATCATCATGGGATTGAGGTAAGTATAGCAAAACGAAGTTTGACCAAATTAGTTCAATTTTGACCAAATACTTTTTTCTGGTGTTTTTGAATTTTTTAATTTCCAAGAAAAAATCTAATTGGTTAGAAATATTATTTATTTTTAATATATTAATTATTTATTTTGTATTGATCTAGAATCTTATCTCCAAGATTACAAAAAAAAATTGTCAAGAAAAAATCTTATTGGTTAGAAACATAATCTATTTTAATATATTAAATATTTATTCTATATTTATCCAAAAACTTATATCCAAAATTATAATTGAATTTCTAAATATCAAGAAAAAATCTAATTGGTTGGAAACATTATCTTTTAATATATTAGGTATTATTTTATGTTTATCCAAATCATACATCCAAAATTATGATGCTAATTTAATTTATATCTATCTTAAATGATTACCTAACGATCATAGTCTCTGTCACATTTTTATTTAAATACTCTGCATCTCTCATTCATTAGCTAGACCAATTCTACCAATTTTCTATTCTCCATTTACGATTTCAAAATTTAACACTCTATATACTTAATTCTTTTCATTGCTTGTACTATGGCTAGAGTGACATCTTACGCTTTTCTATGGTATTAATTTATTTGTTTTCCTCCATGATCTTTCAATTATGTTAATCTTCATCCATTACTCATATACTTATGTCTATTAAATTTTAATATTTATTTATCGTCTACACTCATCTCATGTGGCTAAACTGATGTTTTACTCTTTATCACGACGTCGTTTTATTTTTTATATCTTAGTTTTCATGATACTTGAAATATTGAAATAATAATCTATACCATTTTTTATGTTTTCTTTATTAAATAATAACTCTAATATTTATTCCTCTTATGGTGTTAATTCTCATATTTCTATATATGGCGATTGCTTGATTTATTTTTCTACAAGAAGGAATAGATTTATTTGGTGTCAATGGAAAATATTGCTTTTAAATATTTTTTGTATTATTTTATTATTGGTTTTTATTTCTGTTAAATATTTACTCTTTCCTATCTTTTATACACAAGTTTTTTGTTTCTATATATTATGATTTCATCCATTAATTTTGTTTTATAGTTTACTTTCGTTGTTCTTTTTCATATTTTATTTTTAAATTTTTTTTTTCTACAAGAATGAACATATTATTTAGCCTTCATGGGTATATTTTTTTTAATATTTATTTTTATGATTCTACTTAATCTGCCATTCAGTCTTTATTTCTGTTGAAATATCTATCCTTTGTTTATTTTATGCACCAATTTTATATGTATATTATGTATACATCATCTTTTAAAATTTTATTCTACAGTTTAATTATGTTGTTCTTTTTCAAATTTCATTTTCTTAACAAGGGACAAATTTATTTAGTGTTTATAGGTACATATTGAGATAATAATCTCTACCATTTTCTTGTGTTTTCTTTATTGAATAATAAGTTCAATATTTATTCCTCTTATGGTGTTAAATTTTCATATTTCTATAGTGATTGCTTGATTTTGTTTTTCTACAAAAAGGAATAGATTTATATGGTGTTAATGATAATATTTTAATATTTATTTGAAATATTCTATTTGATTAGACATTTAATTTTTGTTTCTGTTTAAATATTTATTCTTTTGTATCTTTTATACACCAATTTTTTTGTCCATATATTATAGTTTCTTACATTAGTTTGTTTTATAGTTTACTTTTATTGTTCTTTTTCATATTTCATTCTTTTTTAGTTTTTGTTTTTTTATAAGAGCGAACAAATTTATTGAGCATTAATTGCTACATATTTCGTTTAACATGTATTTGTATGATTCTACTTAATTTGTCATTTAGTTTTTATTTATGTCTAAGTATTTACCCATTGTTTATTTATGCACCAATTATATATACATATATATATATTATTATCTTTTTAATTTTTAATCTACAATTTAATTTTGTTGTTCTTTTTCAAACTTCATTTTTTTCACAAGAAGGAACATATTTCTTTTGTGTTAATAGGTACATATTTATTTCTTGGTATGATTATACTTAATTCATCTGACAATTAGTTTTTATTTCTATGTAAAATTTACTCTTTTGTATATTTTTATACACCATTATATATATATAGATATATTATATTATAGTATCATCCATTAATTTTTACTTTTAAGTTTAGTTTTGTTGTTCTTTTTTAGATTTTATTTTTTTGTTTACTAATTACAATGTTTTACAAGGTGGAAAGAATGATCATATTAGTTTCTCGAACTATGTAAATATAATTATACTAAATCTATGATCATGTGCTTTGTAAATCTTTATAATTTCATGTAAATATATGTATTTTCATGTGTGTGTAATTCGAGCTCTTTTCAAAAAAGATCCACTTGGTTGTCTGAATTTTATTTTCTTCTTTTGTATATTTTAATTTAATCAAAAAAATTATAGAGATGTCTTAAATTAATAATAAATATAGAGGCTAATTCAATAAAATTTTAATATTAAATTTTTAACTATTTTCAGTTATTCGTACTAAAAGTATTATAAAATTTCTTTTTGAACTTTGAGATATTAAATCTTTTTAGTTCATTGTACTAAATAATTAAAATTCTCAGTACTAATATATTAAATTTTTGATATATTTATTTGTATATTTCGGAATATTCAAATAAGTATCATTTTTTAATATTTTAATTTTATAAATGAGAGACCATCAAAATCAACTGACTTGCAATTTTTTTGGAGAAAAATATCTCTTTGAATTTTTGGAAAGTAAATTATGTCATTATAAACACTTTTTACTTTTGTAATTGGTCGAACGAAACAAAATAATTAAATAAATGAAAACCTCAAAACTAAGTTTATAAAAGTTTTGCAACATATATATAAATATGGTGAAAAGAAAACTTATTATTTAATTAAATAATAATAAATAAAAGAATTTATAAATACAAAATACCAATATTTTTCTATTGTCCTAAAATAAGGCAAGAATTAATAGTTGAAAATAAAAATTTGATGAATGAACTTTCTAAATTGAAGAATAATTTAATAAGTTTTCGAAGTATAACAACATATTGCAAGGGGTAATTTCTTAGTTTTTAACTTGAATTTATGAAAGAAAGTCTTATGTCGTGATTCAGTTAAAAAAAAAACCAAGAAAAAAAAAATATAATCTACATATTAGTAAGTTGTTACATTTGAACTTTTTAATTCACTTCATGCAAAACATAAACTATAGAATAATTAATTATTTGAGTTTTTATGGAGATAAAGTTTCATATTTTATCCTTCAAAAGTTACTATGAAACATACTTCCGCCGTTTATACTTTACAGTGTTATATTGCTTCCAAAAATTCAAAAAATTAAATATGGAGTAGTATGGTTTGCAAATTGCTCGAAGGCTATAGCAGTATAGCATATTAACACGGCTCATTTATTATTTTTTTTTGTTAAACTTAGTAGTTATAATTGCCTACTTATATATTTCAATATATTTTGTATTTAAAATTTTGGCATATTTTGTTTTTTATTATTATAGTTTTTTTTCTCCTCTTGCTAACCTTTTTTTATTAATGTATTCAGGCTTCTAGAAAAATGTATGATAAATATTTATTATTTTAACTGTTGATTTAATTTTGTTCAACTCATTCTTTTGCTTTAAAATTAATCTTTCATCTTTTAGGATTTCTTTGAGCCGATGAAAGTGTTTTTATTATCAGGGTCGGTGATAATGTTGCTATATTTGTTATTTAATTGAATTTGGTCATTTATGTTTATTTGTTCATATTTTATTTTTTTATCATGATAATTAATTTACTCTTTATCTTTTTCGTTCAAAATGATGAAATGATATTGGAATTTTGAAATTATCTTAAATTATTTTTCTTTTTATCTTCCATCTTTTCCTCTTTCTTTTACCATTTTATTTATCTTTCTTATAACTCATTAAAAGTAAGTTTTTATTTTTTTTTTATATTTTATTTCTTTAACATGGAAGATCATTTTAAATTTATGTATTTTGATATGATTTTTGATGGAAGATGAACTATATAATACAAACAATATATCTAACTAATTCTTTATTTTTTATATTTTTGTATAGGGTTGAACATATGTAAAAAGTATATATATATATATATATTTAATAAAATATCATAATTGTTTGAAAGTAATCCTCATATAATACAAATTTTAGTAAGTAGAAATATATTGTATAGGTAGGAAAATATCTTTATCAATAATAATCAAAATAGATTAAAAATTCAAAACTACTATATTTTACCTATTAAAAATAAAAATTTAATTTTACTTAAAAAAACTTTATAGCATAATATATTATAAAAATATTATTAAATTGAAAAAAATATATATATATAACCGTGCATAGCACGAGGTCTACGCTAGTATATATATATATAGGGTAAATTACAACCACATCCCCTAAGGTTTGGCATAATTGAAAAATTACAAATACCCCCCTTGAGGTTTGTAATTTTTAACCAAAGGCCTGAAATTGACCATTTCGCCCTTGAATTTTTTATTAAAATTATAGAAAAATCAACCAAGGCAAATTGCATTATTGCTCCTCTGTGTAAAAAACCTCTCCCTGCGCATTGTAGTCCAAAAAAGTTTTAAGAATTAAATAAAAAATAATTCAGTGTATAAGGGCATTTTGGTCAGTTCGCCCATAAAAATGGATGAAAATGAGTTATTTGTTAGATGGTTATAAACCTCAGGGGGGTATTTATAATTTTTCAAACAACAAGAGGGTATTTATTATTATGCCAAATCTCAGGAAAGATAGTTGTAATTTACTCTATATATATATATTTGTTGTCTGCAAGGATAAATATACCTTTTTGTTTGTAAATTTGATTGATAATTGTTACACAATTGACAATCAAATAAAAGTATTTCATGATCATTCACCGTATTTATTACACCCGGAAGCACTGAGAGAAAAATTTAATGATTTATAATTGTGAATGATGACGATGTGATTGATGATGTGATATGTGATATGAAAAAACTAAATATACAGGCTAGGTACCATGACACGTAAGGTATCGGGGTATTCCGAATAGCAGAGAATATTATGTGTGATAACTACACATTGGGTTGGTGTGGGGATGCATTCGTTGTGATGTCCTATGTTGATATTGTTACACACTGTGGTGGTGTGGGGATACACATTCGACGTATATCATGTGTTGTTTATCATATGATATTGATTGAGATGATGATGGCCGGCAAATCATTAATTGATGTACTCCAGTTACGGTAAGTCGGGCCCTAAAAAAAATAAACGATAATTTTGAATATATTATATTGTGAATTGATATTTGATTGTGCTAGAGTTCTTGATTTTGTAGCGATTGTACATTGAATATTATGTTGGTCTATGTCATGGCATGAAATTTGTCTTACTGCATGATGTATGCATATATAAATATATAGGTTAATTAGCTATATTTATTAAGTAGGCGGCACATTCCTTGCCACAAATTTAAGAGAGAAGTCAGAGTAACGAGCCGAATTGAATCATAAGCCGGTGTCGCCAGTCTTATTAGGTGTGTCAGCAATGATATCTTGAGTTGGGAGTTCTAACTATAAAAAATAGAAGTACTAGACTTTGATTGAATTTTTATTTCAAGATCTATTGGTTTTAATGTAAATTTCTTACAAACGAATCATAATGGTGGAGGGGTATAATTACCAAAAGGTAGAGGAGGTGTAAAATTAATATTTAGGGGAATTAGTAATAGGGCCCCATATACTTTTTTTATTATTTATACTAATTTTTTATTTATTTAGTTATTGTACTAACTTTTTAATTGAATCACCATATAAAATTACACCTTTTAGTAATTTAAGTATTAAATTATTTAATTAAGATATTAATAAAATTAGTTACTTGATTATAAGTTTAAATTAAAAATTATCAGACTTCTATAAACTATTTACAATTATTAAAATTAAAAGATTATTTATCTTCTATTTTTTTATAATTAATGCTTACTAAAATCAATAAATTATAATTCAAAATAGTTTATGTATTCTATAAAAATCATATAAGAATTAGTAACATAAATAATTTATTGTTAAAATGATAGTTTAAATTATTAAATTTTTTTTTAAAAAAAAATTATCCCTTCTTCCCCAACCCCACCACCAACCCCCACTTGCGCTCTCGTCCCTACTGCCACGTTACCGCATGCGCCCAACCCTTGCCCTCGCCCCGCTTAGGCCCTCCATGTTGCTTCCCAGCCTACACCCAGCCCCTCTTCCGCATTTGGGCGTCCTTGTCGTCGCCCAACCTTCGCCTTCCTTCTTCATCCGCCGTCTAAATATATATGTATATATAAATATCTATAAATTTATATATGTATAAATAAATATATATTTATATATGTATATACTTTGTTAATTTTATTAAAATTTAGTTATAAATAAAAATTGAGGATATATAATCTCTTAATTTTAAGAATTTAAAATAATTTATAAAGGTGTGATAATATTTTAATTTAAATTTATCACCTAATAACTAATTTTTTTTTTAACCTATTAATTGAATAATTTAATATTTCAATTATTAAAATTTATAATTTTATACAGAGACTCAATAAAAAGAAGTTAATAAAATAATTTAAGTTTAACTTAAAAATTGATATAAATAATAAAAAAAAATATATGGGTCATATTACTCATCCCGATAAACATTACTTTGACACCCCCTCTACCTTTACTGAAACACTCCTGAGGGCAATTATGTCATTTAAAAATTATATTATAATGTGGCGGGGTCAACAGGGGCATCTTTTGATTTTAAAGGTTGTCAGGAATGAGTTTCTGTAATTTCTCAAAAAGGCCGGGATGATTTGTGTAAAAAGATAATAAATGAGGGAGTGTAAATATAATTATCCCTAAATGTAAATCCAAGACAATTCCTATAATCCTGTGAGTGATCCAGTTCTACCAACTAGTTGGTAGCTAAAATTATTTTTAGGGTAAATGCTATATTTGATTTCTTAAGTTTTTATTTAGAAGCACTTTAGTCATTCAAGTTCATTTCTTGACTTTAGCATTGCTAAACATTAGTTTTGATCTTAGTTTGGTCCCTCTAACCATTTTTCAATGAAAATGTGATTGGATTTTAACTTTTGGGAGGATAAGATGATCAATCTATTTTGATTTTCACTTTAGTTCCTTAAGTTTGTAAAATTATCAAATTAGTCCTTTATTTTAAGCGAAAAAAACGACCTTTTTATATTTTTGTCTGCTAAATATGATGCAATAATCAAAATAATGGAAACTTAAAATAAGCGGTCTCTTTTTTTTTGTCATTTTCAGTAGTTAAAAAATCAATTTATGAATTTATTTTATAAAACTTATTATCTAAAAAATAAAATAAAAAATCTAGGTCAGTAATTTTTTATCTTAAGTGTTAGAGATAAGTCCAAGAAAGTAAAACCTTAATAATATTCATTAAATATTTGTAGTTTCGAATAAAAAGTTGGTGGAATATACTTTTGAACCAAATTCTCTAGTGGACTTCATACTAATACATAACGAAATTCAGCAGCACCACAAAAGTCGAGGGACCTTCACGAAGTTCCCAAGATTGGGGGGACTAACCTGTAAGGAAGCGTTAGCATTCCGATGCTTAAATCAGTAAAGTATACAAATGATAGGAAACTTGAAAAATGAGTAAGAATAATGGTGATATTCGAGTGTGTGATATAATAATTCGTGTGATATATGAAAAATAGGCTCAAAACAACATTGGAACCGAGAATGAATGAGAGTAAAAGTGTAGGAGCTATAAAAGTGAGTAGATGCTACCAAATAACTGCACAAGGCCTCTATTTATAGACTTGTACAAAGCAGAAATCGACGTTTGGTTGAAAAGAGTCCTATTCCATTCAAAAGCTCTTTGAGTCAGCTAACTCCTCGAAAAATCCGCGTGTTATTTGGATTAGATATGACTGAGATACGCCAGGTGGACTAGGTCTTGCCAGGCCTGCCTGAAAATTCAAAAATTTGATACACTCAACACCTCAGCTAATTTGTCGTCAATCCACTAGGATCCAACTGGAGATATTCCAGGATGATGTGTATTAATGTGTTGAAAATATATAGATGTGTCCGTCCAGCTGTACAATGACGTGTCTAGCTAGAAAGAGCTCATTTCTTGGGTCTGTCAATTCAGTTAAATCATGAGGTAAGATTATGGGCTTTTACCTTCCCAATAGTGGGTTTTCCTACTGATGGCCCATTGGGCTGCTCCTCCTGTGGGCCTTTTGGTCTTAGAATGAATGAAGGGTTATAGGGGCATCATCACCCTCCATCCCCCCCCCCCCCCCTCCAGGAGTTCAGGTGGTAGAGCTAAAGTGTTGGAGTAGGTATAATGCGTTGAAGGAACCTTCTTGGGAGATCATATGCGCCTAGATTAGCGGACTATAGCCAGCTGAACAGGAGAGTCTCTTGCTGGCAGGACTGTATGTCTGGCTTGATATGTTCCTGTGGGCTAGTGTAAATGTTAGGTTGGGGAATACCCAGTTTGTACGCTAGTAATGTTTCCTGCAGGTGTTATCGCAATAAAGAGTAAGATATAAGAAGGGGCCTCTCTCTATCTTTTAAGGGTATAAATCACCAAGTAGTGAAATGGTGCGCTAGCACCTAAGTTAGAGAGAAAAGTTGGGCATGTAGAATATTCTTGTAAACCTGACACGTGAGCAAGCTTGTAGGTTTCAGTAACCAGTTATGGATGGAGGAGGCATTATCTTGCCCTAGCCCAAAATGGCCACTCCAACTGTTCTTGTCATTTTGACAAAAAACAAAAGGTGCTACACCGTTATCAGTGGGCAATATGTCCACAACAAGTGAGTAAAAATAAAGCTCAAGTAGTAAGTTAGCCTGAGCAGGCCTCATTGACATTGTGCTGAAATGGATGTGGCAATAGAAGGCAGTTTTGAACGTTGGATTGAATATGTCCACTAACAGGTGCTTGTAAATGTAGGCGCCAGCAGACGACTTATATAGTATGCACCGGCGGGCGGCTTATGGAGAGCGTGCACAAGTAGGAGGCTTTTGTGCGCCAACAGGCGACTTATGTGAAGCGTGCGCCAGCAGGTGATTTATGTGAAAGCGTGCACCAGCAGGCGGCTTATGTATGAGCGTGCACCAGCAGGCAGCTTGTGTAAAAGTATGCGCCAGCGAGGGGCGGTTTATGTAAGAGAGTGCGCCAGCTAAGGGCGGCTTACCAGGGTTTGTAGCCAATTAGAGTAGGAGTGCGCCAACGAAGGGTGGCTTATCAAGGCTCGTAGCTGTAAGTTGGGTGAGAGTACACCACAATGGGCGGCTTATCAGGGCTCGTAGCCAGTAAGAGTGGGAGTGCGCCAAACAGGCGGCTTATGTATGAGCGTGCACCACCAGGCGACTTATAATGAGCGTGCACCACCAGGCGACTTATGTAAGAGTGCACGCCAGCAGGGCGCTTATTGGGATCAGCCAGAAGCTGAAGATTGAGTCTGTGAGCAACACAAGGTGAGAAGCAAGAAATGCATTTATTCGCATAAGATAATGCTTGATTATAAAAGTTAGGAAGCCATAAGCAAACAATAAGGGTTTTCAGGGACAAAACTTCCTGAGATTATATGTGTTCTTCTGTTCGCATAACGCAATTGCTCCTTTTCACCAGCCAGGCATCCTCCAAATTCATATATTTTCGGCACAAGCCAGTACTTCACGGAAATCTACTGCGGGCTTCTTAACTAGAGACTCGAAAAGGGGGTCACCTCCTAGTGAGTTGTTGGAACTTCCAGATAGCTGCATTGAAGGGGTGAACATATGCCCTTAGAGTCCCTTTCTCCTCCTGCTTAATCCCTAAAAGGATGATAGCCGACTTTTGGTACTTTCGGCTGCTAGTAAAATGATGCATGAAAAGAGTGTTAAATTCTGCAAAAGATTTTACTGGTCCAGCTGAACGCTGGTTGAACCATTGTTCGGCAAAATTCCTAATGTAGTAAGAAACACACAACATTTAATACGGTCAGTATACCTGTGCAGCAAGGCTGCATTTTCAAACCTGCGAACGTGCTCGACTAGATCCGAGGTGCCATCATATGCAGGCAGATGGGAAAGTGCTCGAAAATGAGCAGGGAAATCTTCTATCATGATGTCCACGCTGAAGGAAACACTACTCTCACCCGGTAAGTTTCTTCTTCTACCTTCTAGCGAAGCTCCATCATCTCTTTCTTTAAGGATTACAAAATTTCAGGGGGTTGAAAGGTGGTTGCTTCTTTGTTAGCGAAATAAGTAGGTAGGGGTTTGTCCTAATGGAGACCAGTAGGGATTTGTCCATCAGTATCTTGACTTCCTAAGATTCCACCTCGTTCTTGCTGGGAAGAAGGTCCTGCTCCGCTAGCTTTAGAACCGCAGAGGGTCGAGTGGATGGTTTCCACAATGATTTGACAGAGTTGCTCAGGGAGGAACGGGCTCATGGCAGCAAAATCAGATGTTGGATCGACAGCTGGGCTGGCCTATCACCAGCTGAAGCTAGAAGGTCACCTGCTGGAGCTGGCCTATCACCTGCCTGAAAATCTGAAAATTTGGTACACTCAACTTCCCAGTTGATTTGGCGTCAATCCACTAGAATCCGGCTGAAAGTATTTTAGGGTGACATGTATTAATGTGTTGATAATCTATAGGATGTGCCCGTCCAGCTGTACGATGACGTGTCCCGCTAGAACGAGCTCATTTCTTAGGTCGGCCAGTTTAGTAAAATCAACAGGTAAGGTTATGGGCTTTTAGCTTCCCGCTAGTTGGTTGTCCTGCTAATGGCCCATTGGCTTGCTCCTCCACTGAGCCTCTTGGGCTTCGAATCAATGAAGGATTTTGAGGGCATCATACACACACACATATATATATATAATTTATTGTAAGTGTTTTTAAATATATAGCTCCATTTTATAGAAAAAGTTCTATAAAAATCTCTTAAAATGAATATATATATATATATGTACATGAAATCACCATATTATCTAGTTAAAAAGTATATTCAATCAACTTTTTGTTCAAAATTCTAGCTTTTAATATTTAGTAAATATTGTTAAGATTTAATTTTCTTAAACTTATCTTTAACTCCTAAAACTTATTGACTTAGATTTTTATTATATTTTCAAATTAGATAACTTTTATTAAATTTATTCATAATTTTAATTTTGTTTGTAACTTCTGAAAATAAAATAAAAAACTATTTTATTTTAAGTTACGCAATATGTTATTATTATGTTTATAAGAGTTCAAAATATTCATTATTCACACAAGATAATTCTATCGTATTCAGCATACAAAATATTAAAAGATTGCTTTCTTGCCTAAAAAAAGGGACTAATTTGATAATTTTACAAACTTAAGGCAGGACTAAAGTGAGAATATACAACTTAAATTTCCATTTTACCTTTCAAAAAGTCAAAATCTAGCCACTTTTTCGCCAGAAAATTGTCATATAACCAAACTGAAACAAAAATTAAAGTTTAGGGATTGTAAAGTCAACCATCACTAATGCGGGACTTGTAAGTAGGGGTAAAAAAAAACTTTTAAAATCGTCCGAATCAAAATGGATCGAATTGTTTTTTATGATTTATCTTCCAAATTGTAATTCTAAATTTAGAATAAAAGTGCACCTCATTTATTTGTTTGGTTTTAATTTAAAACTAATAAAAAAAATCACCAAAAACAGAACCGCACAATTAAATATATAATAAATTTTTGGGTTAATTATACTTAGACCCCCTCTGCAATGCGAAATTACACTTTGCCCAAAAGTTTTGAATAGGATGTAAGTGTAAATTCAAAATTTCTTTCTTTGAGAAAAAGTGTAATTTTACATTTTCAAATGGAGTTTAAGTGTAATTAATCCCAATTTTTTAAAATTGTATATATAATAATTGAATCAAATTAATTAATTATTTAAAAGAATTTCATATTCAAATTATAGAAGCCAAAGTTCAAATGTTATCTAAGGTATACATTGCAAAACCCATTTTTGTATACTTTGATTTTGGCTCTATACAAAAATAAATATATTTAAGTTTTAAAATAACAAACCATGCCCATTAGAATTTTCCCCTACTCTTTCTCTTTCATTTTCCTTTCTCTTCTCCCTCTTTCCCTCTCTCTTCTCTATTTTTCGCCGCCCCATATTCTCTCTTTTGTCCTCACTGCCCCTGTTGCGCCATCCCCGAGGCCCCTCCCCCCCCTTCTCACTTTTTCCCTCCCCTCCACCCTGCCCCTGTTGCGCCATCGCCGAGGCCCCTCCCCCCTTTCTCTCTTTTTCCCTCCCCTCCACTCTCTCCTTTTGCCGCGCCTCTCTTATCTCTTCTTTCAGATGTCATTGCAGTTGGAGCTCAACATTCAAGACGTTCAAAATTTTTAGTTATATTATAATTTCAATTATTCTAAAATTTATTATATTTTGTTACTCAAAGACTTTAGCTTTGTACTTAAATTATTGTGTATTAAATTTAATTATTCCGATAATCTATTACTTTTTTGTCACTAAAGGGATTTTAACTATATATGTTCTTGTTTTTTATTAGTCTCAATGTTTAATTTTTATTACAAGTGTTAAAACCGTCAAACCGAAACTGCACTTCAATTTGAAAAGCAATTCAATTTCAAAATAATTTTTAAAAAATCGAAACCACACCGTAGTCACCCCTGATGTAAAAGCCAATGCGGCCGGTCCTCCCCTGCGGAAAAATGACACTTTATATAGAAAATTTTATTAGTAACACAAGCAACAGAGAGTTGCCAGTAACTGAAAGCTCGTCGGGGAACATCAATACGTTTCCGTTACAATGCCAAAAGCATTCTGCATAAAAATTGCAATTTATATGATACAATCCAACAGTCTTAACGCAATATATAGGCCTAACAGGTCAATAGGAATTCAACAGAAGCATCTCAATATATAATAAGTTGGCACAGATAGTAACTTTAAGGGGTAAATTTTAGTCGGACGAAGGCTTCGAAATGCCTGCACAGACGTACCGCCCTTTTGTGCACTAAAGGGCTAGTCGGCCGTCCAGCTTTGCTCCACAATCTCCCTCACTCTGCGATTGTATTCTCGCTTATTCTCACTGAACATCCGAGCCGCTTCAGAATTTGCAGGGGAGTTGGGATTTGGGTCGCACAACAGTGACTGCAGAGTTAACAAGAAAAGTGATTCCAAGTTCGTCTTAACAACGATTCACAAGTTTAAAATTTGCACAACAATGACTGCAGAGTTGACAAGAAAAGCTATTCGAAGTTTGTTTTAAACCAATTCACAAGTTTAAAATTTAGGAAGCAACTATAATCGTCGATAAGATAAAGAGTTGGTTAAACTGATATTCAATATAAAATGCTATATACAATCTTTAAATCACATCAACTAAGAAGCTATATTACTTTTATATATGTTCATGTCTTGTCCATATGAGGTGCTGCATGGTACATCGGAAAGTCGATTAACTGTTCTCATGTTTAAACCATTTAAATTTGAACACTTTCAACCTCAACAGTGATGGCTCCACCTGTGGAAATCCAGGGAAAGCCGGTTGTGGAGGAATTCTAGATTATAACGACTTTCTGTGGCAGCTTTTGAAATGCATTTGGATACCACACAAATAACACAGCCAAATTATGGGCCTCAAGAAACGGCATCATGCTTGTGATCCGCTTAAGATACATGATTTAAATATAGAAACCACTCACAAGCTCTTAGTCACATTGTGAGATCCAGGACCCTCCAACAAACCTTATCCCACTACTGTCAGACTTTTGGAGGATCTCGACTGGATTTCGTGCTCTTAGGCTTGTCTTTTGCCTTTAGAGAGGCAAAGGGCGTGGTGGGTTACTAGCGAAGCGAGAGGCTTTCAACGTTTTTGGCCCCATTACATACTACTGTTGCCCAAACTTTTTGATCGCCTTTTTGTATAACGATTTACATAAGTTGAATACTAGACTTGACTCTCATATGAATGTACCCAACTTTTTGATTAAGTAATAATGACAAGCACTTCTTTTCTAGTGTAAAAAGATAAATTTTCCTTAAAATTGTAAAGACCGGAATGTTGGGTATCAGAGAGATACATTGTCATAAAAGATATTTTTATTTTTCAGGTCAAATAAATATACTTTACCTCCTAACAATATGGCAAGTCTATTCACTTCCCCTAAACTAATAAGTTAATACTTACCTCCTAGGACTAAATATTTAAACAAGATTGTCCTTAAATTTTGTGTGTGTATATATATATACATATATATATATATACGTGTGTGTGTGTGTATACAACTTAGCACAAAGATTTTTTAACACTTTGCATCATTAATCCAACTTCGGTTTTTTCGTAATTACCATAAATATATTTTTTATAATTACAAAAAAATGTAATCAGTTAGTTAAGTAATAAATTAATATAATATATACATAAAAATCATGCACGAAAATATTATCATTTAATTTGGTATCAAAATTAAGTTATCGAGTATTTAATCTAAATTTTCTTGGATAAATATGAATTATTACATCTCCTTTTTCCAACCCTTGAATACAAAAAATATATTCATCTAATTTCTTCCCAAAAGTGTCCAATATTTGGTTAAGCATATTCGTCAATATTCTCCAAAAAAGTATATATGAGTTAGTGAGAGATACAATTATCCATTGTTTTATGAAAGACCGAATCTCGTTTAGTTAGTTAATAACTTATTCAAATAATCAAATCATTTTCTTTTTGTCTAATATTTATTGTGTATCTATTATACCAATTTATTACTTTAATTTTGATTTGAGTTCTTAAGTTCTTAATTAATGTTTCAATATTTTGATTTAAAGACTATGGATAAAGAACAATAAATAGGGTACATACATTATTAGTACTATATACCCATACTTTTTAGTTATTACTATCAATGTATTTTTTTAAAGTATTCTTTAGGAATAGTTGCATTATCATGATACATGATAACTTACATAACTTTAAAACATTTCATGATAACAGAAAAATTTTATGTGCTATAAAATATTTATATTTATTTTTATTTTTCAGCACTAAAGATATATATCTCGACATTCACAAAACCAAAAACATGGTACAAAAAGAGATTTGTATATGTTTTACAATAATTTTTCCTTAACTCTAATTTCAACTTTGTCCTAATGGTTAACTTTTTCTTGGTTAAAATTCTTAGTATTCTCTAAGAATATCCATTGTATCTTTGTAATTCTTTGCAAAACGAAGTTGAGAAACATAATTTTTAAATTTACTCATAATTTGAAGACAACAAATCCTGTTATAATGTTTTAAGAAGTAGAGTATTATATGCAATTAAAAACATTATATTTATGAGATCTTGAAATGTATTTTAGTTTTATATCATTTACTTAACATATTTAGGTATCCCTTATTACAAGCTTTTTAGAATTAATCATAAACTTATGAATAATTAAACTTTGAAGGCTCTACAACTATTAAATGCTATTAATATCTCTTAATCAAAAGTTTAAGTCATACATTAACATTAAATATAAAAAAGTAAATTAATATTATTTATGAAGTTCACTCATTCAGAAAAGAGACCTTAATAGCACTTAATAAAGCAGATTAATTTAAGAAGTTCAATCATTCAACAAATTCACATGTTTTCTTTGTCAGCTATAATGCATATCATTTTTATGTATGTTAATGTGAAAAAATGAAAGAAGTTAATTATAGAATGTCCATAGTTTTCATTTATCAAAATCGGCCTTATTTAAAATAAGGTGGACTCTTTAGATAATTTTACTTAACATTTTAAGAAAAAATATTTCTATTTTAGAACAACATTGCGTCCATGATTAAACCATGTTTATCTTATTTTCAAATTGAATATAGGTTACGTTATAGTATGTGGCAAAGTACCGTAACATTGACATATAGTTACACCACATTAGCATAGGTCTCCTACAGAAGGAAAAATTGTAGTAGGACACTTCTTTTTTTCTTTTTAAATTTCTTATCTAAAACTTGTACAATGATATGTAGTTTCAAATATAGTCGAGTTTTAATATATTCAATCTCCCAACTCGATTGTAGTTTTGACAAAATACATTACACAAATAGTAAACAACACTCAGGTAATTGGTTGCTTCTTAACATTTTTCTGCTATAAATGTATTTATTTAATTAGACTATAACACTGATCTAGAATGGTTATTGCGTAATTTGTAACCCCAATTAATTTAATTATTTGCAATAACATAGTATTACAAAATCTTAACTGGCTAGCAGTATAGAAATATATCAACTTCATAAATAGCTATTAATAGTCTTTGCATTCACTTTTAACATAGTATCGGAAAAAATTTAAAAGAAACTTCATTTAGAAAGAATATAAAAAAATATAGAATAGATTGAACAATTGTTGGTCCTCAAATGTCATTGCAAATCTTATTTTGGTTTCTTTAATGCATAGAAAATAGAATTTATATATCGTTAATGGATTCTATCAACATTTTTATTCTTCCCTTTTCAATTCTAAACTGTGCCATATCGTTATTAGATATCCGAAAAACTTAATAGTATAGTAATTTAACACCTTAGTCTTTTTCATGTACAGATATTTTTGTTTCCATATTCAAGTTAAGAAGCATAGAATTGAGATAATCGTACCTCAACAGTATTGCACATTTATATCTGTATATATATACACATAATAATTTTGTTTTCTAAAACGATATAAAATATTTTCGGATTATAAAGTCCAAGCTCAGTCTTTTAAATAGATAACTTGCCGAAAAACTCAATGTTAGTTGAATGTTTTCGCTACTTTTAGCCAATTGAGATAGTTCTAGTAATCCAATGTTCTAATCGAGGTTTGAAAAATATAAGTAAATCTTATTTTTTACGGAATGTGTTTGGCAATTAATTATTTTATGCTTACATACTTTCAACCAGGCTCATTGACTTATGCTTCCATTACCATGTAAAGAAGCATAAAGTTAGTCATTCCATTAACAGTCCAAGCAATAGAAATGCCATTGTTCATATCAGTAGTCTCTCTCCGCATGGCAATAAAAGCAGTACAATCACACATGTTTAACTCAAGAAATAGAAGGATACCTGGATTGATGTAAGTATAGCCGCAACGTCATATATAGGACTCCACTGATTCTGAAGGATGTCTAAGCATATACTTCCATCCGCATAAACTGGTCAAAAAGTTCAATTTTTGAAGTGTTAGCTCAAATTAAGCTAATAACACAACCATTTGGATTTGTTATGCAATGTCTTACTATTTGGATGGAACATCCGAGAAACAAATCGAACTGTTGGTGGTTTGTTGGGATAATCTTCTGTGAACTGAAGGGTAAGTTTGAACGTACCTGTCACACCCAAAGCATGGCCGTGGCATTTAAGTAGCCCAGCATAGCATAATCATGAACAAAGGATAAGATGGAAATGAAAACATATTAAAGAATGCAAGATATGATGAACCCATATCAGCCCAAAGAAATAAATATCCTTAATCTTTTACTTTCTTCTCTATAGTTTCTTAACCTCTTTTTCTTTGTATGTTTCTTTCGTGTGTGGTTGGGAGCAGATGGCAGTTTTATCATATAGCAGGGTATGCAAGCAATTTGTCAGTGTATCTCATATAGCAAACTGCATATTTCATAAGAGCACAAGACTATTTAGAATGTGATCCCGGTAAAAAGAAGTAATGCAAGCAGAAAACAGAATACACCCTTCTCGAAAAAATGTTTCTACATGTTCTACTCATAAAATTTGCTCCCAGATGAAGAGAATTTTATGTGCATATGTGGTTCTAGAAGCACATCCAAACATCCTACCTCACTGCTGCCAATTGTATTCTTCATAAATTCAAAATTGCCAGATATCTATCCAGCATGAAGATTGTCTTTATATAACTCTATCTGTGAAGCAATATGAAACCAGAAATAGTTTGCTTTTGAGCCTACTGTTGAAAATGAAGGCAATTCCACAATTATCAGATGGTCCGATCTTCCAAAGATTTATGCTGCCCGAAACAAAAAAGACATTCTTGGGAGAGAACAATAACACAGACCAACTCTACAATCCTATGCAGCATGCTTACGGCAGATAGACTCTTTTCCATCGTGAATCAAGTAGATTCAACTACCTAACCGACTTGTTGAATTTAGAAAAAAGTTACAGTGCCATGAACCCTTCCTTCATAGTGTAAATTGACATTCCCAAAACCAGGTGTTTACCTAACATTATCAACATACGTTAGCAAAAAGTGTTTGGAGAAGATAAGACCTAAACATTTAATTCATAGCACGCATTGCATATGAAGAATAGAAGGTTATCATAGTGAGAATGAAGCCGACAGCACTAAATCTATGGCATGTAATTATCCTAATCATGGAAATATCTGTGATACTAGATAGCCACAGCTTCTCCAGTGTACGTTGCATATAAAGGAACATCACAATCCAGAAATGTACAATCTGCAAACACGCTTTCGTTTATATGAACAAGATACGTTGAGCTCAAGAACGACTCACCTCCATCCCATGGCGTATCATCAGGACTGCAATCCACACAAGAAAAGAAACCACGAAACGGCTTATCCAACTATACTTGAAAATTAGCATTGGGTACAACAAATAAACCAAACTATAAATGCAATTATAGACCAAAATTAAATGAGAATCCTGCTTAATTTGATGTGTACAGAATCACGAGCTCACCCGAATATAACTGCATTCCAGAGCATAATATTATTGTCTTGTGGTGCTCCACTAATACCCGCAGGTGGGTCCTGCTGCAGCCTCTTGAAGTCCCTCATCAGCCTCTTCCTAGCCGGAGTCGACATCTTAAATGCCTAGAGATCACAACGGTTTACGACATAATTTAGCATAATAATCACCCAAAAATATTAATGCATTAAACATGATTGCAAAGGAAATGATTTACATCCTGCCCAATAATTTAGAATTCAAAAATCAAATCTATTTACAAGCATCAATCCAGCTTATCGCCACAAGAATTCACTGTCAATCAACATTTGCAAAAGACAAAGCTCATGAAAAAGTAAGATTAGGTCATCGTCCAGGGTTCAAAATATCCAATTTCCACACAGCCATAAATTCTCAGAATCATTTCCCATTCACAAAGTAACTATTCAGCTAAATTTACTCATTCAAATCACTCTGCACAAAAACCCATAAATAGATACGAAAATCCAACAGCTGAAATTAAAAAAAGAAAGAAAATAATTGAAGGGTTTCTCTCCATCATAATCAAGAATCTGAATCATTTCTTGAATCATAAGATCTGCTTCCAGTTGATTCATTATATTAAAAGCACACATACATACATATAATCCATATGTAAATATATAATGAAAAATGATTGCATAAGCTACCTGTGAGGGGCCTTTTCAGTGAAGTCTTGTTGGTGTAGAGGTGGGGAGCTTGCAAAGTGAAGAATGGAGAAGGAAAAAGAAAAAAAAAATCGAATCTTTATATTTCTATTTCTATTTCTATATGCATACATACAAATACATAGATTTTTATTATAATATCTATATTCTATAAATCTATATATATATATTATGTGTATTATTGATGGGGTGGGGCTTGGGAGTCTGTCAGTGTCCCCACAGTCTCACTGGCACTCACCATTTCCGGTCTCAAGTCTCAAATCTCATTCTCAGTGGGCCTTCCCAAAAGCCTCCTCTTCTTGATTTTTCTCTTTTTATTTTTTTGTCGAGGTTTATTATATTTGAACTGCTCTGAAAATATAAAATTATATATTTTTATTTTTTCTAAAATTATATTTGCACCCCATTCAAAACTCTCCAATTACAATTGTATCATTTCCTTAGAGTGCAAATATAATTTCACAAAATGTTTTGAAAAAAAGTGTAATTTGGCATTTTTACCGGCCTCAGTATAGTTAACCCTTGTTTTTATCTTATCTTCTGAGTTTTTTTCTTTTATTTTTGGTTTAAAGACTATGTTTCCATTCGCCGTAGTCCACTCTCATATCTGTTAACTTAAAGCCTAATTTTTACTAGGAGTTTATTTGGTTTAGGAAATGGGAAGTGAAAGGAGGAGGGAGTGGGAAAGAATAATAGTTTTTCTTAAGTTGTTTGTTATGATTGGACGGAAAGTAATCTCAAATATTTTTTCTTGTTTGGTACGAGAAAAATAGATTGGGAAGAAAAGACTAATTTTTATAATTTTACTGTTTAATCATTTCTCTTCATTTTGTATTAGACAATAAACAAGATAATGTTATACTAATAGGGGGCGTTTGGTTCGCGTGATTAGGCATGATAAATAATCTTATCATCCCTAATTTTACGTTTGGTTAGTAATATTAAGGCCCAGTATTAATACCGGACACGGTCTTATTTATCCGATTTTAGGGAAAAATGGATCACACCCCCCATCTATGATCCATAATACCACCAATTAGTATAAGGTAGTATTAATTTTTTTTCCCTGATTTATCCTTCCACATATTCTCTCTCTCTCTCCCCCCCCCCCCCCCCCCCCCCCTCGCTCTCTCGTCTCCACTCTCCCTTTCTTTCTTCATTTTTTTCTTACATGATTAAAAAATTGTATTTCAAATGATAATAATTAAATAATAAAATATTATGAATGATACTTTTTTCTTTTTTGGAATTTTTCAAAAATATTTTAGTTTTAAGTAATTATTAAATTGAATAAGTATTTTGAAGCTCTATTTCATATAAAATATTCACAAATTGATTTTATTTTAAGCAATTGTATTTACATAAATAATTCAGAGTTTTTTTTAATCATTCACAAGGTATAATATAAAACCGTAAATGACTTAAAAGATGATATCCTTCATAGTCTTTTTACATTTAATCAAACTTTATAATTTCATCAACCAAACACCATATTATATTATCACGTAAGATATCCTGCATACAATACTTCAAACCAAACAACATATAACATAAAATAGGATTAGTTATCATTCAATTTTCTGTCACACCAAGTCACATCACACCTAATCTTATCACACGAACCAAACGAGCCCATATAATTTTAGTATAGCAAAAATTTAAAAACCTTATTAATAAAAAAAATTTATCAAACAAGAACAATAATATTTTTTATTAATAAAATATTCATCAAAATATTGTTCATTTATTTTAAACTATTCAGTTTAAATAAAGCAAAAATTACTACCAATCCCCTCAAATATGGACAATAGAGTAAATAAAAATAATATATATATATATATATATATATATTGTCTTTTTTGCCTTATACTTCCACTTTTCCACCGAATTTCGGATGGAAACTTTAAAACTAGACTCCGGAGGGCAGAGGGTTTTCATATACATCCAATTTTACTTCTCTTCCATCTCTTCCACCAAACCAAACACTAAACTTTTTCTGCTCTTTTACTTCCACTTCTCTTATATTTTCACTTTTCCCCCCACCAAACATAGCTTAAATCAAACAATATAATTCAGTAAACAAAAACAACTTTTTTACTAGATCAAGAATAATGAATTGGTCATTGCATTAATTTATAATATATCCATATAAAATGAATCACGGTATTTTTTTAAAAAAGGGGATAATTATACTCCCCTCCCTTAAGGTTTTGTAAAATTACACTTAAACCCTCGATAATTTGGAAAATTACACTTAGTATCCTTGATTATAAAAGATGTTAAGACCCCCTAACAAAAGTAATCAATTTATCTTTCTACATATACTAAGTGACTAAAATTTTTTTAAAAAAAAAACCATGAAAAATTGAAAGATTAAAAGGACAAAATTGTGGTACATGTATATAAATGAACAAACGCCTTCTTTTTGGCGCCATTATTATTATCATCTCTTCTTTTCTGCATGACCTCTCGCCTACCCCCAAAATCCACCAACAAATCGATCGAGATTTATCATAAGGAAGTCTTTTTGCTTTTATTAAAATATCACAAGAGATATAAATACCACATTTATGTTATCACAATGAGATATTTGTTATGATTGAATTATCAGAATATATGTCTTCTAAAATATTTAGTTAAGTTACATAATGTAGCATACATATAGTTTTATAGTGCATATATATGTTAAGAGCTAATTTTTTTTACCGACCTAATTTATTTATTAATTAATAATTATTAATATAATAAAACTTGAATGGTAAAACCAGCAATTTATTAAATATATTATACTATTTACCCTTATGATTTAGTATAATTATAAGTAAAAATTCACATGCATGAGTGTGTGAAATGTATAAGGGTACCTTGGTCAAAAAAATATTTATTTTACCTGCAATAATTCAACCAATAGTAAAAATGGATTTTATTTAATATTTTTGTTGATATCAGCAAATTCTATTAATTTTATTAATTGAATGATCTATTTGTCAGATGAAAATAAAAATAAGAATAATAGGTGTAATATTTTAAATTATACAGAATCTAAGTATAATTACACTAAATATCATGAGAGAGTGAAGTATAATTATCTCTAAAAATAATAATTGAATACTTGACAAACAAACCACCGCGTCGTCGGTTCCTTTTCTTTAGCTTAAAAACAAATAGGTAAGAAGGTTGTCAGTGGGCTGGACCCGACAACAATTTAATAAGATCCCACTTGAATCAGATGAGATGCTCAATATAATGACATGGATTTGGATTTTAGAAAGGTCCATAAATCAAGATTCTTTAGAGTATTATACCAAAAATAATTATTACTAGAGTGATATATAGCATGGAGACAATTACAGCCCTTAGATTTTGTTTTATATGTATCCATATATTAATGTATATATTAGTAATATTCATTTATTTATGAGGATATAAAAATAATTTTAACATACAAGCCATATAATAAACACATACACCCTACCATACTGTAAAACTCTCAATACCACTATAAATACTCCATATATTATTTTGTAAACCAATTTCACTATTCATTGACAAGACTACTCAATACCCTACTTTAAAAAATTTTCTCACTAGACCTGAAAATGTAATTGTGTCGAGGGCAATTTTTTCTTTCAATCCCCTAACTCAAATTTCGGACCACATTATTGGCATCGTTTATGGGAATATATTACCCTGGCATTGAGAATGTAGACCAGGTCTCTAACTCGTGATGTTCAGGGGGTAGACGCTGCCCATGAAACACACGAGAATAAAGCAGCGAGACTCCCACCCCATGAACAACACCTCATGGGTTGACCTCCTCACCCCGTAAGTAGGCCCCGCTGATTGGGTTAGCCCTACCACCCCATGGCCAAGAGTCACCTCGTGAACAAACCCCACCGCGATACCAAGCACCACCTCTGCCCCGAAGAGAATCACCTTCCCTCGGCCCATAGGTGTTCCACCTCAAGAAACGATGATACAGTGAATGCAGAAAGCCCTACTAGCACTAATCCATGATGCGTCCGGTCGAGCAGCCGCACAGGCGATAGCTTAATTCGCAACTCATCACCCCATGAACTTGCCCCCTTATTCTCCTCGTTGAGGTCGAGAATCATCCCCGGCTCCTGAGGGGGATGAGCAGAGGTGAGATGAGGTGAATAACAAGTCTCCCCGACCCGAGTCGCCTAGACCCAAGAACAGAACCCAACCAGTCACCCCCCTCAGTGCCCTTACCCTCTATGGGAGTTGAGCATCTTTATATTCCCTTGGTCGTACCTCCACCAAGGCATAGCTCTTTTTGCCCTGTTATTTTAACCGAGGCACTTCCAGCATGTATGAAAGTATCGAATCTTTTAGAGTACGATAAAAAGGGAGACCTGCAGGAACATTTGGAAAAAATCTATGCTAAAATTGATTGGTATAACTTGAGTGATGTCACCTACTGCAAGATCTTTTGCACCACACTCTCAAAGCGAGCTCTGGCATGATTCAAACAACTGTTTGCTGGGACTATCTAGCCTCGAGCAGTTGACCAACGTTTCTTGCATCACTTCTCCATGAACAAGAAAATCCTAAAAATGGTCGCATACCTTTTCACCATTCGGCAAAATGAAGGGGAGCCGTTGAGAGATTATGTTCAAACATTTGTGGAGGCTATGTATGAGGTGCCCCACGTCATCCATGAGTTGTTGGCTAGCATCATCCAACAAAATTTTCATCCGGGAAGATTCGCAGAATCTATAGCCAGAAAACCCCCTAGCACATTAGAAGATTTGCTCCTGTGATCACAAAAGTATACCAAAATCGAAGAGTCCAAGCTATCGAACCCTACCCCCAGCTTTAAGAGGAAGGGTAGGGAGAAGCAGGAGGAACCAAAGAACAAGGAGGAACAACGACACTTACCCCCACAGGGTTTATGTACTACACCCCTCTGAATGTCACTAGAGGAGAAATATTAGTCATGGTGGAGTAACAAGGACTGATTAACCAATAACCAAGAAAAATGAAGGACAATCTAAAGAGACTAAAGTCTGACAAATATTATCGCTTCCACCGTGACAACAGGCTCACAACTGAGGAATGTAATCAGCTCCAAAATAAGATAGAAAAATTGATCCAGCGGAGACACTTGAAGGAATATATTAACGATGATCCACGACGATGACAATTTGACCAAGAGGACGCGGTCGTGCACCCCATGGCGAGCTTGAGGCCACGCGTCCAACTCGAGGCGAGCGCCCACACCCCGTGACGAGTTCTAGGCCACACACTCCATGATGACTCGAGCCACGAATCGATTTCGAGGCGAGGGGAGGTGACGTCGCGCACCCCATGGAGTCATCTCATGATCTCAGAAGGATCGACGAAAAGAGACTCCTTCGTTTTGAAGTAGTAACCCTAAATTCATATAGCCGGAAGAAATATCTTTTGGCTATCCAATTGTAATAGGAGAAAGGTCGAGTAAGATCTCAACATATCCTTTTGCCTGTTTGATTTCCTTGTAATGCAGATTCTAAGTAATAAAGTTAGTTTTCTTGTCATAGTTCAACAAACAAAATCAAATTAGATGAGGAGATCCCTGAAGTTTCAAGAGAACACTAGAGGCAAAAGTCTTTGTTGCCCTGGGACCCCATAGACGAAACTTCATTGAGATCCTCGTCAAGAACGACGCCCCAAAAACTTTGCTTCTCATTGAAGTTAGTAAAATACCAACTTTAGGACATGAACAAGTATCCCTTGAGGTAATGTCCTCATAAATGAAACTTGAGATCCTCGATAAGAATGTTTCCCTGGAAACTTTGATCCCCTTGAAGTTCGTAAGAGAGGCCAACTCCAAGACATGAGCAAACAACCCTTGATACGATGTCCCCATAGATGAAACTTGAGATCCTGTTCAAGAATGTTGCCTCGGAGACTTTGCATCCCCTTGAAGTTGGTAAAAGACCAACTCCTAGACATAAGCAAAAATATCTCTCGAGGCAACGTCCGTTAGAGATGAGTCCATATACACGAATTACAACTGAACAAGTACAATGACTACATTCATAAGTACTATATATTGTCGATTACACGCCAAAACATCTGACCACATGAGTTGGAAAAAAATCATCCGAAGTGCTAAATGTGTCGATTACATGCCAAAACATCCAACTTACAAGTCAAAAGGAAATCATCTGAAGTGCTAATATGTTGATTACATGCCAAAACATCCAACTGTACAAGTGGGAAGAAAACTATCCAAGCTGCTAAATATGCCGATTACATGCAAAAATATCTAACTATACGAGTCGGAAAAATCTATCAGAAATGCTAAACACTTTACGTACTAAGAAAAATAACTACACTCCCCCAAGATCCTGGGGGCTCCATCACGAGGAGGATCCGCCATCACCTCCTCTTCCAAGGAGTGTCATCTCGAGGAATAGAGCCCTCAGGGGAAAACGGAGGTCGAGCTCTTCCTCTTTCTAGAGAAGTGTCATCTCGAGAAGGAGATCCCTCATCGGAAAGGGGAGGTCGAGCACCTCTTCCTCCTGGAGGAGTGTTATCTCAAGGAGGAGACCTCTTCCTCTTGGAGTGTGTCATCTTGAGGAGGAGAGCCCTTAGAGGAAAGGAGATGTCAAGCACCTCCTCCTTACTTTTTACTTCGTCAACCAACAGTGTCATACTCTCTTTACTTTTCTTGGCATCCTACACCAAAAATCATGTCCCCACACACCTCAAAAAACGGTGTGGTTGAGCGTAAACATCGGCACATCCTAAATACGGCTAGAGCCTTACTGTTTCAGTCGTCCCTCCCTAAGAAGTTTTGGGAAGAATCCGTCTTAGCAGCCACATACTTGATCAATCGCCTTCCCTCTCCTCCACTCGATTGGAAAACCCCTCACGAAATATTGTTCAAAACAGAGCCTTCATACTCACATCTTAAGGTTTTTGGATGCCTCTGCCACGCATCCAATGTTTCATCTCACAAACAGAAATTTGATGTTTGAACCCATAGGTGTGTTCCTCGATTACAGTTATTCCCATAAGGCCTATAAGGTCTATAATCTTGAGTCCCATACACTCTTTCACTCACTTGATGTCACATTCCATGAAGATGTCTTCCCTTACTCCAATCCATCTCCTCCTACATCACCCTTACCACACACCACACCTATTATTGATGATAATGAGAATACTCATACTCATACTCATGCTCCTGCTCCTGCTCCTGTCATACCTTAAACAGATCCTACAACCATTCCTCCCACTGATGCTCAGACACATACAGACCATAATTCAATCCACTCTTTCCCTGTAAACACTCATCCTCTTCGAAGGTCCATCAGACATCCTACACATCCTACTTGGATGAATGATTATGTTTGTTCTTGTTCCACCCTTTCCTCATCTCATTACTTGCCTACTTCTTACAATCATACACACATCTTTTGTAGCATAATTGTCATCTTTATAGGAACCTAGGTCTTACCTCCAGGCTTGCAAGGATGCTGATTGGGTGGAGGCAATGCGTCAGGAGCTTAAGGCTCTTGAACTGAATAATACATGGGAGTTGGTCCCTTTATCAGCCAATAAGCGTGCTATTGGTTGCCGTTGGGTGTTTAAACTGAAGATGAACCCAGACGGCAGTGTTAATCGGCACAAAGCATGGTTGGTGGCCAAGGGGTTCAGTCAGATGAGGGGGTTGATTACTTCGACAGTTTTTTCCCGGTGGCCAAGGCAGTGACGGTACGAGTGTTATTGGTTATGGCAGTGTCGAAGGAGTGGCCCCTTCTCCAAATGGATGTCAACAACGCCTTCTTACACGACCACCTTGATGAAGACGTCTACATGGTTTATCTGGAGGGATACACTAAGGCTGCTCTGAATCACGTATGTCGTCTGAAACTTTCATTGTACGGCCTGAAACAGGCGTCACGACAATGGAACATCGAGTTGACTACTAAGCTCTTGGAGTTTGGTTTTACACAGTCCTCCCTCGATCACTGCCTCTTCCTCAAACATACTGATACTTCCTTCACTGCTCTCCCCATCTACAATTGACGATATTTTGCTTACGGGTTCTTCTAAAAGTGAGTTGTGTGATGCTAAGTCACACCTTGATCATCTTTTCACTATCAAGGACCTTGGTCAGGCTAAGTATTTCTTGGTCTTGGAGTTAGCCCGATCCCCTCATGGACTCTTGGTTATGCAGCAGAAATATCTTCATGACATGTTGGTTGATACCCAGATGTTGGAGGCAAAGGTAGTCTCCACTCCACTTCCTCCTGGCCTGAAACTAGTTAGTAACTCTGGCTCTTTGCTGTCAGATCCCAGCAGGTACAGGTGCTTCAATGGTCGCTTTCTTTATCTTAACTTAACACACCCGGATATCTCTTTCGCCATCCAACAACTCAGTCAGTATATGCAGCATCCTCGGTCTTCTCATTGGGATGCTGCCCTCGTCGTGCTACATTATCTCAAGGGCACTTTGGGCTTGGGTCTTTTCTTCTCCTATCAGAACTCCCTTCGCTTGACTGCATTCTCGAACGCTTCTTGGGGTTCTTGTCCTGATTCTCGCAGATCTATCATGGGCTTCTGTATCTTCCTTGGTTCTAATCTCGTTTCTTGGAAGACCAAGAAGCAGGCTACTGTGTCCTGCTCTTCCGCCGAGGTTGAATACCATAGCATGGGTTCTACGGTTTGTGAAAAACTTCTATGGCTGTCCTACATTCTTCGTGATCTCCGCATTCTGCTGTCCACGCCGATTCCATTTTGGTGTGACAACAAGGCTGCTTTTCACATTACGACTAATCCCGTGTTTCACAAATGCACCAAACACCTCGATATTGATTGTCACTTAGTCCGCGATTAGTACAAGCTTGGTTTTACTGCTCCTTCCTACATTCGAGGCCGCGATCAAGTCGTTGATCTCTTCACAGAGTCCCTTCCCCTGGCTGACTTCACTCATCTCTTCTTCAAGTTGGCTTTGGCTCCGCTCGCTCCACCTTGAGAGGGGGGGGGGGGTTGTACGAACAAGTGGTGGTTATGGCAGTTTGGAGGACAGTTGGAGCAGTTTGGATGGACACAAACCAGCAACATATAAAAGCGTGTGCTACATAAGTAGCAACTCTATTAAACTAAAAGTGCTAGTGTAGATATGCCTTAGTTCCTAGAGGTAGGCGTTTTGTGTAAATACGCTTTTATTGGTATTAGCACATTTTCTTCCGTCGGCAGATTGGTAGCTTTACTCTTTTGTTTCTCTTTCTGTATGTTGAGGTTGGCCCATGACCCATTCGGTAGGCCCAAGACTCAAGGCCCATCTCTCCCATTACCTGGATGGCTCTCCACCACTCACTGGCCCAATCCTCCTTTTAGCCCATCCCCTATGATGTTCAGCCCACGTCTGTACCCGGCCCAACCACTTACCTTATATATGTTGCCCTAGGTTGACTTTGGTCAGTTGTGTCTCTCTCCTTCCGTCGTTTCCTCTCATTTCTCTCTCCCTCGACCTCTGAAATGGCCATTTGGGTTATCACCCCGTTTCCCCCCTTCCGATGGCCTCGAAACCATCTGTCACCGCTTTGCACCTCTTCTGTGCCTTCACCTCTGTGTCGTATAAAAGGGCTTCATCCCTTTGGATACGACATAGGCTGAAAGTGAGATATTACCCTTCTTCTTCCTCTTCTCTGGCCTTTTCCCGCTTCCAAACACTGTGTGTGTTCTTGTGTCTTTGTGAGTCCTGAGTGGACAAGGATCTTTGTGGTGGTTGAGCAACCGGTGGTGGGAGCCGGCCTTGTGAGTGGCCGTGAGTTCCCCGGATCTTGGCTCCCTGAGCCTTAGATATATTAGGGTTTTATTTTTCATGCTTCCGATTGTATTTTGAAAGTTGTAATTTGTAGATCTAAGTGATCCTTGGTCTGTAATAGTAAATAGTTGTTCGATTCTCCACTGGTAGATCTCAACCCAACAGTGGTATCAAAGTCGGTTTATCTGGTTCTGGCCCTGACGGCTCCACGGTAAAATCTGTCCCCTTCTACTTTACTGCTTTAGTGCTATCTGTTGTGTGCTATCTCTTCTTGTTGTGTGCGAAAACATGATCTGTTCCTATATCTTTGTAATATTATCTATGTGATATTGTTATCCCTGTGATAATATTATTTCTGTAATATTGTTATCTCTATGATATTATTCTCTCTGTGATATTGTTATCTTCGTGATATTATCCTGTGTTACTCCACTTTTCTGGATTTTTTCTGTTTCTGGTTCATATCTCTGTGATATTTCTGTTTCCAAGACCCAGACCAATCTCTCCTCCTTTTTTCTCACCTGGCCGGGTCCCTGAGACCGTCGGGTATCTAGTTGAGAATAGGACGAGGAACCCCTGAATATTATTCTGCTGTCTTGATTGCATTTGTTGTTTCTGTTGTTATCATTTTTGTTCTGTTGTTATAGCTGGTTACAACTTGCTCCCATTTGATGGCAAAACTGATTTTACTATCTGGCAACAGAAAATGAAAGGAATCTTAATTTAGCAAAAGGTTTTCAAAACCATTGATGGAAAATATGTTGATATTGTTAGTGAGGAAAAGAAACTCGAAAATGATGAATTTGCTTATTCTTCTATTATTCTTAACTTATCTGATGTTGTGATTCAAAAAGTGAGGAAACAAGAATATGCTAGAGAGTTATGGAATAGGTTAGAAGAACTTTACACAGAAACTTCTTTACCTAGTAAGCTGTTTTTACTAGAAAAGTTTTTCAGATATAAACTGGCTTTGACTAAGAATATTGATGATAATATTGATGAGTTCACTAAGTTAATCCAGGATATAAAACTTACTGGGGATAAGAACATTGATGATTATACTCCCATTGTATTGCTTAATCCCATACCAGATTCCTATGGTGATGTTAAAATTGCTATTAAATATGGTAGAGGAAATTCAAGGGGATACCCAACAGTGGTATCAGAGTAGTCGCAGGGTGAGCTTAATTTTGTTAGAGGAAGAACCAAGAACAGGAATTCTGATTATAAGTATAGAAAACACAGTAAGAGTAAAAACAAGAGTAGAAGTAAGTCGAGGGGTAAGGGTGATAAAAACAATGATGGAGTTCTTCCTATCTCTTTCTATATTCATGCCCAAAATTTTCTTAGCATCACCAAAATCTTTCATATCGAAATTTTTGCTAAGACTGTTTTGAAGGTTTTTAACATGCGGCATACTAGGACTAGCTATGAGCATATCATCCACATATAGAACAAGAAATACAAGTATGTGACCATCATATTTAAAGTACAGACAATGATCATAATTGCTTCTTGTGTACTTCAATGAATGCATGAAGGTGTCAAATTTCTTGTTCCACTGTCGTGGAGACTGTTTCAACCCATACGATGATTTCTTTAACAGACATACATAATCAGGTTTAGATTTATCAATGAAACCAGCGGGTTGATGCATGTAGATGTTCTCATCTAACTCACCATGCAGAAAAGCAGTTTCCACATCCATTTGTTTTAACTCCCAATCAAAATGCGCAGATAGTGCAAGCAGGACGTGAACAGTAGAATACTTAACAATAGGAGAAAAAACTTCAGTATAATCAATACCTTCCATTTGGGTAAACCCTTTAGCAACAAGTCTTGCTTTAAACCTTTGTGAATTTTCTTCCTGTTTAATTTTGAAAATACATTTACACCCGATGATTGAACCACTACTGGGCTTTGGGACAAGAGTGCATGTTTTATTATCCCTCAAAGATTTCATTTCATCTTTCATTGCATTTAACCACTTTTCTGAATCTTCAGATTTTAAAGCTTCTTCAGGAGTGCTAGGTTCTCTAGATTCTGTGTTTAATGCAACATGGAAATCACTATACTTAGAGAGGAGCCTAGGTACACGTCTATTTCTATCCCTAGCCAACAAGTAGTCATTCAAGTTATCATCAGTGTTCAAGTTGTCTGTATGTTCTACTAGGCTACCCTCTACCTGTTGGTTATCCCCCTGAATTTCCTCTAGCTGAGCGAAATTCGGTTTTAAATAACGTTCTGTTTCGTTAGGGGTTTTAGAGAGACAGGGCATATCAAATTCATTAAAAACTACATTTTTACTGATCAGAACCCTGACCCCAGGTTGGCTTCTAAGCCACAAACGATAACCCTTAACCCCATCAGGATATCCATTGAAAACACATTTTTGAGACCTAGGTTCAAGTTTATCAGTGTTTTGATGAACAAATGCAGCACATCCAAAAACACGTAAAGCAGATAAGTCAACAGGTATTCCAGACCACACAGATTCAGGAACCTTATCATTTAACGAAACAGAAGGAGATCTGTTTATTAGATAAACAACAGTCAACACTGCTTCACCCCAAAACGATTTTGGAACACCAGAAGTAGCAATCATACATCTTACCTTTTCCAAAATGGTTCTGTTCATGCGCTCAACAACACCGTTTTGCTGAGGTGTGTAAGGGTTTGTTTTGTGCCTTTTTATACCATGTTTGTCACATAACTCAGAAAAACTTTGTCACAAACCAGTCGCAGGGTGAGGTTAATTTTGCTAGAGGAAGAACCAAGAATAGGAATTCTAATTATAAGTATAGAAAACACAGTAAGGATAAAAACAAGAGTAGAAGTAAGTCGAGGGGTAAGGGTGATAATAACAATGATGGAGTTCTTCCTATCTCTTTCTATAGTCATGCCCAAAATTTTCTTAGTATCACCAAGATCTTTCATATTGAAATTTTTGCTAAGACTGTTTTGAAGGTTTTTAACATGTGGCATACTAGGACTAGCTATCATCCACATACAGAACAAGAAATACAGGTGTGTTACCATCATATTTAAAGTACAGACAATGATCATAATTACTTCTTGTGTACTTTATTGAATGCATGAAGGTGTCAAATTTCTTGTTCCACTCTTGTGGAGACTGTTTCAACCCATACAATGATTTCTTTAACAGACATACATAATCAGGTTTAGATTTATCAATGAAACCAGCGGGTTGATGCATGTAGATGTTCTCATCTAAGTCACCATGCAGAAAAGCAGTTTTCACATCCATTTGTTTTAACTCCCAATCAAAATGCGCAGATAGTGCAAGCAGGATGTGAACAGTAGTATACTTAACAATAGGAGAAAAAACTTCAGTATAATCAATACCTTCCATTTGGGTAAACCCTTTAGCAACAAGTCTTGCTTTAAACCTTTGTGAATTTTCTTCCTGTTTAATTTTGAAAATTCATTTACACCCGATGATTTAACCACTACTGGGCTTTGGGACAAGAGTCCATGTTTTATTATCCCTTAAAGATTTTTTTCATCTTTCATTGCATTTAACCACTTTTCTAAATCTTCAGATTTTAAAGCTTCTTCAGGAGTGCTAGGTTCTCTAGATTTCGTGTCTAATGCAACATGGAAATCATTATACTTAGAAGGGAGCCTAAGTACACGTCTGTTTCTATCCCTAGCCAATAGGTAGTCATTCAAGTTATCATCAGGGTTCAAGATCAATATCCTAAAACCGATAAGGATAAGCAGAAAATGGAAAGAGTTCCATACTCTAATGCTATTGGATCCATTATGTTCCTGATGGTATGTTCCAGGCCTGACATTGCATATGCTATAATGTTGTCTTAGCCGTTATATGTCTAATGCTGGCCCTCCCCACTAGGAAGCCCTAAAATGGTTGTTACGTTACCTTAAAGGCTCTGTTAAGAATGGCATTAAATTCACCAAGTGCTTTGATGATGTAAAACTTGTTGGATACGTTGATTCCAACTATGCTAATGACAAAGATAGTAGAAATCCACTACCTCATATATATTTAGTTTGTGTGGGTCTTGCATTAGTTGGAAATCTCAACTCCAACAAATTGTTGCTTTGTCTACCACAGAAGCTAAGTACATTGCTGCTACAGAAGCTTTTTTAAGGAAGCTTTGTGGTTATAAGGTCTTATCAAAGAAATTGGTTTTTTGAGTCAAAAAGTCAGTATTTTCTCTGATAGCCAGTCTGCTATTCAGCTTTGCAAAAATCCTATTTTTCATAATAGAACAAAGCATATAGATGTTAGGTATCATTTTATCAGAGACATAGTCGGAAAGGAACTCATTCATTTTGATAAAATTGATTCTGAATCCAATCCTTCATACATGGGAACTAAGTGTTTGACTGTTGAAAAATTTACTAACTGTCTGGACTTTTTGAATCTACGATAAACTGTTTACTCTCACGGATTCTTTCTTTTGCAGGCCCCAAAGAATAAAAAGGCAATGATGACATTCAAAGATTCGGGCCTTGGTATCAGCCACCCTCACGGGTCCAGGTCCAAGGTAAAGTATGTTGAGGTTGGCCCATGACCCATTCGGTAAGCCCAAGACTCACGGCCCATCTCTCCCATTACCTGGATGGCTCTCTACCACTCACTGGCCCAATCCTCCTTTTGGCCCATCCCCTGTGATGTTCAGCCCACGCCTGTACCCGGCCCAACCACTTACCTTATATATGTTGCCCTAGGTTGACTTTGGTTAGTTGTGTCTCTCTCCTTCCGCCGTTTCCTCTCATCTCTCTCTCCCTCGACCTCTGAAATGGCCCTTTGGGTTCTCACCCCGTATGTTTCCCCCCTTCCGATGGCCTCGAAAGCATCTGTCACCGCCTTGCACCTCCTCTGCGCCTTCGCCTCTGTGTCGTATAAAAGGGCTTCATCCATTTGTATACGACATAGGCTGAAAGTGAGATATTACCCTTCTTCTTCCTCTTCTCTAGCCTTTCCCCGCTTCCAAACACTGTGTGTGTTCTTGTGTCTTTGCGAGTCCTGAGTGGACAAGGACCTTTGTGGTGGTTGAGCAACAGGTGGTGGGAGCCGGCCTTGTGAGTGGCCGTGAGTTCCCCGAATCTTGGCTCCCTGAGCCTTAGATATATTAGGGTTTTATTTTTCATGCTTTCGATTGTATTTTGAAAGTTGTAATTTGTAGATTTAAGTGATCCTTAGTCTGTAATAGTAAATAGTTGTTCGATTCTTCACTAGTGGATCTCAACCCAACACTGTATATATACGTTAGCTTCCCCACTTGTACATTTTGTGAGAGAAAATTACCACTTGTAGATTTGTTCTTCTACACAAAATCCCTGTAAATGTCTTCTATTTTTTCAGTTTTTACATAATTCCTTTGATTTATAATATGTATAAACTTACTTAAAGCTGTAATTGTATTTAATAATAGTAGTCATGAAATAATTAACTCAAAAGCTTAATCACAGTCTTATAGTTCTTCCATTGTTCTTGTCTGGTTTGAGTGATGTTATACCCCATATAGACGTCACAATAAACGTCACGAACGATCTAATATTATAACATCTATTAAAAAAATTAGTAGTATACTATATATCTGTCATCTTAAAAGTTCAGAATACGTAGTTTTAGCAAACTATATATTTAATTTAATAGTTTTTACTCTAACGAGAATAAGAGTACGTATAGTTTGGTAAAAATAATCATACATATGGGCGTCAAGTGTATCATACTTACTATGTGATTGGTACACAATTTTGAGGGAATAATTATTCACATAATAAATATATCACATTTACTGTATAATTGGTAGGATTTCGACCAAGCATATTTAGTTTTTCAGAATGGGAAGGAAATAAAATTAAAGAAGACGAGCTAGCCAACAACTTGGTTAAGTGTATGTCAAAACACACATGCATATATCCACATTTGTTCAATTCTAATTCCCCATCTATGTGCACAATTTCTTCATCATACATCATAAAACTGGAAAAGCAAAAAAATAAAAAAAATCTAAAAAAGGTGCACGATTTGCATCAGATACAAATTAATTCCACCAACTAACCTAATGCAAAAGAGACAAATCAAACTCAGACCAAAAAAACTCTGGAAAAACCAATTAAGTGAGTTCATCTATGTTATCACCCGGAGAGTTAGATTTACTCTTTGAGTTTGATGACAATGGCAACAAAGGCGAAAGAAACGTCGACCCTCCCAGTTGTGAACTAGTTGACGATGATGACTTTTCCAGAAAACCTGGCGAGCATTTCTTCACATTGGTAGTTGATGATGGAAAACTAGATAGTATAGGAAAAGTGTCACTTGACTTCACACTTTGTTTAGATTTTTCGACGAAATTTTGGTTCCCCATTGTGCTATTAATAGTGCCACCTGAGCCAATGATTGATGAAAGAGCAGCTGCTAATGCTGATTGGAAACTTGGGTCTAATGTGATTGCTTTAGTTGCAGCTGCAATGGTGTCTGGTGCTAGGGTTTGTTGGTTAGGGTTTATGGCAATATTCTTTTGCAAGTAGGATTGGTATAGGGTTTCATTAGGGTTTGCTTGGAAAGATAGGGAAGTGGTAGTTTGATTCTTGTTGCATGACTGAGTTCCATAACCTAGGATCCCATTATTGTTCCAAGAAACAATGGGATGAGCACTTGATTGCGAAGAGCTGAAGTTGAGATTCGTGGTAGGGTATCGTGGAGGGAAATTGCCTAGTCGGCTTAAATGAGATGAGGAGGAAGACGAGCTAGACGTGAGATCAAGAGTGATGGTCGGATGTGAAGAGGATGACGATATTGATGAATTTGGTAGGTAATAGGGCTTTTGATCTTGAGTTCTCGGAGAGATAGAAATTTAGTCCATTGAGGTTAGAGGTGGTGGACGACGAGCTTGGCCCTCCAGAGGTTGATGAGCCGGACAATAACATGGAGGCGGCTGCAGAAGTGGTGGAAGCTATGGCCGTGGCTGAGATTGAAAGTGGATGATTGTGCGTTCCTTCATATGTTGTGATCAAGATGGACATGTCTTCCACACACCTTTGCACCTTTGAATGAAAAAAATAAAAATAAAAAACCAAAACAAAGGCACCATAATTTTGAGTTTTACGTAGAAGTCAATATCGAGAAACGTTATCTTTAAATTAAATATAACTGATCAATAAATTATTTTGTATCCTATACAAATAGGCAGAATTATACTTTTGGTTCCATAAGATAGCTAGGATCAACACTTTAATCCTCGGCTTTACGGAGTTTCAAAATGGTCTCAAAATTAGAATAACTCGGCACATTTAATCATCTACTTTACAAAATTTTCAAAATAGTCCTGAAATTGAAAAAACTCGACACATTTAATCTTATATCTAAGTTTTCTTAAAAAAAAAAAGACTGGAATGACACATGCATTAATGAGCGTGTTCATTAGCTTAGTGTGACTGCTCACAAAACTAATGGATAAGCAGATTGCACCTGTCCTTATCTTCTACTTTTTGACGAGAACTTGAATATGTGACTAAATTTGTCGAATATTTGCAATTTTGGAATCATTTTAAAAATATCGTTAAGCAGACAATTAAAAGTATTGAACCCCTATCCTATCGGATTAAAAGGGTAATTCGCCTGCACAAATACATACCCTAGCTATATTTTATGCAATTATCTCCATATGCTAAAGGATAATATACAATTAACATATACTCTATCTTTTCTAAATTCTCATTTCTAACTTTTACTTTTTTTCTTTTAATGTCTCAAAAAAAAATGGATATATTTCCTAACCAAATGAGAAATTTTTGCTTCAAAAAGACATTCTTACTTAAGTATGATATGATACGAAAAAATTTCAATCACTACGAAGAACAAATAAATTAATGCAAAGGTACATAGAATTTTCACTTTTCCAGCTCTTAAAATTTTGTATAAGTCAAAGCATGCTAGATTATCAATCAGTAATAATACTGTCAGTAAGTCAAATTCACAACATTATACTAGCTAGTTTGAAATTAAAAACCATATATGTACCTGTTTCCTCACTGGACAAGATGGTGCAACAGTGCAACGATAGTATGCCCGAGGGCATGGATTCCCCTTGGCAATCTTCTGGCCGTACTTCCTCCACTGGCATCCGTCGTTCATCTAAATAAACGAGATACAAAAACAAAATCATTTAGCAAGACCCTTTGTTCACTATAAGAAAAATGCTCAATAGTAACGAAAAAAGTTTAACATCGAGCTAATTAGTAAGTACAATTCTCGTTGCTAATGCATTATTTAATACAAGAAATTTACTTGCTAATTAATTTAGCAACGAAAATTTACTTGCTAAAAAATTTAGCAACGAATTGTTTAAAATATATATTAAGTAGTGTAGATTAGCAACGAGAATTTTACTTGCTAATTAGTTCGACGCTGATTTCAACAACAATTTTTTTCGTTGCTATTAAGCTAGTTTCTCGTAATGGTTCATACAAACCTTAAATTATACTATTTGCATTCTTGTAATCGCGCTTATTTCAAAAGAACAAATTAATTTAAATCTCACCGTTGGCGTGTCACATCTAACTCTCACAGAAACCCTAGCCCTCTTGACAGGATTTTGCTGCAAAATCTCATCGTCTCCACCCTCACCCGCATTACTCATTGCTTTATTTTTCCGTGTCTCCCCCCTTTCTTCTTCCGAGCTATTTTCAGGGCTGGGATTCAGGGATGTCGTCTCGGCTTGTGACAACGTCTTAGGCACATCGAGTTTGCAATCCAACCCTAGTGTTAGCCCTTCATTTACCTCGTCTGGTTTTTCAATGGCTGGCATTTTGTTGCGCTCGTCTCTTATGTTGCCACTCGACGTTCTTCCAAGACTGAGGGCAATAAGTTCAGGTTCTTCTGTGTGATCTTGATGAGTAGGAATTGTAGTAGGAGAGTTTTTAGCCTCTTGTTGAATAACGTCTTTGTACTGCATTTCTAGGGTTCTGTAATCCTCCAGAATCCTATTTAAGCACATCTTCAGCCTCTGATTCTCCTCCATAACTTCATTCATCTCGGATTTGGCTGATTCAAGTTTATGCTCCAGCTGCAATACCATCAACCAAAACAAAAAAGAAAAAGGACCCATAAGAGAGATTTTGCCCAAATATAGAAAATAAAAATTTGAAGCAACATTTTTAGATTGTAAGAAACGAACTAATTAATACTCAAAGATCAACATATAAGATTTAATTAAAAGTAATTAACATAAAAAAAAAAGAATAGATAAAAGTGGAAAATAGCTTTTCATTCCATATTTTATGGCTAGTACACTTTTTGTTCTATTGATTACGAGATTTTTATTAATAGTCTCATAAATTACAGAAAATTTCACTTTTAGTCGTCATTTCATCAGATTTCATTTGTTTTGATGGAAAATGCACGTGTTATATAAGCAAGTGACCTTACCTCTCAACCACTTTCAATCACGTACTTAACACTTTTAGTCCTATTAATTATGAAATTATCATTAATGTTGTCCATTTTTTTTACGGTATCATTAATGGTGTCATAAGTTACAAAAAATATCACTTTTAGCTTTAGGCATTTCTTTTGAATGTGTTTGTATCTGGATAACAGCCACGTGGGATTTAAATCATTTTTGGTCTTGTAACTATACATTATTCTCATTTTAGTCCTTTATCTTCTTAGGGTTCCAAAAAAGTCCTGTAACTTTCTAATTATCATGATTTTGGTCCTCCTTTCGTCGGAACTTCTTCAATGCTGCCGGAAATGTCTGAAATTTGGGCCCACGTCATACATTTCCGGCAACTTTGGAGAAATTCTGGCAAAAAGAGGACCAAAATTGTGACAATTAAAAAGCTACAGGACCTTTTGGAACCCTAAAAAGATAAATGATGAAAATAAAAATGGAGTAGTTACAGAACCTAAAATGCCGTTAAGCCAGCCACGTGCTTAGCACGTCCATTTTTCCATCAAAATATTAACAAAATTTGACAAAATGAATAAAAGTGAGATTTAACTTATAGTACCATTCATAATTAACGAGAATCCGGTAACCAATGTGACGAAGCATAATGAAAAATGCAATTAAAATTCTTGCTGAGAGACTTTTCATGCATGCAAAGATCGAATCGAATTAATTTGTTATAATAAATAGGAGTTATATGGTCCTAATTACAACTTGTAGCAAGTTGCATACATCTGATCGTCTTTATCAAATACTCAATGGTGTACAATGGCTGCTATGTATCTTGATTTATATATATAGCTTATAAGTTTGCCGACGACCATTAATTTAAGATTGTCTTTGAGGTTCTGGGCGCAGTCTTTTTGTACAGTAAAAAGAATTAAGATTGCATATGGATTTAAATTTTAAATCCTTAATAACAATTTTTTTAACTTTGTTAGATAATTCTAAATTTAAAGGATTTCAAATCCTTCAATTCTGATTTTGATCTACGTTTTGTTGAATATTGATGGATATCGAATTATTTCCACATGAAGTCATTTAAAATTCTTTCTCTAAATCCTTTTTTCAAATTCAAATCCATAAATCCAAATACACCGTAACTGTAATTGTAAAGTTTTTTTACTAGAACAAATATGTTTCAGCTGTGAATAACCTTTTCTTTTTGTGGACAATAAATTACGTTACCTTTTAAGTCCATCTCATATATTGTCTAAGCAAGATTCTTTTCTTAAAATTTTCAAGTACTAATTTATTATCCAATAACAAATTTGGAAAATAAAATTTTCAAAATATTTTATAAGATGTTTCGGAACACTAAAAGATGTCATAAATGTTTGGTGATTCGCTTTTTTTGAAAAAAAAAAAAAACTTATAAGACAAGAAAAATAAGATTTTTCTGTAAGAGTACGTGAAGAACGATCTCCCAAAACTTCATCTAAATTTTTAGAACCATTCCAAGAGATCAAGAATACAAAATGATTTCATGCATGTAATAAAACAAGAATCAATAACGGCGAGAACCTTTTTTGCTTTACTCGATCTTCGATATAGATCTCTGTATAACAACTTAAACTTTTAAAAATTTGACGAAGAATATACCTGAAGAACATGAATCTCTTCTCCGCCACTTTTCTTGCCACTGTCAGATTCAGAAGCTTTGTTCTCCTCCTTCACTGCACCTCCAAGAACAGCAGATTTATGCAAAGAATTAGTACTCATTTCCATGTACAATAGCAACACCCTCAGTGTGTGTGTTTGTGTGTGTTTGATGATTTTTTTTTTCTTTGTTGTGATCTGAACAGCAATAGCAATAGTCTTCTTCCTATAAAGGGAGGCTGCAGTGTTTGACTTGTTTAAACTAATTCAAAGAAAATGGCTTCTTGCCAGAACACTTGTGCAAAAATGTCAATGCCCCAATTGCACATAATTTATGTCTAGCCTAATAAGAGTAGAAATTATATAATAAAATCACTGTCATACTCATAAATATTCACGTAAAATTGCAATTTGAAGAATTCAACTTCAACGTTTAAGTCTTTGAGACAACATGTCTATATGACAAAAATTGCGTAAATTAAAAAAAATGTAGGATCAAAATACTATCTTAAAAAGTTAAAGGATAAAAATACTGGCAGAAATGAACCATTAAGAAGAAAAATCCCAATTTTAAAATGTAAGTGAGAAACACATGTATTTTTCTGGCAAGAAAGGTGAACTCCGACGAAAAAAGGATTAAAATCATGAAAATTAAAAAAATGTAGGACCAAATGCTATCTTAGAAAGTTAAAGGACGAAAATATCAAATAACCTACGTTACGGGATAAAAAATGCATTTAATCCTTTTTGTTATGTCAATAGTACCCACTAGAAGAAAATTCTTGGCTACAAATTTATTGGCTACGGACTAAAACCATGGTAAATAATTATTATTTACCATGGTTAAATAAAGACCGTTGCAAAAACTTAGGTTATCCACCATGAAAACTCTTTTTGCCATGGTTATGCGCCATAGAAAATATTTTTGCCATGGCAAATGTTTTAGCTACACTCACAAATACCACGGCCAATAACCGTTGTATGACCGTGGTGAATGACTATTCACTACGACTATTTATTTATAACCATAACAATTAGTCATGATTAAATGTTAATTATTTTCTAGTGACCCCGAGGTTGGTATATTTTCTTTCTTTATTTTTTTTTCTTATAAAAATGTAATGTGTTTGTTTAAATATATTTTTTTTATTTATAATATATTTTAAAATATAAAATATTATTTATTACATGCTTGCAAGATCAACTTGTCACGTCGACTAGTTTTTAATAAATCAATCTTAAATAAAATTTTGAGCAAAATAAGAGACAAAAAGAGGAAGAGGGGTTTGAGCCGTAAACGTCGGTTCCCCCACCGTGCAGTCTGCAGCGAACAGCTATACACATATGGTTGAAGTTTGATGCAATTGTATAGTTAGTCACATGGTCAGACCGGCCACCGGTCAAACTTGTCCCAGGCTTTTGACTCTGGTGATCGGAGGTAAGAACTCAAGATCATGTTCATGTTATGAAAAGTCAAATCTTGGTCTGTATACCGGCTAGGGTTTGTCTCCCATGAATTATAATTGGGTATTGACCTCCCCTTATTGGATAGATAGATTTTCTGACAATCTTATATATGGAAAATAGTTATACTATTTTCTCCATTTCAATTTTCTTTTTTTTAGTGGAATATTACTTATTCAATTTGACTGAATATATACATTTACAGGCTGAAATTGTAATTTCAGTCCCATAATTAAATGTATTTTTGTTTTGTATTTTTTGTATTTTGATATTTTAATCCTTTATTTTTCTAGGGCACCAAATAAGTCCTTTAACTTTTAAAATTTTCGCAATTTTAATCCTTCAGTAGTTGGAGTTTGCAAATGTGCCGGAAAAAAGCATGTGCAGCTCACGTGTTTTTAAAATTTGGGGCTTTTGTTCCCATTGGTTAATTTATGCCAGCATGGAGCAAATTTTCAGCCTTTGTCTTTTGCATTTTGACGTTTTAGTCCTTTATCTTTCTAGGATAGCAAATTAATAAGTCCTGTAACTTCTATCTTTTCGTAAATTTGGTTCATTAAATCGACAAATTTGAACAAAAGTCCCAAATTAAAAAAAAATGTGCAATATTTGCAAACTCCGATGACTAAAGGACCAAAATCGTCAAAAATCAAAAAAATTATAAGACTTATTTGCTACCCTAAAAAGATAAAAGACTAAACAGTTAAAATGACTAACTTACAGGACCAAAACTGTATTTGAACGTCTTAATTATATTGGAATTGAATTTGGCAATTAAGCCTTTTTTATTTTTTTTGAAGGGGTAAGAATACCATTAATGAGGCAAATCAGCCAAAATAATAAGTTCACAGCTGGGGAAGGGGAGAAGGGAATCACCCTCAACACTTCCAGTAGTATCTAGCAATAGAGTAGGCAAGTTCATTACCCGTTCTAGGTACTAAGGAAAAATAGCAAGAATTAAAAGCAGAAGCAAGAAAATGAATGTCCTGGACAAAAGGACCCAGGTCAGAAGAGGAAACCACCTTCTTGGACAGACAAGAATGAAGATTAGCACAATCTGTTTCGATGATGATGTCTTTCCAACCGCGTCGGATAGCAAACTGAATAGCTATCCTTGCCGCCCAGGCTTCCGCAGCCTCGGGGATAAAGCTCGATGTTCTCGAACGGTCTTCCAAGCAATGCAACGTCCCTGATTGTCCCTCGCAACAATGCCGGATGCAAAGTCGCCCTCCAGATGAAAAATTGTTGCGTGAACATTTAGCTTGACCTGCCCAGCTGATGGGGCTGACCTGGCGGCAGGAGCAGGAGCAGGATGGTTTTGGAGAACAATGTGGGGATCAAGCAGTTCGGAAAAAGCATCAAGGTAATGGCGAGCGAAGGAAACAGTCTGCTCCGAAGTGTAAGCTTCATCTTTCGCCCATTTTCTATTATGACACCACCAAATTGACCAAGCAATAACAAGAAATTGACAGAAATCTGCCTTACAAAATTTCCTCTGTGCGTGAAAAACCTAATCTCGGGCGTTCGATGGCCATGCGAAGATGATTACCTATTGCAAATCGGACAAGCACCTAACCAAGCGACTGAAGGGGCATAACAAGAAGGTATGACGATCAGATTCATCTTGCATTCCACAGAGAGGACAGCAAATGTCGATTCCGGAAATTCGTCGAGCAAGATTCTGTCCAGAAGGTAGGGAGCCCGAGCAAAGCTCCAACTGAATACTCTAACCTTATTTGGCACCTTGGCTTGCCAAATATTCTTCCAACCTGTACGGACAGATTCACTAGCAAAAGCTTATGAGCTCGGAAGGTGGCGTTGGTTCGATTCGAAGGCCAATCTGTAGGCAGACTTAACGGAAAATATTCCAGATTTTGTGAAGTGCCAAGCAGGTGTATCAGGAGAAGGAGTAACACTAATTGGAATGGATAAAATAGCCTAAGTGTCCTCACCATCAATGAGGGATGAAACAAGATCCACATTCCAATCGTGAGTAATGGGGTCGAGTAGAAAGCTCACCGTGGTTGGCGGGGGTAGTGGTTCCCTACACTATAAATGAGCAATACTTAAAAACGGTGGTAAATCAATAATCTTAAGCACAATCAAATAAAACCAATGCAAACACTTAACTTTATACCATGGTTAATCAATAGTTTCCTATAGGGTCGAAAAATTTGTCATGATTTTAGCTATGGCGAATGTTTTAGCCTCACTTGCAAAAACAACTCCTAATGGCCATTGAGGAGCCACACATGATTTATTTATATTCATCACGGACTTTTTTTTTCTACCATGGTAGTTAACTATAACAAAAAAAGAATCATATTTTTTTCTAGTGACAATTTACAAATATTAGCACATTAAGAATAAAATTCACCAGAAATCACAATCTACCAAAAATTTGAAGCTCACGTGAGACGCACGTACCAAAATCTGGCTAGGGTTTTGCCCCGTTTGTCTCCCAGGAATTATTGGGCAATATTGACCTCCACTAAGCAAATATAATTGGATAGATAGATTTGCTGACAATCTTATGAAAAAAAACTTACCATTTTCTAAATTTCAATATCACTTATTCAACTTGACTGAATATAAACATTTCAGAAAAAAGTTTTGAAAAAAATGCTGAAGTTTTTAATACAACTGTCGTAAGTTTTTTTTATTAGAAGTTAGCAACATTTCATTATTTATTTACGTGCATGAGAGGATGTTTTGATATAAATAAAAGTTATCATTGGGTATAATCTTATTTTTAAACAGTTTTTATCCATTCCGTCGCCAATTGCTTAGAAATAAAAGTCAGCTTATGTATATACTTATTTCTGAACCATTCATTTACCCCAAAAGGTATATAGTGTTAATTATTATTGACAGAACACGAATTTTAATAGTATATTAATTAAATGGGTGAATTACAATGATATTTTTTAAAGTTTGACATAATTGTGGATACCACTCGTTATTTTAAAAATTACGAATACCTCTTAAGGTTTGTAACTTTTAACCAAGGGCCTGAAATTGTCCATTTTGCCCTTAATTTTTTTTTTTTAAATTGTAGAAAAATCAGTAAAAGCAAATTGCATTATTGCTTATCTGCGTAAAAAACGTAAGAAATCTCTCCCTCCATATTTTTGTCTAAAAAAATTTAGAAAATTGTAAAAAAATAATTCAATTTTCATAAGGGCATTTTGATCAGTGGACGGAAATAAGTGATTTAATAGATGGTACAAACCTCAATTAAGTATTTGTAATTTTTAAAACAACGAAAGAATATCTTTTATAATTATATCAAATTTCAAGAGAAGTCGTTGAAGTTCACTCTTAATTAAAAGAAAAAGAACACTGGCAACTTGTCGTATTCAACGCCGTAGCAAAGACTTAGATAATAAATAAATAAATGACGCCGTAGCAAAGACAGTAATATTAGCCCTTGGGATAAAAAAAATGTCGACACCTATTCTTTTCTACTTGCACGTCCAACGTTATTACGAAAAAAATAGATTATTTCGTATATTATATATTAATTCAGCTTAAAAAATTAGTAAATTAATTAAAATTGATATGAAGACATAAATTTTAATATAAAAGTATCGATAATTTTTCAAACAACAAGGGATAGTATAGATTTATTTGTATAGAAGAAGTTTTGAAGTTTCTTGATACATACCCCGTATATTCCTAATGATCGGATGTTGCAGACAAATATATATATATATATATATTCATATAAATACATTATATATATATATATTCGAATTTTAATTGCTTTGACTTTCTATGCCCTGTACTTGTATATTAGATTTTTCCTTTTTATTTTTCTATTATTGTTCTTTTTTCACATGTTTGACGAACATGACTGGTGGTTTTCGCAATTATGGTACATTATTTACTTAAAAACTGGACATCGTCGATGATGTATGCATTAAGATCAAGTACTAGATTTTAATTAAAACTCCATTCTTGTCATACACATCAGACACGTACTTATATTATACTAATTGACACGGTTTTGTTCACCATTTCAACGTTTGAAATAACTGATTAAGGTACGTACGTACGTAGCTACATCCATCGTCCTCCAATAAAATGTAGGATTGACTTTGAGATAGAATAAATTTTAATTATAGTTCTATATTCCCAACTTCAGTCCTTTTCCTTCAATTTCTTTTAACATGTCAATATGATTTTTTTCATTTCTAATTTGGGTGGTATAAAATTAAAGGTAAATTTCGCCGAGGTTTCTTGATATTTGGTTCAATTACCTCGTTGTTTTTTAGAATTACCTATACCCCTTGATAATAACGTATACCCGATAATTGGCTCATTCCATTCGGTCCGTTAAGGTTTCATCCAAGTTTTGGACGCCTAATTATAATTTTACATATTTTTAAAAAAATTTATTTTTTTTATAATAACATCCATCCAAAATTAGATTTTTGTATTTTGTTTTATAATAACTCCTGTCCAACATCAAAAAATTTTATATATTTTTAATTTTTTACCATGGCTCCTAGCCGTGGCAACAAAGTTTTTTATGGTGGAAAAGCTAATTTTTTTCATTGAGTTTTATTTAACCGTAGTTAATAATAGTTATGTATCACAGTTTTTAGTCATAGTCATTAAAAGTGTAGCTAATAATGAGTTATTTTTTTTAAGTGAAGGGTCACATATTAAAGTGTATTAATAATTTCTCAAATGACAATGGATAACTGCAATTATATAAAATACAGGAGAACTCAATGTAATTTATTTTAAAATTAATACTTCATTAAAAGAAGTCACAAATTACAAGTCAAATTCCTCGAAATACATGTTAGGAGGAAACACACCTTCAATGGGATCACCAAGATCACAACAGACAAATGATTACAATGGGGGATGGGTATAAATAACCCTTAATTACAAACCAAGGGGAGAACAGTATATATAATAAATATGAACAGAATATAATTAATCAAAAATAATAGCAGTCGAAGATATCAAAACAGGCTCAGGTAGCCAGAATCCGGTGTGAGAAAGACTTCGACCACAATAGGTCGGCACTCAACAAACCGTTTGCACCAAGGAACCACAATGATCCGAACCAAACACAGAGGTCAGATCCCACAAAACCCAGATTACCGAACAGCCTCATAGAGAGTTCAAGGTGTTTCTCAAAGGTTAATAATGTCTCAGAGTTCACACAGATCTCACAGCCCACAGAGGGAAGTAGTGTAAGATGTATGTTGTGTCTGAGAGAAAGGGAAAAGGCCAGAATATATAGTGATCGGGAACGGAGCAGAAGAGGGAAATTCATGGTGTATAAGGAAGGTGGTGATGAAGAAAGGAAGAAGATCTACTTACTGGAGAGAATCATGGAGGAAGAGAAAAGGCGCAGACTTAGGGAAATGGAGATTAGGGTTAGGTCTCACATATTTATACGCGGGTCAGAGAATCGGGTCAGGTAGGCAAGTGTTCAGTGGGTTGGGCATGCGGTTTGGGTTCTTTGGGCCTTACAAGTCATTGGGCCAACAGGTTGAGTCATGGGCCAACAATTTCTCATCATTCTCTACCTTGGACCAGGACCCAACCTAATGGAGGGTGTCCCGGCCCAAAGCTGGATTTGGCATTCATCATTGCCTTTTAGCTTCCTTGGGGTACTTGCAAAAAATAACACAGCACTTGCAAAAGGTAAAAAAAGTTAGCAAACAGAGTCATGTAAGTTTCAAAAATTTTAGGCAATTTTTGAACTTTTCAAAAGGCAAACACTTATTCCCCATATCCGAGGGATTTGAATCAGAGTCAATCTTCTCAAGATTTGTAAGATCTTTTCCCACAATGTCTCTAATGAAATGATATTGAACATCTATATGTTTTGTTCTATCATGAAAAATCGAATTTTTGCAAAGTTGTATAGTAGATTGACTATCAGAATAAACAACGACCTTTTGTTTAAGAAAATCGATTTCTTTTATGAGCCCTTCTAACCACAGGGCTGCTTTAAATGCTTCTGTAGTCACTATATACTCAGCTTCAGTAGTTGACAAAGCTACAATATGTTGGAGTTGGGATTTTCAACTTATACATGACCCACACAAAGTGAAAACATATAATGTTGTGGATTTACGACTATCTCTATCATTAGCATAATTGGAATCGACATATCCAACAAGATTAACATCATTTTGGCATTTTGAAAACAGAATACCACGATTAACAGTACGTTTCAAAAATCTCAAAAGCCACTTGAGGGCCTCTCAATGAGGAGGTCCAACATTAGATATATACATGCTGAGACAGCTAATCGTAAGCATTATCAGGTCTTGTGCATACCATCAAGAACAAAAAAGATCCAATAGCATTGGAGTAAGGCAGCTTTTCCATTTTCTAAATTTCTCTTTTTCAGTTTTAGGACATTAGTCCTTACTAAGCTGATAGTGAGAGGATAAGGGAACAGAGCATGGTTTCGAGTTGGACATAGAAAACTTATTTAACATGGATAAAATATTAGCACTTTGGTTCAAGAAAATAGTGGATTCTTTCATGTTTTTCTCAATAGTCATCCCAAGAATTTTCTTGGCATCCCCTAAGTCTTTCATGTCAAAGTTTCTGCATAACTGGTTTTGCAACATTTTAATGTGTTGTGAGCTAGGGCTAGCAATTAACATATCATCCATATATAAGACAAGAAACACAGGAATATTCTCATCATATTTAAAATAGAGGCAATGATCATAATTACTTCTAGTATAGCCTAGCGAATGCATAAACATGTCAAACTTTTTGTTCCATTGTCTTGGAGACTGTTTTAAACCATATAACGATTTTTTCAATAAGCATCCGTGATCAGGTTTTCCTTTATCAATAAATCCAATCGGTTGATACATATAAATGTTCTCTTCCAAATCACCATGTAAAAAAGTAGTCTTCACATCCATTTGTTTGAGTTCCCAATTAAAATGAGCAGAGAGAGCAAGCAAGATGCGAACGGTGGTGTATTTGACAATAGGGGAAAAAACTTCAGTGTAATCTATTCCTTCCTTTTGTGTGAATCCTTTCGCTACTAACCTAGCTTTGAATCTTTTAGACTGTTCTTCCTGTTTGATTTTGTATACCCACTTACATCCTATGATGGAATAGTTTGAGGGTTTAGGCACTAGTATCCAAGTTTTGTTATTCTTTAGGGATTCCATTTCTTCTTTCATAGCACTAAGCCATTTATCATAATTTTCAAATTTCAGAGCCTCTTCAATCGTGCTAGGTTCATTTGATTCAGTATTTAAAGTCACATGATAGTCTGTAAGCCTAGCAGGGATTCTAGGTTCTCGCCTATTTCTATCTCTAGCTAGTTGGTAGTCATCTGGGCTTGTTTCAGACCTAGCATCTGTCGGAATTTCTCCAGTGATTTTCTCTACCTGTTCGTTTTCCTCTACCTGATTAAAAAATGGTCCTAAGGCTTGTTTGTTTTCTTTCTGAGGATCAGACAGACATGGCATTTCTTTTTCATTAAAAACAATGTTTTTACTAATTAGTACCTTAAATCCGGGTTGGCTTCTAACCCACAATCTATATCCTTTAACCCCTTCCGGCCGGGTACCCTATGAAAACACATTTCACAGATCTAGGCTCTAGTTTATCAAGGTTTTGATGTACAAAAGCGGAACAACCAAAAACACACAGATATGAAATATCAACATTCTTATCAAGCCAAACAGATTCAGCAATTTTTCCACATAATGGGACAGATGGAGATCTATTTATCAAATGCACAACAGTTAAAACAGTCTCACCCCAAAAAGATTTAGACAAGCCTGAACTAACAAGCATGCACCTGACCTTGTCTAAAATAGTTCTATTCATGCGTTCAGCAACACCATTCTGCTGGGGGAGGGGGGGTAGGGATTTGTTTTATGACGTTTAATACCAAATTCATCACATAGTTTAGAAAAACTTTGGTTGCATAATTCCAGACCCTTATCAGTCCGTAAGGCTTTTAGCCTTTTTCCAGTTTGGTTTTCAACAAACGTTTTCCATATTTTAAAAGTTTCAAAAACATCAGACTTGTTTTTCATTAAGAAAACAAACACTTTCCTGGAGAAATTATCAATAATAGAAAGGAAATACCTATTCCCACCATGAGTGGGTATATTAGAGGGACCACATACATCGACATGAACATAATCAAGAATGCAGGTAGATGATGAGGGGGCAGGGTAAGGTAAAGCAGGAAAATGTACTTTGTGTTGTTTATCCATGACACATTCATCACAAAACTTAAGGCTTCAATTTTATCATGACGAGTACCTTCCTTATTAAGAAGCTCTAGACTTTTTAAACTGATATGCCCTAGTCTTTTATGCCACAAAGAAGTTTTATCAGTAACAGAAGCAGCAAGTATATCATAGGAAATATGACAAATATAAAGATTTCGTTTCTTTTCAGCTTTAAATGCAGTTAAAGACCCTTTCATGATTTTCATTACTCCTTTTCCCCCATCTACCGTCAAAACCTTCCTCTTCTAAAACCGCACAAGATATCAAGTTATGGCTTAAGTTGGGAATAAATCGAACATTTTTCAAAGTGAGTTTATAGCCATTTTCAAAAGATAAACATACATCACCAAGACCCTTGATCTCACATCGTTTCTCATTAGCCATTGAGACAAACCCAAAATTACCCGATTCAAAATTTGAGGAAATGTTTTTAAATGGACTCATATGGAAAGTACAGCCAGAGTCAATCAACCATTCATGCATGCTGAGATCATTCACATTATTGATGTCACAGACCAAAAACACATCTCCAGAGTTATCAATAGTAACAGATTTGCATTTTCTTTATTGTAGTTATTATTATTATTACCCCTGTTATCCTTTCTCGGTTTTCTGCAGTCTTTTATATAATGTCCCTTTTATTCTGCAATTATACACCTTTTTTCCTTTACCTTATTATCCTGATTATTATCCCTAGGTCTAGATTTACTCCTATTTCTACTCCTACTTCTTCCTCTGCTATGTCTTCTATATTTATAGTTTGAGTTACAATTAGAGGTTCTACCTCTTACAGAATTGACTTCATTATGAGGTTGATTTGACTTATTAGTCCTAAGATCCATTTCCTTGCTTTTTAAATCATTTATTACTGTGTCAAGATTCACATTATCTCTACCGTATTTTATTGTTGCTTTTACATCACTATATTTATCAGGAATCGCATTTAGTAAGACAATGGGTGTATAATCATTTATGTTCTTATCACCAGTGAGTTTTATGTCTTGCACTAGGAAATCATCTATGTTCTCATCTATGTTCTTAGAGATATCTAGTTTATACCTAAAGGACTTTTCTAACAAAAAGAGCTCGCTAGGTGGTGATGTTTCAGTGTAGAGTTCTTCTAGACTATCCCATAGTTCTTTAACAATTTTTTGTTTTCCTACTTATCTAATCACAGAATCAGAGAGATTTAATATAATAGAGGAATAAGCATACTCATCATCTTCTACTTTCTTTTCTTTAGTAATAGATTCATTATATCTACCATCAATAGCCTTATAAATCTTCTGTTGTATTAATATGCCTTTCATTTTCTGTTGTCATATAGAGAAATTAGATTTACCATCAAACGGAAGCAAATTATAACCAGCCATAGGAAACAGAATATGAGTAAATCACATAAACCGAAAGACACGAGATATAACACAGGATAAGATATAATGATATAACATAGTTTTGAATGCCTCTTCTGAACCTCAACAAGATACCCGACGGTCTCACGGAACCCGGCCAAGTGGGGATTAGAGAGTAAATAAGTGTAAAAGATAATACCAACAGATTATACGTTCTAAGTCAAGGAACAAGAAATATCAACAGATGGTCCCAACAGCACACAACAATAGATAACTTTATATTAGAGAGATATTACCAAATTTCCGCCTGACACAGAACCGGTATATAACCGGCTCTGATACACTGTTAGGAGAAAACACACCTTCAATGGGATCACCAAGATCACAACAGACAAATGATTACAGCGGGGAGTCTTAATTACAAACCAAGAGGAGAACAATATATATAATAAATATGAACATATAATTAACCAGAAATAACAACAGTCGAAGATATAATCAAAAAAGGCTCAGGTAGCCAGAATCCGGTGTGAGAAAGACTTCGACCACAACAGGTCGGCACTCAACAAACCGTTTGCACCAAGGAACCACAATAATCCGAACCAAACACAGAGGTCAGATCCCACAAAACCCAGATTACCGAACAGCCTCACAGAGAGTTTCAAGGGGTTTCTCAAAGGTTAATAACGTTTCAGAGTTCACACAGATCTCACATAGCCCACAGAGGGAAGTAGTGTAAGATGTATGGTGTGTCTGAGAGAAAGGGAAAAGGCTAGAATATATAGTGATCGAGAACGGAGCAAAAGGGGGAAGTTCATGGTGTATACGGAAGGCGGTGATGAAGAAAGAAATTAGATCTACTTACTGGAGAGAATCATGGAGGAAGAGAAGAGGCGCAGACTTAGGGAAATGAAGATTAGGGTTAGGTCTCACATATTTATACGCGGGTCAGAATTGGGTTGGGTAGGTAAGTGTTCGGTGGGTTGGGCACACGGTTTGGGTTCCTTGGGCCAACAGGTTGAGTCATGGGCCAACAATTTCTCATCAATACACACGCTACAAAAATATATATATGAAAGGATCTTTTGTTAAAATTTTGTGTTTCTTTCTTGTCTTTTATATACTAATCAAGTATTTTGAGTTCTCAATTATAAATTTATGTTTTATTTTGTATTCAATTTTCAATTAGGAAAGAATATTTATTCGTTTAAATTTCATCTGATAGGAGGACTCAATCGGTCAACAATAAAGGCTGGAATTTTCAAGCAAACCTTAATAACTCGATGTTGTAGGTTATGATGCACAAGTCTGCCCGCACACACAGACGATGCTAATAGTTTAGTTTTAATTTTTTTTTTTATTGGGTAAAATTATTGGGTTGGATTAAATTTATTATGACTGTTTCAGACGAAGATGCCTAATAGTTACAAAGTGTTCGATTTGTTAAAGTTCATTTAGAGATTGCCCAAAGTGATCACCTTAATCCCATTAAGCTTCGTTTACTTTGAGGATGAGATTAAATCGTGATAGATTAATGCTGTATAAAATATTTGATGAAATTAAATTATATTACTAATATTTTATTTAAATCACCTATTTATTATGATTAATCATGCATTTACCTAAATATAAGTAAACAAGAGATTCGTTGGATATCCAATCTAATCCTCACAAGTAAACAAGGCCTTAATATATTATGGGAATTTACCTCCGATTTTGACTTATAACTGATTTATTGCAGGTCAAACTCTTTTTTGACCAAACTACACTTGTACAACTTCGCAAGGTAATATATATTATGAGGTACATTTTCACCCTTATACAGATATTTTGATCAGAAAAGATTTGTTGAACTATAATTGTCAGTTATAAGTCAATCAGGGTAAACATGATCAATTTTCATTCAACTTTTTTTTATTATTATTATTGATGCCCAAATTCGATGAATTTTACTAACATGTGGATTTATGTGTTGAACGAAAACAAACGTTAGGAATACTAGGTGTAATTTTTCACATCTTAGTGAGGAATTTACATGTAATTAATCTCCTGGGAGAACGGTACAATAATAATTGATGGGTAAATTACAAGTAGTCTAATTACACAAACATTCAATATTGTTTATAAAATACAAGTGCACATCTTCAAATTATAGTGGTAATTAATTATTAAGTACATCTCTTCAAATTATAGTCATAATTAATTACTAGTAAATTGTGGCACAACCTATATGCGTATAAATTTTATAATATTATTTAAAATAAAATATTTATTATTTAATAAAGTATATATAAAATAATAAATTAAATATTTAATTAAATTTATAAGAACATGGTAAAAAAAAGAATGCATGAAAAAAAAAGAGAAATAACTATAAAACAATAGTGGAAGAGTGGGAAGTAAGTTGAATAAATAAAAAAATTAAATCAAATATTTAAAAAAAAGACTAGAAAACGGGAGAAACCAAAAAGATGTTCTCACTTAATATATTATAGATAAGTACACCTTCTATTTATTAGTGAACTCTTATGTAAACATCTCCGAAGGTATATTACACTAAGACCTCTTTAAGAAGTGTATTGATAATTTTACAAATCGAAATAAATATTTCTATAATTAAATCTAATCTCAAAGTTTATCAACGTAATTTACTCAATCAAGCTAAATCAAACATTACATAAGTCACCCAGTGTCAAGCATTCATTGATAATATTTTGTTTTACTTGTGTACCTTATTTATATTAATTTTTTTCTTGAAGGAATTGTAGGTCTAATTTGAATGAGCATGGCAACCAAATTTTCAACGCTATGAAATCATCAAAATTCATGGTAATGATGTGATTAATTTGATCGAAATTTGTGGCATGACGGCGATTAATACAGATAAACAGTTGACAATGGAGATTGAAATGGTCATCCATCGAGTCTTAATATATAAATTAGGCAATTAATTAACATATAAAAAAAATACTTATTAATTAGTGTAACGTGTGAAGATAGAGCGGATAAATGCAATTTACCTCCCTGTGATATAAAAAATGAGCAAAACCCCCCATGTGAAAAAATAATTAGCAAATTATCTCATGTGATCTTAAAATGAAGCATGTGTTTTTGCTCATTTTTTATATCATATTGGGTAAATTACATTGATCCCAAAGATAGAGCCATCAAATGATTCAAATTCAATGTTCCAAAGCCCCCCCCCCCCCCCTCTCTCTCTCTCTTCTTTTCTTTTTTGCTTTTTTGAAAATACAATGTTATTATTAAAGCAATCAACAGACTATTATAATGTTCAACACGTATTACAATAACATAATTAAATTTACCATCAACAACTTCAAAGCAAACTAAAAAATAATGTACACGCACTACTATAAAAGTAGACTTTATACCTACATCGTAGTTAGATCAAGTTAAATGTTGTTGTGACAATTAATGAAATATATATAATTGTCATGAAATGTTCCCTTTATCTTTTTTTTTTTTTTTTTTCTCTCTTATACCGGAGTGGTGAGGTTGAGGTCCCACAACCAAAAGGTCATGGGTTCAATTACTACGAAAGTAGGGTGTTGTTTAGTTTATAGAATGCTTATATTATTCCTTTAGTTGCTTTCATGTTGATGTTAATAGATCTAGAGATGTTGTTAATAGTAGTTGGTTGCTATAGAAACATCACTGTATTTTTAAATTAATAGTTTATCGCTAATTATTCAAAAAAAAATATTTCATCGTTTTATTCTCTTTATTTTCAAAGATATATCAACTTTTCATCCCTTTATATTTTTATTTTGTTATACATATATATATATATAATTTAATAAGGAAAAATAACAAGATAAACAGAATAAAATAAAAAGAAGATCATATGGAGATAAAAAGGAGGAACTAAAAAAGTACGTATAAGGGTAAAAATGATAATATATTCAATTTTATCAAATTTTAATTCCTGAAAAAAAGGTCTTTATCAAAGGCCGATACAACAACGGGCCAGAAAATTTATTCAAATTTGCTAGGACTAGTATGGTCTAATTAAGTAATAATTTAATTTAAGTAGTATATCTTATTATTAAAGTGTACATGTAAGAACTTGTTTCCCAATGTTCATAAATTAATTTAATTAATACCTTAAGGCTTAATGGAAGCAACAACGTCTAATTAATTAATTATTTTAATGGTAGTTGCATTCCTTATACACACAATGGAGAGTCATAAGCTTTAGACTTGCGCTAGATACTTGGCAATCTAATCCCACTGGTAGCATTACTATATTGAAGACGAGGTCATACCACTAACAAAATTTATTTTTGCTATGATTTTTAATCATGACAAATATTTTAGTCACGCTCGCAAAAATTACGGTAGACAACCGTTGCATGGCCTGGTGAATGACTATTTACCACGATTATTTATTTTTAACCATGACAATTAGCATTAAATTAATTTTTTCTAGTCACTAACATATTAAGTAAGCTATCATTGTCTTTTGTATAATTACAAAATCACCCCTAACAGCAAAAAATTAGGGATAGTTTTGTGTAATAGTGTTAACGTTTTTAAAAGGTGTTTGTGTAGTTTTCTAAAACAAGGGTGGTTTGTATAAATGACGTCGAGGTGCAAGTGTAATTATCCCTAAGTTGAGGTATTAGAAATTGATTGACATCCTTTAAAATTTGTGTAGAAGATAAATAAATTATAATGCAGAATATAAATTTATGTGGTTTGAAAAATACATCTTTTATTTATGGTGGCTCGAGATTATTTTTATTAGGATTTATTATTGTGAAATAAAATGAAACACCACTGGGCACTGGTAAACTATTTATATTAGAATACTAGTAAAGTATGATAAATTTAACGTGGACAAAGTTATTATAAAATGAATAGCTATAAAATTATTCGCACGGAGTAATAATTAATATTGTTTTCGTAATAATTTCTTCAACAGCTAATTTAATTTGACTTTAGATTTCTTTAATCCTATTCTGAAATATTGTTAATTAATTATTGACAGGCTCCCAATGATAATGGTGCTTGTACACTAATACATTTGGGGTTATGTGCTATGTGGCCTGCACTCTCCCAAAGTCAGAAGCAATTACAAAGAACTTGTACATTAATATGAGCTTACTGATTGAATTGATATAAAAAAAAATTATATTTGAAAATTATTGTAGGTCTCAATTTATTAATATTGATGTAATTATATAATTATTATTTTTATAAAGAAAAAAAAATAGAGGACTCAAGCGAAATTGAGATCTAATAACTATAATTCTTAATATTATTATATCTCTACGTCTACTTTAATCTTACTAATTATTGATTAATTAAAAAATTTCATAATCATGATCATTATTATTATTACTTTATTAATATTATGATAGTTAATAATTAAAATATTATTGTAACTGGAATTCATTCATCCAAAAAGAAAAGATAATAATGAATATGTGAAGGTTTATTATATGTCTTGTCATAAACAAATTTGAAGGTAGCTAAAAAGATTCAAGTGATAATATTAATTTTATCACTAATTATATATAGTTAGTGAAAAAAATTATTTTATCACAATAATGAATTTTACAATTATTATTATTTTTGTAAAAAAATGTTATTAGTAAAAACTAGTGACAAAAAGCTGTTATTAAAGACAATTAGTGATCCATATATAATGATCATTTAGTGACAACAGATAACTATTGTTACTATATTGTGTTGTCTATGTGAATGTGTTAGTAATTATCTATAGTAATAATTTTATACACAATCATTATCAACAATAATTGTATTGTTATAAAATCAAACTTATTATTACTTCATATATTATTTTAATTACAACTTTAAAATGATCACCGAATATTTTGTCACAAATATTATATTTGATTAAAATATTTTCTCACTAATACTATCATTCTAGTTTTATCTTCTTCTGTTTGGGCTGGATGTTTTTAGCCTTTGATCTTATGGGCCATCCAGGTCTATTTAGCCCCACCCTACAAGACTATGTACTTTCTCTGTCCAAAAATATAGAGTTGCAAGTAGAAGAATTAACATATAAATAAAAATTTAAGTGAAAGCAATGAACTATTATTTTTTTTTTAATTTTCACGATAAGTTTATAATTTTTTTAATATTTTTATTCACACAAAATTTTGTGTCTGCAAAAAAAATTACAAGACAAAAATATGGACAAATGAATTTCATATAAATTTAAATTGAAAGTGTTACAATTTATGTTAATGTAGACAATTCCCTATTTCTTCACTCTGAATGTCGATCCAAGAGTTTGCAACTTGTTCTTGGATGTGGATGCATAATCTTTTTGGATTTTTGGAGCAAATTATATGTCACCTTGAAATATGGTATCAAGACTTAACAGATTTGATGCCAAGAAAGACGTGGAACATTCGCGGTTGCAAAGTTCCGCCGTGATAAAGAGCTTTTGGATTTGAGTCATTTGCTATCTGTATGTTATGAATTATCGTGTGTAAAGACCTCTTTTTATAGGCGTGAGTACGGCTTAGGTAGCTTGAGCTCACTGCTATGGATTTGAACACCATAGACTTTACATGGATCAGTCTCTTGTTGGATCATACTTGAACATACTTTTAGTTTAATTCAACCAATCCAAAATAAAAGAGATAAATTTATATTTATTCTGAATTGACATATGAAATATATAAAGTCCAAATCTAGTACATGCTTCTGAACTCTATCGTCTTGAAAATATATAAAGCCAAAATTTTTGTGGATTTTTAAAAGAACTCAATTATTAGCCGACTAAATTAGATTGGGCACCCATGGACCAAAATTGAAGTGGGCTGCATATCAAGATATCGAACGAAGATATATTGTGGACTTAACCATATATATAAATCCTATTAAGGAATCCATTTATACAAAATTATGTAATTTTCAAATTTAATCATTTTATAAAATTATTGTAAATTAAATCAATCAAATTAATATGTATTTCCATAGAGCGTCATAACTAACCCATAGAGATAAACTTGAGTTTTTAGCCACTCGACTCGATTGATATTCATATTTAAGTTGAATTCTAATTTCATATATCACTTGGGCCGAGTAAGCTGGGTTTGGGGCGGGTTCCGGTTCTTTGTTGGCGGGTCAGGGGGGTTCAAGGCCGAACGATCAAACTTGGCCACGTTCAGCCGCAGTCTTGGGTATTACTTTGGACCAAACTCGCCTCGATTATTATTATTATTATTATTATTATTATTATTATTATTATTATTATTATTATTATTATATGATGTGGAAAGAAATATTGAAAGTACTATAAACACCTGCAAATATATATGAAATACGAGTGGATAAGTGCCCCCTTCACAGCACACCCCCTCCTCGTAAGAGTACGAGACTCTCATTCCTAGTACAAACTCGAAAACTAGTCTTTTCTCTCACCTCGATCGCCTCCGAACATACAATATGTTCCTTTTTACAATCTATTCCTCGTATTATACAAGGTGACATCCATAAAAAAAACTCCTCGAAAAAAATACACAAAGCCATCTTGCGTGGGAAATCTAGCAAAATTACGAATAAATTCCATGGCAAGATTCTCTCATTTGCAAGTGAAGATCAAAGCACAGGAATCAAGAAGGATTTCTCAAATCCTCTTTCGTATTAAAGTGATCCTATAAATAAGAGAGGGGGCACGGTAATGAGATGTAAGTAAGGAAAATTTATATTTTTTATTTTAACCTACATCATTATATATAATCCTATGTATTAGGACATTAATGTGTTAAATCTAATTTTTAAAATTTTTTTATATATCCAACTCTGTATAAAAATATAAGGAAAAAAATTTGAATGCGTTGTTTGTATTATATAATTCATTTTAAATTAAAAACTATATTAAAGTACCTACACCTAAAATGTTATTACTTATTGATAAAATAAAAAAATATCTGAATTATTGTTTGTATTATATAATTCATTTTAGATTAAAGAAAAAAATTATGTTGAAGTACCTAAATCTAAAATGATATTATTATTGAAAAAATAAAAAAGATAAAGCAAGAATAGAATATTACATTAAATGAATTATAGAAAATCCAATTAAGGGGTAAAAAAAAAAGAAAAAGAAAGATGGAACGATGAAGAAAAAAATTAATTTAAAATAATTTTGAGATGCAACTTCCTTTCACCAGTTTGAACCAAAATAGATATGTAAATTATTACTAATGTAGTACAAATATAAATATAGTATAAAATTTATTTAATTTTAATAAAAAAATAAATATATGAGAAATTTACGTGGAGGATAAACTGTAAACTAAATAAGATGTAGTTAAAATTCATACACAAGCTTTTTCTTTTTTTTTTTCGTCCAATATTTAGTATTTAAACAATGAACTTAAATTTGCAATACAAAAAACTCATAAAAATAATAAAATACTAAATTTAATTATTTGAAATCATGAAATAAAATATTTATCAAGATTTATTATTTTTATTATATTAAGTCAAATAGAGAGGGGGGGGGGGGGGGGGGGACATTTTCTTCAATGTATTTATTTTTGGAAGAAAAATATTTTCCACTATATTTAATTGCTTGCCAATTGGAAAGTGTTTTCTCCCTCTCTACCTTCATTGATTTATTCAATATTAATGGAGTCTCATTTCCGGCACCTCAAGACAAGGAAGGAAAACTACAAAAGTACCACCAACTTTGAATTAGAAATTTTGTGAGAAAATCCTTAAATAATTTGGTACTAGTTCTGAATGTTCAACTGATGCCATTGGCAACTGTTGACTACAAATTGTCTAATATGTTTTTACATGTCATTACGAAATTCAACTAAATTAATATTATTAATCACGGTTAGATAAATTAAGTCCAAAACTTAAAATTTTACGATAATTAATCAATAATTGTCATAGTTTTTTACTATAACCAAAATATTTTCATAATGTTAGCGGGTTTAATACAATTTACCCCCCTGTGATATTGCAAATGAGCAAATATCCCCTTATGAAAAAGAATAGCAATTACCTCCCTGTGTTTGAGGGTAAATTATATTGACACCCCTTCAGGTTAGGCCCAGTTACACAAAACCCCTCTGTTTTTTGCAAAATTACAGCTATACCCCCTGAGGGATGTTAGTGTAATGTTTTTCAGGGGGTATTAGTGTAAGTTTTGCCTTTGAATGGAGGCTGTAGTTGCAATATAATTACAACCCCAAGAGGTGTAGCTGTAATTTCACAAAAGACATGGGGTGTTTGTGTAATTGGACATAAACTCAGGGGGTGTCATTATAAAAAGCAATTTCCCCCCTGTCGAAGGAGGTAAATTGTTTTTCATTTTAAAAACACAAATTGCTGCATTTTAAAAAATACAAATTGGTAAATTGCTATTTTTTTTTATCATAAAAAGATAATTTGTTTATTGCAATATTCCAAGGGGGTAAATTACATTTTTCACTAATTTTAACTATAACTAATGTTTTGGCTTTACTTGTTGAAATAACAACTAATAATCGTGCCAAACCTCGATTAATTTGTATTCGTCATAGTTTATTTAATTACTATAATAATTAATTATAGTAAAATATTATATTTTTTCCGGTGACGTTGGATAAAACTTGAATTTAAATAGTCTTAGGATATCATAAACCATTGCTTACGGTAACGGTTCGGCATTTGTTGCTTTCTACTGACAAGTTATATTATTCTTACGATGAGTTTGACTGACCAATGTTCATTGCATTTTTCTCTTTTTACCGCCTTCCTGTAAATAAACGGCGTTCATTATTATTATTATGATTATTATTTTTTATTGGTACATTATTATATGGGGTAATTATACTGTTCTTCTCTAAAGTTTGTTATAATTATACAAATTATTTATAGTTTGGAAAATTATATCTAGTATCTGTGAAGGTTTATTTCTGTCTAACAAATAAATTTATTCGTTAGTTAAAATTTACAAAATTTGTTGATATTAACAGAAAAACTGGATGAAAATTGATATTTACCCTCAACGGACTTATTATAGGTCAAACAATTTTTTTTATGATCAAACGATATTTATACATCTTCACCCGTTGATGCATGTGAGGGAGTATATTTTCACTGTTAAAAAAGGTGGTTTAGTAAAAAAAAAAAAATTTATTTTGACCTACAATAAGTTACTAATAAGTCTATTGAAGGTAAATCTCAATTTCCACTCAGTTTTTTTATTGATATCAATAAATTTGATAAATCTTAACTAATGAAGGGACCTAATTGTTAGATGAAAACAAACATCAAGAGTAAAAAATATAATTTTTAAAATTATAAGAAATTTATATATAATTATAATAAATTTTAAGAAAAAACGGTGTAATTATTCCTTATTATATTCCAGGTAAGAAAACATATAGAAGTCGACTATCGGACAAGTCTTACTTCAATCTTGAATTTTGACGATGACATAAGAGTAATAGGTTTTGACTAGTATACGACGTGCGTGGAAATGCATTAATTAAGGGACCAATTGCAAAACCTATGTCAAAACAATATTTATGCCTTTGACATGGCGTGTAACCTTTTTTAGGAGAAAAGGAAATTTATTTATTCAAGCTAACGTATTATATTGACTTCTTGATAGTTAAAAGATTGTAAAAGTTGAATTTTAGTATCTATTTATATAATTTTATATTATTTTAACGAGACTGAGAAAAATTGACTTCATTTTTGTTCTTACACTAATGAGAAATGTTGAACGTTATCCATAATTAGAAATATTTGTGTAACTAAATTTATCTTATCATTAGTTGATGACATAGATAATGACTGAGTGTATCTTATTATTAGTAGAATATGAAATTTTGGAGGCAGTTTTTTGTATCTTTAATTCTTTAAAAATTGCCTTCAATACATTTAGAGGCGGTAAAGCCAAACAACCTCCTTAGCTATGGTCATGAAAGATTTGGAGACAATTTGAAAAAATATCTCTATAAAGAGGTTAGGAGGTACTTTTCTATCTTCTAAAGGCAATACTAATGCCTTCATAAGGAGGTTATGGAGGCTGAAAATTCAAATTAGCTGCCTTATCTTATCTCAAAAGAAGCACTTCCTTGTCAAGTGCTTTCATAGAAGAGACGTAAGGTCTATAAAGCAAGCAAAAGAAAGTCCAAACCAAATGAATGCAAGATGAAACTATAAACTTCAAGGTATAAATGCAATTAGCATGTTATACAATTGAATGTAGAGGAATCCCAAAATATTAGATAAGAAAACGATATTTATGAATAATGAACAAAATTCTGAATACATATTTAAAGTGACTTCAATCATTGCTAATAGAGAAACAATATAAAATGAAAAAAAGAAAACTGCAATTTCTATAAAGAGAAAATTGGAGTAATGAGGGAATTGTCATTTTTATAAAGGACAAAGAACGAGATTGCCACAAGACCTTAAGCTTCCTAAAACGTTGACCTAACGGAGACAGACCATCAAGGAGCGAGGATGTTTAAAGAAAGGGTACTTCAAAAGTGTCCAGAGCTGGACACTTTTTGGGATCCTTCACCAAGCAAGCACCAACCAGATATTTGAAATTAAAAGATTCCAAAATGCAGTATTTCAGCAACAATACACAAGATTCAGCAGTACAATTCTCCTAAAACAAGGCAAACCCTAGAGAATGTTTTCTCTTTCATAATCCAGACCAGGTGGCGCATTTTGAAGAGTCATAAGCAGAACCTGCATTTAGTTAACAAAAGAAGGTTCAGAAGAATAATGTTCCTGCAAATTATGATCGAAAAGTAAGATTTAGACGATGATACTTTAACAATCTTCATTGATGGGTACTTGGAGAATGGTGCATGGCTGTGAGCAAGTTCAAGTGCTTGTTATTCCAAATGACCAGATATCTGCTCTGTCAAACCAATTTTCTTCTTCTTCTTTTCTTCTTAAGAATATAAACATAACTAAGTTAAAGAAATTGATAGAATAAATTTGTTTAGAAGATACTCACTTGAAATCATATCCATGTAATTGTTGTATGACTTCAGGAGCCATCCTGGTGTAATATATAAATTTAAGAAAAAAAAAGCTTCAATATAATTGTCCTTCAAGAAAATTATAAGTACCTATTAAACCATAAAATTGCGACTAATGCAAGATAGTTTACCAGCATGGCGTCCCAACTAATTTATATCTTGAACGCTAGATCACCCGGTACCAAACATAGATGTAGCAACTCCAAAGTCTGCTAATTTAACAGCACCATTAGAATCAATCAGTATGTTCCCAATCCTCAATATGTAACAAAGAAAGAGAAGTATATAAAGCGATATGGTTGTTGAAAAAAATTAAAGCAGGAAAGATAGAAACAATTGGTTGGCGGGACAAAAGCACATTAATCATATACCACACGAGGCAAATGACCATAACTGGTGCAAAAATAACAAACATGCAGGAGACAAGGAAACGTCTAATATTACCAAAGAAACTAAAAGATTAACATGACCGATTATGAGGTTGTGGTGACACACTGGCTAATTCATGTGATGAACTGATTCGGAAACCCAAAAAATTGCACGACCGTCAGTAGAATATCCCATTTAACTATGTCATAAGCCTTCCTAATATCAATCTTTAGCATACAATTTGGAGGCAAGTGGTTTTTTATTGTAACCATGCATCAATTCTTATGCAAGCAACACGTTAGCACTAATTTTCCTCCCATGAATTAAGGCATTCTGGCTTTATCAACTAATTTTGCTATGATATGCTTTAGCCAAATCACCAACACCTTAGATATCATTTTATAGAACACATCTCATCATCAATAGTAAACAAGGCTTACGTATTTCTTCACGGATCACCAATTGTGTTAAAGCACTTGCCTCTTCAGGTGTGGTCTTTTTGGTAAGGTATGGCTCCAAGTGTTGCAAATTGATGTCACTATACCTCCTAACAGATTTGAGCACCAATTCACCAGTTCTTGAGCAATCTGATTTTGCTTACACAACAATATTCTATTGCTAGCTTGCAACTCATACACGTCTCTCTTAGCCCTTTGCACTGCTACCTTCTAGGAAAAAAGTTTCGTACACTTGTCCCTATCTATGAGTCAATTCACCTTTGCTCTCTGCTTGCGCATTTCCCACTCCAGATGAGTAACCCTAGCAAAAACAAGTCTACCTACTTTCTCATCTTGCAATAGCTGGATTGTAGGGAATTGTTGCTGAATAGTTTAGATATGTTGTAGAAATTGATAAGTCTGGTGAACATTTTGAGCCAAGACTCTTTCTTCTTTTTCATCCTCTGAAACACTAGTTTGAGGGTTTTAAGCTAGGGGTGCTCACGGCAGTTTCAATTTTTTTAAAGCTATTTTTCAATTGTATTGCCATTGGCAGTTTTATAAAATAATTTTTCAAATTGCCACTTTTAAACCAAAATCAAAGGTGCGATTTTGGGCGGTTTTAGGTAGTTTGACGGGTTTAATTCTTATAATAAAATTAAAATGTTGAGACTAACAAAAACCAAGAAATGAAACAAGTGTTTGTATTTAACAAGCAAGAAAGACCATCAATTGTACACCATAGACCAACAACACCATCAACAACTTTAAGTAGATTAAAATATAAGAACATAGTAATCCAATAAGCAAACAACTTAACCCGACAAGAATGTTTAGGCACTAGGCATCAATACCGACTTTCTTCATTGTATGGACGCCATCCTGCATAAGCACAACTTAACTATTAATATGTAACACAACGAACATTTCACAATTGTGACACTTATTAGTATTTAATGTGGCAAAAAAAAACTAAAAAATAAAATGTCATTAAAAAATACATTTAATTATTCATACAAACTCAAACCTAGTGAAAATTCCTTTCAAATTAATCTTATATCCCCATTGAGGTTGCACAAGAGTTTGATCCTTCCAATCCTGAGAATGACGAAACCATTATTATTAGAGTCAACAAATATTTGAAAGAATAAATTAAATACAAATAAATAAGTAAATCATTTACCTTTTTTCAAAATTTTCAAACTTTTCAATATACTCCATTATTGCACAAAGATCAATCCTCGGAGTAGCACGTAACCAATCTTGGGTGCATATAAGGGCCTCCACCATTTTTAGAAAAAGAGAACTCCTAAATGCATCAATAACACGATTAGAGATGACAATTTTATCCCGAACCCGAGAAAACCGCCCCATATAGAGCGGGTCTGGGACCCAATTTTGCGGGGCCGGGGCGAGTTTGGGCATCAAAAACTTGTCCCGGCTGGGTCTGGGGCGGGGTACGGGTCCTGTCCCCGAACCCGCCCCATTGGCCCTGCCCCGACCTCGCCCATGCCCCGTCTTTTTTTCATTATATATTATTAATATATATTATAGATAAAAACTTATAGTATTATATAGAAATGCTAAATAAGTTTTGCATGTACCCAACTCTATATAAGAAATAAAAAAAATAAAAAATTAGTTGATAAGAAATTTAATGATTAATTTAATTTTGAATTGAAAACTATATAGTCTATATTAAGTTATTTAAATCTGAATTGATATTATTTATTAAAACATAAAATATTAGTTTAATGTTTTCGTTGTATAATATAATTCATTGTAAATCGTAAAATGATATTACTTGAAGAGAAAATTAATAATTTAGATAAACATATTATTTGTCTTATATAATTCGTGGTGGGGCGGGGCGGGGCGAGACGGGGCCGGGTATGGGGCTTAAAAAATTTAACCGGGGCGAGTCTCAGGTCCGGGTGGACCCGTACCAGACCCGCCCCATTGCCATCACTAAATACGACCACTTGTGTTAAAAGCATACTCCAAAGTAATTATAGAAACTGGAATAGCCAACTCATCTCTTGCAACTTTGGAAAGAATGGGATATTTTGGACTGCTTGATTTCCACCACTTTAACACATTATAATCCTTATTGTAATTTTTGAAACAACGAGGGGATATCCGTAATTATGCTAAACCACTTGGAGGTCATTGTAATTCACCCATGTTCAAAACTAGCATGTGCATATTGCTTATACAACAAATGCAACATATCTTCTATCTTTTTTGTCGCCCTTTTCACAAAAGAAGGATCACTCTCATATATTATAGCTAAACCAAAGCTAACATACTTCAACTTATACCTTGGATCCAAAAGAATAGCAACAAACAAAACCAATTCATATTATCAATATTCCCACAATACTTATTGAATTTGTCTCTCATGCGAATAACCATTGATGTCATGCGATACTCTCCCTTATTCATCATAATAGACAAAGTCACATGTAAAGTTACAAGTTCACGAAAAAAATGCATTTGAAGTTATATAAGATGAACTAGATAACTTCAAAGTCACATTATAGAAGATTTTCAAAAACTTCACAAGGTTTCTAACATTAATCCAATCTATATCCATAGGAGGCCAATCACCTTATTCACTTTTCCTTTTCCCCCTCACCTTCTTCTTGATTGAGTTCATAACAATCAAAATATTCAATAAACTTTTGTTCTTCATCCCCCGATCTCTCAAAAGCTTTCTCAAACTTTTCAACAGCATCAAACATCAAATAAGTTGAATTCCATCGTGTTTCACATCTAAACAAAGAAGGTTTTTGGAATCAATTTTCTCTTTCTCTACACACTTTTTGAAAGCCTTTAGCCTAGCTGGAGAAGACCTCACATTATTTCACAATATTTCTAACACGCATTATAGATTCATGTTGTTCTTCTAGACCTTCTTTAACAATCAAATTAACTATATGTGTAGAACCTCATATGCATATAATCATTATTCAAGATAACATCTTTCCACTTGCATTTCTTCTTCAAATGTGTCATTGCTCTATCATTGGAGTTAGCATTATCCACAGTAATTGTGCACACTTTATTGATTCCCCACTGATGTAAACACTCCTCTATTTGTTTTTCAATTGTTTTTCCTTTGTGATTCTCAACAATGCAAAACTTTATGATTCTCTTCTATAGTTTCTAAATCACTGTCTATCCAGTGTGCAGTAAGACACATGTAGTTTAAATTTTGCAAGACGTCCAAGTATCAGTGGTCAAGCACACTCTTTCAAATTTGAAAAGCTTATTTAGTTTCCTTTTCTCCTCAAGAAAAATTTTCATGCAATCCCTTGCAACTGTGCCTAAAGGGAACTTCAAAACTTAGTTCTAGTGCTCGCGAATAAGCTCTATAAAATCTTCCCCTTCAACAAACTTAAAAGGCAACTCATCAATGATCACCATTCTGGCAAGAGATAATCTAATTTCTTCAGCATTTAGAACATTTCCTTTAATGGAAGATTTATCCTTTTGATCGACACCCACATCTGTGTAGTCATGCATAGTCTTTTGAGATTTTTCCTTTTTGTGTGGATATTTTTTACATGAATTCTCCATATGTGCCCACAATGCAGTAGTTTGATTATATTTTGGATGTGCAACATAACTTGTACCACAATAGTTGCATGCAACTCTAGGTGGGTTACTACTTGGCAATCTAGTAAAGTGACCCCATATCTCCGAGACATTTTTATATTCTTTTTTGACTACTTCAACTGATTTAGCTCTTTGCCTTTTCTTAGGTGGTGGCAAAAGTGATCTTTTATTCCTTTTTAAAGGAGAGTCATTTTTACTAATCGCATAAGTTCTTGTTTGAACATCATCAATTTGTTGTTTTTGGTTACTCGAAGCTCCCATTTCCAAAACAATTTCAGTATCAAAAGTCTGTTCTGGAACTACCATTTCATTTTGTTTAACATTAAAAAAATAGAAAAATAACTGTATAAATTTAATATTGACACTAACATATGAAGAAATACTTCAAAATCAACAAAAATGATTAATAAATAAATGGAACTTACTGAAGCACAAGCAATATTCCCATGATTTTTTGCCACCCGTTGAGCTAAAAAATCTAAAAAAAAATAAAAATAGATTTTCTAATGAGACAGAAGTTAACATTAGCAGTAGGGTGAGAAAATCCCTGAATTTCATTACCCTTTGAATTAGAAGTCGAAGGCATTGGCTCGATCTCTTCCTAATTCTAAGCTTTCTCGGTGGCAACGAAGTTGGCAAGTGAAATAGCTAGGTCATTCAAAGGAGCAGCCGAAAAAGCCCTTTATAGGGCAATACCTCGGGTAGGACAACCAGAATCAAGAGAGAACATTTTAATTTAGTAGTACAGAAATGTACAGAAGTTTAGTTGCCAAGTTCACAATGAGACAATAAACATAATTAAACATACGAGACCCAATCTGAAAACTTGCATTTGAAATATTATCTTACATGGAAAAGAATTTCAGGATCAATAATTTCAATTCTATTTTACATGAAAAAGAATTTCAGAAAAACCCAAAAGAAACTTGGACATAATATCACGAGAAAAAATGAATACAATAGAACATCAATATTTCAACTCCCAGAAAAGTATTCTAAAAGTTATCATATCGCATACCTTATATGCTATAGTATTTCACACTTTTTGTTCACAAACTAAAGATTTTGGAGTAATATAAGAAGAAATCAAAGCAATCTCCCAGTCTCCTTATAGTTCACAAAACAAATATTTAATTATAAATCGGACAATAGTGTTGGTAAAATGCAGTCAAGTGCATTTTCTAACATATTCACAAACCAATAGTGTTGGTGAAGTGCATTTGGGTAAAACTTTCACCTGGGGAGAAGCGCAACGGCACTTGGGGAGAGGCGGCGGAGACAGTCGCGGTGGCACTTGGAGAGAGACGGCGACGACTTGAGAAGGGGCGCGACTGTGGCGGTGCTTGACACGCAGGGAAAGAGAATGGAAAGTTGATGGAAAAACGAAGTCCAAAAGAGGGGGAAAAATCGAGAAAAAAAGAGGGAGAGAAAAAAAGAGGGGGAAGAATTTAGTAAACAATTAGAAGAATTATTAAATGGGCTCAAATGGGACTAAAGAATTAAATACATATTTTTGTTGTATCAATGGGCTTGCTTATATGATTTGATTATGAATTTTTTTAATAAATTAATTATTTATCAAATTATAATATATATAATTTTAAAGATTAATTATATATTTAGAGGTGTGGTGCGGTTTTTTGTGATTTTTTATGTTCTAAATTAAAACCAACCAATAATACAGTGTGATTTTACTTTAAATTTAGAATTACGGTTTGGAAAATATAAATCGTAAAGAACGGTTCGATTCGGTTTGATTGCGGGCGGTTTGGACGGTTTTAGTTTTTTTTTTTTTTTTTTTAATCACTCCTACTTTAAGCTTAGCTCCCCTCCAAACTTGTTACACCTCCTTCTTTAAGTCTGGATCACCAGTGAGAAAGTTATCCCATCAGAAGCACATCGGTGTATGAGCCTACGTGAATCAAAAGACATAATCAAGGGGCAATGGTCATAAGTTTTTTGAGTAGAACACGAGGATACACTGCAAACCACATCTCATTTCCTAGCATCCTATCCAGTTTGCAATTAAAATTCCCCATAACAATCCAAAGCTCATCTTCCAAAGAAGAAAAGAGGCACCTCAGAACCTCTCGAAACAACGTTTGGGAGGAGTGATCACTCGCTGCATATATAATTGAAACAAAAAATATTTGATGCACACTACCTTTCTCCACCTTGCAATTAATAATTTGTTGATGGACCTCCAGTACGTGAACAACCACTTCACAGTCATTTCAACCCAACCAAATTTGGTTCCTTGGGCCAACAATGTAATAAAAAAACAAGGTTCACATACTACAAATAACCTACTGCGCATTATGTGAGTTCTGAGCCCCCACTCTAATCTCAACAACACAAAAAAAAAAAAAAAAATTCCAATTTAGTTTCTGTTATAAGAGCCCTCATAGCAACTTTGTGATCTCTTCCGTTGAAGCCCTATACATTCCATGATGTTGCACTAATCATTGATGACCAAGCAGGGTTGCATGTGTTAGGACCCTTGGGTTCATAATCGTCTTCCAACTGTCGAAATGCATCAAATTGATTATAAACAATTATTTGCTTGCCCTTCTTACTGGGGGCGACAAGGGGCTTCTACACTGTTTGGTCCTCAGAAAATACCAGGCTTCTTCCCCTACTTTACTCTAGGTTTAGGAATATATATCCTAATTGGCTTCTGCTGGGGTTTAGTAGATTTTTGCAAAGGCTTATTATTCATTGAAAAATTGTCTCCCACATGGCCAATCTGTTGTTGATAGTGAGTTATAGGATAATAATTCTGTATTTTATATTTAAGAACTTTTCCGAAAGCAAAACGTGTTGGAAAAATCATAGCACGTTTTGAAATCAATCAGATAATAATATAAACAAGTTTTGGAAATCAATTCGCAAAACAAACACATTGGAGCAAAATTAGAATAACAAGTTAGATATGTTGTTTAACAGAAATTTAAATAGAGAATTAGCTAAAGAATTGTATTATAACAACTCTTTGTCCAATCGAGATACCAACCGAATCACAGAAAATTTTCGTTTGCCTTGAAGAAATTATCTGTCCCTTATAGTCGTACACTGGATAGTACACAACTTCTTTCAGGATAAGACGGTTATGTTTTTTAGTATTGCACTATACTGGAAAACACCTCAATTATACTCACTTTGCCACAAAAAATGAAGAACACTCTAGCTTTTGTGAAAGGAAAATCGAGTAGGAAATGAGAAAAGAGAGAAATTCTCATGTTGCAGATGTGTTGTGATATGTTCTGTTTGAGTGGAAATTCAATAGCCGTTTATAGGATTAATACAAAATTAAAACATAGGAGAAACATCTGTTTATTAAAGCAAAACGGTTTTGACTTAAAATAATTGGGATTAAAACTATTTTAGATTTTTCCAGATAAATTCAAATGTATTTGCTACAAATAAATATGTATTGTGATTGAGACATTTGCACAGGGCCGGGGGCAAGTAGGCAGCGGCGGCGCACATATAATTTTTTCATGTTCCCTCTAATCTCCATAACACTTCAAACTATATTTGAACCTTAAACTGAATATAACGATTTTATTTTTTTGATAAACTTCCTATGTGGGACAAAGTAGAGTAAGGAATCACTCCAACACCCACATCTACCTTATATTCCTTATCAAGGCCCAAGTTACTCCAAGTATATTCCTATGTGGGACAACATGTCTTTTTTCTATTTCTACTCAGTCTAATTTATGTATTCCACTATGTATTTTCATCCACTTTTTTAGATTAAATGTTGTGACAAATTAGGAACTTAAACATGCCAAGTACAATAAAGCGCTCTAAAAAAATTGATTTATACTATAAATGTCCAGAGCTTAAAAATTTTGGTAAATCAATACTATTAACTACAATCAAATAAAATTAATTTGAAAATTTAAATTTTTACCACGGTTCAGCAATACTTGTCATAAATTTTAGGAAAAAATATTTTTTTAGTCCGTTAAGTATGCCCAATATTAATTTTAGTTCGGTAACTATACCCATTTTTTTCTAAGTTCAGTAACTTGCAAAATTGATGAGATTTAGTCGAATTAGAATTTTACTCAATTTTCCAGCGATATTTTGAAAATTTAGCGGGAAAATGCCCATATGACAACTATTTGGTTAATTTTTGACAACTTATACACGTGTACATCCACATAACTATTAATGCTGACTGAACATTATTTAAAATATCATAATTCTCAATAAAATATTAATTAATTATAAAAATTATATTTTATTAATTAATTTGAATAATTCTTTAGTTAAATGTATTTTATTAATCAAGTTTTTTTTTTTAATTTTCTTTTAATGATATTTAATTAAATTAATTAAAATATATTAATTTTTTTCTTGCAGGGGCATTGATACTGCCGCCCCCACATAACCTCAGCTCTGCGTTGCCCAGACAGATCTGGGTGACGGCACTCTCAACGCCCTTATGCGGGGGGCGCCAAGGGGTGGGGAGGGTCGGCAGTGAGGAAGGGCGGAGGGAGAGTAGGTGGGGGTGGGGGGGGGGGGTGGTTTGATTTTTTTTAAATAATAATTTTATTGTTGTAAATTAAAAATATATATAATAATAATTCAAATTAAAATCCACCTCATTTCAATTGTCACGTAGGCTTAAAATTCTCGAATTATGTCCAGTTGGCATGTCATGTAATATTTCCGGCCAAAAAAGCAAAAATCCACCACCGAAGGACTAAATCTCATCAATTTTGTAACTTACTGGACTTAGAAAAAAAAATGGGCACAGTTACTGGCCTAAAATTAATATTGGGCATAGTTAGTGGACTAAAAAAATAATTTTTCCTAATTTTTAACTGTGGACAAAATATTTGCCATTATTTTAGTGATGGCTAATGTTTTGGCTTCATTTTTAGGAACAACGACTAATAATCATTGTGAAGTTGTAGTTAATTTGTATCGTCTATTTATTTATTTATTTTATTTTTTGTAATCATAGTAATTGATTGTAGGGGGAAATCTATTTCTTCCAGTGACGGAGGACTAAATCTTACATGCATTTAAATTAAATAATGCTCATGCTTCACTATCTAACAATGATTGCATTATTTATTAATAACTTTGGAACTGGAATTTAATAATTAATGACTTTCTATGACATTAGATATTGACAATGTGTTTAACACCTATATTTTCCATTAAAATAGTAACGAAATCTAATAAAAAGATCAAATGTAACATATATATATATATATATAATTTATAATATTATTAATAAAAACCTTGTAATTAATGGGACGAAAAGTGCACTGATACTGCGAGATGTGATGAAACATACTCTTTCTTCCATAAGATTATATAGTTAACTAGTTTTTCTTTTCGTCACTAAGTGCAAATGCATTATCAGCGCTGCTTAAATTAATGATATCTATATATTTAAAAGTCTTCCTATCTGTCATACTAATTTTTATATGGTGGCAATAATTAATTAATGAATATAACTATATAATCGCGTATCGCGTGGGTAGTACAATAATGATCACTCAAATTTATTATATGTTGGCCACGTAAATTTCCCCAAGTCAACAAATTAAATAAATTGCAAATTCAATTATGAAGAGGTTCACGTATAACATGCAACAAATATAATATTAATGATAAGATATCAAATAAATATTTTAAAGTTGTCTTTAAAAATACATAATAAGTGACAATAATTTTGATCTTGTCACTATATAATTATTAGTAATAAAAAATTATATATAAAGTTGTCACTATAAGCAAATAGTGACAAAACAAATATAGTGACAATGAGTAATTGTTGTTACTAAATTAATTATTAGTGATAACTTGGTGTATAATTTTTTGTCACTAATTTTTGTTAATTATATTGTTTACAAAATAACTTTCACTATTAAAATTTTGCAATTATCATTATAGCGACAGACAAATTTTTTATTATTAAATATATATAATTAATGATAATATTAGAATTATCAATAATTTGAGTATGATATTATAAGAGATATGCTGACATTACATGGAAGGAAGGAATAAACCAATTAATAACATAATTTGTCATGTAATTAACAATTTTTAGTCTGTCTTCAGACAATTTTTTCAAAGTTCAAGAAGAGCCTGAGATCATCGATGGCCGGCCATGAAAAATAGAATTTAGCTCAAACGAATCCCTTCATCAAGTAGAGATAAAGGGGGCGAAAAAAAAAAAAAATACAATTTTAATCTTGTAAGGAGGGGCGGCATTATGTCCTATACGAGTTGAATTTTGTAATTCAAATCTGTAACTTCTAAAAGTTCGCGATTTAAGGACTTCTCCGACCAATTTGACTGGAAATTTATATTTGACTTGCACATGGTCGAATTAAATTGAGAATTTCAACAAAATTGGTTGTAGTTGTCCTAAAATTGCAAGTTTTGAAAGTCCATAAAACCAAAATTGTCATGGTGTCACTCCCTGATAATTACTAGACTAAAATGGTATTCTCCCTGTTATAAAATTGTAAAAGTAGTATCTATTATATAATTTTTTATTATTTCAACTAGATTGAGCAGAACCCTTTATTCACAATCAAATATAATTGTGTAATCAGGTCTATCTTATCGTCAGTTGATGAGATAGATAATGACTAAGTATATCTTATCATCAGTCGATTAATCTCTAGATCTCTCTCAGTCAAAAAAGTAAACACAATATGTCATCCTCTTCAAAATACATTCACGTATATTCAAAGAGAACCACCAAAGGATTCTGGGATTTAGAGTGTGGACAATTGAGAATACACCGACTGCCGTATCTTGACGAATGAAAGAATATCTATTATTGAAACCAGAAAAAAATATAATCGTTCATGACACGAGACATATAGAAGTCCGTTCGTAATTCAAGCACTGTTAAAGATCCACAGGACTAATATTATGTTGCCCACGTGAATGTGTTCCGATGATTTTTGTGTTCTTATTTGCTAACAAGAAACAACCAAACTAAGCTGACTTTACTCAATAACTTAATTAGGACAAATTTGATAAAAAAAATATTACATTATAGATGGTGAAATAATGCAATATTATTTGTTTTTTCCATATTCAAAGTAAAGCATATCTACATCAATCTCAACAACCCTTTTACACGAAAAGCATGCTCTTTTCCAACATGTTACTTGTTGTCCAAGTCGTTATCGTTGCAGGTGAAGTAAGCTAACAATTGTACTAAAATCATAAATACATACATAATTAATTTGACCCCGTGGTCATATTCACTAGGTCAAATCACAAACTTGACTTGATTAGCAAAAGACGCCGTATTGGGTGCTGCTCGTCCCCAAAAAAATTATAATTTTAGTATAATAATTATACAGAGATTCAAATTTTAGTCACGTTGGAATTTAATTTGATAATTAAACCTGCAATTTTAAAGAAATTTGCACACAATTAATAAGAAATTGCAATTGAATCGGAATTTGAGGTTCGCGTGAAGAGCACATGCCAAATTCTGTTCAGATTTGCATTTATTCTTCATCTTTTGTGTTCTTCGTTGATCTCACTAGTAAAATATAATTTTTGTTACGGTTAATTACTATGGTCAAAAAAAAAAATTATGGTTAATACAAATTAATCACGGCTTCGCAACGATCATTATCATTGTTTCTGCAAGTGTGGTCAAAATATTAATTATGGTCAAAATCATGACAAATATTAATTAATCGTGGTAAAAATTTAATTTTTTGCATTGATTTGATTTGACCGTTGTCAATGTTATTGATTTACTTTGATTTTTCTCCGTAATCATTTATAGTGTAGCAATTTTTTTTTATTTTTTTTTTGTAGTGTCTCGTAGGTTGTGTTATTCCAATGATTTTTATAGCAACCAAGACTCATTGGATTCTTCCCTTTTCACCAAAATATATATAAACAAATTGTAATCATCATCATGATTATTACTATTTTTTTCTTCGATATATACATTTAGAACTCAAGAAGAACATAGAAATTTAGTACTCTTTCCTCAATCCTAAGTTTTGACAAGGACAAAAGAATAATAAGTACTAATGATATCTTAATTTATTGGTTATGATTGAGGTCTCATCAACAAATTTGAGGTCATGGGTTTGACTCCAATCGAACATGTAGGTATTTGTCTTATTTTACGTGAGTTTATTGTAATTTATTTCATAATGTTTAATTATGTTGATGTACTGATCGAACCGATTGTATTGCTCAGTTACTAAATTTATTAAAATATTAATAAATTATATAATTATATAAATAAAGATAGTGCGTAATGACTAATTTTAAAACAAAAACAAAAGAATAATAAGTTGGACTAAAAAACAGGCATCATTTATTTAATTATTTGTTTATTAGTGCTCCCAACTTGCTTAATTAATCATTTATATATTAGTAATATAATTACTCCATTTATTCCTCTAATTCCGTCAACATAAAGTAATTACACGATTTAATTTCCATATTAACTAATCATATTAGTTTTTTTATAATTATAAAATTGTCAAGAAATGAAACTTAGTAGTTCTTATATAATTTTTTTCTATAATTTCTACATGGACTGAGGAAAATTGAATTTTTGTTATTGCACAACAAAAATAGTCAAGCTGAGTTCTTAAGTCTTGACCAACTATATATAATTGCACCGACTAGAATTGGTAAAATCTTACATTGTTAGAGGAAAATAATGCCTTCAATGACTATATTTAGTTCATTTTTTCAACAATCAAAATTGAAGTCCCTTCAAACTGAACAAGGTACATTTAGTCCTTGTAATGAAATAAAATATCAATAGATTCAAATCCAAGATACTTATATATTTTTGAAACCCGTGTTGATTGATCTAAATATGACTTTTGACTATGATTAAAAGCAAAGAATTATGACGGATATTAATAAATGGGTATTAGCCGTTGTTTTTATAAGTAAGGTCAAAACATTTGCTACAACGAAAAACTGTGGCAAATATTTTGACTACAGATAAAATGGATTAGATGCATTTTTAGTCCTGTAGCTTAGGTCATTTGGTGTTTTCATCTTTTAACTTTCTAGGGTAGTATTTTAGTCCTGCATCTTTTTAATTTTCATAATTTTAGTCCTTTTGTTCGCCGGAGTTCATCTCCACCGGCGAGAAGGGTGAACTATGATAAAAAAAAATGATTGAAATCGTAAAAATTAAAAAGAAGTGGGTGGGTGGGTGGAGGGTGGTGGGTTAATTTTTTTTAAAATAATAATTTTATTTTTATAAATTATAAGTGTATATATTAATAGTTCAATTCAAAATCCATTTCATTTCAATTGCCACATAGCTTGAAAATTCTCAAAATATGTCTAATTGGCATGCCATGTAAAATATATCTTATCATCAGTCGATTGATCTCTGGATCTCTCTCATGCCATAGGTGGACCTTTTTAAATCAATTTTACAAGTTACTAGACTTTAAAAAAAATGGGCATAATTACCAGAGTAAAATTAATATTAGGCATACTTAGCAGACTAAAAAATAATTTTCCCAAAATAAAAGATTTGGTTGTTCATTTTGATTTAAGGATAAATTACGATGGACTCCTCTGAAATTTATTATAATTACAAATACCCCTTGTTGTTTGAAAAAAATTACAAATATCTTTTTGGAGTCAACGGATGTCTTATAAACAAATATCCCCTGCAATGAACTATCACGAGGGTGTATTTGTTAGACGACCATTACTTTTAGTGGGATATTTATCTATACCTTTGTATAATTAAAAAGCATCCTTACGGTGTCTTCATATTGGTATGCTTTTTTTATATTTAATTTAGTTATTTTATTTATTCATTTAACCTCGCACTCCCCCAATACCTTTTGATAATTATTTCTTTTTTTATTAATAAAAAAATAACGCATCTTTTTCTATCATATTCTTTTTATAAATTTAATATTAACTTATTATTACGTATATACATTATTAAATAATAAATATTTTATTTCAAATAATATTATAAAATTTGCACACATATATATGGTGGGGCGCAAATTACTGGCAATTTTTTAAATAATAATAAAGTATTTATAATTATGACAAATTTCAGAGGAGTCTATTATAATTTATCCTTAATTTAAGCATATTTATATAACTCTGTATTTATTTGACACCGTAATTAATATTTAAAGTTATTGTGTTCGATAGTTGCGATATATATTTCAGCTACATATATACTAAATAAAATACTTAGTTTATGACATGAAATATTCATATATTCATCATTAGAAATATGAAACGAGTGTTTGTGAAATGGTAATTACTGTAAACAAAATTGAAAGTTGTAATAGAATTATATAAAAGTAAAAATAGTGAGTTGACAGTTTTAAAAAAAAAAAAAAAAAAGAAAACTTGACAGTGTTTATGAAAAAATAGTAAAAAGTAAAAATAGTGGTTTTCACTTTTAAAAAATAATTTATTCGATTACAGACTATTTTTTCCTCGTGTAGTAGGACACTTTTGTTGCTCAACATCTGCCCTTGTCATTTGCGAATATAATTATTTTTTGAAAAAATAATAAAATTTATTTCGACGTTGACATGATTGTATATTTTAATAATCAATACAAATGATGATCACTTGTATTATTAGAAAATATTAATAAAGAAACTCAATATTCAATTAAATAATGCCTCCACTAACCTATTAGAATATTCAGTGACGTAAAATCAACTTATTTCATATTATAGTGGAGTTAAAAAATTCAAAATATCTAAATTAATAACTTAATGGCAAGCGTAGAATCTAAAACATTAATGACCCCTTACCTTACCTGAGTGATGAGGTTGAGATCCCACAACCAAAATGATATTTGTATTATTCTTTTGGTTGCTTTCATATTGGTATTGGTAGATGTAGAGATATTGTTATACAATAGACTGAATATTATGATAACAATTGGTTGCTGTAGAAATATTGTTGTATTTTTAATTTTTTTTACTGTATTTTTAAATTAATAGTTCATTGCTCATTATTAAAAAAAAAAATAACAAGTTTAGAATCTAAAAGACAAACTAAAGAAGCAAAACGAATTTGGATTTTTTTTAAAAAAAAAAAATGCAAAACAACTGTTTGATAAGTACTTCTGAAACTCTAATTTATCATATAATTAATTAAATGAAAAATCACGAATGATTTATTGGCCTAGTGGTTAAGGTTGAGGTCACATGATCCTACAGGTCATGGGTTCAAATCCCCATCAATACGTAGGATAATAGTCTACTCTATAGTAGGATTGTTTGTATAATAATAACTGATTTAGTTCAATTAATAATATGCATGGCTCTCACTTAAAGAAAAATTAAATGGAAAATCAAATCAATTTGTATTGATGAATAAAGAGTGGGAGAAATATTCAACTTGTGTGTAAATCATTTGCTTTTTCTTCCTTCTATATTCTGTCATATCTAAATTACTTTTTGTTGAAACTTCAATTTTTCATATAGATTTCCTGTCCCTCTAGATAAAATGCAATATGCTTTCTTTCTTACATATATAGAAAAGTGATTATTTCATAATTGTTACATAAAAAGTATTCACCAATCATTATATCTGCACAATTGTAACTAAATAACTAATTACAATTATAGTGTACAATATTCCATATCATATAAAATTAGATAAATACAAAAACTTCAAACTAACTTCACGTACAACCAAGAAAAGATTATAATTTTAGTCCTGTAAATATGGAGAGAGGAAATCTTAATCCTGTACAAATTTTATTTGACAATTTTGTCTTGTAATTTTAAAAATTTTGCATAGTGAGGACTAAAATCGTCTGTGTATATAGTCTACTTTTCATAGCAACGTCTTGTTTTTTTTTTACTACGAATAAATTTATTTATTTAAAAATATTGATGTCTTGAATTAGTATTTAAGTTTGAACGTAATGGATGATGTCGTAATGAACCGAATTTTTATTCAAGAAAAAAAAAAACTTTAAAAGCATGAATTCTATAATGATATTAATTTTTATACTATATTGTTAAGACTGGGAAAATTGTTTCCCATAAATATAATCTCCAATATCTAATTACAAATATTTCGGTTGAGTTCTAATAAAAAATTCAGAAGTTTACTGAACTGCCCAACTTGAATCCTATTTTTTTTTTTTCTAATTTATGCGTTGAATTATATATATAAGATAAATTACAACGATCTCTCCTAAGATTTGTCACAACTACAAATATCGCTCGTTTGTTTAAGAAATTATCAATATCATTTTTTATTTTAACGATCATCTAACAATTAGACCATTCTATTAGGTTTCCATCCATTTTTTGTGTTGAGTGGACCAAAATACCTTTTTGGACCATGAATTATGATTTTACTTATTTTTTATTTTTTTCTATTTTTTTGACCTAGTGTGTAACTTTTTTTATAATTTTTCAATTTTTTCATCCACAGTGTCTAACTTTTTTACAATTTTTCAACATTTTTTTTGAGGAAAAAAAATACAACCATTTGAATATAAAAATAAAGAGTGACGAAAATTATCTCCACGCGTCTGTCAGAGTCGTATTGTACCAAAAGACGTATTTGAACAAAATAAGAAATTAGGCATCAATTTTGTTAACTAATCAAAATATAATTACACAAAATGTCAACAACTAATTAAAAACAACGTATTAGAACTGTGCAATGCCTTCCGTTTTTGCAATTTTGAAAAGAAAAACACACCTAAATTTGAGTTTACCAAGGGGGTTAATGTTAGCTGAATTAAATATGTTACTTAGATCTGGATCTAGTCTAAATATTCGAGATTTTAGTGGAGAAATTAAGGCTTCATATTATAAGATTACAGGTTCAAATTTCAACAATTTCTTTGTATTATTCTAATTTAATAGTAGTTTTTTTTAAGTGAAACGATGAAATATTATTAAATATTGAGACAAATCTATTATAATCCGTCCTATCGAATATCTATACCTGAATAAAGACAATTACAACAAATATATCCTAATCAACAAACTAAACAATTATACCTACATCCAAACAACACCTACTGATTACAGTAGAAAGACCTTCACCTACTATACAGTAAAATAACATCCCACGCATTCGATGGGGTTCGAACCCATGACCTCGAGATCATGGGGCCTCAACTTCGTTAACTGAGCTAGGCGTCATTGGCATTCTAATTTAATAGTAGTTGTTGATTAATTATTATGATTAAATTCATTTTTGTTTTCATAACTTAAGATTATGTAGCGTTTCCGTCCTTTAACTTTTTGGAATAGCATTTAGAGGTAAACTTCGACGACAAAAGGATTCAAATCGAGGACATAAAAGATGCAGGACCAAAATGAACAAAAATGGGTCAATGAGAACAGTAGCCTTAAAAAGTTAAACGACGAAAATACAAAATAATCTAAGTTATGGGACTAACAATGCATTTAAGCCTAATTTTTACTATTTGATAGTTAGTATATATAAATATATATATATATATATACGTGATGGGAGTAATAGTTGTATGGACACTTGGCCCTATAATTATATCCTCCGGCCTCATTTATTGCTCACCAGTATTTATTATCTCACTTTCGATCTCAATGAACCGATTTAGATATCGGATGGTCTTCGCTGAGCACCAACAAGCCTAACGAGCTTCTTTATTCTCAGGTCTCAAACTACCTGACCCGAGCGCTCAAAATGGACTTGTTCTCCGATTCGGATAAATATCGATGTTGTATTTGTCAGTGATTGAGATCATGACAACACAATTGCGATCGATTGTTACTCTAAGAAAAAGAAAAAAAGTTGATGGATTGCAACATAGAGATTCATATATAGAAGCAGGCAAAATTATAATTTTAGTCCCATACGATAGGTTAACACTTTTAGTCCTCTATTTTATGAAATTTTAAATATGATTCTAAAATAAAAAATAATAAAAAAACTCGATACATTTAGTCTTATACTTTACGGGCTTTTCAAAATGGTTTCAAAATTAGAAAACTCAACACATTTAGTCCCTAAATCCCGTTAAGCAGAGGGCTGTCGAGTTTTCTCAATTTTAGGATTGCTTAGAAAATCCCGCAAAATAAATGATTAAATGTGTCGAACTTTTTTTATTTTGGAAATCCCATAAAATGTAAGATTAAATGTATTAAACTCTTATCTTATGAGATTAAAATTATAATTTTTTGTCGATAAAACCATGATGTGCAATTCCTACTTTACTCCTTGATGTGGAGAAAAAACCAAGTCTACAAAAAGACCCTCAAACTTATTGTTAATTGCGCCAAGGCCCTCATTGGAAGTTGAGGGAAGTTGAAAAGAAGGTGGGCTAGCGAAATGACGAAAATGCCCTCAGCAGATCAATTTTAGGCCGTAGGATCGAAATGCAACATTGTAATTTCACCCCCTAAAATTTACTATAAATAGGGGGTGAATTCATTGTAAACTTACCTTTTTAATGAATAAGAATAGCAACTTCTACATTTTTCATTTTGTTTCTTTAGCTTCTTGAATTGATTTGGTGCGCACGAGCCTAGGCTACATACTTTTCGATTTATACACCATCAGCTTGGCGCCGTCTGTGGGAACCAGTCTAGGCATCGAAGATGAACACCAGATCAAGGGCCAGAAGTGCCAACGTGAGGCAAGAGGACCCTGAAGGAAGATGAGATGCAGGAAGAGGTCGAGGCCCACGCCTCGGGGAGTCCACCGGCGCACCGCCAGGAGGAGGAGAGGCAGGAAGAGGTCGAGGCCCACGCCTCGGAGAGTCCACCGGCGCACCGCCAGGAGGAGGAGAGGCAGGAAGAGGTTGAGGCCCACGCCTCAGAGAGTCCATCGGCGCACCGCCAGGAGGAGGAAAGGCAGGAAGAGGTCAAGGCCCACACCTTGGAGAATCCACCTGCGCACCCAGGAAGAGGAGAGACAAGGAGAGGTCGAGCCCCCCCCAAACAGGAGCAAGGCCCACGCCTTGGAGAATCCACCTGCGCATCCAGGAGGAGGGGCGCACCTAGGAGGAGGAGAGGCAAGGAGAGGTCGAGGCTCCCCCCCAGCAGGAGCAAGGCCCACGCTTTGGAGAATCCACATGCGCATCTAGGAGGAGGAGAGGCAGGTAGAGGTCGAGGCTCCACCTCCACCCCCAGCTATTCAGATAACTCTCAAAACTCTTCGCCAGTTGGTGGAGGATGCATCCACCCAAGCTGTCAAGCTGCCGGAAGGGCCATAGAGGAAGGTAAAGGGTCTCCTTAGGGCAGAAGGAAGTCAGCATGAGCGCGGACATGTGCCCCCGGGGGATTTAACTCAGTACACCCCCCGGACCTCGCGGACTCAAAGGCTCGATGCAGCTAAGCAACAAGGATTGGGATCGAGACTGTAGCTCGGAGGAATGCCACTACTTGGAGAATGAGGTCGATGAGCTGATCCGAAGAGATGACTTACGAGAATTCGTGGGACAAGGGAAACAAGAGCTCCAGGAAACCGCTTCTGAAGACAGGTACGTGGTATGTGGGAGTGAAGCAGGAAGCAGAATGAGCTAGCAGGGACAACCTCCCAACTGCTTGAGTTATGAGGGTTACCTCGGGAGGCCCAATAAGAAGAGATACGAAGTAAGAGTCGCTCAAAAAGCGAGGCAAGATGAAGGAGTTGCGTGAGAACAAGCCAAAGTCGCTCAGAGAGCAAGGCAAGCTGGAGGAGTTGCGGTGAGAGCAATAGGACGCGATGCCAAACTATACAATCTTTGGCGAGAAGGCAGCAGTGTCGCCAACGGATCCAAAAACGAGTTAGAGTGCGATGCGCTGAGCAAGGGGAGAAAAGCTAACTTGCGTTATAGAAGCGACGTATGCAGGGGGAGAAAACATGAGTGGCATATGTGAGGGCGGATAGCGACTTCCAACCTGTGGTCCAGCAGTAAGAGGGAGGGTGCGAAGCTAGGGGAGCAGATGACCAAGTACTTACCAAACATCTAAGCGTTAAGAAGGAAGTCGGTGGGTTCACCCCTTCAAGAGTCCAATGAACCCCAAGGAAGCAAGAGTGAGTCAAGCTAGGTCAGCAGAGCTCATGGTAATTGGAAGTAAGCTGCATAAGAGAGACTTTTTGCAAACCACATCTTGGATACGTCAGCAAGGATTAAGCAAAGTAGAAAGAGGGAGGCTGCGTAATCACTCCGGAGGTAGAGTGGTAGCATGCCAGTCCTCGAAGCGAGGACACCTCTAGCCTACCGAGCGTAAGGATGCATGGAACTTAGTGAAAGACTCCAAGGATGCCAGGAGCATGCCGACATCATTCACGCCCCAGCGGGAAGTATGGACCTTCGCAACATCCCGTTCGGACGGGCAGACGGAAGTAACCAGCAGGGTAGTCTTCCAGAATTTGAAGACAAGGCTAGAAGACGCCAAAGGCAATTGTGTAGAGGAGCTTCCGGGAGTTCTATGGGCATATTGAACCACCCCACGTCGAAGCACGGGGGAAACCCCCGCTCAGTCTGGTCTACGGGTCGGAAGCCGTCATCCTAGTGGAGATTGGAGAAGAGACACTCAGAGTGAAGTGCTACGAGCCGACTAGCAACGAAAATAAAAGAAGAGTCGACCTGGATTTGCTAGAAGAGCTAAGGAACAACGCAAATGTCAGGACTGAAAACATACAAAATGTTGATGGCGAGAGCCTGCAATGACGGAGTTAGACACCGAGGCTTCCAAGTGGGCGACCTCGTGTTGAGGAGGGCTGATGCCACAGGTAACATTGGGAAGCTGGACGCCAAATGGGTCGGACCATATCAAGTGATTAAGACTATGGGGAAATGAACGTACCGCCTGCAAAAATTGGATGAAAAAGAAGTACCACATACTTGGAATGTGGTCAACCTGAAGTAGTATTTTGTATAAATTTTATTTCTGCATTTTAAGTTGTATGATGTTTTATAACTTGAGACTTTCTTATACCTCCGATCGAGATAATAAAATTTTCTTTTAACGAGTTCTTGTCGCCTATATGTTTTATTTTTTAGAAAAAAGGGGGATTGCCCCGAGATAATAGGGAGACTGCCCCGAGATAATAAAGAGAGGGACTGCCTCTCACAGGGGGATTGCCCCGATATAATAAAGAGAGGGACTGCCTCTCACAGGGGGATTGTCCCGAGATAATAAAGAGAGAGACTGCCTCTCATAGGGGGACTGCCCCTATTACTTAAGCATAATTCAAAGAGAGGGACTGTCTCTCATAGGGGGATTGCCCCTTACATTAATATTCTATCTAAAAGAGGGGGATGACCCTCACTTTAACATCTTGTTTATAAGAGGGGGACTGCCCCTCACAGTATTATTTCATCTAAAAGAGGGGGATGACCCCTCACGTTAATATTTTACCTAAAAGAAGGGGATGACCCCTCACCTTAACATCTTGTTTATAAGAGGGGGACTGCCCCTCACAGTATTATTTCATCTAAAAGAAGGGGATGACCTCTCACGTCAATATTTTACCTAAAAGAAGGGATGACCCTTCACCTTAATATCGTGTTTGAAAGAGGGGGATTGCCCCTCACGTTGACATTTTATCCAGAAAAGAGGGGGTTGCCCTTCACCTTAATATTCAGTTCAACTTATAAGTATTTAGTTTAATATTTTGCTTGTAAGAGGGGGATTGCCCCTTACATTTGAAAGTTAATTCGAGAAAAAACAACTTAACATAATAAGCAATCGAGAAACAAAATTTGATAACATAGTAAAAAAGAACCCTTGCGAAATTCCAAAAATGTTTTGATAAGAAAAACTCTTAAGAAGTTCCTCAAATGACAGAGAACTCCCGCGAAGTTATAGAGTGTACCAACCAAGGGAACTCCTACAGAGCTTTCGAAGAGATCAATATGATGCGTCACGACGCGAGGTGATCTAAATGTAACGCAACGCAACACAATTATAATAACCATCAAAGGGGCAAGGTCCCCTCGCCACCACGGCGGCAAACGAGGTTGTAGAGGATGTGGGAGCGAGCAACAACATCTCCCTTCCTTGATGAAAAGCAAGAACGGACCCACAAAGCGCGCTTGCAAGAATAACACACCAAGCCTCTAGAAAAAAACGTGTTACAACTGTGGAGAGGAAGAGATAGAAGAGCGAGGCCTTAACTACTCTCCCAAGGATGAACAAGATATCAAAAAGCCACAAGACAGGAAGTGGCACCGAGATCCCGCAAACACCGGAAGAAACTCTTCGAAGTACGCAAAAGAATTAGGAGAGAAGTGCCTGACGCGCGACCTCCAGGTTTGGAGCGGGGGGCTTGCGCTATCAAAGGAAATCGAGGAGTTTTCAACTTTTTTCTAATTCTAAATTCTGGAAAAATCTAGCAAGTCAGATGAATGTTCCTGGCGCCATAAATCGAAATCACCTCGTGATCAAAATCAACCACTTCAGCAAGCAAGTGAGGAGGAAGGAGGGGCAACAAGACACCCTCGATTGAAATCCGACCGAGGCTTGGCCAAGGCACACGCCTCGGCCACGTCCAGGCCGAGGTACATGCCTCGACCATGCCTCGGCCACATCCAGGCCGAGGCATTCTTGCCAAGGCATACCTCGGCCACGTCCAGGCCAAGACGTGCGCGGGCCAGATTCCAGCTAAGGCATACCTCGGCCGTGCCACGACCCACCATCGATGAACCGCCGCCGACGCCTCGTTGGAAATTTTCTTGAAGTGCGTGGCATCCGAAAATTCTTTTGAACTAGCAAACTATTTCTGTTTCTTCCAGATTAATGAAGGATGACTTTTGGAAGTCGAAGAATGAAAACTATTGCAAGGAAAGGGATGAAGAGCCATATACTCGAGGCAACTCGTTTCGACGTCTTTCTGGAATGTGGGTGAGACCAAGTAGGCAGGCCAAACAGAGCAAGAGGAAGAAATTCAGAATATCCCACCAAATGCATGCATAGAAGATAAGAAATCCCAGCAAGGGAAGGAATTGAACCAAGAATAGAGTCGAAAGAGAAAGAGCCTACATGAAGAAGGGTCCCAAGAAGGAAGAAACCCGTGGCAGAAGTAGAAGGTCAAGGAAAAAGAGCCTTAGTAGAAGAAGGAGTAAGAAGGAAAAAGAGCTCCAGTAGAAGGAGGATTTGTGCCAAGAGGAATCCCAGAAGAAGAAGACCCTATATCAAAAGGGAACATTATCAAGAAGAGGAAAATGAATCAAAATTAAGTTATCTGTTAGAACTTCCAAGTTTTTCAAAAACATTTGGAAGTTGGGGGACTATTGATGTGGAGAAAAAACCAAGTTTGCAAAAAGACCCTCAAACTTGTTGTTAATTGCGCCAAGGCCCTCATTGGAAGTTGAGGGAAGTTGTAAGAGAAGTTGAGGGAAGTTGAGAGAAGGGAAGTTGAAAAGAAGGTGGGCTAGCGAAATGACGAAAATGCCCTCAGCAGATTAATTTTAGGCCGTAGGATCGAAGGACAACATTGTAATTTCAACCCCTAAAATTTACTATAAATAAGGGGTGAATTCATTGTAAACTTACCTTTTTAATGAATAAGAATAGCAACTTCTACATTTTTCATTTCGTTTCTTTAACTTCTTGAATTGATTTGGTGCACACGTACCTAGGCTACGTACTTTCCGATTTATACACCATCACTCCTACTGGTTATGGCAGTTGGAGGATGTGTGGACTACGGGACAAATTACAGTCGAGTAAATAACTTACACTAAACAATTAATTTTAACAAATCCAATTGGCAGGGAAAATCTCGGAGTTCTATTTTTCATTTATTTGACAAAAATAAATAAATAAATAAATAAATAAAAACGTAATACAAGAATTTTCAAAGAGACACGCAGCTCGGACAGTTTACCAGCGAGGGACATACCACCCATCACTACCAAAAAAAATAATTTATTCCATATATTATAAATTATTACGATTTTAAAATTATGATAAAATCAATATTTTCTATCGGGGAAAAAAAATTAATGCAAAAGCTTAAGTATTGGTTATGATTAATCAACATTTATTATTATTTTTAGTTGTGGCTAATATTTTGGTATAGTATGTAAAAACATATATAATAGTCATTTGGGTAAAATATATTTTTGGTCCGTATATATATTCACTTATTCGCGTGCTTTCGGTTCTTAATGTTCACACGCCATAATTTTGGTCCCTAATGTTTACCATTTTTTTACAGATTTGGTCCAAAGTTTGACGGTAGGACCAAATCTGTAAGAATTTGTAAACATTAGGGATCAAAATCATGGCACGTGAACATTAAGGACCATAAATCGGATAAGTGCTGACAAAAAATATAATTTATGTATTTTTTTACAATGAAAGAAGAAAAAGATTAATTTTTATTTGGTTCAATTAAAATATATAGCACAAATAGATTTAAAGTAGTAATTTTGTTCCAATTAATATTATAGGACATAAGTATTTTTATTCATTTTCAATCATATTTGTTTGCATTTAATCGATATATATTAAAATTTGATTCAAAAACATAAATTTAAATTGATCAAGAGCTTAAATTTTATCTTATAATTTTTTAAAATAAAATGAAATTGAAGTGTTTTTCAAGGTCATGATATGTCTTGAAATTTAGTTTTAATCTAATTAACTACCAAACAATGATTTATCTTATAAATATTTATAAATAAAATTAGTGAAAAATAACAAGAAACATTTGAAGGAAAGTTACAATTTTGGTCCTTAATATTTACACAAATTCTTATAAATTTGGTCCCTAATTTGCAGTTGGACCAAATTTGTAAACATTAGGGACTAAAATCGTGGCACGTAAATATTAATTAGAAAAAAAAAGATGAATACATGACTATATATAGCGACCAAAAAAATAATTTACCTATAACATTATGCAATAGTGATTAATTAACATTTACTTTTAACCATGATATATAGTCCTAACAAAAAGTCATATTTCTTACACCGCGTTTGTAATTTTATTCTTAAATGAGGTTAGACAAAAATTTGCTCAACCTTTTTTTTATTTTTTTTGTAAGAATTTGCTCAATCTAGTAATTAAAATATATAATAAAGTAGGACCTTAATTGAACGTCGGATAAACATCCCCTCAAAACTTGGTTAATTATACGTCGGTCATTATACGTAACAATTTTTTTTTTTTTTTTTAAATGTTACCCATTCTTGACCTCTATCTTTACTATACGTATAAACTATTTTCACATGACAGTAGCATAACTTTTTTTTTTTTTTTTTTAATTTTCTGAAATATTTGGTGTGTGGTTAAAACGAATCTTATGATTTAAACAATGAAACTGCCACCAAAACTTGAGGAAGGGCAGCTTATAATTAATGTCCAAATCCCTTTTTATTTTTTATTTTTTTATAATATATGATTCATTACATTATTCAATATTTTTAAATTCAAAAATTAAATTAATATATCGAGAATTAAAATAAACAAAATACGTTCAATTGAGACAAAAAAAATAATAAACTACTATAAAAATAGATATACGCTTTCGAACCCGCAAGTCTTGTCCATCCATCCATAGGAAGTAACATGTAAAACCATAATTAACTCTACTTACCATATTAGAATTTTTTTATAAATACATGCGTCCCTCTTTGTTATTACAAAAGTAGGTAATTGTTTTCGTTGGAGATCCTTCCTGTGTTACTACAAGAAAATATGATATTATTTATAAAATATTAAATAATAATTTTAAAATTATCATGAAAATATATATTAAATAACAATTATATTATCTTGTCACTATACAATTATTAGTGATAAGAATTATTTATATATAAACTTGTCACTGTAAACATTTATAGTGGCAGTTTAGTGATAACATAATATAGTGACAATAATATTATTTGTCGTCACTATGTCATCACTATGGTACAACATTATGCATTGTTTTTTTGTAGTACATAAAATAATTGATCTTTTATTTTATTTTTTCTATAAAAGAGGAATCTCCTAATATATAGGCATAGCAGGTGTTTCAAAAACTTAAATAAAATATTTGCATATTCATTTGAAAAAAACATTACTATTGACTATAATTTTAATGGCTATGACTAACACATGTGGTAAATAATTATTATTAATCACGGTTAAATAAAAACCGGTGCAAAAAATTAGCTTTTTCACTATGAAAAATTATTTGCCACAGGTAAGAGTCATGATAAAATTATTTTGCCATGGTTAAATATTTTAGTCACCCTCGCAAAAACCACGACCAACAATCATTATATGGTCGTAGTCACTGACTATTTGCTACAACTATTTATTATTAACCATGATTAAATGTTATATTTCTTGTAATGATTATAGGTTAAGCTAAATGGAGGTGTTTGAAAATATAATTTCTACTTATTTTCTCTAAAATTAAGTTAAAATAAGCTAAACGTTCTAAGCCTGTGAGAAAGTACTTATTGCAGCTTAATTAACACGTTTTTGTAAATAAATTCAATTTTTTTATAATTTTTTTGTCCTTACTATTATTCGTACATTTTGTAATACCCCATCCCAATAATGACTAAAAATCTCCCCACCTACTTGGATAGATATGTAATTTCACAAATAAGTTAGTAATACACCAATTTTTTGTACCACACGCTTCCACCTCAACTTTTTTGAACTTATGACTGTTACTTCTAAACAAACACTTTTAACTTTTATAATTTAATTACTTGTCCATTTCTTTTAAAATTAAATATTTTTTAAAAAAAATAAGTTTTCGCAAACACCCATAGAGAAGTATCGCCACCACGAATCATATATTTTTCTGGACAGACATCTAAATCAACATGTTTTTTTTTATTTTGTTTTTCATTCAATTTAAAATTACTACTTTACTCTTGCTTAGATCTCAGTTAGTATCTCTCCTTATGGAGGAATCCAAGAGCTGGCCCACCATAAACATATTTTTATTTTCTTTTTTTTAATACATTTTTGGCTGTCCATGTGATCGTGTGGAATCATTACCAGCTCATTAGCATTATTTTTATGCATAGTGATTTTTTTTCTTTTTTTTAAATGATCACCTGATATCATATCTTTATATTTATATGGATATTTTATTTAATTATTGCACAGACAAAAGATGGCGTATTTGCTGCGCCCTACAGGAGTGACTGCTCCAATTTTAAGGCGGAAGTGCAGGAAAAATGTGGCCACTTGGGTTGAATTTTCATTTTAAATAGAAGTCATGTGAAGCATCCGTTTGCTAAAAAAAATAAATGTCACATAGTTATAATTAATTAAGGGTTTGTTCAGAAAAAAAATAATTAATTTAAGGGTTAGTTATATTTCAAATACAAAATTACACTTTCTTTCAAGGAAAATAAATAAATAAATAAATTGCACATGCATCTTTCAAGATTTTTCATTTACAATTGTACCCTTTTTTATTAGGATTTGGATGCACTATAAGAAATATAACATTTAGCCATGACTAATTTCTATTTATTAATAATAAATACCCCCGTAGCAAATAGTCATTGACCACGCAATGGTGTTGGTCCTATTTTTGCGATGGTGGCTTCAGCCATGAAAACTGTTTTTATCATGGCTCGTAGCTGTGGCAAACAATTTTTTCATAGTGGAAAAGTTAGTTTTTTGCGTCAATTTTATTTAATCGTGGTTAATAATAGTTATTTACTATGGTTTTTAGCCATAGTCATTAATATTGTAGCCAATAGTAATTCTTTTTCTAGTGATGAAAAATTCTCAAATTTACTCATCATTCCATATAATTTATTAATGAAGATAACCAAATAATATTTTTATACTTGTTTATAAGGGGGTAAAAGTAATATATACAAATTCAAAAGGGTGTAACTGGAATTATTACTATTGGATAAAAAGTAGCCGTGATGAATGCAAAGCCTAGTCATATTGCCAATAAGTTATAAGGAATACTAATCAATGAGGCGTAAAACTGTAAGTTTATGTATTTTTATGTAATCAACATTTTTCATCCAAATCCTAATGAAAAGAGTACATATATGTAAGGGTAAATTACGTTGACACCCCCTGAGATTAGGCCCAATTACACAAATACCCCTGTCTTTTGAGAAATTACAGCTACACCCCCTGAGGGGTGTTAGTGTAATGTTTTTTAGGGGGTATTAGTGTAAAATTTGCCTTTGAATAGGGGGTGTAATTGTAAAACAATTACAACCTCAGGGGGTTTAGCTGTAATTTTAACAAAAATAGGGGATGTTTGTGTATTTTGATTTAACCTCAAATCGATGTCACTATAATTTACCCTATATGTAAACAAAAAATTCTCGAAGGGGGTACAAATGTAAGTTCAAAAGCACCATAAAAGAAAAATATAATTTTATATTTTCAGACAGGATCTAAAAGTAAATAATCCTAAAATTAAAATAATGACTCAATAATGTATAGTTCTTATTTAGTGACTCTTCAATCATCAAACCTTATTAATATTTTTCAGAGTGATGGATTTTGACCGGAGGCTGATATGTGTATATATAGTGCTAAGTTCTTGCTTAATATTCGCCCATAACCTTGCAAAAGTACACACACAACACACACTGAATTGAATATACAACATGGCTACGGGCGTTGTTGCTAAGTACTGTTGCACAGGTCGTCTCAGGGACAGGGAATCCATGAGATGTTCTTTCTCTTACCCAACTGCAATTGCAAAACAATCACTTCGTTTCTCTGATCATGTAAGAAACTACTGCTGACATTCGTAATTATCAATGTATAATTTTGTGTATGGGGTACTGATCCCCCGTATATGTTGTTACTGCATTTCATGGCGTAGAAATATCAAGAACTCAGTTCTCTTTCCATGAATGGATGTGGAGGTGACCCTAGAGCTCCTCTTGGCACCATTGAGACCCGGACGTTTCCGGTCGCTCCGACACCAGCGTCAGCTGCCGACCGCCTCAACTCCGCCATCTTCGACTTGAAGGACAATCCTCCACCGTTCGAGTCCGGGATTATCCGTCTTCAGGTATGGGTTTGCTTTTTTACTTCATGTTGGGTAATAACGTAGTGAGGGTAATTTAAAATTGTGTGTTTGGCATATTCTATTTCAAAGTTATATTATATTTTATATAAGGCCGTATTACATCGACAGTCCCTGAATTTAGTTCAAATGCACAAACACTTATGCCTCTAATAGGTGTTAGTGTAATGTTTTTCAGGGGTGTTTGTATAAGTTTTTGCCTCTAACTATACTGTAATTATAACTACAATGTCAAAAGGTGTATTTTGTAATTTTGAAAATGTAGGGAGCGTTTGTGTATTTGAATCTAACCGCAGAGTGTTAATGTGTGATTTACCCTTTATATAAACTTATTATGCGTATTTATATAATTCTTTATATTATACGTGTATATATATATGGCACAAATCATATACATGACTTAAATATATATACTAATTAGTAATAGTGACGATTTCTGTATATTTCAATAGAGTATCTTTTGTCACTAATATTATATGTTAAAATATCAAATATTAAATAATTTTATTTTAATAATTTAAGCTTTTAAATGAACTGGTCATTGAATATGGTCTTAGAGCTAGGTCAAACGAGAAAACCTTGCTAGGTTGGAATCTAATTGCCGCCAATTTATGTAGAAGAAAAGGTTTGATCAGTACACGTGAGATGAATGTGTTAAAATATTAAATACTACTAAACAATTCTCTTTTCTAACAATTTAAGTTTTTAAATGAGGTGGTCGTTTAAGTGCTGCAGTCATAATTAACAATTTTATAAAAACCAACTATTTAACAACGTAAATGTACGCATATATTTTACATATATATATATATATACTGAATCATAATTTTAATATTTAATTTGATATATAATTTAGGTGCAGGTAACTTTAATTTGCCTTTATGCTATACATCCAAAGCATATTTTATAAACAAAAGAAGCAATAATTATATCTTAATAATTGTAATAAAATAAAAACAAGATAAGGGTCGACTTAATTAAATAAGCATATGAAAAATACCCACTTGTTTCATGAAATAGATCTCACACTTTTCAAAAATCACAAGGTCAGGAGACAGATCGATATAATGATATGAGTAATAATATATGATCAGTAGAAATAATTAAATATATTCAGTTTCATAATTGTTTGGAGTTGGGATAATTAATTGCTTTTCTAAATAAAATATATTTTTGTATATTATATAGTCTGAATCTTAACTCTGGAAAAAAAAAATATTAAAATATTCAATAATCTTGTCCCAGTAGTTGGGGGTGTCCGGTGAGGTGTCTTGGAGTTGAACGCAACGAATCTCTTACGTTGACTAATTGAAAATTCGTTCGTACATAGAGAAAAGAATAATTATTTTGTTTTTGGTGGTAATTATTAGCCACCTAATTTCATATTTAATGTTATCCTACATCATCAAATTATTTTTGTTAATTTGGATATAAAATTAATAATTGTTTTATGATTGAATTCAAAATAAATATTTCTTTAGTCAATCTAATTTATTTAATAATGATCATTTTAATATTTAAAATGATAATGGTTGAGTTTGAAATAATTATTTGAACATGGCATGTGAAAAGATAAAATAAATAAATTAATTTCAAGATAAAATTAAAAATAACATATAAATAATAGATGGATAAATAGATAAAAACTAATAAATAATAGTATAAATTAAATTAGGATTAAATACATTTTTAGTCCTGTAACTTAGGTCATTCAGCGGTTTTGTCCTTTAATTTTTTTGGGTAGCATTTTGATCCTACATCTTTTTAATTTTTGTAACTTCAGTCCTTTTGTTCGTCGGAGTTCACCTCCACCGGTGAGAAGGGTGAACTCCGGCAAAAAAAAGGATTGAAATCGCGAAAATTAAAAAAATACAGGACCAAAATACTATCATAAAAAGTTCAAGGATAAAAATGCTTGCAGAAATGGGCCAATAGGAACAAAAACACCAATTTAAAAATGCTACCCTAAAAAATTAAAGGACGAAAACGACAAATAATCTAAATATGGGACCAAAATACATTTAAGACAATTAAATTAATTTTCCAAAATTTTATAGATGTTTGTGAATGAAGTAGTAATGGTAATGAATATGGGTTGGTAAATTAGGTGCCGGTCCAGCAGCACATAGAGGCACTTGATTGGCTTCGTTCCCAGACCCAAAGCCTTCTTCCCCGCTGCTATTTCTCCGGCCGCGATTCCGGCTACGTACCGCTCATTGATCACACCAACGGCAACGGCAACGGAAATGGCCACGCTTCTTCTCATCATCAGCAACATAAACTTGTCAGTGTTGCTGGATTGGGTTCTGCAGTCTTCTTCCGCCAACTCGATCCCTTCTCTTTGGACGATTGGCGCTCCATCAGAAGGTATACGCCACCGTCATTTACACAAACTATCTTTACTTTTTGAAAAATTACGCATACGCCTCTTATAAATGTCAACATCATTGCACAAGCTGCCCTCTTTTTTTATCGTCAGAAATAACTCTTGTAATTACTAAAAACACAGAGGGTGATTTATATAAATAAATCGTAAATCAGGAGTGTAAATATAACTGTCCCTGTAATATAAATTACAAACACACGTGAATCATGCACGTTTCTCTTTTTAGATAACTGTGCTTATATCAATATTTCCTGGAAATTAGGTTCTTATCTAAAAGGTGTCCATTGATTCGTGCATACGGTGCAATCCGGTTTGACGCAAGGGCTGATATTGCCCCTGAGTGGAAGGGTTTCGGTTCTTTTTATTTCATGGTTCCTCAGGTAAACAAACTTTTCATTTTTATGAGGCTTATGGTATATATACTATGGGAAAAATGCTATTACCCTTATTGTGATATGCAAAATGTGTAAAAAATCCATGTGAAAAAATAAATAGTAATTTAATGGAGCAAAAAACCCCTGTGAGGGGATTGTTTACTGCATTTTGAATAACACAGGGGGGTAAATTGTTAGTTATTTTTTCATAGGAGGATAATTGCTCTTTTTGGTTAACACAGGGGCGCAAATTGCATTTAACCCTATATACTATATTATGGCTGGGTAGCTTTTACGTACATGGTACTGTATTAATGACATGCAGCTCTATAAATACTAATTTCAGGTGGAGTTCAATGAGTTTGAAGGAAGTTCAATGATCTCTGCGACTGTTGCGTGGGACAATCGTCTGTCGAGGACATATGAAGAAGCAATCGCCGCGCTTGAGGCCACAATGTGGAAGGTCTAACTTTCGTGTTTTCTTCTGTCTTGTTTGCAAAAATATATAATTTTGGTCCTGCAACTTAGGACGGTCATGACACTTTTCGTCCTTTTCGATTTTGAATTTGAAATTGAGAACTATAATTAAAAAAAGAAAAAATAGTTTAGTTCACTACTTAGTTCAGTTATTGCCAGAAAATGTTAAGTTCGCTGGAAATTAGCACATACTTGGTACGTGACTCTTTTTCCGGCAAGATTTAAACTAAATGTGCCATTTTTTTTTTTCAAATCGCAATCCTTGTAATTTTCAAACAGGATAGGACTGAAAGTGCCACCATCCCATAATTATTAGACCAAAATAGCATTTTCCCCTGTTGTCTAGGGTTAATTAAACATCCTTCTTGGTATGATTACTAACTGTACTCATCTCCCTTTTTCAAATCATCAAAACTTCATCCCCATTTTCCATTTGACTATATAGATTGTAATGTTTTAAAACGCAAGGGTGTTTTAATTTGTGTTTAATCACACAAAGGATAAAAGGGGCCGGATCGGTGCAGTCAGTAATTACACTAACCCTCAAGGGATCGAGGCCGTTATGTAATAAACCCTTTTGTTTTCATCCGATTTCTTGTCTTGCTGTCTCAATCCCTACATATTATGTTTCAGATTTCATCTGATGTCCGGAGATCAAACGATAATGGCCATCGTGCAGTTGTACTCCACCAAGCTCATGTTCCTGATAAAGAGTCTTGGCATTCAGCTATCAACCAAGCTTTAGACTTGATAAGTCGAAAAAATTCACCACTGGTTAAGGTCGAACATTAAACATGTCAAACTTTTCTAGTACGTACCGTAAATCTTCTTTATTAGTCTCACATTTCTCTATTTGACTCCGTAACAGGTTGTTCTTGCGCGTAGCAGCCGAATAGCAACTGTAGAAATCGACCCTTTAGAATGGCTCGAATGCTTGCAGGTGTTGTTTTTGGTTCAGAACTGACTTCTTACAACTCATGCATAAGAATTATATTCAGAATAAGGTGATTGATTTGTATGCAATGCTTAATCCTTGTAGGGTGAAGTGGATAAAGCTTATCAATTTTGTCTCCAACCTTCTGAATCACCTGCATTCATTGGAAACACTGTGAGTAAAATTTACTATCTTATTTGTTCATAAAGTTAGAATCCCTTCTCTAATTCGATGTTTACGTGACCACACGATCAGTGCAATATTTGACATGATTTTTAGCTATAAGCCTATAACTAATATTTTGGTCCCGTCTCTTTCATGTACCCTCCGATGCTTGAGTAGCCAGAGCGACTATTTTACCGAGACCAGCTCAAGGTTTGCAGCGAGGCCTTGGCCGCAACACGGGCTAGAGGTGCATCGGAGTTGCTTGATCTACAGATAGGAAATGATCTACTTTCCAGGTTAACTCTCTTCTAGACCGAACTAAGTTTCTTACATTCGTTCGTCTGATGATTTGAATGTAATGAACTTAATTTTGATCCAAGACATTATTTTCAAATTCATCCGCAGCCCCAAAGACGACCACGAATTCTCCGTTGTGAGGGAGAATGTTAGAACAAAACTCGAGGCAAGCGAAACTTATATGTTCTGCAGATCAACAGTATATCTGATTAGTAAATGATCACTTGTTCAATTTCTTTGTGAAATTTAAATAACAAGATTGTTTGTCGATCATGCATTTTTAGGCTGTTTGCTCCAGCACAGTAGTCGAACCATACAAAGCTCTACGGAAACTTCCGCGGGTTCAGCATCTCTATTCGCGACTGATAGGCACACTGCAGGAAGAAGACGACGAGGTATATTAGGAGAAATAGTATTTTCGTCTGTCAGTACACTTTTCGTCCCATTAGATTTTCCACGTCTGGGATGTGAATTTCTGATTATTTGCCTGTTTGCAGTTCAAGATTTTGTCTTCCCTTCATCCTACTCCAGCCGTTTGTGGGTATCCTGCAGAAGAGGCGCGGGCGTTGATATCAGAAATCGGTATGCATAGTACTTTTACACGTTTGCATTCGAAGTAATAGCTCGGTGTCTGTTAAGATATTAATATTAAATGATTCTCCTTTCTAATAGCTTAAACTTTTAGATGAGGTGGTCGTTTAAACTTTTTTGGAGGAATCATTGATTCGTTTTATGAAAGAATCTAAGGCAAAAGAATGTTATCTTTTGCAGAAATGTTTGACCGAGGAATGTATGCTGGCCCTGTTGGATGGTTTGGTGGTGCAGAGAGTGAATTTGCTGTGGGAATAAGATCAGCATTGGTTGGAAATGTGAGTATAGCTAATTAGCCTATATTTGTTGACTATACGCATTGGCAAAAATGTTAATTATAAGAATTTTTCTAAAATATTAGGGATTTTTAGGTAAAATTACACTTTTAGTCCCATAGAACAAGGGGCTGAACAGTTTTAGTCCTTTACTTTATTGAATTTTCAAAATGATTCCAAAATTGAAAAACTCGTCATATTTAGTCTTTTGCTTTACGGAACTTTCAAAATGGTTTCAAAATTGAGAAATCAACAAATTTAGTCCCATGTCCTAGTTTTCATTAAACAAATGAATGAGAAAGACATGTGCAATGCGCAAGTCCATTAGCTTGGCTGTTTGCAAGACTGATGCGCAAGTTTCCTAAGCTTTTCATAAAATAGCAGAAGAGACACTTCTTAATTATATTTTCAGCCCAAAAGTGCATGACTATCTTGTTAATAATATTCAGTACATCATTATGGAGAACTTCATTGATGAAATGAGTATTAACTTTTATAATTATATATAGGGTGTTGGAGCATTACTCTATGCTGGAACAGGCATAGTTGAAGGAAGTGATCCGGCATTGGAATGGCAGGAATTGGAGCTCAAGACCTCACAGGTTTAAATTTGATTGTTTTTATTGCAGCAAATTACGGCAAAAGTGCAATTTTGGTCCTATAATTATAGGGGCGGTAATTTTCATTATGTTGGAATTCAATTTGACTATAAGCTCTGCAATTTAAATAAAAAAAGGAAAAATGCTTAACACTTTAAGGACAAAATCCGCAGAAAATTGCAAATATAATTGAAAGGTGGCATGTGAGTCTCATGTGAGCTCTAAAATGGGGATTCCAGCCAGACTCTGTGAGGTGCACATGCCACATTCCGGTGTATTTACAATTTTTGGTAGTTTTTGTCCTTAATGTGTCAATTTTTTTCATTACAGAGCTTAATTGTCAAAGTGGATTCTATTCTAACAGGATGAAAACTTCCATAACCCTCTAGTTACACAAAAAAAATTACAATTTTCCCACAAATTAATCCATCATGCATGATTTATCATTCATGATATTTGCGGGCACTTTTTTTTTTTTTTTTTAAATAGAAACGGATCGTGTATACCTCTTAACTTTTTCCTTCGTGTCATTTTGTAGTTCACCAAATTGATGAAATTCGAGGCGCCTCGTTTGTCCGTTATGGAAACAGTTGAAAAGTAAATCGACAGGTCAGTGGCTTTGAGCATCTGTAGGCAAAATAATACTTTTTGTCCCTATTTTAGGTTGAGCATATTTTTCATTCCACAGGTCATGGGATTATCATTAATGGTCTTATAAGTTATAAAAATACTTACTTTAGTCTGTTCGTCACATTTTGTTAATATTTCGGCGGAAAGCTAGATCTTGGTCGTTAACTCTTCGGCCTTCTGGGTAACGATTGGTCTAATTTTTCGTCAAAATACTAACAAAATCTGATGAATAACTAAAAGCGAGATTTATTGCAACTTGTGAGACCATTAATGAGGATCCCGTAATAACTAATAAGACGAAAATATACTTGCACTAAAATACAGGACGAAAAATATAATTCTCCCCATCATATTGACACTTGCACTACTTATTTATTTGGAACTCATTTTTTTTTTTTTATCTTTTTTCACTTATTATTGTCCTTAATTTTGATGCCATAACAATAGACCATTTTGCTTCTACCATCTGATATATTTTGTGGCTTAAAACTTCTGATAGATCTTAATTAGTTCTGATTGAACTGAATTTATTTTCTGGAACTTGTGTTTTGATGACAGATTATCAAAGACAAGACACGATGATGGAAGGCTTTGTTTCGCATGAATTATTGACTTCCGATGAAATTAAATGAGCTGCATGGTATCTGCTATTATATATACGAAAAGTTGTACATAAACGTATATATAATATGTAGAGAAGATTGTAGCAGGTGCCAGGAGACAGTGTCTTCAGAGCCAATTAATGCTGTGTATAATAATGGAACAAGTGTAATGAATAATATTATTCATGTATTCCATAATTATAATAAAATTTATTATTATTATTATTGTTTTTGTATTATTCAGCCAGCTTTTGTTTTTTTTTCTTTTTGCTGCAAGTTTGTTGTATTTCCTTGAGGGTTTAATTGCTATGTTAGGTCCGTAATTATAGTCATTAATTTGGCACTTTGACCGGTTGTTGAAACCGTCAAATAGAAATACTGATTTTAAACTATAGCAATTGTTGAATCAGGTCGAATCCCTAGATAACTATTGATTAATTATTCAGTCTAATTGTAGTTATCAATAAAAAGGGAGGTGTAAATTGAGAACTAACTACGAATTAATATAGACTAAATGGACAACAAGAATAAATAATTGAGATAAGATCAATATAGAAAAGTTTCAATTTAAGGGATGTGTCTTACCCAATCGTTATGTGTATCATAGATCACAAAAAATTAATTTCTTAACCAAGCATTCAATTTCGAAATCTATTTGGATAGCTGAATAAATTCCCGTTTTTCTATTGTAATGGATTTGACTCAAACATCTAAATCCAAACTTATTAAATTAGGATTGACACGATAGCATTCCATATCACATTAATACTAACATTTGCATCAATGAAAAGAATTGAATCTAGATCAAACAATTGAGATAGTCGCAATTATCTAACCTAGTTTTCTCGTCCCTATAAATAAATCACGCAAAGCACATAATGAATTTGCTTGCTACTCATACAATTATTCATGAAAATTACATATCACTGAACTCATGGATATCAATAGAATAGTTAACATTGAATCGAATTGTCAGATCTATCAATAATAATCATTCCATAAATAGTGAATCAAGACGAGAAATACTCGATGAAATCAGATAAAATTAAAACATCAAAACATAACAATTGGGTTCAATGTTTCCCTCAAATCAGAATAGAATTAGTTATACATCATGTGTGTAAATACACCTAAAATCCTATAGAAAAACATAAACTAAAAGAAAGGAGAAGGGGAGAGATCAAGGTGTATAGTGGGCCGGCCCGGCCCAGAACCGGCACGGACCAGCCCGAAAAAGCCCAGCCCCGGACCAACCCACTACTATTCATGACCAGTCCTGGGGGTGGTGTCCTGGGCCTTTAAATGGGCAATTGGTTCATTTTTAAACCCAGGCCCAACCCATGAACCAGCCCGTTTGAGACCCAGCCTAGGACCGAACCCACCCAAGACCAGTCCAGGACCCTTTCGGCCTATTTAATTTTTTCTCCCTTATTGTACATGTTTGTTATATTATTTGTTTGATTAATTGTCATATTAGTTTTTTAAACACGAGTAGAATCGAATATTTTGGAAAAAAAAAGTTCTTTCTCTAATGTTAGTTCTATTCCTTTTCCTTTTTCTAGAAGGCCTTTCCCCGACCCTTCTATTATGTCTACTACAAAATCAAAACGTGTTTTAATACTGAAAAATAAAATATTTAAATAGACCACTAGAAACTTTTACAACACCATCACCTTAAACATGAATTTTGAAGGATTATATTATCCATGCGGATAATATCGGTATGGAGAAGGATCGTCAAATATGTATGAATGGAAAATGATTCCCGAATAATTTTTTGCAATATGTATTATATGTTCTTTAATATTTATAGTTAATTTTCTATTTATTTATTTTTCTTTTTCTATTCCACATGTAAATTTCTATATTTAATTGAATAAATTTGGGAGGTATTATTTTGAACAATTATTTAAATTTATGGTTGTCTTATGAATAGATAAATAGTAAATTAAATCTAACAAAAAAATTATAATAAAACTCGTAACTAGAAAAAAGAATAAGTAAAAATACACAAAGAATTTAAATAAAAAAATTGACGAACAAGCTTACAAGTTACAATGAGAAGGTAGATATTTTTTTGAATTGTTTTTACTCTCGAACAAAAATGGAAAAAATTGAAACTCTCTGCAACAGTACACTTTCCTAATCCAGAAAGCAAGCTCCGACTGCCGCTCTCCACGCCATCTCAGACGACACTCGTCGGCACCCGCTTCGCCACCTCCCCCCCCCCCCCGTCCCTCCCTCCGATTCACGGCTCCCTCCTCACTCTGACGCGCCTGCACGCCGTGGAATTTCTCCACACCGCGCGGTGTGTGTGTTTTCACACACGTCACCGTTCTCCGCTGCTGGTCGGCCTCCGGCCAAATCGACGCTGCCATCCCTTTGCCCACTTCGAGACGACCATTCGCCACCAACCAAACTCCATTTAGCTCCGCCCACGGCGCCGCACGCCGCCTCTCTGTGCGCGTCGCATAGCTATTCTCGCTGCCGGAGTTGACGCTGGCGATCGCGTCTTTGGCTAGGTACACTTACTGACCGCCACCCCCACCGTCTGTCCACTTCCACTTCACTCTATGAACACCACCAACTGCTCCTCCGACGATGTTTTTGGTGATGGCTTCCTCTTCGACGAACAACCTTCCTCTGGCGGAAAATCAGCTACCGCCAACTGATTTAATGACAGCTGCACCTCAACCACCACCTACTCCAGCAGTCCTTCCAGTGAAGAAGACACATTCCAATGTTGTTCAAAATAACACAGTTGCAAGCTTACAATTTGATCCCAACAGAGCGGTTAAAAAACTTTCTAGGAAGAAAAATGCGCTGCCATGGGTACAGTCTCCTCCTTCAAAGGAGACCCATGTATTTCCTTCTCTCACTCTGAAATTGCTACCCTTGTTGAACGGTTGAAATATGCTTTTATTGGTAAATTCTCACATGGATTGCCTAATCTTACATTCCTTAAACATCGCACTGTTAAACTTGGCTTGAGAGGATCTATTTCTGTGGGTGCTATTAACGTAAACCATGTTCTCATATATTTATCGCATGAAGAAGATTATTCTCGATTATGGCATAGGGGAGAATGGACACTTGATACTTTTCATATGAGAGTCTTTAAATGGACACCTACTTTTAATCCTCAAATTGAATCTCCTATTGAGCCTGTTTGGATTAAATTTTCAGAGTTACCTTGTCACCTGTTTGAAAAAAGAGCCCTCTTTAGCGTCGCCAAACTTGTTGGTAAACCTTTGCGTATGGATGAACCTACTGCGGATTTAACTAGACCTAGCTTAGATCGTGTATGTGTGGAATTGGACAACCGGTCATTTATGACAATTGCCCATCATATTGTGCTCTATGTAAACATGTTGGACATGATCATTCTATGTGCATGCTTAAAACTAAGAATATCAACCCAAATCCTTTACAAGCACCACAACTTAATAACGTACGTAAACAAGCTAAACAAGTAGCTAATGAAAAAGACAAGGGTAAGAAGGTGGTGTTCAATATCCCGGACCACAATGAAATCACTCCTGTTGAAAACAATGTGATATTACATGTCCATGATTTGGTATTAGCTAAGGAAGTACAAGATCAGGGAGAATGTAGCAGGAACAAGGAGACTTATAACAACTACACGAGCCAAAAGGATCAGGGGCGAAAAATTGCTACTCCGAATGCTGAATCTATCAAGGAAAAGGAAGAACTCAACCCTATACTAAAGAAACCTCATCTGGAGGATGAAAAAGATTATTTTGACTACGAGGATCCTTTTCTGACTGCTCTCCTAGATAAAAATTGGGAGGTTGATGGCCCAAACAAAGAAAGAATGGAAGAGATGATACTTGAAGATATAGAAGTTATCAGTTCTATGATGGAGCTCAAAGCAAAAATTCAAATCCCAGGCAACCGCCAACACTAGTAAGATCCAACCACTGTCATCCCACACAGCAGGGCAATCAGAACCAAATCAGGAAAGGGAGGTTGAGGGCACTGAAGAGGGCGACAACACACCTACCTCCAATAGATTCCAGTTGTTGGCAAGCTTAGACACAGATGATATTGATTGTGAAAGTGAAACTCAGATTATTTCCAGCCATGAGATTGTTACGGTGACCTCCACACAAGAGCTGCACAACACCGGACAACAAGAGGATATGGGAAAGCTTCAACTCTTCCTACTTGAGTCTACAGAAAATACCAGGCATAAAAGACACAACTCAAGCGAGGATGCTACCCCCTCCCACAAAACCACCGCCCCTACGACCAAAGGTAAAAAGGTGAAAGGTAATAGATCCCTCAAAACACCCTGAAAAGGAATACAAGGTCCAACTCTTCTATATCTTTTCTAAATGATTAAAATCTTAATTTGGAATATTAGAGGGATTGGTAAAGCTTCAAAACAAAAAATGCTTTGTGTTTTGATTTCGGAACATAAACCTCATATTTTGGTTCTCCTGGAACCGTTTGTTCAGCTTAATGAGTATGTCTTTACTCGTATGTTTGGTCTTTCCTATGTCGCCACTAACTCGAATAACAAAATCTGGTGTTTCTCGTCTCAAGCTGTTAATGTGCAGGTCCTTCGAGACAATCAAGAGTTTCTTCATGTTAAGGTTACATCTTGCCTCATCCCAGAAACTGTGTGCTGCACCTTTGTCTACGCTAAATGCAACAGATCTTCTAGACGAATCTTATGGGAAGATCTTAATGTGCTAGCTTAGGATGAGTCTCCCTAGCTTGTTGGAGGAGATTTCAACACCTTTTTGACTGCCAACAAAATCTGGGAGGGCAATTGGATACTCATGGACATATGGGAGATTTTGCAGATATGAGATTAGATACTGGGGTTATAGATGCTGGATTTGAGGGGGAACCGTTCACCTGGACCAACAATCGAGTTTGGAGGAGATTAGATAGAGTTCTTGACTCGAAAGAATGAACTGGTGCATTTACTTGTACTCGCGGCTCACACCTACCGAGAAGGACCTCTGACCACCATCCTCTCCTCATCACATCCTCCTAATAAGAGAACAGAGGTTCATTATCATTCAGATTTCTCAATATGTGGACCAAGCATGCAACATTTCTTGACACGATGAACACATGGAACCTCCCCATTATGGGCTATGGCATGTATCGATTGCAGCAGAAACTCTATCGTATCAAGGAATTCCTCAAAAAATGGAATAGAGATACCTTTGAAAATATTTTCAGCAGGGTGGAACAGGCTAAAGACGAGGCTACCGAGATGGAAAAACAATTTGGGTCCGAATTCTGGCGACAAAATAGTAATTGCAAGTGGCTTGAAGCAGGTGAAAGGAACACTAGATTCTTCCATGCGTTGGTGAAAAAGAAACTCATACACTCCTGCATCCACAGAGTTTCGGTCGATGGCCAAGAGATCACGGACCCCAATCAAATCAAGGACTCAACAGTAGTGTATTTTGAAGAAATCCGTACTGCAGCCGACTCCCACGACTTGGAGTATGATCCCCAGTTCACATTTTCCTCTATATCGGAGGAAGCTAGAGATGCGCTTATTTCCATACCTTCAGAAAAAGATATCAAAGAAGTGGTCTTTAGCATTAGCAGGGACAGTATGGCGGGCTCAGACGGCTTCACTTCTGCTTTCTATCAACAATGTTGGGATTTTATCAAATAGGACATGATTGATGCGGTGACAGATTTCTTTTCAGGAACTCCCATGCTTAGAAGTTTCACCGCCACCACTATTATTCTCATCCCTAAGGCGGAATCACCTCAGTCTTGGAATGACTTCCGCCCTATCTCCCTGTGCAATGTTTCCAACAAAATCCTCTCCAAGCTCCTATATAGGAAACTTGCACAGACCCTCCCACACCTCATTTCACCTTCACAAAGTGGCTTCGTCCCAGGAAGATTCATTGGAGACAACATCTTGCTTGCATAAGAACTGGTCCATTCTATCGACGCCAGGAAGAACAAGGGAAATCCGATCATCAAATTACACATGACGAAGGCCTATGACAGAATCAAATGGAGCTTCCTTTACAAAATATTGGAAAAAATGGAATTTTCTCAATTTTCAGCTTATTAAAAATTTGATTGAAAACTGATGGTTCACTGTTCTCATTAATGGTGAAACAAGTGGTCTTTTCAAATCCATTCAAGGTCTCAGACAAGGAGATCGCATTTTCCCTGCGCTCTTTATTCTGGCAGCCGAAGCTCTTTCAAGAGGAATGGATCACCTTTTTTATTCCAACCCTTATATGTTCTACCAGACATGGAGTAAAATTAGAGTTTCTCACTTAGCTTATGCAGATGATGTCATATTATTCACTAATTGTAAGGATAACTCTCTTCTAAAACTTATGTAGTTTCTGGAGGACTATGAGGAGATCTCGGGCCAAAAAATCAACCATGCCAAAAGTTCCTTCGTCCTCAGAAAGAAAACTAATTTGATTGCACACAGGATCATTCATACCACGGGATTCTCCACGAAGAAACTTCCCGTTACATACCTTGGAGCCCCTCTGTATAAAGGTCATAAAACCAAAATGTTGTATGATGATCTTATTAATAAAATCCATTCAAAAATTGCAAGATGGGAGCACCAGTTCCTCTCCCAAGGAAGTAGGCTGACACTTATCAAAAGTGTGCTCATCTCCATGCCGATCTATTTGCTGCAAGTCTTGAATCCTCCTATTGGCGTCATTCAAAAGATGGAGCAACTCTTTGCCAAATACTTCTGGGGATCCACTGACAACCACATGAAGATACACAGGACATGATGGAGTAACTTCTGTTACCCTACATGTGAAGGAGACCTTGGTACAAAAGATCTCAGGGACATCGTGCTTGCCTTTTCACACAAGATTTGGTGGCGATTAAGGCTAAAGAACTCACTGTGGGCAAACTTCACCATGGATAAGTATTGTAAACGAGATCATCCTTCACTTGCTAAAGCCACGAAGAATGACTCTCCCATTTCGAAAAGACTTTGCAAAATCAGGGCACAAGCAAACAACATCTTCTGGACTTTAGGTGCTGGTGATTTCAGAGAGATAAATTCATAAGAAGGAGTTCTTTTTCTTTATCTTTAATTAAGCTTTTTAACCTTCTTGGGACTTGAATTAAAAAGAGAGTTCGCGCCCGACCAATCCTTAGTTTATGAAGGAATGGAGTAAGGGCGCTACTGCTCTATTCAACAAGCTAACTGCCATGAGGCTTTAGCGATCTTGAGTGAATGACCAAAGGGAAGGTTTTTGGCAATACTGGTGGTTATTGGAATGCAGTTCACAGGAGATCACGGGAAATTCCATAAACATCCATGCCCCTGTTTAATGGTTCTGGACGAATGGATAGTGGGATGAGGTGAAACTTCAACAGGTTCTGCCACAGGATCTCATCACTCGTGTCAAAGAGACCCCCATCGGCCCGGACCAAGAGGACGACATGCACTAGAGACTCTCTAAACATGGAAACTTCACAACCTCCTCAGCATGGGATCACTAAAGGGATAGAAAACCAACACATCACTTCTGGAAGACACTCTGGTCAACGCTTATCACCCATTCCATCTCTATCTTTGTTTGAAAATTGATCAATAATTGGATTCCCGTTGAGAGCCGTCTCCAAAGCAAAGGCATTGCTTTGGCATCCAAATGTTGTAGATGTAGCGATGTAGAAACCATTGAGCATTTATTGTCCTGTGGGGAATCTATCAAAGTATGAAGATTCTTTGCCGACACCTTCCAACTGCAGTTCCCACAAACAGACAACATCTAGAGATTTCTACTCGCGTGGAAGAGAAATACATCTTCACAGGTATCTATCAGAGATATTACCCTATTGTTAATCTGTTGGTTCATATGGACCACAAGGAATGAAGCTAAACATGAAGGGAAAGCTTTTAGTAGCTACAGAATTATCAACAAAAAATTTGAGACATTTTCACACCTTGTATAGGGCTGGCCTCCTAAAACACACTCACATCAAAGGAGATGCCTTTGCAACAAGCTCTATGAAAATTCAACTTGGTCACTTTACCAGACAACACCAAATTTCCTTTGTCTCTTGGAAAAGACCACCTGAAGGATGGATCAAATTAAATACGGACGGTGCCTCCAAAGGAAACCCAGGGATCTCAGGGGCTGGGGGTATCTTAAGAAACCATATGGGACAAGTTATTATGGCCTTTCAGGAGCCGCTCGGATACACCACCAACATTCAAGCAGAACTTAAGACATTGCTTAGAGGTCTGCTCCTTTGCATTGACTTGGAGATTCCCAAACTCTGGATTGAAGTGGATGCCCAGTACATCTTGCAACTCCTCCACTCCTCCCTCAAAGGTGGTTGGATGTACCAGAATACTCTCCAACAGATTCGAGCTTGCCTTAACAGAATGAAGACTAAGACATATATTTAGAGAGGGTAATCAAGCAGCAAACTTTCTTGCCAATCAAGCTTGCATGGGGGATTCATTGACACTAATCTCCAGGGAACAAATACAAGATAAACTCACAAGTATACTAAAGCTCGACTTGATGGGTCTTCCCAATGTGTGTATGTCTATTAAGTAGCTTTGGTTTGGTTTCCCTACTTTGTTTTCTCTGCCTTATTACTCCAGGTATGTTATGCTGGGATTACTTGTGGATTTTCTTATTTGTTTGGATTACTTTACCTCTACATCTCCTGCACACCTTGCCGGTGTATTACTTGTTTAGGGTGCACCTTACCGGTGTATTATTGTTTGTGCCTTGTTATGCTTCTCTCATTACCTGTGCACCTTGCTGGTGCAATATTTGCTTAGGGTGCACTTTGCCAGTGTAATATTTGTTGTTTCTGCCTTGTTATGTTTCTGCTAACTATTGCTCATGTTTGTGTATGTGAGGATAGTTCCTATTTTGTGTTGTTGTTCTGTTGATTGGTGATGTTGTATCCGCGCTACTTCTCCTATTTTCGTTGTTGTTTCTACACCTGGCCGGTGCACACATTTTCCTTTTACAGAACTGCCCCTCCCTGTTGCGTTGGTGGCTTTTTGTCCAATCTTTTGATGCAAAATTATAGTCATATCTTCAGTGACTTGACATATTCTTTTTGGCACAATGAAGCTCTATCTTCAGAATAGTGTCACTGACTTTTGGTTTAGGAATATAATCTTTTGTTGTAAGGGAGTAGTACTCCTCATTTATGCTTTCACCTCTTTTAATTGTAAGGGAGTAGTACTCCTTATTTACTGCTTTCTAGACTTAACTAGGGAGGTAGCTCTCCCCGCTGTATATTCATTTTTTACTATTTTAATATAGAAGGGACAGGGACCTCGAAAAAAATAAAAAGTTACAATGAGAAATTTAAATAATAACAAGCCCAAAAAACACTTACAATAAACTTTGAAAAAAATAAAAGTATATTAATGAATTAATGTATGAAAAATATAGAAGTAGAACAATAAAAATAGAACTTTTAAAGTTTGAAAAGTTTAAAAAACCTAGTAATATCAACTTAGAAGAATAAAATAAAAATCACCATGAATTATTAAAAAAAAAATTTAGCCCGACTGGGTCGGACCACTAACCCAGCCCAGTAGGCCCGGCCCAAGCTCGGACTAGGTCCAGGTGGTCCTAGTCCAAACCAGCCTATTTTTTTATTCGATTATCTCTGTCCTGGGCTAGGTTGGCCCAACTCGGTCCACTGTGCATCTTGAGGGAGAGATGATCTAAACTAAGAGGGTGATCAAATATGAAATTCAATTATGATTTTCAGTCTTCAGACCCCTTATATAGCACAAACAAACGTGCTCTTCTTGCCTTCCAACTTGTAGTCTAGAAAAGGAAACAAATCGCAGTCAAAATCTTTTCAAATTTTTTTTCTTACGTAGACTTGGGTATTGAATATGGTGTGATCACACTTTAATGACTGCTCAAGTCTGATTTGTATTCAACTTCCCTTGATCATTTTACTGCTTCATTTGAAGCTTTTTCATTCCATTTCCTTCACAATAAGTCAAAATCAATCATTCAATCAAAAGATGTATAATTCAATTAGCAATGCAGAGAATTAGTTCTAAAATACCCCAAGTAAATGCATTTAAGTGATAAAACACATTCTATCACACTTTAGTCCTATCATTTGTTAGAGTTGTAAAATGATTCTTCACCTTTTCTAATTTTTCACGATTTTAGTACAAAATTAGTCGGACTGTTCAAAGTTGTCCGAAATTATGGGGTCGCTTTCAGACAAATTTTGTCCAAAAATTGCAAAACTAAAATAAGTGAAGGTCTGTTTTACAACCCTAACAAATAACAAAGCTGAAAATGCCAAAGCAATATGATTACAAAGCTGAAAATGCAATTAAAACCTTTGCTTGAGTTTTCCTTCTTAGGTTCAGTTGCAAATTTTGTGGATAGCTCTATATATATAGACACAAAATAAAAACACCATAAATTAGTGTGAGTATTTGGAAAGAAAATTAACTTTTTTCCTATACTAGTATACTACACTAGTATAGCAGAAAATTCTTGCAGAAATTAGGTTTGCCAAAATTTAGTTACTAATTACATGAGAATAAATACCGATGATCCCTTGCCCGAGTGGTGAGGTTGAGGTCCCACGATCAAGAGGTCGTGGGTTCGAGTACTACGTATGTAGGGAGTTGTTTAGTTTATAGGATAATTATATATTATTCATTTTGATTGATGTTGGTATATGTAGATTTATTATTATACTGTGCACTGAATATTGTAATAGCGATTGGTCGCTTTAGAAATATTGTTGTACTTTCGCTTAACGATCACACTCTTCAGTTTGGATATTAATGTACATTCTTTCAATTTGAATATTTATCAATTTCAAATTGATGTTGCATTTTACAGCTAAATTCATATATTCCGGTCACTTGCATCAAGTGAAAACATGTTTGTTTATATGCATTCTTATTCAGAATATATTGATCATTTGACACCATAGTCCAACGTAAAACACAATTTCATTAACTAATCTAAATATATTCTCATTTTATATGAAAACTTATACAAAATTGAAAACACATATTTCCTTCTGAATCTCAAAATTAAAACATAAGCAAACAAGCTAATTTTCATAAGTGTATTGCATAAATTAAATACGCATCAACTATATATTTGGAGAAGGGATTAAATATAATTTTCGTCCGATATCTTTTGCATTTTAGCATTTTAGTCCTTTATCTTTTTAGGGTAGCAAATAGGTCTTGTAATATTTTAATTTTTTGCGATTTTTGTCCTTCAGTCACCGGAGTTTGCAAATATTGCCGGATTTTTATTTTAATTTGGGGCTTGTGTTCCCATTGGTCAATGTAATGGACCAAAATCATGAAAATTATAAGTTACAGGACCTATTTGCTACACTAGAAAGATCAAAGACTAAAACACCAAAATATAAAAGATATAGGACGAAAATTTGATACCATGCTAGCAGTAATTTGACCAATGGGAACAAAAGCCCCAAATTAAAAAAAAAATTCCGGTAACATTTGCAAACTCTGGTGATTGAAGGATCAAAATCGCGAAAACTTAAAAAATTACAGGACCTATTTGCTACCCTAGAAAGATAAAAAACTAAAATGCCAAAATAAAAAATATACAAGACGAAAAATGCATTTAAGCCTTTGAAGAAGTATTGGATACATGTAACTGTATGAAGTGAAATTTACAATGCAACACCAATTGAGAATAGAGAATTCGAACATACTTAGATCCAATAAAAAATATCTAAAACTATTATAAATTAAATTTTTTTGTTGTTCCAATTTTTGAATAACCGAATTTACCCTTTAATTCATTTTTTCCTTCAAGAAAAATTTGCTAACAATAGTAATTTCAATGTTTTTAGTAATCTCACGGCACAATTTTTTCCCCCTCTCAACTCACTACTTCACAAGGATAAATGCATTTTGGTCCCATAACCGAGGTCAGTTAACATTTTCGTCATTTATTTTTTTAGGATAGCATTTTGGTTCTGAAATTTTTTAATTTTCGTGATTTTAGTCTTTTTTTCGCCGGAATTCATGCTTCTCGCGGAAAATTACATGTGTCTCTTACGTGATATTTTAGAATTGGTACTTTTGTTCCTATTAGCCAATTTTTGTCAGTATTTTTGTCCTTTAACTTTTTAGGGTAGTATTTTTGTCCTGCAACTTTTTAATTTTCGCAATTTTAGTCCTTTTTTCGCTGGAGTTGACCCTTCTCGCCGGTGGAGGTGAACTCCGACGAACAAAAAGACTGAAATCACGAAAATAAATAGATGTAGGACCAAAATGCAACCCTAAAAGTTAAATGACAAAAACCCCAAATAGCTTAACTTACAGGACAAAAAATGCATTTAATCCCTACTTCACATGTCTCCCTTACCTTACTTCTACATGTTTCATTACTCACAAACTTTCATATTTTTAATAAACTCATAATTATAATTTATCTTTTCTCTTTCACCTCACTCCATGTTTCATTCTTTTCACGGTCTTCTTTGCTTTTCATTCCCCCACACCACAATGGCCGCTTTTCACAATTTTTTTTTACCTTTTCATCTCAAATTATAGTTCTTTTTTATATGTTCCCGGAATCCGCGTGCTACAACGACTATTTAAATTTAAGGGTGAAGTACATATGATTTGAAGTTCTACTCTCTTTCATAATTTGGTATCAAAGAAACAATAGAAGCCACATATATAGATGCTTAATCTTACATCTCTCTCCTCACACTCAACACTCAACCAAGAAACAAAAATTGAGGAGAGTGTAAGGAGCAGAACGAATTTCCGATTATTTCCTTCTAATTCCTACTTGGAAAAACACTCGTCATGAACTCCAGTTCATGTAATACTTCTGCTGCTAACAGGGCTTTCCCAGAATGCAATTTAAGGGGCCTGAAAATTTAGAGAGTTTACTTGCAAACCCTCCAGGTTTTGGGGCTACCATGTCAGCACCTTTTACAAACTTGTAATGATCAACATCTCCTGATTGCACGAAAAATGCTCCATTGCCCATAACATCTCCCTCTGATTTCCACACCCAATTCTTCCACATGCTCTTCGTTGCGTAATCTCTCTTGGTGACCTACAATGCCATGAAATGGATCGATAATCAATGAAAACATACAACTCTTGCATGGAAACAGGCCGACGTATAATTAAACCGAAGGGAGAATCGCATTTTTAGTCCCATAAACTAGGCTTTAATTCCATTTATTATGATTTTATCACATTGCAGCTCATAAGTTAGAAATTTTTTCATCTTCAGTTCTCATGTGACTTTTCCGTTAAATAATTAGTGGAGAAGTCGTGGGACAGTTAGTCCATCACGTGTTTGAACTAGCGGCCTCGTGAGTTCTCCGTTAATTATTGGATCGAAAAGTCATGTGAGGACTGAAATGAGAAAAAATCTAACTTATAGGATGTAATGTGAGAAAATCATAATAAATTGTATTTTTTCCTTAAACCGGTGGATCAAACACACAACAACACGAATGATGCATGTATGTCTACCTCTTTGGCAAATGGATTGTCGGGAGCAACGAAGCGGTTGCCCTGGCTAAGTATGGTCGGCTGTTGGCTTCCGCCGATGGCGTACATCTGCCAACGAGTGTAGTCGTTGTTAACAATGTGCACAAAACCCCATCTCACCCGGGGCATCCTTTGGATTAAGCCCTTGCCGAAGTGATTGAAAGCTACAGTTATTTGCATTATGTGGTCCTCTGACCTGCTATTACTTGCTCCGAACAACAACACCTGCAGTTGCATCGAGCGTTTGTCGACGTCCGGTCAACACAAACGTCGTGTTAACGAGCCTTTATGAAAAGAAAAAATAAATAGAAGTTTAATTACGAGGGAAATCTACTCGTTTATGTTCGTTTTTATTTTTATTTTCAGTTTTCGGTATTTCCAAGAGCTTTTCTCTATTCCTTTTTCTTGAAAAAGAAATCAATTCTTTGTATGTTAGCGTTAGACAGGAGAATATTTTAATATTTAATAAGTACTTAAGCGAAAAAGATGAAATTATTACGTCATTATGGTGTGCGAAATGACAATTTGAGATAGTGATGGCTGTGGAAGCTTCAATTGCATCAATGAGGCCATCATCACATTTAGAAAGAGAAACATGGTCGATCCAAATATTCGTCGAGCCGAAGAGTGAAATCCCATCTCCATCGCTTCTCGTACGATAACCAAAGTGTGCAACCGAATCCCTAATGAGGCCTCCGTTTCCCTTCTTAATGTCATGGACCCGAATGTTATGAATGATGACGTTGTGTATATATTGTAGGGTTATGCCAGCACCGTTAGCAATGTGCACTTGCACTCCACGCCCATCTATCGTCTTATTGCTTGTCATAATAAGCTCTTCAGCTAATCTAATGTTCATATTACGTTGAAATATGATCCAAAGTGGCTCCGGCTGGATGACAGCATGCCGTAAAGTTCCCCTCTTAGGGTTAATTAGATCATTGTCCGAGGGGTCGGTCACCACATACATCCTCCCGGCCTTGCCTCCGGTCGTGTGGCGACCGAACCCTAGAACACAATCCACCAATTTCTTACGATTTTGAGCCCAATTCGGTTGGCACCTCCAACATTGATCAATAGGGTTTGTAGCTTGGCATGAACCCCTATACTGCCTTAGCCCTCTCCTATTATTGCTCCGTTCCACTGACCTTCATATATCGATCAAAATCAATGTTTTTAGTAGCGATAATGGAAATAAAATTATATTTTTAGTCCTATATAATAGTGGGTTCAACACTTTTAATCTTCTATTTTACAGAATTTTCAAAACAATTTCAAATTTGACAAAATCAGACACATTTAACCCCCAAAATTTCAAAATATGTCGAGATTTCTCAACTGTAGGATCATTCTGAAAATCCCTTAAATCAGAGGATTAAATGTGTTGAATCCTCATAACGGACGAAAAGTTGGAGGTATTTCAACTCATAAACATGTTGGACAATATGCAATAAATACATAATGAAGAAATCAACTTACTTATGAACATTCCCATTGAGATGATTTAGGACTGCTCCAGGGTTAGGTTGATAGGCCTGGCGAGCGGCATTCTTTGCTGCTTCTCTGCGCTTCTCCCACACGGCATCGTCAACCGCGATGTTACTCGTCACTCTCGTGAAAACCACGAAAAGAGAAATCAAGAAAACTAAGATGCACCTAATGGAATCCATTATTTATTAAAGGAATGGAAATGTTTTTTTATTTTTTATTTTTTATTTTTTATTTTGTTTTTCTTATAATTTATTTTTTATTTTTTTTATTTTTCAGCTACTATATATGTACAAACTAGCTAGGTGTATGTAATAACATGGTTTGAACAGATAACACTGGAGCTTACCAACTTATAAATACATAAGAAGAGGTAAATACCACACAGTGAATGCAATATCTGGACAATGAGAATGATGAGAGAAGGTAGGAGGAAAAGTTGGAGAATGGTTAGTTTTACTTGTTTTTTGTCTTAGGAGGGAAATGTGGATCGAGAATGGGGCAATTTGAATTTACGTCATTTAATTTATTTTATTTGTGATTTTGATCTCATTATTTTAGCACTCGACAAATTTGGTTCCATAAATTTACAAAAGTTGTAGTGTTGGTCCCATATAGAAATCATTTCTGTTAAATATTTAACGAATTGCACTTGATCCGTTAACTAAGTAATATTTGCATCCGTTAAGTATTTAACGGAAATTGTTAATAGAACCAAAATTGCAACTTTTGTGGATTTATAGGACTAAATCTGTTGAGTGTTGAAATAATGAGATTAAATTCACAAATAAAATAAGTTATCAGATATATTACAATTTCCCGATCGTAAATGTATGGTCAAAAGTCTACTCTATATTGTTCTAATACTTGGATGTTACCTATGTTAATATAAAAAGAACAATTTTCACTCAGACTGTGGGTTGTGACGTTGCGATATCGATTTTTTTGTTGTGTCGATAATACTCTTAAATTATTTTTTTTTCTTTTATCTCTTTTAAACACGTGATGTGTTGCTTTATATATTTTATTCTTATTTAAAATATATTTTAAAGTGTGAAAGATTATTTATTATATGCATCAAGTACGTTGTGCCACCATAGCTAATTTTTTACATATAGAAACTGGATTATATATTTTGTATTCGCCACGATTTTTTTCTTTTGATCATAGTAATTAACTGCAGTGAAAAATCATATTGCTTCTTGTGCAATTACAAGGAAGTAGCAATTTTAGTCCTACTAAATTTAATTGGCAATTAAGTGCCGCAACTTTAAAAAAACAAAATAGCACATTAAGAACAAGATTCGTTGAAAATTGCAATGCGGCCTGAACTCAGGGCTCACATATGGGGCAAATGCCAAATTCTAGCCAGATTTGATATTTTCGATATTGGAATTTTGTCCTTATAATGTGCCAATATTTTAAAATTGCATGGCTTGTTTACCCAATTTAATTTGAATAGGACTAAAATTGTCATCTCCTGTAGTTGTCCTTATAATTTTCTTAATAACTCCCCCAAATTTTTCTTTTCTTTTCTGAACAATGTTTCGTTATATATATATATATATATTGTTTCAAATATAATTAAGGGAAAAATGCAATTTTGGTCCACTTTCTTAGGGGCGGTGGCACTTTTAGTCCAAGTCTATTTGAAAATAGCAATTCATGACGATAATTTTAAAAAAATGGCAATTTTAGGCCAAAAAACCCTAATTTGACTGGAATTGATCGCCGGAATTACATGTGGATTAAAAAAATAAAAAATTTCTTACATGACAGGTGATTTGGCAACCATAGTGAGGTAGCATGGTGACATGCTTTATTTAAGGTTAAAATCCATTTAAATAGATAACTTTTTTCTTAAATTTATATTATTTTAATATCAAAATAAAACAAAAAAGTTAAAATTTACACCAAATTGATAAATTAAATTAAAATCACATTTAAAAGATTAATATCTAAAATTCAATTTTCAAATTTAAATATCTATATCAATATAAATTTTAATTATTTTTTAATTAACTTAATTTAAAATAATTCAAAAAATAAGGAAAATATTAATTTTTAAAAAAGTTCTAAGGAAAAAAAAAAGAAATTTAAAAAGAATTAAAAAAAGTTAAGAAATTTGATTTATTTTTTAAATAAAAACACTAATTTTTAAAATTTAAACATTTTTATAGTAAATAATATAATTTATAAAATATATTCAAACTAAATTATAATTTAAATATTGTTAATAAGATATAATTGATTAAAATTTAAATTGATACAGATATTTAAATTTGAAAATCGAATTTTAGTATATTTATCTTTTAAACATGATTTTAATTTAATTTATCAATTTGGTATTAAATTTTAAATTTTAAATTTTATATTTTATATTGATATTTAAATAATATATATTTAAGAAAAAAGTTATCCATTTAAATGGATTTTAGCCTTAAATAAAATATGTCACCATGCCGCCATAGTGCGCCTCACTATGGTTGCCAAATCACCTGCCATGTAAGAAAATTTTTATTTTTTTAATCCACATGTAAAATGGTCGCCGAAAAGGTGACCAACTCTGGCCAAATTAGGATTTTTGGTCTGAAATTGCCATTTTTTTAAAGTTACTGTCCTGAATTGTTATTTTCAAATGGACCTGGACTAAAAGTGCCACCACCCCTAAGAAAGTGGACCAAACTTGCATTTTTCCCTATAATCAATGTGAAAAAAGGGAAAAAAAAAAAAAAAAAAAAAAAAAAAAAAAAAGATGATTCGTGAAAGACCACCATATATATCTAATTTTCATTTAAAGCAATATGAGTGAACTATCTTAATACTAAATCTTATTCAATATTTACAAAAAAAAAAAAAAGAAAAAAAATTAAAATTATATATAAACAGCCCATGATCAAACCAAGTAAATCTTATTTAATTTCAAATGGGCATTGCATGTTAATTATCCGGATCAACTCAACAAAATTTAATTAATGTTAGCTAATTGCATGTACCTGAAGCAGGGAATATTACAATGCTTGAACCCTAGCAGCCCTAGAAAGAGGGTCATTCAAATAAACAAATCTGACAAATTAACAAAGTAAAGAACATTTTTCTTACACTATGATCTCTCTCTTCCATCAAAAGCAATGTGCAAAGCTCTTCATTTACTTCTCTTCAACTATAAATAGCATGCATATTCAACTTATTACATTAGTACAACATATAAGATATTTACAGTATTGACCACAGTAATTTTCTCAAAATTCTTATTTTCAGTTATATAGTTCATAAGATCAATGGCGACGATAGTTGGAGGTAGACGACGTCTGGATAGGCAGAACTCGAGCCTGATGTTCAGACAGATTACGCCGCCTCATGGATGGAAGGAGGATTCCGATTCTTATTACTTGCGCTTAACTCTTCCTGGTAATATATGTTCATTAACGTTACGTTAATTTGTTACGTATTTATTTATTCAAAATTTTGAACTATAATTTGGTCAATTTTTCGAACAAAAATACCTTTGAACGTATTTGTTTGAGAGAGCAACAATCTAATGATTTATATTTGGGCGCCAATTAATTCTTATATTCCACTAAAGGCTTGTTTGTCTTCTCAAAAATATGTCTTTTTCTTTTAATTTTTTTTTTATGAAATGATTTGACGGTATTTTTGAATTTACACACTTTTTGGGCAAACATCATAAAGTTTTACAAACCTCATGTAGAGTAAATATAATTTCCAAATTACTAAGCATGTATTTGTAATATTTTGGGTAAATATCAAGTAGTGTGAATATAATTTACCCTCTTAATTTATTAATTATCCTAAATTTATTAAGCTGCAATGAGATAAAGAAATATCATGTAAAAACTGTACATTTTTTTTTTCGTATTTCTTCTTTCTAAATGAACAAAAGAAAATAATTGGAACCCAAGATCCAACTTGATCGGGATGGTGAATTAAATTAAAGCAAGGAAAAGATAGTTTTATTTTACATCCAATTTGAAGTTGTATTTTAGTAATTTTTGGACGGAAGAATAATGCAATAGCATTATGATTGTTGAGAATAAATAACTCTAATAATTAAATTAATTAAAACTTTACAAAATAATTTCTTCATACAAAGTTTACAAAGCAAAGAATATATAATATTACCTGACATAGTAATGAATAAAAAAATTAAATATCTTATTATAAAATAATTAAAGGTTTTGTGAATTACCATGTTACTAAATAATGACCTTTGTTTTTAAAAAATACAAAGTTAAAATAAAAAGATAAAGAGTTACTTGAACTTCAATTAATTACACCACTTCAATTTTAGTTAATTATAGAAACTATCTGTTTGAGAAGGTACGCTAATAATCACAAGAATAAAAAACACAAGAATTAATTTAACAAGAGGTTCAATAATGTGTTGACGTCCTTGAGAACGATGAGCAACTGTTTTCTTATTATTTTGAGAAAATAATAATCCATAGGTCACAAATACAATATGTATATGTAACCGTTGATGCAATTACAAAATTACCCTATACTGTACCGTCGGGGTGTTGCGGCCTCACCCCCAACCCACTAAAACCGTAGCCCACAGACTACCTACGAAACTCCACTCGTTCACTCAGCTCCAACATCTGTCCCTTATCTAATATATGCACCTTACCTAACACTATCCGACTCTCGTTTTTCATTTTCTTATTTACACACAAATTATATTATAATTTCACTATATACAATAATGATAGTCAAATTTCTTTCGTCCTATATTATTGAAGGATTTGAAGCTAAGGATATCACGATACACATGAACAAATACGGGCAGCTGGTCGTACGCGGAGACAAGCAAGTAACCGAGCACAAGTACATAACCTTCGAGGAGACGTTTGAAGTCCCAAACGATGCAGATCTTGAGGAGGCCAGTGGGATGTTCGAAGATGGCCAGATTTACTGCGTAACTATACCCAAGAAACAACAAGTTGAACATGCGATAACTGTAGCTAACGAGGAAAATAAACCTAAGCCACATGGTAATAAAGATGGTTCATTTCATAAGTACGACAGCACCAAAAAACCAGAAGAATTATTACCACAGCAGCGTGGTCGGATTAGTGCAAGCAATTCATTGAAAATTGTTACAGGAGACAAGTCGAAGCAAAAACTGTATTTTGCTTTTTCTATAGCAACGGTGATTGCTTTACTCGTCCTCGCTGTGGTTTTAATAGTTAAATTTCGTCGTCATCATCATTGATGCGTGCAACATATTGTGCATATGTATGTGTAAGTGAAGTAAATCTGTCATTAATGAATTGAATTATTTGTAAGTGTACTTTATCTTTCTTGACATTACTATATTGCTAGTTTCTGAAATTTGATGTTCTGATAATGTGTTTCATAGTTTTAAAAGTAACAACTATTTTACGAAAAGTATCACTAGCAAGATCAGCGACAAAATATTGTGCATTAAAACATGAATGTGTCAGTACTAATTGATTACTTCATCACCAATCTTTTTTTTTACAAGTCACCTCCCAGCCTTTGCATTTTGTAGCACTTGGCACTTTTCGAAAAATAATAATAGAGTATTCCATCTGCGTGAAAATACGTGCTTTATGGTGATTAAAAATTGGATAAAGTTGTAATTTCACAACCCAATTAAAAGAAACAAAGTAAATTGAAGAAAAAAACATCCACAACATTTCTTCTCCCTCTCTCTCTCTCTCTCTCTCTCTCTCTCTCTCTCTCTTTCGGGAAAAATGCAAGCAACCCTCTTATGGTATTGCAAATGTGCAAATTACCCCCTTATGAAAAATAAAATAACAATTTACCTCCCTGTATTTTTTTTAAAATGAATCAATTTACCTCTCCGTATTTTTTTAAAATGAATCAATTTACCTCTCCGTATTTTTTAAAATGGAACAATTTACCCCCCCCCCCCCTCTCTCTTTCTCCTCACTTTGTCATCTTTCTCTCTTTCCTCTGTAATCTCCCTCTCTCTCTCTCTCTCTCTCTCTCTCTCTCTCTCTCTCTCTCTCTCTCTCTTACATGGTGAAGATGACGATGGGGATCGAAGAAATGAGGAAGCCATGGGGAAAAAAAAGATGGGTTTTGATTGCAATCAGTGTGATGTAAAAGAAGGACCCATTTGGGGTAAAATTACACTTTTGGTCCCATAGGACTGGGGGGTCAACACTTCTGGTCCCGCGCTTCCTGAAATGACCAATTTAGTTCCAAAATTGAGAATTTTTGACACTTTTGGTCCCACGCTTCCTAAAATGACCAATTTAGTCCCAAAATCGAGAATTTTCGACACAGTTGGTCCCATTAGACGATTTCTGTAAAAAATATTAACGACAAACATCTCGCCGTTAGTAGGACCAAATGTGTCGAAAATTTCTAATTTCAGACTAAATTGGTCATTTCAAGAAGCGCGGGACCAAAAGTGTCGAAAATTCCCAATTTTGAACCAAAAGTGTAATTTTGCCACCCATTTGGAGTAGAGAGGGTAATTTGAGAAATTGACGCGGGGAAGATGATCCGGGTATTATAAGGAGGTCGAGGAAAAATCGGTGACAGCGGGACGGGGATTCTGCGACTGGGAGGGTGGTGACAAAAACTTGAAATTAGTGGATTTTTATGTTTTTGGAGAGTACATTGTTCTTGATCTTTTGTTGTTGGCGGAATTCTGCCTTTGATGATAATGATTTTTTGGAAGATTTTGTATTTTGGGTGTTTGTTTATTTAGTTCAATTTCATATATAATTTATCTGGTTTTGAGTTTGATTTCTAGGTTTTTTTAATGTCTTTTTTTTTTCCTGGGATTGTGTTACATTTGTCTACTCAGGGTCGTCTTTGTATGAAAATACTATTTTCTTTGCTTCTGCTAGAGGAAATTGCTCTCGCATTGCCATTTTCCAGAATTTGAGACAAGTTTTTTGAAGGGTTCACTGCTCTTTTGTCGAAGAAGAATGTGCTATGGTGATTGAAGAAGAAGACCTTCTTGATTTTTGATTTTTTGATTTTTTTTTAAATTCTGGTGTGAAATTACAATTTAATCCAACCTAAAATCACCATAAGGCGCATGTTATCACGAAGATGGAATATTCCATTATTATTCTCCGGAAAATGCAAAGGTTGGGAGGTGACTTATAAAAAAAAAACTGGTTGGGGGTAAAGTGCGAAACGACCCAAAGGTTGGGGGATGTCTACTTTTAACCCTATTTTTAATGACAACTTTGATGTTGGTTGATATTTTGTCGCTAATGGTATCTTTTGTTGTTGTGGATATCAATAAATCAAAATAAAAATAAATGCACATTAATCAATATAAACTGTAAATATTCTTTTTGATGTGAGCAAAAAGTGTCCAATCAAAGTTGTTTTCTTATACTCGAACGGAGTGGGCCTGGATTTTTATGACTTTAGACACGGAATCTGCAAAAAAAACGTTAGCACTCCAACGCTCAAATCAGTAAATAGTTTTTGGAATAAACAAGCTTGAATGCGAAAAGGAATTAGTGATAATAATGAGCATAACGTGTACCAAGTATAATTCAAATAGAAATTCGAAGATTTAGAGAGTAGAGAGACGTTACTTGTCCAACAAATAGGGCTGGTATTTATAGGGACGCTCCTTGAGGAAGGAGAATTCTGAGGGGCTAGGACTCTTTGTGGGCTTGACTGACGCCTCCCTAGAGTCCTATCAGGACTGGCCTCCTAAAAAAGGGGAGGCGATTGCAAGGTTCGCCCTAGATACGAGGGAGTGTTTGGATAATCCTTATCCAAGTTCCTTGACTATGTCTATCTCTTCTTCCATAAGTCCTTTCTCCATAGGTCTTTCCTCTTGGGCCCGAATGGGCTTTATTCCTTTACATAGGCCTTGCTCCCTCCCTTTGAGGAGAGCCTAGCCTGCTTCTTTGAGTGCGCTAGTGTTGGGTTTTTCAGGTGGGTCTGGGAGGCTACTAGGTCATTCTCTTGGGCTCATGTCTTTTGAGTGGATCCTCCTAGTATATCGGCCGTGATTATGGGCCAGCCTTTTGGAGCATATTAATCAGTCCCCCCCACTCTGAGGGGGAGGGAAGTCCCTCACTCCCCCTCAGAGTAGGAGTCTTCCTGGAGGCCTATAGATGGGACCCCCTTCTCCAGGGGCAAGGCCATCCTAGTTTCTCTGTCCTTCTGCCTTCCGAGAGTGAGGCCTTCCCTACCGCCAGGAAAGTCAACCATGTCTTTTCTTGGGATGCGAAGCCTCCTTCGTCATTAAGGAAGGACTGGCGACTTTCGCAGGCCTCGAGGCCCTAGCCGTAGCCCAACAATGATGGCTAGGGCTGATTTGACGTTTCTGGTGCTTAAACGCCTTGGGATGTGGGCATGTGACCTCACACGCTTGATATAGGGGGCGGTTTTTTGATAGTCGCCCACGTTTGTCTTGTAACCGCCCAATGGGGGGGGGATGTTACCTACACGTTCCTCCAGGTAACTGCATCTTCTCCCCTCTCGCCCTTATAACCATGCCCATAAGGGCCTCCTCTTGCCTCATTCCTCTTTTCCCCACGTATTTTGAAAGATAGAACCGAAGCCTTCATAACCTGTAAGTTTATCTTCCTCTTGCTGTTTTTTCTGCTGTTTTCTTCTTCTTTTTGGGACAATAATGTCTTCTTCTTCTACCCCTTCTGATGAGTCTGTACCTTATGTGGGGGTGAGGTACATAGGCGATGATCCCTCTGAGGCCACTTCTGGGGGCGCGGGCCATGGCGGCCGCCCACGATGTCCGAGGTGGAGCATTAGGCAACTTACAAGACCTTCTAGATATATGATAGATGAGCCGGAAGAGGAGGACGAGGAGGAGGAGAGGAGGAAGAGGAGATCGAGGGTTCTGAGGGGGAAAGCCAGGTAGGAGACGACGAGCAGAGGGTTCCTCCCCAGGAGAGGCGAGAGCAATGTCCGAGCGGAGGAGGAAGGAATGGGGGGTGAGCCTCGCTGAGGTAGGTCGATCCGCTTTCTTCCCTAATGTTGTTGCCTTGAGGGAGGAATTTGGCATACCCCAAGATTTTGATATTTATATCCCTTCTCCCGTTGATGTGCCTGAGCATTCTCCTAGAGGATGTTTAAGTTTTTTCTTGGCCCAGTTACGGGTAGGTGTTGGGTTTCCCGTGCCACCTTCTATTAGGATGTGTCTAACTTGTACCAGCTCCCCTTGAACCAGTTGAGTCCGAATTCCTTCAGTTGCCTTGCTAGCTTTGCCATGAACTTGAGTTATAATGAGGTGCACATTACCAGTGACCATTTTTTTTTTTTTTTTTTTTGCTTTTGCCTGAAGAGGTCAGAGCCAAGAGTCTTTCATTTCGTCCCTCATTAAGGTTTTAGTTTTCTGCCAGCCCCCAGCACTCCCAAGCATTGGAAAGGACCTTCGTCTTTGTTCCGCCCCCTAGGCCTTGGTCCTTCCCCTGTCAATGGATCATGGATCCTCTTATCGTCCCTTCTTTCTCGATAAATGAACGTCCAACTGCTTTCTCTTCCATTGTGGGCGAGTTGAACCAGCACCCCTATGCTATCAGGGAGATGATTGATGAGAGGCTCCTCTCCTGGTTTGGGCTGAGTCCCAAGGAGGTCCCTCTAGAGGAACCCATGCGTACCTCTTGATTCCTTGCTACATTATTCTCATTGACATAAGGTGTGTTTGACTTTTGATTCTCTTTTTGTGGCAGAAGTCATCATGTTTGCGAAGAATTTAAGAGATAGTGCCCCTGGTAGCCCGGCGGGGACCCCTTCTGCTACCTGAACTCCTGAAGGGACTACAAGCGATGCAAGAGGGAAGCAGACTGTCCCTGCTCAGAAGAGGGGTTCTTCAAAAAGAGCAAAGGGAGCGTCCTCTAGCCAGCCTCCTCCAGGAGGTCTTCATAGGGCAGCCACTCCCCCTCCTACTGTGCCTACTCCCCCAGGGAGTTCTTCTCCTCGCCGCCAGAGGTTCGTTCCTGAATGGGGGGTGTACACCTACCAGTCGATCTTGAAAGAGAGAGAAGGAGAATCGGGGCTCTTCCCTGAGCTCTTAAGGGAATGGTGCTCCCCACAGACAGGCGATCCATGGACTCATACTCCAGGGAGGATATGGACAGTGTCCTATCATACCACGTTTTGAAGGTATATTCTTTCTTTTTATAATTTCCTTGGGCGTTTTTACAAGCTTGTCTTGAGATGGATGTTTGTATGGATGTTGAGTGCAGGTGGCAACCTTAGTGGGGGGACTATTGAGTCACTCCTGGGAAATGCCCACCCTCCCCCGGTAGACGGGCAGAGGAAGAAGTTGGAGGAGCGGATGGCTGCAGAGCTGACCAAGCTGAAATGGTCGAGGAATGAGGCCTGGGAGAAGTTCCACGAGTCTGAGAGGGACATGAAGAAACTTCATTAGGACTTCATGTCTTTGTCAAAAGATTAGGTGGACGCTCTGGAGAACGCAACAGATCGGGCTTGCCGGGAATTCCGTAATTCGAAAGAGGGACTGAACTTCCTAGCCAGTTATTAGGAGAGCCGCTTCAAGGATTATAAGAAGTCTGATAACTTCCAGAAGGAGGTGGCCACTATTGCTGGGAGTTCTTGCATTATGGGTTCCAGGCCTGCCGGTAGCAGTTCGCAGCCCATGTTTATCCCCCAGAGGGGACAGAGCCCACCTTCTTGGATTTTGATGCTACCCTGCAGAATGCTCCAAACCCTTTCGCACCTCCTCCCTCAATTGAGCCACTATGTTGACTTCTATTTTATCTAGAGTCCTTAGACTATTGAATGATACGGCTAGAAATTTCCTTGCAGAATGTGATTTGGATCATCTGCTGGACACTGTAATGGAGAAGGTCCGGGTTCCCAGGCAGGAAGGCGCAGAGGTGGAGGCCTTTGAGGAATAGCCCTCTGAGGCAATACTGGCCCTCCTTCCAGGTCCTGCTGAGGTTGATCCCCTTCCACAGAGCTTGAGCCCATGGAGGAAACTGAGAAGATCCCGTCTGTGGGGAAAAATGAATGATCTGTACCCCCTCTTCTGAAAACAATTTACTTTTCTGCTTATCCTCCGTGATGGGGATGAAACAATTTACTTGCTTTCTTTTTTTTTTTCTTTTCATTATTTTGGATGATGTTGCCTGCCCCTGTGGCCGGTTTGGCTTGGGGGTCTTTTAATGCTAGTTCTTCTTTCGTCCGCAAAATTGTCTTGTTGTGAAGGGCTTGTCGCCTCTGTTTTGTGTGTTGGTGATGAGGGTCTGAGACCCACTGCATGTTTCTTGCACTTCTATTGGAGGTCTGTACCCTTTTGAACCTGCGAATGCATGGTAGTTTTTAGAAAGATATAATTTTAGGAACACCTGCTAGAAGGCGTAAGTGCCCTGCTTTTGAAGAGGGATATTTAGATATGTCTGTATGTAGACAGGGCTTGCTCCATTAATAATTTGACGAAAAATATTATTTGGGACCAAATTTGAGAAAAAAAAATTGAACAAATGAGACTAAATGTGAGACAAATGCAATAAATGGGACCAAATCAAAAAATGTCCTAAGATATAAGACCAAAAAAGTGATTTTTCCCGTGTTAAACCATGGATTTTTATAGAAAAACATATTATAAAACTAGAGTTCACTTATTCTTGATTGCGAGAAAATTAAGACAAAGACAATACGACTGAGATCATGAATTTTCATAACAATGATAAAGATAGAGTTCATTTACTAATCCATGCTTTAACAATTGACCGGCTGAAGCTTTTGTTTTTTACATATATCCTCACTGCCTTCAGATTCACTGCATATGCCATTCTTAGTCATTGCATATGCTCATTCTTCCTCACTTATAATCTGCCCACAGCTTCCACTTATACCACACAATCTTATTTGAAATGGAGAAAAGGGTTATCATTAGTTTGAGCTTCATCATCTCATTCCTTCTGCATCTTGAAAAAATGGTGATCATGTTTTTTCAAGCACCTGAGTTTGATGTTTACGGATTTGAAAATTTTCACGTGAGTTTGATTCTATTTGCAGTCTACTTATTTTGTTTGTTCAGCCATCTTTTCTGGAGAGGACGGGCTAGATGTTTTCGGAATGGCTTGAGAATGGTTTTACGGAATGGTGTTGCTCAACACATGGGGGTGTTGCGGTGCACCTGTTGCCACGGTTTCTGGACACTGCGAGCCCTCCGGCGGTGCGATAGTGCTGTTCGATTATCTTCTGGATGATGTGTATCATAGGAACTTATTGCCGGGAAGAGGAGATGGTGATCGTGCTACCGGGCTTAGCGGTGCAGTTGGGAGCGGCGGCCGGAGAGCTATTTATGATGGGAAGGAATGGAGACGGAGCAACGGTGATGGTTACTTGGGTGATTGTTGCTAGATTGATGGTATGAATGTGTGTGGTGTGTAGTAATGGTTGTATGATGATTGATTTATTGGAAAAAAAAATTTCGGATCAGATTTGATCGAACCAAATCAATTATAAAGCAAGTGTGATATACTTGCTATGTGATTGGTCATTTTTTCTTAACTGTACATTAATTACACCAAATATATTGCATTTATTATATAATTGATTTAAGTTCGATTGAATCAGGTCTGAATTAGAATTTCTGGTACGTGGAGGATGAAAATTAAAGCTCTAGACCCTTTATTGTGGCTGTGTGATAGGAGTAGAGTAGTTTTAGTAGTGTGGATATGTCCCAAATTCTTGGGTTGTGCTTTTGCACATTTACTCTCTAAGCAATAATATTTTGGTCTTTCCCTCAAAAAAGAATGAAGTTTTATGAAATGAATGATGTATTCTTTGGTAGATAATGATATTACATTTAATCTTTTTTGTAATGTTTAAGGGTGGGTCATTGGTGGCCCATTTATATAAATATTATATATATAAAAAAAAACAGCAAACGTGGATCGCTACTCCAATCAGCGACCAAGGGTCGCTGCCTGGAACTTGTCTTTATTATTATTTTTTAATTTTTTTATTAAATTTTTGGGCCAACAATTGGTTGGCCCAAGTATTTTTTTAAATATATTTTATTTATTAATTTATTAATTATTAATTAATATTTTAAATAATAATTAATATATAATTAATATTAATAGTAATAAATTATTATTTTAAATTATAAATTTATTATTATTTAATAATATATTATTTTTATTAAATAAATATAATTATGTTTTTTATTTTAATTAAATTAATATATTTACTTCAAATAATATAATATATTAATTATGTTTTTACTTATTTTAAATAAATAATATATAATTATTTTAATTAAATAAATAGAATTACTTCAAACTCAAATACTTTTTTTTCCTTAAGTAAAGGAATTGAGCATGAACCAACTTGGAAACTTATCGAATGAAAATATTTTGTACAAATTTAGTTTGTTAAATTTAATAATATTACATTGTGTCACCAAAAAATAAAAAATATTATAAAATTAGTAATAATTATAAATTATGATAATAATTTAATAATATCTCAAAAAATATAGTTGTTAACTGTAGTTTAAAAAATAAAATGAGCCAATAGAACCGATAGGTGACAAAAAAAAAAAAAAGAACTCGATACCAATAACAACGACATACTTATGAGATTGATGGTCACTTACAAAGTCAGTAGCATAATGTGAAAAAAAAAAATTAAAAAATTATAAACTCACCGGCACAATGTACATAATGTAATATTATAGATTATATTTAAAATCAATTAAAAACTTGACATACTTATAAAATTAATGATCATTATTATAATTTATAATTATCACTAACTTTATAATATTTTTTATTTTACTATACACAGTGTAATATTATAGGTCATATTTAATTAATAAATATATTTATTAGTAATTAAATATATAATTATATTTATTTAATAAAAATAATTAATATATTATTAAATAATAAATTTAGAATTTAAAATAATAATTTATTACTCTTAATATTAATTATATATTAATTACTATTTAAAATATTAATTAATAATTAATAAAATATATTAAAAAATATACTTAGGCCAACCAACAATTGTTGGCCCAAAATTTAATAAAAAAATTAAAAATAAAAAAAACTAAACACAAGTGCTACTCCAGGCAGCAACCCTTGGTTGCTGCCTGGAGTAGCGACCCACGGTCGTTGCCTCAGACAGCGACCGTGGGTCCATCCTTTATTTAAAAAAAAAATAATGGTTGATCGCGAGTCCAACTCGCGATAAGCCATATTTTTGCAATATTATTGCGTTGACGGTACATATGCAAATTTTTTATATATATAATATTTATATAAATGGGCCGGTCATTGGTCCAGATTGGATGGGTGGGTCATTGTATCAGATTGAAAAAATCAATTGATTCGTACTATACTACACACACATATATATATATATATATTAGTATATGTGATACACTCAAATGTGTGTGTAAAATTAATTTAAGATTTTAAAAATTATTATTATTTTAAAAATATATTAAATTAATAAAATAATAAAAATATAAAAAATTATGAGAAACTATTAAAAAAAATGAGAGAAGACAAATGAATGTGGAACTTGAGATGAGAGAAAATGGGAAGTTGAGAAGAAAGAAAAAAATAATAAACTATTAAAAAAAATTAGCAGACCATAAAATTGAAGACACCAATAGGGTGCTATTTAATTATACTAGCCATCGTGGCACGCCGTCCCTGCGTGCATATAAAATAATATTGCACATTTTAAAATGATTGTAAATATAAATAAGAAGTATATATATAAACCGACACATTACATTTAAAAAAAAAAGAAAATAAAGAAAGAAAAGAAAAGAAAACTAACTTTAGGGGTATTATTGTCATAACCAAAAAAATTGGTGTCGTGGTGTCATAATCCTCCAATTGTGAGTAAGAAATATCTTTTCTTTATATACTAGCCGTCGTGGCACGCCGTTCCTGCGTACATGTAATAAATATTTTTTTACGCTTTAAAATATATTATAAATAAGAGTAAAATATATAAACTAACACATCACATGTATAAAAAAAAAAAGAAGGAAAGAAAGACTAAATCAATTTATCAATTAATATAAAATTTGGAAAGTTGAATAAAGCAGTTCTCTTATCAGTTGAGGGTTATTTTTGATATTACAAAAAAATAGTGTGACGGTGTTATTAACCGCCATTTATGAGTAAAAAATAGATTTATTTTATATAATAGTCTAGATATAGAATAGATAGCATATTAATACATTATATATTAATTATTAAATTAAAACAACAAAATATATTCGAATAAGAAACTTAAAGAAACATCGAAGTAAATGTCATTCAATTAACAACAACTATAATTTCCTAATAAAATTTAACAAGAAGCACACAAAAATAAATTTAACAATTTAATAGAATAAATACAATTTGTAACAACAATATATAAAATATTATAGTTTATTCCCGGTAATTTATAAAATGAATAAATAAACATTTGAATTTGTTAAAATTAATTAATAATTATATTAAAATTAAAAACTATAAAGTAATAAAATGATAATTTAAAAAGATTAACAATTACAAAATTACTAATGAGATGAGCCATATTATTGTTGTTGCTTCCAAGTAAGTTATTTCAATTGTATTTAATGCACTGAACTTTACGCCCGAACAATGCACGATGTGACAACCTTCGAAATTTTTATGAGGTTAGGGAGTTTTTTTTTTTTTTTTTTTTTAATCGGAAGTTATAAATTTTATTAATCGAAAGTAAAATGATTACATTCAATCCTATCGGCTATCAATTACAAACAATCAAATTAATAATATCACATAAACTAACACCTAATTATTACAGCAACAAATCATACCTACTATACAGTAGAAATAACATCAACCCACGTAGGGGTTCGAACTCATGACCTCTAGAATCATGGGGCCTCAGCTTCGCCAACTAAGCAAGGCCTCCTCGACATGAGGTTAGGAAGTGCACACTACAAAAAATTATGCCAATAGCCAGAAAAATTAAAAATAAGAATAAATTTGTTAGTAATTAACAACAAATTTAGCAAGAGGTAAGAATTTTAAACTTTTGTGATTTCAAAATTCATATTAGAAACAAAATATTTTCTTGTTAAATTAGAAATGAATTTTAATGTTGCAAAAACTTCGTAATTGACCTGGGCAAAAAAAATTAAAAAAGCTCCCCCCAAAAGTTTTTACTAAAAAGTTTTGTTTAGTAAAATCAGCAATAAAAGAAAAATTGATACTAAAATCAACTACGAACTAATTACTAAGTAAATATAATTTTTTGCAAAATTTGTTGTTAATATAAATTATCAAGGAATTCCACTATTTTCATAAGGAATTATGTTGTTACTAGTGACATTATTTCTTGTAGTATCGTAGCTTAGATCAATATAATTACTGCAAAAACTATTATCATCATAATACAGTTTAAGATTTAAAAAAAAAGAGCTCTTATGTGGTTCAAAAAATCATTGATGCATACGGAATTGTATAAAAGTAATAATTAAATTCCATGTGTAGGGCTCTTGTTTGGTTGCCATGATCTAATGGCAAGAACAGTTCACGATGAAAGGTGCACATTTTTTCACTTCGAAATTGTGTAGACAACAAAAATAACAAATTATTTACCATAAAAGTTATAATTAAATTTTATTGTCAATAAACAATTAGCATATTTTATTTTTAAAATAATATATAAGTCTTATTCTATTAATCATGGATTTAGTTAACAACTTATATAATTATAGGAGATTCAAGTATAGTTAGGCTATGTTTACTAAGGCCTATTAACATGGATATCCATGTTAATAGGCCCCAATAGTTGTTTACTAGGTAAAAGGTCGGCCCGCTACTAACCTCAATGGCCCGCTACTAGCCACTACTCAAACCCCAATATTGGTTGGCAGTCGATATTAATAATATATGGGCCCCGCCAAATTTACTACTAAGTTTTTCTCCCTTTCATGTCCTTAAATCCATAAGTAATTTTGACTATATTGTCCTTGATGTTGAATAAATTTACCCTCAACCATTAATTATGGAAATATTGGCAAGTATATGGAAATAAAGATGCATACCACTTCATTTCTCTCTCTTCCATTACTGTGTCTTCTGGAGCTTTGAGGTGAAGCACTTTTTCACCCTTGCATTGCCTTCCATTTCTTCCTCTCAAGAACGATAGAAGTTTTAGGCGCATTTCTATGGTCCCAATGTCTGATTTGAACAAAAGTACTGTTCTTGTTACTAGTAACGGTGGTACGACCGATAAGAAATCTTTCTTGGACCCTTCTTTCTCTCTAATTCCTTGGGTTATACTAATGCGTGTGTTTGTAGTTTGTGGGTTTTGATTCTTGAGTGTGGTAATTGATATCTTTTGCAATTTGAATGTTTACTGGTGTAAAGGGTTTTTTGGATGAATGATCTGCAATTGAAATGAAGTGGGCCGATTTTTTTCTGGGTTTTGACATTCTTGTCCCTGTATTCGTTTCGTGGTGTATATAAGATTTTGAAGTGGGGGATTTTTGCATTTTTAGGAAATGTTTGGAAGTGTGAATACCAACAAGTTCAAGTTAATCCATGTTTAATACAAGCCCTACTTAAAGCATGGTTCAAAGTCGCAGTATCGGTGATAATATCGGCGGGTATTGTTCCACATCGTTCTCGGTGTATCGGGATATTATCGGGTGATACGAAATAAAAATATTATATACTTAAAAAATTCTAAAAAAAATAATACAAATTATAAATATCACATATTACTATTTAATATTACAAATAAAAGCTTTTATGGTTTCAAACATTGTTAAATTAATCATAGAAGTACTTAAAAGTATACATACATATATAAAACTAAAATATAAGCATACGAAATCTATTGCATCAACTACATTTTTTTCTCAAATTGGTGGAAATTCAATAAAAGTTATCTATGAGTGTAAGTTTTATAACAATGGTAAGAAGCTCTTTAGGATGTTTAGTAAGTTTATACAATTCCTCCATGTATATATGTTCAAGCTTGATTCCATGAACCAATTTCATATTAAATCCATGCAACACATTAGCCAACATTATCTAACAATGGTAAGTGCACACAAACATTCTCAAATTAATTTTCTTTCTATCAACTATGTGAGCTCCAATAGAAAACTAATCCATATTTCCAACACTCCAAATGACCAAATAAATCACAAAACAACTTATGCATTGTTGAATTTTAAAGTGGTTTAGAGAGAATTTCAAGAAAGAGGCCATGAGTTTTGGGAAGAAATTTCAACTTTTGTGTCGCCGATAATATCCGATATTATCGGCGATAATATCGGATACCAATGCTAATATCATTGTATCGGTGATAATATCGGATGATATCGGATAATATCGGCGATACATCATAGTTATGGATAATATCTAGTATCAGACGATTTTATCGGATCGGCAAGGGCCGATCCGGATACGTATCGGCCGATATCATCGGATATCGGCCGATACTTTGAACCATGGCTTAAAGTGATTTGATGTTATAAATGTGATTAATATAAAATCTCACTACCGTGAGCTTTTCTCATTTCAATTAGATGCTTTATAGAATGTTGTTCGGATTATCTTTTTTTTGTGAAGTTGTTGCATTCGACTTAACTCTTGACACTTGGTCGTAGTTTCAATTTTACTGCTGGATCATGCTAGTAACTTAATGTCTATATGAGTTACATGTTCGATAAATTCTCCTGACAATATGAAAAGTTTTGTTATCATTGGAGGCCAAATTATTTACAAGAAACTGAAGGAGAGGTTGGACCAGTATACTGCAAAGGTTTGGTAAGATATCAAGAGAGCAGGGAAAATATTGGTGGAGATAATGATGTTTAGAAAAGTGAGATGAATTTGTTTGTCTTTTGGGGTTTGTGAATGACCATGTTTGTGGGAGAGCCGTCCTAATGTGAATAGGAAGTCAGATGGGAGTATTTTGTTGGAGATGGGCAGGTGTGCACCTATGGGCAAAGAGGTAAATTTAGGGGCAATCATGTTGGGTGTAAAAGATAGTAAATGATGGGTAACTTGTTATCCATACAATTCAACATATAATGCATGCAAGGTAAATATCAGATGGGGTAATATTGTAGAGATGAATATGAATATTAGTATGCCCCTACTATAATATGGGACAATCCAATATGGGTCAGTAGACATGGCCTTAGATTATGAGTTTAATGAAATTGTTCATTCTTATTATATAATGAAATAATTATTATAATGTGGATGTTGGTTTTGATAGGGGTACTTGACATAATCATCAAAATGCCCCCAAAAGAGCTAGAAATTACACTAATGCCCTCATGATCCGCGCACTTCTAAGTCGGGTCGGGCATGTTCAATGCGACCCGCACCAGTGACCCGGCTACGTGGACCTCGCGGAAGCCGTCGATTCTCTGACAAGAAATCGCCAGGATGGTGACATGTGGGCTAGGCGACTCCATACATATGGCCCTATAAATACCGACACCCTCATTTATTGCAAGTTACGTGCATTTATTATAACGTTATCTACTCTCGATCGCATATCTTTATCTCGAACTCATACTGACTTAGGTATCGGACGATCTTCGTCGGGGACCATCCCGATTAGTCTGACGTTTGCTCTCTTCTCAGGGATCTCTCTATACCTGGGACAAGCTACTAGATGGATAATCTTGAGGGCCTAGACGATAGCTTTAGCCTACGTACCTGACTCCACTAGAGGTCTTGTATCTTGACCAAGATCAGATTTGTCAGAATTTCACTCAAATTTCATATGAAATGTCATGTGTTCAACTTTAAATTCCAATCACTTTTGAAAAAAAAAGATGCATTATCTTTTATTTGAGTTTTTAATTGTTTTAACTTTTATCTTATGGATTTACCCCATAATAACCCATATTAGGCCCGTTAAAAACTCATATTCAATCCATATTAAATATAATTTTGTTTAAATCACACCCATACCAACTCATTCTATATTATAATCAACCTAGCACAATCCAAACCTAGTTGGGTTGGGTTGAACCCATGGATCTTAACTCACATTGACACCTCTACATGTAAATGTAAAATGCTATCAATATAATATATATTGTACAAAGTTTTAATTTTTAATTTAATTCAAGTAAAATATGTATTGATAAATAATTCATTAGAAAAAATTATCGAACAATTTTTGCATATGAGGTTGTAAGGCAATGACAAACTTTAATATACAAGGTAGTTATGAGCTTCAATAAAATAAAAATATTAGTAAACTTATACGCGTATGTACTACGTGCCACCGTGCCTAGTAAAATTTATAAAGCTAATGTGTGGCATACTCAGATGAGTGTGCTTAGTTAAATAAAAATTTTACAAAGTATATTTAGTTGTAAAAATATATTTTAATTAAAGAAATTAATGATATTAAAAAAAAGTCATAAGAATTTAAAGTTGGTGAATGTTGAGAAGACCGGGCAATTTGGGGATTTAGAAGAGTGATAGATAGTATTGATTTACTTTAAACTGTAGTGATTAATAATATGGGAAACAATCATTTTTTTATTTTATTTTTTGTAGTGCGTTCATTCTATTAACAACAAATAGAGAATCAGATTCCACAATTAAGTCCATAATTTCCAGTTTTTTCTACAAGTTGTCGGAGACCAATCCACAATAGGGGTGTAAACAAGTTGAGCTCGAGTTGAGCTCGAGCTCGAGTTTCATGTATCGAGCTCGAGAACTCGAGCTCGAGCCACAGCTCGAGCTGTTGGTGAGCTTGAGCTCATGAGCTCGAGTTATTGTTATTTTTAAATATTATTATATTAATTATGAAAAAGTATATTAAATACATATTAAATAACTTGAAAGTATATTTTTGTTATTGTTATTTTTAAATATTATTATATTAATTATAAAAATATTATATATGTTAATTATTCAACATAAGTTATTTATAAAGTGGTTGATCTCATTAGATAAAAAAATTTAAATTAATGATGATTTAAATTTTATATCATTCAACTATACAAAAATAAAAAGATAAATTTTGTAAACTAAAGTACCAACTACCAAACCAAATAGTGATTGATCTCTTTATATATATATATATAAAATAAAATAACAAATAAACATAATTAACATTGTTCAACCATTATTTTTATTATTATTATTATTATTATCTCTAGAATCATCAAAATTTGACATAAGTTTATAAGTAATAAAATAGATTATTAGATGGCATATTACGTATCTTTGTATAAATATATACTCACAAATAGGTTTTAAAAAAATTACAAGTTAATTATTAAAACTTGTAAATTTAAAAAAGTACAAGAGATTACAAATGAATATTAAATATAACATAAAATTTATGTGTTATATTAAATAGAGTAAATTACATCTACCTCCCATGAGGTTTGGCATAATTACAAATACCCCCTCGTTGTTTGAAAAATTACAAATACCCCCCTCGTTGTTTTAACCAAAGGCTTAAAATTGACTATTTTGCCTTAAATTTTTAATTAAAATTATAGAAAAATTAGCCAAGGCAAATTGTATTATTGCTCCTTTGTGTAAAAAACTTAAGAAACCTCTCCTTGCACATTGTAGTCCAAAAAATTTTGAAAATTAAATAAAAATAATTTATTGCATAAGGGCATTTTGATCAATTCACCCATAAAAATTCATGGAAATGGGTTATTTGTTAGATGGTTACAAATCTCAGGGGGGTATTTGTAATTTTTCAAATAATGATGGGATATTTGTAATTATGTCAAACCTCAGGGGAGGTAGATGTAATTTACCCTATTAAATAATCATTAAAAGTATAAGAGATTACAAAAGAATATTAAAACTTACTAAATTGTTGATTAAACTAGTTTTTGTATAGAGATTAAATATACAAATAAAAGAACCATATTTTATTATTATCCAAAATGATAATATATGATATTGATTGATACTTATAATATATGGTTAATTTTGAATATAAAGTTGATATAGTGTTGAATATGGAATTAAATATATAAAAATCTTAAAAACAAAAAATATATATAAAAAATATATAAAAAAAAAAAGAAAAAAGCTCGCGAGCCAACAGAGAAAACTTGGCTCGAGCTCGAGCTCGAGCTCGTTGGAAGCTCGAGCTTGAGCAGGCTCGAGTCGAGCTCAAAATCGAGCCAGCTCGTGAAGCTCGCGAGCCGGCTCGACTCATCTACCACCCCTAATCCACAACGCCCAAAATTCTGATTTGATGTCGTGGTGTAAGTAATTGCTCTTTGTGAGTAAAAATTTAATCTTTTTTGTATATTAGTATAGATTAAATATTAACTTATTTCTTCATTCCATATAGTCCATAGTGTATGTAATATGTGGGTAGTTTTGTTTGGGTATTTTTTATAATAAGACAATATTTTTCTTTTAATTGGAAGCGATATTAAATTTTATTAAGTGAAATAAAATGATTACAATCACTCTTGTCGAATCTTCATATCGAACAGAGACAATTACAACAATTATATCAACAATATCACATAAAATAACACCTAACTATTATAAATATTACCTACTATACAGTAGCAATATCATCCCACGCAGGGGTTCGAATCTATGACCTTAAAGCTCATGGGGCATCAGATTCATTAACTGGGCTAGGCCTCATCGGCATAATAAGACAATACTACTGATAGGTTTGTATTATTCATTTGAATAGATAGATTACAATCATTCATATCAAATTTTTTATATCTAATAACTTAACAATAATTATAACAATTTATACTAAACACTTATAATAAAATAAAACTACACCTACTATTAAATAGAATAATATCTCATGCATTGACAGTGTTCGAAATATGAACTTTAGAGTCACTAGGCTTGAATCCCTCGATAGGTTTGTATTATTCAATATTGGGGCAGTATTATTGTTTAAAGGAGCAAGTGTTGTCGATTCTTTTCTGGACATTAGTATTTCCCTTTAAGCTTTTCCCGTTCATGCGAGAATTGATACACGTGAATACTCACAATTAAGTCCAGATTCCTGTGAAAATTTCAATTAATTGGTAAAATAAATTGATAATCATCTAATATTTTTTAAGAATTTCAAATAATTTATACAAGTTTAACAATTTTTTTAATGAAACTTAAATCTAGTAACTAACTTTATTAATATGTTAATTGAGCGATTTACCCCTCTTTCATATCGTAAAAGGGCAAATTACCACTCTATGAAATAAAAAAGAGTAGTTTGCCTCCCTGTGTTTTTTTAAAATGAAATACTTTATATTCCTATATTTTTTAAAATGAAGCAATTTACTTCCTTATCTAAGGATGTAGATTGCTTCATTCTAAAAAGATAGGGAGGTAAATTACTATTATTTTTTTTTATCAACGGGTAATTTACTCATATAATATCACATGGAGGTAAATTGCACTACACCCTATAATACATTACTTTGACACCCCTTCTACCTTTTTTTCTTTTTATTTTTGAAACCATAAAACTTCATTTTATATTAGTGTAGATCAAACTTTAGTACAAAAGGGGAGGAAACATTCCTTGTACAAACAAAAACAGGATCTGATGCAACTATAGTTGCAATACAAGGAGGAACTTGATTAAAGATCTGCATAGATGATTTTGACGCGGTCGTCGTACGAGCCAAAAGATCAATTGTTCTGTTTTTCTCCCGATAGCAAAAAGTGGCTGTGACTTTATCAAAGTCGGTTGAGATTTGCCATGAATCCCTGAGCAAAGGGATTAACTCCTTTGTTCAGCCTCCTCCCTGCGAAGAAGCAAAAGTGTTATCTGGGAGTCTGATTCAATTATCAAGTTTCGAATACCAAAATTTTTTGTTACCTGTAAACCATCTCTTACTGCCCTAAATTCAGCCATATTATTAGTAGTATCATCAATGCAAGAACAAACTTACCGGTTGCGCCCCTAATAATTCCCCCGCAGCCCGTCGGCCCTAGGTTTCCTAGAGACGACCCGTCTATGTTCAATTTAAAGAACGGAATGGGTGGAGGTTTCCAACAACAATTCATTATAATAGGACTACTGTCGCACACACTAATGGGCTTGGCTTCAGCTTTGGTAATAGAAAGTGCAGTTTTCCATATGTTGTAAACATTGATAGTAGTGTTTTGAAAGATAGCAGCATTTCGTTTTTGTTGGAAAAACAAGTTGCCAAACAGACAATCGTAGTATCGTTTTGAAATAACAATCAGATTTTACGAACAGTTTTGAAAAATTAAAACACAAGAAACACGTTGGAATCAAATAACACGAAACAGTTAGAAATACTGTTATAGCGATAAAGTAAAACTTACAATAAGATTTGTATCGTAACAATTTTCGGTCCAATAATATAAACAAACCGAATCACAGATATAATCTTCTTGCCTTGAAGAAATTATACGTCTCGTACCGAATGTGCACACGGATACCACACAACTTCTAGGATAAGACGGTTTCAATTCTAACGGTATGCACTTTACCGAAGAACAAACTGAAGCTCAAAACTCAAAAATTGCAGGACAAACACTCTCGGAGTTGAGAGAGAAATCCGGGAGAAAGAGAACAAAAGAGAGAGAGAGGAACATGTATTGTGTTTCGTATTCGTAAGTGTTCGTTGTACATTCTTTGAAGTGAGCTTTTGCAGCCTTATATAGGCAAGGCTATCAGCGGTTACAACTTCCGCATTATTTACCATCATTAGTGCAGAATTTAACCACCATTAAGGCTGGCATAAATAGTCATTAATGAAATTTAAAACCATTAAACGCTATTAAGCCTAGGCATTAAAATCAGCTGAAATCGCCACATAAATACGGGAGTTTCAAGTTTGCAATAAATCAGCATTTAATTCAGGTTTAAAATTTGGTATAAAAGCACCATTAAAATGATTTTTAAAACAGATTTTAAAATCATTTGATAGTCATAAATGCACCGGGTTTTATCAGATAAATCTAAATATTTTTGCTGCAAAAAGATAGATACTGAGACTAAAACATTCACACCCGCGCCGGAGTCGGGCGTCGGCAACGCGCGTTTGGGGCAACCACATGCACTTTAGTCTCCATAACACTTCAAACATATATTGAACATTGAACTTGATATAAGGAGTTTAAGTTATCCTTAAACTTTTAATGTGGGACAACATTCAGTGTAAAACACCCATCCCCACATACACCTTTATATCCTTATCAAAGCTTCACACTTTCCCATCATATTCCTATGTAGGACAAGTGTAATCAATCTATTTCTCTCACCATCTAATCTATGGATTCATGTGTAATTGAACCCATAGTTTAGAACAATTTATTGTTACAAATTAACATTAAAATGTCAATTACAACAATCCCCCATAAATCCGTAGATTTGAACTCAAGCTTCTGTGACTTGCTTTTAGCAATGGTACCTCCCGGTTTGAACCACTACCTAAGTTATCAAACGTCAGCTGTCAACGGGTCAAATGGAACTAAGTCTTGAATTTGAGCCCGTGGTTGTGACAGCGTCTGTTAGTAACAACAAGCCACCGGCTTTGTGTTGATCTTTAGGGTTGACACGTTAGGCCATGTGTCCTGATCCTGTTCGTTGAATGTTTTCAGGATTAACCCCATTCCTTAGTTGCGGCCAAGCAACTCCATTCACTTAGTTGGGCGTCTCCAGGGATGCACTGCTTAGCATCTCGTCTATAAAGACTTGACCCCATTCAGAGTTAAAACTCTTACTATACTTGCAGTAACAGCACCTTCCAGAATTATAGGGGACAGACTCCAGATACAAAGTATCAGTCTATTTTTAGGTGCTCGGATATCCCCTACGACTTGTTAATACCACATTAAACCTTCTTTGTGGGATCTCCACTTGGAAGGTTGGGTTGCTATCATAGTTATATCACTGAGGGGTTCAGTCCCATCCCCAATCTGGATTTTTTGTACTTGTGACAGATCTAATCCTTTCGTCAAAGGATCAGCCACATTGTCCTTTGTTCCCACAAAGTCAATGCCTATAACTCTGTCCGACACTAATGCCCTTATAGACTTAAGTCTAACTTGGATGTGTCTTTTTATCTTTTCGTTGTATTTACGACTCCGAACCTTTGCTATTGTGGTCTGACTATCACAATATACAGCAATAGGTGGAAGAGGCGGGCTTTACAATGGGAAGTTGTAGTAACAACCCATACAACCATTCTGCCTCAGTACCAGTCGTATCCAACGCACATAACTCGGCTTCAAAAGTAGACCGGGTTATCAAAGTCTGTTTTGCAGACTTCCAGGAAACTGCGCCCCCACCTAAGGTAAACACATATCCTGAACACCCATTAGTTCTGGAGTTTTTGGCCATCCAGCTAGCATCACTATAACCTTCCAAAACAGCAGGGAATCTACCATAATGAATGGACAGTGATACTGTGCCCTTAAGGTACCTTAGTACCCTATCCAAAGCTCCCCAATGAGTTTTATCCGAACAACTCGTTTATCTAGCCAGCTTCGAGACAGAAAATAAAATGTCTGGTCTCGTGCCATTTGCCAGATACTGTAAACTCCCAATAATTTGGGAATACCTTAGTTGTGCAACAGGTATACTACTTTCATTTCTTAATAAAGCCACAGAAGGATCATATGGTGTCTTAGCAATTCTACTGTTCTGATAGCCAAATTTCTCAATTATCTTCTCAACATAGTGAGATTGAGAAATAGCTATCCCATTAGTTGACCGAATCAACTTGATGCCAAGAATTACATTAGCCTCACCCATATCCTTCATTTCAAACTTATTTTTCAAAAATGACTTGGTTTCCATAATAATGTCTAAAGATGATCCTATTAACAGAATATCATCTACATACAGGCATATAATGATAATTTTATCTCCTTTAACTTTACAGTAAACGCACTTGTCATTCTCATTCACGATGAAGCCAAACGCAAGAATAGTTATATCAAACTTTTCATGCCACTGTTTGGGTGCTTGCTTAAGTCCATAAAGAGACTTAACAAGTTTACAAACCTTGTGCTCGTTACCATGAGCTACAAATCCCTCAGGCTGGTCCATGTATATCTCTTCCGCTAGTTCACCATACAAGCAGGTTATTTTCACATCCATTAGGTGAACCGGAAGATTATACACTGAGGCCAATGCTATAAGCACCCGGTTGTAGTCAACCGAGCTACCGGAGAATAGGTATCGAAATAGTCTATTCCCTCCTTTTGTTTAAAATCCTTAGCCACCAATCTGGCCTTAAACTTATCAATGGTCCCATCAGGTTTCAGTTTCTTCTTAAAGATCCACTTACACCCAATTGTAGTACACCCCGGAAGGAAATCGACTAGCACCCATGTCCCGTTAGAGACAATGGAATCCATCTCACTTTTGACAGCTTCCTTCCAATGCTTGACTTCAGAAGAAGCCATAGCATCTTTGAAGATTACAGGTTCGTCCTCGGTATTGTAAGTGACAAAGTCACTTCCAAAATCCTTGACGATCCTAGCTCTCTTACTCCGTCTAGGTTCATCTGACTCTTCATGAGTCTGACTGGTACTACTAGGATTAACCCCCACATTTGTCATTCTCTCCACATGTTCAGGAATAGAATTGGAGGCAAGTGAATCATCAAGTGAAACACTAGGAGGTATTCCCGTTTTCATGGGAAATACATCTTCCAAGAAAGTAGCATCACAAAATTCGGCTATTGTGTTAACCTCAATGCCTGAAATTTCCGATTTAATAACCAGAAATCTCAGTGCATAACTTGTCTCCACATAGCCCAAGAACACAGCATCAACAGTCTTAGGGCCCAATTTCTTTCTCTTGTGTTCAGGAACTAGTACCTTTGCTAGGCACCCCCACACTCGAAAGTATTTGAGGCTTGGCTTTCTCCCTTTCCATAACTCGAAAGGAATACTCGTATTGTGTTTCAGAGGGACTCTATTCAGAATATGGCAAGCCATATTCAAAGCCTCTCCCCACAAATACTTACGTAACCTAGAGGTTAACAGAAGACTGTTAATCATGTCTTTAAAGGTTCTATTCTTTCGCTCAGCTATTCCATTAGACGAAGGGGAATATGGAGGAGTCTCCTCATGAATTATGCCAAAATTTTGACAAAATTCACTAAACTTACTCGACTCATATTCTCCTCCTCTATCAGACTTTAATCGTTTAAGTTTCTTACCAGTTTAGGTTTCTGCTTTATTTTTAAACAAAATAAATTTATCTAACGCTTCATCTTTATTACGCATCATAAAGACATAATAGTATCTACTGCAATCATCTATAAAGGTTATAAAATATCGCTTGTGGTCCCTAGTCAAAATCCCATTGAACTCACAAATATCAGTGTGCACTAAATCAAGTATTTTCGAATCCCTTTCAACTGATTGATAGGGTTTTCTAACTTGTTTAGCTTCTACACAAATTTCACATTTGTGATCTCGTTTAATTTCATGACTAGGTATTAAATCAAGATTCATCATTCGTTTGATTGAACCCATATTTAAATGACCTAATCTACTATGCCACAAAGAAGTAGATTCGATATTCAAAACAATAGAATCAGATTCAGCAATATCATTGCTATCAACTCGAATTTTGAATAACCCATCAGACAAATAACCTTTGCCAACAAAAACACCAAAATGTTGAATGATCACTTTATTAAATTTAAAGGATAATTCATATCCCTCACTAACTAATACAGAACCACTGATAATGTTTCTCCTGACAGTAGGTACATGGTGAACTCTTTGCAACGACAGAATGCGCCCTGAAGGAAACTTCAAGTCCACGCTTCCTATCCCAAGTACTTCAGATCTACTGGAGTTCCCCATGCTTACTGTCCTTCCATTGATGGCCTGATAAGACACAAATAGCGATTTATCAGCACAGATGTGCACATTTGTGCTACTGTCAATCAACCAATCAAATGGTTCATAGATAGTAAGGAGTTCGGGTTGTACAGAAACATACCCTTCAGTTCCTCCCACAACCATGTTGACAACTGCCTGCCCGAACTGGGCCTTTTTATTAGGACAATCCTTAGCCCAGTGTCCCACCTGCCCACAGTTCCAGCAGGGCTTGCTTGCTTTTGGTTTCTTATTTTTAATGCCTTTGCCTTTGCCTTTATCGATAGTTTTCGAGTTTGGGTTAACCTTATTCACTTTCTTTTCCCGATTACTAAATTGGCCTTTGGCTGATGCTCAACCGGCATCTTGTGGGTCTGGTTTCGGTGCTCTTCCTCAATGTTTATCGTGACCATAAGATCATCCAGAGATATTTTTCCTTTCTGATCCTTGAGTGTCATGCCAAAACTTTCCCAAGACTTGGGAAATTTATCCATTATGGCCATGACCAGATACTTTTCGGGAAGCTTCATCTCAGCATCAGACAGAGAATGCTCAAGATTGATAATCTCATGCGTCTGTTCAGTTACAGACCTTCCCTCGACCATCTGATACCTCATGAACTTGGAAACATAATATTTTTCGAGTCTTTGCTCTTCAGTATTATATTTCCTGTCCAACTCATCCACAACGATTTTGCAGTGTAAGAATCGGAACAGTAGACATCAAAGAGCGTATTTGACATCGTTGACAAAATAGCTCCCCTGCCTATTTGACCCCGCTCGGTCCACTGAGCAATCTCAACTATCTTAGGATCGGTTTCAGTTGGTTCAGGGCAAGTCACCTGAATAACCGATAAAAGTACTTTCATCGTCAACCATATTTTCATTCGTTGTTGCCAACGTTTGAAAAATTGGCCCAAAAACTTTTCTGGCATCGCGGATAAGTCGACTTTTGGGGCGATCGAAATAGTGACAGAAATTGCATCGGTCATTTTAATAATTAAGAAGCAGAAAGTAAATCACAGATTTTAAAAATCAAAGTCCGAATTTTTAAAACCGCAAAACAATAATTGTTTTCGTTCCAACGAAAAAAAACTTGATTTTTCAAAACCTATAATTTCTTCAAGATTGTTGGAAAAATAAGTTGTCAAACAGACAATCGTAGCATCGTTTTGAAATAACAATCAGGTTTTACAAACAATTTTGAAAAATTAAAACACAAGAAACACGTCGGAACCAAATAATACGAAACAGTTAGAAGTATTGTTATAGCGATAAAGTAAAACTTACAATGAGAATTGTATCGTAATAATTCTCAATTCAATAATATAAACAAACCGAATCACAGATATAATCTGCTTGCCTTGAAGAAATTATACGTCCCGTACCAAATGTGCACACGGATACTACGCAATTTCTTCCAGGATAAGACGGTTTCAGTTCTAACGGTATGCACTTTACCGAAGAACACCTCGAAACAACACTCAGTAGCCTTTGGAAAACTGAAGCTCAAAACTCGGAAATTGCATGACAAACACTCTCGGAGTTGAGAGAGAAATTCGAGAGAAAGAGAGCAAAACAAAGAGAGGAACACGTGTTGTGTTTCGTATTCGTAAGTGTTCGTTGTACATTCTTTGAAGTGAGCCTTTGCAGCCTTATATAGGCAAGGCTATCAGAGGTTACAACTTCCGCATTAATTACCATCATTAGTGTAGCATTTAACCACCATTAAAGCTGACATAAATAGCCATTAATAGAATTTAAAACGGTTTTAAATACAGATTTAAAAACCATTAGACGTTATTAAAACCATGCATTAAAACCAGCTGAAACCGCCACATAAATACGGGAGTTTTAGGTTTGCAATAAATCAACATTTAATCTAGGTTTAAAATCTGGTATTAAAGCACCATTAAAACGATTTTTAAAACAGATTTTAAAATCATTTGATAGTCATAAATGCACCGGGTTTTATCAGATAAATCCAAATATTTTTGCTGCAAAAAGATAAATAAACTGAGACTGAGACATTCGCGCCCGCGCCCGCGCCGGAGTCGGGCGTCGGCAGCGCGCGTATGGGGGAACCCCATGTTCACTCTAGTCTTTATAACACTTCAAACATATATTGAACATTGAACTTGATATAAGGAGTTTAAGTTATCCTTAAACTTTCCATGTGGGACAACATTCAGTGTAAAACACTCATCCCCATATACACCTTTATATCCTTATCAAAGTTCCACACTTTCCTATCATATTCCTATATAGAACAAGTGTAATCCCTATATTTCTCTCACCATCTAATCTATGGATTCATGTGTAATTGAACCCATATTTTAGAATAATTTGTTGTTACAAATTAATATTAAAATGTCAATTACAACAGTTTTTTCCATATTAACCATAGTATGTTTCAAAACATTTTTTTTGGTTTTCGTTGATTTTTTTCACTGGAAAAGGCTGCAGGGTGATTTTTGTAATTTTGCAAAAGGTAAAGGTGATTTGTGGAAAAATATAATAACTGAGGGGGTGTCAAAGTAATTATTTTTTTAAATTTTGTATAGATTTTCGTGTAAAAATGTGAATACATTTGGATTAGTTGATGAGATTGTATTTTATATTGAAATGTGGTGTCAAATCAATATATTTCCATCGAAAATATATATAAAGAAACATGTTTTCACTTTAATATTGTCTCAAAACTAAAAATTGAAAATAAAACATACTATCTTTAACGTGATTAAGATTTATGTCTATATTTTTCCATAGAAATGGCAATGGGACGAGTCTGGTACGGGCTTGCCAAAACTCGAGACCCACCACCAAGAAAATCCCGCACCCGGGACCCGTCCGGTACTCTGGTTGGACCCGATAGACCCGTTTAGTATTCTTAAAATAGAAAAAAATATTTTTTTATAAATAATACTACCATAACTTTATAAATATGAAACAATAATAATATTGAAAGGTTAACATATTTTTTTGTAAATTTATATGTGCATGTTTTAGCAATGAAATATTATAAGTTTTAAAAACTATGTTACTTATATAAATATTAAAAGTTTATAAAGTATTTATATCATTATTTTAATTTATAAAACATTTAAGTTTGTGTCTTATATATAAGTATAACTAAATTATATATATTTTTATATATTTACAAATATATATTTTATCCCGTTTAAGTCATCAACCCCCCCCCCCCCAATTTGGGGCGGGTCTGGGTTGGGGTTGGACCCGTCCCATTGCCATCCCTATTTTTCTGTTGTTGTAAGTAACAGATTATTATTAGCAAAGTATTTGGCTAATATTATTATGTATTTAATTAATGTTAAGATAGAAATTTATTATACCAACAAGAGATATTATTTTGGTAACTTGGAGGCCTAGGTAATTATCATTCTTATAGACCCTTGAGAGATTATGTTTAGAACATCTATTTATCTTAATCTAGGTGTATTAGGAGAAAAATTACTTTTGGTTTTCCCAGTTTATACATAGGCCTGAGTCATAGTAAAATTTTTGAAGTTATAGTCTTTTTGTGGTTTGCTTTACTGAAAATAATGCAATCGTCTGCAAATCATAAAATTGGTAAGTGAGGGCCATCTTTTCCTGCCACGTGACGAATATGAATTAATAATCATTATTCGTAGTTATCTAATATCATTTAATACAAGATTAATAAATATTACTTTGATAATGATTCAAACACTAATCAATTAATATCGTAAAATGGTTATTAACTGTTGTTTATGAAAACAAGACCTAAACATTAGCTAGAGTTAAAAATCATAGCTAATGTTGTTGGCTATAGTTAAAATTATGGAAATAATATTGATCTATCTTCTTTTTTTTTTTAAAAAAAAAAGTTAAAATCGTGGTCAATTTTAATTAACTGTAATCAAAATTAGATTTTTTTGTATCAATTTATTTGATTGTAGTAAATAATATTGATTTATTATGATTTTTAAGGCGAGATCATTTACAATGTAAGAAAAAATTCATGTTTCTTTTTTTAGTGATATGGCAATTACATGATCAACGCTCCTCACTGTAGGTACTTTTTTGATAGGAAATTAGAAATTGTATTAATACTTCAAACCAAACACAAACCAACAACAACATCAACACAGAACAAAACCTAATACTGCTGCCTACCTTGCAGCTTAAACAACCTACATGCTTCAAAAAAAATTTGCAAGTAGCATTTGCAAAACTGAATAGTTTCCAGTGGAGAAGAACCAGCTCCATGAAATACGACTCTGTTCCTATGATCCCAAAGACCCCATAGTAAAGACAAAGCCAACAAATACTGTTGCATAGAACACTTCGACGCTAAAGGCCGCACCCAATCTTCCACCGAACCCGGCCAAAAAGAATAGATAGCCCATGGAATTTCATATAATGCCCAACATTGTCTAGCGAAATCACACCGTAGAAAAACGTGTTCCTCATCCTCTTGAACTTGACCACATATAGGACATCGAAGATCAACCTCCATATGACGCCGCTGTAAATTGACAAGAACAGACAGTGTCCCTTTGCACAATCGCCATCCAAAATGTTGAATTTTATCCGGAAGTTTAGTATCCCACAAGAATCTCCAACCGTTTTTCTTCTCCAACACAGAAGTTTCAGCATGCGTACCTTGATAGCGGGAGATTTCCCTAGTCACCACCAGGTAAGCACTTTTAACGCTGAACTTACCTTTAGGAGAAAAAATGCCAAACAATCCTATCAACGCCGGAGTTACAATTAAAAGCTGTAGACTGGATGATTTCAACATCTGAAGCACAAAATAATTCATTCAACTTTGTCAAATCCCAAGCAGAGCGATCAGGGAGCAACAGAGCTGCCACAGTTAAACTCTTGTCACCAGATTGGTTCACCGAAATAGGACGGAAATGAAGAGGTCTTGGGATCCACGGATCTTGCCAAATTTTAATACAAGAACCATCGCCCACTTGCCAACGTCGACCAACAACTATAATGAATTTGGCCGATAACATACTTCTCCACGTGGCCGAAGGTCTGAAACCAATTGACGCCTCTGAAAAGGAAGTTCTCGCAAAATACCGAGCTTTGAGGACCTGATCTAGAAGGCTAGTCAGTTGAGTTTCCAACCTCCAAGCCTGTTGTGCTTACAAAGCCAAGTTGAAACGTCGCAGGTCCCGAAAAACAATCCCCCCACTCTGTTTACTCTCACATAATCGAGACCACGCCACCCAATGAACACGGCGATGCTTCGGAGAGCTCCACCAAAACTCTGCAAACGCTGACTGAATTTCCTTAATTATGCTATTAGGCAAAAGAAAACATTGCGTTACATAACTGGGAATCGCGTGTAAAATAGCCTTGATGAGAACTTCCTTACCGGCACTAGAAAGAGTCTTCTCTGACAGCCCCATCAACCTGCCCCAAAGGCGACTCCAAAGCCCACGGAAAACTTCAGTCTTCGCTTGCCCTACTACCGACGGAAGCCCTAAGTACTTTTCCAATTTCTGCACCACACAAACATTCAGCAATCCAGCCAAATAATTCTGACGCTCAATATCAACGTTTGGGCTAAAAATCATTTCTGACTTAGCGTAATTCACCTGTTGGCCGGAAGCTTGTTCATACAAGGAAAGAATACCCCCAACCCCCATTATAGCCTCTTCCGACGCTTCAGAGAAAATAAGAGAATCGTCAGCAAAAAGAAGATTCTAGGAGCCCGTCGAGCAACAACAATACCTTGAATAACGCCATTCATTTCAGATTCTTGTAGAAGAAGACTAAACACCTCATTGTAGGTACTTATAAACAAGTTTTTTTAATATTTTTTTAAACGAATGAAAATCCATTTTATAGCATGCCACAATAATTTATTTTTGAAGATAATTCTTTTCTTAAAAACATCATCTCACTTAAAAAATGATGCCATTATTAGTTGCCAACTACTATGAAAGCGTATTATTTTTTTTGTCTCAGTTGAACGTATTCGTTGATTTAAATTATATATTAATAAATTGAATTAATTTTTTAATTCGAATGTATTAAATGATGTAATGAATCACATACTATCAATAAATAAAGGGTTAATTACACTTAGACCCCCTCTAAAAATATAAAATTACACTTTCCCCCCCAAAAAAAATCAAAATTATAGTTACACCTCTTCCAAGAATTCACCATTTACACCTGACCCTCTTTGATTAAAAATTTTGAAGAAAAAATGTTGACGTTATAAAAGGAATTACATAAATTTTTAATTTTACATCTCATTTAAAATCCCCATATCATGATTTTTTTGTACTTATAAAGGGAAATATGTTATAATGTTAACCTCACTCACTATATATACATTACACATTTATCCCCTTATAAGTACAAAAATATATACAAGAATGTTAAATTAGGAAAAAATTTAAAATTTATGCAATATTTTTTTGTTGACGTAAATATTTTTCATTCAAACTCTAAGGAGAAGGGAGCTAAGTGCAAATGGAGAATTTTCAGTGGGGATGTTAGTGTAATTTCAAAACTTCTTAAAAATAAAGTATAATTTTACTTTATCATAGGGGGTCTAAGTGTAATTAACCCAAATATAAATAATAAATTTTGATACTCGTAAAACCATAAAACGAAAAAGTAAAATATATGAAGATTTTCAAGGGTAGAATAGGGATTTCATTTCTCGTGGAGGTTTATTTCCCAATACAGTGTCCACCTTCAATCATTCCTGATAGGATAAGCAGCGCTCTGATTGGTCGACCTAAAGATTTTCTCTTTGCCATAGCAATTTTCCTTCCCTGGGAGAAAATAATTCGGTGGCAAACCAAACACACCTCTGCTAAGAACCAAACACCCCCCCAAGGAACAACCACTTCCGCCGCGACGGAAAATTTAGCGACGGAAGTAAATTCAGATGGCAGTGGCTACAAGTGCTAGCAGTTACCTGAAAACCTCTGGAGACGGTTTGTTTCCGTCCAGGCAACGGATCCGTCGCTTATTTCCTGTCAATTTGCCACGGTTCTTAGCCATGGCGGCCAAAAAGAAGGTATTTTTTTCTTTTTTATTTGTCAAGAAATTTTTATTAAATTTTTTGTTGTTTGCTTTCTCATTGGAAATTATTAGTTCCTTTTTAGTGAAAATTAGGGGCAAAATGTTACAAAGATTTTAATATTAAAATAGTGAGTGATATGTATTAAGGGACAAGAAATTTTATTTTATTATTATAATATTTCTCATAATTTAATAGTGATAATATTCAAGTAAATGTTCTCACTAACCAGGTGTAATTAATTACAAAAATATTATGTATGAAATTGTAATTATAAATAATTAGTGACACATCTATACGAATACTGTAATAACGAACAAATATAATTGCTACTTTATTTTGTTTTATCACTAAATTGTTATTATAAATATGTCACTAATAATTTAGAGTGTAATTTCTTGTCAAATAATTATATCGTAATCAAAATTATTTCCATTTAATATATTATCATTAAGTTCAATTGTTGTAGTAATGCAATTGGGATGGAAGAGTTGTGTGTGTATGTTAATTTAGTTCAGTAAATTTTGCTCAAACTTATTGCAAAATTGAATGTTGCTCCTTTCTTCGTTGAATAGCATATATATACTTCTTTGCATTGATGTTTTTGAGATGATATGCAATTAATTAAAGGGTGAATTACAATAATATCTATTGAGATTAACATAATTACGAATATTCTCTCGTTATTTTAAAAATTATAAATACGCCCCCATGTTTGTAACTGTCTAACAAATAACCTATTTTCATCCATTTTTATGGGTGACTGACCAAAATGCCCTTATGCAAATTGAATTATTTTTTTAAAAATTTTTGGACAAAAAATGCGCAATGAGAGGTTTCTTACGATTTTTACACAAAGGAACAATAATGTAATGTCTGGTTTTTCTACAATTTTATTTAAAAAATAATCAAGGATAAAATGGATTATTTCAGACCCTTGATTAAAAATTACAAACCTCAGGAGGTATTTGTAAGTTTTGAAACAACGAAAGAATGTTCGTAATTATGTCAAACTTTAGGAAATATTATTGTAATTCACCCTATTGTTTATTACTTTTAAGGATAATATTATAAATGTTTAAAAGTTCTTTTTTTCTTCAACTATCATCGAAAACTCCATGCGAATTCTCAACTTCATCAACTCTGATCTAAAATTCGCTCATTTTTGTTAGGGCGGTGGAGTATTATTTGTAGGACGGATCGAAGAATAGATCACTAAAAGAACTATATAGTTTTATGATTAATTATTATAGTTAAAATTAAAAATTATAATAAATAGTAATTAACTATGATTATGCAACGACTATTAATCGTTGTTTATACAAACTGGACCAAAACATTAGTTATACCTAAAAAATTGCAAATATTTTAGTCATAACTAAAATCATAATAAAGTTTAATTAATCATGGTTAAAAACTAATGATTCATATTAGTTTATTTTACCACGCATACTAGATAGTATTAATTTACCATAATTTGTAAGCAATGATTGTTAATATGGGAATAATCTATCTTTCTGTAAGCAATGATATATATTATATACTCACTAGGAAAATTCTAACTCAAACCGGAGTCACTACAAGAAAAAAGAAAATTAGCGACAAAAAAGATCACGCGATAATTTTAATATTGTCACCAGTTATATATATTTAGGGACAAGAATATTTATTTTGTCACAGTAATGAATTTTATGGTTTTAACACTTATTATTATTTTGTTAAAATTGTTATTTGCAAGAAATAGTGACAAAAAGATGTGCACAAAATTATCACTAAATACAATTAGTGACACATGTATAGTGACAACAATTATTTGTTGTCACTATATTGTGGTGTCACTATAGATTTATCACTAATTGTATTTAGTGACAATTTTGTGTAAATTTTTTGTCACTAATAATTATATAATAACAAGATAAAAAAACATAATCACTTAATATATATTTTTAGTGACAAGTTTAAAATTTTCATTTAATATTTTGTCACTAATATCATATTTTCTTGTAGTGAGTTGGCCGAACCTGTTCAATTATATGGCAAATGCAATATACTTGTCGTGCGATTGGTGTACAATTCAGAAAAAAGTGACGAATCACATGACAAGTGTGTATCACTTGCTCTATGATTTGTTTGGTTCAGCCAAACCTGATCCGAATAAAAATTTTCCAATCAAACCTGACATATAGCGTTGCTCTTGCTCCTTTCTCGGTGCTTTTAAGGTGAACAAGTACGACGCAGACTGGAAAAAACAATGGTTCGGGGCCGGATTATTCTACGAGGGGAGCGAAGAGCTGGACGTCGACGTTTTCAAGAAGTTGGAGAAGCGCAAAGTTCTGAGCACGGTGGAGAAAGCCGGCCTGCTTTCCAAGGCGGAGGAGCTGGGCGTCACATTGTCGTCGATAGAGAAGTTGGGGCTTTTGTCCAAGGCGGAGGAGCTCGGACTGCTTAGTCTACTGGAAAAGGCGGCAGGCGTCGAGCCTTCCGCCTTGGCCTCAGCTGCGCTGCCGATTCTGGTGGCGGCCGTGGCGGCCGTCGTGGTGATACCGGATGACTCGGCGGCGCTGGTGGCGGCCCAGGCCGTGATCGGGGGGTTGCTTGCGGTTGGGGGTGTGGGGTTGTTTGTTGGTTCACTTGTCTTGGGCGGGTTGCAAGAGGCTGATTAAGACTATTATGCTGCCATAATAATATATGTAATCATTATTATTCTATTTCTTCCCTTTATGAAAATAATTGTTATTATTAATTCTTTAAAATATAATTTCTTTATCGAATAACAAATTTAGTTAATTGCATTATCTCATGCTATACATGATTGTTAAGTCATAGGAGGTCTCGAGGGTTCATCTTATAATTTGTGGCATATTTCACTTGTGTCTGCGTATTTATGTAATATTATTTAAAATAAAAAATTTATTATTTAATAAAGTGTATAAAAATAGTAAGTTAATATTACGTTTAAGGTAAGTTATATCAACTTCTCCTGAAGTTTGGCATAATTACAAATACCCCATCATTGTTTAAAAAATTATAAATACCTTCCTGAGGTTTGTAATTTTTAACCAAAAGTTTGAAATTGACCATTTTGTCCTTAAATTTTTTATAAAAATTATAAAAAAATCACCCGAGACAAATTGCATTATCCCTCCTCTGTGTAAAAAATTTAAGAAACCTCTCCTTGCGCATTGTAGTCCAAAAAAGTTTAAGAATTAAATAAAAAATAATTCAGTGCACAAGGGCATTTTGGTCAGTTTACTCATAAAAATGGATGAAAATGGATTACTTGTTAGACGGTTACAAACCTCAGGGGATACTTATAATTTCTCAAACAATGAGGGGGTATTTGTAATTATGCTAAACCTCAATAAAGTTAATTGTAATTTACCCATAGATTTATAAGGAATTGGTGAAAAAAAGAAGATAATGATATCATATTAGAAAGAAAAAATAATGCATGAAAAATAACTAACAAAAGATAGTGAAAAGTTAGATAAACAAATAAAAATTAAACTAAATATTAAAAAATATAAAATGGGAGACCAACAAAAAATCCCTTTTCCATAGTAATAAATTATGTATTAATGTTGGTGATGTATCGCCATGGATATAGCATATCCAAATTCAAAACTAAAGAAAACCTTGTGTACCACCTTTATATGTGAGGGCATAAGAGTAATTTACAAGTTAAATACACACACGTAATATATTTCTCCCTTGCGGCACCAACAACATTATTAGAAAACAGTCCGTGGGAGCTTGGCTTCGTATGTGGTTTTAGAAGGATGGAAAGAATGAAAATGATGGATACTTATAGAGAGTGAAAATACACAAACTTCTTCTCAAAAAAAATAAAAAATAAAAAAATACATAAACGTAGTTTTAAAAATTATTATTATACCCTTGGAGGTATCGTAATTTTGACAAAGACTTTATATACATGATATGTGTATGTTAAATAAAATAAAAGATGAAATAAATTTTGTAATAGAAAATAGAACCCCTCTCCACCGGGTGCAGGTGCTAATCTTACTAAACATTTTTCCTATAATTGAGTGGCCTGAGGCCTCGCCTGGCAACAACATATTTTGATTCAGGCATTTCTTTGTCTAATTATTCTGGTGAGAAAATACTTTTGAAACTGTTGTCGCATCCTGGGGATGTAGCTCAGATGGTAGAGCGCTCGCTTAGCATGCGAGAGGTACGGGGATCGATACCCCGCATCTCCATTATTTTCGTTTCAGCTCGATTTGGGCCTTTTAGTTGGGCCTACAGTTGTGGTCATTGGGCCTTCCTGTGTTAGGCCTTTAATTACGGTCACATATTTCTTGATGGGCCTTCCAATAGCAAACCAAAACTGCGCTGTTTTTTAGTTGCCTAATTTACTATGATGATTGAACTGTTCTTCTGATTTTGGAAGTAATTTTTTTTTTGGTTCATTTTAATGAAATATTGTGAAAATTTGTCATCAGAGATTCAATAATTTTTTCGTTGTAGTTCAGCTTATAATGTGACGTTGTTCCATTTCGGAGAATCGGTTGTAAGTTAAATGATTCGTTATGTCGTTGTAAGTTAAGCAGTCGTGAAAAAATAGAGAAAATTTATTTCGGAAAACAGAAGAAGAAGTCTATCATCACAGTAAATTAGGCAACTAAAAACAGCCAATTTAGTTTTGTTATGGTAGGCCCAGAAATGTAGGGCCGTATTAAAAGCCCAATGGCCCATAACTATATGCCCAACATTAGAAGACCCAGTGGCACAACTACCGGCCCAACTACAAGGCCCAAAATGAGCAGAAAAGATTTTGTTAATGGAGATGCGGGGTATCGATCCCCGTACCTCTCGCATGCTAAGCGAGCGCTCTACCATCTGAGCTACATCCCCAAGACGATGGATGTGTTTTAGGAAACATATTTAATTGAATATTTTTGCAGCTGAAGCGCCAAAATTCTGAGAAATGGTGATCGTCCAATGCTGGAGTGTGTAACCCAATACCTCCATGTAAGGTCCCATTGCTCTATCTTTCTCGCCCTCATATTTTCGGATTAGGTGTTGGTGTTCTTGAGGATTTGCTTGTTCTATCATCGACAGGAGTGTCGCATGTTCTTTGAGTTGGTCGTTTTTATTTTTTCTTTTTGCTGAAAGTGAGCTGTTATCGTCGAACTGGGCATCAAAATCAGAGAAACCCGGAACGAATCCAACGCGGGTTTTACTGGTGATTGGGATGAATTTTAGTTACTTTGTTATTACTTTTTGGTCGAATATCTGCTGCCAAATTGTTATTTCTCTCAAGCTACAATGGTATATGGATGATTGTACAGAGTTTGGAATTCGGTGGATGGATCCCGAATCATAATGGTTGTTTTTTTTCTTTTTTTTGCTTGAAATTCATCATCTAGGCGTACACTGTGTGTGTAAATGTGTGTGCACACGCATATACATACATACGATGTGTCGTGTGGGTCTGTGTAGTTTTCATGAGAATGCTGGGCAGTGGTGGAACCATCATTTTTAGGTGTGTGGAAACTCTACGTACCAAACATAATTGGAAAAGCATTAAGGAAGAGAATGTGATTTATAGACATCTTATACATGGTATTCACACTTATTTTTAGGTGATTTTGGTGGGGCGGTGTTGCCTCCCTCACCATCTTACATCCTCTGTTGGTTCATTCCTAGGTGTACAGCAGTTTATATGCATGCATTTCAATGTTGTCATCGAACATTTTTCACTGTCAGAAGTTACAGAATTATGCCTCTGTTTGGGTATAATTTCTCATTTGGAGAACTGTAGCTCTGTTTTTGGATCAAGAATTAGAGAAGAACTATAGTTTTCGTCTTAAATTAGTCTGAAGTTCTATTCCGGATGAAGTGTTCGGTATAATTTTTAAGAGATTTGAGTTTGTGTTATCATAACTGATCAGGACCACTAACTACCAGTTGATACCGGTTTCCTGCTAGGCTAGAGACTATCCAGGAATTGAGTTTACTTGGAAAAACTTTAACGGCTTAATATTTGATAAAATAAAACATAATAGTAGTTTGCTTGCTGTAAATACAATACAAATTATGTTGTAATTATTGACACTCATGGAAGCACTCTAGAGTGCTTGAGGTGAATTATTTGATTTGTATGTAACAATAATGGATATATTCAAAGATCATGACATGGCTCACTTGCTATGCCATATTGTAGCTCTTGCTAGCTCATGGAGGGTGCTGAATAGCATTCAAATGGCTGGTGACTCATTTGTGATTCCCGTTTCCCTTTGGTTGTCAGGTCCCAGCGTTTTGTAGTTGTAGCGTTGTGCCCAGAAGAGATAATGCAAGAAGTTGAAGGCACTTAGTATGCACATGAACCAATAGAATCTTTCCAAGTGATAGTGGTTCAAATTACTGCCGTAGAGCCAGGGTGTATGACGAAAAGTGCTTGTGATACAGTTCACTAGTTCGACGAGCACTGAACTGAGATAATAACCCATTGCTAATGAGGCCCAGGATAGAGATGTTGCCAATGACCTCATGCTAAATGGGGCCTCTGTGAAGAAGAAATCCATCATGCCAGCCAAGCTGAAAAGGTCAGCTGAACCAAGGAAGAGATATTGCAAAGCCACCCAAAGGAACGTGATTGGAAGAGGTTCAGTTGAATTCATGAGGCCTGATTGTAGCGCCACATTCTTCCGTTTCGTCTCCACCAAAGCCGCTGTAGCCATGGCTATGATTGAGAGAACTAGGCCCATCCCAATTCGTTGTAGATGGGTGATTCCCATTTCAGTATTTGTCAACTTTCTTGAAACCGGGATCACAATGTGACTATAGACTGGTGCAAGTATCATTATGAAGAGAACAGGAAATACTGGAAGAGAGGCTGGTGGAATTCTTAAAGATCCAATTTCAGTGTTCATGGTGGCTGCTTGTTGTACGGAGAAAGTGGAAAGCTGCGCGAGGCAGCAGTGAAGCATAATGGTTGACATGAAAATTGGAAGAATCTTAATGACTGATTTCACTTCTTCGACTTGTTTTACATTGCAATGAAGCCATCGTGGGGCTGGCATTGTCTCTAATGCTCTGTTAAGGAACTTGAGGTCTTGCATAGCCGTCTGAATTACTACATTCCCGTTAGCATGTTCTTCGTCCTCACTGGCTTCAGTTGTAGTTGTTGGGGTTGTGCTCATGTTCTCAATAGCGGTTTTCCTTTTCCTTGAAATCCAACACTTGTATATTGCAGCTAGCAGAACCTATTGAAACAAAATGGAATGGTTAAATTTCCCACCTTATCTAGTCTAAGGCTATAAAGATTCTGAAAATATGCTTTCATATACCTTAACTATGGTTGTAATAGGGCTTCCTGTCGGAATTTTTATCCTATAAGTAGCCGAGCCGAGGAGGAAAATTGGTATCGAGATCAATATTGCTGCAGTTGCAATTCCAAAGCCCCACTGCCAGCCCTTGTTATCTTCAATCCACACCACAAATGTTACTGCAATTAATGCTCCACAGGAGAGGCAGAAGACAAAGTAATTGAAGAATGTCGATCTCTGCTTTCTTCCATGTCGTGTCTGCTCGTCAAACTGCTCAGCTCCATGTGGAGGAAGTGAACCTTTTATTCCTCCAACACCTAATGCTACCAAGTACAGCCCTGTAAATAACAGTACTGCCTTTCCCCTCTCAGCTTCCTGACATGAAGCATTTCTGTTGTCCGACGTGCAGAAGGGAGGTTTCAGCGATGGAATGTGAGCTTGCAAGGTGAGGATCAGTAGACCCTGTTGCATGTCTACCATCAGGCAAATGTGTTTTTTTACGTATGTAAGTCAAGTCTCTAATAACTTAGGTAATGCCATAAAAACTTGTTCCTTCTAGAATCCAAGTTCAGACAGAGGGATTAGAATATGCTTGATGTCGTTGTTTGTTGACTTCTTGATCATTCGAACTCCCTGAAACTTGTTCATTAGCAAACGACATTAACCAAATCTGTTTCGACATATTCATTTTATTCTCTTCATGTCATAAGCTGTTTTGTTATTTAAATTGTGTGTGCCCCAAAACTGAGGCAAGAATGAAAATAACATCTGTTATAATGATAGATACTGGAGTTGAAAATGAGATCTAGTTTTAATGTCACCTCTCATATAGTAAGAATCGTAGTCCCACTCTAGTTGGTCATAGCTTGGAAATCCACAAATTTGATTGGACGAAACTTAGCAAGCACACTATTTTAGTGGTCCAAGAGTTATCGAGGCATCATTTTCGCATTAACTTACTCTTCTAATTTTGTCTTGATCCACTTGTGCAGTATTTTTCATTGGCATTAAACTCAGAAAATTGTGACATGCCTCAGCATGTCAACCAATCATTCCAGAAACCTCTCTAAGACAAAGTGGAGCCACCTATTATATGCACAAATGTTTATTCCATATTTAGCAAGCAGGCTGGAGAGTTGGAGGTTTCACAACTTTTACGCTTTGCCTAGATATTGTCTTTTAGCAGCTTGGCTTATGGTGACATGTTTTATGTATTTTCTCTTCCTATCTGCAAAAATCAGAACTTATAGGCTAACGGTGTCAGCTTCGGTGGTTTTATTTGGTTATTTTGGAGCTAATTTTATAGAAAATTATAGTTATCAGGGTTTAACATCATGTTTATGAGTTTGTGAAGGTACCCAGAAACTTTACCAGAAATTCTGTGATTGCACTTATTACATAGATGCAATAGGTAGTGAAGTAGGAGTCAGATAAGAAGCCACCAAGAAGAGCAAGGAGAAAAGCAGTGCCCATGAAGTTGGTAACGTTGTTGGCTGAAGCAGATGGAGAAAAATTCATGAACTTTGAGAGATAAAGAACCAAGTTGCTTGCATTGGCGAGGTATGCTAGGTTCTCCAAGACTTCCACAACTGAAAATTTGAAAGATGAATTAGTCCATAGAGAACGAACTTGTGTTTTTATAACTAGTACAAACTACAATGGAGTGCCTTGTGGATACTGAGTGAAAAGGTAGAAACTGTTGGCTTGAAGACATACTAACCGAGGACAAAAGAAGCTGCAAACATGCCGCCATGACGGCCTCTCAGGGCCGGTCTATTTCTCCAATCTGCATAGCCTTCCCACCTGTTCAAGTTTTGCCCCTTGTTGTCCTACAAAATAGTAACTAAAGAATATAAAGAACAAGAAAGCAAAAATCTTAAAATCGTGGAGGAAAGAGAAACGAGGTAGAAGATAAGTAGAGCTGTGAATTGACCATCTCTTCTTCAATGTTAGCAAATATGCACTGAATGAAAACCTTATCTAGGGTAGGCAGTCTAAGCAGCATTTACACAGGAGTGGCATTTAAATACTGGAGATGTTGGGTTGTCCAACCTGAATGGAAATATCTGGAATTCATTGATGCTGACTTTACATTCTCACATGCCCTTTTCCTACACCGTCACGTTGTTGGTTTTAGTCTTAATAGTGGTATTGAAGTGTTGTTGGTTTTAGTCTTAATAGTGGTATTGAAATGCATGTGTCTCTGCCTGTGATGTAACCCTTTACCACATGAATTTACTTATGAAAAGATTATTATGATGATGGTTAGTGAAAGAAGCCGAGCAATATCAATCTCTTTAACAAATTTAATGCACATTTTCTTTTGTTTAGAATTCCTAGTTTTGAAGCATTGTGTACTGATATAACTTGGTGTATTTGATATAATAATGCCACATTGTTCACATTTTTCCATCTTGTCGAAACTAAGAAAATTTTTTATGGTCCCTGGACGATCATCTTGATTGTCGAATTTGTGCATGATGGCAAGTTTATTTCCTGGAAGAGAACTGAAACTCTGGTTTTTTCAGATTGTTGCTATATGAGTATGGATTAGATCCAAAATGCTTGAGACTGCTGTATTTTTAACCAATCTTAGAGCGACAGGAGCTTTGTCTTATTGCAATCTGTATAAACTTAGTCAGATTTTTTTCTGGTAATGTGAAGAAAACCATGATAACTGTACTATGATTGGGAGAGATTCTCCTAATATTGTGGTATTGGTGCATTGACACAGTCACTTCTTTCTTAAAAAAGGAGATTCTGAAGAACTTGTGTCCTTGTCTAGTTCACGTGGTTTTCTTGTCCATTCCTGTGTTCTCATATACCTTTCAGTTGCCGCTCTTCTTCTGCTACTAGATTCATCCTACGAAGAGCTGCTTATAAATGTAAAATTATAGAGAAACTTGTGAAGGCAAGCTTGCTATCTTTTTCAGATACATGATGGCAGGGAATATCGTACTTCTCTACACTAAGGTAAATAAGTACAAATTAAAATAGATGCTAGAATGATTGAATTTGTTGGATCAAACAACTAATGGCACGGAGAACAGCTGCGTCTTTTATTGGAAAAAAAAAAAAAAAAGGGAATTCTGGTTTATTGAGTTAGTCTGATCAGTTCAGTAGTTGTTGCTACTAAATGCATAAAACATTTATTTCTGGAATTTAATCATTTCTTCTGCAGGGAATCTTAGATAGGCAGGTGTGCAACTTAAAATAGACCTGAATGTTACTTAGATTCTTGTCCTCTGAACTTTGAATTTTATCAGTTCCCTGTCTTTACATGAACCTATGACCTGTACACTGATTTTCTTTAGGCCCTTTTATGGTATTTTATCAACTTCTTGAAGCTAACTCTACTCTTCAAGTATTTTTAACTTTTATCTGAAACTAGTTCTTGAACTGCATATGACGAGTATAAGTTTTAACATCTAGAAACCTCTACGGCATCATCACCCTAATGACTGTCCTAGTAAGATTTTCAGTTGGTGTTTGATGACCTCCACAGAAACTGTGCAGATATAATACTTATGATTATACTTTTTTGATAGCTATGGAATTGATGACAAGTTGTTTGAATGTTCTTGTTCGTCCTAAGATACGTGCATATCACATGGAACTTAGCAACACATCTCTATCACCACTGCTTCTGTCACTATTTTTCATTTATGAATCAGGCGAGCCACGATGAAAGGTCTAGAAGGTATCTGTTCAGACGAGATTGGTTGAGCCAAGTTGAGCAATGTACCTCCATACATTTCGGGAGCTGCAGATCTTATCTTGAGACCATGTTATGGTTTATCTTATTACACCCCACTTCCATGAACTAACTAGACGACTTGCACTAGAAGTGCTCATCGGTTGTGAATGATGCTTGTACCAGAAACTCTGATGGCCTATCTTAGTGGAAGCTCGTTGGAATTCAACTTTGTCATAATCGATTCATTCTTCTTTTCCGTTCCTTCTCAATTGGAGACTTATCATGATTGTTTGCTTGTGGTAAGTTCAGAAAGGTGAAAGAACATAGTTTTGCAGCATTTCCTAAGTTTATGCTTAATTTTGAAGGCGTTAATTATTTGTGATTGACTCTTGCTTAATTTCATTTCACTTGATTTTGTGGTGGAAATAGACAAAACAGGAGGTCGGGGCTCCACAAAAAGGACTTCCACGCCGGCCCCAGGTACCTTCCACCCTCTTCCTTCAGACACAGGGCATCGTGGTAGTCGTTTTCTCAACTATTATTGGTCGTATTATGATGGGCCAAGATTGGCTGGAAGTACCATTCCTACATGTTTGCAACTTACAACATTGTGTGGTTAGTGTAATAATCTAATTGAAACTGCTTAGTAATTCTTATCCTATGAATTATATGAACTCTTTTGCAGATTTACGAGAAATAGTATTTTTGATCCCATAACTTAGAGGATGAAAAGTGTTATTTCCCCGAAGATTTACTTCAGCTAAATAGACCTGATAGGACCTCATTCACATCACGTCTGCATCCACGCATTCGTGCAGAGAAACAGTCGAGCCTCCGGGCCAACCAAATATGAACAACGCCAACACAGCCTCAACGGGTGTTTGTACATAGATGATCTATTTACGACTCAATATTTCACTCCAGGTACTTGAAATGTTCCTCTAAGAATGACATCTTTAGAATTCAAATAAAATGCTCGATTCTACAGCAAAAATACTTCCTGTTTTGATTGCTTTTGCAGTTAAATTCGTTGTTAGTCCAAGAACAGATAGGGAGACGAAAAAGCATGTCCATTGTGTATGGTCAGGATTCAACTTTGTTGGATCACTTTTATGGCTGCATAAACCTCTAACGTCACGTCGTTTTCGCATGAACAACGACAGTGCCCCACACATGAAGTTTCCGGAGCCTTGTCTGGCCGAGTGCTCGACTGTAATGAGCCGGCCAGGACTCATTGCTGTGGACCACAGGCACCCGAGAAACGAGGGTGATCACTAAGTTTTGCATGTTGTGGGTGTGGGTCGGACCCAGTGATCAGCATGCGCCGAGGAAGGAGAGTTGGGGCGGTTGGGGTGAAATGTCTACCTTTCCATAAACGGAAGTTTGTTCTCTCACTGTACAACTTTTCATCACCATGTTCTTGGTAAGGCCATTTTTGATAGTCTGTTGTGGCCATCAAATGAGCCATTTTCACTTTTACTATGTTGATTTTGAATATACCAATGATCTCTTGGTCTATTGATTAAGGTAGATGTTCCATGATCGTAGAAGTTATGGTTTCGAACCCCATAAATGCGTGGGATGATAGTCTACTGTATAATAGGTGTTTGTATACTATAATAATAAGGAGTTGTTTAGATTTAATTTATGTGATATTGCTGATTAATATATGATTATTATAAGTATCTTTATTAGAGATTGATAATCGTTAGAACTGACTGTAATAAATTTAATTCGATTAATAATATTTATCGCGTTCATCAAAACGAATGTTGATTTTGAATATGTAAGATGAGAAATGGAGAAGTGTGTAAGTGGGCAATTCCTTTTGATAACAATGTGATAGTCGAAATGTGTATTTAAATGTAGTATTTGTTCATGTCAGAGTGCACGCACGCTTATGTCTGAATACGTCAGTTCAGATATCAATGTATATTTATGTGTACTATCTGCTCATGGTAGAGTGACACGTTCAATATGTATATTTATGTTACTGGCAGAGACAAATATGTTGCACTAATGCTTATTAAATCAATAAATAATTATATTGTTTAAAAGTCTAACTAAACAAAAATATAAGGTATTCATAAATGTAAAAATATTATCTTAAAATTTAATAAGTATTTTATAAATGAAAAAATCTTATTCATTAGGTTAGATGAATTTCAACTATTAAATATTATTGTAAAAAAGCTTCCTATTCAATAAAAAATTCAAAAGCTAAATGACAATATAATTAAATTAATTGCTATGTAAACACATGGTTGCATTATACATTTACTTGTTCGATTTTGTTGGCAAGAGAAACTCTCTTGCTTGGTTTCATGAATTCATTGGGTGATGAAATTATTAATCATCTACCTATTGCGTGGCGTTTGAATTACAATGTCATCTTTGTTATTCATAGTTTACTATTTTTGTCATTTTCTCAAGATAATTGGATCACATTTCTTATAAAAATTAAGTGAGTTAATTGATGTTTTACTTTTAATTTTCTTTTTTAATAGGGAATATATCGCCCCCCCCCCCCCTATAAAAACAGTGATTTGGTATCAATATTAATAAATCGAAACATACATCAGTTTAACCTGTAAACTTACATTATAATAAACTCAAATAAACCTACATTACATTAAACTCACATGAATGTGGTAGATGCTTATAGGCTCATGTTACTATAATATTTGGAATTATGTTGTAAACTAACAAATTAGTAATTTTGAGAATGAAAATACAAAAATTGGCCAACCTTGTATACTTCAAAGATAAGAAGTTGCTAAATTATTTACATTCCCGCATGTAAAAAAGAAAAATACAAACATAAAAAAATTATTTTTTGCAACAAACTATAACACAAGTAAAAAAAATTCGAATAAAATTTGAAATATGATAAGAAAAATATTAACTTTAGTGCATATTCTGGAAATGCAAGTAGACACTCTAAAGAACACACATAGAAGGAAGTTAAAAATTAATAAGTTAGACATGTTAAATGCTTTTAATTATCTTGACAAATTTAAATTCTATGACATGGCGATTAGAACTAATAAACTATGGATGCTAACAGTATAACTTATAATTATAAGTAACTTATGATTATTAAGTTTCGTTTTGTTTGTCTTCGAACCTACAAAGTTAGGGCCAAACATGTCAAGCACAAAGCAAGACAAAATCAAAATAGAAAATAGAAATCAGAAAGCAGAAAACCAAAAAAAAGAATAAGAAAGTGTAAGAAAACCGTCTCGAGAGATGAACTCTGTGGGTCTTATTTGTCTTCGAACTTGCCAAGTTAGGACCAAATATGTCATGCACAAATCAAGACGAAATAAAGAAAGAAAACAGAAAGCTAAAAACCAAAAAGAAAGCTTGATAAGGTGTAAGAAAACCCTCGGAAGAGATGAACTCTCAGGGTCTTGTTTGTCTCAGAACCTGCAAAGTTAGGGCCAAAGATGTCATGAACAAATCAAGACAAAATAAAGAAAGAAAACACAAAGCAGAAAACAAAAATGCTTATGATTGTGGTGCTGATGCTGATGGTGGTGCTGATGTTGATGTTGAAGCTGATGATGTGATGGTGCTGATGTTTATGCTGAAGCTGATGATGTGGTGGTGCTGATGCTGATGCCAATGCCAATGATGCTGATGCAAATGATGATGAAATCAGGACAAATTTAAGAAAGAAAACAACAATCAGAAAGCGGAAAACTAAAAGAAAGCATAAAAAAGTGTAAGAAAATCGTCTTGAGAGATGAACTCTCTGGGTCTTGTTTGTCTTCAAACCTACAAAGTTAGGGCCAAAGATGTCATGCACAAATGAAGACGAAATCAACGAAGAAAGCAGAAAGTAGAAAGAAGAAAACCATAAAAATCCAGAAAAAATGTAAGAAAATCCTCTAGAGAGATGAACTCTCTGAGTCGTGTTTGTCTTTGAACCTGCAAAGTTAGGACCAAATATGTCATGCACAAATGAACGCGAAATCAAAAAAGAAAATAAAAAGTAGAAAGCAGAAAACAGAAAACAGAAAACCACAAAAAAAAACATAAAAAAATGCAAAAAAACCGTCTGGAGGAATGAACTTTCCCGGTCTTGTTTGTCTTCGGACCTAAAAAATTAGGACCAAATATGTCATGCACAAATAAAGAGGAAATCAAGAAAGAAAACAGAAAGCATAAAGCAGAAAATCAGAAAAAAAAAAAAAAAAAAAAAAAGCATAAAAAAGTGTAAGAAAACCATCTAGAGAGATGAACTTTTTGGGTCTTGTTTGTCTTCGAAACTGCAAAGTGAGAGCCAAAGATGTCATGCACAAATCAAGACAAAATCAAGAAAGAAAGCAGAAAGCAAAAAAGCAAAAAACCAAAAACAAGCATATAAAAGTGTAAGAAAACCGTCTTGAGATATGAACTCTTCGAGTCTTGTTTGTCTTCGAACCTGCAAAGTTAGGGTCAAATATGTCATGCACAAATCAAAACGAAATCAAGAAAGAAAACAGAAATCAGAGAGTAGGAAACGAATAAAAGCATAAAAAAGTATAAGAAAACCGTCTCGAGAGATGAATCTCCGAGTCTTATTTGTCTTCGAACCTGCAAAGTTAGGGCCAAAGATGTCATGCACAAATAAGACGAAATCAAGAAAGGACATAGAAAGCAGAAAGCAGAAAACCAAAAAAACAGCATAAAAAAAAGTGTAAGAAAACTCTTTGGAGAGATGAACGCTTGGGGTCTTGTTTCTCTTCGAACCTGCAAAGTTAGGGACAAATATATCATGCACAAATCAAGACGAAATCAAGAAAGAAAACAGAAAGCAAAAAGCGAAGAACCAAAAAAAAAAAAAAGCATAAAAAAGTGTAAGAAAACCCATTAGAGAGATGAGCTTTCAGGGTCTTGTTTGTCCTCGGACCTATAAAGTTAAGGCCAAATATGTCATGCACAAATCAAGATGAAATCAAGAAAGATAATTGAAATTAGAAAGCAAAAAAAAAGCATAAAAAAGTGTAAGAAAACCCTCTGGAGAGATGAAGTTTTTGGGACTTGTTTGTCTTCGGACCTGCAAAGTTAGGGCGAGATCTGTCATGCATAAATCTAGACGAAATCAAGAAAGAAAATAGAAAGCAGAAAGCAGAAAACCAATAAAAACATAAAAAAAGTGTATGAAACCGTCTCGAGAGATGAACTCTCTGGGTCTTGTTTGCCTTCAAACCTGCAAAGTTAGGGCCAAAGATGTTATGCACAAATAAAACAAAATCAAGAAAGAAAACAAAAGGCAGAAAGCAGAAAACCAATAAAGCAGAGTAAAAAAACAGTGTAAGAAAACCCCCCTGGAGAGATGAACTCTTCAAGTCTTGTTTCTCTTCGAACCTGCAAAGTTAGGGCCAATTATATTATGCACAAATCAAGACGAAATCAAGAAAGAAAACAAAAGGCAAAAAGCAAAAAACCAAAAAGAAAGCATAAAAAAGAATAAGAAAACCCACTAGAGAGATGAACATTTCGGGTCTTCTTTGTCCTCGGACCTGGAAAGTTAAGGCCAAATATGTCATGTACAAATCAAGATGAAATCAAGAAAGATAACTGAAATCAGAAAGCAAAAAAAAAAAAAGCGTAAAAAAGTGTAAGAAAACCCTCTGGAGAGATGAAGTTTTCAGGACTTGTTTGTCTTTGGACCTGCAAAGTTAGGGCGAGAGCTGTCATGCACAAATCTAGACGAAATCAAGAAAGAAAGCAGAAAGCAGAAAGCAGAAAACCAATAAAGCAAAGTAAAAAAAAAAGTGTAAGAAAACCTCTGGAGAGATGAACTCTTCAAGTCTTGTTTCTCTTCGAACCTGCAAAGTTAGGACCAATTATAATATGACAAATCAAGATGAAATCGAGAAAATAAAACAAAAGGGAAAAAACAAAAAACCAAAAAGAAAGCATAAAAAAGAATAAGAAAACCCATTAGAGAGATGAACATTTCGGGTCTTCTTTGTCCTCGGACCTGGAAAGTTAAGACCAAATATGTGATGCACAAATCTAGATGAAATCAAGAAACAAAATAAAAATAAGAAAGCAAAAAACCAAAAAAAAAAACATAAAAAAGTGTAAGAAAACCCTCTGGAGAGATGAACTTCTCTGGACATGTATGTTAGGGTGAAAATTGTCATGCGCAAATCAAGAAGAAATCAAGAAAGAAAATAGAAAGCAGAAAACAAAAAATAAAAATGAAAGGATAAAAAGGTGTAAGAAAACCACCTGGAGAGATGAACTCTTCGGGTCTTGTTTGTCTTTGAACCTGCAAACATGTCAAGCACAAATCAAGACATAATCAAAATACAAAACAGAAATCAGAAAGCAGAAAACCAAAAAAAAAAGAATAAGAAAGTGTAAGAAAACCGTCTCAAGAGATGAACTCTGTGGGTCTTGTTTGTCTTCGAACCTGCAAAGTTAGGGCCAAATATGTCATGCACAAATCAAGACGAAATAAAGAAAGAAAACAGAATGCTAAAAATAAAAAAGAAAGCTTGAAAAGGTGTAAGAAAACCCTCGGGAGAGATGAACTCTCAGGGTCTTATTTGTCTCCGAACCTGCAAAGTTATGGCTAAAGATGTCATGAACAAATCAAGACAAAATAAAAAAAGAAAACACAAAGCAGAAAGCAATGCTGATGATTCTGGTGTTGATGTTGATGCTGAAGCTAACGACGTGGTGGTGCTGATGTTGATGCTGAAACTGATGACGTGGTGGTGCTGATGTTGATGCCAATGCCAATGATGTTGAAATCAGGACAAAATTAAGAAAGAAAACAACAATCATAAAGCAAAAAACTAAAAGAAAGCATAAAAAAGTGTAAGAAAATCGTCTCGAGAGATGAACTCTCTAGGTCTTGTTTGTCTTCGAACCTGCAAAGTTAGGGCCAAAGATGTCATGCATGTATCAAGACGAAATCAATGAAGAAAGTACAAAAAAGAAAACCATAAAAATCCATAATAAAGTGTAAGAAAACCCTCTAGACAGATGAACTCTCCGGGTCTTTTTTGTCTTCGAACCTGCAAAGTTAGGGCCAAATATGTCATGCACAAATATGTTAGGTTCGTATAAGCCCCGAGACGTTAAACGCAGTGAAAATTAAGATTTTAATTACAAAATAATATTATAATTAGCAATCAAATCGCCCGTCTCGTTGCTATTACGATATGGATCTCATGCATAAAAGGATGTCAATTGAATGGTTAAGAGAAACTAACCTTTCTTGCTCTCCGGTTGATGTTGGTTACTTGAACTTTCTCAAGAACAACCTTACCTTAAAATTGGTGGAACATCAAAATGGAAGCGCTTTTAATTGTTGTTCACGGTAGGAACACAAGTGTCTTCCCTCTAAAGTTAGTCCACACCACCTATGATGGAATCACCCTCAAGCCTATGCTAGTAGGTATTGGAGGATTATGGTAGATCAACTATTGATCTATGGAGAAATCAAGGGAATTCTTCTCTTTTGGAAATGAGAAATGAACATAAGACCAAGGCTTAAGTGAAAGCTAGACTTTCTAGCTTTGAAGGAGAGAAAGTCTAAGAGCTAGAGAGCAAAAGCAAAGCAAGAGTTTTTATATCTTTGTATGTAGAAATTGGTATATTAATCTCTTGCTTTGTCCCCCTTTTTATTGGCATTCCTTTGCACTAGTTACAATGAATGTAGACAAGACCTTTTGTCTTGCTCTTAGAACACTTGTCTTCTTCATAGACAAGTTCTAGCATGACTCATATTTTCTCCTTTTACGCTTGTCTTCTTTATAGACAAGCTTTACCATGACTCATATTTTCTTCTTTTACACTTGTCTTCTTTATAGACAAGCTTTAGAATGACTCATATTTTCTTCATATTCTAAAGATGAAAACAAGTCATGTCTATGTTCAATGAATCTTGTCTTGTGGGCTTGGGCTAAGGTCTTGGGCTTTATCTTAATTTTTAATTGGACTAAGTCCAATTTTAATTAATTCCCAACTAATTATTTAGCCCATGATATTTAATTCCTTAATTAAATATAAGCCCATATCAATTAATCTAATTAATTAGTTTTCAAGCTCAAATAGATTCATCTTAATTAATCTATCACAAGTCTTACTTAATCAAATTAATGCTTGTGAATTTGGACTCCAAATTAAATAATCATATTATTTAATATTCTCATCAAATGATTTCATAAATCATTTCAATCAATTAATTTAACTCCTTAAATTAATTGATTTATCAGCCATAATTAATTATAGAAATTAATTCCAATAATTCCATCATGGATTTGTGTGTGACCCTTTAGGTTCACTATTCAGCTAGACTTGGGCCTGTATCATATATAGCAACTTACTTGCATTAGAATTTAATTATGCTTCCAATTTATCAATATAGGAAAAACCCTTTCTCCTATTTGATCAACAGTCATGGCCATGGGCTTCGAGGAACGCATAATGTAGAGAACATAGGAGGTTCATTTTCATCTCATGATAAGTAGCAGATCCTATCTTGGAACTCATTAATCTCCATGCATGCTTCAACTATGTCTGAAACATGACCGTATAGTGATCCAGGATGAAACCTGAGACCACCTTCGACATGATCAAGTCATAGCCATCCTATGCACAAGGTTATTGTGGAACTTCAAGTCTAAGGACTAGTTAGTGCACTATCGTAGCCTAGGAGTTCTAGTCATACCGATCATGCCATATAGGGCTTTCATATGACAACTCCTGCGAGTCAATTCAGTGAACTTGATAACTATTTATCAAGCACCCACTAAAGTGCGCAGACGTCATACGTCTCTGTCTATGAAACTCGACATTCATCATATGAACGCATCACTTAGTGCAAGTCTTTTTAAGGAATGGCCGATGCCCTGTCTCGATCGATTCATCGACTTGGAATATTTTAGATCAAACCGTAGAGGTTGGTTTTATGGTCGCCATCATATGTGCGAGCCAACCCCGTAGCATAATGGATCTAAGGGCTTCAACCAAATGCTCATATAAATATAATGTTAAAAGCATATGATGAACATGGCCAAAGAACATTTCTTAAATAAACATATTATTGAAAAAGATCGTATAGAATAGTTTACAAAGAGCCAATAAATTGGCTTGACGGTCACCTATTCTAACAAAATCCATACGAAATCAAAAAAGAAAACAAAAAGCAGAAAGCAGAAAACCACAAAAAAAAATCATAAAAAAATGTAAAAAAATCGTTTGGAGAGATGAACTTTCTGGGTCTTGTTTGTCTTCGACCTACAAAATTAGGGCCAAATATGTCGTGCACAAATAAAGAGGAAATCAAGAAAGAAAACAGAAAGCATAAAGTAGAAAATCAAAAAAAAAATCATAAAAAAGTGTAAGAAAACCATCTGGAGAGATGAACTTTTTGGGTCTTGTTTGTCTTCGAACCTGCAAAGTGAGGGTCAAAGATGTCATGCACAAATCAAGATGAAATCAAGAAACAAAATAGAAAGCGGAAAGCAGAAAACCAAAAACAAGCATATAAAAGTGTAAGAAAACCGTCTCGAGAGATGAACTCACCTTTATCAAAGAAGTCAATTGAAAATGGGAGGTAGATATTCAACGAATGGGGATTCAGGACTGCTCCATCTGCTTTTGACCTTCTGGTGGGCGAGAAGTCCAGTATTGACTTCCGTCCTTTGAGCTACTATCAACCTTTGTTTGTGAGAGAAATTCCCTTTTTCTACCGACTGAAGCGAAGGTTAGCAGCCAACAATTGGTACCCTATGTCCTAAGTCTTACTGTCCTTACGTCAACGCATTGGCACCTGCTGAGTGAGAGATTCGCTCCTGCCCTCCGACTAGGAGGTCAGTTGCTCTCCCATCTCTCTTTGGTTGGGAGAGTAACAGCATCATCTCAACTATGCCAGCTCCCCTCACGCTTTTTGGGCTTCCGGGTAGCTGGCTAGGGATCGATGACTCTGTTCCCCTCCCTTTGCTTTAGCTTCGGGTCTTGTTTGTCTTCGGACCTGCAATGCTAGGGCCAAATATGTCATGCACAAATCAAGACGAAATCAAGAAAGAAAACAGAAAGCAGAGAGTAGAAAACGAATAAAAGCATAAAAAAGTGTAAGAAAACCGTCTCGAGAGATGAACTCTCCGGGTCTTGTTTGTCTTCGAACCTGCCAAGTTAGGGCCAAAGATGTCATGCACAAATAAGACGAAATCAAGAAAGGACATAGAAAATAGAAAGTAGAAAACCAAAAAAACAGCATAAAAAAGTGTAAGAAAACCCTCTGGAGAGATGAACTCTTCGAGTCTTGTTTCTCTTCGAACCTGCAAATTTAGGGCCAAATATATCATGCACAAATCAAGATGAAATCGAGAAAGAAAACAGAAAGCAAAAAGCGAAAAACAAAAAAAAAACGCATAAAAAAGTGTAAGAAAACCCATTAGAGAGATGAACTTTCCAGGTCTTGTTTGTCCTCGGACCTGCAAAGTTAAGGCCCAATATGTCATGCACAAATTAAGACGAAATTAAGAAAGAAAACAGAAAACAGTTTACTCCAGAATAACTAGAACCACAAACAGAAGTCCGTGCTTATAAATGACTGCAACATACTCCTAAAACATAATTGCAGATAGTTTTAAAGCATTTAATACTCTGAATATTGAATGCATCATAAATCCTCCTGGCAAAATAGCTTCTGATGAATGAGACACTGTTGAATATCGAAAATTCACACTATAGAGAAAGGATCTACATTACTATGACCTCGTGCAGTGTGCCTTGGCATCAACCAAAAGTGATCTTTATTTAGTTTGCATCTCACAAACACAGTGGTTTATTGGGTCCCAGTAAAATTAATTTTCCTGTTCCCTCAATACTGACATGATAGGAGAAACTGAGGCTAGCAATCTCAACTGCAAAAACCAGTCTAGTAATTATAACAATGGCTACTTAAAAAAGAGCTAACCTATTTCCTGCAATTACATTAAAAATTTTCAGTTATTTCTGACCAGAAAAGAAACAAATTCATCTTGCAACAAGCAGATTGCTGCTGAAAATGACCATTGAGTAGGGGTGTGGAAAAACCGACCGAACCGATAATTCGGTTTCAATCGAAAATCGAACCAAAAAATTCGGTTTGGTTTTTGGTTTTATTTTTTTGAAAAAATCGTTTTCGATTCAGTTTGGTCGAAATGCTTCGGTTCATCGAACCGAACTGAAAAAAACCGAATTTTTTTTAAATATAATATTAATATTTAATAATATATAAAATTATTAATATTAATTTGTCTGAAATGAATTCATTATTAATTCACTTCAAACATATTCAGACAGAGACAACTACAGAGAAGAGAGACGACGAGAGAGAGAAATTTTGGGGCTTTTGCTTCTTCGAGAGAGAGAGACGACGAGAGAGAGAGAGAGAGAGAGAGAGAGAGAGAGAGAGAGACGACGACGACGACGACGAGAGACGGCGAGAAGTTCTGTCTGTGCTGTGGGTGAGACGTGACCGCGACGGGCCGACGGCGACGAGAGAGAGAGAGAGATGTGACCGCAACGGCGACGGCGAGAGTCATCGACGGCGAGAGAGGCGAGGACCGACTACAACTAGGTGAGTTTTTTGCTTTTTGGCTATTTTGATAATTTGATTTTCTAATTTCTAGTGTTGAAAATTGAAATTGTGATTGTAGACATTGTTAAATTATGTGAAATTGTAGTGTTGAAATTGTGTTTTTGCTGAAATTGGGTCTCTATTTTGGTGTTTTGCATTGTGAAATTATGTGAAATTGGCAATTGGATTTGGGTCTCTGTTTTGGTGAAACTGTGAAGAATTATGTTCCTGCTCAAAAATTATGTTTTTCTTCCTCTTGCATTCTAAGTAAGATCCCCTTGGATTTCCTTCATATCAACGGTGCAAACGGGAATCAGGGTTTATAGAATTCCCAATGACCCTGACCGCCGAAGCCACCTCAAAGTTTCAAAACCAAGATTCGAATTACCTTGTCTTTCTCACAAACTAAGATTGGTGCTCAAGGAGATAACCAGAAACACATACACCATTACTATTTTTACAACCATAAAATAAGTAATTCCGTCCTAAGTGCAAGAGTAAAGCAACACTACTCAAACTAATGCGCAGAGGCCAGAAGGAGCAATAGTAGCATGAAGTTCCTGCATCAGTATAGTAGTTTCTGTGTCTTTTCAAACTAATGCAATGGTGTTTATGTCATTTAGATTTAGTTCTGTTAAGTACACAAATCCATGTTTTTTACATTGCCTAATATAAGGTTCTTGTTGTTGTATTTGTAGTATTGTGCAAGTTAAAACTATAAATGGATTTGCCCGAAGGGAGCGAACGAGAAGAGATGATGTTGGAAGACGAAGGCATTTCAGACACAACACCTCCACCTCCTCCAAAACCAGAAGGACCACAACCACAAGAAAAACAAGCACAGGGGCCCAAACGGAAGGAGACATGCAAAAGGGCTAAGGTTTGAGATCACTTCATCGCCTATAATGATAGTGAAGGAAAGCCAAGAGGTCGATGTAAGTATTGCGAATGCACTTATGCTGCTGATCCTATTAAGAATGGCACTTCTGGTTTGAACAATCATATGAAACAATGCAAAAAACATCCTGATAATCTAGTTTCTGTTGCTGAGAACCGGACAATAACTAGTTTCTGTCAGAGTGTCAGAGTGTCAGTGTAACGGGGGATGTAAGAGAAACTTTGAAGTTTGATCAAGAAACTGTCAGGACTGCCTTAGCTCACATGATAATTATAGATGAATTGCCTTTTAAGTGTGTAGAAATTGAAGGATTTAGGCAATTTATCTCCGCCGCATGTCCACAATTTAATGTCCCTTCAAGAACCACTATAACTAGGGATTGTTACAAGTTGTTCTATGATTAAAAGAATAAGTTAAAAACTTATTTCAAGAATTCAGGACAAAGAATCTCATTGACCACGGACACATGGACTTCTAATCAGAGACTCACCTATATGTGTTTGACTGCGCATTATATTGATTATGATTGGAAATTGCATAAGGTTGTCCTTAATTTCATCCCATATCCTACTCATAAAGGTGATGATGTTGGATTGTTGATTGAGAAATGTTTGTTGGATTGGGGGATTGATAAAGTGTTTGTTGTAACTATTGATAATGCTTCGTCAAATGATACGACTGTTGCTTACTTGAGACGAAGATTGGTTAATTGGGGAACTGTTGTTTGTGAAGGGAAATATTTGCATATGAGATGCGTGGCTCATATTATCAATTTAATTGTTAAGGATGGATTGAAGAAATTGAATGATTCCATTGAGCATGTCAGAACTGTTGTTAGATATGTTCGTCAATCACCTGCTAGGACCAAAAAATTTAACGAATATGTTGTTGAGGAGAAGGGTCAAAGCAAAAAGTCATTATGTTTAGATGTCCCTACAAGATGGAATTCAGTTTATATTATGTTAGATACTACTCTCATATTTCAAGGCGTGTTTGAAAGATATGCAATATATGATGTTGATTTTCATGGTGATTTTATGTCTGAAGGTCCTTATGGTAGAATTGGATTGCCTACGAAATATGATTGGATTATGGTTGAAACATTTGTGACGGTGTTGCGACACTTTTATGAGCTAATCAATCGAGTATCTGGGTCATCGTATGTGACATCTAACATTTTTTGGATGAAATAAGTGATATTTGCACCTTATTGAAGGAATGGATTGAAGGTGATGATGAATGTTTGGTAGATATGGTTCGAGAAATGAAGACAAAATTTGATAAGTATTGGGGTAGTGTTGATAAGATGAACAAGATGTTATATGTTGTTGTTATGCTTGATCCTCGGAAAAAGTATGGTTATCTTCAGTATATTTTCAACAATATGTATGAGCCACAAACAGCAACAATGATGGCAAGTTTGGCCAAAGATGTTTTATATGATGTATTTGAATATTACAACAAAGCATATTCTTCGACAGCATCACGCCCTTCCACCACTTTGTCTACGTCTAGTGAATCAGAACAAGGTCATGGTACTGCTAGTGGTTCAATAAAGGAAGTTAGTAAAATCAGGATAAAGAAATGGAAACAAATATTATCTGAGGTTGGACGTAGGCAAAAATCTGAGTTGGATTCATATTTAAATGAAGAAGTTGTGGACGATGATGAAGATGAATCTCCGAGATTTGATATCAAGGAATGGTGGAAAGTGCATTCTCCGAGATTTCCCATCTTATCACGATTGGCATGGGATGTGTTAGGCATGCTTATATCTACCGTTGCGTCGGAATCAACTTTCAGTACTGGAGATCGTATCATTGATGATTTCAGAGCATCATTGACTCCAAAGATGGCACAAGCTTTAATTTGTAGCCAAGATTGGCTACGGCACGCTCCGGTGAAACCAGTGGAAGAGGACTATGACATGATCGAAAAAATTGTGAAAGGTATATGTTAATTTAATATTTATTTATTTATTGAGAATATTAGTTTATTCAATAATCAATATTGGCATCTTTTATTTATGTTATACTTGTAGATGCCGTATCAAGTGTTGGCTTAGAGTCAACACTCATCGGATTATGATGTCATATGTCACGTAAGTATGATTTTATTTCATGTACTTTTTTATAATTTTATATTATTTATATTTGAAGTATAATATCTTTCTTTTTTTATTTTGTTTTTAGTAGGAAATTGACGGAGCTTCAATCTCGGCTCGACGGGTTTTCACTTTTCACTCAAGAAGTCAAGATTCCCAAAGTTGACAGAGCTTCAAACTTTTTGATTTTATTTGTATTGAATGAACACTCAAGAAGTCACTAAAAGTATAATAAGGCTTGTTGTCAACCAATTGACAGTCAGCTAGTGGATTGGGATTTATGTGGTTTCTGTTCAGGCATAAAACATGGACCTATTACTTATTCTCAATATCAGTAATTGAATTTGATTCGTTGAATTCATGTCATATGGTCGTTATACAGCATGTTTTTGAAACTCAATGGTAGAGCTGTGCATTTCAAGTTTTATATGCTAAGAAAATTCAGTTCTTTTAGTGATTGACATTATCTAACTGACACTCAAGTAGCTTGGTTCAATTATTTACCCTACTTGGGATTATGTAAAGGATGCAAACCATACAATTACCTGTATTGTTAAGCAACCATCAAAAATGTCGGGTGCACAACTTAGCCAAGCATGTCATGGGTCGATAAACTTGGGAAACTTTGCTATACCAAGATAAACCAATTGCATCTCCTCCCTCCATATCTACAGCAGTCAGTGGCATATAGAAAATTGTATGAAAATTTTCCAAGCTCGCCTTTTCAAGGAAATAAGTTGTGAATAGCATACGAAACTCAAACACATAACATGTCACGAAATTCAAGCCTAATATAAGGGACACTTGTCCTGTGAACGTCATTTCCATCCGGTCCTCGCTTGAAGTATGCCTTCCTAACCCATTGAGACTGAAAAGCAAATGATGGCAAACAAAAAGCGGAAGACAACTAAAAATAGTAATGACGTATTCTTTTATGCAGGACAATTCTAAAAAATATTGATAATTCGCAAATACTGCATACCTTGAAAGCATGTGCATACCCAGAATGAGACACATAATTATGAGCATGTGAATCCTGGTTATACCTTTCCTTTTGAACCGGAAGCCAAGTACATGTAGCAGAAAGTTCATAGCATACCAGAGAGAGGAGATTTGGCAATAGTTTCTTGCACAATCCGAACCCTGTCTAGCAGGAATTCCAGAGCTGAAAGACCTTCACAGAAAAATAATCAAAGTAAAAAATGCTTAGGCACTGCAACATATATGTAGTCTCCGCATGCCACAAAAATACATATTAATACATAAGTAAAGAGTACAAGAAACTTTTATAACTATGGCTTTAGTTGTTTCCCTGTCTAACATAACTGGAAGATTTAGTATAGGTGTATGCGATGCGGTAAGATATCAGGAAGAAGAGATAAATAATGTTTTGTTCACAACCGAAGTTTTATCAGGACAAATTTCAAACAAGGACAGGGATCTTTAATGGGATATTTTCTTGTCACAATTAAACTTCAAAACGGATCAAGGGACAAAAGGTTCTCCCCATTTGTTAGCTAATTTTACAGATTTTGTATCATCTGTAATAGCTGACTAGTTGAAAATGACATCTAGCAAGTAAGCTAATCTACCTTGGCAAGAGGGGTTTCAAGAGGTCAACCCAAAATCATGTCAACAACTTCTATAATCTTCTAAAGAGCAGGGTGATCTTCCCATTATTTCAAGAGGAAAAGGATTCGTTGTTTAAGAAGCACCGCTAGTTCCACCAACTTAGCCATCATGGGCGGATTTGAATCCTAATAGGAACCAAAGACAAGGTGACGTGAGATCATACTGATGTAAAACGAAGATGAGTTTCTAAAAAGGAGAAGAAAACACACCTTATAAAAATTGTTTGCACAAGTTGATTTGTGAAAAAGAATGAACTTATCATCATGCTCCAAACAGAGGCGGAGTAAGTGTCTAGCTTAGCCACATCAGTCACATTATCCTCATCATTTGAACCTTCTAGACTTTGAAATGCACTTCCACAAGCAATAAGTGAAACGAAAAGGCTTGGTTACCAAATCTTCCAAAACGACAAGCATAATAAATAAGGAATGCAATCTCTGGAGAATGATTGATTAGCAATAGTGAGTCAGCTTCCAACAAAAAGCTATTATGTAGTATTGCATAACCAGTTTAATTTAGAAACACTAGAAGTAAAAACATAAGTCCGTGCTTATAAATGACTGTAACATACTCCTGAAACATAGTTGCAGATAGTTTTAAACCTTAGTGAACCTGTTGAGAAAGATTTCAAAATACTATGTTGAATGACATACGACTGCAATAGTATCACTTTCTGAAACAGTGTCTCTAGTCACAAACAACAAGCCACAATCACACAAACTAATAAAAAGACAAGATCAAATCCAAGAAAACAAACAAATCAGAACACAAACACCATAATTACTCAAACAATCAGCTACAAATCACAAACAAAAATGAACCCCACAATCACAAAAACAATCAGAAACACAAACACCAAAATCACATAAACAATCAACCACAAATCACAAAAATAAAGAAAAGAAAACCACAACCAAAAAGACAATAAAAACACAAATACCACAATCACATAAACAATAAGAACAAAAACCCACAAATCACATAAACAAAACAAACCCCCACAATCACAAAAACAATCAAAACATAAACAACACAATCACATAACAAATCAAAATAAAAACCCACGAATCATCAATCAATCAATGAAAGCACACAATCACAACCTACCGGAACACAAATTCACAATCACAGAATTAGAACGCAAACTACAACAACATAAATAATCAAATCAAATGACATTACAAACCCATAATCACAATCTACCGAAACAAAAATTCACAATGACAGAATTAGAACACAAACCACAATAACAGAAACACAATTCACAATTCACAATCACAGAGTTAGAACACAAACCACAATAACAGAAACACAAATCCACAATCATAGAATTAGAACACAAACCACAACAAAAACACACACGCTGAAAAAAGAAAAAGAAAAAAATAGTAGATGAACAAACCAAAAAAAAAAAGTGTACAAGCTGAAAGAAGAAAAAGAAGAACAGCATTTGAACAAACCCACACACACAAAAAAAAAAAAAGTACACGCTGAAAGAAGAGAAAAACAGGGCTATTTAATACAAGAGAAAATAGCCGTTGTTGAATCGAAGATTAGCCGTAAATCATGAAAGTTACCGTTGAATCGAAGATTTGCCGAATCTTGAAAATCCCGTTGAATGTGGAGCGATTTCCCTCTTTCCTTTCTTTCCTAGATTCGCACGTGAAATCAAGAAACACTTTCCTTTCTTTCCTAGATGAAATCAAGAAACAATTTTGTAGCTCAGAGTATTCATAATTGCACTGCGAATTGGTGAAGTCGTTACTGTGTAAGCAACGATTTCATAAAAATTTATATTTTTGTAAAAGCATTTGTGAAGTAATGGAGTGATAACTTCACAAATTTTGTTTCTTTGGTTTTTAAGCTCTCTAAAGTCGTTGAAATCCTCTCAATTATGAGAGCTTTTTCTCTCTTTTGAGAGCTTCCATCACCCCGTTGACTTTCTTTATTTAAATTTGCAATTTTCCTTGCGTATGCATGCATGTTACCATAATACGTACTTCCTTTCCTTCTCTACTGATCACTTACTGCATTTTCTCTCCTTCTGTAGATCTTGTTGTTGCTTCACCGGCGGGAAGGAACCTCTCGACGTTCATACGCCCGACTTATCCCACTGGTTTCTCGAATTCCCTTTGTCTTGTTTTTAGTCTTTTGATACTTCTGTTTCCTCCCTACCAGGTCTAGTGCCTTTTCTTGCAGGGTAAAGTTTTTTCATTGAAGAGATCATCACGGAACCCCTTTCTGGTCGTAGCTTCCCCTCGTTCCCTTTCATCGTCTGATATGGCTGACGGTATGGACAACCTGAGCGAAGCACTTTCACTTAGTGAGGAGAAAAATCAGAGTATTTTGTTACCACCGAACTTGGGGCAGAATGTTAGCGAACTCCAACGTTTCTTTCTGGTTGGTAAATTATTGGGTAGAAGATCCTTTAACTTTGAGGCGTTTAAGAACACGATGCTCAACGCTTTCAATCCTGGCCGTGGTCTTGAATTCCATCTAATTGAAGATGATCAAATCCTATTTCAATTCAATCATATCCTGGATCGCCGCCGAGTTATTGAGGGAGGGCTATGGGCTTTTGACAAGAATCTGTTGGTGTTACCTTCAGTTGAACCAAATGCAATTCCATCGAGAGTTGAATTGAACTGGACCGACTTCCATATTCATGTACACGATCTACCGTTAAACTGCATGACTAAGGAGGTCGCGACGTTTATTGGAAATCAGTTGGGTATATTTCGGGATGTTGATATGGATAAAGGTGGACAAGGTTGGGGCTCCTCTCTGTGAATTCGAGTCGGACTTGATGTCACCAAAACTTTGCGGCGGATTATGAAAATTCATACTGTTATGGGTGACGAATTGATTATCTCCTTCACTTACGAGCATCTCCCAAATTTCTGTTATTGGTGTGGTTGCTTGGGACATATAATGAAATTCTGTGATAAACAATACGAGGAGGAAATTGATGAAAAGCAAGAGCATCTACTGTTTGGACCTTGGATCCAAGCTACTACTCCATCGATTCTGCGATCCAAAGGAATCTCTCACACTGCCATACGACCATCATCTCTGACCACCCCGCACCATCAAAATTTTGTCCCTGAAGCCCCTCGCGCATCAGCCATCTTCAGCTTTCCATCTTCCAAATCATTTCCTACCACTACTACCTATTCCCGCCCATACAGACCCCATCCATACAACCTCATTCCATGAACATCTCATCTCATATTCCACCAACAAACTCAGCAACTCCTCCATCTGTCAACACTAAGAAACGCAAACTGAGACTAAGAAACGCAAACTGATCGATGAGACTCTAGAGGCATCCAAAATCCCACTTAAATGCACCAAACAGGCTGAGCATGATGTGAAAGGATCTCTCGAACCCTTCTTTGGATATGGCGGAGGCTATGGAACAGCCCCGCCACACATTGTGAATCTTCTATCTTGGAACTGTCGGGGACTGGGGGGGTTCCTCGACAGTTAACGGCTTGGAGTCACTTATCAGGACTCACAACCCCTTATTGGTTTTCCTCTCGGAAACCAAGTGTTCTCGTTCTACAGTTGATAGACTTCGGCTCTGTCTGCGCATGTATGGTGTAAATGTGAATTGTGAGGGTAGAAGTGGTGGACTTGTGCTGTTTTGGAACAAAACTGTTAATTGTACGTTAAGGAGTTTTTCAAAATATCATTTTGATGTCACAGTCGAGTGAACTGATTCTTCTCCGGCATGGCGTTTTACCGGCTTCTATGGAGATCCAGAGGCATCGAAATGGAAACATTCTTGGGCTATTCTGAAACAACTTGCTTCCTAATCACACAGAGAATGGATGGTGGCGGGTTACTTCAATGAAATACTATTCCAATCGGAGAAAAAAGGTGGCCTTCCTCGTCCAAATTAGCAAATTCGGGATTTCCATTAGGCATTGGATAATACAGACTTACACAATTTGGGTTTCTCTGGGTCTCAGTTCACTTGGTGCAACAAACACATGCAACCGAACACAATTTACGAGCGACTTGATAGAGCTTGCAGTACATGAGGTTAGCCTTCTTTATTTCCAAATGCTCGAGTTCTTCACGCCCCAACCATCTTCTCGGACCACTCGACACTTACTATTGAACTCATCCCAAGTCCTCTTCGAGCTCGAAACTCATGTAAGCCTATTCACTTCGAGGCGGCATGGATCAAAAGGTGGGATTGCGAGAAAGTCATTTCTGACATTTGGAGACGCAACAGCCACTCTTTAGCCCAAAACCGTGTGAAAAACAATTTTGAGAATTACCTTTCGAGATTCCATACCTTTCCCCGTAACAGCCATAAGACTTTTAGCTGTGATATTCAAGCTTTGGAGAAGGCTATTGTGAATATTCATAATGAAGACATTACCCCAGAATCTAGAGCTTGCGAAAATAGTATGAGAAGGGAACTTGAGGCTATCTTACAGACTGAGGAAATTTTCTGGAAGCAACGTGGGAAGATCCATTGGCTTAAGGAGGGTGACCAAAACACGAGGTACTTTCATAACTATGCCAGCCGCACATTTCGGCATAACTTTATTTCTCGGCTTAGGGGCTTGGCAGGGTAGTGGATTGAGGAAGAGAGTGAACTTGAGAATCATATCACTGATCATTTTGCTGGGGTGTTCACTTCGGCGAACCCTTCGGATGATGAACTGGAACGAGGTGTGGAGGCTATGACTTGCAAAGTGGATTCGGAGATGAACTCTGAACTGTTAAAGCCTTACACTGTTGAGGAAGTCATTGATGCCATTTCTCATATGGCCCCTTATAAATCCCCTGGACCTGATGGTATGCCCCCTATCTTTTTTCACAAATATTGGCATATCATTAAAACTGATGTTACTTGTTGTATCTTATCTATTCTTAACGATCATTCTCTTGAACCCTCGCTCAATTCCACCCACATCGCCCTTATCCCAAAATGAAATTAATTGGAGTCTATCTCACAGTTTCAGCCTATTAGTTTGTGCAATGTAGTGATGAAAATTGCCAAAATGTGCATTGCTAATAGACTAAATCCCATGCTTAATCGTATCATTTCTCCTACTCAATCTGCATTCATACCTGGTAGGCTTATTTCTGATAATGTCCTAATTTCCTATGAGATTAATATTTCATTAAGAATAAGACTTAGGGTAATTCGGGTGACATGGCCATCAAATTGGACATAAGCAAGGCGTATGAAAAGGTTGAGTGGAGCTTCCTCCGACAGGTACTTTAAGGTTAGGCTTCCATATTCTTTGTTGATCTCATCCTTCGTTGTGTTTCCTTTGTCTCGTACTCAGTTATTCTCAGTGGCAGGCAATTTGGTCGCATCACTCCCACTCGCGGCCTTTGTCAAGGGGACCCACTCTCTCCCTATCTGATCCTATTCTGTACCGATGCACTCACTTCACTCATTGCTAGAGCTAAAACCACAGGTGACTTGCGTGGTATTCGGATTTGCAGGGGAGCTCTGAGCATATCCCATCCTCTATTTGTCGATGACACTCTCTTATGTTGCCAAGCATCACTTTACGCCATGCAGACGATCCAGGCTATTCTCCATACCTTCGGCAAAGCTTCAGGGCAAGAGGTAAACCTTGAGAAATATGTGGTTGTATTTAGTAGAAATACCCCGGCCAACATCCGAGTTGAAATTGCTTCGGGGCTCGGAATTCGTGGTGTTGATAAACATGAGAAATACCTTGGGCTTATTTCGGTGGTCGGTCGATCTAAGCGAGAGATTTTCACCTTTATACGACACAGAATTTGGTCGTGCATCAATAACTGGAATGAGAAACAACTTTCCAAATGGGCAAGGAAGTGCTCATCAAAGCCGTTCTCTAAGCAATACCTACTTATGCCATTGGAGTCTTCCGTCTTCCCGAAGGATTAATCTGAGAAATTGAAGATATGATTGCTAATTTTCTTTAGAATTCTGGAGACAATGGTAAAATCCATTGGCTTTCTTGGAATAAATTGGCCCTCTCAAAAGAACACGGTGGAATTGGTCTTCGGGATCTTCGGGCTTTTAACTCGGCTTTACTTGCAAAACAATTCTGGCGAATTTTCCAGCATAATGATTCTCTTCTTGGACGCATCTTAAAAGCTCGCTACTTCCCGAACTCTTCTATTCTTGAGGCTGAATTGGGCTCCCGGCCTTCGCTTACTTGGCGAAGTATTTTATCCACGAAACCAATCACCAAAGCAGGATATCGATGGCGCATTGGCGATGGACAATCTGTGAGAATTTGGATTGACAAATGGATTCCGCGGGAACCTTCATTTCGGCCGTCCAACCTGCTGGAACCGCTTCCACCTCCTACCACTGTAAATCAGCTTTTTGATATGACTATCGACGATTGGTATACCTCTTTAGTCGAGTCACTTTTTAATTCAGAGGATGCTGCAGCAATTCTTTCGATCCCTCTTAGTTGCACCGGGTTGAGTGATGAAGTTATTTGGCATTACACGAAGTCAGACCACTTTTCGGTTAAATCGGCTTATCATCTCATATGCAACCTGTCTCGCCAGTACACCCCCTGCTCCTCAACCTTTAATGATCCTTCTCTTCGTGCTGGTTGGAATCATGTCTGGAATGCGAAGATCCCCAATAAAATCAAGGTCTTTATTTGGCGATTATGCAATGACACTCTCCCTATTGGTGAAAATCTCCGTCGTCGTTCTCCCTTCTCGGACATCCACTGCCCCGTCTGTAGAGACCTTAACGAAACACCTCGTCATACGTTCTTGCTTTGCCCCTTCAGTCGGATGATGTGGTGTCTCTCTCATCTTCGTTGGTCGACTGTTTCTTCCTGGCACACGAATGCACGCGATTGGATTTTTGGTGCATCTCTGAATTTTGATTCTGTTGCATTCCAACTTTTCTTGGTGATCTGTTGGAGCCTTTCATGGAGCCGAAATAAAAAAATGGTTTAAGGGTATCACCTTGTCCCCAAGACAGGTCCTTTGCACGCAGCTACTTAGACTCCTTCTCAAAGGTACAGACGGTGACTCCAATACATATCCCTCACTTCTTTCCGTCTTTATGGCAGCCACCTCCTCTTGGCGTTGTTAAAATTAACTACGACGCTGGTCTTTTATGGAATGTGGGGATTTCTCTAACGGCATCATTGCTCGAGATTCCAATGGGCAATGTCTCGGATGGCTTACTAGCCGTTTACATCACACCATCAACCCGGAACTTGCTGAAACATGGGCGGCGCGAACGGCTATCGGTTTCGCTATCAAACATCAGTGGTCGCGTATCATTCTTGAGGGCGATTGTGCCAATCTTCATAGCTACCTTCATGACCGCGATACATGTTCCTCTGTTGCAAGTCCCTTCATTCACGATATTTTGTTACTATGTTTGTTTTTTTACTTCATGTTCTTTTAGTTTAATTCGTCGAGAGGGGAATCATGTCGCCCACTCTCTTGCTCGTTCTGCTACTTGTTTTCGTGAAGGCCTGTCGGACCTTCCACCTATGTGTAATGACGCTTTCTTGGCTGATTTGCCATCATTATGATATAATATCATCCCCCTTTCAAAAGTTTCAAGGAAAATTTTCACATGTAGGAGGATTGTCAATATGAATAAAAATTGGTGTTTTGAATATATAGATGGTAAATTCAACTTAATATTTCTACCAAGCATGCTAAAATTATTGATTTATTATTGTTCAAGTTATATAACTATAAAAGAAGTTCATATAATAATATTTTAATGTGACCTTTTATTGTTCTTCGGAAAGAATAAAAAGAAAACAAAATAATGTAGAAACATAATGGTAGCTTTATTATTTATTGAATACAATAATTTCAAAAAAAAATCAAATAAATAAACTAAAATATTAATTGTATTGCATGCACATGTGTGTATTGTAAAAAACAACAAAAATACACAAATAAAGAATAAAAAAGTAAATGTTCTTCTAAAATCTACTTTTTGTACTTATGATAGAAAATGTTTAGAAAAAGAAACTTTTTGACATGCCAAAATCATTAATCACTTAAAAACATAAATATTATTAATTAGAAGATAAAATAAAATTCCGATATAAGATATAATTTTTAATTTAAAGTTAAAAAAATATTAAGTATGTTGATAATATAAATTAATCTATCGTTACTCAAAAACATTTATACAATCAAAATAATAATTTTTTATACCATTATTCTATATTAGAACAATCTAATGTAAGAACTTAAGTACAAACTCAATGAAATATAAGATGAACTTTTAGTGTAGGTAGCTTTAACAATATATATCAATTAAAGCTTGATGAAACTATGAGAATATATGTAATATCGTTGAGATTATTATCAAATTTTAAATAAGTATGCATCTTCTTGTTCTTCAAGAACAATGTCATATGTATGAATTTATACTCCTTAATTGTTTTCAATGTATTTTTGCCTTTCTATAAGACTTAGGTTAGAATATTTATGTTTCATGATGTCTTATCTTCTTCGTCCTAATACATCTTGTATATTGCATAAACAATATTAAGGGTACATGAATTTATATATTTAAATAACTAAACTTGATCATTAATAACATATTAACTTTATCTGTTACTATAAAGCTAATCCAGATAATCGTGAACATGCTATCAATTTAGTGTCTTGGAAGTGACAACTTTTATTATAGTAGGTTTTATATATTTTTAAAATAGAAGAGCTTATTGATTCTATTATTTATGTTCATAGTTGTAATTAAAATATTTCTTTTTTACTTATTTGATGAATTATGAATTTGTTTTCACTTTATTTTGTTTTTGAACATTTTTTAAAAGTGTACTTTTATGTTAACATTTAATATTTGTTATGTCTAAATAATTTAAGGGATTAAAAAAAATGCCCCGATTGAGGAGTCTCATGTATCTTTGATTCAATGTTTGAAAAATTACATACGTAAAAAAATTTAAAAGTCATATGTGATGTTCTAAACGCAAGACATGACTTGAATGAGTAACCTAATCTTGAAAGGATCACTTGTAGTATACTTATTTATTCAATATATATACATATATATAACTATCTCTTTAATCAATTTATTTCGTTCATTATGTTTTGTTCCACACAATTTATTTCTGATGGGGGTATAACCCAAATATCTTGAAAAGACACAAATAACCCTGAAAAAGGGCTCAAAATTACCAAAAAGCCAGTGGATCCATGCACCACCCAATTAGGTCGGGTCACGCAACCCGAACCGGACCGTACCCGATGCTAGGTGTTCAAAATCTAGACCCTTGATAAGGAGACAACTCAAGCTTGGAGATGGTGCCACATGGACCATGCAAGTACATACATTTGGTCCTATAAATACTCATACCCCACAACATTTATAGTAAGTTATTCAAGTTACATTTGACCACATACTGTATCAAATCGCTATATCACCATCTCGACCTATACTAACTTAAGTATCGGAGGGTCTTCGATGGGAACACTCCCGGCTAGCCTGACGCTTTCTTCTTCTCAGGAATACACAAGTCTGGGAAGTTTAGGAGATCGTTCAGTGAGGTACTCAGTGAGGTGCTCCTTTGAAATCACAGACATCAGTAAGTACTCAGTGAGGTATTCATTTGGGGATCACAAGTAGCGAACCGGATCAATTTCGTTAATTGATCAATATTACGACAACTAAAGTTAGTTATTATCTAGGGTTGAACTTTAATAAATAGTACAAATTGTTGACCCTTTGATACCTATAGGTCACATTTACTTCAACTGACGGAATAATTGAAAAACATGATTGAAGTTGAATTATATTTGTGATATAATTATTTAATAAAATATATTTTTTATTTACTTCAATATAATGAAAGTGGGATTAAAAAGAGTGATTATATAATGTGTTGTTTACTTCAAGTAATTATTTGAAGTGGTACATAGCGAAATTCCCAAATTGCCCCCTTTTTTTAAAAAATAATTTCTTCTTAAAAAACACCCCAAAATGAGAAATTGATAATAAACTAAAATTATAAAAGCTAAATAGGTAATTTTTTCTAAGTTCCAGCAAGTCGTAAGAGGTTTGGTTCGGCTAACCCACCTCTTGTATTGGGTTTCGTAGATAAAAAATTACTATGAAAGTAGCAAGTCGCAGGTACAATTAATACTGGCTTCAATAATGAAATAAAAATTAGACTAACCTAAATTATTAGTCAAATACATGCTAGTCCAATAAAGTAAACATAACTATAGGGGGCATTTATTTTTTTGAATGGGATAAAAGGGTATCGACGAATGTTATTAAACCCGGATCCGACCGGTCGGTTTGACCAGTCCAATCGGGAACCGGCCAAGGGTCCAATCCGGATCACGGGTATAAAACCAGTGTCAAACGGACCAGTGTGAACCGGTCAGAACCAGTCAAAACTGGTTCACCCGAGATCCGGTTGACCCGGTTTTAATTTTTAAAAAAATTTACAACTAATAATATTATTCCACTAAAAAATAAAATAGTGAAATATACAAAGAGAAAACAAATGCCAAAGAAAATAAATAGGCAGTTGCTTCATGAATGATAATTCAAAGCAACTATGAACATATTTATAGTGTAAATAGTTTAAACATTTTTATGTTTTTTCGATGTGGGACAAATGAGGAAGTGTTCAATCTTTATTTACACTTTTTCACTGTGGGACGATGAGCATATTTATAGTGTAAATAGTTTAAATTTCTTTATGTTTTTTCGATATGGGACAAATGAGTAAGTGTTCAATCTTTGTTTATACCTTTTTAATGTGGGACAATGAACATATTTAGTGTAAATAGCTAAATTTTTCTTATATTTTTTCAATGTGGGATAAATGAGAAAGTATTCAATCTTGGTTTATAATTTTCTAATGTGGGATAATGAGCACACTTATGGTGTAAGTAATTTAAGCTTCCTATATTTTTTCAATATGGGACAAATGAGAAAATTGTTCAATCTTGATTTACACTATTCCAATGTTGTACAATGAGCATATTTATAGTGTAAATGGCTTAAAATTCCTTATGTTTTACCAATACGGGATAAATAAGAAAATGTTCAATCTTAAGTTATACTTTTTCAATGTGGGATAATGAGAAAATATTTAAATTACATTTGATTTATATTTTTTTAATATGGGATAATGAACACTTCTAATAGTCAATAGAGCTTTTATTTATATGAAGGCAATGGTTGTTAAAATATTGTTATCAATTGTATTATTTAATCAATTATATATAATGTATTTGGGAGGTTTTCAATTTTAAATATTTGTTAGTTTGAATTTTAATTTAATTTGCTTCATCCAATAAGTTTGTTGATTTTTTAATATTAAATTATTATAGATTGTATTCATTAATAAATTGTACCATTTTATAAAAGTATTGTTATAAATTATATTTATTTATTTTATGATATATAATATATTGATATGATATATATATGTATATAATAAAGTCCGGGTCAACCGATTTTTTTAATTCGGTCCGATCGATCGAACTAGTGACCCAGTAACTTGACCAGTTCAATCCCCGGTCTGATTTTAAAAACATTGGTATAGACAATTGTACTACTATTGTTTGGATTTGTTGAGAGATGATGAAAATAATTTGTTGTTTGCAAAGCAAATAATACGGTTTATATAGGTGTGATAATTTTATTTTGTATTTATTTTTTATAATGATAACGTGTGATTGGATGAGCATTTACCAAGTTGTCCTGTAATAGGACAAAAAAATCTTAATCGTATGTCATTTTCATCTATAATATAATATTGCAATTTTCTTACATTTCGGCTATATATATATATATATACATATGTATAACCGTATAGAAACTTCTTTTTGCATTTCTACTAACACTTTCTTTGCTAAGTTTTTCATCTTCCCCAAGCTAAAATAAATTGCAGCCGTGCCACTAGAAAAAATTATTACTACTAGAAATTGTGACACGCAATATCTGTGCGCATAATTTTTATTAAAACTCATAATTTATTGTTATACATTAAAATTTATCACTTCTTTACAACCTCATATACAAAAACTCTCTGATAATTTTTTTCTAATGCATTAATTATCAATATATATTTTAGTCAAATTAATTTAGCAATCAAAACTTTATACAGTATATGGTATATTGATAGTAATTATTATATATACATGCAACACAAATACTAATTAATATTATTTCTATTTCAATTAATAATAAACTTAAACAAAATGGGAGTAAATTTAATTTTTTAGTACATGTAATTGTATGAAATTATTTTTCTAAATGAACTTAATTAGATAGTTAATTCAATTATATGAGTTGGGAAGTTGAAGGGCATTTTTTGTATTATAATAATTTGGTGTAGCAGTATAAAAACTACCACTTTGTGTCTATAAGACCCCTTCTCTTTATAATAATATAGATTATCTACAATTTTATTGGCTATGGACTAAAATCGTGGTAAATAATTATTATTAACCACAATTAAAACAAAAATCGATGAAAATTTTTAACTTATCCACAATGAAATTTTTTTTTGTCATGTCCATGAGGCATGGCAAAAACATAACATGATAAATGCATTAGTCACACTTATAAAAACCACGGCTAACAACCGTTGTATGATCAATAATGTAATATTCCTTCTAGTGTGCCAGGTTCGTCGTCTGGAAGATTAAAGCCGTAACTGTCTGTCTTTTTTTCTTTATATTGAAGGTAAGACGATCCATAGTTTGTTGCTATTATGAAGGTCTATTTTATTTTATTTTTTTTCTCCTTACAAGATCTCTTACAAGTAAAAAAATAAAAATAAATAAAAATTACACTACTCTTAATTAAATATAAAAAGTTCAAAATAACTTAAAACACAAGATCCAGAAATGAGGGAGTTGGACATATAGCTGAAGCTCTACCTCACTTGTCTAACTTTTCCAACTGTTGCAATGCTGGAGAGAATCGAGCTTAGAAAATAGGATAAATTACAGTAACACCTCCTAAATAGAGATTCAAAGACACAAACACCCCCTATCTTTTGTAAAATCACAATTAGACTCCATGATGATATAGTTGTACTACAATTATACCCCTTATTTATTCTAAGTCAAAGATTACAAAAATACCTCCTAAAAAATGTTATACTAACACCCTTTAGGGGTGAAGCTGCAATTTTCCAAAGACAATGAGTATTTCTATAATTTGGTATAATAATGTGGTAGTGTCAATTAGTCAACACATGAATTAGATGTCATAAATTTGCTGACTATTTTTCCTTTTCTGTTATTTTAAAGACAAGGGATAAAAATATAATTACTACTAGAAAAATGAGGACAAAAGCGTCAAGCAAAAAACAATTAGAGGCACTGATAGGAGAGTCTGATTTGAAACCCACCTATGGAGTTGGTTTCAGTCTCAGCTTTGTTGTAACATGTACCGGGCCTCATGCTAAAATATCGGGCCCAACAAAAATATAAAACAAAATAAATTGGGCCTTATAAAGGGTCTAATTCTTTAAGGTAAATGGGCCCAAAGAGTATTATAAAAATATTGCTAATACATCTACTGGGCCAAGGCCCATAGAGTTTGGGCTTGATAGTAATCAACATCATGTCCAAGCCCAATACTAGTTAGCATGTTTGTCCTGTGTTCTCCCAAATTTGATTCTCTCTACATGCAAATTCAAAACATTTCCAAGGAACTAGTCGTTGCTGCAAGCAGTTTTCGTGAATATACAAAAAAAGAATTGTGAAATGAAGTAGAAAAAAGAAATTTATAAAAAAAATAATTATGGGTGAGGGACGGAGACAGAAAGAAGTTTATGAGACGAAAAAAACATGGAGCGAGATGAGAGCGAAAAAAATAAATTATAACTGTGGGTTTATTAAAAATATGGAAGTTTGTGAAATATGGAGAAATAAGGTGATAGGAAAACATGGAGTAGTGAGTTGAGGGAAAGAAAAAAGAAGGAATGATTACACTCCCCTTCTCTGAGGTTTGGTGTAATTACACGTAGACCCCCTGAGGTTTGAGAAATTACATTTATTATCCATGAGGTTTGCTTTTGTCTAAATAAGTCCCTCCATTAGTCAAAATTCACCGAATTTGTTGATATTAACAAAAAAAAAAATTAATTAAAGGTGTAATTTACAATTGATTGACTTATTAGTGACTTATTGTAAGTCAAACGAATCTTTTTATGACCAAACTATCTAATCCATGAGAGGGGATATATATTCACCGTTATAAGGGTAATTTAGTCATAAAAGATTTGTTTAACCTGCATTAAGTCATTAATAAGTCAATCGAGGGTAAACATCGATTTTCATTCAGTTTTTTTTTTTTTCTTTTTTTTGTTAATATCAACAAATTCGATGAATTTTAACTAACGGATAGACCTATTTGTTAAACAGAAGCAAACCTTAGGGATATTAAATGTAATTTTTCAAACCACAGGGGGTCTACGTGTAATTACACCAAACCTCAAGGGAGGGGAGTGTAATTATCCCAAAAAAAATATAATTGTAAGATTATTAAAAATATTGAAATAACTATTTTGACCAGATTTTTCTTTGAAGGTAAGAAATGAATTAAAGGATAATTTGAGTATTCAAAAATTGGTACGACAAAAGCTTTCCATTTGAAATAGTATAGATACTTATTAAAAGTTACAAAATGATCCTTTACTTTTCTATATTTACAATGTAAGCGCAGTGGTGATAAGAAAAAATTTCATAACTGGCCCTTAAAATTTCAGATCTATCTCATTTAAATCCTTAATATTTAATTCATGACATTATAGTTCTTAATAGATATTTTTTTTGTTTTATTTTAATCTTTGAAGTCAATTTCTATTAAAATTTAAGGGTTAGACTGTCGACGTGTAGTACAAAGCCATCAAATCGAATATTTTAACTCATAAAATTTTATAAAATTAAGTACTCCGAATTAATTTATGAAACTATATCTTTTATTTTTCAAAAAAAAATTGAATATTAGCGACTAATATATATGTCACTTTCCTATATTTGATATCAATAACGTCAACAAATCCATTATGCTTAGAGATGCTGCAAAAAAAAAAAGGATAATTATATTCCCCTCCCCTGAGGTTTGGTGTAATTACACGTAAACTCCTCGTGGTTTAAAAAATTACATCTGGTATCCCTGTAGTTTGCGTCTGTCTAATAAATAGGTCCATCCATTAATTAAAATTCACTGAATTTATTGATATTAACAAAAGAAAAATTGAATGAAAATCAATATTTACCCTCGCTTGATTTATTAATGACTTAATGCAGACCAAATAAATCTTTTATGACTAAATTACCCTTATAACGATGAAAATATACCTCCTCTCATGCATTAACGTGTGACGATATATAAGGGTAGTTTGGTCATAAAAAGATTCGTTTGCCCTACAATAAGTCAGTAGTAAGTCAATCGATAACAAATATCACGTTTAATTTAATTTTTTTTTGTTAATATCAACAAATTTGGTGAATTTAACTAACGGAGGAACCTATGTGTTAACTAGAAGCAAATCTCAGGGGTACTAGAAGTAATTTTTCAAACCATAGGGGGTCTATGTGTAATTACACCAAACCTCAGTGGGAGGAGAGTGTAATTATAAAAAAAAAATTGAAGCGTAATTGTCAATATTTTGTTTTCATAAATCCTAAGTTTGTGACTGAGGATTATTAGTTAAATAAAGTATATGATGAATGATATTTTTGGAGACATCATGGAATAATTATTTAATTATTTCCGATTAATTTGCTGAATATCAATTTCTTGAGATTAATTGTTATATTGTGACGGACACGTTCATCAAGTGCCAAAGCAAAGAGGATCCTCCAGAAAATGAAATCCATTGACTTTTGAAATATTTTGTGTGAAAGTCCTCAAATTAATTTAATTAGGGATTTTCAAGTTTATAACTGTATTTGTTTATTTTTTCTTTAATCTTACAATATTTCCACTGTGTCAATTTATGAATTTCATGTGAATGTGTCAATAAGAATTAAAAAGGTAAAACTCTTGGAAATAATTGAAGTTTGAGCCATCACTATAAATTTCTTCACATTGCAAAAAAGAAAAAAAAAAAGATTATTCGTTGTATTACATATGAGTATATATATTTCCAAAAAAAAGTCATAGTAAATTATTATTACTAACGATCAAACAAATAATTAAATATAAAAATTTCAAATATTGACGACAATTAATCAATTATTAATATATATTTGACATGATCTTAATTATAACTAAAATACCATTATTCTCAACTCTATTTAAAATACTTGCCATGGTTTCAGTTATGTGTTGGTTGTCTCACTTGTTGAAACAACCGCAAAAGATCATTGCATTGTCGTATTTAATTTATTATCAACAATAATTTTTATTGTTAACTATGATAATTAGTTATGATAAAAAGATCATATTCTAATTACGTCATGTAAAAGAACAGTTGTGGTAAAAGAAAAATATTATATATATATATCACAACTTTAGGAAAATTGAGATTTTTGTGAACATTCAATTAAATACAAGTTGTTTGATCCAAACAGTGTTGCCCTATAAGGTTGAGGTCTCATGACCTTAGAGGTCATGAGATCAAACCATATCAACACGTGGGATGTTGTCTATTGTATAGTATGTGCGATATTATTACTGTAAAAAATATATATTGTTTAGATACAATTTATCTTAATTGTTGATCAGTAAAAGATTGTAGTAATTATCTTTATTATATTGACATTCGACGAGAATAATTATATCAATTTATTTTAAATAATAATAATTCATCGTTTTCATTTAAAAAAAAAAAAAAAAAACAGTACTGTCCCAGCAGATATACTAATTAAACCAATAGGATGTGGTTGGCTTTATTACCTAAAGCTTGTCTGAAAGTCAACTCTCCCATTCCATTTCATTTATTGACATGGGAGCCAAGTGTTTTCTCCTAAATATCTCAAGTGGAAATAATATTTTCCTCACTTGCTTAATTTTATACTAATAATTACTCAAATATGATGAACTCAAATTTAGGTGCAGATAAGATTCCTCTTTGAATAGGACTTCAATCTATATAAATTTGGGATCTAGCCCTAAAAAAAAATCTTAAATTTTGTTAGGGTTATCCGTACTAATTGGGATTAGGTTTTAATTATCTTCTCTCTCCAATCTTAGGTCCAAGGGTTATTCGGTTCAACTGCGCTCACAAAATTTGATAAGAATAACATAAAAAAAAGAGATAATTAAGAGCCTTAAATGTCTAAGAGGGAAGGTCGGAACGAGGTGAAACGTAGGAAAAAAGATTAAAAGAATAAAAGTTGTACCAAATATTTGAAGACTGTGTATTTATAGAATTTCTCGAGTTTTATGATTCCCCATGAATCGTTGATCTAATTTTAATCGAATAATTATGAAAATTAAATATATTATCGGATCTGATTTGAGTAACATCTACCCGAACATAAAGTGCGCAGACAACCGTTTAAGCCATTAAAATGATCTTTCAAGGACTTTTTTTTAATTATTATTTTTAGGAGCCCAAATGTGATCCCATATACTTCAATTAATTAAAACCCTTTAATACTTAATTATGTTTGAGTTTGACTAAGAAAATTGAGTTGAAGAACTAAATCTCAAAGTGATAATGCATATATTTGGTATGTGGGTTTAATTTGGCTTGTCTCATGTCCTATAGCTTGATTCTCATTGTTTGAGGTCTTCTAATGAAGGGCTGAAATTTTGATTTGGGTTTTTCATGTCAATTTTTATTGTCCTTTTTGCTGCATTTAATATAAGGTAAATTACAGCCATTTTTCCTGAGATTTGGCATAATTACAAATACTTTTTCGTTGTTTGAAAAATTATAAATACTCCTTGAGATTTGTAATTTTTAACCAAAAGCTTGAAATTGACCATTTTTCCCTTAAATTTTTTATTAAAATTATAGAAAAATCAGCCGAGATAAATTGCATTATTGCTCCTCTGTGTAAAAAATTTAAGAAAACTCTCCTTACACATTGTAGGCCAAAAAAATTCTAAAAATTAACTAAAAAAAATTCAGTGCATAAGGGCATTTTGGTCAGTTTACCCATAAAAATGGATGGAAATGTGTTATTTGTTATACGGTTACAAACCTCAGGGGAGTATTTATAATTTCTCAAACAACCAGGAAGTATTTGTAATTATGTCAAACCTCAAGAAAGATAGTTGTAATTTACTCTTTAATATATACATATCATATATATTGAAATTATTTTTTAAATAAAAAATGATATAATATTTATATACATAACATATATTGTGCATATTATTTTGTTAAATTGTTATTAACAAGATTTTAGTAACAAAAATATGTGCATAAAAATTGTCACTAAACATAATTCATGACTGGTGACGCGTATACAATGGTGATCTAGTGGCAATGAATCATTGTTGTCACCATACATATGCTACTAATATAATTATTTATAGTGATAACTTTGTACATAAATTTTGTCACTAATAATAAAATTTGTTGTCAGTTAATGTATAATTTTAGCGAATCACCACTTGATATTTTGTTATTAATATCATACCTATTCCTTGCAGCGATATACTCCAAATTTATTTGGAACATCTATATCTAAATTTGCCCTGAATATATCATCATTTGAATAGAACGATTTTTTAATAAATCAAAATTCTACCACTTCACTATACTTTTAAATACTATTTCAAAATAATTTCTAGAAATATCAAGAAATTCAATATTTAAGGAAAAAAAAAACAGGTGGCAATGTGAAGCCCATAATTAGCCTGTAGTTCTTGTTTGCAATAAATACAGATAAAAGCAAGAAATTAATGGGAATTGTGGGTGTGCTCCCCACTCAAGATGGAGATTGATCGGGACTTGGTTCCTTGTCTTTTCCTCTCCTTTTTTATTTTTTTAATAAATTAAACCACTCTCAGATGATGAGTTTTTCGGGATTTTCGTTCGTTTTATATTAAAATAATTAAGAAGGAATATATAGTGGGGAGAGCTACCTTCCTAATTAAATCTAGAAAGCAGTAAATAAAAAGTACTACTCCCTTATAATTGAAAGGAATAAAAGTATAAATAAAGAATACTACTCCCCTTTCATTTTTTTTTCCTCCTCTTCCATTGTCAAATTTCAACATCACAACCATCGCCTTATATGTATTCAGACTGGAGTTCTTTGTATATAGTTTAGTTACGGGCTTGGGTGCATTTTTTGTTTTCAAATTTCGGGAATGTTTACGAGAATTTCTATTTTGAAAAAACTGATTTTTGTAAAAAAAGAGTGAAAAGTTGTAGTAGATACAAAGGTAGGTAGTGTTTATAAAAAAAAATAAAAAATAGATAAAAATTAAATTGGGTAGTGTTTGGAGAAAAAATACTTTAAAAATAAGTTTACTTGATTAAAGATTGTTTTGTCCTCATGTATTCAACAGATGCTAGTTTTGCTTATTATTTGCACTTGTCTCTTGATTATAATAATTATTTTTTCTCAAAAAATAATAAATTTTATTTTAATTAGTATATCTCATATTTAATTTTTTACAAAATGATTATCATTTGCATTATTAAAATACTCAATACGAATAGAAAAACTAGATCTTTAATTCAATAATGTTCCCATTATGTAATGTAATTGTTCATTCATGCACAATAAATAAACTTGCATGATTGACAAAAAAATATTTCTTAATTAATCATAGCAATTTAAAAGTGCTTTTTGTAACAGTTCTAAAAGCAGAAGTTGGCATCTCAAACACCTCAAAAGTGTTTTTCTTCATCCAGAAGCTGAAAAGCGCTTTTTTCGAAGCTCGTGCAAACACTCTCATAGCCACTTAAGCGATTTTGGTCCTCAAACAATTTGAGGTTGCAAGTTTGGTCCTCCAACTCTTTTTTTTTTTTTTTGACAGTTTTGGTCCTTCCGTTAACTCTTCCGTTAAAGTTAACGAAAATTTCAATTCAAGTCAAAAATTGCTATTTTTCTCTCATTTTGTCATATTTTTCAAATTTTAGTCCACCTTCACTATTTCTCCATTTTATTTTTTTTTTAACTTCAAAAGAGAAAAAACCAAAAAAATTGAATTTAAACATCAAATTTTTTATATAATCTTAACAAAATATTCTCAATAATTTGTTTTGTGTGTAATGCACTACCTACAATATGTGTACGCAAGAAACAACATCAATACTGCAATGATGTTTATTTTTCAGTATTGTTGTTGTTTTTTGCGTTACTCATATTATAGGTATTGTATTATACACAAAATAGGTTATTGACAATATTTTGTTAAGATTATATAAAAAATTTGTTGCTTAAATTTATTTATTTTTTATTTTTTCTCTTTTGAAGTTCGAAAAAATAAAGGAGAATGAGTGTATTTGATTAAAACTTGAAAAGTATCACAAAATGGGAGAGAAAAATGGCAACTTTTTTCACTTACATTGAAATTTTCATTAACTTTAATGGAGGAGTTAACGGAAGGACCAAAGTGCCAAAAAAATATAAAAGTCGGAGGACCAAAATTGCAACCTCAAATTATTTGAGGATCAAAATAGCTTAGGGTAAATTACATTCACACCCCCTGAGGTTAATTCAAATTACACAAACACTCACTATTTTTTATAAAATTACAGCTACACCCCCTAAGAGGTGTTAGTATAAGCAAAATTACAACTACACCCCCTAAGGGGTGTTAGTGTAATATTTTTCAGGGGATGTTTGTGTAATCTTTGACTTTGAATAGGGGGTGTAGTTGTAATACAACAATAACCTCATGGGGTATAACTATAATTTTACAAAAAATAATGAATTTTTATGTATTTTGACCTAATCTCAGGAGTGTCACTGTAATTTACCCAATAGCTTAAGTGGCTAAGTTTGAGAACCAAAAGCATTTATCCCTGTAGTCCCATTATTAGTGCAACTTCTTTTTCTTTTTTGTTTTTTTTTTCATACAAAATCTCAAATGTTCAATAGTTAACAATCATCGTTATATTAGGCGATATATAATTATCATGATAAAAATTGAGACCAACCCAACAAATTTAAAGTATCTTATTCTCGAAATTTTGTCATTATTTTCCAGTTGGAGGTCCTTCCAAAATACCAACATGCAAACATGACCCGATCACTCGATGTAGATCTAGACAATAGTAAATATTATATTAATTTATAAAAAAAATAAAACAAAATCTATGTAACAATTCTAGTAAAAAATTAAAGAGTGCTTTTGAATATCAACCACTAATATTTAGTATTTAAGTGTGTGAGTTGGTAATGCGTGTCACATTAATTAATTAAACAATTAGCAGTCTACATCTCTTTTTCTTTTTTAAATTATTTTTCGTCTTTTTCAATTAAAATAGCGGCTAAAGGTTTGTTTGGGAGGAGCAAAACATGTGGCATCACTAGCAAAAGTCAGAAGTTCATGACTCCTTTTCTCATTGTAATTACAAATAGGCTTAAATGCATTTTTAATCCCATAATTTAAATAATTTAGTTTTTCGTCCTTTAACATTTTTGAGGTTGCATTTTGATTCTCTATTTTTTTTTAATTTTTATTATTTTTAGTTATTTTTTTGACGGAGTTCACAGTCTCGCCGAAAAAATGCATGTGCCTCTCACGTGACATTTTAAAATTTGGAGTTTTGTTCCTATTGGCTCGTTTCTGTCAGTATTTTTGTCAATTAACTTTCTAGAATAATGTTTTGACCTCGTATCTTTTTAAATTTTGCAATTTCAATTCTTTTATTGCTGGAGTTCACCCCTCACTGGTGGAGGTGAACTTCGACGAACAAAAGGATTAAAATTACGAAAATTAAAAAGATGCAGGACTAAAATGCTACTTTAGAAAGTTAAAAAATGAAAATCTAAATAACCTAAATTATGGAACTAAATATACATTTAATCCTTACAAATAATCAATTTAATTAGTTTTTCGATAGGGGGAATGAATAGTATGAAAATATGTAAGAAATGGTAAGATTTATTAAAATGATCAAATAATCAATAAAATAAGTTGGTCATAAAATTCTAAAAAATTGATAAACTGACGATACTTGATTTAAGATCGATCGATAAGAGTTCACTTAATGTCAAATTATTAAATATAACAAAGTAAATTTAACGTAATTTTTCGTGCAATAAATATTGAGAATTTTATCGAGCTCGACTAAATTAATAAAGAATAATAAAGTATATGTGAGAAGTGAGGCAATTTGAGACCGAGTCATTTTTGACTCGATTAAGAACTCATTCGAGCTCTCACTAATAATTAACTCAAGTTGAGGAAATAATTTTTAAAATTCAGTACATATTCAAACAAGTTTAATTCATCCGAGCTCCATTAATTAGTAATTATATCAAATTCAAACGTAGTTTTTGAAGCTTGATAGATATTCAAACCAAATCAATCAGTATTATATTTAACTCGACTCAATTTATTTAACTTCTAATTTGACGTTTATAGTATAATAATTTTAAGATGGATGGATAAAGTAATAATAATTTATATATAATGGTACAAAATCAATGAGATTATGCCACATCTCCACACACTAGACTAGCCTCTTTAAACTCCATTCTGCCACATAATAGTTTTGTAAACTTAAACAGTTCAAAAAAAAAAAAAAAAAATCATTTGAAACACAGATACGAAATACAGTTAGATATGTTGTTTACATGAATGGAATTGTAAACTTTTCTATTAAGAATTGTATCGTAACAATTCTTGTTCAATCGAAGCACATATTTATATTCTGCTTGTCTCGAAAAAATTAGATGCTCGGTTCGAAGTTGTGCATCGGGTACAACATCACTTCTCCCAAAATAAAATATTATCAGAATTTCAGCTTCTGCACTTTGCTGAAACTCACCTCAAACAACACTCAGTCGCTTGAAAATTCAAGCAAAATCTGAAACTCGAATAAGAAGAGAGGGAGAGAAAGCTTGTGCTTGTGTAAGTGCCCGGTCTTGGTGTAGGTGTATTTTCAAGTGAGGACTTGAGCTCTATTTATAGGGCTCAAGTAGGCAGCAACCAGTAAACAACAGTTATGCTGTGACTTATAACTGCCAGAAATGTTCGTATCGTTAACGATCAAACGTTTCGGCTGTTATAAGTAAACTGTCAGAAATGTTCTGTTGTTACAAAAAAATTAAAATATTTTTACTGCAAAAAGATATATACTGAAATTTTAGCCTAACGTCCACACACATGTATGGTTTCCACAAGTTCACTCATATCTCTAATGACACTTCAAATACAAGGAACTTCTTTTTCAAAAATATTTGCTATATGGGACATGTAACACCTTGTAATCTATATGGGACATGCTAATTAAAACAACTTATACTCAATCTATTTATCCAATACATAGTTATTGAATTAACACATTAATTATTAAATCTTATTTATTTATATTCTTTAAGTTTATTTAAATTTTTCCTTCAAGTTGCTTGGTATGATTGGAAGGAGAGTAAATCTCGAATACTTTTTCTTGTTTGGTATAAAAAAAATAGATTGAAAAGAAAAAACTAATCTTTGCAATACCCTTTCTCTTTATTTTGTATTAGTAAATAAACAAATTAATCTTATACTAAAATAATATTTTGTATATCAAAACTTTAAAAACCGTATGGATAATAATATACTTCAACAAGAATATTTTTTATTAATAAAAATATTTATCAAAATGAGTATTGTTCATTTTTTTCTAAATTGTTCCATTTAAATAAAATAAAAATTACTACCAATGCCCTCAAATAAAGAAATTGACTTTGGCGCTTTTGTTGGTGATTTGGTTATCTTTTTTCAAAGATTATATACCAGTATTATCAACGGGAATGAAAAAAAAATAAAGAAAAATTATGTATATGGGTAATAGAGTAAATAAAATTAAAATATGTACCTTTTTTGTCGTTTTGGCCTTATACGTTTATTTTTTCGCTCAATTTCGAACGAAAATAAATTGAATTCTAGAAGGGTTTTATATGCATCCAGTTTTATTTTCCCTTCATTGATTCTACGTAACCAAACACTAACTTATTCTTATACATTCATTTTTACTTCCACTTCTCTTATATACGTGCCAAACAAACCCGAAGTATGATTTATAATGTAATTAATCATGTTGATGAAATAATAAATTGTTATTATTATTTTGTAGATCAATTAATTTTTTCAGAATCTTCCAAGTAAAAATGTTGCCTTGAATTTGAACCACTTTCTCCGTCTTGTCAATTCGGCGTGTAATTTTGGTTGCATTTTATGTTTCATTTTATATGTATATATAATTTTTTACATATCAAATTAATAACATAATCTTTATATATGTAGTATACACATATAAAATAAAAAAAATATAATATAAATTGCAATAAAAAAATTAGAATAATTATATTTACACCCTCTAATCTATGGTCTATTTATACAAATCACCCATATCTTTTGAATAATTACACATACACTCACTAGAATGTAAGCATCATTTACAGAAATCACCCCTATTCTTTTAAAAAATTACACTTACACCCCTCAAAAGTATCGACATTATTACACAAACTACCCTTATTTTTTGACTATCAAGGGTGATTTTTATAATTATGCAAAAAATAAGGATAATTTGTGTAAATAGATTATAAGTCAGGGGTGTAAATATAATTATCCCTAAAAAATTTCGCCAAACACACCCTTGAATCCTCCTTGTTAGCTCAGCTATTTTGGAATTTGGGCTATATTAAAACATATCAAGTTCACAAGGAATAAAACTAAAAGTCTGCCACTTCTTTCTCATTCAGAAATCTAACGCAATTTCTCTGAGCTTCTTCCTTCAAAACCACCGGCGACCTCGCCTTCTCCAAGATTGTTTCTTCTTAATCTGGCCAACTATCCACCTCAAAAACACGCACAACACACACTAGTTTGCCTCTAGTTTCTTAAGTTTGGGTTTGAGTAAGTGTAGAGAAGTGATGGGTGTGATGAGCAGCCGGTGCTCCCACACTTCGCATATCACTGAAATCATCATCACCAGCTTCTTTCGCCACAAAATTTGAAAGTTTACTTCTTTAGATAGCTCTCTAAGGAGATTCAGGTAAAGGGTTTTTAGTGGGAAAAAGGAATACTGCCACAAATTCAAGAACCAGTCACGAAAATGGCGGATTCTTGAAAATTACCGTTAGTTAATTGTACGTGAAACTATTCAGATATGGCGGGTCGCGGGGTGGTCTACGGCGGCGCCGGCGGTGGCGATTCTCTGGATCCAACGAAGAAACTCAAGATTTCTTCCCATGATCAGCCTCTTGATTCTGTGTTTGCATCTGCTTCTTCAAAGCCTTTTCTTGGTATGTGATTTCCCACCCCACAAATTTTCTGCGTTGACTTTGGTATGTGGATTGGTGCTTGTCTTTTTAAATTCGTAATTTCTAATCAGTTTTGCGAATTGGATTTAGAGCTTGAGTTTTATATGCTTCTGTTTGTTTCTTGGAAAAAGTGGGATTCTGTGAGAACATATAAACACGTGATGGGAACATCATACGTTAAATTACCATCGAATTTCATCGAATGCTGGTGAAGTAAAGTTACATCTAACATATATCTATAGAATTTTCGAGATACATGTTAGATCGATTGCAGAGGCGTAAGAATTTAGGACGGATTCAAATGATTAATTTACAAAGAAAACCGAAAAGATTTACTTACTTTTCGTCCTTGATTCAAATGATTACTTTACAAAGAAAACGAGAAGACTGCAGGAAAAAGGGTGTTGAATTCTTCTAAAAACTTAAGTAATCAAACTTGATGGTCTGTTTTTTATTACCACAAGATTTTAGGAGATCGAAACCTCAGGCAGGTCTCCAATAATAAAAACGCCACTAAACCTACGTTTAGTCTGCATTTTTCCATAAAAAATGCCTCGTATTTATATTCATGACAGGTATCCGAAAGTTATCTCAGTACCAAATGCAAAATATTGTCATGCACAGATAAGTCGTGGCTATGGCTTATGTCTGTAGTGAGGGACATAAACGTTCTTGTGGTAAGATAGGCGTGCGGCTTATCTCTTGCTCGTTCTGATTGTTAGACGAAAACGCTCCCATGATAATCCGTGCCATTATGCTTGTTGCAGTTTTCAGGAACGTTTGATAGTTCATTTGGGGGTTGGAGGGGTGGGGGTGGAGGGTTGAAAGGAATGAGAAGAATTCTTGAAATTTACCTCAGAAATGGACTATTAGCTTGCTTTGAGACTCTGTTTTTCATTAACTATACTCATTAACTATTACTGCCTTATTGGTATCAGTTTCAGGTTCAAGGGCAATGCTTAGTTTTGGATCTGTTGGTGGAGTAAACAGATCAGGGAACTTGTTTTTTTCATCGTCTGACCAAGAAGAGAGCGGAGATGAATACTTGGAGGAGTACTTCAGTCAACCCGAAAAAAAGAGGCGTCTTTCAGCCGACCAAATCCAGTTTCTTGAGAAGAGTTTTGAGGCCGAGAATAAGCTTGAACCAGAAAGGAAGATCCAGCTTGCAAAGGAGCTTGGATTGCCGCCTCGACAAATAGCAATATGGTTCCAAAACCGCAGGGCTCGATGGAAGACGAGGCAGCTGGAAACGGATTACGACACATTACATACAAGCTACACGAGCCTGAAAACCAACTACGATAACCTTCTTAAGGAGAATGAGAAACTGAAAGCAGAGGTGACGATCAATCAATCTGAAATATGTTGAGATTTTCCTGATTTATTGATCCGGATATTTTAATGTGACATTACTATTTTCAACCAGGTTCTTCGTCTCAAAAACAATGGACTTACTAGAGATACTGACAAAGCACTGTTCCAAGAAATGCTGAAAGAAACAATTGCTGATATGATTTCTCAAGACCATGAATCCAAAGTGTCGGCAGCTCCTTTTAAGTGTGACGATCAAAGCTTAGAATCAGGCGACTCGTCTCATGTTGTTGAGCCCGATCGGTCGGATTTATCGCAGAATGGAGAAGACGACTTGAACGAGGAGTTATTGCAGCCTGATTACATGTTTTCTAAGATCGAAGATGCTCATCGGCATCTGCCAGCTAGTTCCTTTTACTACGGATTGCCAGTTGAAGATCATGCCTTCAGTTTCTGGTCATATTGAGCTCCACTCGTATACAACTCCTGTAATTTCTTTTCTTGCTTCACGCATGTTTATGGCAGTATACTGAATAACACTTATTTCCAATCTTGTGGTCTGATCAATGTTTCTGTGATTTGTATGTAGTCTTCTTAACTCTTGTCTGAAACATGTTTACAAGCATCTGCTGTGTCTGTATGAGAAAATTGTAATGACTACGTCAATGCAAAACCCTGTGGATTTTTCCAGTCGCATGGCCGTTCTTGTTTTTATTTTTAAGTTGCTTTCTTTGTTTTTAAAAGATAGAGAGAAGTGTGTCTTTGAAAGTATTAATAAATTTGGCTTTTGTTTTTGTTTCTTTTTTTTTTTTTTTGGGTCTCCGTGTAAGACAAATAACGCTAAGTTAAGAAATTGTGAGTTATGTAAAGACTCAAGATGCACAGTCGCTCGGGTTGGGTCAGCCTCGTCCAGGATCGAATTGACTCAATAAAAAAAAGTTGATCGGTCCAATTTAGGTTTGGGATCGGGTTGGTCCTAGGATACCTGGTACCAGCCAACGCAGTGGCCCACGGCCACCTAGTCCTGTTCCTAGCCTGTTGGGCTATTTTTTTCTTTTAATAATAAATGATATATAGTTTTTATTTTATTATTCTAAGTTGATTATTTTAGTAAATTTTTATATTTTTGAAACTATTTGTTTTTTATCTTTATTGTTCTACTTCTAAATTTTTAATATATTAATTCATTAAAACTTTTTATTTATTATTTTTCGAAGTTGATTGTAAGTTCTTTTTGAATTTATTGTTATCTAAGTTATTATTGTAAACTTATTAGTCAAATTATTATTTAAGTTCATTATATAGTTTTAACTATTATTTTTTTTAGTTATAAATTTGTGTAATTTAATTTATTATTTGTTTCATAAGACAACCATAATTTAAGTAATTGTTAAAAAAACACATCAATTCCATAAAATTAAAAAACAAAAAAAACGAGGCACATCCAGGCTTGGTTCGCACCTGGTTTGGGCCTCAACTGGGTTGGTTCATGGGTTAGACCTGAGTTTAAAGTTGAATATTGGGACCCTTTTAAAGGCCTAGGATCCATCATGAATAGTAGCGGGTTAGTCCTGGACGGGGCTTTTTTAGGTTGGTCGTGCTGGTCTTAAGCCAGCCCGACCCACTGTGCACCTTAAATAAAACTACGCAAACATTCAAGATATCTTTGGTTGCTTCTCGAATACTAAAAACTTAAAAACAACACAACCAATGTCTTTCTTTCACTTCTTGTTACCGTTCTGGAGAGAAACTCGTACAAGTTATTGTTCTTTGCACGAGAAATTAGAATCTACATATCGAATAACAACAAAACTTTGACCAAATAGCACAAAGAAGTAACTCCAGACGTGCAAGTATTATTAGCTTATTGTATCAATACTTGTTGGTTCAATTGGTAAGGACCGTGGTGATGAACGAGCTCATGATCAAATTCCCTAAACTTTCTTGTACCAAAATGCAAAAATGACATTATTAGCCTACTCATACAACAATTGAACATTGATAGTTGTTACTTGTAATTAGGGGTGGGTGCGAGTCGAATTTTTTGGGTTTTGAATTTTTTGGGTCGGGTACTTGATTTTGTCGAGTAGTATATTTAGGTACTGGACACCAACCCGATAAAGTAGATGCTCAACACATTTATATGCCTCCAGCATGGGGTCGAATGAGGGGGAAAAAATGAAGAAATATGCTATAAAACTCATATTTTTTACAGAGAACCTTTTTTCTTCATGATCTTTCCATTAATAAGTTAAAAATATCTATAATTGGTACGAATGTAATATAAGCATTTTGATAAGTAACGTTAGTCAATGTAGAAAGAGTGAATATATGTACTACAAAAGTAAGTCTATTTTAGTCATATTAATTAATCTCCTTAATATCTAAATCAGTCAAAACCCCGATTAATTGGGTACCCGAAATCGGATACCCATTTTCTTTTTCTGTAATTTAAATGTGATTAAAAGTAGGAGCAACAGATTTATATTTAAAAGCGATAATTTTATACGTATAAATTGTAATTTATTGCGATGTGTTGATTTGATTTTTTAAAAATATTATACAAAAATTTAATATCAAACTATGATATTAATTCATTAATGTTTAAGAATAGTATAATATCACAATTAAGTCAAATTAATTGACAAAATAATTCAATTCATAATATAATTAACTTGATAAGTGGATCAATCAACTCACATATTCTTTTCTTTTCTACTTTAGTACTTTACTAGTAACAACATATAATTATATTTTCTTTATTTACTTGTAATTTTGAAATTTTTATTATTTTTTAATTAAATATCGGGTATCTGATTAACCCAGTTGGGTATTTTTTACTACCCGATAACCGACCTGATTGATTCAAAATCGGATTTGGGTGATCCAAAACCTAAAAATTTATAAAAATACGTCCCGACTTGATCTATCCGAACTCGTTCATATCAGGTTGGGAGTCGAATAACCCGATCCGAACACCTACACCTACTTGTCATTGTCAATCGTCAGTAGTTGTTATTTTTAGAAAATTTTATGGTGGCTCCGGTGACAAGAACATAGAAATCAAAGTTCTAGAATTCTATACTAAAATTGTACATTGCGGGTAAATTACATTGACCTACCTTGGTACTATGGGAATATATAAATTTTCCCCTCTTACTATAAAAATTATATAAATTTACCTTCTAAATATATTCACCTTACAAATTGTTCCTTCCGTTCAACTTAACGGATTTTGCTGATGTTATAAAAAGAATTGGTCTAAACTTCGTATAATACCCTCAACCTGAATAACTCTATTTTCTATGACTTAAATACCCCTAAGAGATAATTTATTATTTTTAAAGTTAATAAGGGTGTATACTCATAACTTTTACTATATTATTTTGTAATATTTTTTAATCACATATTGTGTATGTGCAGGTTGTGACATTAATTTTTATTCCTAACAATCATCAAAGCTTGCAAAATTTGTTGAAATTATATTATTTTATTAGTAAGTAATAAAATAAAAGCTTAATATTGTTGAAATATTAAAAATATTGAGGTGAATTTCAATAGTTTAAGCCAATTTTACTATGTCAAATAAAAATTTAAACAAGTCAATTTAGTGTATTTTAATTCTATAAAATTCTATACGTTGCAATTCCTAGAGTAATAAGACATAAGTATATTTTTAAATTATATGGAAAAAAAACTTTTTTCTTCTATTTATTTCAAATAAAAAAATAATTCTATTATTAATTTTATTGAATTATTTTTAGTTGTATAAATAAGGGAAAAAATGAAAAAATTGTATATTCCCATAGTAGGAGGGAAGATCAGTGTAATTAACCTTATTTTTAATTTTGATCCCGTACCGCAAGTAATTCCCACGTTTCATCCCTTAATAGAAGTCCATTTTTCTCTAATTTTAGGACACAAAGGGGAAATTCATTAATTGTTAACGGCAGAATCCAAATCTCCGTTAAGTGGCTAACTTTGAAGGGAAAATATAAGTTCAAAAAAAAAAAAAAAAAGGAAAAAGGTGGGAAAGTGTTCTTCCTTCAAAATGAAGATTACATTACATTATAACCCATTGTTATGAACAACCAACAACATTTTTTGAGACAAAATGAAGATTGCATATCCTAATATTGCACTAAGCAGCCTAAAAGTCATGAAAAATGCTTCAATCATAGTTAAGAACAATGGTAAATACTCTGACCATAGCAAATATTAATTAATTATGATCAAAACTTAAATTTTCACATTAATTTCTTTGATAGTTTTAATTTACCATGATTTCTAGGCAACATGTATTTATAATACAAGGAAAAATCCAATTTCTTAAGATGCACATGGTTGCAAGTGTTGTTGCACTTGCTTTTATTGATCACTCTTTCTTTATGTTCGGTATAACCAATCACATGACAACTATAATATATTAATCATATAATTTGCTTGTATTTGGCCAAATTAATTTAATTCTGAGTTAAAATTTCCGCTAATCTTCATGTTTAACATTGCAACTCTGGGTACAAAACTTACATTTATCAACAACTTGATGCACAAATGATGGCAATATTTATTTACAGAGATAAAAAATAAAATTTACAGCATTCTGCATAAATGCAATCTCAGAATTTACAGTGATCTTCCCTTCACCTTTGCACTTTGTGGGCTATTTTCAGAGCTTCTCAAAATTTCAAATTGTCCTTCAAGTAACATACGATCTCTTGCTGCATCAGATCGAAGAAACAACGTTAGAAATTGGCACAATTGGTGAAAGAATGTGAAATATTATTTGTTCTGAATAAAATTTGGTTCATTACTATAAAACCCTATCATTTAGGGTAAATTACAGTGACACCCCTAAAGTTAGATTAAAATACACAAACACTATTTGTCTTTTGCAAAATTACAGTTATTTAAAGTCAAAGCTTACACAAACACCCCCTGAAAAACATTACACTAACACCCCTTAGAGGCTGTAGCTGTAATTTTGCAAAACACAGAGGGTGTTTGCGTAATTTGAACTAACCTCAGGGGGTGTCAACGTAATTTACACTATCATTTATTACATTCAAACCCGAATACTAATTCAATATGTCGATATTTCTAAATCAACAAACATATTTAAAGTAAAAAGAGCAACAAGTCACTACTATGAAAAGTAGATTATATACCCACATCCGTGGGACTCGAAGTCACATACTCATAATTGTGAAGTGTTATTTAACACAGCATTCTAAAAACCGAATACCAAAATTTCCATAGACTTTTAGAGAAAATGGTATCCTTTGTCGTATAATAGTAAAAGGGTAATGCTAGAGTAAATTACGCTAGCCACCTTATAGCACCAGCACGGTGGTTTAGTGGTTACGTAACTAAATTTTCACTTATATGCCACAGTTCGATGAGTGTTTGCAATAGCTTTTACTTTCGTAATTGAAATAACTCGATTGTAAGTTAATAAATAGCAAACGTTGGAAGTATTTGAAAATAAAAGTTAAAAATGAAAAAAAAAATTGAAGTTAGAGTGTTTAGAAACAACTTAATATTTACAATTTTACCAATACGTTGCTGAAGTTAGTAGGGTTTTCCTCATAGTTTTGGACTAAAATCAACTTAATTTAAGCAATTCAAAAGCAAAAATTGTTTAACAAAAATACTCTTTTCAGCAATAAGCTGATGAACACTTACTTCAAGCCCTTACAAACACCCCGTAAATTCAAATCTCAAAGAGAACATAGAGGTCGTTCACTCGACGTGGGTGTCTTGTGGGCAATGTCAATGAATTTTGACGAAATTAACATTCCACAACTATCAAATTCTCTTATTTGGGACTGGTGATTTTGTGCACACACATTTTTTAAGATTGTTTAAAATAAAATAATAATTATTTAATAATATATAAAGTAATACTAATATAATATTATAAAGAGAGAAAAAGATGCATGAAAGTAACATAAAAATAACTACCAAAGTAATGGGAGAGTGGGAAGTTAATAAATAAATTAATAAATTAAATTAAAGGGGTAATTACACTTAGACCCTTTTTGAAGATGTGAAATTATATTTTTCCCCAAAAAAGTTTCAGAATTACACTAACACCCCTTCCGAAATCACCGTTTACACCTGACTCCCGTCCGTGAGAATTTGGACAAAGAATGCTGACGCTAGCAAAAATAATTGCATAAATTTTCAATTTTACCCTTTATTTAACATTCTCATGTAATAATTTTGTATTTATAAGGAAAAACATGTGATAATGTTAACCCCATTCCATATATATACATTTATCCCTTATAAGTACAAAAATATGTGATTATGTTAAATGAGGGACAAAATTGAAAACTTATGTAATTTCTTTGGTTGGCATATACATTTTCCATCTAAATTCTAACAGGTAGGGGTTAGGTATAAATGGAGAATTTTCAGAGGCAGTGTAAGTATAATTTAGGAACTTCTTTGGAGAAAAGTATAATTTTACATTTTTAAATAGAGTCTAAGTGTAATTAACCATAAATTAAACATTAAATTGTTGACCAAAAATTGGGAGACCCCAAATTGGTTGTCTCCCTTAATAATAAGGTGTAGATAAATAGTAGATTTAACCTAACAACGTGGATCTAACTACTTTACATGGTGTGTTATGGGTAAAGTCCTAACAAATTTTCGCAACATGCAACAGTTAAATTTCGTAAAATATGCTTCATCCAAGAAAAATATATTTGGGAACTATGAAAAATAATAGCATAAATTACATTAACGCCCTCTGAGGTTAGACCAAAATGCACAAACACTTCTTATCTTTTCCAAAATTACAGCTACACCCTCTAAGGGATGTCAGTGTAAACTGTAATGTTTTCCAATGGATATTTGTATAAGCTTTGCCTCTGATAGGGGGTGTAGTTGTAATCACAGCTATAACTTCAAGGAGTGTATTTGTAATTTTGCAAAAGATAATGGGTGTTTGGATATATTAGCCTAACCTCAATGGATGTTAATGTAATTTACCCAGAAAAATACTATCAAGGGTAAATTACACTGACACCCCCCGAGGTTAGGCCCAATTACACGAACACTCCCTGTCTTTTGCGAAATTACAGCTACATAATATTTTTTAGGGGGTATTAGTGTAAACTTTGCCTTTGAATAGGAGGTGTAGTTGTAATACAATTACAATATCAGGGGGTATAGCTTAGCTGTAATTTCACAAAAGACATGAAGTGTTTGTGTAATTAAGCCCAACTCAGAGGGTGTCACTGTAATTTACCCCACTATCAATCATCATATGTACATAGAAATACACACACAACGGGTGAAGGAACTTACAATGAAACAGAGGAGAAGACATCCAGCAGCACCAGGGAACAAAGCATACCAAAAATTCAAATGATGAAGCTTCCCTCCATCAATAAACAGCAATGGCAAACTTGCAGCTGCAAGTCAATAAAAGTATCAGCCTGATGTTTATGAAATAAGCTTCAAATCAATTTGTTTTGGTAGATAACATATTGTAATTGCCTGGCGGATGTACGGTACGTGTGAAAATCATGAACGCCAAGGCGGCAGCGAGGGCGGTGCTCCTCGCTAGCCATCCGGGGCCGAATATTGAGAACGCCAGGACGCCTATTGCTGCACAACCAATTTGCGCCACGAACATGTTGTACTTCTGCAAGTCGGACCAAAACTCGTGCTTCAATAGCTATTTTATACCATGAAGATTGGCCAAATTTCAAGAATATACTAGATTTCAGATGTCTTAATATCGGAAAGGTAAGTCGTTAAATGAACACATCATCTAAAAGTCTGAACTATTATTTAATATGTGTCTCTAAAACGTCACATCACGTGCAAATAATATCTTTTTTTTTTCCCTGAAGATTCGACCATGGAAATTTTTAATTTTTCCCCCTAATAAGGGTGGCATTGAGATTTGAAGCTAGGACTTCTGCTTGGCCGAGCTATCATACTATAAGTTATCAGTTCGTTTAAAAGTTTAAATTGTTAAAGAGGATAAATTCAGGATATTTCAAGCGCATATCACTTATAATATCTAATTATATGGAAGTAAACACGAGTGTAAGACACATAATGCTGTAATTCAAAATGAACCTTGTCGTCTGCAAATGTTAGAACAACAAGATCCTCTGTGAAACAAAAACTTATTTTATCTAATACTAATTGTATGTTAGGGTTTAAAAGAATGGAGAGAAATAAACTGCAAAAAGATTTTACACATTTATTTTTTGATTTTCATGTTTTGCTACGTGTGAAGAGCTTTAGAAATCAATGTCTTAATTTTATTTTATTTTTAATTTTTGGAACTGAAAATTTTTAGGCTACGTTTGGTTTCATTTTTTGCTGCAAAATAACTCCAAGATCAATTCAGGCTGTTGCATGGAGATATAGATTACTTGCTTTGCCACAGAATTTCTAATATCTAATTACAAGAAGGCAAACAAGGATGTAAGAAAGATTATAATATAAGGGAAAATCCCTCCAAACTCTAGGATGCTTAAAATATTGTGATAATTACATTTACACCCCCTGATCTATAGCCTATTTACACAAATTGTCCCTACCCTTTGCATAATTACAAAAACCACCCCTGATAGCCAAAAAATGGGGGTAGTTTGTGTAATAATGTCAATACTTTTGAAGGGTGTAAGTGTAATTTTTTAAAAAATAGGGGTATTTTGTGTAAATGATGCTTACATTTTTGGTGGGTGTTTATGTAATTATTCAAAAGGCAGGGATAGTTTGTGTAAATAGACCATAGGTTAGGGGGTGTAAATGTAATTATCCTAAAATATTACATTACATTTGAATTGATGGATGAATTCAAATTTCTAGTAACAAATTATTTGGATTTGTTTGGATAATTATAATTCAAAATATTTCAAATCCTTCAACTTTAAATTTGAACTATGCTTTATTGAACATTGATGAATTTCAACTTATTCGAATATAGAGTCATTTGAAATCATTTTTTCAAATTCTTCACTCATATCCAAATGCAGCTTCACAGAAAATTTTCCATACATGCCAAACACACGCTTTAAAAAAATAAAAATAGAAACTTTCTGAAATTCGATTTTACGAAGACAACTTGTCGTTCATAGGACATTCTAGTTTGGACCTCTCTGATCAAACTCAAGCTAATCATACAGTACATTACGCCAGACGTTTAATCCTAGATTCAAACGGAATGACCAAAAACGAATGACATGGGTATATGAAACAGTTAAACTAGACTTCCTAGCTATTATTCAAAGTTAAGGTGTTAAACATAAGTACCTAATTAATTGTATTCTCGTAAAGAACACAAACGTAAAATATTATATATAGAACAGGGTAATAAGAAGCCGCATACCCTAGCGCCGGGCGTCTTGGGGGTGGCGAAGAGAACGGCACAAACAGCTCCCAACGGTGCAATTGTCATCGAAATGCCTTTAGGTGCCAAAACTTGATCAATCTTTCCCAGTATAGCCATTGCAGCAAAAGCACCTGTTTCATTTTCAATGAAACATAAAATTTCATGCCACTCACTTAAGTACCGTTCAACGACTGAGCCGTTGCACACCGTGCATAACATAATGTCATAAATATTTGTACATATACATAATCTAACGCTTTACAATTTACACGACGTTAAATATAATTCATAACATAATGTCATAAGAAAAAAGAAAAAAAGTCAAATGTACTAATAATCTAACAATTCACTTGTCGATTAAATATTATGCATAAGATAATGTCATAAAAGAAAAATGCCTTGATAATCTAAAGATTCAAAATCCACTTATTGTTGGTTATTGTGTACAAAGTAATGTGCAATGATCCAAAGGTTCACAATTCATTTATGATCATTAAAAAGAAAAATAAACGTGGAAATAATCTAACAATTCATAATCCACTTATTATGCGCAATTCACAATCCATTGTCATTGAAAAAAGTAAAAAACAACAAACACCATTGGATATCGTGAATAAGATTACATTATCGAAAAAAGAAAACAAGTATGGTAATAATCTAACAATTCATATATAATCCACTTATTCTGCGCACAAAATAATATTGTCAAAAAACAAATGCCCATAATTTAACTATTCACAATCAACGTATTGTCATTGAAAAAAGAAAAAAACAACAAATACCGTTGGATATCGTGCATAAGATTACATTATAGAAAAAAAGAAAACAAATGTGGTAATAATCTAACAATTCATATTCCACTTATTCTGCGGACATAATAATATTGTCAAAAAACAAATGTCCATAATTTAACTATTCACAATCCACATATTGTCATTGAAAAAAGTAAAAAACAGCAAACACCATTGGATATCGTGAATAAGATTACAATATCGAAAAAAAGAAAACAAGTATGGTAATAATCTAACAATTCATATATAATCCACTTATTCTGCGCACAAAATAATATTGTCAAAAAACAAATGTCCATAATTTAACTATTCACAATCAACGTATTGTCATTGAAAAAAGAAAAAAACAACAAATACCGTTGGATATCGTGCATAAGATTACATTATCGAAAAAAAGAAAACAAATGTGGTAATAATCTAACGATTCATAATCCACTTATTCTGCGCACATAATAATATTGTCAAAAAACAAATGTCCATAATTTAACTATTCACAATCAACGTATTATCATTGAAAAAAAAGAGCAACAAATACCGTTGGATATCGTGCATAAGATAACATCATCAAAAAAGAAAAAACTGTTTATACAATGATATAACGATTAACAAAATAATATTCTCAAAAACCAAATGTGCATAATCTAACTATTCACAATCCATTTATCATCATCAAAAGGAAAAACAAATGTGGTAATAATCTAACAATTCATAATCCACTTATTCTGCGCAACAAAATAACATTGTCAAAAAAAAAAAAAAAATCCATAATCTAACGATTCACAATCCACTCATCGTCAATGAAAAAGAAACAAAACAACAAACACCATTCGACATCCTGCATAAGATAACATTATCGGAATACGATGATCTAACAATTTACAATCCACTTCGATTAGTACTGAAACAGACAACATAAGCTATAAGTTTCTTGATGAGAGACAGCACTGTACTAACCAGCAGAAGGCCAAAGAACATCACTAAGGGAAGGAGATTTCGAGCTTTTCTCAGGAGCCCAATTCTCCCAAAACGTCACACCGGCATTACTCGATGATCTCACGCAAAGCTCCGTTCTTCTCAGCCCGTTCGCTTTCCACGGCCCGAAAACCCGGTTCTCCTTCCTCGACCCGCATTTCCCAGCAATTGAACTGCGAGAAGACAGCGCCGGCAGAGAGGGCTGCTGCAAGAAAAGATGATTCAAACGGGCGTGAATTTGCGTGCCCATTTTCGGGTTCTTGCTTTTAGAATTAGGACAGGAAATTGATAAAAACCTAAATAAATATCTGGGATTTTTTGTGTGGGTTCGGACAAAAGAGAGAGAGACCGTTGGGGGAAGTTGAAAGCCCCATGAGGAGAGGGGATATGTCCCTTGGAGAAGTCGAAAGGGTATTGGATAGAAAAGGGTGGGCGCGCGGGGAATCCATACAGCGAAGCGGCGACTGGCGATCTTTCCCGTTTCTCTATGTTGGTTTTTAGTGATATATTTTTATACACGAGATAACGATAATCTTATGCTTTTTGTCTCCTTCTTGTATGGATTTTCTCTACATGGGTGGGGGGGCGTTTCTTGCTCAATTTTTCTAATTTCAAGATTTTAAAGTTGGGAAAAAGAAATTAAAAGTTTAAATGTTTTTTTTTGTTATTTAGAAAGTGGTACGTATTGAGACTTGATAATGTTGTAATATTGTTCTTTTTCAAATGAGTTTTGGGCAAAAAGTTCTTTTTAATGATCAGGGAGTAGAGTATTATTTTCGTTTTGGAAAAGAAACTGGAGTTTTCATTTTGCCATAGAAGTAGTATTTTTGAAAATACATAGTTTTAAATCATTCAATATACTATTACTATAATATCTGTACATAATATATCAATATTTTAAAATCAACCAACAATCAAAGTAAATAAAGAAACAACATACTGCTATTAAAAGTAGACTAAATACCTATATCAGTAGGACTCGAACTCACAGTCTCTTGACTTTGAGACATCAACTTCACCGTTCAAGTAAGGGATCATTGGTAAAGTAGAAGTAGTATTTAAATATTACCTTATGATATCACGTGGAGATTAATCAACTATATATAAATATATTTGCATGCTGTCGAGAATGTGTATGATACTTTATCCTACATCGATTGGAAATTGCTAAAATAAGTATCATATAAGCTTTCATTGAAAAACTCAAGTGCATCCACTGAATATCCTTTTTCGACGAGTTGTTCGTAGCTGAATTTTAGGATCCACTCGATGGGTTTGGTGGCAATTCTCGCATCCAACAGGCTCAGAACAACGAGTTTATGTAGAACATATAGACACAAACATCATAATACAAAAGTAATAAAACTATGGGAAAAATACAAAGACCCCCTCCCCCTGTGATATTGGAAATGTTCAAAAAACTTCCTGTGAAAATTAAAGTAACAATTACACCCCCAATGATATAAAACAAAGTTTAGAAAACCCCCTGAAGCCGATGTTGGTGGCACACGCGCGTTGACCGCGGCAGGGGTTCTGAAAAGTGCCTTTTTTGACATTTTTGCCCTTATGTTCTCTAGCCTAATCTAATATATAATATATTAATAAATTATTATCATATAATAATATAATATAGTATTATTTATTATAATATATTATATATTATTATATAATAATAATATAATAAATATTATTATATGTAAATTAAAAAAGGGGGGGGGGGGGGGCAGCAGCGGCGTCGCCGCCATCACCCCGGGACCAGATGTTGCGTTGCCCTCCCTCGACTAGGCGCCGTCGCCCAGACAGGGGGCGGCGCGCCGCCCCCCTCTACTGGGGGCGGAATGGGTGGGGTGGGGTTGGGATGAGGGTAGGCAAGGGGGTGGGAGGGGGAGGGGGCAGAGGTTTATTGTTAATTTTTTTAATAATAATTTTTTAATTATAAATTATAAAAATATGTATATTATAGGTCATTTATTGATATCAGAAGGGTATTTTAGTTATTATCTCAAAAAAACCAAGTCTGGGTTGATAAGAGGACGGTATGAGTCATTGTTTATAACATAGGGATAATTTTTAAAATTAATTTTTCATAGGGGGGTTTTCAATATTTTTTTATATCACAGGGATCAAAATGAATTTAACCCATAAAACTATTGTACCAAATATACAATAATATCAAACAACATAATAGAATTACTTTCACAAGCACAATTACGATCACATTAATATTGAGAACTTGCAATAACATAATCATGGGGACAATGACAAGATGAGCATTGGTGGCTTTGAAGTGCAGTGAAAGGTTGTGGCCTTCATCTCTAGTTGGGGAAGTGATGTATTTTGTTTAATATTTCTTCATTTGTTCCTCCTCTTTAACTTATTTGTTTTCGTTATTTAGTGAAATCGGCCTAGCAAGTGGAGCTTTTGAGAATTAGACGTGACCTTTGAATAATATTAAAGACACTAATAGTGTGATACCACGTCACACTATGATAGAGAACTAATAAGATAAGTACTTTATATAAGTTACGGACGTCAAAGAATTCAAGTACGTTTATTAAAGTTTCCTTTTCGATGAGTTTCATACTCAAATTTCAGGATGCACTCAATGAGTTTGAAAACAATATATTATCACGTTCAAGGGACTCAGAGGCATGGGACGTGAAGAATACTAGTGATGAAATATGAAGTAATAATTTTAAAAGTTAAATCCTTAAAGTATTATTTAAGTGATAATAAATTTAGTTTTGTGAGCTTATAATTTTTAAGACTTATTAGCGATAAACAATTTGTTTAAGTTGTCAATAATGATAGTTAGTGACAACTTAAGTGTAGACACAAATATTTTTATTTTCATTATACATGTGGCACTAACTGCTTTTAGTGATAATTTTATGAACAATTTTTTTGTTGACGTTTTTTTTTTTTAAACATTTCTTAGTAGATATTGGTATTGACAACTTTTATAAAATAACTGTCATTACTATTAAACTCATTGTGATAAAACAAAGGGTAAATTATATCTACCTCCCCTGAGGTTTGGCATAATTACAAATACCTCTTGTTGTTTGAAAATTTATAAATACCCCTTCGAGGTTTGTAACCATCTAACAAATAACTCATTTCCATCCATTTTCATGGGTGAACTGACCAAAATACCCTTATGCATTTTATTTAATTTTTAAAATTCTTTGAAGTTTTTTGGACTACAATGCGTAGGGAGAGGTTCTTAAAGTTTTTTACACAGAGGAGTTAATAATGCAATTTGCCTTGGCTGATTTTTCTGCAATTTAACTAAAAAAATCAAGGGCAAAATGGTCAATTTCAGGCCTTTGGTTGAAAATTACAAATCACAGGGAAGTATTTGTAATTTTTCAAACAATAAGGGGTATTTATAATTATGACAAATCTCAAGAGAGGTAGATGTAATTTACTCTAAAACAAAATATTTGTCATTCAATAAATATAACTAGTGGTAGTATTGCACTCACCTTTTTTTCGATAATATTCTTTTTTTAGTGAGATTTAGATTGTTGACCAATTTTCTTAATCAAATATTTGTCAAGTGGTCCGAATTTGTTTATGTTTTATGTGGATTAATCTAGAGCTTTAAGATGTTTTGTGTGCTTAAATTGTTTGGATTTACATAAATATTTTGGACTTACATTTTATTATTTCATATTATAACAATATATTTTTGTATGGATTGAAAATGGTGCTTGTGGTCATGGTCCAAAAAGGATGTTGCATAGTCTGGTCGTTTTCCATTTTGGGCATTATAAGTAAGAGACAAATTACAAAAGTCAAGCACTATGTATACAAATGAATCTTAACTTAATGATTAAGGTTGGAATTTTATATTAATTTGAGATTATGGGTTTGATCTCATCGAATACATGATTATTTATCTCACTTTATGTAAATTTATTATAATTTATTTAATAGTTCTTTATTGTATTAATTGATTGATCAATTCGATGTATTGCTCAATTTATTGTAATATTGATATAATTATATAATTACCACTTTTATAAGAAAAATAAAAGAAAAAAGAAAAAACACTATGTTTTGAGCTGTTTGGAAAGTACATTCAACAAAGTACTTATCTATATTATTATAAAAAAAATAAAATTTTTGTTGTACCAACTTTTGAATACCTGAATTTACTCTTTAATTCATTTCTTGTTTTAAAAATAATAATTGGTCAAAATAGTAATTTCAATATTTAATCTCACAATTAAAATTTTTTCTCTCAACCCACTACTCAACGTTTTCCTCACCTCGCTCGATGCTTCTTTTTTCTCATGAACTTCTTTTTTTCACATTTCCTCACCAATTTTTTTCTTCACTTTCCCTTACACCATAGTTCTTTTTAATATGCTCACACGAAGCACGTACAACAATGACTAGTCTCGAAAACAAAACATAAGTAGAGAGAATTATTAGAAGGAAATAATGACATAGAGTAAATTCATTTACTGCCCCTATGTTATAGTAAAATTGCAAAAAAAAATAAAAATAAAAAATCTCGTATATAACAAATAATAATCCAAAAATCACTTTTATTGTTTTTACAACCGTGTGTGTCAGACCACCTTTTTATTACAAATTAATGGAAAATCAACCATACTCACGCAAATTAAAAATTGATTAAAATTTTATGTATTAAAATACAATTCCCCTTCTATTTTATTTGGGCATCAATTTTAATTATCAAATACCTCTTATAATGTGCTGTCTCGAATTATATTTGTTAAACGTCCATTAATTTCAAAAAATATTTATAATTTTTCAAATAACAAAAAATATTTATAATAATAACAAATCTCATGATCCTACTGTAATTTACACTTTTTTTTTTCATTTATAATAAGGCCTTAATAATTGTTCACGGGTCAAGACCGTTGATTAAATAAGGAATGAGACCGTTGAGTAATATGTATATACATCATGCCACAACTTTTGTTTCCAAAAATGCTGGTAATCATGTGACTAATCGAAGACATGTTTCCTTGTAAACAACTGAAAACATGTGACGAATAACTCAAACAACAATTGATTAATAAGACATATGGTAATACATGAATTTACGTGCGTGTTCTCATCAAAATTTTTATGGCTAAAGTACTTAAACTAACTAAAGAGGTCAACAGTTTTGGACATCCCCAGATACGGCCTAAAACTTGTTTCATGATATTCATAATAATGTATAAGTTTGATTATTTATCGATATTTATAAATGACATTAATGTGAATGAGTACATATTATTATCAGTTGATAAGATGGATATTGTGCCTGTGTTGAGAGAATTGAAGATTGCGCCTTTGCACCTATATCTAAATTTTGGGTATTTTATGTTGTGTACACCTTTCTCAGTTGTAGTCGTGTTTTTGGTATTACTGTTTTATTAGTATAAACACGTGTATAGAGATGCTTAGATAGATAGCTTAGCTGACAAGGTTAGTTGAGGTAGTTAGCCTTTTTTCCCCCTTTCTTCGTGTATATAACACTCTGTAAGTCTACTTCTTTTTCGGATTGAAGAAATTTTACATGATATCAGAGCTTTCTGTTGAACATCTTTGTATATCTATCTACGTTTGTGAAGAAAATACAGGAACCAAATCATAGCAAGTGAATCGCGTACAGCTGAAACTTCAGCAGCTGATGAAAACAAGCAGACGATGATATCGGCAGCTGGTGAAAACAAGCAGGCGATGGCAATTCGCTACAACTATACGGATCTGGTCATCCAGGAATGGTGCTGGTAATCGCACTTCTAACTAGTAATAACTACTCGAACTAGAGTTGTGCTGTTAGACATGCACTTTGTGTACAAATAGGATTCATACGTGTAACTTCTGTAAAATCGGATGTAAATGATGCAAACTTTGAGCAGTGAATCAGAGTGGATAGTATGGTGACGACATGGATCTTAAACTCCATTTCGAAGGATATTGTAGAGGCTTTTATGTATACAAAGTCGGATAGAAGCCTTAATTTGTTGGAATTGAAGGAATGTCATGGAGAGTGCAATGCACTACAAGAAAATAACTTAATAGCTACAAAAAATTTTATGCTAAAATCAACATCGAGCTAATTAACAAGTAAACGTTTCATTGCTAGTCAACACATTTAATATATATCTATATTAAATAATTCTTTGTTGAATTCGTTAGCAAGTAAATTTCGTTGCTAAATGTATTAGTAAGTAAATTTCTCATATTAAATAAAATAAATTAGCAAAGAAAATTTTACTTGCTAATTAGCTCGACGCTAATATTTTCTCATTGCTATTAAATAATTTTCTTGTAGTGATGGTTCGTTGTTATATAAATCACAACGTGAGATATGTTCTCTATCACAAGATAGCATGTCCGTAGTGCATTACTTTACGAAATTGAAAAAGCTCAGGGATGCCAACACCACAGGCACATGTAATGGTGTTCACGGACAAAAGGCCACAACACTATGAGCATTGTGACAAACCTAGTCACACACCATTGATCATGCCTTCGATCTAGGGTGCTTGTGAATTTGTACAATCCACCACCATCTATAAATATGGGCACCATCATTAGATACAATTTTTTTCATCCTAACTATTGCTTTCATTCTTTCTAAGACTTTGAACTCGAACTGACTTGAGCATCGGAATACCTTCGCCAAAATTCCTTCCAGCTTGACCCTTACAATCAAAACTTAACGAAAAAGGAATTTTGTGACTAACTTTGTAAAATTTTTAATAATTTTTGAACAAAAAAAAAGCATCATGGGACAAAAAACGCAACACCTTATTTGTGAGACAAAAACGCAATTTAGCCTCAAAATGGGTTATACCTGTATGTTTTCACTCCAAAGATTACTTCCTCTATGAACCCATAAATATCTATATTGGTACAATTTTACCTCTGACTTTGAATATAAAAAAATTCACAATACATAAATGATAATATTTCACATCGATATCCCATATTCAAATAACTATATGTGATCAATTAAACTTCAACTAAATTAATAAACAACTCCCCTTAGCTAATTAATCATTAGTACGAAATGCAAAATGTTAATTATGGGGAATACTTTTTTTAATTTAATGGTACCAATTAAAGTTAAAAAGTGAATATTACAAATAATAGAATAAAATAGTTTTTGTATCAATTGAAACACTATTATCAATTTGTTTGAAAATATAATTATATATACTAATGTTTCAATGATAAAAATATAAATATTATTATAAACTTAATATTTTTTTATGGCTAACTATAAATAATATATGTATGTATATACCTTTCTCTAAAAATAAATTTCTACACGTGCATGGATCGCAGGTTATATATCCTTCCTAGTATATATATATAGTATGTGTTATTTTTTTCTTGCCATGCATGTTGCCTACATTTTTCCCTCTTGATCATTTACATCAAGAGGCCTATGAACACCGTAGGTTTTTTGCTCCACTTATTCCCCGTGTTATTTGCACCATAACAGGTCATCTGCAGTGTTATCGATCTCTCAGCTTTTCTGTAATATTTATGTGGAAGAAACAACAAATTTAGGAGAGAGAGAGAGAGAGTGAGAGAGAGAGAGAGAGAAAGGGAGAGAGATGGAAATCGGAAACCAGACTAGTCCATCTCCTGCCGGGGAAGAATCCCATCTTTCTCCTCCTGAATCTCAATCCAAAAAGCCTGGCGGATGGAGGGCCATCAAGTACATTCTTGGTAATTAAATCGATCATCATGCATTTCAATGATTTATATATATCATCATGATCATCAATCACATTTCAATTCTCTTGCATGCATGTTCTTGTTTCTTCTTCTTCGTCTTCTTCACGTTCTTTCTTTTGTTTGTTTTTCCTTGTTCTTGAAGCAAACGAGTCGTTCGAGAAATTGGCATCAATGAGCCTCATTGCCAACATAACGGTGTATCTGCGCACCAAGTACAATTTGGAAGGTATACTTCTGGTTAACGTCGTGCAGATATGGTCCGGTACGTCTAACATCTCATCGATAGCGGGTGCCATTGTTTCCGATGCTTATTTGGGGCGGTTTCTTACTCTCCTCATCGGCACCGTTTTCTCACTAATGGTATGATATGATTGTATTAATTATTCTTCAATTCTCTAGGGAAATTCTAGCCCGAACCTGATTCAGTCAAACATGAACCAATCATATGATAAGTGTAATACACTTGCCGTATGATTAGTGTACAGTCCACGGAAAGTGACCAATCACATACACTTGCTTTATAATTGGTTTGGTTCGACTAAACCTGGTCCGGATAAGAAATTTCCAATTCGGGTCTATATTCTTTTGATCAATCTTTGTTATACATTCTAAAAATAGACAAAAACATCTTGAATATTTTGCTTATGTCTTGACAAAAACTTTTACCAATTTCCCCCTCTTGCCAGGGCATGGCAGCTATGACTTTAACTGCAGGTTTACCTGAACTAAGGCCTCCAGCCTGCCAAGACGAAGCCAACTGCATTCAGCCCCACAAATGGCAGCTCGCCTTCCTATTCATCAGCCTCGCCCTGATCGCAATGGGGGCCGGTGGGATTAGGCCGTGCAACATCGCCTTTGGAGCCGATCAGTTTGATACAAAGACCAAAAAGGGAAGAGCCCACCTCGAGAGCTTCTTCAACTGGTGGTATTTTTCATTCACAATAGCCCTCGTTATAGCCCTTACCGGAGTCGTCTACGTCCAAACTAACATCAGCTGGTTGACAGGCTTCACCATCCCCACGGCCTGTCTGGCCATATCGATCACAATCTTCTTAATTGGGCACCATACTTACATATGCAAGAAGCCTCAAGGGACGGTCTTCGCAGACATGGCGAAGGTGATCACGGCTGCGTTTAAGAAACGCAAGATAAAATTAGGCGACGAGCATTCTTTTTATGACCCTGTAGAGGATTTGGATTCAGAAGCACGAAAATTGATCAAGATCAAATGGTTTAAGTGCCTGGACAAGGCTGCTGTGATAGCTGATCCTAGTGAGTTAAATGAGGAAGGACTCCCTGTCAACACTTGGAGACTCTGCAGTGTGCAGCAAGTGGAGAACTTGAAGTGCTTAGTCGCAATCATGCCCGTTTGGATCGCGGGCGTCGGCTGCTTCGTCGTTATGGATCAACAGAGCACATTCGGCGTCCTGCAAGCACTGCAAATGGACCGGTCCATCGGTAAGCATTTCATGATCCCCCCTGGCTGGATGGGGATTTCTTCAATGATAGCACTGTCAATTTGGATCTTCCTCTACGAGCAACTATACATCCGCACGGCCAAGAAACTAATGAAAACAGACTCAAGGCTAACAATGCAGCAAAGAATCATCATCGGCATCATCATGTCGATCCTCTGCATGATCGTTGCAGGGATCGTTGAGCAAAAACGTCGAGCATTAGCCATAAGTGAAAAGTCATTTACGTCGCCTCTTCACGTACTAGTCCTCCTCCCTCAGTTCGCACTTTCCGGCCTAACCGAGGCCTTTGCTGCCGTTGCATTGATGGAATTCTTCACCATACAGCTGCCTGAGAGCATGAGAAGCATCGCGGGCGCGATTTTCTTCCTTAGCCTGTCAGTCGCAAGCTATCTGAGCACTCTAATTGTGAACATGATGCATTCCATCACAGGACAAGGAGGAAAAACACCATGGCTTGGTGGCCATGACCTCAACAATAATAAGCTTGAGAACTTCTATTTCATGGTCGCAAGTATTGGATTCGTCAACTTGATATACTTCACGTTCTTCGCAAGGAAGTATGTGCCGTTCGGCAAAAATGCTAAAGTTGGAGGACTACGGCAGGTGGAGAATGCGGAGGAGGAGGAGTCGAGCAAGCAATCGTCGATCTAAAAAAGAGGGATAGAGCAAAAAACTTTTGTTTAGGCCTGCGCGTCTCGCTTTCTCTTGAATAGGTTGTTTGTGTAGAACTAGTTTGGTTGAGAGCTCGTTGAAGCTCTTTCTTGTGTGTAAATGCAATTCATCACATGGAAATTTCACTTCATTTTGCTTTTGTTCTTGGTTTTTTTTTTTTTTTTTTTTGAATTATTGGATTATGGGGTTTTTTTTTTTTGTTTGAATTGTTAGATTATGGTTTTGATGAACTTATCACCTCTCAAATCAATGGTTATAAGTGATGGTAATATTATTTTTTTTTTCGGACACATAGGTACACAACTTGGTTTGAATATAAGAGATTTCGTGAGAAATTTGAAGCCCAAACCGTTAGGTTGTTCTCCTGGAGGACTGATGGGAAAATAGGGTAGAAGCAATGTTTTCGATCCATCCCATGTAAGTTTAAGTTGGGTTGTATTTAAAATATTTTAGATTGAATTTTATGTTGAGTTCATTATGTTTAATTAAGTCCAATTAAGTGATGGGTTCAATAATGATTCAACGGGTTATAAGTAGATTTTATTCAGATACTATGTTAATTAAAATTATGCAATTGAAGAAATATATTACTGTAATTATGATTGTTGATGTTTTCTCAAACATTTTTCCTCAAAACCCAAAGATAAGAAAGTGAGTTCCCATCGAGCAGTCTAGTAGATCAGGCCCTGCTGGCCCAGCAAGGTATTAAGTCCATAATATGCTTCATCCTTACTAATCTAGCAGACTCAAGAAACGAGTCCAATCCAATAAAGGGAGTCAGCATATAACAGAGATGACACGTCAAACAGGTTGTGATATCCGATAACACGTCATATTAAAAAATCTCCAACAAATTCTAAATAATCGGGCTGAACAAACTCCTCAAGCAATAGGTAAACTGATTCTCGGGTTGACTGGGCAAGACTCGCTTAAGAGGTTATATCTTCATCCAGAAAAGTCCAAATCACAAACTGATTTTTCTGTTATTTGGCTAACACGTGCAGCTTTTAACGGTGTATGATTTGACATAACTACTTCTTGGATCTTGCTCTACGAATGCTTATAAATTGATACTTTGTGCAGTTATTTTGGTAACACATTCTCTCATACTCTCACTCTTATTCACTCTCGATTTTTAGCTATTTTCTAGCTCACTTTTTGCACTCTACACAAATTATATCATTCTACCATCATATTCGACCATTATTCTCGTTATTTCAAGTTTTTCCATCATTTGTTCACTAAAATCATTACCGACTTCATTAAATATCGAACTGTTAACCCTTCTTTTACAGGTTAGTCATCCCTTGATTTATAATTTTCATGAAAATACTCCCACCATTATAGTGTTGTTAGACTCTGATATGCATCAACAATCTTTACAAGCATATCCTTCACGTTTTATTTTAAAACGACATAAATATAATTTCCTTTCTTCTTGCTTCTTCCTTGAGTTTTCTAGTTATTCCTTTTTTCCCTTTTCATTCTTTTTATGAGTTTTCAAATTTGAATTAGAACTTTAAGCGTCCAGAAACTAGAAAATTAGGCGGCAATACTTTTTTCAATCTTGTCCGGTTATATTGTCATTCGATTTGTACAATATTTTAAAAAAAATCATTACCGTATTTCAATTATTTATAATTATATTTGATACCATAATTACACGTAACTCGTTAATATCTAGCTAGTAAACAAGATTTATTAGCAGTTCAAAAGTTCAACTCAAAAAGATATATAGTTTTTTGGGATAATACGTTCCCCTCTCCTGAGGTTTGGTGTAATTACACATAGGCCCCTGTAATTTGAAAAATTACATTTAGTACCCCTGAGGTTTACTTCTGTTTAATAAATAGGTCCCTCCATTAGTTAAAATTCAATGAATTTGTTGATATTAATAAAAAAAATTGAATGAAAATCGATATTTACCCTCTATTGACTTATTAATGACTTAATGCTGGCCAAGCAAATCTTTTATGACTAAATTACCCTTTAAACGGTGAAAATATACCTCCACTCATGCATTAACTTGTGACGGTATATAAGGGTAGTTTGGTTATAAAAAGATTCGTTTGACCTACAGTAAGTCGCCTTTAATTCATTTTTTTTTAATATTAATAAATTCGGTGAATATTGACTAACAAAAAGACCCATTTGTTAGACAGAATCAACCCATTTCAGCCCGATCCATTTTTTGGACACATCAATAAACGGATCTCTAAGTCATAAAATACTTAAATTGAGACCACGAAGAGTTGTATTTGCCATTTGCCAACACAATTTAGGTCAAATTTGAAGCTGTTTCTGTTTAGGCCCAAAGCTGGTAAGAACTGATCAATCAAAGGTTGTAAGTAGCCCAACTGCCTTCTTCATGCTTCAGTGTTTTACTAGAAGAATTAAAGGGTTTGAACCTAATTGAATCCGAAATGATTGTATCCGGGTTAGGTCGAATTTGGTTAAATAATTGGGTCCGAATTAGGTCAGATTTGGTCAATATCGGGTCACAGTTAGGTAGAATTTGGCCAAGACGGGTCTAATTTAGATAGTAATAATAATTTATTTTGAAAAAAATTTAAAATTCATTAATATTAAAAAAAATAATAATTTGAAAGTAGAATGGGGGGATTTAAAATTTTTTAAATTTAGAGTTATCCTGACAAATTCAGAGAATTTGTTATTTTCAAATCCTCCCATTTAAATACAACATTAAATGGCGTGTCCAATATATTATCAAATAATATATTTTAAAAACTAACAATAAAATTAAATGAGACAATACTAAATTTTATAAGTAATTTAGAATTTTTTCAATATATTATCAAAGAAAATTGTCGTGTCTAAAACATGTACGGACATGCGATCAAATATGTCCTTCCTATGCCCATGCCGTGCCCAACTCATGTCGTTTTTTTTTTTTAAATTATATTTTTGGACACGGTTAAATGGTGTGTCTAACACATGTCGGGGTTATGTCGGGTCGTGTTTGTGTCAACATATGTGGTACATTGCATAAGGTGATTTTTTTGGTGTGTCGGGCTTTATTTTTATCTTCTTTTTCTTTTTTTTACTATGTTATCAGACTTTAATATTTTATTGCTTCTTATGCTACGTTGCTTATGATTCCTTTGTTTTCTATGTGCCTCAAGGAAGCAATAGCTTCGGGGCATTTTTTCATGTGCCTCAAGGAAGCAATAGCTTCGGGGCATTTTTTCATGTGCCTCAAGGAAGCAATAGCTTCGGGACATTTCTGTCGTGTGCCTCACGGAAGCAATAGCTTCGGGGTAATTTTTTTATGTGCCTTAAGGAAGCAATAGCTTCGGGGCATTTCTTTTTATGTGCCTCAAGGAAGCCTTGGCTTCGGGGCTCGTGAGGCGCCGTCCCTCTCTCTTGTTAATAAAGTATGCATTTCTTTTTATGTGCCTCAAGGAAGCCTTGGCTTCGGAGCTCGTGAGGGGCCGTCCCCCTCTCTTGGTTAATAAAGTATGCATTTCTTTTTATGTGCCTCAAGGAAGCCTTGGCTTCGGGGCTCGTGAGGGCCCGTCCCCCTCTCTTGCTAAATAAAGTATCAATAATGAACCAACAACTAGTAAATAAAAAGATGGTCATTTCATTACCGTAATTCAAGGTTACAAAGCGTTGAAACGAAATACGAGGCATCAAGCAAAATAATTCTTAAGGTTAGCAATATTCCACATGCGTGGTGCTTCCTTCCCATCCATTCTCTACAAGCGATAAGTTCATTTTCCCACTATCTCGATTACTTGGTACGGTCCTACCCATTTGGCATCCAACTTCCCATTGTTTCCTATTGCATCAGCTCTCCTCAATACCAGGTCTCCGACCTGGAACTCGCGATGCCGTACTTTGTCATTGTAGGCCTTTTCCATTAACGCATTGTAAGCTTCCATCCTAACATTTGCGTCACTCCTAAGCTCCTCCAGAAAATTCAGGTCAACCCCCCTTTCATTGCCATTGCCAGTCGGCTTATATTGTTGCACCCTGAGTGTTTCCTCCTTTATTTCCACTGGGACGACGGCTTCTGTCCCATAGACTAGATTGAACGAGGACTCTCTCGTGCCTCGTCGTAGTGTTGTTCGATATGCTCATAGGACTCCGGGGCATTCTTCCACCCAATTTTCTTTAGCTTCCTTCAACCTCGTCTTCAAAATTTGGAGGGTTATCCTATTAGTTACTTCAGCCTGCCCGTTAGACTGGGGTGGTGCGATGGTTGCATATCTGCCACTGGGACGTGAGTGACGTTGGTATGCTCCTGGCACTCTCGGCATTTCTTCACCAAGTTCAAAGCATCCTTACGCATTGTAGGCCATAAGTATCCTTGTCGTAGGGCTTTACATGCTAACGCCCTGGCTCCCGAATGATTATCGCAGCTTCCCTCATGGATCTCTCGTAAAACATACTCTGTTTTGTCCCGTCGACGTATTTGAGATGTGGTTGTAAAAAACCTCTCTTGTACAACTCACCTCCAATTAACGTGAACCTAGCCGACCTTGCTCGAATTGCCCTCGCTTCCTTGGGGTCTTGAGGCAAAGTCCCATACTTCAAGTATTCCTCCAAACCTTCTTTCCAGCTTGGTGAAACACTGTTCGTCGTCAATACTTGTTCCCCTATAATATCCACATCGGGTCGCTCTTGACTTGGTAGGGTTATTCTCTTGCTCCCCAAAGGAGCCAATGAGCTAGCCAACTTAGCGAGCTGGTTTGCTTCTTCATTGTCTGACCTCGGGATTTGTTCTAGGGTGAACTCGTCGAACTTCCTTCTTAACGTTTGGATGTTTGCTAAGTACTTGGTCATCTGCTCCCCCTTAGCTTCGTAATCTCCATTCACTTGCTTGACCACAAGTTGGGAGTCGCTATACGCCCTCACACACTTTGCTCCCGCGGCGAAAACCAGTTTTCCACCCCCGTTTAGTGCCTCATATTCCGACTCATTGTTGGATCTATTGGTGACACTGCTGCGACATGGTTGGCAGCATGTCCTGCTGCTCTTACTGCAGCCTTTCTAACTCGCCTCGAGTCTCCTCCTGCTGGGCCTCCCGAGATAACCCCAATCACTCCAGCAGTTGGGAGGTTATCCTTACTAGCTCGTTCCGCTTCCTGCTTTACTCCCATTTGAAGACGGGGTGCCATGTGCCTGCCTCCAAATGCGATTTCCTGGGGCTCTTGTTTCCTTTGCCCCACAAATTCTTTTAAGTAACCTTTCCGGATCAACTTCTCGATCTCATCCTTCAAGTGGTGGCATTCCTTGGTGCTATGGCCTTGATCCCTGTGGAAATGACAGTACTTGTCAAACTTCATTCTTTGTGGGTTGTCCTTCATCGGGAAAGGCCATCCCACCAACCTTTGTTGCTTGGCTATAGTGAGAATCTGAGTTCGCGGGGCGTTTAGAGAGGTGTATCGAGCCAAATTCCCTGGTGGCACATGTCTGTGTTTACACTTACTCCCTTCTATCATAGGGGGAAACCCTTTTTCCTCCTCATTGGCCCTTCGTTTTAATGGATTTGTTGATCGCGAACCTGTTGATTCCTCAATTCTTATATACTTCTCGGCTCTTAACAACAACTCTTCTTAGAAGGCAGGAGTCTTTCCAGCAATCGACTCCTTGAATCGACCTCTTCTCAGATTTTGCTACATGATGCTTGCCAAAAGTTCTGGGTTTACATGAGGGACTTCCAAAACAGCTTCCGAGAAGCGCCGTACGTACTCCCTCAAGCTTTCGTTCTCTTGCTGGATTATCATAAACAAATACGATGCGATTTTGGGATATCGCTTATTAATCGCAAAGTGGTGCAAGAAGCATTGGGAAAGCTGCTCGAATGACTCAATAGTTCCTTGGTAATTGGTTAAACCACACCATCGCCTTTCCCGAAAGGTAGTCCGAAACAACTTGCAATAAGCCGCGTCGCTAATGTCTAACAAATCGGCTCTGGCCAGGAAACGGTCCAAGTAGTCCTGAGGATCGCCCACTCTGTTATACTCGTGAGGCTTGGGATCTTGATCTCCGGATGAATGGCTTTCTGCTAAAATGTGGGGGGCGAAAGGACTTCGTCGTGGAGGCGCTATTGCCAAGGGCTGCCCTGGGTACCCACCAGGTCTCAAGGGACTCGAGAACCTAGGTGGAGTAAGCATGCGGCCGCCCATATCTCGATACATTTCCTCTCGTATTGGCGGTACCTCCTCCGGGCACGGAGGGGGGAAATAGTTGTCTTCATGCCCTCCCTAGGGAGGTGGTGGGAAGTAGTCTTCTTCGCTTATACATCTTCGAGGGAGTGAAGGGTAATAGTTGTCCTCTGGCTGCGTGGCCCTGTTGTTGACTTCCTCCTCATAGTTCAAACCTTCGTGGGCATCCCCGAGCCTCTGCTCGCAACCCTCAGGGGCGAAGGGAGCGTCTTGACCTCTGCGAGGATAACGAGGGGGTCGTGGGGGTAATGCGTGCCCTGCTATATACTGGGCCACAACCTTCTCCGCTGCTTGAGCAGATGTATCCTCCACTAATTGGCGAAGTGCCTCTGGAGTTATCTGAATGACTGGGGGTGGAGGCGGAACCTCAACGTCTTCCTGCCTCTTGTTCTGAAGATCGCGAGCGGGCAGATTCTCCGGGACATGACCTTGCCCACGATTTTTTTCTCCTCCTTCGAGTTCTTCTCGTCCCGCATTTCCGTTCTGACTCTTGATCGGGTGTTCATCCTCAATGCTTGGATCAGCTTCTCACAGACGGTGCCAGAGTTGATGGGGTAAAATTCAGGAAGTGTATGTTCGAAGCATACTAACACGTCTCAACTCAAGAACTTCAAACTTTCTCTCTTTATTTGTCTTCCAAAAGAAGCCCAGTGACCTTTACAATGGACTAAACGTCCTATTTATACTAAATCGATGATGAGGGGGGAGGGGGGAGCGCAAAGACAAATTTACCTCCCAACCGCCTATCATCTAACGGATATAATTTAATAACCATACAGAGCTCTCTCTAACCCATACTATTATCCCTCAACCAACTCTCAATCCCCCCCTCTCTACAGCCCTCACAGACGTCCCACTTACATTCTCGGCCACTACTCATCCTGCCCAGTCTGCTTCTCAGTCATCATCCACTCTCTCGGGACGAGGTCGTAAGAAACAGGTTCCTCGCAAGGTGATCTCGATTCAGAAAAAATGTATATTGATATATAATTTACGTACATTAATAATAAATTAAAATTTATAATATAATTATAATTAATTCACTAAAAAAAAAGTGACACTTTAAAAAATAGTAAACATTTCACATCTAACAAAGATTTGCGGCAATATAGAATATTTTTTCTATTTAAATCAATCCCATTCAAAATGACATGTAACAATAAATTCCGTCCCCCATTTGTAAATAAACGACAAAATGCACGAGTTTGTAGAATTTACCTAATCGAATTGATTTGAGTAAACAATACGTAAATTCTTAACTTTTTAAATATTTCCTTTAATGTTTTCTTTTATAATAATTTTGGAGTTTCAAACAATGAACCCATTATTATTAATTGACTGAAAAAGACATACATATTAATGAATTAAGCAATTGTCACATCTCATAATTGCATTTGTCCTTTGAATAGTAAGTAAATAAAATAATTCCAAAGATTTGTTTGCGTATTAATTCATTTTCATAATGCTTCCACATTCATTACGCGTAGGCGACAAATTTTTGTGTTGAAATTAAGGAGAGAATCCCAACTTATCCAAACACGCGCAATGGAGAAGAAATGGGAGGCGTAAAAGGAACACACAACTTGGTACATAGTTATAATTTAATTTTTGTCCACGATTGACTTATCACTAACTTATTGCATATCAGACAAATTTTTCTAATGATTAAACTATCCTTATACATCTTCATACGTTAATGCATGTGAGGAGATATATCTTATACATATAAGGGTAATTTAAGAAAAATTAAAAAAAAGATTTGTTTGACCTCTAATAAATCTATTGAGGATAAATATCGATTTTTAGTCAGTTTTTCTATTAATAACAACAAATTCGATGAATTTTGACTAATAGAATGACCTATTTGCTATACGGAGCAAACCTCAGAGATATGAGACATAATTTTTCAAATCATAAGGGATTTACATATAATTATACCAAATCAAAAATAAGAACCACATAATTATCCTTTTCTTTTTAAGTTGAAAAGTGTTTAATAATTTCGGGGCAAAAGAAGTTAATCGCAAGCTTAAAAGTCGAAAATAGCTTTTCCCAAACGTATCTTTAATTTGTGTGTCACAATCAAAAGCTATCATCATTAGGTGGACTATAGAAATAATGACGTCTTCGTTGACAAATTAAGCATTAAATTTAAAGGCGAACACGACCCGTCTTCTCTAGTCAACTACAACGTGAGAATTGAATTTTCTATTTTAAATTATATTTTTTTATTTTATTTAATATATACATAATATATATATATATATTTATATAAAATCTCAGGTTAAATATATTTTTCTCCTTTCAACTATTCTCGAAGTAGCATTCATGCTCCCAAACTAACAAGTATAAATGCTACTTTAAAAATAGTTGACGGTAACAAAGTATATTTAATTTTAAAATCTTTTTATAAATTAAATAAATGATATCATTTATATAAATGTAACATGTATACCTGTTTGGTTCGTGTAATTAGGCATTGTAAGATTACTTATCATGAATAATCACACGTTTGGTTTGCATTATTAGAGCGTGTTATTAATATCGATTATGGGACAATGTATCCCGGTTAAGATATGGGATACACTATCCAATTGAATAGTTTAAGCTAGGATTAATATTTTTTTTATATGCCTTTCCATTAAATTTAACATGATTTTTGTGGTCCATATATTTGTTCATTATTAAGTTGGTTGATTATTTTTCACTTCTTCAATAAATCATTTTTTCACTTTGTTGTTTTCCTTGTGAAATACATGTATGCTTAAAATTTTACTTTAACTTATATTAATTTAATAATAAAATATAATAAAGCAATATTATTTCATCTTTTCTTGGGACTTTTGAAAAATATTTGAATTTTGATCGGTTATTAAATTTGAAAAGGTAGAATTTTTGTCATACTTTTATATTGTTTTAAAAATCTATAAACCTTGGTTATCTTTTTTTTTTTTTTTTTTTTTTTTTTATTGAATGTCTATTTTGAAGTTCTGCTTCACATGAATATAGAAAAAAAAAATAGAAATATTCCACAAGAATTTTATTTAAATATTGTATTCTAATAAATATTGAGAGTTTTTTTTTTATTTTTTATAATTATTCAAAAGCTATAATGTTAAAATAAAAATAATTTAAAAAATAAACCTTAATGGTCTTTTTAAATTTAATCATATTCTGTAATCCTTTAAATCAAACACTATATTATATTATCACATGAGATATCACACATGCAATACGTCAAATCAAACACTATAAAGAATAATGGGATTAGTTATCATTCCATTTCCCATCCGATCCAATCCCATCATGGTTAATCCAATCACATAAACCAAACGAGATCTAAATAAAATAAAGGGCTAATTACGTTTTGTACACTTACATAAACTACCCCTTGACAATCAAAAAATATGTATAATTTGTGTAATGCTATGTATGTGTAATTTCTTTTAAAATAAGAATAATTTGTGTATTGATATTTTTGATAAGTGTATATATAATTTAAAAAATAAAAATAATTTGTATAGACAAACCATATATTAAGAGTATAATGTAATTATCCTTAAAAATAAGAAATACAATATAATTTGAATAGGTAAGACACAGAAGTCACTTCAAGTACATGGAAGAATTAGACAGCATCCACTTTTCAATCTGTCCACTCTGCATTGAATTTTCCAACCCGTAAGGCCCCGTTTGGTGGTGTTAGTTCAGATAGTTATAATGATATTTAAAAGTCATGGGTTCAAATCATTGCGTGAGTTGATATTATTTTTAATGTATAATAGGTATAATTTGCTATTGTAATAGTTAGATGTTAGTTTATATCATATTGGTTTATGTTGTATCTTGTGACAATATATATATATTAAATATAAGTTAATTATTTTAAATAAATCAAATATATTTATAAATATTAGTTGGGGCAGGCTCAGGGCTGGTCTAGACCTCCCCGACTCCAGCTCGATTCATTAAATTAAACCCATCCTTAAATTTAGATCGGATAATTTTGATTCGAATCTATTCATCTTGGAATGGATTCAAGTCGAGGTCCTAACCTACACGCTTAACCTGTCATTCCTATTTAACACCACCATGCTGATATACTAATCACGTACCTCACTATTTTTTCATTTGAACTTTATAAGTAATCTTGTTGAAAATACAAAGCTTATTATTTTATTTGATTGTATTTTTGGATGGACGGTGACCGATTTATAATGAGTGAAGACTGTATACAAACTTCATGATTTTATAAAATCGATTTAAGAAGAAACTATGTATGTTTGACTTGAAATAGAACTGCTCTTTTGACTTATGGGCCTTCATTATTATCCCAAAAGTATTATTACTTTTCAATGAATAAAATGGAAATCTTTATATCCTTCCCAAAGTATTATGTGGCTTATATTCTCTTAATCTTTAGGGGCGTGTATTTTTGTAGTTGGGACAAATAATTGATAAAGGTCTATTGCATTGACTCGGGTAGAAAGTAGGGATTCTTGATGGAGGTCGATGCTCGCGCTCTAGATCAATCACTCAGATGGAATGGTTCCTGAGAAAAGAAAGCACGCCAGGCAAGTTGGGAGGGTCCCCGGCGAAAATCCTCCGATGCTTAAGTGAGTTCAAATTCGAGATGACAAAAGTGTGATCTAAGTAAAATAGTAGCTTGAATGTAATCAATAAGTCTTATTATAAATGCGGTGGAATAATGGTATTTATAGGGCCAAATGTATGTACTTGCCTGGTCCACGTGACTTCATCGCAGGGCTTAAGCTGTCAAATGATAAAGGGTCTAGATCTTGTGTCTCCCGGGACGGATCTCGATCCGAATCGCGGGTTCGAGTCGGGTCGCGGGTAACCGACCCGAGTGTGTTATACGCGGACCCTAGGCCCCAAATGTGATTTTGACCCTTTTTCAGGCCTGTCTTTTCCATAGGTGGGGAAATACACCCCTATCATGCATAATGGTTGGATAGGATGAAATAATAATTTTGAAAGAACATTTACCCCAATAATTAAGTTGCCGGATGTATAAATTTAAAATGTGGAATGGTGTTTATATTATATGATAAATGATGTGTTTGAAATATGTCTTTCCAAAATCCCCTCGTCATTATATTTTTAAGTTTATGATTTTTTTCGCAACTAATTACAACGAACAACCCGATTTAGGCCTATATCCAATGGACAAACTGGCGAGTAAGAATGAGCGTTGGGAGCAATGGTGGGTGTTGGCGGAGGGAAGAACACGTTCATTATTTATTTTCAGGAATTGAGTAATTCGACATATTCTCTTAACTTTTATGAGATATTTAAACTTTTCGCATTTAAATAATATTTCACATCCAACCTTTCAAATCGAATGCTACATCATGATTACATTCAGGTCGATCGGGCCCTGGATGTAGTGTGGGCCAATAGCATTCAAAGTAAATGGTTTTTGGCGCTGGATTTGAGCCTGCATAGGCATGTCTCAATGTATCAAAGTAAACGGCAGTTGATCATTATTTTGAGTCTGTTCACATGTTAGAATCCAAGATATCATGAAAAGGTATTGCTGAGAAAGACAAGTAGCAAATTTCTCTAGTGGATAATTGTAGTCGCAGTGTGAACAAATATGCAAGTGGAAGTGCCAAGAATATAGCAAATGCCATCATAATTTAGATGTAATATATATAGGCTGGATTAAAACGATTTTTTCTAAAATTTAGCATAATTATAAATAAAAATTAATAATTAAAATGATAATTCAGTTTGCATAAGGACATTTGGTCCATTAACCCATAAATTTTATTTATTTTTTTGAATGAACTAAGTGGATAATTTTTTTTATAAGTTTTCAAAATTCTCCATTCACGGGTGCCTGTTCTTTTACAAACTTTTATTTTTTTTAAAAAAAATATCGAAAGAAATACATAAAGGATAAAGTTGACAATTTTAGACTTTCATCTAAGAATTATATAATCTCATTTGGGAATATTGGGTATTCGTAATTATGTCAAGTTTCAATTCAGGAGTTCGTTGTTATTATGCCCTACATATATATATATATATATATTAACAAGACACTCGATGCATGTGTATGTTAGATTTAAAATTTTATTTAATTAAATAAAAAAGGAAGATAAGATGAATAAATGATCAAAACTGATAAATTGAACTAATTTTAAATGTGCATGAATAAAAAATTATTGATGGAATTAATTAATTAAAGAGATGGTTAATTATTGGTATAAACATGTATATCTAAGGGTATTTAGTCAACTAAACTTTTGTAACTAAAGTTGGTCGCTCTAAGATCTTGAACCTTCATGAATAGAATACACTAATCGTCGTGGCACGACGTTGTTGTGTGTATATAATAAATAATTTTTTTACGTTTTAAAACATATTATAAATAAGAGTAAAATATATAAACTAACGCATCACATTAAAAAAAAAAAAGAAGGAAATAAAGAAAAAATTAATTTATCAATTAATATAAAATTTGAAAAGTTGAACAAAGTAATTACCATATCAATTGAGGATTATTTTTGACATTGCAAAAAAATAGTGCGGCGTTATTAACCACCATTTGTGAGTAAAAACGGGCTTTATTTTATATAATAATATAGATATAAACATATATACAGATCCGTCCATGAACTAACGCCCATTACTTCGGAGTGGATTACCTATTGTAATTCATATTGCATTTTGTATGTTATTTCGCAAATACATGCTATTTGTACAGATTGTTTTTCCGAATAAGCTTGACTATGCGATCTTTGTACACATAACTTATATATGTAAAATAAAATAGAAAATAAAACATAAATTGCAATAGGTAATCCAATCTGTCCAGTACTGTTTTTTAATCTATATTTGAAAACAACCCTTTTGATCTTCTTGACTCTTATATCTTAAAATAATATCATACGGGCTATTCCTACAAGTCTCTCGATCGACCTCTAAATGATTTTTTCAATTGAAAATCGAGATTATTTGTAATCTTGAATCTATACCTTATTATTAAAGAAAAGCAGCAATATGGTGTCTCTTGAGTTTTGGTCATTTTTTTAAAATATTTTTTTATTTATTATCTAACTTCCCACTCTCCCACTATTCTTTTATAGTTAATTCTTTTATTTTTAATTTTCATACATATTGTTTTATACTATTTTTTTATAAATTTAATGTAAACTTATTATTTTGTATATACTTTATTATATAATTCTTTATAAATATTTTTTTAAATAATATTATAGAAAATTTGCACACACATAGTGCGTGCCACAAATTACTAGTTTCAATAACCAGTCAAAATTGATTTTCTTAATTTTGGCCCACATCGCACGGATAAGATCATGCGTGCGTCCATGCACACATATTTTATGTATATTAATACATGTGGCACACTCAAATATGTGTGCAAATTAATTTTAAATTTTAAAAATTATTATTATTCTAAAAATATTTTATTTAGATAAATAAAATATTAAAAAATATGAGAAAATATTGAAGAAAAATGGGAGAAGAAAAAGGGATGTGGAAGTTGAGAGGAGAGAAAATGGGAAGTTGAGTGAGAAAAATGAGAAATTGAAAAGAGAGAGAAAAAATTAATAAAATATTAAAAATAATAAAAAATTAATAGATCATAAAATTGAAGACACCAATTGCGTGCTCTTCAATTATACTAGCCGTCGTGGCACGCCGTTCATGCGTGCATATAATAAATAACTTTTTACACTTGAAAATATATTACAGATAAGAGTAAAATATATAAACTAACACATCCAATAAAAAAGAAAAGAGAGAAAAAATTAATACATCAATTAATATAAAATTTAAAAAGTTGAATAAAATAGTTATCTTATCAGTTGAGGTTATTTTTGACATTACAAAAAAGTGGTAAATGGTGTCATTAACTGCTATTTGTGAGTAAAAAATAAGTTTCTTTTATATAATAACTAGCCATCGTGGCACGCCGTTCCTGCATGCATATCATAAATAATTTTTTACGCTTTTAAATATATTATAAATAAGAGTAAAATATATAAACTAACACATCACATTTAAAAAAAAAGAAAAAAAAAGAAAAAACTAATTTATAAATTAATATAAAATTTAGAAAGTTGAATAAAATAGTTATCATATCAGTTGAAAATTATTTTACATTACAAAAAGTGATACGGCGGTGTCATTAACCGTCATTTGTGAGTAAAAATGAGATTTTTTTTATATAATAATATATATATATATGTGTGTGTGTTTATATCTATTGTAGAAAAAATAAATGAAATCTTCCTATGCTGGCGCCTTGCACAAGTTGAGAAAAGTGCACGGCTAAACAGGAGTACGTTTCTCACGTGACTATTGATAAGTTTCATGAAATTCATAGGAAAAGCAAAGAAATGAAGCCATGATCAAATAAATATTTTTTGATTGATAGGTTCAACCCCTTTGGAAAAATTTTAATTCGGACCTGGTTCGGTCAAGCCTGAACCAATTATATGATAAGTACAATACACTTATCGTATGATTGGTGTACAGTTCAGGAAAAGTGATCAATCATATAATAAGTATACCACACTTTGCTAACTACTACTAACAAACATGTTGAGGTGGAATAACAATCACAAGAAAAAAAAAAATGTGCTGTACACCTTATGAGAACGTACTATGCACATAAAAATGAAGTGTTGAAGATCGTAAACTATGAAGAAAAAAGACTACCTAAATTATGCTTTGCAGTTGGATTGGACCCCCCCAGTCAATTAAATTGCATTTGAATAAACTTTTAAATCCTTAACTTTACGGGAAGAAATTACAAAATTGGGGACCATATCATATATTTTCTTTTTGCTCAAAATATTAATTTATATTTCGCTGTAATTTGACTAACATAGTGTTGATTAAAGTATTGACTTTAAACATGCAAGACGTCGACTAGCAATCATAGGCCCACTATTTTTTATTTTACTTTCTTATTAAAAACAATCAACTACATGATAATATATCAACATATATATGCAATCTTTTTTACATAATAAACATAGCAGCATAGGCTATATAAAAAGCCAATAAACTATAACTTAATATGTAAGTAAAAATATATCGAAGATATGATATTGCAAGATGAGATAAAGTTGTAATAGATTGGGAAATAAGATATGAGGTCGCGATATATTGCGAGATGAGATAAGGTCGCAATAAGTTGCGAGAGAAGACATAGAAGTCAATAGATTGCTACATATCTGAGGTCGCAATCTATTACAAGACAAGATATTAATGAAATGAAAATCCACTGGAGCACAAAAAGTCATCTGCACAAAAAAAGATCGAAGGACAACCACACATTTAAACTTACTGGGCAAATTACTTTGTCAACCCCATTCAATGAATCCTAGCCTTATATCGAGGATAGATGAGGGATAACGTAGTACTTTATTCTTATCTACTATAATTAGCATAAAATGGTCGTATATATACCCCGCTTTCATTTGAGAAGAGGAGGACAAAACACTTGTATCAAGATCTTGTGTAAATATGTTAAATCGCATCTAAACTAATAAAATTAGTCAATTTTGCTTTGTGCGACATCAAGGCATTTGCAATAACTTTTATTTTCATTGTGGGAATAGGTTGCAAAGAAAATTATAAGTTAAGTAGTTGTAAAAATTGGGCATTTGGAAAACAAAAACTAACAGTGGAAAAAAAGTTGAAGTTAGAAAGTTTGGAAATAAATTAATATTCATAATTTGATCAATAAGCTGCAAAAGTTAGTATGAAATTACTTAGAGTTCTTGGCTTAAATCAACTTAACTTAAGTCGTTAAGAAGCAAAAGGTGTATAACAAGATAATCTTTTTAATTTATTTAAAGTAATAAATTGATAACTTCTTATTTTAAGCACTTGCAAACACCTCTAAGATTTTTTATGTCCATACAAAAAAAAGGGTAAATTACAGCTATTCCCCTGAGGTTTGACATAATTACAAATATTCCTTTGTTGTTTGAAAAATTACAAATACCCCCTTGAGGTTTGTAATTTTCAATCAAAGGCCTAAAATTGACCATCTTGCCCTTGATTTTTTTGGTAAATTGTAGAAAAATCAGCTGTGGCAAATTGCATTATTAGCTCCTCTGTGTAAAAAACTTAAGAACATCTCCCTACGCATTATAGTCCAAAAAAATTCAAAGAATTTTAAAAATTAAATAAAATGCATAAGGGCATTTTGGTCAGGTCGTCCATGAAAATGGATGAAAATGGGTTATTTATTAGACGATTACAAACCTCAATAGGATATTTGTATTTTTTCAAATAACGAGAGGTATTTGTAATTATGCCAAACCTCAGGAAAGATAACTGTAATTTAACCCAAAGAAAAAAGAAAAAAAAGAGTGAAGTCTTGAGTTTTTGGAAATAGCAAATAATAGGAAAAACAAGAACAAACCAAAAAAAAAAAGAAAAAAAAACATAGAGATGAAGAAAAGAAAAGGAGGAAGAAGAAGATGGTTCACTTCCAGCTCAGTCAACAGCATGTACTTAGTCAATTTTCAATATATTGAGTCAACGTCAAAGCTCCTGGCAGAAATGGTTGGCTTATTTAATTCCACTAATTATGGATTTTTGGAGTATTGTGAAATATAACAAATATATCATATCTTATACCAAAAAGGTATATAGTTAAATAATAGTTCTAAAAATTGAAATCATGGGCACATATATATATATATATATGTATGGATAAATATATACTGAAATTCAACAGCATCTCCTCTAAAAAAAAACACAAATTCAACAGCATCTATTGCTAATTTCTTACCAGAATTAAAGAAGAAATGAAAGGAAAAAAAAAAAAAAAACTCATTTGATTTAATTTATTTGGGCCACTATAGGCCTACCCTAATCCAATTTAATATTTAAATTTGGGGGACAATTCAAAATAATTTTGGAGGTGTCAAATTAGATAAAATTAAAAATTTATACATAAAAATAATAACACAATCACAAATTTGGTGTTGCAGTGTCACACACTCACAAACCGTCAATTGCAAATGAGAAATGACTTTTCTTTTATATTAACTAGTTGTCGTGACACGCCATCCTGCGTGCATATAATAAATAATTTTTCATACTTTAACATATATTGTAAATAAGAATAAAGTATATAAACAAACACATCGAATTTCAAAATGAAAGAAAAAAGAAAGAAAATAAAACCAACTTAAGAGTATTATTGGCACCACAATAAATTGGTGCAGCAGTGTTGCAAACTATCATTTATAAGTGAAAATGACATTTTCTTTTTATATCAACCAGCTGTCATGGCATGCCATTTTTGCATGCATATCATAAATAATCTTTCACGCATTAAGTATATAATAAGTAAGAGTAAAATATATAAACCAACACATCACACTAAAAAAAGAAAGAAAGAAAGAAAGAAAAATGGATTTATTAATAAAAATTTTGAAAAGTTGAATAAAGTAATTATCCTATCAATTGAAGGTATTTTTGGTATCACAAAAAGTTGGTGCGGCGGTATCATGAACTGCTATTTGTAAGTAAAAATGGAGTTTTCTTTTTATATTAGTATAGATATAGATATAGAGGGAAAAAATACAATTTTTGTCCATTTTCTTAAGGCGTTGACACTTTTGGTCTAGTCCCATTCCGAAATACCATTTTAGGATTATAATTTTTAAAAAGTATCAATTTTAGTCCAAAAAAACCCTAATTTGACCAGAATTCCTCATATGGGCCGCACGACCTTATAAATCTTGAAAGTTTTCACTATTCCGCCGCCTACATGAATTTAAATAATCTAGTCTAGCTTACGTGATAATTGTGGCATGTTCACCATGTCTGTCAAATCACCCATTTTAGGGCAAATTTCATTTTATCCCTATCCCCACCCCTCGCCACTTACCCCCCTCCCGCCCCCCACCCTCCTCCCTACCCCCACCACCAAACTGTCGCTCCATAGCGCCCATCCTGCCACCGCCCCCTGCAGAGGGGGCCGGCGACGACGACGACGCCTCCCCCACATAAGGGGGGGCGACAACGATGAAGTTGGGCGACACATCGTCGCCCAACTCAGATTTGGGCGACATCGTATCGCCTAAACTAGGAACAGAGAGCGACGGCTTCGCTATCGCCCCCAATTAAAAAATCTAATTTAATCGCCGCAGGAATGGGTAGTGATGAGGTTGGCCCATGACCTCACGCACGACAAGGCCCAACTAAGACTAAAGGATGGCCCAGCAGGCTATAAACCCCGGTGACCCGCTTTTGGAAACCCGACCCGACCCGACCCATACTTAAAACCACAAACCCTAAACCTAATCTCATTTTTCAGCCTTCCTCCACATTTGCCTCTCACAGCGCAGCTGCTGTACTACCTCTGTTATCTCTCTCCCTTTCCTTCTTCATTCCCCCTCTAAGGTTGGTATGGAGATGATCTCCTACCATGGATCGAGCTCTTACCTAAAATGGAGCCAAAGGATCCCATCCAAACATGGATGGGAGATGGCTATAAAAGGCCGATTCCTTACTCCCCAAAGATTATCGGAATACGTTTCTGCCTTCTAAGTGATATTCTAAGCCTTTCTTTGTGAAACCCTTGATACCCTCGGTGGGACATTGTGTGGTGATTTTGAGTGGTCGGTTTTTGGTTTTTCCGGCGGGTTATTGGCCTGTGGTGCAACCGGGTTCTTTAGTTGAGAGCCGACTTTTCTGTAATCGTGACAACTCTCTGGTTCGTGGCTCTCTGAGCCTAAAAGAAGGATCTGTTCCTCTTGGTGTTCTCGGATTATAACTTTCTATTTTTACACTGCTTTGTTTGTACCTATTACATTTTCGTCCTTTATTCTGTTTTTAAAGTTATACCCCGGATCTGTAACTATAAGGGTGATAACACCCATTTCCCCCGCTGTAACTATTTGTTTAATATATTGTGCTTCCGCAAAGTGGTAAGTCCACTCTTAACAGTGGTATTAGAGCCGGTCCTCACCGGTTCTGGTTTTAGGTAACGTGTTTTTCGGTAAAACTCCCTACCCTCTGAATATTGCTCAGTGCTAAGTTATATTGTTCTATCCTGCTTAGTGCTCTGTTGGTATACTGCTGAATAGTTACTTTTACTATCTTTACTGTTTTTCTTACTCTCTGATCCCTCACTTGGCCGGGTCCCGTGAGACCGTCGGGTATTTGGTTGAGGCTCAGACGAGGTGTTCTATCTTGATCTGTGCGAATCCGTATATTACTGCTTTTTTAATATTTTTTCTGCTCTAAGTTCGCACTCTGTGATTTATTCAAACTCTGTGATTCATGGCTGGTTATAATCTGCTCCCTTTCGATGGTAAGTCTGATTTCTCTATATGGCAACAGAAAATGAAAGGCATACTAATACAACAAAAGGTGTTTAAAGCTATAGATGGTAGATATCCTGATAATACCACTAACGACAAGAAACTAGAAGATGATGAATTCGCATATTCCTCCATAATTCTAAAGCTGTCTGACTCTGTAATACGAAAAATTGGTAAACGAGAAACTGCTAGGGAGTTATGGGATAGGTTAGAAGAACTATACACGGAAACATCTCTGCCTAGTAAGCTTTTCCTCTTAGAGAAGTTCTTTAGATATAAGTTAGATATTTCCAAGAACATAGACGAGAACATAGATGAGTTCACCAAACTAGTCCAGGATATAAAGCTCATCGGAGACAAAAACATAGATGACTACACTCCAATAGTCTTGCTGAATGCCATTCCTGACACCTATAGTGATGTAAAAGCAGCAATAAAATACGGTAGAGATAGCGTTAACCTTGACACTGTTATAAACGGACTTAAGAGCAAGGAAATGGATCTTAGGACTAATAAGGCTAGCCAACCTAGTAACGAGGTTAATACAGTAAGAGGAAGAACCAGTAATCGGAACTCGGATCATAAGTATAGAAAACATAGCAGAGGGAGGAGTAGGAGTAAATCCCGGACCAGAGATAATAATAATAATAACCAGGATAACATTAAGAAGGAGAGCAAATGTTATAATTGTGGTATAAAAGGTCATTATATTAAGGACTGTAGAAAGCCTAAGAGGGATAATAACTACAACAAAGAGAGTGCAAACTCTGTTTCTTTTGATAATACTGGTGATGTGTTTATGGTTTGTGACATCAATAATGTAAATGATATGAGCATGCATGAATGGTTAATTGATTCTGGCTGCACTTTTCACATGAGTCCTTTTGAAACCATTTTCTCAAACTTCGAACCTGGTAATTTTGGTTATATATCCATGGCTAATGAGAAACAATGTGAAATCAAGGGTCTTGGTGACGTATGCTTGACATTTGATAATGGGTATAAGTTTACTTTGAAAATGTCCGTTTTATTCCTGATCTGAGTCATAACTTGATATCATGTGCTGTGTTGGAGGAAGAAGGTTTTGAAGGTAGATGGGGAAAAGGGATTATGAAAATCATGAGGGGGTCATTAACTGTTTTTAAAGTTGAAAAGAAGAGAAATCTTTATATCTGTCGTGTGTCTTATGACTCCCTTGATGCATCTGTTGCTATTTCTGATAAAACTTCTCTATGGCATAAACGTTTTGGACATATCAGTCTTAAAGGATTAGAACTTCTTAACAAAGAAGGTGTTCTGCATGATAAAATTGAGAAGCTCAAATTCTGTGATGAATGTGTTATGGGCAAGCAACATAAAGTGCATTTTCCTGTCTCCCCTTACCCTATTCCCATATCATCTACTTGCATACTTGACTACGTTCATGCTGATGTATGGGGTCCGTCAAAAACACCCACTCATGGTGGGAATAGGTATTTTCTGTCCATTATTGATAATTTTTCCAGGAAAGTGTTTGTTTTCTTATTAAAAAACAAGTCTGATGTTTTTGATACTTTTAAAACCTGGAAAACACTTGTTGAAAACCAAACTGGTAGAAAGCTTAAAGCTTTGCGTACTGATAACGGCCTTGAATTCTGTAATCAACAATTCTCTGATTTATGTGATGAGTTTGGTATTTAACGGCATAAAACAAACCCCTATACCCCCAACAAAATGGTGTTGCTGAACGCATGAACAGAACGATTCTGGATAAAGTGAGATGTATGCTTTTAAGTTCTGGCTTGTCTAAATTCTTTTGGGGTGAAGCTATTTTAACTGCCGTACACTTGATTAATAGATCTCCGTCTGTTCCGTTACTTGGTAAAATTCCTGAATGCGTGTGGCATGATAAAGTTATAGATATTTCTTATCTTCGAGTATTTGGTTGTTCTGCTTTTGTGCATCAACATTCTGATAAATTGGAACCTAGGTCTCTGAAATGCGTTTTCATTGGGTACCCTGAAGGGGTTAAGGGATATAGGTTGTGGGTTAGAAGTCAACCCGGTTTTAAAGTTGTAATCAGTAGAAACGTAGTGTTTAATGAGGAAGAGATGTCGTGCTTGTCTGAACAACAGAAAGAAAATGAAACTATACCCTTAGAACCTTACTTCAATCAGGTAGAGGAGAACTCAGAAGAAAACAAACAGGTAGAGGAAGATCCTGTAGAAATTCCTCCTGATAATAATGGTTCTGAAACAGTTTTAGAAGATTACTATCTAGCTAGGGATAGACACAGGAGAGAACCTAGGATCCCTACCCGGCTTAGGGACTATCACATTGCTCTTCATATTGAATCTAGTGAACCCAACACCTTCGAAGAAGCTCTAAAATCTGATAAGTCAAAAAATTGGGTTAGTGCCATGAACGAGGAGATGGAATCTCTTAAGAATAACAAAACTTGGGTTCTAGTTCCCAAATCTACCAAAGGTTCTATAATAGGATGCAAATGGGTATACAAGATAAAACAAGAAGAACATTCCACACGTTTTAAAGCTAGATTAGTTGCTAAAGGCTTTAATCAGAAGGAAGGGATTGATTATACAGAAGTTTTTTCCCCTGTGGTTAAATACACTACTGTGCGCATCCTACTTGCCTTATCTGCTCATTTTGATTGGAAACTCAAACAAATGGATGTTAAAACTGCTTTCTTGCATGGTGATTTGGATGAACACATTTACATGCATCAACCTGTTGGATTTATTGATAAAACCAAGCCTGATCATGTATGCTTATTAAAGAAGTCTCTTTATGGTTTAAAACAATCACCGAGACAGTGGAACAAGAAATTTGACATGTTCATGCACTCTCTTAACTTTAGTAGGAGCAACTATGATCATTGCCTTTATTTCAAGTATGACAATACAATTCCTGTTTTCTTGGTCTTATATGTGGATGATATGTTAATTGCTAGTCCCAGCCTACAGCATGTTAAAAACCTTCAGAACAATTTGTGTAAAACTTTTGATATGAAGGATTTAGGTGACGCCAAGAAAATACTAGGCATGACTATTGAAAGAAAAAGGAAAGATTTCACTATTTTCTTGAATCAGAGTTCGTATATTGCATCTATGCTTGCTAAATTCTCTATGTCTGATTCAAAACCATGTTCTGTTCCTTTGTCTTCACACTTTCAACTTAGTAAGGAACAAAGTCCAAAAACAGAAAAAGAAAAAATAAAAATGGAAAAGGTTCCTTATTCTAATGTTATAGGTTCCATCATGTTTCTCATGGTATGTACTAGGCCAGATATAGCTTATACAATCAGCTGTTTGAGTAGGTACTCTAATGCTGGGCCCCCTCACTGGGAAGCCCTTATATGGCTTTTGAGATATTTAAAGGGATCCTCAAATCGTGGTATTACTTTTTCTAAATACATGAATGATGTTGAGTTGATTGGATATGTCGATTCTAATTATGCAAATGATAGGGATAGTCGTAAGTCAACTACTTCCTATGTGTTTACCTTATGTGGGTCTTGTATAAGTTGGAAATCCCAACTACAACAGATTGTGGCCCTGTCAACCACAGAGGCTGAGTACATCGCTGCAACAGAAGCATTCAAAGAAGCCTTATGGTTAGAAGGCCTGGCTAAAGAAATAGGTATTTTAAATAAAAAGGTAACGGTATATTCCGACAGCCAATCTGCCATTCAGCTGTGTAAAAATCCTGTCTTTCATGACAGAACTAAACATATTGATGTCCGCTATCATTTCATCAGGGACATAGTGGGTAAAGGACTTATTAATCTTGAAAAGATTGATACGGAATTGAATCCGTCTGATATGAGGACCAAAAGTCTACCCACTGAAAAGTTCCACCATTGTTTAGACATCTTAAAACAAACATACTTCTTTGTGGTTTCTGCAGGTACCAACGAAAGAAAAAAGACTAAAGGCAGTGATGACATGCCCGAACCAGTGTATCCTTGGATCAGTCGTTCTCTTTATTGTGGGTCCTGGTCCAAGATAGAGAATGATGAGGTTGGCCCATGACCTCACGCATGAAAAGGCCCAACTAAGACCAAAGGATGGCCCAGCAGGCCATAAACCCCGGTGACCCGCTTTTGGAAACCCGACCCGACCCGTGTAAGCACATACTTAAAACCACAAACCCTAAACCTAATCTCATTTTTCAGCCTTCCTCCACATTTGCCTCTCACAGCGCCGCTGCTGTACTACCTCTGTTATCTCTCTCTCTTTCCTTCTTCATTCCCCCTCTAAGGTTGGTATGGAGATGATCTCCTACCATGGATCGAGCTCTTACCTAAAATGGAGCCAAAGGATCCCATCCAAACATGGATGGGAGATGGCTATAAAAGGCCGATTCCTTACTCCCCAAAGATTATCCATTCTAAGTGATATTCTAAGCCTTTCTTTGTGAAACCCTTGATACCCTCGGTGGGACATTGTGTGGTGATTTTGAGTGGTCGGTTTTTGGTTTTTCCGGCGGGTTATTGGCCTGTGGTGCAACCGGGTTCTTTAGTTGAGAGCCGACTTTTCTGTAGTCGTGACAACTCTCTGGTTCGTGGCTCTCTGAGCCTAAAAGAAGGATCTGTTCCTCTTGGTGTTCTCGGATTATAACTTTCTATTTTTACGCTGCTTTGTTTGTACCTATTACATTTTCGTCCTTTATTCTGTTTTTAAAGTTATACCCCGGATCTGTAACTATAAGGGTGATAACACCCATTTCCCCGCTGTAACTATTTGTTTAGTATATTGTGCTTCCGCAAAGTGGTAAGTCCACTCTTAACAGGTAGAACAGTGCGAAGTCGTGAATGAGGAGATGAAGTTGGAAATACGATTCTAGTAACCAAAATGGAGGGGTATAGGTTCAAAATGATCGTCGTGAGCTGGGGTGTATTTTGGTGGTGGTGTGACAGAAAATGGCATTCGATGGTGGCGAGTCGACGACGAGAAAAAAGGGGGATCTAGGGTTAGGGTAAAATTGGTTGGCTGCAATTGGAGCGCGTCTCTTGCCCAATGAGGACACACGCGGTGGAGCTGAGGTTGTCGATGGACGGTGAAGCAGAGGATGGTGTGCGCGGCCGGAAATTCGCCGTAAAAATTTTCAAACACCGACAGGTGAAGGCGAAGCTGCGGCGGTGACAGTGGAGGTTGCAGTCAATGAGGTGGTGGTGGGTGGTGGTTATGTGGTGATGTCTATTTTCCATCCAAGGATCAGCCGTACGTGGGCTAGCAAGGTGAGTTAGCATGGGTGGCGTGGTTTAAAAAAACACGTCACCTTCGCCATGTAAGCACATGCTAAATTTTTTTATCCATGTATACTAAGTAGCCAGAATTTGGAGAAATCCCCAATATTAGGAGGTCATGTGTGCGCCATATGCGTGATTCCAGCTAATTAGGGATTTATGTTCTTAAATTGATATTTTTAAAAAACTAGAAAGCATGACGTGCGATGCACGTGTCCAAATATATTTTTGAAAGTAAAATATATCATTTATGTTAAGTTCATGATATTATTCATATTTTTTTCATTAAAACATTAGTATTGTACAATTATATTTTCAAACAAATTGATAGTATTTATTTAAATTGATAAGGAAACTATTCAATTTTATTATTTGTAATTCACTTTGTAAATTTAATCGGTACTATTGAATAAAAATATATTCCCCAAAATTAAAATTTTGTATTTTATATATTCACTTATGATTATTTCATTATATGTATCAAACCAATTAATACGAAAATATATAATAATAATATTATTTAAAAAAATATTAAAATAAAAATAATTAGTCAAAGCTCCTTATCTTGGATAGAAGAGATTCCAATTTAATAAAATAAATTGATCAATTATATTTGTAGGTTTTATTATGCCTATTTTCTGTTGTTTAATTTTGTTTAATTTTTAGTTACATTTTGTATGTGTGTATTGTATATTATTTTTTACTACTATATTTGAATGTCATTTATTTTTAATGTATTGACACTATTACAAATATATTATTTATTGACTATTGTTATAAAACTATAATCAAATTGGACCATAGTACCGATATTTGTATTGTAAGATACTATAATATAAGTTAATCATATTTCAGTATCAACTTTTTTATGTTATCAAAACATTATTTACCTGCTTTATTAGCTTCTAATTTTTGAATATTATAAAATTATATTTTTCACCTTTATAAAAGAAACAATAAATGTAAAAGTAAAATATTCAAGATTATCTAATACTAAAAAAATCAAGTGCTAAGAGATTCACTCAATAGTTGAATTTTTATAAGCAGTTTTAATTTAATAATATTCTATTCATATATCAATTTTTAATCTCTTTAATACTCATGCTTTTTAAACTTTTAAGTTATTTTTATAAATTTATTACTGAATCTCATTGGCTTATTTGTTTATCATCTTTTTTTTTTTTTCTAATTTCAACATAATTAACTCAGTTTTTATTTATTATTTTATTGTACTAAGTTTATTCTCAAAATTTATTAATTTTCTTAATATGAAAATGTAATTGTACTAATGTGTTAGTATATAATTATTTTAAAATTTTATACTTTTAATTGTTATTGTGTTAATGTTTACTCACAATTTGACTTTTCTTATTTTCATAAAAGAAAATAACATTTTTCAGTCCGTAACGTAGGTCCTTTGCATTTTAATTTGGTCCATTGATTTTGGGATTCTCACTTTGGTCCCGTAAATTTTAAAAAGTGGCAATTTTGGTTCCATAGCACGTTTTTCTCTAAATATTCAAAAAAAAATGTCATGTGGGCGTTAAGTGTATAATAATACAAGGGGACCAAATGTTACAACTTTTATGTCCTTTTAAAGCATAAAAATAGTTATATATATCTCATTAGGACATAAAATTATATTAGTTAATTTATTACTCAATAAGATAAGAATTTTAAATTAAATTATTTATTATATTACTATTTATACTCCTCTTCAATGTCAATGTCTTGGGGTGCAGGAGGAGGGGGACATGGTGTTTTAGCCTGTTTAATCAGATTGATAATTTTATTGTAATTAAATTTTGATACATATTCCTTATTCCATTTTAGAATAAATTCCATTTTAATAAAACTGATCAATTTTTATTCGTAGGTTTATTGTGTCTCTTTGCTATTGTTTGATTTTGCTATATTACGTCTGTGTATGTAATATGTTTTTTTTTTACTATATTTTGAGTGTCGTTGGTTTTTACACTACAAAAAAAAAAGCGGGAATTGAAACGGTAACAGGAACGATTTTTTCTTATTTGGAACGGTAAATACTTCACTTGAATCTTTTGGACTGCGATTAGGAACGATTGAGGAACGGGAGACTATTCGTGGCAATAAGAGGCGATCCTAATTATTAGGAACGGTAACGAGATTACCGTTCCTATTTGGGAACGGTTTTTGGCACCTTTTGGTTCTACCGTTCCTAATTACCTTTGTACGTATAAATTTATATTTTTGCATTTGGAACACTTTATAAACATTAGGAACGGTAGCATCGAAACTAAATCGCGCTATTAGGAACGGTCTTTAAAACATTTTTTGGAATAGTCCCCTTATGTTGTAGATAAAATTTAGCATGGTGTTTGGAATACATGTAGGAACGGTAAGTTGTAGAGATTAGGACTGGCCACTGGAATATATTTTGTCGCGACCCTTAGGAACGGTTTTAGCACTCTATCTTGGAATACCATTTTGGATCGATTTTTGGTATTGTCTTTAGAACGAAAGTCTAACCACGAAAGAATTGATTTTGGAATACAAGTAGGCATGGTAGGTTCCATCTTTAGGAACGGTTGACGTGTATAGTTGAAATGGTTGTTTCATTGGGATTGGGAATGGTAAGTTTTCGAAACAATCAAATATAGGAACGGTACGTTGCGCTGATTAACCGTCTAAAGTACCGTTCCTAAATAATGAATTATTTTTTTTATATTAATAGTTTTTATCATTTAAAAATAAATTAAATTATTAATAATATTTTGATTATATAATTAATATTTAAATATAAAAAAATGCATAATTTAGAAATAAAAATTATATTAAATACGAATATTATCCGATTTGATTACAAAAAATCAAAATAAAAAATACATAATTTACTCCTTGTCCCCATAGGCCTCGTCCATCTCGTCAATGTCTAGAAGGATGGGGTCTCTAGGAGGCCGTGACGGGCCGGCGCCGGAGCGACTGGTCTGCATGTCCTTCATCCTGCCCATCAGGTCCACCATCATCTCCTCGAGGCTGCCCAACCAACCCTCCATGTTTGACGAAAACGCTGGCTCTGGCACTGGCGGTGGCGGTGGTGATGGCGAGGTAACGATCTGGCTGAGACCCAGGGCCCAGAACCAAGACCAAATACCCGGCCCTTGTTCTTGCCCCAACGCAAGTGAGCCACATCTGCTGCTCGGTCTACGCCACCGAGCCCTCTGATTCGGAAGCAGGATCCTCATGGTTGCACGGGGCCTGAGACTGATGATCCTCCATCATCTTCTGGAACATCTCCTGCAAAAATAATTACAATAAATTAGAAAATTTTCAAATATTTAAAAAAATAAATTAAATCTTATTAATTACAACTTACCGCCACCTCCGCTGCCCTCGACCCGCTCCAGCCGCCGTCGGCCTTCTTCTTGTAGCATCTGGAGAATAACTCCATCTGCTTCACAAGCCGGCCGAGCTGCTCCTCTTGTAAAAAGAAATGGGAAACAGTTATTACAATTTTAATTTAATAGTAATAAATAATTGAAATAACATTAGATATCTTACCATTTTCCGCTTGTGCAAAACCTACGGAGACAGATCCCCAGTGGTACACAGTAGCGGATGCGGCTGGGTTGGCGTTCCGGTTCGCCTTGTTCTTCTCGCACTCCTACTTGAACTCCGGCGAATCCCAGTACAGGAGGAGCTGCCGCCAGACCTCGTTCGCCAGCCATAGAGGCTTCTACAACGACTGTCTGGCGAGGACGAACTTCTTCCTCAGGAACTTCCCCACCCAAACATGGAAGATCTTGAACATCGACTCGTCGTCGACGTTCCACCAGTACGTCATCTGTATTAAAAAAAATATTTAAATATATGTTAACTTAGATTGTTAAAATATTTAAAAATAAAAATTAATTGCCGTTACCTTCAAACTCTCAAACCAGAAATGCTAGTGCTCTGGCGGCACCTTCCGCAAACTGCCCCAAGGATGGGGATAGTGTCCTCGCACGATCGCGTATATGCGCTCGTGGATCTTCCGATCACGACTGAAATTATAAAATAATTAGTATGACATAAAGGAATTAATTTAAATTACAAAAAAAAATTTAAAAATATAAATTGTACCTCGCATCGGCGAGTGTGATGTACTGGCGCGCGGATGGTGGTGGGAGTGGTGAGGCCGGTGGTGGTGGGGCAGCCCATGGACGGGCCGAATCGACCGCCGGTGCAGTAGTGGATGGTCTGGGCTGCTGATCCGGCGCCGCGGTAGACGCACCGGGCTGCTGATCAGACGCAGATGGTGCGGGTGCCTGCTCTGCCGGTGGTGGTGGTGGTCGGAACACTGCTTCCCCATCCTAGGAAGCAACACCGGCCGGCGGTATAGCCGGTTCGCCGCGACCGCGGCCACGATCACGACCACGACCACGGCCACGTCCACCTCCTCGAGGTGGAAAATCCCGACCAGACATTATCTAAAAAATACATGTAAGTATCAATTTATTTCAATAATGAAATTTTTTCTAATTTATTCTAATATATATGCAAACTAAATTCTAAAACTGTACATATTTATACTAAATACCATAATTTTACCCTAAAATTACACTAAATCCTTCAAATTATCATATTTTTAATTATCGAATTTTTTAAAAAATTCAAATTTCCAGATTTGAAAAAAAATTCAAAATTCCAGATTTTTAAAAAATTCATATTTCCAGATTTTTAAAAAATTCAAATTTCCAGATTTTTAAAAAATTCAAATTTCCAGATTTTTAAAAAATTCAAATTTTCAAATTTTTAAAAAATTCAAATTTCCAGATTTTGGAAAAAATTCAAAAGATTTATAAAAAATTCAAAATTCCAAATTTTTAAAAAATTCAAATTTCCAGATTTTGAAAAAAATTCAAATATCCAGATTTTCATATATTTCATATATCATAGAAATTACATAAATGTCATATATATTACATAGATTAACAAATTTCAGAAATTTCATATATCATAGAAAATTACCCAATTTTTTTTTTTCAAAATTTACAGAAAATTACATACAATTTACAAAAATTTAGAAAATTTTCAGAATTTGAAAAAATTAAAAATTCCAGATTATATTAACAGAAAAAATTAAAATTTCAGAATTTTTAAAACAGTTTCGTATAGAATTTTACATAACATTATTTTTTGATTTTTCTAAGAATTTTTCATAACATTATATTCATATAATTATATTAAATTTCTAATTATTTTCTGAATTTTCTAATAATTACTGAAAATTCACAAAGAAAACAAAAAATTCCAGAAATAATTACAGAAAATTAAAAAAAAAAAAACAGAAAATTCACAATAATTAATGAAATTGCATACATTAACAGAAAATGCACAAAAAATGCACAAAAATTGCAACACATGTTACATTTACATTTTATTATAGAAATTACAGAAACATTAATCAAAATTACAGAAATTACAACACAACAAAATTAACAAAATTCCAACACATTAACAAAATTACAGAAATTCCAATACATATTACATTTACATTTAATTAGAGAAATTCCAACACACTACTTATACATTTTCAGAAATTTAGAGCAAAAAAAAAACACAAATACAAAAATTACACAATTTTCTTTACAATTACAAATGGAGTACTAACGTGGTGGAGGCGGAGGCGGAAAGCACTAGCGGTGGTGGAGGCGGACGGCGGATGGCGGAGACAGATGGTGGAGGCGTATGGCGGAGGCGGACGGCGGCGGATGGCAGATGGCGCTGGCGGATGGCAAGCGTATGGCGGAGGCGGATGGCGGCGGAGAACTGAAGGGGCGGAGAGAGAGAGAGAGAGAGAGAGAGAGAGAGAGAGAGAGAGAGGAGAAAGTGAGAAAAATTCAGCCAAGGGTTTAATTTATATAATCTTTTGGAACGGTAACATTTACCATGATCGTTCCTATCACCGGTCCAACTAAAGAAAATGACGTCATATTCGCCATAATACGATGTCGTTTTGATGGTGTTGACCTAAATAGGAATGGTCACTTAGTTGTACTGCCATTCCCATAACCGTTCCCAATACCGACCGTTCCTAAATTACAAATTGCCGTTCCCATATCAATTCCAAATACTTAGTACTTGGAATAGTACTAATAGGAACGGTCACTTAATAGAACAAGTGTTCCCAACCCCGTTCTTAATGTAAGAAACGATGTTGTTTTTAGACATGCATTTAGTTACCGTTCCTATTTTCATATATAACTGTTCCTATATGTATTGCAATTTTTTTTTTTTTTTTATCTTCTTAGATAATAAGTATAAATTAAGAAAAACACGTTCTGAACACTTATTTATGTATACAGTTGGATGTTTAAAAATTTTAAAAATCTATAATAATTTCCAAAAAATAGACACACGTTCACAATATGAAGTATATTTGTAAACATTTTTTTGTTAGTATTTCACAGATGTAACTAGCATCCTATATTGTTGTACTGCACGGCATAATCAGACCGTCAAAATTCCAATCAGACCGTTAGATATGATATAACACACAAAAGAATACATTATATGTCATTTTGAAATATTTCGGTGTGCGGATCTCGAGTTATCATATCCGGTCAGTATTCATCGTAACAAAAAATAGATGCATCCTTAAATTCGGGTTACTGATTGAAAATCCGACCGTTGGACATCAATTCATATCCATAACCTTGTATGTGTTGAAAAATAGTGTCGATCCGGCTAACGGATGTTGAGATATCGGACAAATTGGTTGGAATTGTAATACTAGGAACGGTTACCTAATAAACAACGTGTTCCCAATACCGTTCCTATTATAAAGGATGATGTCATTTTAATGCACTCACGTAGGTACCGTTCCTATTATAATCTGGAACGGTCGTGTATAAAAACGTACCGTTCCAATAGTTGAATTTCCCACCAATTTTTCATTGGGCACCAAAATGAAATATTGGACTACAGATTGGAACGGTCATAGGTTTTCACCTACCGTTCCTAATACAAATTTCCCTCATTTTTTTTAATTAGTCGTCATATTTGAAATATTGTACCTCAAATAGGAACGGTAAGTATGAAATTTGGACTGTTCCTAATTCAAATTTTCCTCATTTTTTTTAATTACCCGCCATATTTGAAATATTGTACCTCAAATAGGAACGGTCCTTATGAATTTGGACCGATCCTAATTCAAATTTCCCTCATTTTTTTTAATTAGCCACCATATTTAAAATATTGTACCTCAAATAGGACGGTAAGTATGAATTTGGACCGTTCCTAATTAAATTTTCCTCATTTTTTAATTACCCGCTATATTTGAAATATTGTACCTCAAATAGGAACGGTCCAAATTCATAAGGACCGTTCCTAATTCAAATTTTCCTCATTTTTTTTAGTTAGCCGCCATATTTGAAATATTGTACCACAAATAGGAACAGTCCTGATAATCAAAATACATCTATCAAATACAATTTTAATAATGACTGTGATAAAAAATTACAGAAATTTTTTGAAAAATTCAAAAAGTCTCTTCATCGGACTCAGCCTCGTCAAAGCTATCTTCATCTTCATCTTCGGATTCAATGTCTGGCGAGCGCGATGGCCCTGCTCCATGATCAACGACCAATTATATTCCCGTTGGGTCATGCAGTTCAAATATTTGGTAATCTATTACAACATTTGGATTAGGTACGACTTCATCCATCTGATAGCTTTGATTTTGCAAACAGCTTTTCAGTCGACTTTGTCCTTCTTCATGCTTTGGTAATCCGCGTAGTATACTTGTACTGCTTGTTGTGCCAGTATGAATGGTTCATTCTTTTGGTAGAGCTTTTTGAAGTTGACATCAACGACGTGATAACGAGGGTGTATCTTCATGCCTCTGATCGGATCGACCCAACGATAATTAAAACAGTACAATGTGCATGTTCGGAATTAGTGGGTAATCTAGCTGAATTATCTCGTCCAAAATTCATAGAAGTCAGAATCCATGTCTGTATATGATGAGCTTTTGACACAAACACCACAATTCATTGTTGACTTCCCGACATTGTGACGTTCAGTGTGGAAATTGAAGCCATTGACGAAGTAAGATGGGTATGTTGTCACTTCTGCTCTTGGCCCCCAATAATGCAACTTCAACACATCCTCGTTTGTGTGATTCAATTTGGGTTTCACCTGCAACTAATGATATATATAGCAATTGAAATAATTGATTACAAGTTAATGAGCATATCGCATTTACAAGAAATCGATGATACTTACACGAGCCTTGAATCAATCCTTGAATTGTGTCACCACTAGTTGATCAATTATTGGGTCCTCCAAATCGTATTGCTCGAACAGTTCATTCAGGAATGACCTGCTATAGTAAAACTGATAGTTATAAATATACATGTAATTGAAATTGAAATGATTCATACGAGATAATTACGTTCAGTATAAGACACTTACTCGTAGTACGGTGCAACTACTTCACAATTACACAAGACGTATGTCTCGATAGCATGAAGTTCCTCCTCGCTCAGCCATCTCTTCTTCGAGGCTCCACTTGCTCGGCCTGGGTAATTGAAAATGGACCAAACTATTCGATCGTCGTTGCTCGTGAGATCATCGTTCCGACCGGGTCTGTTTCTCTTGCAGAGAATGTGCGGTTCGAAGTAGTACGAGGAGAAAAGTCTGATTTCTTCGACAATATAAGCCTCTACAATTGACGCCTCGACGTGTGCTTTGTTTTTCACCTTTTTCTTCAAATCGCGCAAGAATCTATTCATATGACAATTTATTAAAATGGAAATAATAAATATATATGTAATAGTATTAATTATTTAATTACCTTTCAAATATGTACATCCACCTGTATTGCACGGGGCCCCCAACGCGCGCCTCATATGGAAGGTGAACAATTAGATGCTCCATTGAGTCGAAAAAGGAAGGAGGAAAAATTTTCTCGAGGTTGCACATGATGACGACTACACTATCTTCCAATTCTTTTACCTTGGCCACATCTAGTGTTGTTGAGCATAGGATCTGGAATAGAAGGCTGACTTCTAGCCAAGGCCCCCCACACGTGCTCTGGAAGCATTTCACGGAAAGCAACCGGAATCAACTTCTACATGAACACATGACAATCATGGCTCTTCATGCCGTGCATCCTCAATTCCTTCAGGTCGACGCAACGGGCCAAGTTAGAGGATACCCATCAGGAAACCTAAGACAACGAATCCACTCAAATATCTTATTTTTTTGCTCATTCGTCAGTGTATATACCGCCTTGGGCATCACGTTTGGTCTCCTTTCGTCCACCTCAAGCTCCGACCGGTTACATATGATCTTCAGATCCTTCCGTGCATTCAGATTGTCCTTCGTTTTTCCCTTGATTTCCATCACAGTATTGAATATATTATCGAACACATTCTTCTCAATATGAATGACATCAAGATTGTGTCGTATCAGATGCACCCCTCAGTATTCAAGCTCCCAGAATATGTTTTTCTTCGTCCACTTATGGTCGACACCGTAGCCTTCTGGTTCACTCAACGGTTGTTCGACAGCAACACTAAATGCATTGACACGGGTTCGGATCTGTTCTCCAGTCAGCCTCGGGCGTGCAACCTTCCTCTCCATTCGGTTTTTAGTGAAGGCTTTCTTGTTCCTGCGATAAGGATGACTCGGTGGTAGGAATTGTCTGTGGCAGTCAAAATAGCATGCCTTCCGACCGTGCTGTAAATAGAATGCCTGTGTGTCCTCCATACAAACTGGACACCCCATAACACCGGCGGTACTCCATCCAGACGCCATACCATAAGCAGGAAGGTCGTTCACTGTCTACATCAATGCGGCATGCATCATGGATGCCTGGTTTGTCGCAGTATCGTGCGTACGTATACCCACATGCCATAAATTCTGCAACTCCTCAATCAACGGATCCAAGTAGACATCGATAAAACGTTTGGGATTCGATGGGCCAGGGGATCACCATCGTTAGGAACATATACTTAGACTTCATGCACATTCCCGGTGGGAGATTGTACGGTGTAAGTATCACGGGCCAACATGTGTAAGTTTTACCATACTGACCGTGCAGTGCAAACCCATCCGTGCACAACCCAAGTCTAACATTCCTCGGTTCAGCTGAAAAATTAGGATACGTCCGGTCAAAATGCTTCCAAGCCTCTGCAACCGACGGATGACACATGGATCCTTTCTCCGTCTGATGGCTCGCATGCCAAGTCATATGCTCTGATGTGACCTTCGACGCATACAACTTCTGCAGCCGAGGGGTAATTGGTAGATACCTAAAAATGGCATACGGGGACTTCTTGCTTTTAGGATTTCTGTCCTTGGTGGGCTTGTACCTAGCGTCTGCACAGAACTTGCAATATTCCAAATCAATATCGTCCTTCCAGTACAACATGCAACCGTTTTTGCAAGCATCAATCTTCTGAACTAGTAAACCCAATTCTCTTATCAATTTCTTCGTATTGTAATAATCGGCGGGGGAAAGTGTGATCGCGGGGCATTACAGTATCAGCCCACTGGCATAACCGATCATATGTATGCTCGGAAAAATCCCCTTCGGCCTTGATATTCACCAAAGAGGCAATTGACGCCAACTAAGAGGTGGTGCAACCATTCCACAAAGGTTGGTCCGCAGCATGAACTACATGAAAAAAACGGTCTGACAAGCCAGACACATAATCATAGGGTCCCGAATCGTAATATGAACTAGGACCCACATCAGATGGACAATACCGAGTACCATCATCAGTCGGTCCATCATGGTTGTACGAAGACCAGAATGACGGCCCGACGGCATCGAATACCATCCTCTGTGCCCAATCCATTTGAGCCGCATCACCCCAATGCGAACTACCCTCCTCCTGAACGGGTGGCGTTTGCTGCTGCTGCATAGGGGGTGCTGTCAATGCTTCAAAGTATTCCTGCACCCTCTCCTCACCATGCGAAGTCCAATTGTAATACTCTGGCATAAACCCTTTCATACACAAATCAAAATTTACCTCGTCTGGTGTTTTGAACCGTTCGTTTTTGCACTTCCGGTAGGGACACTTAATCTTGTCCCCGTCCATATATGCACGCTGAGACTGGGCCCATTCTAAAAATGTTGTAACACCATCCTCAAACTCCGGCGTCACACCCAGGACGTCTCGATCATACATCCATTTTCTCAACTGTCTTAACATGATTGGTCCTACGTATAATTCACAACAACAATTAAATGACGAGAGTAAATTAATTAATATATGCAAAAATAACAAAATTTTGCATACTTACCTGAGCAAAACACCTATCAATATCAATGCAAAATTCATGCTCGGTAATTGATATGTTCGATTTTCTGTATAAAGAATCAAGGGGGGGAGTTACAAATACAAAATGAGTTGGAGAGTAAGTATAAGAACAATGACAAAGAAGGGGGACATATATATAAAAAATATTGGAACGGGCATTGGAATATTATTTGGAACACAAAACTAGCTGTTGAAATATAGCCGTTGTTCCAGCTTTAGGAACGGTCTCAAGAGAGGCAACAGGAACGGTAAAATTACCGTTATAATATAGCCGTTAGAGCATATTAGGAACGATATGAGGCACAACAAAAACGGACCGTTCCTACTTGGAGTACAGTTTGGACCGGTACTTGTAACACAGTTGCACTTACTATATACCCGTAATTTAGAACGGTAATTACATCACATTTTTTCCCATGGCGTAAAAGGGCCTCCTGTAGGACTACATGTTGGAACAGTCAGCCAACCGGTCCAAATTGACACCGTCCTTGGAACACATACAGTAACGGTTAGTGTTCCCGGTCGGCCTGCCATTCCAAATCTCACACATGTGTTCCAAATTGAAGTCCAAAATATATCAGGTCCCCTTTATGAACGGTTATAGGTGTACAAATTGGCTCGCCATTTTGGCACTCTAATAGGAACGGTCGGACCGTTCCTATTAATTTCTATTACAATTAGCACGACTGTGACGTCATCAACGATTTACCGTTCCACAACAGTTCCTACAACCGTTCCTACGTGGAACGGTAACTAGAACGGTCATCCCTAGCCGTTCCTATTCCCGCATTTTTTTTGTAGTGTTAATTTATTGACATTAAATGATTACAAACTAATTATTTATTGACTATTATTATAAAAATATAATTTAATTGGACAATATTACCAATATTCATTTCATATTGTAAGAGTCTAATGTTAATTATATTTCACTATCAACTTTTTTAAAGATTGTCAAAGTATTATTTACATGTTTTATTACCTTCTAAATTTTGAAATATTATTGTATAAAATTTTATTTTTTGCCTTTATATTGCAATTTTTAATTCTATATGTTTTTTAGTTTAACTTCTTAATCTTATTTTCATATGCACCAATTGGTATATAATCTATTTCTTATTCAATAATATTACAGATTAGTTTTATGTCACATTTGTTGTTGTAATACTTTTATTCTATTAATTAATATAAAAAAATAGATGTAAAAGTAAAGCATTCAGGATTATCTAATACTAAAAAAATCGAGTACTAAGAAATTCACTCAATAGTTGAATTTTCACAAGAATTTCAGTTTAATAATATCATATCCATATATAATTTAATTTATAATTAAATTGTGATATTTATTCCTTAATATATATATATATATATAAATTTAGATTAGTATTTTATATTTTATTCATGTGTAGTTTATTTTAAATTTTAATATATCGTGGTAAACTAAAATTTTCTTAATATAATTAAGATTTTTCTAGCAAAGTAATTGTGTTGAAATATTATTTGGCATATTAATTTTTTTTAGTTGAATATGTTATTCATTCTCTAAGTAGTTTAGAGAAATTAAGACTCTTAAAGATTTTTCTCATAGAATTTTATTTTTTCTATAACTAATTTTATAATATAATTTATGTTAATGTTATTAGAATTTAATGCGTGACAGGTCTGTGTAATTGGACTCATTCATGATTCATGATTTAGGTTTTTTATCCTAAATTTATATGGAGGAGGTTCAGAATATTTAGAATTCTAAATTGTTAAAAATTTCAAAATCTGTAATATAATAATTAATAATATTTAAATGAGGGTATATTTGTCTTTCTGCAATGGGGGAACAAACAACTTGATTATTCACACATTTATATAGAATATAAATATAAATATAAATTACTATCATAAAGATAATTCGTTGTTTTGAATTAGACCTGGATCAAAAATACCACCATCCTTAAAAAAACTCTGACTAAAATTGCATTACTCCCTAACATAGATATAGATAAAGCAAAGAGACGTTCTACATCTTTAGTGATATGCAAACTTAATACAAAAGCATTTTTATTTATTTATTTTGTGGTTGAACTAGGAAACACTTGATTCAATGTATGAAAAGTTGACAGAAAGAAAATGTACAAGAAATGTGGTCCATAAATACTAATTTTCGTGGTCCAACTGATTAATCCTCTCAAGCATTCACACACACACACACACACACATGAAAAAATCGTTGCAAAGATGATATCCCCGACCAAACACGTAGCAAACACGTAAATTCCAGAAGGTGAAAAGTCGAATTCTACGTGGTTGGCTATTGGCTAAGTGAAAACACTCGACCTTTCATCTCTGATTTTCTGCACTACAATACAACTGCGTTGCGACGTAATAAGTAACGGATTTCTGGGGAGAAGCGACACTTGCATCGTTCGGACTGACGCTGACGAGCCATTAAGGGTTTAATGCAATTATCCCCCTTGTGATATGCAAAATATGCAAAAAAAATTATATGAAAAAATAAATAGTAATTTATTCCCTGTATTTTAAAAAATAGAGCAAAAAAAGGGTAAATTATCAGTTATTTTTTCACATGGGGGTAATTGCTCTTTTTGATTAACACAGGGAGCAAATTGCATTTAACCCATTAATTTAATGGTCTTTGTATTTATCTTACCTGACGAATTAATTAAGTTTATGAATAATTATATTTATACTCTTAATTTATGATTTATTTACATAAATTAATTTTATTTTTTTACGTGATTATAGAAATAACTTATGACAATCATGGCGAAATCAGAAACTTGACTTAGCCTTATTAAAATTTAATTAAGTAATTTGATAAATACAAAAATAAAATTCATAGAAAATTTTAAAGTACCATGATAATCGGTGCAAATTAAATACATACAATTATATAAGTACAAGTAATAATTATAACTATTACTCCGATCACGAGGGCTGAGTTTAAATATACGATTAACAAATTTCTTGATCACTTAATAATAATTTATCCATTTCTTGAAAATAATGTTCAAAAAGAAAAAATCATGATCAATTTTCATATCTAAACTGATTTATTTGTCCTGAAAGATTTAAATAAAAAGTTATCTAATAAAATAATAAATAGATAGTTTAAAAATTCGATAATTCACACATTTTTTTGGGCGCTCTCTCTACGAGTATTGAAGAAATTATTTGAAAAAATTAAAATTAATTTTATCTAATAAATAAAAATGAACTACAAATCTATCAAAAATGAAACAAGTTGCACTAGAAGAAATTTAATATTTAACCATAGTTAATTATCATGGTTATAAATAAATAGTCGCAGTAAATAATTATTCACCACGGCCACGCAATGGTTGTTGATCATGGTTTTTGCCAGTATAGCTAAATAAATTTAGCCATGACAAAAATATTTGCATGGCAAAAATAGTTTTCACGGTAGATAATCTTAGCTTTTGCAATGATTTTTATTTAACCATGATTAATAATAATAATTATTTGTCATAATTTTAGTCCATACCCATAAAATTGTAGCTAATAGTAAATTTTCTTATAGTGTTAGTTGAAAAGCGAAATACATAAATTTAAAATCAATAACAAAAAAATAAAAGTAAGAGAAATTTTGCAAAAATTATAACTTCTTGTTGAGAAAATCACAAGATGGAGCAAACTTTTCTTCTTGGCTAAGTGGAAACCATGTAGTTCTAACATGTTGAGAGAAGCTAAAAGAGAGGATCTTGAAGAAATTAGGATTAATTGCAATTTTCATCCTGTAATTATAGGTATTTGGCGTTTGGTCCTTTAAGTTTTTAGGATAGCAAAATAGTCCTTTAAATTTTCAGTTAATTGCATTTTTCATCCTGTAATTATAGCTATTTGGCGTTTTGGTCCTTTAAGTTTCTAGGGTAGCAAAATAGTCCTTTAACTTTTCAATTTTCGTGATTTTCGTCCTCTGGTCGCTGGATTTTTTAAAACTTGCCGGAATAATGGCACGCGATTAGGTTGATCTTCTTGAGTGATACCACAGTCAGGCGTTGCCCCTTCTTCCGGCGAGTTTTAAAAAATTCGGCGACCAGAGGACAAAAGTTAAAAAGTTAAAGGACTATTTTGCTACCCTAGAAACTTAAAGGATCAAAATGCCAAATACCTATAATTACAGGACGAAAATTGCAATTAACCCAAGAAATTATTTTATAAATAAGTTAATGTGAATTTTGATTATTATTATTATTATTATTATTATTATTATTATTATTATTATTATTATTATTATTATTATTATTTTAATGTACAAGATAAATTTATGCTTAGGGCTTGATAAACTAATAACCAAGGCTGACGTCAAGCCCAATCGGCCGCCAGGGCTCGATAAGGCCTACCACCGCCCCTAAAAGTATGGGCAGTTTGTGTAATGATATTGATGCATTGGGGGTGTATGTGTAATTTTTCATAAAGTATAGATAGTTTGTATAAATGATGTTGACGTTTCTATAGTGTATGTGTAATTTTTTAAAAAATATGAATTATTTGTGTAAACATATCATAAGTCGGTATGTAAATATAATTATTCCTTTATTTTATAAGTCATTATTGTGTGTATGTATGTCTGAAAAAGATAAATATAAAAATTATATTCAGACAAATTATAGTTTGATTTTTCATAAAACAAATATTGGGCACCAAAGATATGGCGTGTTTGAATGAACTTATAAGTTTTCAAAAATATTTTATAAAATATTTGAAAAATTATAAAATATTTGATAATTTTTTGAGTTAGTTTTTAAGTTCAAAAAATAAAATCTTAGCAAGAATTTTTAATTTTATTCGTATTGATTATAAAAATTTTATTATATGCTAACATTTCATGAGGGAAAATGGGACTTAGATTGTTAGGTGTGATAATGACGACATATAATAACAATATTTGATTATTTTCGTATTTGCCTCTCTTACCTGTTAATTTATTTTATAACCCATTTTTGTATATGCATATGATCGAAAGTGATAAATACAAAAGTTATATTGACACAATTTTAGCAATTGAAAGTTAGGCAATATATATAAAGTGATATAGTTTTGGAGGATTGGATTTTAACTTTATTTGTTTAAGAATCCAAAAGCCCAAAAAGATCAAATTATTGCTGGATCTTAGTTGAGAAATTAGGCATAATTTGATAAGATCCTTTCACCAGAAAAAAAAGTGGACAAGATTCCTTGATTGATTAGTACAATCAAAATATTTTGCAATAAATTAGGAGCATTTAAGACATATACAAAGTACTCCTTTGCATACAGGCAAGTTGGCTCGTAAAGAAAGCGACCAAATACATGACGACAAGACTCTGATCCCACAATGTGGCCCAGTGTTATAAAGGGTAGTTGGAGGGTTGGCAATTGACTGTACGATTTAGGGTTTAGAGTTTAGGGTAGACGAGTAATTGGCTAAGTAGGAAAAGAAAATATCCGTTGACGTAATATGAATTTTTTATCTGACGTGCAATATAATATTTAGGCTTAAATAAATTTTTGGTCCTGTAATTTTGGCACTTTGGCATTTTTATTCATTATTTTTTTAGGATTGTAAAAGAGTCCTGTAACTTTTTGACATTTCGTGATTTTGGTCCTTTCAATATCGAATTTTGCAAATGTCGCAGGAAGATATCATGTGCACTTCACGTGGTTTATTTAAATTGGGGTTTTTGTTCGGATTGGTTCACTTTTGCCAACATGGATGAAAAATTAAAAAATAAAATGAGGTGACACATGATTTATTCTGACAACTTTTGTAAAATCAATCATCGGAAGGACCAAAATTGCAAAATTTCAAAAAGTTACAGGACTCTTTTGCAACCCCTATAAAGATAAAGGATAAAAATATCAAAATTGCGAGGGGCACATGATTTGTTCCGATAACTTTTGCAAAATCCGCCACCGAAAGGACCAAAATCGCGAAATATCAAAAAATTACAGAACTATTTTACAACCTTAGAAAGATAAAGAATAAAAATGCCAAAGTGCTATAATTACAGGACGAAAAATTAATTAAAACCTAATTTTTATGGGCTACTCAAATAATAAAATACATCTGTGTTCCCAGTAAAAAGAATTGATGAATCAATAATACTAATTAAGCACGGCCAAACAAATCTATATGAAAATTTATATTTTGACTATAATTAATCAATATTTGTTATAGTATTAGCTAAGACCAAAGTATTTGATGTGGATCTTGGCCACGGACAAAGCGTTTGTCATGATATTTAGTTATAGTTAATGTTTTGGCTTATTTGCTATGCCAATCAATTGTTGTTGTGAACTGATAGGTTAATTGCTATTTACCATAATTTTTTTTTATTTTTCACTATGATAATTAATCATAACAAAATATCATGTTTCTTGTGGTTATAATTGCTCCATTAGGTACATTACAAATACCTACCAATTCTTTTAAAAATGTGTTTATTATAAAATAGATTATTTCATACATTATAAATAATTACGACTTAATTAACAGTCATGACAAATCTATACTATTTACCATAGTTAAACAAAATCAATATAAAAACTTAACTTTTGATTATGAGTAATCAACATTAGTCCTGATTTTTAGCTAGGGTAAATATTTTGACCTCGACTATAGAAACAACAACAAATAATCCCTGCGCAACTGCATTTAATTAGTAGAAACAACAACAAATAATCCTTGCGCAACAGCATTTAATTAGTATCTGTCACGATATTTTACCCTTGGTTACAATAATTTATAACCGTAACAAAAAATCACATTTTTCCTGGTGTGACTTTATATAATTTTGGGGTTTAATGCAATTTACCTCCTTGTGATATTGTAAATGAGGAAATTATTCCCCTATGAAAATAAAATAGCAATTTACCTTCCTGTGTTCTTTAGAATAGAGCAATTTACCTCCCTAAATTGCTCTATTCTAAAGAATACAGGGAGGTAAATTGATTCATTTTAAAAAATACAGGTAGGTAAATTGTTATTTTATTTTTTGTAAGGGAGTAATTTGCTCATTTGCAATATCACAAGGAATTGTTTGCGTTTTTTCCTATAATTTTGATTGGTGAATAAGGATAAAAAATCATATATAATTGTCATTTCGATCTCCCCAATCATTCAATTTTCATTTCTTCTTTCCTCATGACTAGAGAACAAAAACACTAGTCATGGATAATAAGATACTAACCGAGTTCAAAGATTTGGTGCTCCTATAATTGTTTGTCCTCCACTGCAACTTGAGACATACACTGAACCTCTTGCTATTATCTCAAGAACCACATGTGCATTATTGCAAAGGATGTCATAAATCAATAATGCCCGGAGAAAGTTGAAAATCTTGAAAACCTCTTAGGTTGACGTACACATGTTTCAATTCTTCTCTATATATAGCATATGATCATCCTATCCCAGTTCAAGTAACATAATAACAGCCAGACAGAAGTCAGATTTAGGCATCAAGCAGAAAGAAAAAGGAGATCAAAGCTCTTCTTTCTTGCTGCTGCAACAATGGAGAAAACTGACAAGATTGATGCTCCCACCAAAAAAGAACCAAATTACAGAGGTGTCAAAGCCATGCCTTTTGTTATAGGTAAGAGATTCTTGTTCTTGGGTTAATCTTTTGGTTGTAATAAGATTCAAAGAATCTTGGAAGTGATCGAGCATTATGCGATGTTTTGATCTTGACAGGTAATGAGACGTTTGAGAAGCTGGGAACACTCGGAACATCATCGAATCTGTTAGTGTACCTGACGACAGTGTTCAACATGAAGTCTATTACAGCCACAAACGTCATCAATGTCTTCAATGGAACTTGCAACTTCGGAACCTTGCTTGGCGCCTTCCTCTCCGACACCTATCTTGGTCGATACAAGACCCTTGGAATCGCCTCCATTTCCTCTTTCCTGGTACTAAACTACACCTCCATATGTTTTTTTAACTTACATACATATACGGTTAAATGCAACGTGCCCTTCTGAACTTCTAATAAACGGGCAACGCGACCTCCTGATACAGGAGTCAGTGAGCTTCTCTTTCATGAGTCCTGCAGGGGGTTGTATTGCCGTTTCTTTTTATGTTCAAGAGGTTTTCTTGCATAATAAACAATATTAGTGGTTAAAAAACATGTCTGAATTTCGATTCTGGGATTCCAGGGAATGATGGTCCTAACACTGACAGCAGCATTTCCAAGCTTACATCCACCTAAGTGTGGAGAGGAAGAGAGCAGCTCTGCATGTGTTGGACCTTCACCATGGCAGCTCGCTTTCTTGTTCAGCGGATTCGTGCTTCTAATAATCGGTGCAAGTGGGATTAGGCCGTGTAATTTGGCCTTTGGAGCAGACCAATTCAATCCCAACACAGAATCAGGCAAAAGGGGCATCAACAGTTTCTTTAATTGGTACTACTTCACCTTCACTTTTGCAGTGATGTTGTCGTTAACGGTTGTCGTCTACGTGCAATCCAGCGTGAATTGGGCCATCGGGTTAGGCATTCCCACGTTCTTGATGTTCCTGTCCTGCGCCTTTTTCTTCATCGGGACAAGAATTTATGTTAAAGTTTTGCCCGAGGGCAGCCCTTTGACAAACGTTGTCCAAACATTTGTTGTTGCCTTCAAGAAGAGGAAACTGGAGCTGCCTGAACAACCTTGGAGCTCCCTGTTTAACCATATTCCTTCTACCTCAATCAACTCGAAGCTTGCTTACACAGATCAACTGAGGTGAGTGATGTTTTGTTACACACCGTAAGATCAGTCATAACTAATTACCATGACCAAAAGTGAAAATCGATAGTTAATGGTAATTAATCACGGTTGGACAAGGGTTATTGACCGTGTGTTTCAGCAACGAGGCAAAAACATTAGCCACAAACTAAAACCATGACAAATGCTTTGATCAAGCTAAGATTGCGACAATTGTTGATTAACTGTTGTTATAACATAGGTTTTCAAATAATTAATTTATCACGATTTTTAAGCTGTATCCTTTTTTCTTTCCTGTACTTTGAAATGATATCAATGAAACTGAAGTTTGAAATGATATCTGTGCAGGTGTTTGAGTAAAGCAGCAATTCTAACTCGGGAGGACGAAATCAATTCAGATGGATCAGCAGCAAATCCCTGGAATCTTTGCAGTCTGCAGCAAGTGGAAGAGATCAAATGCGTTGTCCGAGCGATTCCCATATGGATTGCCGGCATCATGTACTACATCGTTTTAGTCCAAATGCAGAATTACGTCGTCTTCCAAGCCATCCAATCCGATAGGCGTCTAGGCAACGGCAGCTTCAAGATTCCTGCTGCAACCTACAACGTTTTCGCCATGATAAGCCTCTCAGTATGGATACCGTTATACGATAGGGTCGTCCTCCCTTACCTCAGACGAATAACGAAAAACAAAGATGGGATCAGTATCCTGCAGAGGTTTGGCATCGGACAGGTTCTTGCTATCTTGACAATGCTGGTGGCAGCTGTCGTGGAAACAAAACGGAGATCGTTGGCACTCACACGACCAACGTTAGGTGTCGTTGCCCACAAGGGCACGGTGTCGTCCATGTCGGGCAACTGGTTGATCCCTCAACTCACACTTGTCGGCCTGTCTGAGGCGTTTGCCGTTATAGGCCTAGTTGAGTTCTTCTACAAGCAGTTCCCGGAGAATATGAGGAGTTTCGGTGGGTCGTTCGTGTTCTGTGGATTCGCGATGGCGAGTTATTTGAGCAGTCTCTTGAGTTCAGTTGTGGATAGGATTACTACAAGAGCTGGTGAGGACAGTGGCTGGTTGTCTGAAGATCTCAACAAGGGGAGATTGGACTACTTTTATTACCTTGTTGCTGGCTTGGAAGTGCTGAATTTGGGCTACTTTTTAGCTTGTGCAAAGTGGTATAAGTATAAGACAACTGAAGACACTGCAATGGATGTGGCCCTGGAGAAAATTGACCCTCAAAAACCTCTAGTTTAGTTCACAATTTTGGGCCATGGCTAAGGGTACATTAAAGACTCCAAAAAGATGAGGAAAATTGGAAAATTTTACTCAAATTAGGTCTAGGGAAACGTAAACTGATTACACAATAAGTATAGTACATCTGTTATGTGATTGGTGTATAATTTCAAAAGAGTAACCAATTACATAATAGATGTATTACGCTTAATGTGCAATCGATTCAGTTAGCTAGCTAGACCTAATTTGGGTCAAATATTTTCGACGAAAAAGAAGAATTTATGCTACTCCATGTCCATTCTCACTGAGGTTTAATATCAAATGATGGTCTATAACATTGTTTGCATGGTAAGAAAATATTAAGTTCAATAATATTGCATATGACTAGTTGGTAATAACGGATTATATTTTTAACGCGAATTCTATTATACCTTGTGTTTGTGGTGGGTTCAAAAATACTAGTACTAAAATATTAAATAGACTAACTTGTAGAAAGTAAAATGCAATTTTCTCTCAATGTATTGGGTGTTTGTGTTAAGAGTCTAAAAATTATCTGTAGTGTATATATGTTGTAAAAAGGTCGAGAAAATATTGATATATGTTAAGTTATAGTAGGTATTATTTCGGGATCACGTAAAAGTTTAAAGGATAATTACACTCGCACCCCTAAAATATCATAAAATTATGAAAATTATTTCTCTTTTTTGCAAAATTACACATCAGCCATTACAATTATCATTGTCATTCCGTTGCACCTACTATCACATATTTCCGTCCGGAGAGATTCATTTTTGCCTGTTTATCTGGTCTTCAGTATTTCAAAATTTTTATGAAGAATAATTCCCTTTTTAAATTAAAAGAGATTAGTTACTAATTAGTAATTTAAATGTTCTTTTATCTTATTATGTCCTAATTAAATAAGATAATACTTAAAATTATATTATTATAATTTATTACTAACCTATAATTTTAAGTTAGAAATTTTACATATGCTAATAGTTGATTTACTAAATTATAAATTTCAATTCTTCAAATATCTGGTACCAATTATTTTAAACTTTTAACATTAAAATTTTTATTATCTCAATGAATATTTATATTATTTACTATAGTTTTAACTTAACTACAACTTCAACAAAATTGTTCTTTTTTTAATCTTAAAAAAAAATTAAATTATTTTTTTATATTAATAAGAGATTAGTTACTAGTGAAATATTGATTTGTATCTTATTATCTTAAAATTTTTATTAAACAAAAATTTACAATTTACAACTTACAACTCAATAAAGTTTTATATATATTTTACTATACTCTCGTTTTTTCTAATAAAATAAATTCAAATTTAAACTATATTTAAAATTAAATAATTAAATTATATTCAACTATTTATTAATAATCAAATAAATTAAAATTTCAATTCTTCCTCAGTTCCTCTTCCTCCAACCCCCTTCCGCACCTTCTTGGTGTGTCTTTGTGCGTATGTGTATTTGAGCTTGTGTATGTGTGTTGTGTGTATAGATATATTATGGATATATACATATGTATGTGTTCCACATATATAAATTACTTGATTTTTGAATAATTTTCTTTTTTTTTTTTTTGTCACTAGTGATAAGTCTTTATTTTTTTTCACAAGTTTTTCGGTATAGGGTGTATGTATAATTATACAAATGAATAGATGAAATTTGCATAATTCCACTATATTATACGGGGTATTAGTATAATTATCTCAAATTTAAAATAGCACAAATACAAATTGAATTATATTAATATTTTGGCTTGATGTACTAATCAAATTTGAACTCTTAATCTTTGATAAGATTAATAAAATTGAGTATTTTCGAAATTTCGAAAAGGGCCTTGGTTGAACCATCTTACTACTATAAGTGTGGTGGTCCAAGTCCAGGGCCCCGATCAAGTAACACATAGAGCAGTAATATATACAAGTAAATTATAGCACATTCTATATATATTTATGCATAAGTTTTTAACATTATTTAAAAATATATTAATTGTATTATTCAATTATTGTACATAAAAAAAAATACTTAAAGATATACTATATAATAATTAGTTAATACAAAATTTAATTTATGAAAAATTACTAACAAAATAAAATACTGGCATGTTGGAGAGATGAAAAAATGCTCGAGAAATAATTTTTAAAATGACTATGAAAAGATAGTTATGCAAACAGGCCGACAAGTCGTGGATATGTGTCGGGACGTTAGTGAAATCCTATCAACATGAGAAAATTGGCACCCTACGACCATTTTGATAGTTGCTTGGTTTTCGAACAACAATGCTCCGTGTGATTTGTTTGATCTGGTATCGGGGTCAAAAATTTACTTGGAGCAATCATGGCAAGTGCCATATACTGTGTTCCAATGGTTGGATAGGGTCTGCGTGAATCTTGGGTGGCTATCTCATTTTTCACATGTTATAGTTGATCATCTGCTGACCTTGTGTTCAGGCCATGTGATGCTTCGTATTGGTTTGGAACTGAGGGACAATCTAGGACGCTGGGTTGAAAAATTCATTTTGGTTTGAATAAAAATGGCTCCAGGTAGCTAAATGTGCACGGGTGATTCATGATGCATGGATTGTTCTTTTCGGGGATGACAACCATGACGTGTTGTGGAGGAAAATTCAGAAATGTCATATAGACTTGCTGCGTTGGGATCGGGAACATTTCAGCAACACGACACGCCAATTGAAGGAATTAGAGACTCATTTTCTTCAATTGGTGGCAAGGTGATAGATGGTGAGGCGTATTAGGAAATTCAGTTGATTAAAACTAAGCTTGTCGAGTTGCATACTCGAGTGACATTGAAGTGGCGACAACTTAGTAAGGCGCACTGGTTAAAAAATGGGGATTGAAATACTCGGTTCTTTCATTCTTGAGCTTATTGTCGACAACAACATAATACTATGTCATGACATTTGCAAGACGTTGATCCGTATGTGGAGCATCAAGAAGATCACATTTACTCTATTCTTTTATAGTATTTTTGATCTATTTTGCATCCAGTCGGTCTTCGGATTTGGAAGTGGATGAGGTTTTTTCGGCAGTTCAACCGCATGTCACCCACCGATGAACCAGACCTTGGTCGAGCCTTTTAATACTAGTGAAGTAAACTTGCTACTTTCGGTATGTTTCCCCTTAAACCCCCTGGTCCAGACCGTATGCCTTGTTGTTCTTTCAAACTTTTTGGCATATAGTTGGAAAGGATTTCACTAAGTATGTTCTTCACATTCTAAATGATCAAGTCTTGTTACATAAAATGAATTATACCCATGTTGTTTTCATTCCTAAATGCAGTGCATCAAAAACAATGTCCATATTATCTCTAAATTACGTCTAAATGCATAGCGAATCAGCTTAAGCTATTATTATTATCTCTCCGATACAATCTACTTTTATTCCAAGTCGGCTTATAATAGATAATGTGTTGCTTATCTTCGAATTGAACCATTATTTAAAAACATCTAATCAGTCGAACGGGGGTTATGTGGAGTTAAAACTTAGAATCAACAAAGATTATGATCTGGTAGAATGGGTCTTTCTTAAGCATGTTCATCTTCGGTTAGGATTTCATCTAATTTTGTGGAGCTTATTATGTTGTTAGTAAGAGGGTGTTTGGCTAAGCTTAAAAGCTTTTCAAAACGTCTTATAAGATGTTTGAAACTGTTTGGCAATTTTTTTTTTTAAAAGAGCTTATAAGATCCTAAAATAAGATGTTTTGGAGCTTATAAGATCTTTTAAAAAAAATTAACTTTCTTAACTTTTTTTAAAAGATCTTATAAGTTCTATGCAATTAATAATTGATAAGATAAAAATAATAACCTTATTAATTTGTTACATTTCTATTTTACCCTTAATATTATACACATTTTTTTAACAACAAAAGATTCCCCCGTCTCTCTCTCTCTCTCTCTCTCTCTCTCTCTCTCTCTCTCTCTCTCTCTCTCTCCCCCCCCCCCTCCCCCAAGCAAATCTGCACGTCCCTCCCTCCCCCCCCCCCTCTCTCTCTCTCTCTCTATATATATATATATATATAATTTTATATATGATCTCTTTCTCATATATATTGATTTTTAATTATAATAATTATGAAAAAATTTCTATAGATGTTATATTTACTGAAAAAAATTTCAAGACATTATAAATTATAATATGGTTAAAAGTGGTCATTGGAATTAAATATATATATATATATATATATATATATCAATTATACATTTATGTTATCACTCGACTAGCATGAATGTTAATATTATTTTGATGCAAAAGTTTAAAGATAATAATTTATCAATTTTTAATTTTTATGAAAAATAACTATTAAATTTTTATCTAGAGTTATATTGATGTATCCTATTTATGAAAGTATTATAAAAAATATCTAGATACGAAACATATCAAAAATAGTAACTTATTTGATTTTAATAGTATAAGGTCCTTTTTAGTCATTTTACCAATAAAAAGATCTTATGATGCCAAACACCCTAACATCTTTATAAGATGTGAAAACATCTTATAAGCTTTAACATCTTATTTTATCCAAACACTTTAGGAGCTTATTTTAAAAATAAGATCCAACAACTTATAAGCTCCTAAAACATCTTGTAAGATGCAGGAGCTTATAAGATGTTTTAAAAAAGCTTAGCCAAACACCCTCTAAATATTATTTCATATTCTTTAACACCAAAAGATTCTCAGTTTGGTTATTTTTGGCTGGAGCGTGTAATTCGCCAAGGCATCCTTTATGGCCATACTTATTGATATTTTGCGTAGAGGCATTATCTTGTTTGTTGTAGGAAGGTGAGCAACGGGTTTGTTTAAAAAGAATGGTTGTTACTCAGCATGCGTTGAGGATTTGACACTTGTTGTTTGCCAATGATATACTGGTGTTTTGTGAAGCTAAGGAGATGCAACTTATGGAAATTCAAATGATCCTTTCACTATATGCTTGGGCTTCGAGGCATGAGATTAACATGAATAAATCAAGCATGATTGTGAGCCATCACATACAAAATGATTTTCAAGCTCAATTGGTGTCTGTACTTGGGCTTCGCTTGATGAGTAGCCATGATAAGTATTCGATTCCTGATAGTTGTGAAAAGGCCTCGAGTAGAGCTCGTCCAAGCTATTTTCAATCGCATCTGGAACAAAATTCACAATTAGAACTCAAATTTGCTTTCACAGACGGCAAAGAGGTGCTCATCAAAGTTGTTATTTAGTCGATGTCCACCCACACCATGTCTTGTTTCAAACTCCCTACCCACACCATGTCTTGAATCAGTGCCAACAGATTCTTGGTGGCATAATAAGGGTGACGATTTGTGCATTGGGTTGCCTAGAAGATGTGCCAAGCAACATCTGTGGGAGACTGGGGTTTTTGTTATTTTAAGGCTTTCATTTTGGCGCTATTGGCCAAGCAAGGGTGGCATTTGCTTTCCCATTCATGCTTTTTTGTTATGTACAGTGTTGAAGGCGAAACGACTGTCCTCATTCAACATTTTTTAAGCCTTGATGGGGTTAGACCATCACTTACTTTGAGTAGTATTGTGAGCACTTGTGATCTATTATGTGTTGGTTATCGAGGGTAGAAGGTTCGAGGGAGTACTAGGGAACATATAGTGGTGCAACAGCCTTATCGGAGCAGTCCTTTCTCAATCAAAAGTTCATATTGTATTGCTATGGAGTTGGTTGTGTTAGAATAGGTGACCGTAAAACCAATTGATTGGCTCTTTGTAAACTATTCTACACGATCTTTTTCAAATAATATGTTAGTTTAAGAAATGCTCTTTGGTCATCTTCATCATATGCTTTAAACATTATATTTATATGTGCATTTGGTTTAAGCCCTTAGATCAATTATGCTACGGGTTGGCTCGCGCATATGATGGCAACCATGAAACCAACCTCTATGGTTTGATCTAAAATATTCCAAATCGATGAATCGATCGAGACAGGGAATCGACAATTCTTTATAGACTTGCACTAAGTGATACGTTCATATGATGAATGTTGAGTTTCATACACAAAGACGTACAACGTTTGTGTACTTTAGTGGGTGCTTGATAAAGAGTTATCAAGTTCACTGAATTGATTCGCATGAGTTGTCATATGGAAGTCCTATATGGTATGATCGGTATGACTAGAACTCCTAGCTACGATAGTGCACTAACTAGTTCTTGGATTTGAGGTTCCGCAGTAACCTTGTGCATAGGATGACTATGATTTGATCATGTCCAACGTGGCCTTAGGTTTCATCTTGGATTACTATACGGTCATGTTTCAGACATAGTTGAAGCATGAATGGAAGTTGGTGAGTTCCAAGATAGGATCTACTACTTATAATGAGATGATAACGAACCTCCTATATTCTCTACAGTATGCATTCCTTGAAGCCCATAGCCATGGTTATTAATCATATAGGAGAAATTGTATTTCCTATATTGATAAATTGGAAGCATAACTTGTAGAGTGTATACATAGACATCAAAGTCGATAATGGAAACTGGTAACTAATTTCATGCCATAGACCTTGATCAGGAGGTTAGTGGCGGAGGGACTGTATCTGTATGGTATGCGTAGCTCACAGGTTCACGCAATAATTCACATATTCTCTAGTGTCATGGACCATTGCTAGAAGGCCACCAATGATGAGGGGTACCCTCTAATTAAGTAGTTAAATGAGGGTGATTAATTATGATAACATCTAATTAATCTATGCAAATAAGTTGCTAATTAAATTATATATGTGGCACAAGCCCAAGTCTAGTTGAGTAGTGAACCTAAAGAATCACACATAAATCTATGATGGAATTATTGGAATTAATTTATAAAATTAATTTATGGAGAATAGATCAATTAATTTAAGGAGTTAATAATTGATTGAAATGATTAATTAAGACCTGTGATAGATTAATTACAATTAATCTATCTGGACTTGAAATTAATTAATTAGATTAATTGATCTGGGATTATATTTAATTAAAAAATTAAATATTATGGGTTAAATAATTGAACTCAATTAATTGAGAATTAATCAAAATTAGACTTAGTCCAATTGAATTAAGATAAAGCCCAAGCCCACAAGACAAGATTCATTGAACATAACATGACTTGTTTTCATCTTTAGATGAAGAAGAAAATATGAGTCATGCTAGAGGTTGTTATAAAGAACACAAGTGTTGAAAGAGAAAAGATGAGTCATGCTAGAACTAATCTATGAAGAAGACAAGTGTTTTCTAGATTTATTTAGGAGCAAGACAAAAGGTTTGTCTACATTTATTGTATCTAGTGCAAAGAATTGTCTATAAAATGAGTAAAAGGCAAGAGATTTATACACCACTTTATATACAAAGATACAAAAACTCTTGCTCTCCTTTTTACTCTATAGCTCTTAGACTCTTTCTCCTTTAAAGCTAGAAAGTCTAGTTTTCACTTTAACCTTGTTCATATATTCATATCTCATCTCCAAAAGAAAAGAATTCTGTTCCTTTCTCCATAGATCAATAGTTGATCTACCTTAATCCTCCAATACTTACTAGCATAGGTTTGAAGGTGATTCCATCATAGGTGGTGTGGACTAACTTTAGAAAGAAGAACTTGTGTTCCTACCGTGAACAATCAACCAAAACGGTTCCGTTCTGACGTTCTACCGCTTGTAAGGTAAGAAGCCGCTCTTGAGATGTTCAAGTCATCAACATCAACAGAGTGCTAAAAGATTGATTTCTCTTAATCATTCAATTGACATCCTTTTATACATGAGATCCACATCATAATAGCAACGAGATGGGCGATTTGGTCGCTAATTATAATATTATTTTGTAATTAAACTTTTAATGTCCACTGCGTTTAATGTCACGGGGGGTATACGAAGCTAACAGGTTGAACGTCAAGTGGCGTCGTCGTCATGTTTTTAACATATATTCCAAATGACCGACGTACTTTCTAGTGGTTTGAAAATTACGCTATGGAGTTTTTCCCATATTGAAGAACCTGGCAAAACGAAGAAATAGTGTGGATGTTCGTTGTCCTGTCTGCTTGAATGGGTCCAAATTTGTTAAGAATGTTTTGATTGAATGTTCTATTGCGAGGCAAATTTGGGGCCTAGCATATCATCCATGGAGAGTGATTTCTGACTGAAGGCACAATATTACTAAATGGATTTCGAGAGTGTTCGAGGTGTTGGGGGCTGAGGACCGAGCTCATTTTTTATGCTATGTTGGGCTTTTGGAAACACATAAACAAATGGTTGACGGAAAATAAAAGGCACGAGCCTCTATAGGTTCTCATGAAAGCATGGACGTTGTTGGTTGAACATCAAGGGTTGAGAGCTAGTCAGTTTGTGCAGGCTTCACACCCGTTTGTCGAGAGGGGAATTAAGTGAAAGAATGATGGATATCTTGTGTTTCTATAAGTTATTTATTTTGAGTGCATGGGATGAGATTTTCAAATCCAATGGTCTTTAGCTGTGTTGTATGTAACTGAATTCTTTTTTGGTAAATAAAAATCTTCCATCACTTTTTTATCAAAAAAATAATAATAATAAAACAAAAAAACCAGAACACCAAAATGCTCCTCTTCAACTATTCTACATAAATATAAAAGCCATTATGTCTACTTGGAATTTCAAAGGTTTTATTGTTTCATGTTAGTTTCTCTTAGTAGAAAACGGCATCGTTCATTATATCTTTTCAGTTGAAATGACATCAGTTAAGCACAGTAAAATTCTTGTTGAATAAACAGGAGTTTTTCGTGGCCCAAGTGCATGATTGGATTTTCCAAGTAGATTCAGTGATTTCTCGTCAATATGCTTAAATCATGTCGTTGGTCCGATGCCATCTTCCCCTGCTTTTAGTGGTATATCTTCTACTCAACACCCCAACTGATGCTCGAAAATTTTTGAATTTTTTTTTCCGAATTGTTATTTTCATATAAAAAAATTTCTTGATTTTCTGTGAATTCCCCAATCCTTAAGATTTGCCTTCTAAAATTTTGTGTCTCAAGCTTGGTTTCATATTTTTCCTCCTAAATACCAATTGTCAATTTGGAAAAAGGATTTTAGGTCTCCTAATCTCGCTCAGTGTTGGTGGTTGTTTGAGGGGAAAATAATCCTTCTTTAGATTACTACGCTTCTCAATTTATGAATCACTCATTCATGTAATTTTTTCTTTTTATGCCAAAAGTTGCCTCTGAATTTGATTTTTGGAAAAGCTATGTGATTTGATTTCTCATCAACTATGCATGCATCAATAATTTCTTTGATCATACCTCTCGTTGTTCCTTGTACAAGAATTTACTCAAGATATGTCCACATTTTCTTCAAAGATGGTTCGCTTATCAAATTTCTATTGATTTTTTCATTATTCTTTCATCGCCTCTTATTTGGATTTACGATTTTTGATTTGATTTGTTACCCACTATGCATGCATCATTCTTTGCCTATGCCTTGCAATGTTAGTCGTATAGAAATCTACCAAAATATCCCATGGTCTCTTCAAGGATGCTTCAGTTTGGTGGCATATATATATGGGTGTTCCTCGCTCAATTGTATTTTGCTTGCCTCTTGAAAGAATCCACCAGGTACTTTAGAAATTAACATTTTGCATGCATCTCTGATTTTGAAATTTGCTTTATCTTTGAAGAATTTATCAAATAATGTTTATAAAAAATTGTGGGGCATCACAAGGCAACCTTCACTCTATATGTATGCTGAAATTTGCTAGGGTAAAAGAAAAGTGAAAAGTAAAGCAAAGAAACAAAAAGACAAAGGGAGCAAAAATGCATGTGAATTTCCTTTTCAGTTTTATGAATATCTATTTTACATTATCTCGATATAGGTATGTAATAATACACACCTTATATATATTGTTTTTGTTGCCTAAGATAATTCTGATATCTCTCTTTATGATTGTCGTGTGATTGAGTAAGATGTCATTATTTGTAATTGATTCCCCCTAAAAATATCCATCTTACAAACCTAAGAGCAAGGGGTGAGCCTCCAAACAATAAAATGCTCACCTATAGGGCCACTTTGTAACCACTAACCTGGTAGACCCAAGGAAAAAGCCCCGTACAACTAGTCTAGTCATCGTACAACAGGATTCCACAATGTACAGGTGGCTGACACGTTGGAACACATCATGTTAAAAGATCTCACCCAAATTCTCGAAGAACTGGCTGGAATCCAGATCTTTCTCAGCAGGTAACTACTTCCCGAGAAAAGTGGCAGAACTGGCAAGGTTCAATCAAACGGTCTTAACTCAGACAATTTTTATCCAAATCTCATGCCGTTTGTTGGAGAAGATAGCTGACTTTCTAGTTTTCTAGCACCGTACGGCTCTCAACAAGACTCCACCAGAATCGGACGCACGAGCCCCTATAAAATAATTCATTGTGTAGTCATTTTCAAGTAACTCATTCTTCACTTTGCAACTCTACTCTCACTCGTTTTTACTCTATTTTTAAGCTATTTTCAGCTAACTTTCACATGATTTATCACTACTCTAACCTTATTTGATCATTAGTCTCACTTATTTTAATTTTTTTCGTTTATTTCATTCGGTAAAACATTACTGACTTAAGCATCAGAGTGCAAATCCCTCATTACAGGTTAGTCCCACCTCAATCTTGGGATTTTTGGAAGGTCCCTCGACTTTTTTGTAGTGTTGTTGGATCCCGATACGCATCAGTAATATTTTTTTGATTTAACATTATTTTTCCATTTATAAAAAAAAATAGTCGTCAAAGTTGATTTCTTTTGGCATGCATGAATAAAACTTGGTTTTAGTTCTTTGTATTTTTTCTTTTTCCATGTATCTCAGCAGATGTGTTCTTTTTTATGTGGTTTAGGTATGTCAATCTACAGCTTTATATGTGTTGCCCTATATCAGTATACCTAATACCCAAACACCACAACAGATAAAAGTCAAATCTACAAAAAAAAAAAAAAAAAAAGATCCAAGTCCTAACACACACAAACCTGAGACATGTTTTGGAAAATGGGATAACGACAAGCATTTTCCTGCAACCCGTTTTTAAACAATCTGAAAATCACTTGCTTTAAGCCCAAAACCCTGCAGCTTTCAGAACCAAAATTCACTTTTTCAGCAATTTCAAAGTCATAAACACAAACCATTTCACAAAGTCTGTGTGTGGTTGATTTCCGATTACTTGATCAAACTAGGTGAGTAGTGTAAGTGTATGCGTGTGTACATATTTTTGTTAAGCTATTACATGGGTTTCTTCAGTATTACCTGGACATATTACCTCGGTTTCCTTTGGTATTACCAGGTGCATATTCCCATTTATTTCCTTCGGTATTACCATAAACACAAACCACAACATATTTTTGTGAAGCTATTACCATAAAAGTTGAGGAGAAAAAATGGACTTTTTGTTAAGCTATTACTTGGGTTTCCTTTGGACAAGCTGACACAAGCTCTTGCAAGCTAAAAGCGGCAGTGGGAACGATGAGAATTTGATGGTGGTGCACAGATTTTGTTTCACCTCAGTTGGCGGATGGAAATAGTCTCAAAACTGGATTTCTTCCAAGAACTGTCGTGGGCTTCTTCCAACAACTAAGGTAGGAAGATTAATCAGAGTTTCACAATGAAGGAGGGTTTCTTCGAAGAATGATGGAGATTTATGCATGCTAAAACGTTGTGAAATTTGGGGTTTGTTTGAAAAACAAGTTAGGGGTTTTTAGTTAGAGGGACTTTTTAAATTTGTTGATATGTGTAGGGGTTTTTCTTTTCCCTTTTTCAAATATTCTTTAACAATAAAATTTTAGAGAGTATAAATTGTAGTTTTGCAGCAAATTCTTTTCCTACAAACAAAACCTAGCTTTCAATCTTCAAAATTCGACGAATTCAACCGAATATTGAGGATCTATGGTGTGAATCTTGTGCCAAGCGTGTAAGCAAAGTCGGGTTCGTGAAAAAAAAAAACTCAAAAATGATAATACAATCGAATCTCAAAAAACAATGAAGGTTTTTTATTTTAAAATCTATTTTTTTTATTTTGAAATTGTTGATGCTTTCTATTTTTTTGTGTATAAATGGGCAATTTTTATCCCCGTTTCAGTTTATACATTACGCAGACATGTGGATCTGTTAGGGCTTGTGTTATGATTTGTTTTTTTTACTATTATTTTACTTCTTTTAATTGAATGTTGTCTGCTAGTGTTTTTAATATTCGATTATTGGCAGTTGAACTATGGGAATGTGGTCCCCTTATATGTTGTTGTGTTGAGCATTTCTCCCTCTATGGTCCCCTTGTATGACTTGTTTATAATGCTTATGCTAAGTTTTTGCCAGAAATATTCAGTTTTGGATATACAATGGTTGAATATATAATGGCGTCATTATGTTTAGTTTTTGCAAGATTATTTGTAAGGTTGTACAAGTTTTTTTCATAGGATTCTTGCACAGGTTTTTTACACTCATGTTTTTATGTTCATTCTTTTGCAAATTTGTTACATCACAGTTATTTATCTTCTTTTTTTTTTTATCCAGGTTTTAGAGCATACAAGAATGCAACAATAATGATTCAAACCCTACACTTAAATAAAATTAAGTACAAATTACCAGTCATTTTTCCACTTCAAACAAAAAAATAAAAATCAACAACAAAAGCAAAAAAAAAAAAAAAACAAAGAAAAAAACTAACTATACACCAAAAGTTAACATAATTTCTTTTCTATTTTTCGGAAGCAAATTTTGATCTTCCTACACTAGTCATCTTTGAAACTACTTCATCAATATCATCAGGATCTTCAAATTTCTCCTTCATGTTAGGAAAGTTTTCCCCAATATATTCTCCACTTAAAAACCCCCATTGGCGCAACATTTGGAACCCAAAAAACCTTTTTTGGTTCAGCCCATCGAAAAAAATTGCAAGTATGGAATCTAGAACAATAATATAACTTACCAATTGAGAGTTTTCTTGGAGACGCCACCCCATGCATCTCTGCCTTCACGTTGCAACAACAATATGGTGTTGAATGGTATCTCAGATCAAGAGATTCCTTCATGCTTTGCTTGGCCTTCATCTTTCTAGTGCATGGAGAAGACATTTGAGACATTTCTAAGCTTCAATCATGCGAGCAGACTCAAAATGAGGAAAAATTCAGACTTTAGGCCCTTTATGTTGAAGAAGGGGGGCAATTCTATAATTTAATAAGTAAAATGAGGTAAAAATAGCCGCACAAAAGGTGCGTGAAGGGCACTTTTTTACAAGTGGGTTTTTGCCATTCTTTTATCACGGGTTCTTTTTTTCTTTTAACAATAGGAATAACACAGAGGTTAAAATGCTTTCAAGATAAAATATTTGATACCTTTCCTTTTTGATCTTTCATCTTTTTTGTTTTAGTTTGTATTTTTGCATTAATGATAATTGTTGTTCTTTTGTTTGGTTTGATTTTATTTTGAATTGTCAAGCAACTCCCTTTGTTGAATTCCATTACTTTGTCAAGTACATCACTTTTTGCAAGAGTCGTTGCAAATATCATTGTGTACCCATCATAGCTTAAAACTTGATCTTTTAGGATTGGCATGTGCACATATTCACTCTTACGTAGAACAAATATATTTTTATGTAGTATCATTCTTGTTTTTATACACTCCATCTCTTACATTGTTATATCGAAATACTATTAGAGGGAAAATCTCATTTTTGGTCCCATATCTTTAGAAGTAAAAAAATCTCTTACATTGTTATAACGAAATACTATGAGATTTTCCCTACTATTAGAAGTAAAAAAATCATATGTTTCTAACTGAGCTTGTTTGTGAAAAGAAGTATCTTAAGTGAACATTCCCTCATCAAAACATTCCTCATGATAGTTTCTCTTCTATTGCAAATGTCGTAACTAACAATATTGTAAGTTATGATATTTTCATTCTCTGAAAATTCTGTCTTTTCGCTACATACTTTAAGTTCTTGCTTTGGAACATTGTTAGGTTCTTGAAGCCAATTGAATGATTCTAATAAATTTCAAAAAGTTTATTTCAAAGCTATATTAGTATATCTGTAGAAAGACAAATTTTGGATCAAAATGACAACAACAATCATGGACGTTAGTAAAAACATATTGGTATATAACTTGTGATAATTGCTTGAAAGGCGCGACTAACGAGTATGGTTGGAAAATTATTTGCAACTTTTGTTGTGCGATAACTATTGTCAAGCCTAGGTTATGCTTTTCTAGTTTTTTTTTTTTCATTCTTTTCATTCATTTCTTTAGGAAAAGTTTATGTTATGTGTATCTTTCTAATTAGTTCTTTCCAACTATCTGGAACCAAATTTGCTATCACACTTTCCGATGGCACAACACAATTGGATGTTGTATTTAGTGACTTGGCAGAGAATCTTCTTGGTGTAAATGCCCTTTAAATCATGAAAAATGAGGAAGAAGTTGATTATTTGTGTTATTAATAACAATTGGATTATGTTTTGAGAAAAATAGAAATAAAAAAGTACAACAATTTTGTGAAACCAGTTCGCAAACAGACAATATAGGAACACAAATCACAAAATACGATTAGATATGTTGTTTACATAAATTGAAAACAGAGACTTATTTGGATAAGAATTGTATCGTAACAATTCTTGTTTTAATACCTATCCAATCACATAAATAACTTTTGTTTGCCTTGAAGAAATTAAACGTCCTGTATGAATTGTGCACCGAATACTATGCCACTTTTTCCAGGATAAGACAGTATTAGAGTTTTAGCTTTTGCACTGTGTTAAATATCATCTTGAAGAATACTCGGTCACTTTGAAACCTAAGCAAATCCGAAAAAATTAGGAGAGGAGAACAACAGATTTCTTATGCACTAAAGTTCTGAAGTGGTTGTAGTGTATCTCAAGTATGCTTGGGATCTGCACTATATATAGAGCTCCCAGCATTAACGTAAATATAATGACCGACTAATAACCATCAGCAACATCTTAGACGTATCTGGCAGCTATTAAAAGCAGCCATTAACGTCTGATCCTTATAGTAGTTAATACCCGTACTGCCAGACATTTCTGCAATTACGAAACTGCAATAAATGTTCCTATTGTTACAAAATTTAAGTCAATTCTAATATTTTTGTTGCAAAGGTTGCTGGCGGTTATTGAAAGCAGCCATAAACATCTGATTGTTATAGTAGTTAAAACGCGTAACTGCCGAACATTTCAGCAATTAAGAAACTGCAATAAATGTTCTTATTGTTACAAAATTTAAGTCAATTCTAATATTTTTGTTGCAAAAAGATATATCCTGAAACATTTTCCGACCAAAGCTAGGCCCGAGCAGGTAGCTAAAAGATATATCCTGAGACATTTGCCCAACCCAAAGCTAGGCCCAAGCAAGTAGCTGGCTCATGTGTAGGGTTTTTTCATGTTCACTCTAGTCTCTAATAACACTTCAAACTCCATTTCAATATGGGACAACAAACACTTTTGCTCTTCTACTCAATCTAATCTATGGATTACCATTTAATTAGCATCCAATTTTTAGATTAAAATTGTTTTTACAAATTAGCAATTGATCATGCGAATTACAATAATTTGTTCTTTTACTCTATAAATAAAATTGTTCATACTAATACCATTCCTTTATTTAAATAAAGTTTGTTTTATTTTCTCTAAAACAAAACAAAAAGTCGAACCGCGAGTCATAAATAAATGATTGAATAGAAGATGATTTATTGTTTAAATTAGAAAGAAGAGCTTGAACACTCATTATGGCATAAGATATCACTACAATGTGTCTTCACTAATCGAAGAAAATGTTAAGTAGTCCCCTAATTAAAGTTCATGTTGAAGAATGTTCATCTTCACTCTCATAATGCTAGTATGTACTTTATTTAGTATCTCATCAACTGTCAAAACTAAAATGATTTGTTACGTCGTATTTATGTATTGATTTTATCAAATATTAGATTTTCCAACTGCTAGTGATGATAATGATCAAAATGTTGCTGCCACATCTATGAATGCACACCTTCTCCAATCAAGCTATGATCCACATAATGTTGCAAGTTTGTCGTTTCACCTCCAAAGTGATTTAAGTGGTCCCGCTTGTAGGTTACTCCTTGTTAATATGTAAAGAAACAAGTACTAGATAACTCTTCATGTTTCTCTTTAGGCTTTATATGTGGTAACTTGCACTAGAAGAAGTGGGGGACTAATGATAGGGGTAGTACCCCATATATGCTGAAAAAACATAAATACCCTCAAAACGAGGTTAAAATTGCATATGGGCTTGATGACCCGCGTACAACATTGTGTTGTGTCGCTTCCCGCGACCCGACCCGGATACGCAACCCGAAACCTGAACAAGAGGACCCGAGATCTAGACTCTTGGTCTCCTGACAGTTGATGCCTTGAGATGACGCTACGTAGACTAGGCAAGTACACTCACTTGGCTCTATAAACACTCCTGTTCCACCGCATTAATGAGAAGACATATTTGATAGCATTCGACCTATCGTTCTACTTAAATCGTATTTTTGCCATCTCAGGTTTGAGCTGACTTAATCTTCGGAGGATCTTCGCCGAGGACGATCCCGGCTAGGCTCACGTTTGTTCTCTTCTCAGGTACCCTTACTTTCCAGGTGACAGGTGGAGATGCTAACTTAGACGTCACCAAAGATCGCTACCTGCTACCCGCTACACGGATCAGTCAAGCACAGACGTCATCAAGGATAGCTACCCGCCACCCGAATCACCTATGTAACTTCTGATAATTATATTCATGACTTTCAATTAGATAAAGAGCATGTGTCAGTTTTCTTAGTGTTTTTTTTTTTTTTTAATAATGAACAATAAACTATTATTGAATATACAATAATGTTTTTAAGGCAATTAACTGCTATTACGATATTCAGTCCACAGTATAACAATATTTTTAAATCTACCAATACCAACATTAAAGCAATCAAAGGATAATACAAACATCATATAAACTAAACAACACCCTATATTCGTAGTACTCGAACTCACGACGAACATATTTACCATTGTTGATGTCCCCTTGTATTACTTATAAGGTCATACTATATAAGATGTTTCTTTTACAATCATTTGATGTCCAAATTATATCTAGTCTTCGTGTTGTCCATGTTATGGCTCTACTTGTCATGGAGCTAACTGGAATAATAGTGTGAATACCCTTTGTGACAAAATTGGATCAAATCATGACATATGGTGCGCATATTTGTGATAAGTAATGATTCGTGAACACTTCTATTTTGAAAGTTCTTAAATTGGATAAATACATAAAACTCAAGTGAATGAAACACAATCCTTAGCATAACTTTAATTATGGGTAGGTAAAACATAAATATTTTGATTCTTGTTCATATTATATAGTTTTATTTTGCTAAGGATATGAATTAATTATTGTCATGAAATGAGATTCTACACGAACAAATACTTTGAACTCTCTGTATATTATTCACCATTATAACTACTCATTAAGATATAAAAAAATTTTATTAAATTTTTACGGGCATAATTTATCGTACCTTGCACTATTCCCCCTTTCTAGTATATAACATAAATTATAATAGATACGTGCTTCAGAAAGTCTACATTAAAGTCTCGTAATATTCATACTATATGTTTCTTTTTTTTGTTTCTCAATCCAATTTGAATATTTTATTGTAAGATGGATTATATTTTTATTGTATTTAATATATCATGTAGATAAAATACTTTTTAAATATATATATAACTTATATATACACATTTCTTTCAAAAAATAAAAATATAAAATTATTTTGTGACATGGTAGACTGAATACAGTGGAAAGAAATCAGAAATCGCACGATTCACGGAACGAACAATATCATCTTGGAGACACGGCTCTTATTGAAATTTCTTACCAATCATTTGAATTTTGAACAATACCTAACTTGGAATATAGGCTAAGTCGAATGAGAGAGAGAGAGAGAGGATTTTATTTTTTTTAAAGGGTAAATTAAAATCATCTTCTTTAAAATTTGACATAATTACAAATACCCTCTCGTTTGTTTGAAAAATTATAAATATCCCCATGAGGTTTGTAATTTTTAACCAAAGGCCTGAAATTGATTATTTTGCTCTTAAATTTTTTATTAAAATTGTAGAATAATCAGCCAAGACAAATTGCATTATTGCTTCTCTATGTAAAAGCTTAAGAAACCTCTCCCTGAATTGTAGTCCAAAAAAATTTAAGAATTAAATAAAAAATAGTTCAGTGCATAAGGGTATTTTGGTCAGTTCACCCATAAAAGTATATAGAAATGAATTATTTATTAGACGGTTACAAACCTGAAGAGGATATTTATAATTTCTCAAACAATGGGGTGTATTTATATTTATGTCAAACTTTAAGGAAAATAGTTGTAATTTATCTATTTTTTATTGAGAGAGAGAGAGGGGGAGGGGGGGAGAGAATAATGTTAAAAATCTTACGTCTATTGTTGGTGGGATCTTCCAACTCCTGCTTAAAATGATTGCTTTCCAGCATCCTATTTTGACTATTTAATTAGTATTTAATGTTAGACTTAAATACAGTTATCACTCCTAAAATATTTACCCTACATTAATTATTCTCTTAATGTATTAAAATCTTCAAAAAAAAACCTTTAGTCTTCTAATTCTTTTTATTTTTAAGTTCAAAAAGTCCATTTTACCCTTACTAAAAATTACTTTTTGAAAAAAAATTAAAGGAATTTTTAAAATACCAGAACCACTCTTTTTTTAAACTTTGTCTATTTCTAGTTTACTTGTTCGACGAGCTCTTTTTATTTCCGTAATCCTAAAGTACTTGGAGCTCATTTTATTTTAATTTTCTTTTTTTGTCAAACCAAATTAAAAATAAATTTATACATGTATATATATTTATATATTTACTTAAACAAATAGACAATTAATAAAATTGAAAGAGGTGATCATGAGCTAATAAGAAAATATATATTAATATATATATGGTAATTATATAAATGTGGTAATTATATGAATATATAGATTTATTTTTAACTTGGTTTGATAAATAAGTGAAACAAAAATAAAATGAGTTCCAAATATTTTAGAATTATAAAAATGAAAAGAGCTTGGTGAACAAGTGAAAATAGAATTAGATCAAATTTAAAAAAAGAGTGGTTTTGGTATTTTAAAAATCTCTTTAATTTTTTTTTCATAAATCAATTTTTAGTAAGGGTAAAATGGACTTTTTGAACTTCAAAATTAATAGTGTTAGAAGATAGGGGGGCTTTTGAATGTTTTAATATTTTATGGGGTAATTGATGTAGGTTGGATACTTCAGGGTTGGTAACTGTATTTAACCCTTAATTTTACATGTCTTTTTAATTGATTTTCTTTCTAAGATAATTTTTATATTGATAAACAACCATTTTATTTAAAATTTACATTGTTAGAAATAAAAAATATTTAATATTAGGGTTAATTACATTTAGACCCCCTCTGAAAATGCATCATTACACTTTCCCCCAAAGAAGTTTTGAAATTACATTTACACCCCCTCTAAAAATTCTTTGTTTACACCTGACCTCCATTCGTTAAAGTTTGGGCCGAAAATGTTCATTTCAACAAAAATAATTACATAAATTTTCAATTTTACCTCTCATTTAACATTCTCGTGCAATAATTTTGTACTTATAAGAAAACAATCTAATAATATTGGCCTCACTCCATACATATACGTTACACTCATCCTCTTATAAGTACAAAAATATACATGAGAATGTTAAATGATGGAAAAAATTGAAAATTTGTGTAATTATTTTTGTTGACGTGAACATTTTTCGTCCAAACTCTAACGGATGGGGGTCAGATGTAAATAGAGAATTTTCGGAGGGGGTGTAAGTGTAATTTCAAAACTTTTTTAGGGGAAAGTATAATTATACATTCTCAGAGGGGGTGTAAGTGTAATTAACCCTTAATATTAATATCTTAACAAATCCCTCCTACGTGCGAACTCTATATGTGAAACTTTATCGATTTTAGAAATGGGGACCAATGAATTTGAACTTCAAAATCTTTTGTTTGACCTGGCTTTAGTATCATGCATATTAAATAATCACCTTCATCTAAAAATTTAAATTATTATAGAGGAGAATTATTTAATATTGATATATGAACTTATATTAACTCAACAGCACTGAAATATAATGATAAGTACGACGGAAAGTGAAACAAGAATATTAATCACGAACATAAACTATTATTCTTAATTTTATAATTTAAAATCTGTATCAACTTCATAATGAGCATTGAATGTATATATGTATGTGTGTGTAAAAAATAGAACACAAAAATTTACTATATATGTCCATTTTAAATTTATTCTCATGTACGCCTCGATTCTGAGAGGCCGTTGGACGCAAAAATTACCTCCAGACACATCGATTGCATCGAAAAGGGATATCCAATTATTGATGTGCTTGAGTTTTTTTACCAAAACTTATACGATACTTATCTTATTATTTTTTAATCAATATTGTTGTAATTGGCCCATGACCAGTAGAGGCCCAATTCAGCTTGGAAGGCCCAAGGACCCAAAACACCAAACCGGCCCAGATCACCATTACCCGACCCATGAGGAAGACCCCTTAAACTCCTAAACCTAATCCTAACCTCTGTTATCTCCCAGAATCGTCTGTGCCTCTTCCTCTCTCAGATCTCACCTTCCATCTATAGTTACCCATCGCCGCTGATTCTGTTTCCATCTATACTCTCCCTTACCTTGTTTCTGTCTGATCAGTTCTAAAACTCCTGCCTAATTCTCATATTCAATAGCAGGTTTTTCTCATACTTCTACCTCCTCAATTGTCTTAACATTTTTACCCAATTGATAACATGAACACACATAAAAATATATTCTCGAAAAAACTCGATAGAATATAATAATTATAATTAATCTTGCATGGTTTCAAAGAAACAACATTACATACAATAGTTAATCTACTAGGTAAAAATAGATCCATTAGAGGACCAAGGGTCTGGATAAAATTAACTGATGAGAATCCTACAAATTAAAAATATCCTAAAATCAATAAGAACCTAAGAAACCTTGTTATGATTAAGAACAAGAAAAACGAATGGGTTTCAATTATTTATTACCAGGATAACGATGCACCTCCTTCCACCTTAATTCGAACTTAATGGTTTATCGCAATTTTTCGACCGCATGAATTCAATATTAATGTAACTAACATGGACTTAAGCACCATGTTGTAATCTATCCCGTCTTTACAGTCCGTGATAGCATACTTCTCTACGCTCCTTGACTTTGCTCTTGGGTTCGCTTTCCCCCACCCTCCTTGTGCTCAGGCAACGGCTAATTGGGGAAGAAAGGTCCATCAGGCTTTGTCCTCTTTCTTTCAAGTTTGTTGTGGTTTATTTACTAAATTGGTTCATTGTATGTCAATCCTCCTTTGCATCTCTTCGTTCACTAGGGTTATCGTTGTTTGCTTCCCTCACTACAAAAAGATAGACCTATAGCAGTGGATTTTTGCAACGAATTTCATAAAAAAAATTGTTGCAAAATTGATTTGCCATGGAATTTTGCAACGGAATATATTTTTCGTTGCTATATGTATCACTGTTATATAGCGATTGTTTTTTTGTCCGTTGCAAATTATTGCCACAGTTTTTTATCTGTTGCAAAATTTCATTGCAAAATTCGTTATTTAAAAAATTGATTCTTTGTATTTTGCAACGACTTTGTGATGGTATATTTGTGCCAAAGTTTATGGCAGTTTGTTGCAAAATCGATTTTTATTTGCAACTACATTTGCAACAGAATGTTTGCAATGTCACTCTGTTGCAAATTTTGCAATGAAATACTTAACTACAATCCATTACAAAATTATTTTATTTGCAACGACATTCGCAATGGAAGTCGTTGCAATATTGTAATAATTTTTGCAACTACATTTCGTTGCAAAATAATTTCCATTTACAACGACAATTGCAGCGACAATCCATTGCAAATTTTACCACGATTATTGCAACGACAATCTAATTGCAAAATTATTTTCGTTACAATGACAATTTCATAATTTATATTCAATAATAAAAATATATTTAATTTAACTCTAACAATTTGTAAATTCAAATATGACAATATATTTAAGCAAAAATACTTATAATAAAGATAATTCAACAATCTAATCCATAAAATAAAAGTATTCAATTTTACAGCATACATATTTAAAAATGAGGATCATATTCATTTTCATAATGCTGTGAAGGTGGGTGGTCAAGTGGGATATCACCGGGACTATCTTCAGACTCGCTCATATCATCTTCAAGCGTAATACCAAATTTATCGGACATGAACTCATTATTTTCTCCATCTTTTTGGTGTTGCGCTTTATTTGTCGTTTCATGTTCTCATTTTCACGAAACAACTTCTGTACCTCCGAGCCTATCCCCCAAACTCGACCCTTCTTTGCTCCTCCAATTGCTTCCAACCATAGTTGTTGATCGTTAACCGATGTGCTCGAAGATGAGTCCGGGAGACTTTGAGAAGCAATATTATGGTCATCACTCAACTTTTGAATTTTTTCCTATACAATTAAGAATATTATAATTAGCAAATAATTTTGAAATGAATTAAATTATTTACTTTGATTTTAATATAAATAATAAAACTTACAATTGCATCCACAGCTCTCAGACCAGCCTAATTAACTAAGTTAAATTAGTTTAGTTAACGAATTTAAGTTGAAAGTTAACAAATACATTAGTTTAGTTGAATTTTAATTTGTGAGTTAACTAAGTTAAATTAGTTTAGTTAAAGATTTTAAGTTGAAAGTTATTAAAATTACATTAGTTTAGTTGAATTTTTAACTTGTGATATAACTAAGTTAAATTAGTTTAGTTAAAGAATTTAAGTTGAAAGTTAACAAAATTACATTAGTTTAGTTGAATTTTTAACTTGTGAGTTAACAAGTTAAATTAGTTTAGTTAAAAGATTTTAAGTTGAAAGTTATTATAATTACATTAGTTGAGTTGAAATTTTAACTTGTGATATAATTAAGTTAAATTAGTTTAGTTAAAGAATTTAAGTTGAAAGTTAACAAAATTACATTAGTTGAGTTGAGTTTTTAACTTGTGGGTTAACTAAGCGAAATTAGTTTAGTTAAAGAATTTAAGTTCAAAGCCAACAAAATTACATTAGTTTAGTTGAATTTTTAACCTGTGAGTTAACTAAGTTAAATTAGTTTAGTTAAGAATTTAAGTTGAAAGTTAACAAAATTACATTAGTTGAGTTGAGTTTTTAACTTGTGGGTTAACTAAGCGAAATTAGTTTAGTTAAAGAATTTAAGTTCAAAGCCAACAAAATTACATTAGTTTAGTTGAATTTTTAACCTGTGAGTTAACTAAGTTAAATTAGTTTAGTTAAAGAATTTAAGTTGAAAGTTAACAAAATTACATTAGTTGAGTTGAGTTTTTAACTTGTGGATTAACTAAGCGAAATTAGTTTAGTTAAAGAATTTAAGTTCAAAGTTAACAAAATTACATTAGTTTAGTTGAATTTTTAACCTGTGAGTTAACTAAGTTAAATTAGTTTAATTAAAAATTTTAAGTTGAAAATTATTAAACTTACATTATTTTAGTTGAATTTTTTAACTTGTGATCCACTACAAGAAAAACACTCAATAGCAATGAAAAAAATCAGTGTCGAGCTAATTAACAAGTAAAATTTTCGTTGCTAATGCATTATTCAGTACAAGAAATTTATTTGCTAAAGAATTTAGCAACAAAAATTTACTTGCCAACAAATTTAGCAACGAATTATTTAAAATATATATTATGTGTTGTAGATTAGCAATGAGTATTTTACTTGGTAATTAGCTCGACGATGATTTCAGCAATAAAATTTTTTCTTGCGATTAAGCTATTTTATTGTAGTGATATAACTAAGTTAAATTAGTTTAGTTAAAGATTTTAAGTTGAAAGTTAACAAAATTATATTAGTTTAGTTGAGTTTTGTGCACCTACTTGCCACAATTGTATCAACTCCTCAATCAAAGGCTGCAAGTATACATCAATAAGTCGTTTGGGATTAGCAGGACCAGGAATAATCAGCGACAAAAACATATACTCAGATCTCATACACATCCCTGGAGGAAGGTTGTATGGTGTAACGATAACTGGCCAACAAGAATATGATTTGTCATATTGTCCATGAGGGGCAAAACCGTCAGCACAAAAGCCAAGACGAACATTGCGGGGTTCTGAAGCAAAATCTGGATGTATCTCATTGAAATGTTTCCATGCCTCTGCATCAGATGGATGGCACATAACCCACTTTCTGTCTCATGAGTGGCATGCCAACTCATGCGCTCAGCTGTTGTATTGGAATCATACAATCTCTGCAATCGGGGAGTTATCAATAAATATTTAAAAATATATCACTAGAAAAAATATTTTATTAACGGCTAGTTTTAAATTTGTAACATGAATAATTATTTTATAACGGCCTCGGTAATTGCCATCCTTCTGCTCCATTGATAGGCGTTACAAAATATTTATAACGACTTTTGCAAAAGTCGTCACTAATTTGTATCGGAGAGTGAACCGACTAAACAAATTGTTACAATCTTTGGTCAGATGTTGAAATTGACGTTGTAACTCCTTTTGGACGGCTCCCACTCAAATAATTGGTCCAATTTTTATAACGGCCATTGTAACACTAATAGGTTTAAGTTTATATCTTATTGGAACGACCTTTTCAACGATCTTTGGAATGGTTCTTGACCTATTATTAATTTGTACCTAATGTTGTAACATATGATGTAACCATATTATAACAGATATTATGACTCTTTTATTGTACACTGTATGTATCTCATTTTGTAATATTTGTTGTAACAATTTTTGGAGCGCTGGTTGTTCCTATATTAGGATCAGTTTTTGTAACGGTTTTGTATGAGCATTTTGTATCTCAATCGGGATTTGTATTGGTATTTGTGATGGCGTTGAAATTTGATTGGAACTATTTTTGTAAGTTGTTTCTAGGTTGTGTCCTGGTAAAATGTACCCCAAGAACGGTTACAAAAGTAGTTACAAATTTAATATATATTTTTATATATTTATTTATATTTAAATTATTATAAATTTTTTTTTAATTTTTAGTTGCAAATATTTTGTTGAATTTCTTAAATTTGAAATATTTTAAATAAAGTATCTAGCAAGTAAATAGTAATACTATAATTAACAAAATAAAAATAGTGTTTAAAAAAAACTCATATTCATGTACATACAACTTAAAGGGGAAATAGCATTTTTCATCCCGTAACTTAGGGCCTTTCCACTTTTGGTCCCATTGCCCTACACTCTCAACTCAGTCGAAAGTTCCAAACCGCCACCAGCTCGGCCTCTTCAAACCCGCCGCTGCTCTCCAAAACCGCCGCCGTTGCCACCACTGCAAGACCGCTACTCTCCAAACTCATTATTGCTCTCCAAAACCCGTCTTCGCCAAGCGCCGCCCAGATCCGCCGCTTGAAGCGCCGTCGCACACTGTTTCTACATGTTTCTTAATTTTTCTCTACATGTTTCAAGCGGGTGCTACTCTCCAAACTCACCACTGCCTTCCAAACACTTTGAATTCTTGATTTTACTCTACATATTTCTATTTCCTTGAAGGGAAAATGGCAAAAGCAGGCTCAAAAAATGACAATCAAGAATCTAACAAAACACCATTATTGAGAAGGTTTCTACAAGTGGCTAACGTGGGAAACAAGGAGAGCCATGACGATGTGCGCGAGCCTCCATTTCTTGGGAACCCTTTCTTGATTTTCAGATAATATTAATGATAAATTGCAATTTTATTTTCAATTTCGTTTGGTTGATGAGAATTTTTTTTCTTTTTGGTTAGTGCATTTTTGATATAATGCTTTCTGAGAAATGAGATTTGCTTAAGTGGTTGTCTATGTGTGCGTTAGTTGTGCATAACTTAAAATGACAATTTAAAAAAAATAAAAAAAACAACCGGGTTAGGCCCGAACCCAACCCAAAAATTCGGGTCTAGCAGAATATATTTGGGTCTTGGGCCCATCGGGTCTAGGTTTAAATTAAATGAAATAAAATGTTTTTGTTGACTAAAAACAATAAAATTGAAAGAATCTGTACGGCCTGGGAACGCGGCGGAAGTATAAAATAAAATAAATATAAAAACGATTTCAAAGGGGTGTTCCTTTTGAATTTTCGGGCGTTCGGTGTATTCAAAAGCATCATAACATACAGAAAAAATACTTGAACTTGTGGCTAGAGGAGGAAACAAAAAGGGTATTAGACAAAGCTGTGTGATTTGCATCTACCGTTCTCATACCTAGACATTCTTGGATTTTCGATGAACATTAATGAGATTTTCGTATTGAGTATGTTTTTTCATTTAGTATTGTATGACATTGATTCTCAAGCAAAAAGGGTTGTCGAGTTTAAAAAAAAAAAGGAGGTGGACGTTTACATGTCTTGGCCTTTTCATTATAAGGAGAGCCTTTTTTCAGTAAAGGAAGGATATAAGTTTGATGATTATGATGTTCAATCTGCAGACTCACAAGAGTTCTTTAGTAAGAACACCAGATGCAATTCTACAAGAAATATGACATTTAACCACGTCTAATTGTCGTGGTTAATATTAAATTAGCCGTAGCGAATAGTCATTGAACACGGCCAAGCAACGGTTGTTGGCCGTGGTTTTTACGAGGGTGGCTAAAACATTTGCCATGGCTAAAAGCCATGGCGAAATTTTTACCACGGCTCTTAGCCGTGGCAAATAAATTTTATATGGTGGAAAAATTAGTTTTTGCAATGGTTTTTATTGAACCGTAGTTAATAATAGTTATTTACCATGGTTTTTTGTCATAGTCATTAAAAATATCGCTAATAATGATTTTTTTTTCTAGTGATAGATTGTCTTTGGATCATAAAATTTTAGTCATATACTCAACAAACTCATCTAGTATATATGGAATTGTTACTTGATTGTTTTTGGTATGTTTCGAGTACAACTATATATACTGAATAATGTTGTGGTATTTTGTTCATTTCTATTGCACTTTTTAACTTATAATTACTTCCACTGCAAATAGAGAGTAAGTTGCAATTTCAAGTTAAAATTTAACATGTGAATATTTCTTGAATTGTTTAAGTGCATTGTTTTACCACTTCTTTGTACAAATTTCCTTCAGCAGTATTTTTCAAAACGAATGGTACAAGTTTCTTGAAATGCATAAATTTCAAAATGAAGCAAGAGATTATGTTAAATTAAAGTATAGTCCATCTTTAATAATACTAGCGAGAAGCACATGCATTGCACGTGATTCGTATAATTATCTAAATAAATCATTACATTATAATAATAAAATAATTTTGTAAATAAAAATAGCTAGGAATAGTTTCATTTTTGGTCCCCTAAGTTAGTCACTAAATAGGTACCCTAGGTTCCGCCATCATTAATTTTGGTCCCCAAAATTTTTTAAAATGATCAAAGTTAATTCTGATCATTAGGTGACAATCTAAGCTAACAAAGGGATCAATTTGGAGGGGAAAAAAGGAACGAAACCAACATAAAGGCCAAAACTTAACAACCCCTTACATGCCATAAGAAAAAGAGGTGTGATTCACCATTTTGGGTGAAAAATAGTCAAAATGGAGAAAAATTCAATTTTGGTCCCCTAAGTTACTCACAAAAATCACTTTTGCTGTAAATAGAAAACTTAAAACTGTAGGAATAGATCTGCTTATAAACAGGCTCAGGAGGCCAAGATCCAGAGTGAGCAGACACGACCACAACAGGTCAGCACTCAGCACCTGGTTGCACCAAGATCGAAAACCGCTTGCACCTTTCCAGTAGTCAGCCAACCCAGAATACCAAGGGTCTCACACTGAGAGGTATATACCACTGAATCACAAAGATGTATAGAGAAGATGGTTCATCTTTTTATCGAGAGAAATAGGGTACAGCCATTTATAGTATCCATAAACGGAGCAGAAAGGGAAGGAGTTTGGTGTATAAGGAAACTATTGGTAGAGAAGGCAAGAAGATCAGAGACGATGAGAGGGAGAAGATATCAGAGAGGCGCAGGAAGTGATCTGAGACTTTAGAGAAGAATAGGGTTAGGTTTAGGGGTTTATATATGTGTGTTCCCTGGGCCGGGTCGGGTGGTGACTAATCAGGTTGGGCCTCCGAGTTTTTAATCCTTGGGCCATCCAGTTTGCTGGGCCATTTTGTTTGGTCTTGAGCCAAATAACTCAACATTCTCTACCTTGGACCAGGACCCAAAAAAAAAGGTAACCTGGCTTAAGATTGGATCTGGCGTTCATCATTACCTTTTATTCTTCCTTGGGGTACCTGCAGAAAATAACACGGCACTTGAACACATAAATGGTTAGTAAACAAAGTCATGCATGTTTCAAAATGTGTAGATAGTTATTGAATTTTTCAACAGGCAGACACTTAGTCCCCATATCAAAGGGATTTGAATCAGAATCAATTTTTTCAAGATTTATAAGATCTTTACCCACGATGTCTCTAATGAAATGATATCGAACATCAATATGTTTTGTTCTATCATGAAAAACGGGGTTTTTACAAAGTTGTATAGCAGATTGACTGTTTGAATAAACCGTGACTTTTTATTTTAGAAAACCAATTTCTTTTATGATACCCTCTAGCCAAAGGGCTTCTTTAAAGGCTTATGTTGCTGCTATATACTCTGCTTCAGTAATTGACAGTGCTACAATATGCTGGAGTTGGGATTTCCAACTTATACATGACCCACACAAAGTGAAAACATATGAAGTAGTGGATTTACGACTATCTCTATCATTAGCATAATTGTAGTCAATGTACCCAACAAGATTAACATCATTCGGGCATTTAGAAAACATAATACCACGGTTAACAGAACCTTTCAAGTATCTTAAAAGCCACTTAAGGGCCTCCGAATGCTAATTGTATTAACAAATTTAATACGTAAAATATGAATACAAATAATATATTTAATTGATGGAGACAAGATCAATCACAGGACAACTCTGAAAGAATGTCCAAATCTTTCATATAGAGTAATGAGATATTAAGACCACACAATTTTAATTATTATATAATTACCAACCTATCCGGCTCTAGACATCAAATTGTACCTATTAATTAGTGTTCGGTAAGGGTGTAAAATTGTCTTTACACATTTTTGCATTTATGATTAGTCTAATATAAGTAGCCCATAACTTCATTGTAAAAGAAAACTTTTGAAAGAGCACAAAAAAAAAAAAAAAAATCTTGAAATTTCTAACTCGTGATATGTGAAGTGTGTTTTAGATTACAAATTCTCTGATTATTTTTCCATAAAAAAATCCTCCACTTCCAGGGGAACCCTAACACTGACTACGAGGCCACATGCATATTTTCACGATTCCTCATAGTACTTGAGAATTGAGATTGAATTAAGGTGGGATTTGAATATATTTTAATTATGTGACCATTTCTTGGTATTTGGAAACAATAAATGCTACACTATTTATATATGTACGTAAATAAATGATAAATAGAACATTATGAGTTATTTACAATTCTTAATCCATTAGTTCATATGCGCAATTATTGTGGATCGATCGAGTGCATTTTTCGACTTTTGCCAATGTTAAATATTGTAGCTTCCTACACGATGATTACATGTTCTCGTGTCCAAATATTATTTATTTGATTTTAGTTAGAACTTTAAGGTAAAACATTTTTTTCTGTGGTTGAGCGAGTTGTCAGTTTGGGTCGAGTTTATAGGTCAACTTGTATTTTTTTTTAGTAACTTTTTTGCTAATTTTTGAATATTTTGATGATCGTTAAACTATTTTAATATTTTTTTTACATGTATTTTAATTTTTTAAAACTCTTCAAAGTAATATTGTCATAAGTGGGTATCTTTTTTGTATTAATAATTACTTATTATAATCTTTTCCATATAGTCTTAAAAGGGAGGAGGTTTTTTTTTTTTTTTCTTTTTGAAGTGTATCGTTTACAATTATTTCATGAATTTCAATTATCAACAAGGACTATATCAATTATCAATACCAAATATTTATAACTAACCAATAACTATTATTATAGTAGATCAACAATTATTATGAAATAGATGAATACCTACACATCAGTGAGATTCGAACTCACACCCTCATGACTATGGAGCCTCAACTTCATCAATCACCGAAATTAGTCCTCGTTGGTGTCTTAAAAAGGGAGGTAGTTGAAAATTATTCAAACATTAGAAAGGTGCATATGTAAAAAGCCAAAAGTTAGTGGAGGTAGTTGTAAATATTCCTTTTTTTGATGGGTGGGTTGGTGAAAAGGATTATATTTGGTATACATTAATTAATGAGTTGAAGTGCCAATTATGTGGTTTCAAAATTAAGCGTGTACAAAAATACCTAGAGTTTGTTATATTTGGAAAAGTAAGAAATTTTTAAAAAAAATTATAATATTTTCTCAACAATAGTGATGGAAAATTAGTGGTGTCACATAAACATTTTTAAAATAACAGGGCAACTTAGGGGAAACAAATTACTTCAAAAAATAAATTTATAATTTAATACATCTAAAAAAGATAAAATTAATAAATTTGGGTTTATTGCCGCTCTATATATGATTCTAAATGTGAATTGAAGAATAACTTTGAAATACTTTTAGATTATTCTTATAAAAGAAAATAATTACCAGAATCCCCTCAAAGTAAGTTTTTATATTTTAAAAAGATAATAAAATTACATTGTAATTAAAATACACGTTCCAGTTAATTGTTAATTTTTACCTACTTCTTAGCAAAATTACTCTTGGTGTTCTTACAAAATATAATCTTTTATTTATTAAGATTAATTTTTATATTAATTTTCTTTTAAATGCTTTTATTTTTTTGTAGTAAAATAGTTATAAAATTTTATTTTTACACTTTGAGATTTTAAATTCTTTTGTTTACTTTGTCCAAATTAAAAATTAAGTACAAATGACTATGGTGTTAAGGGGAAATTCTAATTCGGACTTGGTTCGGTCAAACCTTAACTAATTATATGGCAAGTGCAATACACTTGTTGTGTGACTGGTGTATAATTCATGAAAAGTGACCAATCATATAATAAGTATATTCGATCAAATTTTATTCGAGCAAGAATTTTCATGTGTTAAAAGACCTTTCTCAGGAGGCTGTTGGAGAGCTATCCCACAAGGAAGCTGCAGGAATGATTGAAGCAGGTAGCACATTGCTTACGTTAAGACCTAAGGTGCAAATACCACGAACTGTTGCGGATTTTAGACCGAATGCTTCATATGTTTGGTATACCAAAGGAATGAAAAGGTGAATTGAATCAAAGTTTTCCAAATAACTCATTTATGCGTTTTGTAAATAATAAAATTTAAAAATTAAAATAAAAACACAACTAAGCTACGTCTCATTAATGGCATAAGAAATATTATGTTGAAATGTTAAATTGATTATAAATTTATAATATATATTGTTAGATGTTTTATTATTTATTTTTTTAATAAATACTTATTATTTGGTAAACTGCATATACTTATAGTAATATTTAGTAGATGCATATAAAGATGTTAATAACTTTATATTATATATAATAAAATATTTAAAATTTTAATTTTTTATATTTAATTTGGTAACACATATTTAAATATTTTATATTGATATTGATATTTATTTAATGTATTCAAAATAATATATAATTTTGAGACTATAAATCTTACAACTATAATTTTATTAGAGGTTATTTTAACAATATTTAAAAAAAAAAAAAAACTATTCTCAATATTAGGAACGTAATGAATTTCTAATCTATTATCTCGTGCCAATCATACCTTTATAGAATATGAGATAGCACTTGTATGATCGGATTTTGCCATTTTTGGCTTGTTTGTATAATTTTTACATCTATGAAACTTACCTTTTCCTAAAACAAGCAACTCAAAGAAACATTTTCTTCCAAAACTTTTCTTCACACAACTAAATGATAGGGAATTTTGTATTGATGAATATTTTTAATTCATACAATTAAAACTTTTGGAGAAAAATATTTCTTTAAATATTTGGAAAATCCACGCACAAAATCCTCCTAAACATTAAAAAAAGAAAACAAAAAGTCTAAAAGGCTCCAAAGTGGCGTGTTGAGATTGGAGAGTAAACAAAAACCAAGTATTAACTGGATATTTTTTTTATTCTTTGATGCAGCTTGCGATTTAATCGGTACCCCGTTGCGCGATTCACTTTAACTCAGTATGAACCTCACGGTTTTGTCCTTAAAAGGCGCCTCGCTAGGGAGAGGAGGCATTGGGGCTTATAAGCCACTCAAACTCCTCGTCTACAACCGATGTGGGACACTTGCTACATCATCGGCCCCCCAGACGAAGGGCTTGGGACGAGCACATGGCCCCGTTCCCACATGCGGCGCCAAATGATGCAGCTTGTGACTTGATTGGTGTCCCGTTGCGCGAGGTATTGTCCGCTTTAGCTCTATATGAGCCTCACGGTTTTGTCCTTAAAAGACGCCTCGCTAGGGAGAGGAGGCATTGGGGCTTATAAGCCACTCAAGCTGGCGCTAGAAGGAGGGCTGTAGACGAAGAGCTTGAGTGGCTTATAAGTCCCAATACCTTCGCTCCTAGCGAGGCGTTTTAATAGGACAAAATCGTGCGGCTGTTCCTTATGAACCGAAGCCAAAGCGAACAATACCTCGATACAAGACTGGCTAGGCTAAGACCTCCTCCCTTGTGAGGCGCCTTTTAAGGACAAAACCGTGAGGCTCATACATAGTCAAAGTGGACAATACCTCGCACAACGGGGCACCAATTAAGTCGCAAACCGCATCATTCTTCTAATTAGTAAATAAAAACAAAATAAATAATATACAAATCAAAACATGAAAACTGGTTTGAAATTGCATGATTAAAGAACACAATAAGTCAAAGAGGTTGAATACTATTTGTTTTCTCAAAATGTTTAATTATCTTTTTTATATTCTAATTTAGCTTAAATTGAATATTTCAATCTGGTCATCGGAGCTCTAGATTTCAACCAAAGTGGGGCTACTAATGCTAAATTTAATAGTAGTTACCGATCTATTTTTTAGTAATTATTGATTACTTTCTACCTAGGCTTCATTACACATTGATAATGATAACACCCATTTCTCCCCCCAGTAATAATAATAATAATAATAATAATAATAATAATAATAATAATAATAATAATAATAATAATAATAATAATAATAATAATAATAATAATAATATACCGTTAGTGCCTTATACTATACTCAAATAATTAATTTATTCGTTGGTGAAATAATTTATGATTATGTAGGTAGAGTGGGCGGCCAATTTTTCCAACCTGCTGAGTGTCTGTCATCTTCTCTGATCTTAAACCAAATCATCAGATGCGATGGTCACTAGTTCATATATGTTGCCCAATCTGACTGGATGCAATCATTAAAGCTCCCACTTCTACTTCAATATTCACATTTAATAAGATTTTAATGTAATTTATCTTCTTATGATACTGTACATGAATAAATTATCCCTTTATGAAAAAAAAAATAACAATTTTTCTTTCCATTATTTTTTAAAATAGAGCAATTTACCTCTTTATATAGGGAGGTAAATTGCTCCATTTTGAAAAATACGAGAAAATAGATTGATTCATTTTTTAAGAAATATAAGGAGATAAATTACTATTTTAATTTTCATATCGGTGTAATTTGCACATTTACGATATTATAGGGAGTTGCTTGCATTTTTTCTTTTTAATTAGACACGAATTAAGTTTTTAAATAAAAAGTGGAAGTGCAAGTTTTAATTACTAAAAATATCATCTTGTTCTTAAAAATTGAGGAGATGGAAGTACTGAAATTTATGAAATAATTGAAGAATTCGTCTCCAACCATCTGAGAATTCAAAATGGACTAAATTTTGAATTATCTCATAAGACTATCAACTTGGCCTAAAGTACCTTAACATATATGAAGCGCAGACGAAAACTACAAACAAATGTGAAAATTAAATGAAGTCTGCTGAAAATTAAAAGAATCAAGGAATTATCATTCAATTAAAATGATGGAATTTTGTAATGAACTACTACCCCTTGCAAGGAGAGTGTGAGGGTTTTAGGTTCTCCTCGAAAAATCGTATAGCGTGCATATGTAAATCGTTACATAATTTTTCTCAACATTTGAAATTTCACCATCAAACCACATACTTTATGTATTATGTTTTGAATTTTTATCAACCCAAATGCACCCAAAATACTTATACACGTCTCTTGTTCTACATCAAAAATAATAAATGAAAAATAAATAATGTAAATTGTTTTTCTTTTCTTAGTGAAACTGCGCTTGTGGGCTCTGAAAAAGACAACAACGCTTCACCACCAATATTATATTAATGAAGTTGGTATGGTCTATTATTTATAAAATGAGATAAAAATGTTTGAACATATTTACGGTGGTGGTTGGTGAACCAATCACCCGCAAGGAAATGGTTTTAATCTCACTAACATTTGTACGAGATAAGTATAGTAAAACTTCTATAAATTAATAATATCAAAATTACATAATTTTATTAATTTAAAAAATATTAATTAATTGATAAATTAATAATTTATTAATTTACAAAATTTTGATTCAACGAATCTATATAATTTTTCATGAATAAAATATAAATATTGCATTCATTACAAAAAATTATGAAATTTATATAAGGGTCTTCAAAAAATTATTATCTTATTAATTTATTAAAATTATTAATTTAGATCTTGGATGCAAGTTGGGATCGAGAAAAATTATTATTTTAGAAAAGTTATTAATTTATCGAGTATTAATTTATAAAAGTTCCACTGTAATTCATTTTACTATCAAGAAAATAAAATAAATTAAATACTAATACATGGGCGTAAGAGAATTATTGAACCACATAAATCTCGTACCTTGTATTTACCTTCTTTTCGTAATTTTCTACGCATATTTACAATCTGGAAAAATATAAAAATAAAAACCAAAAAAAATTCAATTCGTACATAATCCATATTACACCTAATGTTTTATAAGCTGAGTACGCGAATAATTACCGGGAAAAATGCAATTACCCCATTATGATATGTAAAATGTGTAAAAAAATTCCTGTGAAAAAATAAATAATAATTTATTCCCTGTATTTTAAAAAATGGAGCAAAAAGCCCCCTAAAAATGAAGTATTTTGAATAAAACAGAGGGGTAAATTGCTAGTTATTTTTTCACAAGGGGATAATTGCTCTTTTTGGTTAACACAGGGGGACAAATTGCATTTAACCCAATAATTACCACATATTTCATTTTTAAAATATGAATATGTAACCATTGTCTAATAGTCATTATTTAAATATAAAATTTTAATGATGTCTTAATCTAATAATCAAAGGTAAGTTATACGAAAAAATTCGAGATTATGGGTTCATATTACACTAAATGTGTGAGTATTTGTAATTACCAGTTAAAAAAAAATTACAAGGCCATAATTTTTGCAGAATACATATGACTTAATGATGGAGGGATTATTAATGTGAATGATTGGATTTTGGACGGTAACAATGCTTCAATTCGGATAACGGGAGATTCTTACAATTATGTCTCACAAAATTATGGGTGAGAGAGATGAGAGCGTGCTGAGATCACGCCAAAAATTGTGACGATCACCTTTTCAACTTGCCTTCTTAAAGCCTTACCGATCCAGAAGAATATACCAAAAGAGACTTACACAATTATTTGCAGACGTAACTAAAGCAAGAGAAATTTTAGTTCTTACCTGACTTGATTAAATTTAAATTAATTATATGATAAGTGTAATATATTTATTCGTGTGATTAGTGTATAATTTAAAAAAAGTGATCAATCACATAGCAAATATACTATACTTGCTCTATAATTAATTTAGTTTGGTCAAATGTGATCGGCACAAAAAATTTCCCTAAAGCAAAATAGTAACCTTCAATTTATTACATTTATTTGTCCATTTAATCTCATAATCCTTACATATACACATCATGCAGAGACAAAACTATGGTAAGACGAAAACAATTGACTAGTAGGTGAAACTACTACGACTTGGATTCCAGCCCCCTCTCTCTCTCCCTCTCCTCTCTCTCTCTTGCTAAACGCAGTCTCCGTGTTCCCATCTCAGTCGGGGGCCTTCTTTCTTGCAGCCCACCAACGCAAGAAACCTCTGTATGTGTGTGAGTTTATTACAACCTGCAAAGAGACAAGAGAAGTGTGTGTAGTGTGTGAAAAAAGAATGGAGAAGAATGAGCAAGAAAGCGTGAAAATGGAGGATGAAGAGCCTGAGAGGATCAACTACAGGGGAATCAAGGCCATGCCCTTCATCATAGGTGAGTTAATATAAACAAATTACCCCAAAATTTCAATCTTTTTTCTTCTTGTCTCAATTGCTGGATTTTATGATGAAAGGGAATGAGACATTCGAGAAGCTGGGAGCCATCGGCACTTTATCCAACCTTCAGGTCTACCTGACCACTGTCTTCAACATGTCTCGCATTTCCGCCACCACGCTTCTCAACGTCTTCAACGGCACCACCAACATCGCAACCTTGCTCGGAGCTTACCTTTGCGACACTTACTTCGGCCGCTACAAGACACTGGGATTCGCCTCAATCGCCTCATTATTTGTATGTGAAATCCCATTCTTGCAACCGGGTTCTTGAATCTTGTAATAACTATGGAAATCTTGATCAAGATTTAACATTTTTATGTTGTTCTTTCTCAGGGATTGCTTGTAATAACGCTGACAGCAGCATTCAAGAATCTGCATCCGCCACAGTGCGCGCCGGGGGAGAGATGCATCGGCCCGGACGCCGGGCAAATGGCGTTTCTGCTGTTCGGTTTTGGGCTGCTGGTGGTCGGAGCAGGGGGGATCAGGCCGTGTAACTTAGCGTTCGGGGTCGATCAGTTCAATCCCAACACGGAATCAGGGAAGAGGGGGATTGATAGTTTCTTCAATTGGTATTATTTCACGATCACGTTCGCGCAGATCGTGTCGTTGACGTTGGTCGTTTACGTTCAGTCCAATGTGAGCTGGTCGATTGGCTTAGGGATACCGACCATCTTTATGTTCGTGTCGTGTTTGCTGTTCTTCGTCGGCACGAACATATACGTTAAAGTTAGGCCGGAAGGCAGCCCGATGACTAGTCTGGTGCAGGTGATGGTGGTTGCCGTGAAGAAGAGGCGGCTGGAGTTGCCCCGGCAGCCGTGGCTCAGCCTCTTCAATTATGTACCACCTAAGTCCATCAATTCTAAGCTGCCTTACACTGAGCAGTTTAGGTAAGCATTTCTTACATTCACTGTTTCTTTAAGCAGTTCATTCCTAGTTCTTGTGACTTATCTGAGAATTTTTTGCAAATTCTATAAAATCTTTTCTTAAATAAAACATATAATGTGATATATGTGACGTAATGTAAAAAATGAAATACAATTTATAACAAAAAATTCACTAATGGAAGAAATGTTGAATTATCAATTTGTATTGAGAATAAGGTGGAGACAGGATGGGGTTGGTGGAGATGTGGGCTGTCCTTATCTTATGTGGGCTCCCTTAAAATCTTGAAAATTTTAATTTGGTTTCATTCTTGATTTTTAATTTTAATATTTTCAAACGAGTATTTGTTTTTTATAGAATTTCGAGTGAGTAACGGAAATATATTTAGATTGTTGATTTTCTGACCCTTTTTAAAAAGGACGTGATAGAATAAAAATATTTTTAGATTAATATACTTGTGATTGTTTTTATACGAAAAAACATAATAGATTAATCATAATGAAGCTTAAAAGATTGTTTTGTGATAGTCTTATTCGTACGAAATGGTGCGACATAATGAAATTTTCTAGAATTTATGGTCCAATCACACAAAAAAAAAAAACAAAAAAAAGGCCTAATGGCGCATAATTTCATAATTTGAAATAGTATAGAATTGAACATGAGCCTTAAAAAAAACCGAATCTATTGTATGGCTAAGGTTGTATGAACTAAGTCAAGGATAAGCCATGCAACTAAATGCATGGTCATTTATTGTAAGAGAATGGCCTCCTATTTGCCGCTAAAACCCTCCGACGATCTAAGTTAATTAAAAAAAAAGTAAAATATATTTTTAGTCTTGTAACTTTAGGTCATTAGCATTTTTGGTCCTGTAACTTACTTCATTTATATATTTAGTTCTTTTTTGACGAATTTAGTCCAACACATCAGATTTGATCCTTTTTTGGCAAAATTAGTCCTGTGTTGACAAATTTGGTCCTGACAACATATAGTGGCAGGACCAAAAATGATATTTACTCGAGGGAGAATAGGATCAAAATTGCCAAAACATGACTAAATTTGTCCAAAAAATGACCAAATGTATGTTCAACACTAAATTCGTCAAAAAAAGGACTAAATGTGTAAGTTACAAGACCAAAAGTGCTAACGGCCTATAGTTACAGGATCAAAAATGTAATTTTGCCTGAAAAAAATAATATTCTGCAGTATGTTGTATGGACCACGTGTTCGACGCGGATTGAATTATTTTCATTTCGTAGATAATGTCAACCATACCCTTGCTGTTGTTCACAAATTACCTAAAAACTTAGGGAGAAATTATTGCATGCATCAAGTAAATTCAAGAACTGATTCACTTCTCTTCAGTTTCTTGGACAAAGCTGCAATAATCAGACCAGAAGACCAGATCAAACCAGACGGAACAGCTGTTGATCCATGGAACCTCTGCAGCATGCAACAAGTGGAAGAAGCAAAATGTGTGGTCAGATTGATTCCCATTTCACTCACATCCATACTATACCACATCGGAGTACAGCAGCAATACATAGTCTTCCAAGCACTTCAGTCCGACCGGCATCTCGGCAACACCGGATTCCAAATACCGGCTGCATCGTATGTCGTCTTCGCCATGCTAGGACTCACAGTGTGGGTGCCCGTCTACGACAGGCTCATCGTCCCGTTGGCCCGAAGAATCACCAAGAAAGAAGGTGGTATCACAATCCTGCAGAGAATGGGGGTAGGCTTGTTCATAACGATTATAGAGTCGCTCGTTGGGGCGTTTGTGGAGGAACGGAGGAGGACGTTGGCGCTCGCGAGGCCGGAGCCCGTTGCGGTCTCGCCCATGTCGGGAATGTGGTTGGTCCCTCAGTTGGCGTTGGGCGGACTGGCTGAGGCGTTTAATGCCATCGGCCAACTTGAGTTTTACTACAAGCAGTTCCCGGAGAACATGAGGAGCTTCGGCGGGGCGTTTTTCTTTTGCGGCAATGCAGCGTCGAGCTACGTGTACAGTTTCTTGATCTCGGTGGTGCACCGAACGACTGAGGGTGCGTCGACGGGGAACTGGCTGCCGGAAGATCTCAACAAGGGGAGATTGGATTACTTCTACTACCTGATTGCAGCACTGTGTGCATTGAATTTCTGCTATTTTCTTGTGTGTGCACATTGGTATAGATACAAGGGGAGTGAAGACAGCAGTGTGGCAGTGGAAATGGAGGCAAAGAAACATGATCCACATTCTGCCTGATGATGGATAAGATCTTGACAGAAACATGGAATTTCCTAAATTTATTACCTCTTTTTACACTGTCTTTTTGTTAAAAGCAAAAAATCATAACATGTTAGACAGGTGAAGGGCCATTGTAATGTTCTTACCAGAAATTCTTGGTTAGTTCTCGACTTCAAAAGACCTAGATAATCACAATCGTTCATGTATAATATCCTAAGTTTTAGGTTCACCATAGGATCTAGTTCAAGTTAACATACAAACATCTTTGCAGTTCTCAAGAACCATTCTCCAACAGTACCGAGGACTGCGGATTGAATTTTCTATTGCAAATTGAATTTCATCGCTTACTTCATTCAACATATACACGTCACGCGTATAAAGATGACATCATCACCTAATCTGCTAGGATTGAGCTTTTGTTCCGAAGAATTAATCCATTTTCCGGAGGGACTGTGTTTGGGACCTTAGAATTCAGTAAAGAAGCATTTGCTGTAATATATTCAAAAATAAAATCCAATGTTATTAACTAATCAAAACGTATTCTCATTTTTCCACGAAAATCTATACAAGATTGAAAATACAGATCTCCCTTGAAAAATGAAAATCGAGAATGAAAACAAAACCAAACATGGCCTGAATTTTGCCCTTGCAGTCTGGGCATAGGCATTTAGAGAAAATTAATTACTACCTTGCTATTCCATGTACAGTAGAAGGAAGCAAGTTTGTCGAATCACTGTCTGAAGACAGGTCTACATAAACTAAACAAGAAAAGACAGTAATGGATAACTACATAATTCTAAAAATACACTTTCTGCAGATGCAAAGAGCATAGCAGACGCTGAACTCGCGGTGCATAGCAGAACCCAGCGCTAGCCGAACTGCTAGTGACCGTTGAATGTAGGGTATCTTCTCATACGGTGTAGGCTTGCTGGATTGTGTCGATGTCGAGACCCTTCAGCCTCACGACTGATTCAACGTGGCCTTTCAGCGTGTGCAGCTCTCTTAACCTGTATGCAAGAACAAACATCAAATTGCGGACAATAATGGAAAATTGTATCCGGGTTGTCGGTTCAATACGCAAAACTAACGTTTAAGCATATTACTAAAACATTCCATTTTACATTACAAATTCTCTTTGAAGACCTTATTCCCTTGAATAGGGCAGAATGTATAATGTAAAACATAAGTGCAGGGGTGCAACGTATCCAAAATCGAGGCGTTTTCTGGATTATTCTTCTTCAGCTACTTTTCAATACTCAGAATTGGTTCAACAATGCTAAATTGGATGACATAGTAAGCAACCACGGTCTCAGCTTAATCCACCATCATGGATATCGAGAGAAGTAACAAGTGAACGATGCTACAAAAAAACGATATTTTTTACCTTGCAATTTCAGCTCTTCTCTTTGCTTCCTCGGCCAACTGATTGAGTTCGGAGAAGTTGGTAGTTTCGTTAAATAATTTGGTGTCGGGCACTTGCAGCCCATGAAGAGTCCTTTGTGCGTGTGCCCATTTAAGCTCACGCTGCTCTTTGCCGAAATCCTTTTGCCTGGTGAAAGCAATCTGCAACAGAAGAACTCCATTAAAACATAAGGAAATGAACACAGATCGTGTCCTGATGAGCAAACTTCTACGGTATATAGATCAAATATTATCGTTTACCCTTTGCTCGAGAACAAGATCCCAAGCCCTCCCACTGAGAGCGTAACGGGTCAAGAACTTGATAATATCGAGAGGAATATAGAAAATGATATTGTAAAGCCAGATCACTCCAGCCCAACCCCAGCCAATTCCTTCAATTGCTGCAAAGCTCCAGTTTGCATACACCGCAATCAAAGTAGCAACCTGGTTCCAGTTAAGTACCAAACATCAAGATTTACTCGAGAGAGAGTTCCGTTAAAACGGGGTAGTAGTTTGCTAACCAGTTGGGCAATCACAAATGCGGCCACCAGCAACAGACCGGGACGCTCGACATACGACCAGCTCCGGGATCTTGTAACGAATATTAGAGCTTGACTGATAGTGCTCACTTGAAGGTATATTGCTGAAGCAAGCTTTCTAAAGTCATCATGGGCAGTCTTCTCGAGGGTCGACACCCCGAATACACGCTAGCAAGTAGCAAAAGATAACGCAAATTAACAACTATAAGAAATACTATCAGTTTTATGTGGCGGATAGGATGGCTAGCTGGCTGGATGATGAAACAGATTCAAAAATTAACGTTTAATTTCCGCACCTCTAAAGCATTTTATAACAACTAGGATACTACATAGATACAGGTGTCCACAGTTATAGAAGGAAATAGCCAGGCCATAAACATTTTGTATTATGAACTAGCATGGGAAACGGTAGAAATTTCAAGGTTCTGATAAAGAACTTTTCTTTTTTTATTAAAATGAACAGCATTTTGATATATTGTGTTAAGAAAACATTTCTAGTTTGAATCATTTAACATTCAAGTAAATAAAAAGAACTAAAACTCAAACGAGGTCACGAAGATTAGCGTACCGGAAAGAAATCAGTTTTGTATGCTGCCCAGAAGAATATGACCGTCATCATTGCCAAGTAACCACCAAGAACAACTCCAGTCGCGAAAATCTCAGCAAGCTTCCAGCTGTCCGGCAAAGGAGATGGTTTCACTCTATCCTTTGATATGGTCATGATGGTACCTTAATCATAAGAGTCGAACATAAAATGTCAAGTGAAGAAACAAGTAGAGCAACATTGATTTCATGTGTGATTAGTTGCATCTAATAAGATGGTCGTTCGGAGGTTTAAGCGAAAACAAAATGCATCAATGTGCAATCATAGGGTTGCATAAAGGTATTGAGTTTTTCAAACTTTTCAAAGAAATTCATCATTGTTGACTCATTCTCTTAATACATGGTCCAAGAGACAGAGAGGGGAGAGAGAGAGAGAGAGAGAGAGAGAGATGGTTGTAGAGCTAACCATCATTGAGTATTGCAATGATAAGCACCATAAAAGGTGGGAAGTCAAATTTCCATATCAGCGCTAACAGCATGAAACCGAGCTGGTATGCCAGAAAAGAAAGGGAAGGACATCAAAATAGTGCATAAAAGTAATACCGCAAACTCAAGACGATGAAACTACAAACAAGCTGGATACAGAACTTACCACAATACGAATTGTAATGGAAACAGCATAAATCTGCCAAAAGTAGGAGAAATTGATGAGTTCATGATACCTTGTACGCAAACGATCAATTGGTTGTGTTGGCTCACTACTATAATATTGATCTTTGACCTCAAATGTGAACATTAAACCAACGAAGAAAAAACGTACCGTGTAATTTTTCATCCTTTGGAAGATGGCTCGACTGGTTAAAACAGCACTAATGATGACACTGAGGCCAGGTTCAGTTAGGACAATGTCAGAAGCACTACGAGCTGCATCAGTTGCATCATCGACTGCAATGCCAATATCAGCTTTCTTCAGAGCAGGAGCGTCATTTACTCCATCTCCAGTCATTCCGCATATGTGTTTTCTAGCTTGCAGACGCTTTACAATTTCATATTTGTGCTCTGACCAATATACAAGACAGCACATTAAATAAAAGTTGAATTTGGAGAATGCATTTGTAAGTTAGAACGAAGCAACTATGCATAATTCGTTGAAATGTGGAGCTTATTCTAACATTACATTTAAGCATAGATATTACAGAAAGTGGGGGTTCTATGGGATGGGACCCAAAAACAATTATTTTTTTCCTGGAATAAATAGTTGATGGGTGAGATAGTCTATTATAACTGCACGAAACTATATCTCATACTTGAGCTAACTGTGGATGCAGGAGTATTTTCCAAACCACGTAAAATTTGTATGCGTTGTGTTTGATTTTTCTTAATGTTTTTCACAATTTGCTTCGCAATTTTCCAATATAAGTCACCCATTATCAAATTCCAGAACAAAAATGGGTACATAGGCTTCAAATTTGGGAAGAAAAGAATAAGTACCAGGGAAGACGCCAGCAAAACCGTCAGCTTTCTCTATGAGCTCGTCAATTGGTAGAGCTGCAATTGATTCATCCTTATTCTGTCCCAGCAAAGCTGACGAAGGATACATGTTTGTTCCCATTCCTAACCGTCGTCCTGTTTCCTTTCCTATCGCAAGCTGATCCCCTGTTGAAACAATGGGCCGAGCAGTTAAACTCCTAGCAAATCTGAAGCTCATCAAACAAAAACATCAAAGTAGCAATGACATATTCGACACAAGAATTCATGCTGGTGTATTAGTTGGACTCTGGAAAAACACAAGTATGAATATTTAGAATGCAGGCTCCGCTTCTATTGTTAGCTTCCCGAGAGTCCACTAATAAGATGTCACAAGAACATACGGCGAGTGCATTATAAGACCAGATACCCGACATGATATGATAGAATAATTCAATCTCCATGTTCGAGCCATGGTCACGGGAAGAGCCGTCACTAGTACATAGATTCAGCATTATGCAGGTGAAACTTTGGTGACTTGCAAATATGACAGCGCTGATGTAACTAGATGCACACTCATCAAGCAAATAACTATTTAGCATATTGTTTTTGCTTGAATGTTGGAATGGGAAGTGTACCAGTTATCATTTTGACATTTACTCCGAGATTCAATGCCCTTCTTATAGTTTCTGCACTGTCATGTCTGGGTGGATCGAAGAGAGGCAAGAGGCCAATGAACTGCCACGGGCCTCCAGGACTGTCTTTTGTTCCTTCCGGAACTTCCTGCAATAAAATGCAACATATGCACCCTTAAAAACTATAATAATATTTAGCCGTACATGACACACTTATTGATTTGAGAATTGGAAGATAAATGCACACTGTAATGTAACCAATACCTGATATGCCACGGCAAGCGATCTTAAACCTCGCTCAGCAAACTTATCAATCACGGCATGAACCCGGCGCTCTATGTCCGATTTATTGTGTGCAAGGTGTAGAATCTAAATGCATTTTGTAGGCCATAACTTAGAATTACAGTTCAGAAAATAAGCAAAAACCACATAAACAAGGATGGTTTGTACCTGCTCGGGTGCACCTTTGCTGACCCTGTGCATTTTTCCTTCACTATCAATATAAGTCAATGCTGTTCGTTTGTCGGTTGGGTTAAACGGAAGGAAATGTACTTCTCGAATGCCAGCACGTGCCTGTTCATGTAGTATTGGAGATTAAATTGCAAAGAGATGAAAATACTTTGTACATTAGACATATATGAAATACTACCTCCTTTGGATCAGCCAGCATCCCAACTATAGCAGCATCTATGGCATCCTGGTTTTCTGTTCGAGACGCTCGAGCTGCCATCAGAACAACAGTATCTGTGTCGACACCTTTGGCAAACACCTGTGCACAAGAGTTGTCAGAGCAGATAGAAGCAACAAACAACATAAAGTTGTCGTAATTTTGTGTGTAATTTTTCTTCTTATATTTTGCACATGTTTCAAATTTGTCTGACAATTTCCTAACATTCAAAAAACGGCATCATTCTTACCTCAATGAGATTCTTATCAACAGTAAGCTTGTTCAGTGTCAAAGTCCCTGTTTTATCACTGCAAAGCACATCCATGCCTGCCATCTCTTCTATAGCAGTCATTCGCTTTGTAATAGCTCCCTGGACATAGATAAATATCTCATTATATACCGGAATCCCCCAAGAGACGCTATACTAACACAATCCTAAGGTCAAAGAAAACCTGTTGAGCCAGACGATGAGAACCAATGGCCATTGTAACTGAAAGAACAGTTGGCATGGCAATTGGGATTCCTCCAATGAGAAGAACAAGAAGATTGTCAATGCCGGGACGATATTCCCGGTGTTGAATAGGGTACATCACAATTATCTCTATTACCATTCCCACGGCAATAGAGCAAATGCAAAAGTTTCCGATTGCAGTCAAAACCTACCGGTGCAATAAGACAACAAAATCAACAAACTGATATTCCAAATCCAATACGAAGCACAGAGGTCATAGCACACATCAAATGCTTATGGAACTTGCCTTTTGGAAGTGCCCCACTTGATTCGTACTATCAACAAGGTGTGCAGCCTTCCCGAAGAAGGTGTGAACCCCAGTGGCAATGACAACAGCCTCAATCTCTCCCTGTTTGCAGGTGGAACCAGAGTAGATGCCGTCCCCTGGCCCCTTCGTCACTGGAAGGGACTCACCCGTCAAAGCTGACTGCATATGAAATGATGATTCCGTTAAATGAACAAAACTCAAACTTAGGATACTAGCCAAGTGTGTGAGGCACACACCTGGTCGATTTTTAGTGGATCACCCTCCAGCAGACGAGCATCTGCAGGAATTATATCTCCAAGCTTAATACTGATAATGTCTCCCGGCACTAAAATTGAAGCCTCTTCCTCGGTCCATCTCCCATCTCTAAGAACCTTTAGATAATAACCATTGATCAGAAAAACACTACAAAAACGCTTATCTTGTTAATCAGAAATCCAACATGAGATAATATCGAACTTTTGCTTTTGGTGCAAGACGGGCCATGAGAGCAGCTGCTGCGTTGCCAGCATTATTCTCCTCAATAAAACTAATTGTTGAGTTTATAAAAAGCAGGGTGATGATACCCACAAAGTCCTGCCAATCCGGAGGCTTTCCCTGCAAAATTTAAATCAAGGATCAACGTGTTCTCCAGAAAAAAGCACCTTAAATAAATTCGAACAAAGAAACTGCGTCCTTACTCCTCCATTAGCAAGAGCAATTGCCATGATGGCCGCTGCTTCCATAACCCATGACAGAGGATTCCACATAAAACCCAAAAAACTTCAAGAATTTACTCTCCTGATACACGTCGAAAATTGATAAACTTTAATATAAACACTCAAGCTTTATCATTGAAAATTCCAACTCAGAATAAACAGAACTACCAGAAGTCAAGATTTACAATTGAAAAACACTAAATTCTTAGAAGAAAAAAGCTCATTTACAGCTAAACTTATGAGGATAGACAAGCCAAGAAAAGGGTGAAATCAAGAGTGAAAAAGAAGAACTGAGATGGAAAAGAAAGGTAATGCCTGCATCAGAACTACATTGCCTGAATCCAAAATCTTTAAATTGCACAAACCACAAAGAAATTGTAAGAACCCATAAAACAACATGAGAATTGCAACCAACAAACTCCAAAAAGAACGGAATTCAAGTACAAAATTTCAGTTCACAATATCAGCACCTTCTTCTCCTCAAGCTTGTTGTGTCCAAAAATGGCTAATCTCTCTTGAGCAGCCGCAGTTGTAAGCCCCTCTCTGGTGCATCTCAGATTCTCAAACACTTCATCAATGGGTATGTTCTCCTGAAAACCCAACACACAAACACGAACACAAAACCATCAACAAACAGCCCACAATCAAGAAAACAATTCATTGTTCAGTCATCAGATCCCATTACCAAATCCACAGTCTCCTTCAACACAGCATCCAGTACTTCAGGCTTCTCCCCCATCTTAAAATTTCAGTGAACTCCTTCTCTATCTCTACACACACACACAAGTTCTTGAACTGAAGCTTATTCAAGAACCACCATGGGCAAGAGGCTGTTGAAGCAGCAGAATTCTGTGCAGTTGAGAAGAAATCAAAGGCAGCCCACTTAAAAAAGAATGGATTTTTAGCAGTATGAGAAGATTGATTTGAAGACAAAAAATGAGGCCTACCCAACAAACACCAAATCTACAAAGAGTGGTAACAGTTACAGCAATGCATGACCTTTTGCATTTCCCATAACTATTTTATTTTATGATACTTTGGGAAGGAAATGTTGATGTCATAAAGAGGTTAGAAAAGCTGTAATAACCAAACATTCACTGTATTCACATCTTTTAGGTGCTTGAGAGAAAGCAGTATTTCTACCTTCGTCAATTGATAAAGAGATAATTTTGGAAGTGCCCTTTTGTTCTACTTTAATAATTAATTATTAATGGTAAAAAAGGAGGTGTTAGATTTGAAAAGATCTTTGATATGTTGGCAGAGATAAAAACAGCAGATAGGCCAAGAACCATAAACTGCACATGGCCTCTCAGCCCTACTTCTTTAATTTCCTACACTGGATATATACATGTTGCCCATTTTCTTCATATCTCCTTCTCAGTCAGTGTCTCTTGTTTCTCTAAATATTATTCTCTCTCTTTCTATATATATATATATATATATATATATGGTAAATTACATCTATCTTCTTTAGATTTTGACATAATTACAAATACTCCTTATAATTTGAAAAATTACAAACACTCCTTAATATTTGTAATTTTTAACCAAATGCCGAAAATTTACCATTTTGCCCTTAAAGTTTTTATTAAAATTGTAGAAAAATCAGCCGGGGTAAATTGCATTATTGCTCCACTGTGTAAAAAACTTAATAAATTTCTCCTTGCGCATTGTAGCCCAAAAAAATGTTAAAAATTAAATAAAAAATAATTCAATGCATAAGGGCATTTTTGTCAGTTCACCTATGAAAATTGGTTATTTGTTAAACGGTTACAAACCTCGAGGATATTTGTAATTTCTTAAACAACGAGCGAGTATTTGTAATTATACCAAACTTCAGGGAAGGTAGCTGTGATTTACCCATATATATATATAATAAACATTGGATATGTATGTAAATCTTCAAAATTGCATTAAAATTGGGTATGAAATAATGGGTAAATCACGGTCACCTTCGATAAGGTTTGATATAATTATAAATACCTTTTCGTTGTATGAAAAAATATAAAAATACTCATATTTGTAATGTATGTCTATCAACGAGCCAAATTTGTTAGTTGTCGTTAGGTTTCCATTCAATTATTGTGATGAACTGACTAAAATGTCTTTTTAAATTATAAATTATAATTTTATATATTTTTCAAAATTTTCTATAAAAAAAATATTATGGACTAATATGTTGTATGGATGATTTATTTTACTCACCCTCAAATTTAATATATATATATATATACATATATAATAAACATTGAATCTATACTCTATATAAATACGTGAATACTCAAGTTGTTTGTTCCCCATTGTGAAAAGACAAATATACCCTTATTTAAATATTATTAATTATTATATTACAGATTTTGGAATTTTTAACAATTTAGGATTCTCAATATTCTAAACCTCCTCCATATAAATTTAGGATAAAAAACATAAATCGTGAATCATGAATGAATCCAATTATACAGAATTTTAATAACTTACTTCTAATCGTGAATCATGAATGAGCCCAATTACACAGATCTATCACGCATTATATTTTAATAACATTCACAGAAAATTATATTATAAAATTAGTTATAGAAAAAATAAAATTCTATAAGAAAAATATTAAGAGTCTTTTTTTTTTTTTTTTGATAAGTAAAATATTTAAGAGTCTTAATTGCTTTAAAATACTTAGGAATAACATATTCAACTAAAAAATATTAATATGTCAAATAATATTTTAACACAATTACTTTGTTAGAAGAACTCTTAATTATATTAAGAAAGTTTTAATTTACCATGACACATTATAATTTAAAATAAACTACACATAAATAATATATAAAATACTAATTTAAACTTAAATATATATATATATATAATAATGAATAAATAACAAAATTTAATTACAAATTAAAATTGATATATGGATATGATATTATTAAACTGAAATTGCTTGTAAAAATTCAATTATTGAGTGAATCTCTTAGTACTTGATTTGTTTAGTATTAGATAATCTTGAACACTTTACTTTTACATCTATTATCTTTTTATATTAATGAATATAATAAAAGTATTACATCAATAAATGTGACATAAATAATTAAGTTGTAACATCATATATTATTGAATAAGAAATAAATCATACCAATCGGTGCATATGAAAATAAGATTAAGAGGTTAAACTAAAAATATATAGAATTAAAAATTGCAATATAAAGGTAAAAAATTAAATTTTATACAATAATATTTCAAAATTTAGAAGGTAATAAAGCATGTAAATAATACTTTGACAGTATTTAAATTTGATACTGAAATATAATTAACATTAGGATCTTACAATACAAAATATTGGTAATATTGTCCAATTGAATTATATTTTTATAATAATAGTCAATAAATAATTAGTTTGTAATCATTTAGTGTCAATAAATTAAAAATGAACGACATTCATAATATAGTAAAAGAAAACATACTACATACACAGACATAATATAGCACAATCAAACAATAGCAAAGAGACACAATAAAACCTACGAATAAAAATTGATCAATTTTATTAAAATGGAATAATGAATAAGTATCAAAACTTAATTACAAATAAAAATTATCAATCTAATTAAATTAGAAGTGCTATTGAAAATTTAAAAAAGAGCTAATTAATTAATTGTATTTCAATATTAATAGGCTAATAACACCATGCCTCCCCCCCTCCCCTGCACCCCCAAGACATTGACATTGAAGGAAAGTATAAATAGTAGTATAATAAATAATTTAATTTAAAACTTTATCTTATTGAGTAATAAATTGACTAACATAATTGTAGATCCTAACGAGACATATATAACTATTTTTATGCTTTAAAAGGTGCATAAAAGTTGTAACATTTGGTCCCCTTGTATTATTATACACTTAACGCCCACATGGTATTTTCTTTTAAATATCCAGAGGGAAAGGTGTTATGAAACCAAAAGTGAGAATCTCAAAATCAATGGACCAAATTAAAATGGAAAGGACCTAAGTTACGGACTGAAAAATGCTTTCCCTTATGAAAATAAATAAGAAAAGTCAAATGGTGAGTAAACATTAACACAATATATAACAATTAAAAGTGTAAAATTTTAAAATAATTATATGCTAAAACATTACTACAGTTACATTTTGTATTAAAAAAATTAATAAATTTTGAGAATAAACTTAGTATAATAAAATAATAAAATAAAAATTGAGTTAATTATGTTGAAATTAAAAAAAAAAAAATGATATATAAATAAGCCAATGAGATTAATATATTTTTCCAGTAATAAATTTATAAAAATAACTTAAAAGTTTAAAAAGCATGAGTACTAAAGAGAATAAAAATTGATATATGAATCTTATTAAATTGAAATTGCTTATGAAAATTTAGTTATCGAGCGAATCTCTTGGAACTTGATTTTTTTAGTATTAGATAATCCTGAATGTTTGACTTTTACATCTATTGTTTCTTTTTTGAAGGTGAAAAATAAAATTTTATACAATAATATTTCAAAATTTTGAAGCTAATTAAAGCATGTAAATAATGCTTTAACAATATAAAAAAATTGATACTGAAATATGATTAACATACCTTATATGATCTTACAATATAAATATTGATACTATAGTCCAATTTGATTATAGTTTTATAACAATTCAATAAATAATTAGTTTGTAATAGTGTCAATAAATTAAAAATAAATGACATTCAAATAGTAGTAAAAGAAAACGTACAACACACACATACAAAATATAACAAAAATAAAACAACAAAAAATAGGCATAATAAAAGCTACAAATCAAATTGATCAATTTGTTTTATTAAATTGGAATTTCTTTTATCCAAGATAAGGAGCTTTGACTAATTATTTTTATTTTAATATTAATTTTTTGAATATCATTATTTTATATTTTCATATTAATTGGTTTGATAGATATAATGAAATAATTATTAGTGAATATACGATATACAAAATTTCAATTTTGGGGAATATATTTATATTCAATAGTACCAATTAAATTTAGAAAGTGAATTACAAATAATAGAATTGAATAATTTTCTTATCAATTTAAATAATTATTATCAACTTGTTTGAAAATATTGTATAATACTAATATTTAAATGAAAAAAATATTAATAATATCATGACCTTAACATAAATGATATATTTACTTTTAAAAATATATTTGTAAACGTGCATCGCACGTCATGCTTTCTAGTATATATATATATGTAAATCTTCAAATGTTCATTAAAAATGGGTATAAAAATAATAGATAGATATAATATATAATGTTTATACTCAATAGGGAATAAAAATAGAACTTGAGGGTCATTAAAAAAAAAATACCCCTGAAAAAATGGAAGGGAGAGCCACGATATTACTAAGTTGCCCTTAACAAGTAAATTGTAGCTATGTAAAATAAATCAGAAGATGGAAATACAATCGTATTTTAAAATATTAAAATACGAAATATGTCTAGAAATGACAACTTATTTGATTTTAATAATAACATGTTCTTTTTGGTCATTTTACAATAAAAAAACCTTATTATGCCAAACACCATAACACCTTATAAGATGCAAAAACATCTTATAAGTTATAACATTTTATTTTATCCAAACACTTTAAGAACTTATTTTTAAAATAACATTCAACATCTTATAAGCTCGTAAAACATCTTATAAGATGTATGAGCTTATAAGATGTTTTAAAAAAGCTTAGCCAAACACCCTCTTAATGTTATGTGCTATCCTTATTTAGTTGCAAAAAATACATATGATAAATGTCCATATTACAAAGTTGTATTAATATAAATATTCTTATACAATATTAAACCTGCAATGACGAGGATATATCATAGTAATTTGTGTGTATTTGTGATACAAAATAGAAAATAGGACATAAAGTTATGAAGTAAAGATGTGCATTGAAAATGTACATACTTTCTGAATAGTAGTCAGCTTAGTGATGTATCATTTCATGTACTCACAATCTTTGACTCATGCCCAATTATTAGGACCCTTGTTTTGGCCCTTTTTTTTTTTTTTTTTTTTTTAACAAAACGACAATTTTATTATATTTACGTCTGCAGCATGGTTTTCTTATAGAATTTTCTAACTAATCTAGGATACATGTAAACTAAATCCTAATTCAAAATATCTGTCAAAAACACCGGGCATGTATGAAAGACAAAATGTTAAAGGTGATTTGTTGCAGCAAGCCTTGCCAAAGCATCTGTTGCCCGGTTAGCTTCCCTTAGACAAAATGTTAGTTGAACATCCTCAAAGTCAGTCAATATCTTCAGGCAATCTCTCCACAGCATTGTGAGGTGTTTGGGTGGATGTACTACCCTGCATAGAGTATTAAGAACAAATTTAGAATCAGTTTCAATGATTAGATGTGTGATGCCCTGCATTCTTGCAAGAAGTAATCCTATCTTGCATGCCCATAACTCTGCCGTGGAGTTCGTATTAATTCTTTTTGGGTGTGCTAGTGGTATGTTTCAATAGTAGAAATTTTATTTTTAAATTGATCTTTTTATCAAATTTAAATTAATTGTATAATCAATGTATTATATTTTTATTTAGAAAATAAAAGGGTTGTTGTTTTTTTTTTAAAAATTTCGACAAATAAAAGGGTGGTTTTTTTTTTTTTCAGGTTTCGACAAATAAAAGGGTGGTTGTTATTTAATAAGATTTGATCTGTCGATTAATCGATCTATACTATTTTTTAAGTGTGAGGTGTTAGAGTGACACTACAAGAAATATGACATTTAAACACGGCTAATTCCCATGGTTAATACTAAATAGCCGTAGCGAATAGTCATTGATCACGACCAAACAACAGTTGTCGGCCGTAATTTTTGGGAGGGTGGGTAATACATTTGTCATGGCTAAAAGCTATGGAGAATATTTTTACCACGGCCCTTAGCCGTGGCAAATAATTTTTTTTTGGTGGAAAAACTAATTTTTGCAACGGTTTTTATTTAACCGTAATTAATAATAGTTATTTATCACGATTTTTTGCCATAGCTATTAAAAATGTTACTAATAATGATTTTTTTTTTCTAGTGTGATCAATACTAGTTGACAATATGTATATTTATTCTTAAAGAATATTTTTCTGCCATGCGCACTTTAAATTAATAAAAAATATATTGAAGAAGATACCGGTTTGATCAATTATTTATTTTATTTTTTCTATTTTAGATAAATTAAATAATTATGCACACCCTTCGAATATTCTCTGTTAACTAATTATAATAAATTACCATCTGTTCCACTTTTCCTATTTTTTCTCCTCTCAGGACTCTCTTTCTTTATCTTTGATTTCCACTTTTTTGCTTTTTTTTCAGTCAAATAAAATTAACTTCTTTGACTATTAAAACCTATACTAATCCCTATATTCATACTATTATACAAAGAAAACACTATCCACATTCACAAACGGCGGTTACTTACAATGTTGCATTATTTTTTGTGAGGTCAAAAATGTCCTTCAACCGATAATATAACCAACTTATTTAACTTCCAAAGTTTCACTAATTGATAAATTAGTTTTTTATTCTTTCTTTTATTTTTTTTAATGTGATTTGATGGTTTATATTTTGCTCTTATTTATAATAATAATAATATATTGTTATATGTAAATGAATATTTATTATATGCACGCAAGGACGGCGTGCCATAAGAGCTAGTCATTATTAATATATACTCATTTAAATAGAAGAATCTTACTATAATCTCTTTTCGTATTTTTTATATTTAGCTACGGAACACACGCATAAATGTGTAAAAACTGCACTAAAATATATTATTCTATAGTGTATAATTTAAAAAAAAGTGATCAATTAAATGACAAGTTTAATAATATTCACAACGTAATAAATAATAGAAAGAAAACAGTAACAATAATGCGATGACTATTTTTCTTCAACAATTCAACCCTTATTAATCAACAATGGAGTAATTAAACTCATGTAATAAAATATTTAAAAGATTAAATATTTCCACGTTCTATTATAGCTAATTAATTATGCAGATCCGGACATATGGAGTATTAGTCTTCTCATTTTGATATATCTTTCTCTATTTTTTTAAAAATGTTATTGGTTTAATTTTTAATATTTTGATATATTTATATCTTCTATTCTATTATAAAGAAACAAAAGTGTGATAAACATAAAGTGATGATTTTGACACCACAACACCATTTTTTTATAATTCCAAAAATGCTTCAACTGATAATATAGTTAACTTATTCAACTTCCTAAATTTTATATTAACTTAACTGCTCAGTTAATATAATTATATATTTTATTTTTATTTATAATATATTTTAAAGTGGAAAAGATTATTTCTTATATGCACCCGGGGACGCGTGCGTCACAACTAGATAATATCTATACTATTACTAACCGTCGTGGCACGCCATTCTTGCGTGAGTATAATAAATAACTTTTTACACTCACTACAAGAAAATAAAAGGTTAGCAACAAAAAAATCAAGCGACAATTTTAATATTGTCACTAATTATATATATTTAGTGACAAGAATGTTTATTTTGTCACAATAATGAATTTTATGATTTTAATAATTGCTATTATTTTGTAAAAATTATTATTAGTGACAAAAAAAAGTACACAAAGTTGTCACTAAATACAATTAGTGACTCATATATAGTGACAACTTAGTGACAAAAAATAATTGTTGTCACTATATTGTGTTGTCACTATACATGAGTCACTAATTGTATTTAGTGACAACTTTATACATAATTCTTGTCACACTAATAATTATATAGTGACAAGATAAAAAAATGTTGTCACTTAATATATATTTTTAGTGACAACTTTAAAATTATTATTTGATATTTTGTCACTAGTATTATATTTTTTTGTAGTGACTTTAAAATGTATATAAATAGAAATAAAATATATAAGCTAACACATAACATTAAAAAAAGAAAAAGAAGAAGGAAAGAAAGAAAAAACTAATTTATCAATTAATATAAAATTTGCAAAGTTGAATAAAGTAGTTATCTTATCAGTTGAGGGTTATTTTTGGCATTACAAAAAAGTGGTGCGGCGGTGTCATTAACCGTCATTTGTGAGTAAAAAAGGGGTTTCTTTTATATAATAGTATAGATATATCTATACTATTATGTAAAGCAAACCCTATTTTCACTAATAAATGACGGTTACTTACACCGCAACACCAATTTTTTTGTTATACCGATAATACCCCTAAGTTAGTTTTTATTTCTTTTATTTATTTATTTCTTTCTTTTTTTAATGCAATGTGTTGATTAATATGTATATTTTTTTTATTTACAATAACTTTAAAGCGTGCAATATTATTTTATATGCACGCAGGGACGGCGTGCAACGATGGCTAGTATATAAAAAAAAAACCTATTTTTTACTCACAAATAGTGGTTAATGACTCCGAAGCACCATTTTTTTATAATGCCAAAAAATAACCCTCATATCAGATAACTATTTTATTCAACTTCCAAATTTTATATTAATTGATAAGTTAGTTTTTTCTTTCTTTCCTTTCTTTTTTTCTAATGTGATGTGTTAGTTTATATATTTTACTCTTATTTATAATATATTTTAAAGCATAAAAAATTATTTATTATATGCACGCAGGAATGGCGTGCCACGACGGCTAGTAAAAAAGAAAGACCCTCTATACCCACAAACTGCGGTTAGTGACACCACCGCACCAATTTTAAATATGACAATTATACTCATAATTAGATGATTATAAAAATTAACTGTAATTGCTATTTGTTTTATTTTTACAAAAGTGACTTCACGTCATTTTAACACCACTACATCAATTCTTTTGTTGTGTCGATAATACCTTAAGTTGGTTTTTTTTTTAAATATGATTTATTGGTTTATATATTATATTTTTATTTGTAATATATTTTAAAACGTGAAAAATTATTTATTATATGCATGGAAGAATGACATGCCACGACGGTTAGTCTTTTATGATGTACCTTATCTATAATTTTTTTTTTTTTTTTGGAAATGAACAAAGTAATAGTCAGATTCAAATTAAGGGATTTTCATACATTGAATGTGAAGAGAACAAAAACATGTAAAATGCATATTTTTGTAAAAACATCACTCATTATTATATTTTATTATGCTGGCTGAAGTTTTGATCTGGACATGAAAAAGTAAATACAATAGAATAAAATAAAAATTTCTATAATTTGAATAGGAGAAAATATTTCACTTATTCACTTATTCTTTTTCCCCTCCAAACCCAATATCTAAACAAAAGCGCGGATTTATAATAGTACTAGCCGTTGTGACATACAGTTCCTGCGAGCATATAATAAATATTTTTTTCATGTTTTAAAATGTATTATTATAAATAAGACTAGAATATGCAAACGAATACATTACATTAAAAAACGAAAGAAAGAAAGAAATAACAAAAAGAAATTAATTTATCAATTAATATAATATTTGAAAGTTGAATAAGTTAGTTATCTTATCAATTGAAAAACATATTTGACTTCACAAATAAAAAATAAAAAATAGTGCAGCGGTGTCATTAACCACAGTTTTTGTGAGTCTGAATGATCTTTTCTTTTTATGTTAGTATAGATTTTATTTTATCTTTTAATTACAAAATTTGAGAATTTTACTCTCTTTATCGACGATTTACCCTCTTTTTCTATAAACAAATGTGTGATCGCGTCATCTACAAATCATATTATTAATTTTGTTAAGTCATCGCCAAACGAATAATACAAAAATTAAAATTATGCTATTCAATATGTTATTTACATAAGTACTCTTAATATACATAAATTAAATTATCTATTATTTATATCAAAAATAGTAGTGAAAATTGATCAATCAACACTACAAATTTGCATCCAATTTATATATTCAACTACCACTAATGACCACATTTACTTACAGTTAGGCTAAAAAATGGATCAAATCATTCGATACCCGATTGGAATTAGCCCATAAAAATTCGTTTCAACTCAATTTTGTATGCGTATCAAGCTTGCTCGAACTCAATTCGATTAATACAAAAATAATAAAATATGTTTGAAAGTATCAAATTATTCAAGTTCGACTCTTGTTTGATCCAATTAAAGTTCATTTAAAGTCGATTAGATCAAAAATCGAATAAAATTCAAACACAATTTTTTAAACTCAATAAATAATTCAAAAAATAATGTGTTTGACTAGACTCGAATCATTTACCACAATACTTATAGTATAAATTTCACATAATTTATGACCACTTTATGGGGAAAAAAGAAAAGGCAAACATTGCCCAATTTAATTTGCTTATTGGATTTAGAGATGAACTTTAGCCTTTTCCCAATAAATAATTGAAGGAGCAGTTAGGCCTAGAAAGTAACCTAATTTAGTTCCATACATAAAAGAAGATCTACTCAAATCAATTCAAAGATATCTTCAATTCAAAAAGTAGATTTGTAACCAAATGAAAATTCAAAAGGTAGTTTACCATTTTTTTGTCAAAAAATAAAATAAAATGGTGCATTATTGCAAATTAGAAAAATTTTAGGTATTAACTTGTAATTGTGAGTAGCGATGAAAACTGTGTTATTACATATAATTAGTGACACATTTATAGTGATAAATTATTGTTTATTACAAGATTATTGCTATACATGGATAACTAATTATTTTTTGTGTGACAATTTTATGCATAATTTGTTTGTCACGATTTAAATTATGAAATTCATTATTGTGATAAAATAGAAATTTTTGTTACTGAAATATATAATTATTAAAATTGCCACGGTCATTAATATTCTCTTTTTCTGTAGTGATAATATATCATAATAGTCAATAGTGAACCAAACATTGTGTTAACGTATTACATTTCAAATTATTTTATGTTTTTACATTCGATCCATATAAAAAGAATCTTAATTGATAAAATTCTTTACAAAATAGTAGTTGTTCCGAACGCAATGTTCCTTAATTCAACCAGACGTAATTATGGCAATTAGATTTTGTCATACGGAACAGGTGTTAAAACATTAAATGATGTCGACCATTAATGAGAATTTATACTGTGTTGACGTGTTATAATTCAAACTATTTGATATTTCACACTCAATCCATATAAAAAATCAGATTCACGCTACACTCATTATAATATTCCTTTCTTCAATCAGATTTATGTACAACAGTTGAGTTTCTTATATGAAATGAGTTAAAACATTGAATAGTATAGATCATAAAAAGTGGACATCAATTTATATTATGTTAAAGTGGGATAATTCACATTATTTAATTTGTTCACAATCGTTATGTTATTAGAAAAAATCCTAATGAAAATTCTCTCCAATACTAGTATTTGCACTCAACACAATACTCCTTACTTCATCATATATGAGTGTATCTGGACTCTAGAGATTGCAATATTGTTACGATTCATACTGGTTGATATTTTCATACTCGATTTATATATAAAACTATGATGAAAAATCCTCTTTAATAACTCCATTGAAAATATTATTCCTAATTACTTTTCCATAAATAGGTGCATATCGCGATTACAATTTCTTTAAAGGATTACACACGGAAACATCTTATGACATAAATTATCTGGCGATAGCAGTGATATTATGAGAGTGTTTGCGCAAACTTTGGAAAAGTGTTTTTCAACTTCTGGATGTTGAAAAGTACTTTTGAGGTGTTTGGGATGCCAACTGCTGCTTTTGGAACTGCTATGAAAGCACTTTTAAGCCAAACGTTGGAAGCACCTTGGGGGGTGCTTCTAGCCGCTTTGGCTTTTTCATAAATAAATTCAACTTTCTTTTAAACTACTTTACTCTCATTATAATAATTTCAATTCGATTTTACCCTTTTAATTACTTTCAAAATTACTCATCTAAAGTTGATGTTAGAATATTTAAATAATTTGAATAATTTATCACTAACAAAATTTATAATTTCACATATTTAATATTTTAAAAATTTTATATTTTATTTTGTATATTATATGAATTATTCCTAAATCATAGAAAAATATAAATTAAATTGCTATGATTATTTAAAAAAATAATTTTTTTGTCAACCATGCAAGTTTATTTATTGCGCATAAATGAACAATTATATTATATAATGGGGACATTATTGTATTAATATCCAATTTTTCTATTAGTATTGAATATTTTAGTAAGATAAATGATAACCATTTTGTAAAAAAATACGAGATATACTAATTAAAATAAAATTTATTATTTTGAGAAAAAATAATTATTACAATCAAGAGATAAGTGCAAATATTAAATAAAAATACCATCTTTTTAATACATGGGACAAACGGTCTTTAATCAAACTAATTTTTTTAGAAGGGTTTTTTTTCCCAAACGCTACTCAATTTAGCTTTATCCGCTTTTTATTTTTTTTAACACTACTCACTTTTTATTTTGCTATAACTTTCAATTTTTTTTTTTTTTACGAAAATCACTTTTTTAAAAGCAAAAATTCTTACAAACACTTCCTATATTGCACTAACGTGATATACTGCGTATAAGTCTAATCAAAATTTCTGCTAAGAAAGGTTGCACTAATATTGTGTCGGAATTGGAGCAACCCTTTTACCATACACATTTCTGTAAAAATAAATTAGAAAGTTATGTAAAAGGTAGAATTAAAAAACTTTCACTTTTTTTTTTAATTTTATATTTTTCAAACCAAATAAAAAAGTCAAGAGAGTCAGTGATGAGACTGCTTTTGCTTCAAATCCTTAAACTTTTCAACAATTACTTTACTTTCCAAGATTCCATGTCCGTACCATCTAAAAGCCGACTTATTTTTTACCGCTACATATGGGGTAATATTTTTAAAATCGAATCGCTGAACGAATCAATCAAATTATTGAATTACTGGGTCATTGATTCAATCGATTTAATTGAATTAAAAAAATTGGTTGGCTGAGACCTTATTGTATACATATATATACATCATATCAATACATTATATATCAATAAATTAAATAAATATAATTTATAACAATATTTTTATAAAATGGTACAATTTATTAATGAATTTAATATAGTAATTTAACAATAAAAGACCAACAAACTTTTTGGAGAAAGAAAATTAAATTAAAATTCAAACTAACAAAATATTAAAATTGAAAAACTCCCAAATACATTATATATAAATTGATTAAATAAATACAATTTATAACAATATTTTAGCAGCCATTGTCTTTGTATTAATAAAAACTCTATTGACTATTAGAAGTGTTCATTGTCCCATATTGAAAAAATGTAAACCAAATGTAATTTAAATACTTTCTCATGTTCCCGTATTGAGAAAGTATAAATCAAGATTGAAAACTTTCTTATTTATCTCATATTAGAGAAACAGAAGGAAGTTTAAGCTATTTACACTATAAATATGCTCATTATCCACATTAAAAAACTATAAACCAAGATTGAATACTTTTTCATTTGTCCCATACTGAAAAAACATAAGAAAGCTTAAACTATTTACACTATAAATATGATCATTATCCCACATTAGAAAATTGTAAATTAAGATTCATCACTTTCTCATTTGTCCCATATTGAAAAAACATAAGTAAACTTAAACTATTTACACTATAAATATTATCATTGTCCCACATTGAAAAACTATAATCAAGATTGAACAATTTGTCGTTTGTCCTACATTGGAAAAACAATAAGGAAGCCTAAGTTATTTACACTATAAATATGTCCATTGTCCCACATTAGAAAAGTGTAAACAAAGATTGAATACTTTTTCATTTGTTCCACACAGGAAAAACATAAGAATGCTTAAACTATTTACACTATAAATATGTCGATAGTTCGTTTTAATAATTATTCAAAAAGCAACTGCCTATTTATTTTCTTTGGCATTTGTTTTCTCTTTGTAAATTTCACTATATTATTTTTTAGTGGAGTATATATTATTTATTTTATTTTATTTTTAATAAAAATCAGGTCAACCGAGTGTTGGATGGATTGGTTTTGACCGGTCCACACCGGTCTGATTGACACTGATTTTATGCTAGTGACCCGGATCGGACACTTGGTTGGTTTTCGGTTGGACCGGTTGGTCCGATCTGAGTTTAATAACACTGACTACGGGTGTTTGCAATAATTAAGACAAAATATATTATAAAAAAATATAAATTAACAATAATTGGAAGTATTTAAAAATAAAAATCAAAAGTAAAAAAAATAAAGTTTAGAATGTTTGGAAAAAATAATTCAATATTTATAATTTATTAATAAGTTGTAGAAGTTCGTAGAAAGTTGCTTATGCCTTTTGACTTAAACCAATTTAATTTAAACAGTTTTAAAATATAAGTTGTAAACAATAATTTTTTCTTAATTTAATTTGACATAGTATCACTTGTACGATTTCGGAATCCACGCATGTTCATGGATTGGTCCTTTTCTTATTTTAAATGACAATAATAGAATGTATTATAGCTAACGGACACTAATTATTATCTCGAAACGAATCATACATGTTATGCATATATTCAAGAGATTGTAGATTCGAGGCTCGTAAATATAGATGTATATCGATGTTCATATTAATTTTATTATATTCTTTTTTATTTTTTTAAATGTGATTTTTAATTTAAAATTATTGATATATTTGATTAATTTTTAATATTTAAATCATCTTTATACACTTTATTTATATATGTTGAATAGAGTAGAATATGAAATATTTGCAATAGATCATCCATAAAGTCAATTCAGTGTAAACACTTAACCGAGTGCATACCATTCAAACAAAACATGAAATTTGTACACTTACAAACAAAATTATGAGCATTTTCACAAAATTATGGACACTAGAACTTATTGGCCAATTAATCATTAGAACCAATTTTTCATAAGTTAGAATTGAAAATTTTCTTATTCAAATTAAGTTTGATTAGACTGAATCAATTGCATAGTAAATATAATTGAATTTTCTATACATTCTTAATTATATTGTATCTTTTATTCCAATTAATATACAAACGTCATATGTATTTTAAATCCCTAATTACAAATTTCCCGTATTTGTTTGGATAATTATAAATTTCAAGAATTTTAAATCCTTTAATTTCTAAATCTTTAAACTTAATGGATTTCAAAGTCTTCCAATATGGAATCATTTGAAATCGTTTCTTCAAATCTTTTCATCAGATTCAAATCGACCAATCCAAATATAGCGTTAAATATAATCGACGACGTAATTTTTCTGCACATGACGTGCACATATTAAACGAAATAAAAAATGCATAAAATTTTGAAATTAAAATTTCAAATCATACGACTCATCGCTCTTTTTAAACTATAAACTAATTTTATTATAAAATATATTATATTTGTGATGTAATTAATTCAAATACGATCAAATTCAATCTGGGCTCAAATTTAAAAGAGAGACAGAGTGTGGGGACACAATTCATGTGCTAGGTGTAGGTGTGTTAGTAGACAAGTGTATGTGGTGTAATTTTGGGCAAAAATTAAATGTGAGAGAGAGAGAGAGAGCATATATAAATAAATTGGTGCACATGAGGTATCTGTCAGCCCTAACTAATTAGTACATCCGTACAACTCCTTAACACCTCATTCCTTCACATATTGTCTTCTCCCCACCATATACTTTATGTCAAATTATTGTCCTAATTATTATTATTACACAATGGGTTTTTAGTTGTCTGCATTTATTGTTCATTTAAAATTATTTTTTTTATTTTTTATTTTTTAAAAAAAAGAAGATGAATGAGTGTGTCCCTAGTTGTACATTTATTTTTATGGAATAATTATACTCTCATCTCTTGAAATTTTATGTAATTACAAGTAAATTATTTGTGATTTGAAAAACTATATCTAATACCCTTAAGTTTTGCATCTGTCTAATAAATAGATCATTCGTTATTCAAAATTTATCGAATTTGACGATATTACCAAAAAAAAAAAATTTGAATGAAAATCGTTATTTACCTTGATTGACTTATTATTGAATTATTGTAAGTCAAACAAATCTTTTTTTCCCATCAAATTAGCCCTTCACACGTTAATATATGTAATGAGATACTTCTCCACCGTTATAAGGATAGTTTAATTAGAAAAATTTGTTTGACCGACAATAAGTTAATAACAATTCAACATATATTTTTAGTAATTTTTTTATTAATATCAACAAATTTGGTGAATTTTGACTAATGAAAGGACCTATTTAGTAGACGAAAACAAATCTTAAGGATACTAGATATAATTTTCCAAATCACAGAGGATTTACGTGTAATTACACCAAATAAGGGAGTGTAATTATCCCTATGTTTATTTATTTATTTTGACTACTTTGATTATAGTTAAATTATTTTTTAAAGAAATTGATACCCATGTTGTTAGATAGGTGATGTGGCTGAAATTACTCCTCTATACTATTTAAGGAAGAAAGTCATCATAAAAAAATATGATGTTTAAAAAGAATGATAAATAGTTAATCTTTTATAGGGATACATTTACACTCTCTGATATATGGTTTGTTACACAAACTACTTATGTCATTTGGATAATTGCACGTACACCTATTAAAAATATCAATATTATTTATAAAAATCACCCTTTTTGAAAAATTATATATACACCCATTAGAAACTTCAACACCATCACACAAACTGTCCTTGTTTTCTTTGATTCTATCGATTGATAAATTTTGACAGTCGAATTTTAGTATAGTTAAGAAAAAGGATTTCTAAAATCTATACTATTTATTAACAGAAAGTGTAAATTACAGTCACCTCCTCTGAGGTTTGGCATAATTACAAATACCCCATCGTTGTTTGAAAAATTACAAATAGCCCCTCTGAGGTTGTAATTTTTAACCAAATGTCTGAAATTGGCCATTTTGTCCTTGAATTTTTTATTAAAATTATAAAAAATCAGTCGAGGCAAATTGCATTATTGCTCATCTGTGTAAAAAACTTAAGAAACCTCTTCCTGCGCATTGTAGTCCAATTTTTTTTAAGAATTAAATAAAAAATAATTCAGTGTATAAGGGCATTTTGATCAGTTCACCTATAAAAATAAATGAAAATGGGTTATTTGTTTGACAGTTACAAATCTCAGGGGGGTATTTGTAATTTTTCAAACAATAAGGAGATATTTGTAATTATGCCAAAACTCAGGGGAAGTAGCTGTAATTTTGCCCTAACAGTAAAGTTACAGATTAATTGATTTTAATTGTAATAATATTTATTGATTAAAATACCTTCTAATATACTTATACCTTCCACAAGATAACCATTTATTTGATCAATTGACAATGTCAATAGTTTTTTAATAATAAAAAAATCGCGTATTTTTATTTGAGTAAGTCGATAAATATACAAGAAATCAAATGAAAAACTAACTATAGTTCTTGGTTTATGTCAAATTAATATAGTAATTAATATTATTGCAAAATGGGTTCGTAGTCGTCTGCATTTATTGTTGAATCTTGGATTTATTTTAAAAAAAATAACAAAAATAAGGTGTTTGGTCTTTTACTTCGATTTTTTTAATTAAGAAAACAGACACGAAGGAAATTATTGTACCGACTTATTCGTAGAAATCTTCACTTTATACACTTATTTCATACATCATATGAAGTCTTCCATGACATTTGACATAACTACAAATACTCTCTCGTTGTTTGAAAAATTATAAATACCCTCCTAAAATTTGTAATCGTCTAACAAATAACCCATTTCCATCAATTTTTATGGGTGAACTGACCAAAATGGCCTTATGTACTGAATTATTTTTTATTTAATACTTAAAATTTTTTTGGACTACAATGCACATGAGAGGTTTGTTAAGTTTTTTACATAGAGGAGCAATAATACAATTGTCGTAACTGATTTTTCTATAATTTTAATAAAAAAAAATCAAGGGCAAAATGGTTAATTTCAGGCTTTTGATTAAAAATTACAAACTTTAGGGAGTATTTGTAATTTTTCAAACAACGAGAGATATTTGTAATTATGTCAAATATCAGAAAGATGCTGTAATTTACCCTATATTTTTATGATGCAAGCTGATCAAGGAGAAACCCCAATAATAACTAACATAGTTGGCAAAATATGGATTGCGTAGAATACCTTATTATATTTTTTTCCCACAATTAACTATGTTTTTATTAATTAATTTTATTAGTAATTTGTTATTCCTACAAATTTGAATTTAATTCATTTTATTAATTTTGATCAACGATTCATCTTATCTTTATTATTTTTAATACAATTAAACAAATATAACAAAAAAAATTATGTACACGCATCGAGTGTGATTCAATCGCTAGTTACATTTAAGATACACCGGCACTGCAAAATCTTTGATCTTGTGGACCATTGTGTCCTTGCAAGTGGACTGTAATGACTATTGAGTCACATTCTCTACTAATAATAATTCATATTTTCTCCCTCTTCATTTTTTGTATTTTCTTATAACGTACAAAAAACTTCAAATTTTCCTAAGAAAGAATTTTTTTTGTGACGAAAACCTAATAAAATAATAAAGTATTTAAATTTGAATAAATAAATATACTTATATTAGGTATCTGTCTTAATTAATAAAAAGATGCATTTAAATCTATATTATTTATTAAAGGGATACTTATATTACGTCCCATGATTTATGATATATTTATACAAATCACCCATTTCTTTTGCATAATTATGAAAACCACCCCTGTCACTAAAAGAAATAAGGGTAATTTATGTAATGAAGTTGATATTTGTGTATGTGTAACTTTTCGAAAACTATGAGTGGTTTATGTAAATGACGTTGATGTTTTTTGTGGGTGTATGTGTAATTATCCAAAATACATAAGTAATTTGTGTAGACAGACCATAAGCTAATTAGAAGTGTAAATATAATTATCTCTTTATTAAATGAAAGATTATAAATTAACTGACTATTAGTTGTTGTGATATTCATTGATTAATATACCCTTAAATACACTTATTTCTTCCACAAGATAACCAGCTCTTTGATCAATTGGCTTTGTCAATAATTTTCGATTAATCAAAAGGTCCCACATTTTTACACGAGTAAAGCCAAATTTGCATGGCATCATATATTTAAATTTTTATTTAAAAATTTACTTTTTAATTATAAATGTGTGTTAAATTATGCACAATATACATGAATATATTTCTAAGTTTCTCCAAGTGCAAAGACACAAGGAATGCTTGCTTGCGAGATTTTTCTCTCTCATCCCGTGAAATGTTTTTCCTCTATATATGCAATATTGTCGGAGAAATTTTTCAAAACATATCTGAAACACGTATTACTATTATCAATAGAAAACACATTTTACACATCACGTTAATTATTATTATATTCTTATCTCATATTCGATCACATATTTAAAAAAAAAATATTCAACTCAACTAAATTCATTTTGTTCATATTTTTTATTTATTAAGATGAGATGAGATGAAATGACAAGGGATGAGTCAAGTGGTCCCTTTCAAACCCTAGAAAAGCAAATGGTGATAGCATAGCATTTGGTGGATTGATAGTTGCAATTTAAAGTATTTGTTCCAATGGCCACACAGTTAGGCCAAAGTGTATGGATAAGGTGTTAGACTAATTCACCCTCACATCTAAAATTGACAAATAAGGGCAGGGACCAGTAGTGTGATCACTATTCTCTGTGCAAGATATTATTGTTCAAGATGTTTGGTTGATGGGCTATTACATAGTCATAGGATAATTACACAGTTCTACTATAAGATTTGTTGTAATTATACTTGAATTTTAGCTAATTTGGAAAATTATATTATAATACTCTTGATATTTGTTTTTGTTTAATAAATAAATTTTTTCGTTAGTTAAAATTTATCGAATTTGTTAAAATTAACAAAAAAAATTAATGAAATTTTTTATCTACACTCGATGTTCGGCCAAATATTGTATTCCTTGGTTAATTAAGTTGGATAACTCCGTGGACTTTGAAAAAATTAATACTCTAGGTATTAGGGATGGCAATCGGACTGGGGCAGTTGGGCCCCGACCGGGGCGGGGTTTGGTACCTTTTGTAGTAGGTTCCGGGTGGGTTCGGGTCCGAGTCCAACGACTGGTTTTCTTAAAATCGATCCCGTTATTTTCTAAAATATTTTTATTTTTTATATATTTATATATAATACATTGTTAATAAGAAATTATGGTATTAAATGTAAATCTTTAAATAATTTTGCCTATATCCAACTCTTAGAGATGGCAACGGGATGAGTTTGTTCGAATCCGAGACCCACCCCGCCTCTCACCTCACCCCACCCCACCCCACCCCACCCCTCCTCACCAAACAACAACATCAGCTTTCTGTTTATGACAAGCTAATCTTCTCTTTATATTTGTAACATTATACAATCAATTTGCATTTTAAGCTCAACCATTACGCTCATAGGAAAAAATAAAATGAGTGCAATTAAATTGCAATTTAACGTATAATACACTACCCCTACTTCAAGACAACAAAAATCCTAATTCAGAAAATGGCAAAAAAAGATAATGCACGACAAATCAAAATACCACATCAAGTAAAATTAAAACCAATACACATATTCGAAGGACAAGTCTGAAATTGTAAAGACATATTTGTGTTCATCATCGCATTGTCTAGGCTTCGTTAGCACAATCTTTTTTGTCATCTTCTTCATCAAGCATTGAAGTACAAGTTTCTATACCATCACTTGTCGAACAAGTACCTACAAAAAACAAAAAAAGATAAATATGGTAATTGTTATAGTTTAATGGAATCGGTTCAATTTGATGTCCCCATGCATGCGGGTGTGAGATTTTTCTCTTAGTTTAGCCGTCTGGGTGTTGTTTGCATGTTTTGCTTGTTATGGAGAGTGACGTTCTTCACATGGGTACTCGTCTATCACTTGCGGCGGATGAAGAGAATGGTATCCTTATCCCCATTTCTGATTGGAAGGCGGAGGTTCATGCTTTTCAACTTTCCTTGGTTGGTCTCATTTTGGCACAAAGGTCTTTCAATTTTCCGGCATTGAAGCGGACCTTGCTGAATTTGATTCGTCCGGTTCGTTGGATGCAAGTTTATAGGGTGTCTGAGTAGCGCTTATGCTTGGTGTTCAGTCATGAGAAGATGTTCGTTGCACCTTGGAGATGCGTCCGTGGAGGTTTGATCGGAACCTTCTTATTCTCAGCCCCCTTGTGGCGAGTGACGACCCTCTGGATATGTGTTTGGACTGGTGTCCTTTCTTTGTTCATATCCATAATTTGCGGTATGGTCAACGGTCCGTGGGTGTTTTGCACCATATTGCTCAAAGCTTGGGGCAATGGCTGGATGCCGAGGCCCGTGAGGGTTTACTCTCATGGTCCGATACAATTCGGATTTGGGTGAATATTAATGTGCAAAATCCCTTAAACGAGTGCTTAAGCTGCGTAATGAGGTTGGTGTTGAGATGTTTGTTCTATTTTCCTATGAGATGTTACCTAATTTTTATTATCTTTGTGGTCTTTTTGGTCATACTAGTCGTTTTTGCCAACTGCACTTTCAGAAGGGTTTTCTTGATCAGGGGCTGGTGTTTCCTTTTGGCCCTTGGCTGCGTGCTATGGCTCCCTCGGGGCGAGTTGGTCGGTGGTTGGATTTCTCGCCTCCGTCTTATCTCTGTCGTAGTGCAGCAACTCAATCTCCCGTGGATTTGCGGGGTCTTTTTCTCAGCAGGGTGGTGGTGGAGTCCGTGGGCCGAGTATCTTTGGGAACATTGGGTCGCCTGGTACTGCCCGTCGCCCTCCGGCGACTGGTGGTTCCGGTGGGTCAATGGGAGATGCGGAAGAGTTGGAACGATGGATTGGGGGTTGCGTGAAATTGCCCGAGCAGTTGCAGGACGTTGGAGCGGTTTGCCTTGATAGTTGAGAGGTGAAGATAGTGGCTACTTTGGTAATGCTAGTGGACTGGGCCTATTTGGAGGCATTCTTGGGCCGAATTTGTTGGGCCGTCTTTCTAGCAGCCCATCACATTCCTCTTCTAATTGGGCATTTGATGGTAGCCTATTGGGTCGGGCCCCTCATTTTGCTCCTGGCCCAGATGGACCTCCATCCACGCGTTCCGTTCCTGCTGATGGGGCTTCTGGTTTGGGCTTTTCGAAGGCGGGCCCTTCAAAGATCCCTTCGCAAATGGCCAGCCTACTTTCTGTTTCCTCTACAAAAGCCTTTAGAGATAAAACTTCCTTGATTTCTGGGTCTCCATCTTTGAAAGTTATGACTGTAGGAAGCATTCCTTTGCCGCTTCAGTCTTCTCCTTGCATCCTGGTCAACTGCTACTAAGTCTCGGTTGCCTGAGGGTAGTCCTGAGGCGGCATCCTCTCCCATTTGCCTGGTTGATGTTCCACTTCAAATCTCTGGTGCCCGTGGCCGTGGCCATGGGCGTGGTCTGAAGGGACAAGCGGATCCGTCCAGGAGCGCGAGCGGAAGCGTGAAAATGCGGAATACTTAAAATCAATAAAAGCATAATCATAAATCCCAAGAGGTGTACCCTTGGGTGCTCAACCGGGCGTTCGATGTAGGATGTATCAATATTAAAAGCGGATATTGTACATAGGGCATAGAAATAAAACATAAACTACTAAAGCGTAAAATCAATAATAGCTTTGTAGTTTAACTCTTTGATCTGCTACTAGCTTTGTTTCTCTTCGGAAATGTTCACCAAGTTCAAAGTGTATGAACTTCTCTAGAGGTGATCCACACCACACCGGAAGATATGCTCGTTTTCTTAGCTAGAGGAAAATGGATCTAAGAGGATTCGGTTTAAGAAGAGCAACACTATCAATTAGTGTTCTTTCTAAACTCACTTTGTTCTTCCAAATGATCCAAGATTAAATGAAGAACAAAGGGGGATGTAGTAAGAGGGAGAGAGGCCGAAAATTGAGAGAGAGAGAGATGTGTGATTTTTCTTATTTTTCATAGAAAAAGATGAATTATGTTCTCTTGCTTTAATGTTTGTATATACTCATATATATACAAAATTAATGTGATTATTAGAATGTGTCTGGGTTCATCCAATGATGTCTAGATTCATCCCAATTAATCCCACTAATTCACCAATCAAGCCTACCATCTCTTAAGGTATGACTTAATCATACCAAAAGAGAGAGGCTTGATTGGAATTGATTTGTCTCTTTTGGTAAAGAGACAAGTCAACCACATCAAGCTAGCATGACCGATTTTTGCCCCCTCAAAGGTGATAATTTTCGGCCAAGCCCATTTAAGGAAGAAGTCCAACTTCTTCCGATTTCAAAAGTGGAATTAACACACCTCTTGGGCCCACTGTAATCCAATTACAACGAACCCAAAATTAAATTCCATTTAATTCAAGGTCCACTTAAATAGTTCCCATTGATCTTTTAATCCAATTAAAAGATCCAATATTTCGACTCTCTATGTTAACCAATAATTCCCTTTTACCGATTAAACGAGGCTCGGATACAATATCGGTCTGTCCATCCAATGGACAATCCCTTAAGTAATTCAATTACTTAACTATCCTCCGAAATTGACTACACGTCAATTTTTCCACCTTCTCGGTGATTTGTGTGTGACCCTTTAGGTTTACCCTCAACTAGACATGGGCCTGTATCTAACAGAGGCCCGTCACCATGGGTGGCCGTCTAAAAACGGTCCATGGCACTAGAGACTAGGTGAATGTTGGCGTGAACATTTAGGCGCCGATTCCGTACGGATACGGTCCTTCCGTCTACCGTCTCCCAGCCTTAGTCTAGGGTATGGAATTGGGTGTCGGTTTCTATCCTTGACTAGGCATCTATGCTTCATACTCGAAACTACACATGCCTCATTGCATCGACACGAGAAACCATTTCCTGTTCGACCAATCACTGTGGCCATATGTTTAAGCAGCATGAACGTGTCTCCGAGTGCATAGGAGATACCTCTGTCACATACTGACAGGGGACGGATCCTCTTCTTGGAACCCACCGTCCTCGCTACACATTCTGACTGCACTGGACAAGGCTTATAATGATCCCCTTACAAAATGATCACCTCTCGCCAGATCCAAAATACAGTCATTCTGTGTACGTGACTCCCATGTTTCCTCAAGTCTGAGGACTACTCCTGTACTATCGAAACCGGAGAAATCCAATTATACCGACCAAGCCTCCAAGGCTTCCATATGATGATCCCCGCGAGTCAGTTCAGTCGGCTCGACCCCAGTCGACCAACCCATTAAGATCGTGCAGGCATCCCACGCCTGTCGCCGATGAAATGTTTCATACCCAACTCTTTATCAGTTAGTTTCATGACCACCATCCAATGCGAAGCCCAACTGCATGGGTTGTTAATCGTGGTCTGTGGGCTTTGTTGTGATACATGTAAAATACCTTTTAGCATACGGAAAATGAGCACGACAAAGAAGGTACCAAAGGCAATGAATACTCATTTTATTCATTACATAATATTACATTACATCAAGTTGTCAAATAGGTTACAAAACGCCATACCTATTGGCTTTCTGGTCACCTATTCTAATAATCTCCTACTTGACCTAAAGCAAATCACCCATTGACCTCAAACCCATCTTATCCAGATGCTGAGTAAGGGAAACTTGCGACACGGGCTTAGTAAGTAGATCTACTATGTTATCTGCGGAGCTGACTCGGTCTTTCCGAACGTCACCCCTGCGAACCATCTCTCTGAGCAGATGGTAGTGTCTAAGAATATGCTTGGATCGGTGATGAGAGCTCAGTTCCTTTGCTTGAGCTATGGCCCCATTGTTATCGCAGAAGATAACCACTGGCTCAGTGATGCTAGGCACTACACCCAACTCTTGGATGTAGCTCTTCATCCAAACCGCCTTCTTAGCAGCTTCGGTATTCAGACTCTGTGTTAGAGTCCGTCGTGGTAGCCTGCTTGGAACTCTTCCAATCAACTGTCACGGGCTTGGGGGTCCCGGGACCGTTCGGCATTTGTTGGAGCTCATTTGAGTTCAAGACCCCCTGATGGTATTCCTCTGTGAGACTCGGTGCAAGCAGCGGAAAATAGCCTCTCTTAAACATGTTGTTAACATGTATGGAGTTTCAATGGATGCCATTGGTCGGAGTGGTGGATTGGCGTTGCTGTGGAGAAGGATCTTGATGTCACGTTACTCAGTTTTTTGCGGAACCACATTGATGCTAGGGTTGAATCGGAGGGGTTGTGCTAGCAATTTAATGGGTTCTACGGTGAGCCAGAAGTGTCCTACAGACGGCAGGGTTGGGAGGTGTTGCGGTCACTGGAGCGGTAGAGTCGCCTGCGTTGGGTTTGAGGGGGCGACTTTAAGGCAATTTTGTTTCTGAATGAAAAGGAGAGTCACAGTTCAACGCCTCATTGGTTGATGGAAGATTTCAGACGATTGTTGATAAGTGTAGGTTTGTTAGATTTGGGATTCTCTGGACCTCAATTCACGTGGTGTAACCATCGTGAGTTTTCGAATATGGTCCTTTGTCGTTTGGATTGTTGTGTGGCAAATCATGCCTGGTTGGCCCTCTTTCCAAATCCCACTGTTCTTAATTGTCCAACAATCTACTCAGATCATTCCCCACTTTTGCTACGGGTGCAAGGTTCGTCCTTCCCTGCTCCCCTCAGTGTGAGTAAACGTTTCAAGTTTGAGGCATTCTGGACCCGTTTGGAGAATTGTGGTCACCTCGTCAAATTAGTTTGGTAGATCCCAACTGGTCCTGATTTGGTGACGGGTTTAGTGTCGAAGTTGGCTCAGTATGGGGAGGTTTTGCAGTGTTGGAGCCGAGATGTGTTCGGAGAATTGCGGCGGCATCGCCAGAACTTGGAAAGGGAGATTAGTGATCTGGAAGGTATGGTCTTGCATGGGTCGGTTTATTCTGCCTTGTTGAAAAAACGAAAGGAGTTTAAGGGTATTCTGGCTGACGAAGAGTTGAGATGGCGGCAGCATGGGGTGATCGGAACACTAAGTTCTTCCATGCCAAGGCTTCGGCTCGGGAGAAGACCAACCGTATTACTAAGTTGCAGGCATGGTCAGTGCGTCTCGCGTAAGGAGGATATTCAAGGTTTGATTTTAGCTTACTTTTTGGAGTTACTTTCATCTTCTATGTCGTCGCGGGATTCTCCGAACAATTCTTTATCTCCTTTACAGTTAAGGGTGTCTTTAGATATGGCTCAGGAATTGTCTAAACCTTATGTTGCAGCTGAAGTGAAGTCAGCTATCATGTCTATGTCTTCGTTGCCTTCACGGGGTTCAGACGGCTTTCCCCCTTTGTTTTACCAGAAATATTGGAATCTTGTTGAGCCAAATGTTACTTCCTGTGTTCTATTTATTTTGAATAACCGTGTACTGCCTCCAGGGATTAACCGTATAAATATTGTGATAACTCCAAAGGTGAAGCATCCACGCCTAGTTAGCCATTTTCGACCAATTAGTCTATGTAATGTTTTATATAAAATTGTTTCCAAAGTGGTTGCTAACCAGCTGAAATTATGTCTGGACTCTCTTATTTCCGCGTCCTAATCTACGTTTGTTGATGGTAGATTGATATCGGATAATATTTTATTGGCTCAAGAGTGTAATCATTTCATCAAGCACAAGAAACGGGGTCGTGTGGGTTATGTTGCTGTTAAAGTTGATGTATGTGATGCCTATGATCGATTGGAGTGGCCTTTCACTGAGTTTACACTTAAGCGATTAGGGCTCCCAGACGTGTTCGTGGAATTGGTCATGTTATGTGTCACCTCTGTCAGTTTCTCCTATGTACTAAATCAAGAATTAGTTTTTTAAGGCCTCAGCGCGGGATTCGCCAGGGTGATCCGATCTCTCCATATCTCTTCATCCTTTGTGCTGAGGTATTTAGTTGTTTGATGCAGGAATCATATCGAATTGGGCTTATTTCTAGGGTTTTTGTTGCTCGTGGGGCACCGTGTATTACACATCTTTTGTTCGCTAATGATTCGTTAATTTTCTGTAAGGCGACGGAGGAAGATTTTAAGGGGGGTTGCGTCGTGTATTGCAGCTTTATGAGCAAGCGTCGTCGGGCAACAAATTACCTTGGCTAAGTCCGAGAAGATCTTCAGTTCGAATTTGGCTGAAGCTGAGGGTCGTCCGCTTGTCGAGGTTCTAGGTGTCCGTATTGTGCATGCACTGGAACGTTACTTGGGTCTTCCCTCGTTGGTGGGGCGGTCAAGACGAGTTGTGTCACAGGTTGAAAGATCGGATTCTTCAACGTTTATCCGGGTGGAAGATGAAGACTTTATCCAAGATGGGTAAAGAAATCTTGATCAAGTCAGTGCTTAAGGCCATCCTGACGTTTGTCATGTCATGCTTTCGACTCCTGGATTCTCTATTCCGTGAAATTCAGTCTTTGATTGCTAAGTTCTGGTGGAGTTCCTCACATAGTAGGAAGATCCACTGGTTAGCATGGGCGAACCTATGTAAAAGTAAACGCGAAGGGGTGCTTATTTTCGAGAACTCCGGAATTTTAACCTTGTGTTGCTTGCTAAGCAAGGTTGGCGGGTACTGACTCAGTCGGATACTCTTGTGGCCCGTGTTTTGAAGGCTAGGTATTTTCCTAATAGATTTCTTGCAGGCAGGTTGTGGGCGTCATGCATGTCCTACTTGCCGTAGTATTCAGTCAGCGTGTGGTCTTCTTGATCTGGGGTGTTTTTGAACAAGTTCAGTAATCTAATGAAGTTGATCTTGTTTTTCAAAGAAAGTTATAGTTTAATGTAATGAAAAAAAGAATTTAATCAATTTTTTGTACCTTTTGCTTCATTCCACAACCAACGACGAGCACACATAATGCCTCCACAGTAGTGGGATGGAGCCTATTACGATGATGATTAATCGACCTTCCACTACTACTAAATGCAGCCTCTTCTGCAGACTAGGAAACTTAATTTCATTTTCCTTCCACCAATTTAACACATTAAAATCACGAGTTCTTGGCAAGAGATTTTTCTCTGAATACATGTTCAATTTCGATGTCATAGGCACGTTAGGAGTAGAATTTGTGTTTTAAACCACAAATTCATCAAACAAATCAAGACTATCACCCTCATTAATGCTACTGTCAATAGGAGATGACATTGTATTTTCCAAGCTACAATGCTTGAACTACTTTCATTCAAAATACCACATCTAGATTGGTAGTCAAACAACAAATCATAGCAGCTCTGTCAATTCTGCCGAACTCCATCAATCTGAAGTCTTGCACTTTCATGAAAAATTTTGGGAAAGAAAAACTTAACCAATTTCATCTTATATCGGGGGTCTAAAACAACAGGACCCCCCATCAAGATATGACAAACATCCTAATACTTATCATATTTCCCTAACATCCTTACAGCCATACCAACCACCAACACCCCTCCCCCATAAAAAAATATTTCGTAGGAAAATTAAAAAAAAAATAGACATGGAAATTAATATCAAACATTGTCCATTCTTGCATGTGTTGTAATTGACATTTTATCATGTTAATTTATAACAATAATTTTGTTCTAAAATATGGGTTACATTACATGTGAATCCATAAATTAGATGGTGAGAAAAATAGAGGGATTATACTTGTCCCACATAGGAATATGATGGGAAAGTGTGGAGCCTTGATAAGGATATAAGGTATATGTGGGGGTGAGTGTTTCACACTCAATGTTGTCCCACATTGAAAGTTTAAGGATAACTTAAACTTTTATATTAAGTTCAATGTTCATTTTGTGTTTGAATTGTTATGGAAACTAGAGTGAATATGGGGATGTCCCACACGCGCCCCACAGCCGCTCGCCCGCGCCCGAGCCAGGCCCGGCTCGGGCGCGGGCGAATGTCTCAGTATCTATCTGCAGCAAAAACATTTGGTTTTTATGGATTAAAACTAAAAAATGTTTTATTAAAATGGTTAGTCAAAATCTGTGGTTAATTCGATTTTAATGGATTAATGGTCAGTTTTATGACCTGACAAAAACTGCCAAACAGGTTTATTACATGGATAATAAATTGCCGATCCTTTCAAATTCTTGGCCGTTTTTGACAGTTTTAGACGTCTATCCTTTGTGTTTTAATTCTGATTAAAAACCTGATTAATGGCATTGATTTTCTGGCTTTATGGTCTTCAAATTCTGTTAAATGTTGTTGCAAGCTTGAGGCCTATATAAGGCCGGTCACAACACTTCTGAAGAACACAAATATATACAATCTCATTCAGAAACTTCTCTCTAAAAGTGTTCTCTATGCTCTCGGTTTTTTTTTGGAAACCCGAGTGCGTTTGTTCCTCGAACCCGAGCTTCGAGCTCAAGCTTTCTTAAGGCGACTGAGTGTTGTTTCGAGGTATTCTACGGTAAAGTGCATACCGCTAGAACCGGAACCGTCTTATCCTGGAAGAGATTGCGGTGTACATTCAAAACAGGGCGTATAATTTCTTCAAGGCAAGCAGAATTCTCTGCGATTCAGTTTGGTTATATTGATGGTGTCATCCTCTTCAAAAGCCGCTACCAACTCGGATGAACACTACACTAGTATTATTTCAGAGTTGCAACAACAGTTGCGTGACCAATACGATATGATGGAACACCTCCGTAATGATCTCTCTAGTCAGGCCTATTACTATCATTGGTCTGAAAGGAAAGCTTCTGAGCTAGAAGAAAAGAACCCCCAGCTCGAGTAGAAGATCGAGTTTTTGAAGGCCGGACACAAAAAGGAGATTGATCAACTCAATCTAGAGAACAACATACGTCAAGCAGATTATTCCAAGCTTTGGTGGGATACAAAACACTTGAAGGCTGAGCACGAAGATGAGGTTGATCAACTCAAAGAGGTGAATCAGCTGCTTCAAAGTGAAGTACTGACACTGAGAGAACAACTAGAACACGTTGTCAACGTGCATGTCGAGGAACCAGAGGAAGATCCAGAGGAGTTACCAATGGAGGTTCCTGATGAGGACGATGAACTCACTGACGGGAGTATCATCGACTGAATGTATATCACATGATATACATGAGTTGTAATTGTACAATTCGACTGGTATCTGTTTACCGCTTTTCTCTTATTAAGCATGATGAATAAATTTTATAGTTTATGCTTATGCTTATTCTTATGATTTGTGACTTAAGAAATAAACCTTTATTTCACTTAAGTCGTTTTCAATATACTGCCCTACGATTTGTTTCCAACAACATGATCTTAGAACAATATTATTTCATGTGAACTATTATACATGAATGATTATGATTGTTCGACAATTTAAGTCTCAAAATCCCGTAACATAACTCCAAACACACATCTTTGTTGCTTCAACTTGAATAGGCATACATCTCTAAACCGTGATCGTCTTCGAGCCGCAAACGGTCCATTGCACGCATCCCTATCAGTGGGAAAAATAAAATAGACAGACACACTTATTTTTATTTTTCTCTTTTGTATTTTAAAAATAAAAGGAAAAAACCTTAAAAATAGAACCAAACAGGAGCCGTTATTTTAGGTTTTTTAATTTTTTTATTCTTTCATTTCTATTTTTATGCTTATTTAAATGCAAATTTTCTAAAATTCTTGGAGGAACCATTACTAATATAGCTAGGCCCAAGACAAAAACTTATGGTATCCATATCCATATTCATACCATAACCATGCTTAATTTGGGCCGGGTTATGAGCCCAATACCCGTAAAATAACCCATTATCCATAGCTTTGATGAGGCATTTCAGACCGTTAGATCTGAGTGAGATCCAATGGGTAAGAGTCAACGTAAATGTCAACCCTCTCCGTCTCCACCAAACCCATTCGCAAGGAAATCACGATCTTCTCTCCTCTCTCTCTCTCTCTCGATTCTCCACCGTGTGCCACCGTCGAAGTTCGAACTACGCCGCTCTCCGCCGTAGACAGTTACGGCCGTATTGATATGCTTTCTTCAGATACAATGAAACGAAGTTAACAGTGGTAGGCCTCTCACTGGTCCGCAGCCGTTCCTCACCGTCGCCGGCGCCGCCACTAATCAACCATCATTGCAACAGTCACCGCCACTCCACTTGGAGGTATGTTAGTAATTTATCCATTTTTAATTGCTCTTTGGGTTTGGACATATTGACTGTATTTAGATGAATTATTTGTTTTGTTAAAATGAAAGAGAAAGAGGGATCTTTTCGCCTTTTCTGTTCGTTGTTTAATTTTCCGGTTAGTAGCTTTCGAGCTGTTGAGTGATTGGTTGGTCTTCTTGAGTATAATGGGGATTTTGTGCCTTCACATTGAATATTATATTTTTTATCAGGAGTGTACTGAGCATCCGCTGTTTTCACAATCCAATTTTTTCTTAGCGTAACTTCTAAAAGATTAAATTGAATGATCATAAGTTTGTTGGTTTTAGAATTTCGCTTTTTTTTTTACTTGCTACGACGATTCTCTGTGTGTGTGTGTGTGTGCAGAATCTACTCTGTTAAGTTAAGCTCTTTGCTGGTTTTCAGTTAATTTTATCCTTCAACAGTGGTAACAATTCATTTCAAACACCACGTTACGAAAATCCAGTTGGCTAACTGAGTTCCTGTTTGCTAGATTAATAAAATAGTTCAACTTAAAAACTTTTATGGATACATTGGCCTTCAATGTTTAGCAATTTGGGGTAGAAGTCTATGCATTGTTAGGCCTACAAATTTACCTCATATTGATGTATCTGCTCTTGCTAACAGGCAGTGCAGCCATGGCCCATTCAGTACGAGTGGCTGCCGCACAGATGACCTCCATCAATGATCTCTCTGCGAATTTCATCACTTGCTCGCGCCTTGTTAAGGAAGCAGCTACAGCCGGTGCAAAATTGCTTTGTTTTCCTGAGAATTTCTCATACGTAGGTGCCAAAGCCGGTGATAGTCTTACAATTGCTGAACCATTAGATGGACCGATTATGAAAAAATATTGTTCCCTAGCTAGGGAGTCAAATATCTGGTTGTCTCTTGGAGGGTTTCAAGAAAAGGGATCCGACGATTCACACTTGTGCAACACTCATGTGCTGATTGATGATTCTGGGAATATCAGAAGCACGTACCGGAAAATGCACTTGTTTGATGTTGATGTGCCTGGAGGTGCCGTTTACAAAGAGAGCAGCTTTACTGAACCAGGAAAGGATGTTGTTGCAGTGGATAGCCCGTTTGGTCGTCTCGGTCTCACAGTTTGCTATGATTTGAGATTCCCGGAACTTTATCAGCAGCTTAGGTTCCACCGTGGTGCGGAGGTGTTGTTGGTGCCTGCAGCTTTCACAACAGTGACGGGGGCAGCGCATTGGGAGGTGTTGCTTCGTGCACGGGCAATTGAAACTCAGTGTTATGTCATAGCTGCTGCACAGGCCGGAAAGCATAGTGAGAAGAGAGAGAGCTATGGTGATACCTTGATTATCGATCCCTGGGGTACGGTTATCGGCCGGTTACCCGATCGACTTTCAACTGGCATTGCTGTTGCAGATATTGAGTTTTCACTGATTGAGTCGGTTAGATCAAAGATGCCAATATCGCAGCATCGGAAGCCTGTTGAATTCTGGAGATCAGCAGCATCGGCTTCTCTGTGAGTTTGAAGGTGCAAATCTTGTTTCCCGTCTGCATAAGCAGATGGCATTTGTAACTTTAACTCTTTCTTGCTGCTTCATTTGTGTCTATATTATGTAAACAGTGATAATTCAGCTGCTGCTGCAAATGGTAATAAAATTATCCACTTTCTTTTACGCAGATACATTTGTTAACCATCCGCAATCCGAGCAGTGAAAAACCCAAGATTAGTAAAACTAGTAAATCAACATTCTTTTTAAGGATAATTACTCTAATACCCCCTAAAAAAGATCAAATTATGCTAACTATCTTTATAGTTTTGTATAATTATCCTATGTTATATTTTGTCTAATGTTGACCATCAGCCTTGTGTGCGTTTCGTCTGTGCACATCTCTGTCTGTGTGCTGGTGGTTGTGCAGTATGTGTGTATATTTGTGTTTTTTTTCTTGTGTGTGTATCTCTCTCTGTGTGCGTGTGCCTATAGTGTGTTTATATATATGGTCATTATTAGGAGTGGCAACGGGGCGGGTATGGGTGGACCCGACCCGCCCCACCAACTTTGGGAAGGACTCGGTACCCGTCCCGCTCCGGTTATTTTACAACCTGGGACCCGCCCCGTCCCGGTACAAAACCCGCTGGGGTGAGTATAATTCGATAGGCCCGTTTTTTTTTTAAATTTTTTTTTATTTGTTCTACAAATTTAAAAAAAAAAAAAATTTAATATATCAATTACAAATAAAATTAATTGTTAATGATCTAACTCAAATTCAAGTCGAAAAAGAATTTCAAATACAAATAAACTTGTTCATAATAGAACAACTCAAACAATTCATATTAAATTATTGATTATACATTAGTAACAACTTCTTCGTCTTTCTCATCGTTAAGTATTGTGGGATAATTTTCAATTCATCAACTATTGAACATGTACCTAACAATAAATAAATTAAATGATTATTAGCGTTTATTCTATTATAATAAAATAAAAGAGAAATATATATATATTTAAACGGGGAGAGTCCTTAAGAACCGGGAACCAACCCGGACCCGCTACTCGCCCCGTCTACAATTTTTTGGACCCGGACCCACCCCATTAGGGGCGGGTTTGGGGCGGATTTTGCTGGGTCCGGGTTGGATTGCTACTAGTCATTATTTTTAAGGTGAATTACAATGACCTCCTGAGTTTGCATAACTATGACTCTCCCTCGTTTTTTAAAAAATTACAAATACCACCTGATGTTTGCAACAGTCTAACAAATATAATCATTTTCATCCATTTTTATGATAAACTAACCAAAATGCCCTTATTCAAACTAAATTATTTTTCATTAATTTTTAAAACTTTCTGATGTTTTTGGACTAAAATATGTAGGGAGAGATTTCTTATGCTTTTTTGCACACATGAGCAATAATAAAATTTACCTCGACTGATTTTTTTGCAATTCAAAAAAAAAAATCAAGCACAAAATAAACAATTCCAAGCTTTTGATTAAAAATTACAAATTTTAGAGATATTTGTAATTAGAAAAAAAAAAAAAAAAAAAAAAAAAAAAAAAAAAAAAAAACAGGAGAGTATCTGTAATTATACTAAATCTCAGGGTAGGTCATTGTAATACACTTATTTTTACTATGTATTTATGCAAAATATGAAGGTCATTTGTATAATTTGACTATTTTTACAGGAAATGTTAGCGTAATTATCCAGTCTTTCTAATATACACAGACTTACATTTCACATGCATATTTTATACTTACACCCAGGCTGCCAGTCTACATATTCTATACAGATATCATGACAACTAATGTTGATTGAGACCTTTACTATCATAAGCTTCCTCCCAAAATTCTCCTCAATTCATGCTTCTGTGCTTCAGTGAGCCTTTTCGGGTACTTGACATCAATTTGAATTCTCAGAGTTCCCTTCTTCCTGGGGTCTTTTGAATATGGCATTCCTTCGTTTGGGACAAGAACTTCATGTCCTGGTTTCGTAATCTCCGTAACCGGTACAGTGATATTCCTGCCATCTAACGCGCTCAGCTCAAGAGTCTTTCCAGTGAGGGATTCAAGAAGTGTCACCTCCTGCTTCACTATCAAGTCGTGGCCGTCCCTTGTGTAAACTGGATGAGGTTTTTCGTCGACCACGAAAATGAGATCTGCTGGAACGATGCCAGGTTCTTCGTTGCCCTTCTCAGGGAAAGTTACTTTTGTGCCCTTCTTCCAACCTGGTTTTATGTCGATGGTTAATATCTCCTCCATCAGCCGTAGCTTGCTGCAAGAATAAGCATATCAATGCAAAAACAGAAATCTGATCAAACATTCATAAACAAGTATGCATGCATATATACTCAAGTATGGTTGTGTCTAAGTCTGTGTGTCCATGTGTAACATGGAAAAAGAATCACATAACATTAAGTATCAATGGGTATAGTGAAATTTCAGAAACACCATAAACATCAATTCCGAAAATACAATATCTTAGGAAAGAACGGTTGTAAAACAGCATTATTGTCTGCATTATCATAGATTAAGGGATTCAAGACGCAGAAAGATCAATATAGTGTCTCAGTTCCCCGTATACTTGGATTAGTTTTATTAATAGTGTACTCACTTGTTTCCAAAAAGACACGGGTTTTTATATATAAATAAATGTTCTTTGTAGTCACAGTACCTACCTACTACTAAATGTTCTGTCCGTAGAAGCTAATTTACGGGTATGAGGAAGTCATTTTAGCAGTAATTCCATTGGAAAAAGTATAGATTTATTAAATCACCAGTATCCATGTTCACCTACCCGGGTATGGTTGTATGCAATCATCAATGTTGACGTTTAGAAATACTAACTGACATTTTATTCTTAGCCACTGGGAAATCGGAGAATTTGCCCAAAGAGGGAAACCTAGGACAAGAGAGAACATTGCCACTATCCAACAGGTCCCAGACTCCTATCATTCTAAAGATCCTGTTCAGATTCTACCCTGAAGACCCAATAACCCCCAAAGTAATTACTCAAGTGAAACTAGTTTCCAGCAGCTTGACAATCAATGAGACAGAGAACTCAGGCAAAGTTTAAAATTCTTGGTCATTTTTTTTGTACATTCAGGGAAAATTGAATCGTGTGTAAAAAGCTGCATATTCAATTACAGAAAATAAATTATTAGCATGGCGAAATGTTGACTCTTAAAATCAAAACGTGTTAATAGATTCTGATATTGTCTCCTATCGAGTGTCCAATTGATATTTCTTGCAGTTATACGAGACATCCAACATGACCAGTTGAAAACCTCCTAATTGTTAAAAGAACATTATCGATTACAAGTTTCAAAAGCCATTCTCAACTAAGCTAACAGCAAGATGGTGAAATCGGTAGCACTCTGAAATAATTAAATTGGTTAAATCATTTCCACATTAAGGGTTAATTACACTTAGACCCCCTCTAAAAATGTGAAATTACACTTTCCCTCAAAAAAGTTTCAAAACACTTACACCCCCTCTGAAAATCCACTGTTTCCACCTGACCTCCTTTCGTTGGGGTTTAAACGTAAAATGGTGACGTTAGCAAAAAAAATTACATATATTTCCAATTTTACCCTTCATTTAACATTTCCATGCAATAATTTTGTACTTATAAGGGAAAAAATGTAATGATATTAACCTCACTCTATATATAATATATATATATATATATATATATTACATTTATTCCCTTATAAGTACAAACATATACATGAGAATGTTAAATGAGGGGGAAACTTGAATTTTATATAATTTTTTTTGTTGACACCAGCATTTTCCATCCAATCCCTAACAGAAGTGGGCCATGCGTAAACGGAGAACTTTCGAAGGGGTGTAAGTGTAATTTTGAAACTTCTTTGGAGAAAAATGTAATTTCACATTTTTAGAGGGGGTCTAAGTGTAATTAACCCTTCCATTAATCCCAATTTTACGTTTCATCTCACTTTAGTCCCTCATATCTCAAATGGAGCGTAATAATATCTTGTAAATATGCCTCACTATGATCCTTGGCCATTAAAAATCCTAACAAAATCTAAATAAGTGGATGGGATATTCAACTAATGAGGGGCATGGAAAAATGATGCATTTCAATAATTTGCCACAATTGAAAAAACTCATGTACTTCAATAATGTTATCTTTTTGTAGCTAAATACAAATAGAAATACTAATAACAACTACCAGTCTACCAAACAAAAATTAACACAATACATCTATTTCACCAGTATGCACCAAAATGAGAAATACTAAATATATCAAAAAGAATTTGCATGGATCTCAATCAACATATTTTATCTTTATTTTAGCTGATTTTTATTTTTCACATTTGATTATCAAATTTGAATATGATGTTTTTATTATGTTGTATTTTTTACTCTCTTATTTTTCAATATTTATAAGAAACTCACTATTTAGTAACTTATATTAAAATGCAAATTCGTAATGCATTGCACATTTCCAAAAATACGTTCAACTTGTATTGTAATTTGAAAAAAAAATTTACAATCTAGATTTTCTAAATCTTAAATTTGAATTAAAATTTTCTAATAAAACTTTTAATATCTCGATTAGATGCGATGAATACCTCAAATGATGAGTATATATTTATGTTTTTATTATATTAAAACAAAGGTATTGCTCTAAATTATTCTTGAGTGGATTTGACTATTAATGGAAATAATAAAAAATGTCATAATCAAATAGCTTAATAACTAGATGCAAAAAATTAAGTCAAGTATTTAAAATAAAGACAAAATATGTTGATTGAAATCCATGCAAATTTTGTATGGAATATCTAGTATTTTTTTTCATTTTAGTACCTAGGGATAAATGGAATTAGTATATGTATTTAACTTTTTATTTTGCTTCTGGATGATTAATAGTTGTTTTGTTATCATTCTCGTTATTTTAGCTATAAAAAATAGTCAATTACTGGTATACATGAATTTTTTAAATAGACATATAGTTAAGGTGCATAGGTTTTTCCACTTTTACCCCTCATTAGTGGAATATTACATCCACTATATGAAGATTCCGTTAGAATTAACGGTCAAGGACCATATTGGGACATCTTTGAAAGATGAGGGAGAGGAGGGACTAAAGTGAAACGAGAAATAATGATGAGGGATTAATGAAAAGTACAATTACATATTGCCTTAAGTTATCTTTTCTAGGGAACTTCATAGCTAAGACAAGTACATTACACCAAAGGTGCGCTCAAGAGGCAAACCTAACAAAATTGCAGAAGCACATTTGAAAGAAAATGGACTCTTATGTATATGCATTTAATGTCCAGAAGTCTGTACATTTTCATATGCATATCTCTGATATGCATATGTTTCACATTTATTTCCAAAATAGCATGACACACTGTTTAGAACGTTTTTGAAGTGAATTACGAAGATTCCATGAAGATACGGCTCATGATTACCAACTTATTTACCACCTAGTATTTGGTTTCTATTAAAGAAAAATGTTTCAGCAGGTTCGGCCAGTTCTACAGTACAAGACACATCAGAATTTTAACCAAGCAAATCTACATGTCTGAAATGTGATTTCTTTATTTGAGGACGAGAGTTTACATCTAATATAATAGTATTAACATACGACTCAGACGGATCTTTGCTTTCCATAATGCAACATCTAACACTTCAACATTTTAAATTTACAAGAACGTAAAAGCAGTTCATGAAGGAAATGAGGCTCGTACATATGATGTCATGTGCAGATCCATATAAGTAGACAACATTTCAACTTCTAAGAAAACCACACTTCAGACCAGAAAATCACACTCGAGCGAACTAGAGTTTTTTATGGCCAGACTGAAAACTGATGAATAAGTATATCTTATTTATTAAACAAAGACCAGTGCAATTAGATATTTACTAAGTGCAGAGCTCTGTCAGAAAAACCAGCCTTGGGCGTCTAATGTAACCTGAATATGGCATCTAACTGATTCACCATTGTACTAGACAGGACCCCCGCTTAAACAATTTCACATTGATTATGAAGGTTCTACTTTCCGCCAGTATACCACAAGCATTAAACTAAATAAACGCCCTACAATATTTATCTCAGCTCTAAAATGGATGCACATGACAAAAGCCCAACAATATGTGAAACTAGCTCAATCAAGAAATGGATCACTCTCAACCTCATAAGCCGGCTTAAATTGTTTTTAACTCAAAAGGTACTGCACTTGGTGCTACTTCTACACCAAATTGATTCTGATAACTAGATTGTTCGTGCGAATTTTTGACCACTCAATTGTCAACTAGAAAGCAATATCCTTAAATAGTCAAGCTGAAGATAGATGGTGGATGGATGAGACAGAGAGCCCTCCCTGATAAAGTTATAAGAGTTATGCATTTCTCCAACAGGCTAAAAGAATTGTGACTACATCATAGAAGAGTACCTAGGCAAGATATATTGCGGCACCTCAAGCCTCATTAAAAAATTAAAAGAAGAAAGAAAGAAGTGAAAAACTGTATATTTGCCGAATGTGACTTCAAATGAGAACATATTGTTCCATTGATCAATCAGCACGATTGTAAACCACATTGATCGACAATAGAGTAAGACACTTATCAAGCACACTTTTACAAAAATCAGATAAAGCATTTGGAAAGCTGCCATCTAAGTTTCCAGAAATAGAACAGTAACCAAGGCAACAATCAACCCCAAAAGTTTATATTTCGAAAAAGAAATTAAAAAGGAGCAGTAGAAAATCACATACCCGTGAGAATCAAGAACATTCCTAGAAATCTTCATCTTTCGGGTTGCACCATTATACAACTCCTCCAAGCTGCACATGAGCACATTCTCCACCGGCGGCGCCTTCCTCAGTCCCCCACCGCCATTCATCGTCGTGTTTCTGAAATACCCATCTCTCCTACCTTCACCAGCAGTACTACTACTACTACTACTACTTCCACCAGCATTTCCACTACCATTCTCCCCAAAGATTTCCGCAAAAATATCCTCCGCATTCCTCGGATTGAACCGGAAATTAGGGTTCGGATGCTGCTGGTTGTTATGGTAAAATCCCTGGTGGCGGGTCCGACGGCCACGCGGAGGAGGTGGGAACTGACCCGATTTGAGACCCTCCTCGCCATAGAGATCGTAGATCTGACGCTTCTGCGGGTCGCTTAAAACATCATAGGCTTCTGAAATCTGCTTGAATTTCGCCTCAGCTTCTTGCTTGTTGGCATTCTTATCGGGATGCCAAATCATCGCCAATCGGCGGTAGGCTTTCTTCAAGTCCTCATCGCTGGCGCTGCGGTTCACCTTCAGGATATTGTAATAGTCTACTCCCATTCCCGGGCTCCAACAGAACTCTCTGTTTTGCTGCTTCTTTTCTTGATTTTTGCTTTATCTTGTCCTTGATCGTGGGATTGTATGCGTGCAAGTAAGCTTGTGAATGGCGGCAGCGGGAAGAAAGGGGCGGTGCAGTAGGTGGCGGGAGAAGGGGAGGCGGAAGAATAAAGAATGGCTTGTGGGGTTGAAGTCTGAGTAGAGATTTTCAGTTAATTGTGAGGAAAGAAGGTGACGATGTGAGATGTGGGGTTTGCAGGTAGGATTTAGTGGGGCCATTTTCAGTCAATTCATTATGTATGTCTCTATATATTCTACACCATATCCCTTAAAATTCATTTTGATTTCCCACTTTTCGATTCTACTTTAAATTAGGAGCAAGTTAGAATCCCTATGATTGTTTTTATTTTCTTTCGGTATTCGAGAGGGTGAGAAAATAAAATCACATATAAAATTATTCAAAATACTTTTATTGAGTGTTTTAGATAATATCGATTTATTATTTCATATATAATACATTTATCTAAAAATAAGCAAATATTATTATATATATTTATAAAAATATATAAAAAAAATACATGATTTGACAATGAACAGTAGTTTTTATCTCCTAATATACAACATAATACATACATAAAAAATAAATATTACTATATATATATATATACATTTATAAAAATATATCAAGAGATATGATAGATAATGAACAGTAGTTTTTGTCTCCCAATATACAACACGGTACATACAATATATTTTTTACACTATTTAAAAGTAACTCCAAAAATAAACCCAAATATACACATTATCTCTAACACACACGTACTTATCTTTATTTTTCTCTCTCTATCTCCATAAAATAAAACAAAACATTCCAAAAACAAAACTGAACATAACGAATAAGTTTTCCTCAAATTATTATCACTTTTCAATGTTTGATAAATTGTTAATACCTACTTATGTTTTGTAAAATCATATAATTTTTGGATGGAGGCTTAAAATTGTAACTTTGCACTTGTTGCATTTTTTTATTTTTTGTTTTTCTAGAAGAATTTAAAGAATTGTGAAAAAATTGGACAAGATGGATGGAAAAAATTAAAAAATTGTAAAAAAAAATATTGTCCAATAAATCCATACGAAAATTCATTTTTCTAAAAAAACAAGTAATACTGATAAGCGCATAATCTGTCAATTTTATGGAGATAATGTCGTCTTGCAAGTACTAAATACTCCTAATTATATGGTAGTTTTGCGCAAAATGGTGATATGGAGCTAAAAAGTGGCAATTGGAGAGAATTTAGATAAATGAGGAAATTGTGGCAGATTTACAAATTCGATTAGATGCACCGACGCTTAACGCAACAGCAAATCTATAGATGAAAGGAAAAGGAACGAATTTTGTTGCTGAAGAAAGACTGATTGCTGCACGAATTTTAGGTAACTCATTTGCTTGAGAATCTTGCTAGGACCATGGAGTCAACTTGGTTAATTGTTTTAGAGCAATTAGGTATCGACCCCACTTTAGTGTTCATGTTCATTGGGGTACTAATAGTATAAATAGTTATGTTATTCTTATGTCAAATATCTCATCTTCCATCTTATCCTTATCTCTTGACTTAGTGTTGATTTAGAGGGTTTGGCTAAGCTTATAAACTCCTCAAAACATCTTTTAAGATATTTTGAGGAGCTTATAAGCTCTAAAAAAGCGTTTGGCAAATTTTATTTAAAGAGCTTATAAGATTTCAAAATAAGATGTTTTGGATCTTATATGCTCTTTAAAAAAAGTTAACCTCCTCCAACATTTTTCATAAGATCTCATAAGCTATATAAGATTAATGTATAATTAGATAAAAATATCATCATTTACACACACACTCTCCCACACACACCCAGACACACATACTCTCTCTCTCTCTCTCTCTCTCTCTCTCTCTCTCTCTCTCTCTCTCTCGCGCGCGCGCGCGCACAAATACACTTTCTCTCTCAAGATTTTAAAAAATTTAATGGTATTTAATTTTTCTTGCAATTGAAAAAGAGAAAATACTTCATTACTTAAAAAATTATTATGTATTAAACAAAAATAAGATTGTTATTGATATTATATCTACTGAAAAATTATAAACTAATGACATTAAAAATTATACGACTAGAAAATAGTCATTTCGTTAACAAAGAGAATATCAATTATATATCAATGTCATAATATTCGACTAACATTAATGTACATATATATTATTTTTATTCAAAAATTTAGGTAATAATTATCATCATTTTCTTACTTTTTAAAAAATATTATCTATTAGATTTTTTATTTGAAGTTAAACTAATGTGTACTATTTATGAAAGTATTTTTAAAATATTAAAATACAGAATATGTCCTTTTTGGTCATTTTACAATGAAAAGACCTTATTATGCCAAACACCATAATATTTTATAAGATGCAAAAACATCTTATAAGTTAGAACATCTTATTTTATCCAAACACTCTAAGAACTTATTTTAAAATAAGATCCAACATCTTTTAAACTCCTAAAACATCTTATAAGATGTAGGAGCTTATAAGATGTTTTAAAAAAGCTTAGCCAAACACCCTCTTACTAATGGAATTCCACCTTTTCTCTATGTGTCATTCTATTAGTTTGTTAGGCTAATTCTTGTACTTTTCGGTTGAAGTTATGATGAATGGTTGAAATTTACACATTGTGAGATCTTCTATATGCTTTATACTTTCGTTTAATTAGATATTTGTGTTATTCTCTATGCTCTCATCACAAATGATCTGATTTATGAATGATATGACCAATTATTCATTATCAAGAATATTTGCTTAGTCAATTGAACTTGCAAATTCGTAATTATTTGTTTAGTTCAATAACTAACGGCAACATACCATAATTTGTTATGTCACAGTAGTTAATTATGTTATGGGGAGTGCATGATCTAACTTAAATATACCCTTGTAGGAATTTATTAGTTAAAGTTGGGCTATCTAATTCTTAATGCTATTGGTGAATTAAATCTTGTGGACACTCAGTTTTGTTCATTGATTAGGGAATTAGCTAACGGACATTCTTTGGCTAATGAAAAGGTAAGAAAATATAAGGTTGTTAGGTCCTACCAATGACCATAATCAATTTATCTGTTTGAACGTTTGTCACCTAAGCATCAGTGATGATTAGTGGAATCAAGCATGAACTTGACTTCAACCGAAAAGTTTTCTCATATATTTATTCATTGTCTTTAACTCATCATCTAATTAAATCTCAAACAACCCCACCCCACCCCACCCCACCCCACCCTCTTTTATTTTATTTGAAGGAATCGACTTATAACCAATCTCTGTGTAATCGACCTTACTCATCATTTTTTGAAAAGTATCAGTAGGAATTTATTTTTGGTGCTTATGACACCCCATCAAATAATTTATAGTCTACAAGAACATTTTGGTCAACTCACCATAAAAAATTGATGAAAACTTAATGGATTGGACTATTTGTTGGACGCCCGTTAAAATCAGGGATACTTTGGTAATTTTTCAAACAATAAGGGCGTATTCGTAATTATACCAAATATCAAGGGAGTTCTTTGTAATTTACCCTTAAATTTATTCATGTCTTTTCAATTCACTTTAAATCAGTCTTATGGATGAAATTTTCGACTAGAAAAAGCGATTTCTCCTTTTTCACCCTTATAAAGTTTTACCCTTTTAAATTTTCCTATAGAATTTTCAAAAAAAATTCCTATAGAATTAAAAACAATATAATTAGCAAGTATCTTGAAGACAATGTAAATTTTTTACTTTAATATCATTTTAAATAATATAAATTTTTCACTGCATCCTCATCTCTCAGGCCAGCCCAATTTCCTTTTATTGTTTTCCAACACTTCTCCAATTGTTCAATAGGTGAAGGCAGACGGCCAAACGATTCTTTCAATAATGTATAGAAAAAACTAATATTATGTGGCAAAACTAACGGCTCAATGATTATTGGCGCGAGTTGGCATGTACGAATTGTTATAGCTTTATAGGTCGTTGCAAAAATGGTTGCAAAATTGTCGGCAACTTTGCCATGGAATAATTTTTTCGCTGCAAACTCCATTGGAAACGCGTCTATTTAATTTGCAACGAAATATATTCCAAGAAAATCATTGCAAGGGTCGTTGCGACATTATAAAACAAATAATGTGACTTGAATGTCATTGCAAAAATCGTGGTAAATTTTTTTATTAATTTGCAACGGCTTTGTTCTGCTGCAATGTCTGTGGCAAAATGTTGGCAAGGAAAATAATTCATCACATAATTACAAATCCATTGCCTCATTTGCCTGCGAATGTGATTAGTTGCAAATTTCGTGGCAAATTTGCAATGGAAGTATTCCAAGGAAAATTTGCCGAAGCTTCGACTTTGATTGCAAAAAATGCATATAGGTCAACGGCAAGTGCACTAACTATCAAGTAGTATAAAAGATATCGATCCCACGAGGATTTAACGAACTAATTACCTCAACTCTAACTAACCCCTAATTATTTGGATGGCCGAAAGTTTGTGATGATTTACGGTAACTAAGAGAAATCAATAAAAACAACTACGGCAAATTAGTACGTCGGAGAGAAATGCAGATATAGAAAAGATGTTACGGCTATATGTCCACCCAATCAATACAATGAATACAAGATTAATGAAGTAATCGACCAAACGAGTATTTTCAGAAAGTGGGGGTTTTCCCAATTTAATCTGATATGTTCTCTCGAGTTATACCAAACATATTACTATCAAGGAATTAGTGGATCTCTCCTTTCTAAAACTCGTGACAATAATGTATTAGGACTTTGTGAAAAACTTATATAACCAGATGGATCGTGCCTATGTATGTCTACTGATATGGAGAAAATGACCAAGTCAAAGTAGCATTTATTTTCTCCCATCATGTGAGAGAGAATCAAGGGAAATTAACCAAAGCCATTAAAACATGGAGGGAATCAAGCAAATAAGGCTTGATCCATGGAAACCCCCTCATCAATGAGGAAGCAAGGAAAAGACCCTTATGTCCTCGTAAAACGTTACCATTTATATCTGAAGACATGGAGAAGAAGGACGATAAAGACATTACGCCATACATACTGTAAATAAACTTCTAGTATAAATATGAGATTCATCCCTTCATTAAGAGAGGGGGGATTTTTGTAAGAACTCTACTAGTATATCAATTCAATCAATATTCTTGGATCGGCTTGTACGTGTTGTCGATTGTGCCCGATTGTTATAAATTAATTCGATTATTATATTTACTATTTTATCACGTTGTTGTTGACTAATTCTTCTAAATTCTTGCAACATCAACTTGGCGCCGTCTGTGGGAACTTTTCAATCGTAATACTGAGAATGCAAACCCGATCCATGGCTAGAGACTTGGAGATGAATGAGGAGCGAAGGACAAGAGCTCCCCAAGATAACGAAGGAGAGCTCCCTCCCTTGGAGCACATGAGCCTGGGTCCTCAGCAAGACCACAGGAGGGAACGGGAAGAAAGGGGGGAAGGAGCCAGCGAAGCCCCACCGCCGATGTTCAAAATGACAGTTGAAGCATTGCAAAAGATGATTGAAGATGCATCGGCAAAAGCAGCCGAGAGGGTGATCATGCATTTCATGGTAAATCGTCTTCGAGAGCCTACTCCCCCTCGTTCCCCCCGCCGAGGCCGAGGTACATCCTCCGCCCACGGGGATAATGAGTCGAGGGAGGATGGCCCCCAGGACATGTCCATGGGCGAAGAAGAAGAAAGCATACAAGCCTCCCAACCTCCCAGCCTCCCCCGGCGGAATAAGGATGTAGGAGCTCAGCGGGGAAGGAGAGATGAAGATTTTCCAAGCAAAACGAGAGGCGACAGTTCGCATCTCCAAACCCCTCGGCTCCGGAGCGCCCCGCAGGACCTGGTCCCGATGGCTGTGGCCCCAGCAAGGAGGAGCCCATTCTCCATGCAAATACTGGTAGAGGCTTTACCTCAAGGCCTAAGGTTGCCACATTTGGCGGATTATGACGGAACCACAGATCCCGAGGACCATCTAGACAAATTTTTGGCCAAGGCGGACTTGCTAGATATGAGCGATGCCGGATACTGTAAAGTGTTCCGTACAACCCTGGCGGGAAAAGCTATGGCGTAGTTTAATCAACTCCCTGCATACACCATAGAAAGCTTCGAACAACTCTCGCAACGATTTCTGCACCACTTTTCCATCAACAAAAGTCATCCGAAAACCGCGGCATACCTCTTCACCATAGTCCAACAGGAGCAAGAGAGCTTAAGAGACTATATACAAAGATTTTCCGGCGTTGTCCTCGAAGTCCCCCACTTCAACCATGAATTGCTAGCGAGCATATTGCAACAGGGATTGCGAAGAGGACGCTTCCGCGAATCTATCGCTGGCAAACCACCGTCGACATTGGACGAACTGATGAAGAGAGCCGCCAAATACATCCGTATTGAAGAGGCTAGTAAACCAAAAACAGAACAGTCAAACAAAAGGAAAGCGCGAGAAGGAGAGAAGAAAGACCCAAGGAGAGAAGAGCAAGCGGAAGAGCAAAGACACATGCCCCCAACTAGCTTTACAAGATATAGCCCTCTCAGAGCTCCGAGGGCAGAAATTCTCGTTGTAGCAGAGCAACAAGGGATCGTCCAATGGCCAAGGAAAATGAAGGATAATTCGAAACGTTCGAAGTCAGACAAATATTGTCGATTCCACAAGGACCGAGGGCATAGCACGAGAGACTGCTATCACCTAAAAAACGAGATCGAGAAATTAATCCAAAGAGGATATTTGAAGGAATATGTGGAAGGACGAAGCCGAGGTCAAGAATCAACAGTTATCGATCAAAGATTCGATCAGAATGTGGAACAGGGAGAAGCATCCAACCACAAAGGCAAAGGAATTGAAAATTTCCCGACAGCAGGAATAATAGGGGTGATCACGAGAGGACTTGTTGGAGAAGAGATTGTAGATCGCCGCCTCGCAAGAGAACGCCACGCCAATGTCCACCGAAAAGGAATGAGTTCGAGAAGAGGAAGAAGCAGCCAATCATCAGAAACAGAGAGGGGGCAAAAAGAACACTACTTCGATCCTCCCCAACACATCGCTTGTCAGAAAAACATAACCAAGAATAAAAGAAGAGGAGGACAGAAGGTGAGAAACTGATGGCGGCAGGAAGACAAAGAATGTTCAGATGATAGAAAACGAGCCCAAAGAATTCTCATCAGTTGGAACGACCATGGGGGCAAAACAAGAGCAGAAACTGTGAAGCAGAAGAAGCGAAGCTTTGGCCCCGAGGAGAATAAAATAAATTAGAGAAGGAAGTGGAAGCCAGCTCCCTTGAACTTGGAATGCAAAAAGAACATGAAAAAGTACTATGTGTAACCATTTCTTTCCTATTGAATAAAAATTGTGATTTCCTTCGAGCAAATTCGTTCTGACAGGTTTCTATTTTCAATTACCCACGCGTGATAGTACACGCCAATATTATGCAATAATAATTATAATAAAATTTCCAAAAGGCTGTTCAAAACATGGCAGTCCGGAAGAATAAGGCCAAAAACTACCTTGAGGGGAGGTACCCCCCCCCCCCCCGGAGTGAAAAAGGCCGAGAAAATCCTCTATAAACATAGAGAGTTCCATAGAATGGGAACTCCTATCAAAAATCTCCTATAAACAAAGAGAGCTCCATAGCATGGGAACTCCCAAAGAAAATACTTCAAAGAAATTGAGAATGAAAACAATGACATATATATAAAATGTATGCATAAATGTGTCCATAAAACGGAATGTAAGGGGAAACACCCCGAGAAAAACATCTATGTATCAAAGTACTAGAAGCAGGAAAAAGTGATAAATCCTATTACTCTAGGAGGCATCCGCCGCAGGAACATCAACAGGAACAATCACAACCTCCCCATTTTCAGTAGTACCTCCCTCAACCTCAGGACCTCCAAGCTCCGCCACCGAAGGATCAAGGAATAGAAAATCCTCCCCAGGAAAACGACCGCAAGAACGCAAGGTTGCACGACACTCCCTGATGGTCTGGTCATAAACCTCCTCGGCCTTGGCGAGTGCCGCAAGCTCGAAATCCCCAGACTTCTCAAACTCCTCTCTGAAGTCAGCTTTAACGCACTCTAAGTAAAGCTTCCCCGCGTCAGACTTCAGGAATCGGGAACCAGAACTAACCTCTCGATGGAGAGAATCCTTCAACTCCTTCCCAAGCGCCACGGCGTCGGCAAGCTCCCCCTCCAAACGCTCCTTCGCTTTCGTAGAGTCTGCAAGCGCGGAAGACAAACGAGCTATCTCCTCCTGGTACTTCTCAAAGCGCTTGGAAGCCACCTCCGCTAAAGTATTCACCTATGAGAGGAAAGAAATAAAAAACTTTTGCCAAAATCCCACAAATGAAACGAAAGCAATGCGAAAATACATACCCGAGCGGACTCTCCGCAAAGCATGCTCACAAAGCCATCATCCGAAAGGGAGGAAAACTTCGTCACGTCGAACTCACTGATGGTGGGACGGAGTTTCTCCCTCGCTATATTCACATCAGCCGCGTCCCAATAAGAAAAGACATCCCCACGACGATTAGTTCCGTAAGTGAAGTATCCTTTCCCAAGACCATGTGAAGGAGAATCAGTAGACGCGTCTCGGGGGCGTTTTGAACCACTCCCACCAGAACTTGGAGGAGGAGAACGCCGACCGCCAGAAGCATCCCGCACCCGGGAAGGACTAGAACCCCGCCTGTCGCCCTTGCCATGCGGAGGCGGAGGCGGAGGAGGAGGACAGGCACGAGCAGAAGCCCCGGAAGAACCTCCATCCCGGGAAGCCTTGAAGCGGCGCACATCCTCCAAAGACAACTTCTTCCCTGAAAAATAGAAGGCGAAACACATGAGCCACAAGCTAAGAGTTAAAAGAGAAAAGAATAAAGAAAAAGATAAAGAATAGAAAAAAGTTACCATCGGAGAACAAGCCCGTCACATTGAAAACTTGGTCGAACAAACCAGCCCCAATATAAGACATCTTGAGATCATGGTTGGGGGGAAAATCAAGGGAAGAATCAACCCAAGGAGCACACAAACCCCAATCAGAATCTCGAACGTAAAGGAATTTCTCCTTCCAAGGACCGCGAGAGGAAGTACAACCCTCCAAAAACTTACAACCATTGCGAGGGTAGAAATAGAAGAAAGAGTCGTTCACTACCTTCTTGACTGAAAATAGAGTATGAAAAGCTTCTACAGAAGGAGATAAGTCTAACTCACTGAAACGATGAAGAAAATCCAAGAAGAACATGAAAGCATTGGGAGTAAGCTGACTGACACTAACGCCAACGCTACGAATAATTTCCACTAAAGGAGGGTGAGGCGGAAGAATGAACCCCGAAGAAAAATACACAGAATAGACCGTGAAAAAACCAGACGGAGGAGACTTGACACGATCCCCACAGGAAGGAAGAAGGAACTCAACTGGAGGAAAAGAATTATAGTTAGCCTCCAAAAAACGAAGCTCCTCCAATCCTATGATGCTATCACAAACCTCTACGTCCATGACCCTACAACGAGACCTAGGAGCCGAAGAACATTCCCCCCCCAAACTCAGTGGAAGTAGCCAAAGGAGCCTTGGAACCTACCCCCTTTGGAGAAGATGAGTTAGACTCAAAGGAAACATCTAACGAATCAACTGGACAATCAGGAAAATTACGTATGGCCTCAATAACCTCTAAATTAAAGCTATCATCATCACCATCTAAGACAATCACATTGGAGGAATTAGGAGGATTAAGGACACAACGGCGCGAGGACCCTTCACCCGAAGGAAAAGTAGGAGAGCGAAGAAGAGACCCCCGACCGCCGAGCCGAGGGAGCCCTTCCCGGCCCCCACGGTCGGGGAGCCTCGACCAATCCCCTGGTCGAGGCCGAAACCTCGACTAGGACGGTCGAGGCCCAAGCCTCGACCAGCTTGGTCGAGGTCATCCTGGTCGAGGCCCGAACCTCGACCAGGCCGGTCGAGGCCTGTGCCTCGACCGACCTGCCCGAGGCCTGAGCCTCGGCCTGAGCCTCGACCAGGTTGGTCGAGGCCGGCGCCTCGACCGAGACGCTGGCCGAGCCCACTAGGGCCGCGGCCAGCGTCGTCCGCCTCGTGCCGACCCCCCCCCCCCCATGACCGGAACGAGCCCCACTAGACCTACGAGAAGATTCCATATTCCTAAAACGAGAATTTACGACTAAAATTTGAAAGGAAGAGATGCAAGCAATTACGAGGAAATTAAATTACGAATGAAAACAACGAGAAAGGAGAACGATTAATGAGTACCTTTACGGTTCGACATTCGAAAGGACTAGTTCACCGGAAAAGCACGAGATCAAGAAGGAGTGAACGACGAACAAAAGCTCAAAAAGCTCTAGAATGAATGAATAATATACATATATATAGACGAAGGAGATGGAGAAATTTCCAAACAAAGAAGATTCTACCTACCAAACACAAGCTCCTACTATCTCTTGAAAGGGAAACAAGATGCTTGCCGAAACTAGACGAATCCTACTTACTAAAGTCCCAATCATTCCTTCTAGAATACTTGGAACTTGACGGGGCAGTTGATATGGAGAAAATGACCAAGTCAAAGTAGCATTTATTTTCTCCCATCATGTGAGAGAGAATCAAGGGAAATTAACCAAAGCCATTAAAACATGGAGGGAATCAAGCAAATAAGGCTTGATCCATGGAAACCCCCTCATCAATGAGGAAGCAAGGAAAAGACCCTTATGTCCTCGTAAAACGTTACCATTTATATCTGAAGACATGGAGAAGAAGGACAATAAAGACATTACGCCGTACATACCGTAAATAAACTTCTAGTATAAATATGAGATTCATCCCTTCATTAAGAGAGGGGGGATTTTTGTAAGAACTCTACTAGTATATCAATTCAATCAATATTCTTGGATCGGCTTGTACGTGTTGTCGATTGTGCCCGATTGTTATAAATTAATTCGATTATTATATTTACTATTTTATCACGTTGTTGTTGACTAATTCTTCTAAATTCTTGCAACATCATCTACATATTATTCAATTCACACCATGAATTATACCGTCCACTTTGCCAAATTCTCTCTCAGTTCATCAACATAATTAATAAAATCTAAGAGGTGATTAAGCTCTCAAAATAATAGCAACAAGCACAACAATTCATGAATATGTGAAAATAACAAAATAGATTAATCTGAAAAATACTTAAAACATTGTATCAATTAGGCTTCCATAAGTCCTAGCACAAAATAGATTAGTTCATCCTAACTAAAACTAAAGCTAAAGGGAAAGGTATAGAAAAACTCATGGAGTAGAAAATCGGGCGAGAACAATTATCACTGCGGTACCGAATTAACTTCTTCACTTGCTCGCCGTCGTCTTCCTTCGCTCCCAAACGTGGATTCTACATTTTTCTCTGCTGAAAATTCAATAATCTTCCTATTTCCATCTTCTCCTCCTTTTATAATAAGTCTTAATTATGGTAGGAAAGGAAAAAGATTCTACCTACTATAAAACTCTTTTTCCTTCCCTAATCATTTCCGTACCAAACTTCTAGAGCTAATTACAAAGGGAATAAATTCTTCTCATATTACAGAAAATCAAAATTACAGACCAGCACGTCTGTGATTTTCGCCCGGCGTATGTCTGATAACCCGTGAATCACGGGCTAAGTTCATCACGCTTCTGTCTAGTGGATTTTTGATAGCCCGTGGTCACGAGCTAGCGTGTACACGTTTCTGTAGACTTCTTAACTTTTTCTCTATATTTAAGCTATTTGCTTGCATTTGTCTTTTGTCTACAAAAAACTCCTAAAATATTACAAATACAACCAAGAACAAACATCATATCTAAAAAAATATAAATATAAACAACAAAATATGTCATATAATTTCCTAAAATCAAACTTTGCAACAACTCGCTAGAAATCGGTCCACCCAAAGTCCACCAGATGCTGCATCGGAGTTTTGTTTTTTGTCACATTTTTAATTTTATACTATTTCAAATTGTGATATTATATTTGGTTACACCTTCTTTTGTGAGATTGGACCATAAATTTTAGAGAACTCATTTTATGACGTTTCTCCACATAAAAAACTATTACAAAATATCACCTCTTCGTATAAAAAATTATCACAAATCATCCTAAATATATTTTTACTCTATTGCGTCTTTCGTATACAAAATTAGCACAAAATATCTAAAATTCAAAAATATTTTCATTTCGTCATATATTTTCATTAAAAATAAATATCACAAAGTATCCTGGCCCAAATATATTTTTATCTCACATACGAAACTCAATACAAAAATAGCACAAATATATTTTCTATTCTATACCTAAATATATTTTCATTCTGTTACGTTTTTTCGTATACAAAAATCTATATCTATATCTATATCTATACTATATATAAAAGTGTGAATCTTTTATGTGTTTGTTCCCCATTGTGAAAAGACATTCATACTTTTAATTAAGTTATTTTTTAATAATAAATAAAAAATTTGTTATAAAAGAATAAATTTCTATCAAAAAAGACTATTTAAGAGTCTTAATGCCTCAAAACTACTTGGACAATGATAAATATATCCTACAAAAAGAAAAATAGGCTAATAATATGTCCATGCGATTAATTTGTTAGAAGATATTTTTTAAATACTTTAAAAAATATTACTAGGGTACAATATAATTTCAAATAAAAAGCATTCGAGTAATACATAAAATACTAAACATCAAAATCAATATATATATATATATAATATAATGAAATTTTAAATAAGATTTATCAATCTTATTAATTTAGAAATGCTTACGAAAAAATTAACATGGCTAATTGATTTTATTGTAATATTAGTAGTAGAAAATGTTATGAGGTTATACTTTCATGTACTTTTGATATTTACTATAATATATTGGAGATAAAATAATACTACTAGGTGCAATTTATGATTAAATATATCAAAGTGAGAATCTCTTGAGTGTTTATTCCTATTGTGAGAAAACATTCGACCCTTATTGTGGTACTCCTTTCAATAATAAAATAGAGGGATAATTACATTTACACCCCTTGATTTATGGCTTGTTTACACAATGCACTCATGTCTTTTGCATAATTACAGAAACCATCCCTAACAGATCTTGTATGCACACAAAAGATTAATGTTTCCAAAAATATAAAATACTGTTGAATACGAAATAGATGATACCAATTAACTTTATATGAATTAATAGATCAAGAAATCACATAAAAATATGAAGTTAAAAATCCAAAACAAGCAATTTATGCAATAATATTTTAAATTTTGAGGTGAATTAAGAATGTAATTAATATTTTGACAAACTTTAAAAATTAATAGTAAAATATAATTAGAATAATTATAGGACATTGCAAACAAATTAATACTAATACTATGAATGTGTAATTAGATTAAATTTTTACAAAAAAAAAAATAGTTAATAAATAATTAGTTTAAGATCATTACACATCGATAAATTAAAAAAAAAAAAGAATTCAAGATATGATAGTAAAATAAAAAAATATAACATTTCACAAAAATAAAATAACAAACACAAATAAAATTAAAAAAATAGCATATAGACATTAAAAAACACTACTAATAAAACATGATCAATTTTATTGAATGAGAATTTCATATAAAAAAATTCAAAAATAAGGGGCTTCATTCACTTTATTTTAATTTGGATCCTTTTTATATTATATTTTATTTTTGCATTAATTTGTTCCAATACAAAATTATTAAACATAATAACTATTAAATATGAAATACAAAAATTCAATTTTAAGGAATAAATATATATTTTATTTAATATATTAATTAAATTTAAGAGTGAGTTACAAATAACAAATTCAATGGTTTCCTCGTCAATTAAAATAATTATTATCAATATTTTTTAAAATATAATTATATATATACTAATGATTCAATAATACAAAAATAAATTCTTTTTGTAACTGATAAACTATATAATCACCTCTAAAAATATATTTATACACGTGCAACGCTCATGATACTTCCTAGTAGCACAAAACATCCTAATTCAAAAATATTTTCATTCCGTCGCGTTTTTTTGTTAAAAATAAATATCACAAAGTATCTTGATCCAAATATATTTTTATCTCAAGTACAAAACTCAATACAAAAATAAAAAGCACATGAAAATATTAAAAATTGAAATTTCAGAATGAAAACAAAACCAAACGACACCAAATATTTTTCAGAGTGATTTGAATGGATGAGAGGTGCCCCAATAGCCAATATGTGTATTTTCAAATGACAGTAAATATTATTTATCACTTCAAATAATAAAAATCATGCAGCATTCACATTTATATACACATATTTTGATTGCGATAAAATATTAAAAATTGATAATCACATATTTTAATTTTTATGTGACCTAATTTTCTACTATCTGATGCCGGATTTACATAATGAACTATTATGCAACTTTTCCAATCCATCGAATTCCTTTTTTTTTATAATCGGAAGCGATGAATTTTATTAATTAAAGTAAAGAGATTACAAGTAGTCCTGTCGAATATCAACATCGAACAGAGATAATTACAATAATCAAATCAACAATATCACATAAATAACTCCTAACTATTACAATTACAAATAATACTTACTATATAATAGTAACAACATCATCCCACGCAGGGGGTTCGAACCCACGATATCTAGAATCATGAGGTCTCAACTTCGCCAACTGAACTAGGCCTCATCTATCAATTCGTGGAATTCATGGATGTTACATATTGTACTTTATATATTCACATCACGTATAAATAATTATTATTTTAAATTCATATATAACATAAAATTTATATAGATACCATTTATACATAATAAAATACAACACAAAATACACCATAAATTTGCAGTAAAAAAAAAAAAAAAATCTAGAGTACCAGTAACTAGCAAATAGCAATGGCTTCACTTCATGTTAATCTCTTGTGCATCTCCAATTGTCAAATCAAAATCAAGTTTTCAACTGTGGCTGTAAATTATCAGCAACTTTAGTCACAATCAAGTCAAACAAACAAATGAACCCACAGACTTTGATTTCAAACAATGAATATAACAAAGGAATTACAGTTACTTCTTTTTAAGATTTACATTATTTATGATATCCCTCGTTATTTTAAAAATTATAAATATCCTCTTAAAGTTTATAATTATTTAATAAATAATTTATTTTTATAAATGAACTGATCAAATTACCTTTATGCAAATTGAATTATTTTTTTAAATTTTTCTAAATTTTTTGGACAAAAATGCACAAAAAGAGATTTCTTATATTTTTTACACAAATAAACAATAATTTAATTTGACTCGACTGATTTTTCTACAATTTAAAAAAATAATCAAGAACAAAATAAACAATTTCAAGCCCTTGATTAAAAATTACAAACCTCAAAGAGTTATTTGTAATTTTCTAAGGGCATCCGCAATTATATCAAACCTCAGAAGATGTCATTGTAATTCCCCCAGTAATAAAACACAAATGTCAAATTTCCAATATCTAAAGTTGATTCAAAAGTCCACGGAGTGACTTCAACATTCGAATAAATGAATCTTTCCATAATCCCATAATTTCTATTGTGCCCACTGCCCACCAGTTCTGGAATAAGAAAGGCACAATGAAAGAAACAGAAGATGAACAACAGACATCATAAGATATACAACACAAACATCAAACACTTCTCTGACCTATATCATATATATCTAATTCCTACCAAGTCCTATGAACAAAAACCTAGCAATTCACATCATTCCAGAAATCCCTTTTCATCAGTTGAGGAAAGACAACCGGTTCCCACCGCTGTATCGTGTGCATGAGTACTGCAAAACGAGGAACGCTTTCTTGAAGCATCCTAGGTTTCAAGCAAGACCGGGTGTGGTTTCCAGCAGAGACAGAGTGGCTCCAGCTGATTAGCGGAAGACTAGGAAAAAGAAGAAGCGGAAATGGATGATATACAATCTATCGTGGAAACATTTAAACAATAACAGTTTGACCCGTAAGTCCATCCTGGAGCTGGAGTGAGCCGTCTTTCATCAGATTAAGACTCAAGCTCTTGAACCTCTCTCTGGAGTACTGTCGGGATGCCTTTCTCCAGTCCGTTCCAGTTTTCATCATTGCCACAAACTCATCATAACTAATTTGCCCGTCCTGAAAGAAGCCCAGTTACAGAAAGAAGAACTAATTAACAATAAATGCTGCCAGTAAGATCGTTTATCTTCACAGCATTAGGAAATAAAACAAAACATTGGTTTTGCGCAAGGGGAAAAAGATTAAATAAGTTAATCAACATGGATAGTATCAATGTATTATATGATTACAGTGCTTTTAAGTAGTCAGTATTGTCCTGGAATGTGAATAAGTTCTTGCGTTTCAGCCAAAAAGGCTAGAAGAATCGTTGGTAAATAGCACTATGATATTATGATTGAGTACGGAAAAAATTATTGGAAAGAAAGGCGGGAAGGATTTAGTCGAACCTTGTCAGTATCAACTTCTCGCATAATGTTGTTGAGTACATCAGGATCAGTTTCGCCTGATTCATCTATTAAAGCTTCTCGTAGTTCATCGAGTTCGATATACCCACTCCCATCTTTGTCGAAGAACATAAATGCTCTTCGGAAATGCTCATCGTTCTCCATCCTCTGTAAGTGGATAGTAACTGCAACAAACTCACCATAGTCCAGAACACCATTTCCATCTACATCGGCCTATTAGACATTGAGACAATATTTATATTAGTATAACTTGCAGATAGAATCTAGGTTATAAGGCTACATATAAAGAGATCAGTTAACAAGCATTCAGCGTCTCCTCTAGATAGTTAAATGCATCTTAATGTATGAAGGTTGAGCAATTTTTCAGCTTTATACAGACCAGGTATGTGTAAATTTCAGCATAAGCTGATATAAATCGGATCAGTTTCAGTGCTACGGTCTTCGTCAGTTGAAGAATTTGAACCAGTCAACAATTGCAACTTCAAATGCTCCAGGTTACAAGTATAGATTAGCAGTTCTTGTGAACAAAACAAACTAAAGGTGGAAGTAATTCACTTATATTCTTCATCTGCAACGACGCTTATTGTTCCAATTATAAAGAATGTCCAAGCAATTTAACATAAACATGTCAATCGGATTTGGAGCCCATAAGAGAAAAAATATTTTGAGTCTAGAGAATCTGAATATGACATGTACTACTCTGGGAAAACCTCAATGGTAGAAACTGAAGAGGAAAAATAAACACAATGTCCCAAGAGCATCAAACTCAAGATGACTTCGAAATTTTTTGAGTGGAGAATTAACATTTACCACATCCATCAGCAACTTTATCTCAGGCTCTGCCAGTTGGGAACCCACTTTCCTTAGACCAGCTTTTAGTTCCTCAAATGTTACCTTCCCGTCATTGTCAGTATCCATTAATGCAAACATATCTCTAATAACTTCTACCTCTTCAACAGATAAATGTTCCGCAATCACCTACATAGTTATTCGAAGATAAATAAATCATTAAGATAGAGACTAAAATCAATGTACGACTGAAATATTGGCAGTTGCCATCAACTGTAAATGCACAAAGCAAATTCAGCCACATCGCCTAAAAGTTTCAGAAGATTATCGACTCTTATGAATCGATTACTAAGCAACCTTGAATGCCAGTTATCCTTTGTTTTGAGCAATAGAAAACCATTTTTCATAAAATTATACCACACTGAACGGAAGATTTTGTGTTTGCAATAACAAGCAAAGAGTTACAGATATAACTTGATCAATACATGATGCTTACCCGTAATGCTTTCTTCTTGAATCTGTTCATGCCAGAAAACTGCTTAAGCCTTGCTCTCACAATATCTCCCAATGGAACATTTGGAGCCTTTTTGGCATTTTGTATCCATGGGTGATCTGAACAAACAAGAAACAAGAAGAGCATGGTTATAGCTGTTGTCAAAACCAAAATGACGTGCGAATATTTTATATCCTCAACATGCTGTAACATGAAGATTTACAAACTGTCTAGCTGACCCAATGTTTGAATTCTGTTACTCTCACAAAAACCAACTGTACATGAAATATCTTGTTCTTAGATTGCAAGATTGCAGTCAATAAGTATTCCGGGCGGTGACCCCAAGTGGATGTACATTTGGATTCTCTGATAATTTCCTAAAACCAGGTTATCTTAAAACCTAACTATCAGCATACAAACGTTGTGTGCTATAGGAAATGCCCATTTACTTTATGCTATTAGATATTGGGTCAGGTTCTGAAAGAGTCATGATTTCAACTAGCATCCATACTTGAGTTAAATTATAATTCCAGTATTGAAGTGCGTATGCATTCCTTATTGTGTATATCAATTCCTGTCCTAATTGTAACATTAATTATTATATTCTCCTAAACTCTTTCTCTCCATGCCTTTTTTCTGTAAATTCTTTCTTGAAGCATCATCCAAACTCCATGGTACGAGGTGTGCTAGTGAAGGGATAACTCTGGTAGTGATTCACCACTGCAAAGAAAAGGCTTGATCTTTTCGGAGTTCGATGAAGGATACATGAAAGAACTTATATGATTGATTTCCCGACAAAAAGCAAAAAATGGGTTCCAACCCACTTTAAAACTTGCAGATCTTTGGAAGGATGTATGATGTGTCTTTCTTTTCCTCTGGCCACCATAATTTGTAATCAAGGTATTCACATGCAGCATGGACAGCCAGCACTCTCACTTTATCCACGCTTTAGAGAATATATGTAACATGAAAATATTAAACATACTTACCAAGCACCTGCTGGGCTGTCAAACGCTTTTTGGGGTCTGGCTCCAACATCTGCCTAACAAGGCTTTTTGCACTTTCAGAAACCTGTGGCCACGGTTCCCTCTTAAAGTCGATCACTCCTCTTAAAATTGCAAGTGCAACACCTTGTTCAGTTTCTGCATAAACATTGCAATGAGATAAACTGAATCCTCAGATAAAATTTATCTATCCGTATGAGCTAAGATTGGAAATGAAAGAAGCATGGAAAAGATACCAGCCCAAAACGGAGGAACACCGCATAACAAAATATAAAGAATGACACCGGCACTCCAAATATCAACTTCAGGTCCATAATTTCGCTTCAAAACCTCTGGTGCCATATAGTATGGACTTCCAACAATCTCAGTGAACCTTTCCCCTGATTAAACAGAATCTCTTATTAATTAATCAGCAGACCACAAACCCCAAAAATGAAAAGGAAACATAAGTTCATAATCGTAGCAAGCAATCCTCTTATTCCATAAATGAACACATCTGGGAATAGATTTCAAAGAATGAAAAATATATATCCGAGATCAAAACTTAAATCTAAACAAGCAAGCCAAACTATGATATAAAAAAAAAAAAAAAGGAAGAAAGGGAAGGAAAGAAATCAAGACGTTAACTCCTAGGCATCAAACACAGACAAAGCTGAAAGAAATCTAAATATTAGAAACAGAAAAAAAATTCAAAATCATTTTAATGAATAAAAAACGAGCAGAAAATGAAGTAAAAAAGGAAAAATTAAAACTAAAAACTTCTTTAAACAGGCAGCAAGAAAGCCAGAATCCAACCAGGCCCAGATAAGAACTCTTGAGACCGAACCTTCAAAAGAAGAATCAAAAGATAGAAAGGATGGAAACATTTTCAAAAACTGAACCCAATTCTCATAATCAACTAGAATCCAATAACACCTACCATGCTTGAAAAACACAGACAACCCAAAATCAATGGCCTTGAGCGCCGAATTTTCCTTCTTATTAGCAAACAAAAAATTCTCAGGCTTCAAATCCCTGTGCATAACCCCGTGCTGATGACACATCCTCACCACCTCCGCAACCGTCTTCGCCACCCCCGCCGCCGCCCTCTCGCTGTAGTGCCCACGTGCCACTATCCTATCAAAAAGCTCCCCACCCTCACACAACTCCATCACCAAATGCACCGCCTCGTTGTCCTCGTAGGTGGCGCGTAGCTTCACGATGTTCGGATGCTCCGGCAGGCTCGACATGATCGCCACTTCACGGCGTACGTCCTCGATATCCACCGCGGTGCGGAGCTTCTTCTTGGAGATTGACTTGCACGCTAGGGCCTCACGCGTCTCGCGGTCTGTGCAGAGGTAGGTGACTCCAAACTCACCCCGGCCGAGCTCGCGGCCGAGCATATACTTGTCGGAGATTCTGGTTTGAGGGACGAAATCTTTGAGCACGCGGATCGGGGCGGGGGACTGGGCGTAAGGGTTGGGGTAGCGTTCGCGGGTCTTTTTGCGGGCTTTTGGGGTTTGGGGTTTAGGAGCTGGAGGCTCCGGTTCCGAAGGTCTTATACAGGCGTTGCAGTTTCCCATGTCGAAGAAAATAGACGCTCAAGGAGGAGGAAGAGGTGGTTTTTGTGGCTGAGCCGCCGTCAGTGGTGGTGGCGGAGGAGAGTATGGTTAGAGCAGGCAATGGGGAGAGAGAGAAGAAAACGCGGGGTCAGATAGAGTAAATTTTTGGTATTTGAAAAAAATAAAAGACGTTTAAATATTTTATTATATTAAAATAATGGAAAAATCATTGTCTTATAGCTTTATAATATCTACTTCTAATTATTTATTTATTCTTAGTCTAGTTTTTGGAATATTCATCAAATAATATGATTAAATTCTAAAAATAATTAATTCTTGGAACAATAAGTTCTTTTTATTATATACTTGGTAAAAAATTTAATTGTTTAACATAAAAAAATTAAATTACAACGGACTCTTTTGCCTTCATTACAAATATCTCTCATAATAGCCCATTGTAGAGGGTAATTGTTATACAGTCGTTAATTTTAGAAGGGTATTTGTAATTTTTAAAATAATAAGATAGTCTTTGTAATTATGACAAAACTGAGGAGCGCCCGTTGTACCTTTTATAAAATGATAATTTTGTTTATCAATTGTTCTTAGAAAATAAAGGAAGTGTTAGGAATAGTTAAATAAATTATCTTTCAACTTTTGATTTAAATATATATATATAAATATTTAGAGGGTGTTTGGGTAATTCATAAATTATTTTAGATTTTATATATTTAAAGTGTTATAAAATAATGTGCCGTGTTTGATAAATTTCTGTAAAATGAATTTATAAAATACAAAGATAAAATATTAATTATTGAAAATCTATAAGCATACTTAAAAATAAAAATAAGAATCTAATTGTTTTTTATTCATTAGTCACAAAATTATTTAGTAACATCTCACAAGTTTCATAAATATGTCAAAAGTAATTTTTAAATATAAAATTTAATATTATCTATGATGTATGAATCTTTAATTTTTTTAAAATAAATTAAGTCAAACACACTCTTAATAGAGTTTGAAAATGACTTTGAGAGCTTCGTAATTCCCAAACTCACCCTAGAAAATGAATTTTATATAAAAATTGATTTTCCTTTGTGTAGTTCTTTGATTTTGATTAGGGGTAAAATTGTCCCTTTGGGTGGTGGAGCGAGAGTAGAGTAGAAAGAACAATTTGAGTTGGTGGGCATTAATGGTATTTTGGGGTATGGTGGGTGGGGGGTGGGAGGAGGGGGGTTGGGGGTAATTATGATATTTTGATAGGTTGCCCATTAGGCAAGTTCTTGTCAATGTGTGGGGTTAATATTTACCAAACTTTATTTTCTTCTTCTTGGTACAACATTTGCCAAACATGGACTTAGGTAGACTTATTCCCTTTGTTCGATTTCATTTCCCACATGTTTTTAAGACACTGAGAAAATAAAATCAAACATAATAATACTCAAAACACCCAGTAAATGGTGTTTTGGCACGTTCTCCCATATATACATACATCCACCTACAAATAAACAATTATTATTATATATATACATTTATAAAAATATATAAAAGAAACATAATTTGACAATGAATAGTATTTTTTGTCTCCTAATATACAACACAATACATATAAAAAAACAAATATTACTATATACATGTATAAAATATATAAAAAAGACATGATTTGACAATGAACAGTGTTTTTTGTCTCCCAATATATAACATAATAAATACAATATATTTTTACATTATTTAAAATTAACTCCAAAAACAAATACAAACATATACTATATCTCTAACACACACTTATTTATCTCTATTTTTTTCTCTCTATCTCCACAAATCAAAACAAAACAAATTAAAAACAAAACCAAACACTATGATTGAATTTTGCTTCACATTTATTGCCATTTGTCTCAACTTTTTGATATATTTGTTGGGATCTTATTGGTTAAAACGCATTTCTTACGTGTATAAAATGTGTATGTACGTAATTCAAAAAAAAAAAAAGAATGTTCGGCATTTTATTTTTAATTATACGGGAAAAATTTACGATTATTTGAAATATTGCTTTTATTCGGCATAAATAAGTGACTGAAAAAAAAATCCCAAAATAACGGCTGAGAAATTGAATAAAATCCCAATCAGCATGGCAGCAAATCCTCTGTGAATTTCAATTTCAACTTCCATATAAATATAATTGATTCATGCATGGCTACGTCTTATTTTTTGTTTTAATTTATCTAAGTATCTATAAAAATATAATATATGTTGCCATTTTTTATCTTTGATACTTTTTTTATTAAATGTAATATACACATAAATATCAAGGGTACGTGTGTTTGCTATCACCATATTTTGTTTGCCGATTATTTTAACGTACTTTTAAATTAAATTTTTTTTTACAGATATGCGTAATATAACGTTTGCTATACATCCCGTATTTGACTAATTATGGTTGGGATGAATCAAATACAATTATATTATAAATTCAAATTGTTAACAATTATAAATTTGTTTACATCAAATATTTTTAATTAACCAACAATTGTAATAAAAGTAGACAAATAGTTACTATTAAAACTGAACAGCACACGTTTGTAGAATTTGAACCATAACCAACTAAACTAATTTTCATTGGCATTTTTTATATTATCTATCGACCTTTAACTAAATACTTGCATGGTTTATTATGCACTTTAATTGATAATTTTTTATTTTTTATTTTTTTGCCAAAAAACAATCATTTATAGCTTAATTCATCATATTTTGATCCGGTGTTGCATAAGATATATTTTGTTTAATTCATGTGAATAATTATATTGGGAGAAAATTGAACTACAGCTATGCATGGTTTAATAAATTATCATTATTAAAAATATAATTAATTTTATAAATACATGTATTACATATAATTTATATTTTTTAAATAAATTAAACATGTTTATAAATATTATCAGCACGGGTGCAAGACAAAACTCAAGTCCCATCCCGATCTAGTCGAGTCCATAAACTTAAAACTCATCATCGAATTTAGCCCAGATAACATGGATGGTTGGGGACAAGACTCGGGTCAACCCCCCCCCCCCCCCCCCCGAGACTCAGTTTTAACTGTAACAAATGTTTTAGTCTCGTTTATAGAAACAACGATTAATAATCTTTTGTAGCTGTAATTAATTAGTATCATTAATAATTTTTTACATCTAATCATAGTAAAAAGTCATAGTTCTTCTAGTGACACAACATAGAACGATAATACAGTTTGTGTCCTTAATAGTGTAAATCACCCCGCCCCTCTTAGTTTTGTTCTATTTCATCAAATTCCATCATTTGAACGAGACGAGCCCATAACATACTACAGTACAACGAAATACTGATTAAATAAAATTAATATTTTGTAGTTAGGAAAATAATTTCTTCGATTGGAAATTGTTATGATAGTTTTTCTTCGTTTGGAAGCTCAAAGAAGTATGGTCAAAAGTCAAGGTAATTTCACTTTCCGCAAAGGACTGAAGAACAGAACATAATCAACTACAAAGACAAAATAAAAATCTAAGTTTGGTTGTTGACTTTGACTGGCAAGAGTTTACCAAGTCCTCCTAATAAAGACAACCACCGGCGACTTCGCATGATTCGCTCAATATCCATTATTGATTTTGAGGATTTTAAGTATTTTTTTTATCTTGTAATAACGATAAAACAAAAATTGAAAAAAGAAATCAGTTGGGTTTGGTATAATACTGAAGTTATCGATTTTCTTTTTAAAAAAACCATACATTTCACATATTTAATTATCATAAACCAGTATTTTATTATATATATATATATATAATTGTTTACCATGACTCAAACCAATTGAGGATAGTTAATACTTATACTCGGACCAAGTACAATTTCATTAGACCTGGGCGCGGACCCATATCTATTGAAATAGATATTTTGGGTATAGACAGTGTTTAAATCCTAAAATAATCGTGAGTATGAGTCTCGATATGCATAAAAATTTAATACCCCAAAATGTAGATTTATTCGTTAACTTAAAATTATTGAATTTATAATATTTTTTATAAATCAATCCACTAGATTTACTTGACATATAAATTTTTCCAAAGTTTTGACATATTTTATTAAATACCTTTTTTAACTATTAATATTTCAACAAATTTTGACAAAGTTTATCATCTTTATTGTTATAGTGGTTGGTTGATGATAACCCCTCAACCATTTTTTGTAAAGTCCATAATAAGGAAAGTGGACCCTCATTGACCAGCCTGGCTGGCTTGACCTTATTGGTCCATGAGCAAGGTACCAAGCTTATAATCTCTACTTTTATCTAATTTGGCAGGGCCCAAAAACAAGTCCAGTACAACAAGATGACCAGCAAACAATAGGAATTCCACATCATACACATTCCCAATATCTAAAGACACATTATACTAAAAAATCTCCAATAAACTCTCTCTAGATCCGCGGCGGCCAACCTGACAACATCAGGTAACAAACTCCCTATATTTCGGGTTGATTTGGGCAAGACTCATTCAAACAGTCATATCTCCATCCAGCTATGTCCAAAAGCACGTGCAACTTTCAAATAGTGTGTATTACTTACATGAACTAACTGTTAGAAACACATAAAATGACATCGTTGTGTCGTGGAATAACCACTGCTCTAAAAGTAAAATTCCAGTATGACCGTGGTGCAATCGTCACATCCATTTCGTTTTCCAAGGTTAACTCAACACTCTCTAATCGCGCGCACTCATAGTAGAGAGTTGGAATTTGGAACAACCACCTATATCACTCAAAAGAAGAAAGGTATAGAAAGGAGAGGAGAGGGAGAACAGAGGTTCGAATGGTGTGTTTCTGAAGTGACAACCGAGGCCTATTTATAGAAGGAAATGCCTCGATTTGTTGAGAGATTGCAAGATAAAATTCTAGTGAAAACAACGGCTACTAAATGGTCAAGAAAGTTTGAATAAATATAGGCTGCTAAAAGGTATTTTTAGAACAAAAGAGTTATAATTGCCACAAACCAGCCTGCCTAGATTGCGATGGGACGAGCATGCGTGTATGATTTTTCTTTCAAAACCACCTACCTACACTTTTCAATTCAAATATACAAAAACAGTCTAATATAATCAGATTAAGAGTTCCTTTTCAAAGCATTGTGGAACAACAAAAATTGATTTTACTAGTTGTCATTCCCTATACTAACCTCCTAATTCTTAATTCCTGTGAAGATATTTATCATGTATTTAAGAAAATCCGCAGGTTTTACACAAATTAATGAGGTTTCTTTAATCAAGCAGGGGGGGGGGGGGGGTGAGTTGGTGAAGGTGGACTAAATGGTCAAGTTTGGAGAATAAGAATCAAAGTTGTAGAGTAGTTAACAATAACACCCTATTAGCAACGCCAACAACCTACGAAGCTATACAAGTCAATATTATCAAATTCCTTTTTCTTTTTCTTTATTTTTGACTACGATACGTGTATAAAATCTTATTTTTAAAAAATAAATGGCGTAAGTTTTGTATGTATGTTACGTATATTAAATATAATAGAAGATGCAGTTAAAATTTAGAATAAAACTTCTATTTCTACCCCGACAAAAAAAACAGATGGTAATATAATGATATTATTAAATGAGCAATCGATTGGAATCATATATATATGAGGGTAGTTTTGACAATTTAGTGTTGAAGGCTAAGGCTTGTTTGTTTGTTGATGGAGAAAGTTGCATGGTTGGGGTTGGCATAGCATTAATTAAGGATAATCTTAGGCATAATGTTAGTTTTCTTGAAAGAAGGGTAATGAAGTTAGGTGTAAGTTTAATATTTGAAAAAGGCTTTGTTTGGGCAATAGGGCCATCTCCCTTTGTTGAATTTCTTCCATAATATACTTAGACATTTATGCCCTTTTCTTTTCCCCCAATCACTCATTCATACCCTCACCAATAATAATGGGGAAATTGAAAATAAAAGGGGAAATGTAATTTTTGTTATTAAAAAATAAACTTCGCAAGGAAACTACAAAAACACAATTTAATTTATTATTTTTTCTTAAAAAAGAAGAAGGCAGATTTAACAATACAATGACAATGAGTTTAGAATTCTTCTGCAAAAGATGGAACGACCAGAAAAATCTGCAATGACAAATTTGAAGTAGTTGCAGTCTTGGCCAAAATACCAGCTGCTCGATTGGCCTCTTATAGCAAAACATAGCAGAAACTAAATCAAATTCAATTAATATCTGCCAGCAATCATTGAGTAAAGGGATGAGTCGTCCGCTGGTACTTTTGTATGTATTAGGCCAACATCCTCCTTTCTGTACAAACTATTGATATGTAGTAAATAACATGTTTTTTTTTTCTTTCCAAAAATAAAATGTACACGAATAGCTTAATGAAAATTCTAATGTTCTTTGACGGGATTAATTCATTACACTTTATTGTATTTGCATTGCCAACTAATTTTAGGTTTTCGTTTCATTTAAATTTAAGCAATATATATATATATATAATCAAGATTTTTAATTTAGAAAAGAGGAGGCAAAAAGGAGTAGGTTGGTCGAGGCAAGGGGAGGCCATGATGAAAAGCGAAAAACTCTTACCAAAGTATCAAATCAATCATGTAAACCGTAATATGTCGTCGTATCATATAGGGATAGTTACATTTACGCTCCATAATTTATAATTTATTTATTCAAATTATTTATATTTTTATTGTAATCATAGAAATCATTTCTAATAGTAAAAATATATGGGTAATTTATGTACTGATGTTGATGTTTCTTTGGGGATGTAATTTTTGAAAAAATAAAGGTGATTTATATAAATAATGTTGACGTTTTTTATGATGTATGTGTAATTTATTTAGAAAATATAAGTGATCTGTGTAAGTAGACCATAGATTGAGGGTATAGCCGTAATTATTTCAATTAGATATCTTAGATGAATATAATATAATTCGATATAAAGTTTTTTTATGGAAAAAAGCCTTAAAGTTCAATGTTAATTACGAGAGAAGATTCATGCATTTAGTAAAGGTATTTGTGTGCTTTAGCAATGATGTTTGGTGATGGTTGTTCAAGAGCGAGAAAAAAGGCTGATTTTTAGGAACACGATAGGATAATCATAAAACCCATCAAACATTAATATAATTCAATATAATTGCAGGCTACAAATTATATCTAATATGTATGAATTAATTCTTCACATACACGTTAGCATATTGAGTGCGGAAATGTAAAAGTTTAGGAAATTATCTCTGATTTTTGATTTAAATACGAAACTACAAAGAAAATCAGAAAGACTGCAAAAAAAAGATATTGGATCTTCCAAAATTTGACGCAATGAAATCGATGGTGTATATCCTTAAGATTGCAGCATTTCAGGGGACTTGAGTCTTAAATCTTGTTTTCAGAAGAAAACTCCAGCAAAATTCAATACTTTTCCGACAATAATGTCCTCATATATATATTTATATGGCAATTACCCGAAAGTTTGCTTAAGTTGGATTAGTGGACCATATCAGTAGAGATAAAATGTGGCACGGTTTATGTTACTTGTGCTTCAGTAATGAGAGACGTAATGATCATGTGATAAACCGTGATCGCAACTTATATCATGTCTGTTTCAACAGTAAAACAATATCTCAAACATAAACGCCTTTATGATAACTCGTACGCGCGCCTTATGCTATGCTAACTACAACTTCAATTCTTTATCTGCACAAGCCTGGTGCCACCACAACTTATCAATCGCCTAAAAAAAAATTTAGCCAAAGCCATGTCCAATATTTTAAACTTAAACTAACAGATTTTATTTTAAAAACAAATTCTTAAAATAAAATGAGAGAAAATTTCTTAAGTATTAATAATGATATTTTCTAATTAGAACTACATAATTTTATTATAATATTAAATATATATTACTAACTCTTCACTATATTATTTTTGGATATGAATTAATGTAAGCTGCTCTGTGAAAGACGTATCAAACACTTTCTAATATTTTATAAATCATCAAATATGTTATAATCGTCCCTAAACTCAAGAGTTTAGAAACACCAGAGTCAAATCAATTATTTAATAAGTATAAGTTTTAGATGTTTAAAAAATTCAAATATTAGAGAAATTAACCAACTGTATAAATTTAATGTTACATTATTTTTGGAGGACTATGCAATTTCAAAGGAGAGAAAAAAGATGGAACCTTTTTTATTTGTTTTTCGAATATTTGGGCCATTTGACCCGATCAACATCCGGGGGAATATTTGGTCTATTCAATTCCTGATGGCCCATAACCCATAGAAAAAGATTAAGAATATACGGGCCGGGTCGCATTTCGTGCCTAAGATCGTTTCGGATTCTTATTCATTCTATCTAAAATTTTGGATTCAACTTTTTCATTATTTGGATTCTGGGCCATAATGCATCTCAGTGACTGACATACCCGGGTTATCGGGTCCATCGCTTCACAAAATGGGTTGGGTAAAAGAGACGTCAAGAGGGTCTCCTTGAATTAGGGGTGGCAACTTAACTCAAATTCGGAGAAATAATTTCTAAATCCACTCATAATTGGGTGAGTTCGGGTTCAATAATAGATATCAAGATGGATAGCGAGTTCTAAAAATTACAAGTCGTTCGAGTTTGGGCAGGTCTCGAGTACAAAGAAGACCCGCTCCGATATAATTAATTAAAAAATATATATTGAGAATTTTATATATAATTTGACTAGTTTTTCTATTTTACCTCAATGTACACAGTGAGTCGGGTTGCCTTAGGACAGGTCCACTACTATTTATGGCCGGTCCTATGGTGGTCATGGACCCCAATTGTGTTCATTTTTAATTTAGACCCAGCCCATGAACTGGCCCGATTGAGGTTCGGACCTGGCCCGAACTAAGCCTGAATGTGCCTTTTTTTTTTTATGGAATTAATATTTTTTTTACAATTGTTTAAATTTATGGTTGTCTTATGAAATAAGTAAATAAATAATAAATTAAATCTACAAATTTTTGACTAAAAAAAATAATTTGACTAACAAGTTTACAATAGTAACTTAGGCAATGACAAATTCAAAAACGACTTAATATAAACTTTGAAAAATAATAAAAAAGAGTATTAATGAATTAATGTAATAAAAATTTAGAAGTAGAACAATAAAAATAAAAGAAATAGAGTTTCAAATGTATAAAAAAAATACTAGAATAGTCAACTTAGAATAATAAAAAAAAATATATATGCTATGTATTCAAAAAAAAAATGGCCCAACAGACCCGGCTCATGACCAACCCTGTGTATGGTTTCATTTTTGGGCCATTCCCCAAAAACAAACTGAAGCCTCAGTATTTGCCCATTTTGTGCATCTGCAAAACTTCACAGACACAAAACACGACATTAGAATCCCCAAAAAATGAAGAAGAAGAGGACAATGGAAGCTCATCAACGTCGGTGAAGTGGTGGAAATGGCAACGATGAAGTGGCAACCGGAAAATGGACACACGGAGTGCGGTGCTGTTGGATGTGGAGCATCTCCGCCGGCATTATTCTGTCTGTGCATAATATTATTTAATTAATATGTTATTATTATTCGTGAGAAAGTAAAAAAAGATAGTATGATTTTTCATACAAACATATATATAATAATATATTAAATAATTCAATCTACCTACAAACAAATAACTATTAATATAAACATATATATTTAAAAGACAAATAAAAAAAGACAATGATTTGAGAATGAACGTTTGTCTACCAAATATATAACGCAATACATACAACATCTTCTGTACACTATTTAAACTATCTCCAAAAACAAACCTAAACATACACCTGTTTCTAACACACACTTATTTATCTCTATTTTTCTCTCTCTATCTCCACAAAACAACCTATAAACAAAACCAAACATTTGGCAGGTGTCTTCGGCCATTTGCCTAGGCTGGTCCCAGGTATCAATACCTAGGACTGGCCTAGGACCAACCCGGTCCTCAAGCGGGTTTGGATTGAAGTGGCCCACTTTTTTATTGGGTCAATCCGGTCCTAAGTTGGGTTGGTCCAATTCGACCCACTGTGCATCTTGAACCCTTCTCAATGACCCTAGCCCCAATTAGAACCTGCCCTAGCTCTCTCGATCTCTCTTCAGGCCCTACACCCTTCTCTACTCTTCTCTCTTGTTCAAGCTCGCACAGGTCCATCTTATTTGTAAAAAGAGCCGGATCTATTGGGTCAAACTCACCCTAGAAGTTTGGGGGAACAAGTCCCGTGCCTTTCTCGAAGTTGGTGGGGGTGGGTCACCGGTCCATCTCAATTTGCTCCATTCCTGCCCCATTGTCACCCCTACTTTGAGGTAGAAAATTTAAATTATATGAATTTTTTAACATATCTTATAAGATATTATAAACTCTTTGATTAATATTTTTGAAAAATGAAGTTATAAAATTCTACAACAAGTCGTTGAGATTTTATAAACTTTTTAAAAGAAATTAAATAATTTTAAATTTTTTTCTGAAAGTATTCACTTTTTTTTTCATCTTTGTAAAATTATCATTAGCAGCATCTTACAAACAACTTTTATATCGAACTCAAGGGCTTATATTATAATTACTTTTAAAAATATTTAAGAGATTTTAGGTGTCAAGAATTTGTAGTTTACAAGAACTTTAGCCTAACATACCCCTTAAATTCCTTAAAACATATTATAGAGTATTATAAAGTTTTTAATAATTAGTGAATTTTTTAGGACTTGAATTTACAGGTTCTCAGCCAAAAATTTATTAAGACCTTGTAAACTTCTTTAAAAAGGATACATATTACTTATTTTTAATACTTCAACAAACTTTATATTAATTATGCAAAAGTATCTTTACTAACATTTTTTAAGTTATGTAATCAAAAGAAAGATTGCTTTTAACTATGTTTAATAACATGATTAAAAATAAAAAATCGTGGCGAATACTAATTAGTCATGGTTGCGCAACGGTTATTTACCATTATTTTTGCAAGTGATGCCAAAACATTTGGTACAACTGAAAATTGTGGTAAATATTTTAGCTATAGGTAAAACTATAGCAAATATTAATTAACTGTGGTCAAAATTTAAGTTTTCGCATCGATTTTGTGTGGCTGAGGTAAATAGTATTGAATTATTACAATTTTAAGCCGTAGTCATTCATAATGTGCCTAATAATATTTTTTTTTTCTTTTGTGTGAATCTTATTTTCTCAAATAATTCGGGAACTTACTTCTAGAATAAGAGTTAGCCTTTTATAACTACTTATTATAATCATAAATAATAAATCTTGTAATTATGACTATTTATGTATTAATTATTCATTCTTAATTTACATTTTCCGAGTGGATTTAGTTGTGATATTTCACTTTTAGCTGAAAAAATAATTGCATAATTAATCACAATACGTATCATATAACATTATTTTTTAATCTTTTGAGAATTATTCTTAGAATATTCTTCATATAAAACGTTACTATTGACATATGTCGTTGTTGTTTTCCTTTTATTCGATTAAATTGAACTAATTATATAACGAATATTAGATTACATTTGTTAAGTAACAGATTATATTTCTTGAATTATTTATTAACTATATGAAAAGTATGATTCAGGATGAAGTCTAATAAGAAATCATATTTCCGACTTTATTAAAGTTCAAGATAAAGACATCCACCCCCTATATATTCTATTTATTATAATTTAAGGTGTCTAGATATATACTTTTCGCAAATTATTTTGGAATATTTTGAATTTAATATTGACCTACTTTAGACGAGCACTTAGATTAGTGACACGAGGATTTATTTTAATTGTTATTATTATTATTATATTTATACAAATATTTATTTGTTATGAGCTGTAAAAATTTAAATATAAAATGCTTAAAAGAGTGAAAAATATTGTTTTCTTTAAAAATAAAGTTCTTATCACACGACGGCCAAACTTATAAGCCAATCTCCTCGGATAGACGGGAAATTCAAGTTTTATGATCCTGTGTTGGAATATGGAGTTTGTTTCAATATTCTATCCAGACTCAAAATCATGCTTTATGAGGTATGAGTTTGGTGGTCTGACCCTTGAAAAAAAAATATTAGGGATAAAATTATTATTTTACAATACTTTTAGTATAAATATTTAATAGGTGACATTTTATAGTAATTCACATAAAATATCTTAGTAAGAAATCAATCTTGAGAAAACGTGGGTGTATGAGAATTATTTAAACTACGTAAATCTTGTATCTTATAATTACTTTCATTATTTATATTTTATGTGCACGTTCACAATATGTCAAAAAATGATTATGCATTGATTTTGTTTGATCGTATTTAATGATATTAACTTATCATAATTTTTAAGTTATTGTCATTTATAGTGTAGCGAAAAATTAATTTTGTTAAGTGTGTATACAAGGAGAAATAGACACTTTATGTATTGATGCAAATGATTACGCAAGAAAATTATTTCATTTTTATTTATTATTACATCAATTTTATTTAATTTCACGAGATACAACACATAAAAGTTTTAAAATTTTCACCTTAAATAAGACAATATGAAACATAGAAATGCCAATAGAAGACATAAAAAACTCGAAGTATAAATTGTGGAAATACAAAATAAATTAAAGGGTTAAATACAGCTACCACTCTTGAAGTATTCCCCCACATTAATTACCCCATAAAGTATTAAAACCTTCAAGAAAACTCCTTGCCTTCTAACTCCTTTCATTTTTAAGTTCAAAAAGTCCGTTTTAGCCTTACTAAAAATTGCTTTTTGAAAAAAAATTAAAGAAATTTTTAATATACCAAAACCACTCTTTTTTGAAATTTTGTCTAATTCTAGTTTCACTTGTTCATCGAGCTCTTTTTATTTTCGTAATCCTAAAGTACTTGAAACTCATTTTATTTTATTTTTCCTTGTTTGTCAAACCAAATTAAAAATAAATTTATACATATATATATATATACTTAAAAAAATATACAATTAATAAAACCGAAAGAGCATGAGCTGATAAGAGAATATATATTTAATACAGATTTATATATATGGTAATTATATAAATGTGAAAATTATATGAATGTATAGATTTATTTTTAACTTGGTTTGACAAATATGTGAAATTAAAATAAAATGATCTCCAAATACTTTAGAATTATAAAAATAAAAAGAGCTTGATGATCAAGTGAAAATAAAATTAGATAAAACTTAAAAAAAGAGTGGTTTTGGTATTTTAAAAATCCCTTTAAATTTTCTTTCATAAATCAATTTTTAGTAAGGGTAAAATGAATTTTTTGAACTTCAAAATTAAATGTGTCAGAAGGTCAGGGTTTTTTTTTTTACGATTTTTAATACTTTAGGGGAATAATTGATGTAGGGTGAATACTTTAGAGGTGATAACTGTATTTAATCCTAAATTAAAACATCCGCAAAAACATCTCAAATCGGATCCAAACATAGTGCTTTATTCTGCATTGAGTTTGCATTAATTAACTAAAAATAAACGATAATTTATAATACTGATCGTAATATATATCGTTTTGTTCTTGACTAATAAAGTATAAGCATTGAAAATAAAATTAAAGTATATATCTTTCTATTTGTTTCAAAATATTCTAATTTTATTTATGATCGACGATTTATCACACAGAGGCACGATGCATGTGTAGAGTAAATAATTAGTTCTATATAAAACTTTTCGATCTTAATTTATGACCCATTTATATAATTATTATATATAAAAAAATATTTGCATGTGTACCGTCAAAATGGTATAAAAATAAAAGAAAAATGCACACAAAGTATGACTTAAATTATAAAAAAATTGATAAAATCGTGGTCCCATTCAAAGAACTCAGGAAGTTATATTATATTTGTTCAAATTGCAAAATAATATAGGGTATCATGTACTTACAACTTCATTAACTTCTCAAGTATTCATGCCTAGGAATAAGTTATTCAGATGCCCTACAACAAATATAATATTTAATTATATTTAATTGTCATAATTAATACTAAAAAAATTGTAGTAAATAGTCATTAATCACAGTTATGTAACGGTTGTCGATCGTAATTTTTGCGAGGGTGGTCAAAATATTTACCACAACTAAAAATCATGGCTAAAAATTATGGGGAATGTTTTTACTAAGACTTTTAGTCGTGACAAATAAATTTTTTTTATGGTGGAAATGTTAGTTTTTGCATTGATTTTTATTACCGTAGTTAATAATAGTTATTTACCATGATTTTTAGCCATAATCATTAAAATGTAACTAATAGTGATTTTCTTTTTTCTAGTGATGGAAAATTATCAATATTTTTATTCTTTCCTATTCTTTTCGTAATATTACAACACATGATACTCCCAATAATAAATTTATGCTGCTACTATATATTTTTGACACATGAATTGAGTTTGAATTTATGCTGCTACTATATATTTCTGGACTCAGCATGATCTGTCGCTTAAATTGTTTTCTTTTTTTGTTTTGGCATAATATAGCTGATTAGGGTTATTCGCATTCATTTCTTTGTACCGTTTTCAAATTCTTATCCAGCGTGATCCGCTCTGTCGAATTATGATCATTTTCTTATTAGGAAATAAGTTCATTTCAATTCACACTATGCTAATATATTTTTTTAACCGCTCAAAACGAGCTTCAAAGCTCGTCAACCCAAAAAATTTATTCAAGTTTGATCTATTCAGTTTAATAACTCGAGTTCAAACGAACTCATATCAATCAATCTTAATTGAGTATCGAATAATGTGAGTTTTTCGAGCCATAATGATGCTCCCAAAAATCTATTTCCTCTAATTTTCTTCATTTTTTACCACAAATATATAATAAAACAAAGATATTTTACTTTTCTCCACCTACCCAAAAAAAGTTAAAAAAAAAGGGAAAAAAAGCAAAGAAAGACAAAGAAGAGTGAAAGATACCAAAAAGCAATTGAAATTACTATATTAACCCCAAATCTCAATCCAAGTCATTACCAAACCTTAATCTCCTCATTTCCCTTTCTTACCACAAAAATCCTTTCTTTCTTCCCCAAACACTCTGAAAAAACTACAGTCCAAAATTCTGCACATTTCCATTCCACCCCACCCCACTGGTTGGGTGAATTCTCTCTCACACACCTCCACACTCAAAATACACTACTAACATGTGTGTGTGTGTGGGTGTAACTGTGTGAGTTTGTGTGTGTCTGCGCAGCTCCGCCGATCGTTCTTCTGCCAGATTGCTGAGTAAGTCGCTTGGTCTATCGGTTTGTGTGCGGTGTCTCTCTCTACATTTATTGAGCAGCCCATATATGCATCTGCAGATATTTTGCGCGTAAATGTAAATTTATGCATGTGAGTTAAGTAGGTATTGGGAAATTTGGTATGGGGCATAAGAAGCGAAATGTTGCCCCTCGTTCCAAACCCTCTGGGCCACAGTCTGCGGTGGGGGCCGAGGATGCCGCCGGCGATGGTGGTGTTGGGAACCCGGACCAGTCCCAAAACCCTTGCGTGAAAACAATTGCGAAATCGGATGCTGCGGATTTGGAAAGCAATAGCAATGCGAACTCTTATTCGTCCTATGCTTCGATAAAGCTTGAATGTGAGCGTGCCTTGACGGCGCTGCGACGGGGGAACCACACCAAAGCCCTAAGATTGATGAAGGATTTAGGTGCGAAACATGAGAGTTCCCCACACTCGGCCTTGATCCACCGTGTTCAGGGGACTGTTTGTGTGAAGGTGGCTTCAATTATTGATGACCCAAATGCCAAACAGCGGCATTTGAAGAATGCAATTGAGAGTGCGAGGAGGGCAGTGAGTTTGTCCCCCAGTTCTATTGAGTTTGCCCATTTTTATGCGAATTTGTTGTATGAGGCAGCAAGCGATGGCAAGGAATACGAGGAGGTTGTGCAAGAGTGTGAGAGGGCTTTGATGATTGAAAATCCTGTGGACCCTGCAAAGGAGAGTTTGCAGGAGGAGAACCAGCAGAAGATTTCCACAGCTGAGGCTCGAGTTGCCCATGTTCAAAGTGAGCTCCGGTCTTTGATTCAGAAGTCAAATATTGCGTCCATTTCGACTTGGATGAAGAATCTTGGTAATGGGGAGGAGAAGTTTCGGTTGATTCCAATCAGGAGGGTTCCTGAGGATCCAATGGAGCTCAGATTGATTCAGGCAAGGAGGCCAAACGAGATTAAGAAGGTGGCAAAGACACCTGAGGAACGGAGGAAGGAAATTGAGGTGAGGGTGGCGGCTGCCCGGCTTTTGCAGCAGAAGTCCGAGTCTCCTCATTTGGGAAATGACGGCGATGGTAGTAATAAAAACACCAAGGGGCTGGATTCTTATCCAATACCAGGCCAGAAAGCAGGAGAAAGAAGGAAAAGTGGGAATGCGAGGAAAAATGCGTCTTCAGATGAGAGGAGGGATTGGGTCCAATCATATTGGAACTCAATGAGTTTGGATGGGAAGAAAGATTTGCTTAGAATTAATATTTTGGATCTAAAGGCACATTTTAGTTCATCAAAGGATGGGTCACCAAACGAGGTGCTTAATGAGGCTTTGTCCTTTGCGGAGACAAATAAAGCGTGGAAGTTTTGTTTGTGCTGTCGCTGCAACGACAAATTTGCTGATGCTGGTTTGTTCATGCAGCATGTCGTGCAGGAGCATATGGGCAGTTTGTTGCCCAAGATGCAGTCAATTCTGCCCCAAAATGTGGAGAATGAATGGGCTGAAATGCTTCTAAACTGTTCTTGGAAACCATTAGATTTAAATGCTGCAATTAGGATGCTCGGGAAACCGTCAAAATCTGAGGCAGCTGACTTCCTTGACGAATCCCACCCCAGAAATGGCTTAGATGATTCCAAAGAATGCTTTATCGACACTTATTGCAATGAATATGAATGGCTTTCATCGCCTAGAAAGAAACGATCTGGTGATAATTTCAAAGGTTGTACCAAGGATAGGGAGTTTGAAGATGTTGAGTGGATGGACTGTGACGGAGATCAAAGGAGCAAGGAAAGTTTACTCCATGAAAATTGGCCTTTATCTGATGATCCTGAACGTGCAAAGATTCTGGAAAGAATCCATGCCATTTTCCAGGCACTTATTAAAAACAAGTATCTGGCGACAAGTCACCTTAGCAAGGTTATACACTTTGCAATGGAGGAGCTGCAGGGTCTTGCTTGTGGTTCTCAACTTCTTAACTCCAACTTGGAGCGAACACCTTTATGCATCTGTTTTTTGGGTGCTCCAGAGCTCAAGAAGATCCTGAAATTTTTGCAAGAAATATCTCATTCTTGTGGACTAAGTAGATATTCTGATAAAGGAAATGCAGTAGATGATGCAAACACTGGGGTTCAAGGTGTTGAAATTATGGAGAAGATAAATTTCAGCCAAGATGCTTCATTTTTGGTCCTTGATGAGCATTTTCTTCCCTGCAAGGTTCCTCGTCTATCTTATGATGATGCTGTTAATGATTGTTCCAGCGCACCAACTTCATTCCATGCCAACTATGACAATGGTGTTATACTTGATTCAGATGCATTATTGTCCTGGATATTCGCAGGCCCCTCAAGTGGTGAGCAATTGGCATCCTGGAGGCGTGTAAGAGAAGAGAAAGCTCAGCAAGGTCTGGAAATTCTCCAGTTGCTTGAGAAGGAATCTTACCATCTGCAGGGCTTATGTGAGAGAAAATGTGAGCATTTAAGTTATGAGGAGGCATTGCAGGCTGTGGAGGACCTTTGCTTGGAAGAAGGAAAGAAAAGAGAACATGTAAAGGGTTTTGCTCATCATAGTTATGATTCTGTTCTTAGAAAAAGGCGAGAAGAGCTCATCGAAAATGACAAAGACAGTTCCATCATCAGCAATAGATTTGAGTTGGATGCTATAACAAATGTTCTAAAGGATGCAGAGTCCCTAAATGTCAACCAGTTTGGTTTTGAGGAGAGTTACAGTGGCGTGACATCTCATCTTTGCGACCTAGAATCTGGTGAAGAAGATTGGAGAAGAAAAGAATACCTCCATCAGGTGGACTCTTGCATAGAAGTTGCAATACAGAGACAGAAGGAGCAAGTTTCTATAGAGGTTTGGTATTCTTCTTTTGCTTTTTTCTTTCAGATCATGCGTTTGCTTTCCATCTTCATCTCACATTTCTCAGTGATTCAGATCAGCAAAATCGATGCAAGAATCATGCGGATAGTTGTAGGGATGCAGCAGTTGGAAGTTAAACTTGAGCCTGCATCTTCCCATGATTTCAGATCAATCTTAATCCCTCTAGTCAAATCATTTTTGCGGGTGAGTATCTTGTGAAGCACCTTTTGTAAAAGGCCCTCACCCTCACAAGTGCCTTCTGCAAAATGAGTTCAAGGCTGATTAGTCATCTTTTTGCAGGCACGCCTAGAGGATCTGGCAGAGAAAGATGCCAGAGAAAAATCTGATGCGGCAAGGGAGGCATTTTTGGCGGAACTTGCTCTGGATTCCAAAAAGGGAGCAAGTGCAGGAGTTGATAATTCAAAACATGTCCATGAGAGGACAAAGGATAAGAAAAAGAGCAAGGAGAGCCGAAGAAACAAGGATCTAAAGGTTCGAAATTTATGATCAGACTCGGTGATATTTATTTATCTCAAAGACAACTGTAGGGTGCTGAATAATTGTTTAAGTTTCTTAATACTGGGTATTGCTTCTGCAGGCTACTCATTGTGATGATCTGCACAATCTGACTGCTGAAGAGATGTATGTCCCTCTTGCCTCTTAAAGCACATTCATGTGCTTGCTTCCTATTTATTTCTCCAAAATCCTGCAAAACTCATCTCTTTTGATGCTGATAAAATTTTCAGATTGCTTCAAGCTGGTCATGATGAGGATGGTCCAGGTTCTGAAATTGCTGATCCTGTGTCTGATGATGCCGTACGGCTACAGGAAGAGGAGTACAAACGTAAAGTTGAACTTGAAGCCGAGGAAAGAAAGCTTGAAGAAACTTTGGAATATCAAAGACGGATAGAGAATGAGGCGAAACAGAAGCATCTAGCTGAGCAGCACAAAAGAATTTCGAAAAATGCCGCGGAGAATGGCGAACCAGTTGGAACGTCTGATGCTTACTTGAGGCGCAACGATGATTTGAAAGATATCAACGACAAATGGATAAATAGCAAGGTGTGATTGCTTGCGATCCCATTATATCGTGTGTAGATTCTATTCTAATCTTGCTGATAATTTCTGTGAGAAGAATGCATTACTTTCCAGCCCCAAAATTAATTTTATTCTGTTTCAGGAAAAGGAGGAAATAATATTTATTTAAAAGATTCAAAAAATTACTTTTCTAGGAACCTTTGATGCAGAAGGATGGACTTGCTGACGTTTTGGAAAGTGTGCCGAAGAACTCTACAAATGGGGCTATGCCGAGAAGTGGTAATGACCATTCTTGATATCGCAGAAAATCGAGTTAGCCTTTTGATTATTTAATTTAAGTTGACTTATTTATATAATCCTTTTTGCAGAATTAGTAAATGGAGGTATTCCACAAGAAGGTGGTTCATTTTCTGATCGACGCCCAGGAAGGAGAGGCAGACGGCAGAAGGGTCCAACCAACTTCAGTGATGGAAAGAATCAACCTCTGACATCTGAAAAGGAAGATAGTAATGCTGGTCAGCCTAGATATGGGCAAAATTCCCATGGGGATGGCGGTATGCACTTTTAATAAGAGTAGTATGTCCTGTGATTTTTTTAATTATTTGTATCTTGCTGCGGGATTCCTCAATGTAAGCATATATATAGATATATGTGTGTCGTTCTGCGCCTACATATCTACTTAGCAAGTTGTTGAACTAAGGGAGAGTTTGTCCTTTTCAAACTTGTCATTATTTATTCTATTTATTTTTTCTGAATCACAGATCTGTAGCATCCCTAACCTGATTGCTTGTTTGCTGTATTCACTTTGAAAGAACATTTGCACCTCATTTGAGGGTACATTCTAGTGGTTCACTTTGGTTGCTAGGGAGTTATTGTGGAAGTTCAAGAATGGAAAAGTTATTTTGCAACCTGGTTTCTTCACTTTGCTTCAAAATAGAAACCCTACTTGGTTGTGGTCTCTGTGTGTAATTATTGATTTGAGTGTTGTGTTAAGTTCTTGTGCTTCCTTGACTTCCCCCGATGCAACTTGTCCCTCTGAGTTTTCATTGATCCTTTATCTGAATAAATGTCTTTCGATAATGCGTTATTGTGACTTGGTATGCAGTATATTAGCTAAATATTCATTTGTATTATCATTTAATGTTTGGGTTTTGTGAGTTGTGACTGAAGATTGTTTTCGGCTTTAACTTCCTTCCTCTTCCTTTACATTTAGGGTTATGGGTGTGGCTGCTTTGAGGGGGTAGTGGATATTTTCATAAATGTTAGTGGAAGAGGTTGAACCTTTCTAGTTAAGAACAATGAAAACATTTTGCCTTAGGAAATAGTACCGATTGTCCCTTTTGGTTGGAAGGGCTTCTGAGGTTGATGTCTAAGTATATAATTAGTTACAACCCTTATTGGTGCTGTGTCTTCCTGACGTTGAGCTTGCGTGGTTCATCGGCTGGATTCCGTTGGATGGTGAGTATTGGGAACCTTATTATGTGGAGCTTGATTTCATTTGAATGGCTGGTGATGACTGATGAATATATAGAAAAGATCAATTAGGAAGATAATAGGTTGAAGTTGGTTTTCTGCTGCACTCCATGTTTAGTGCAGTAACTTAGGAGCTCTAAAACTGGGAGATAAGGCCTGAGAAATGACTTCCGGAAGCTATTGGCGAAGTGAACTCTGAATGGCACCGAAATTGCCAAGATAAATTATGGTCACTTCTATTTTCAATCAAACTGCAGCTTATCTTGTTCTATGGTATCAACTGGGATACCTTATGGTTCTAATTTTCGGTTGTAACTCGGTTGCAATAGATGAAACTCTATCTATTGCTTCGTCAATATGGTCTATATTTTCTTGGCTTTTCTCCTTAGACTATAATTTGGATTCTTAGGGATTCTGGTTGATGCAGTTTTCTTGATAGTTAGGATTCTGGTACTGTACCAAAATGCGTGTTTTTGATGAGTTTATAATAAATCAGTGACTTCGGCGAGTAAATAAGGTTAATATTAACCCATGATTTCGTTTTCACTTTTGCGAGTGTCATTGCATTTTTCCATAGAATGCATATATTCACCCTTTTCTTTTATTTCCTGTAAATAGGTTAAGCTTCCCTCTTGGAATTTAATTCTTAAATATGATTTGCTCAACATTGTAGTTTCTATAGAGACAAAGAAAAATCGTATCAGGTGGCTGAAATTATATTAAGACCAGAAGATTTGTGCACTCAAGTGTGATCTTTCTTTCTGCTGGATTTCAGGTTATCTTTGAACCACGATGCTAAAAGTATGATGTATTGTGATGCTTATGATCATCATCTTTTCTCTAATGATCCAAAATATCTGGAAGGAAATATGGTCAGTGGATCAGGATTGATGCCTGTCCATAATTCGTTGGGTCGATTTGCTTAGTGCTAGGGAAGCCTCAGATGCTTTAAGGTTGATTTCTTTATTAAGGACCATTCTGGGATGAAAATTGTATTTGATAACTGATAGTGAGACCGTTACTGCCCTTAATTAGTATTTTTGGATAAAGGATGCTGGAAATGGTAAAATCTTAATTTTTCTGACTGCATTAGATGATTTGAATGGGATGGAAGACAACAGAACTGACCAGCCGGACGTTCTCCATGGACTGAGGGATTTTGATTCCAGTCAGGGACTTGGAGTTAAATACACCACAGTGGTTCAGAAGATAACACGTTGTGCTAAAAGATTTGAATTCCATTTTAACTTGAAATTATCCAAATATGCACAATGCCACAATCAAATTCTTAGCCTGCAATTCCTCCAGTGCCAACAGCACTTTATTCATTAGCTTGAAGATTAAACACAGTATTCTCTATACTAGTTGAATGTGCTTTTGGCTACAGTTTATACCTTATTAATACAGAGTTCAGGTGGCTGTTACTTAGCAACTTCTTGATACTCTTAATGTTTTTAGAAAGTTTGCTTTCAGCTTATGCTATTTTAGCAGGTTAAATTTATTAGTTCTGAATGGTTGAAAATTTGATGACCTCATTTTGTAGATAATGCAGGAAAGACATTTAGACAGCTTCAGGCTGAGGAGGATGATGAAGAAAGGTTTCAAGCAGACCTTAAGAAAGCTGTACGTCAAAGTCTTGGTATGTCCTCCTCTTCTTTCTGCGTGTCTTCTTTTTGTACTTGGTTCCATGTTCAAGCTACTTGGCGACACCATCGTCCTAATTATAAATTTGTCTTCACTTCAAGCGAGCATATTTTGGGAGAAGAAAGTTCAATATTTGCTTAGCATCCTGTGTACCCTTGACTGGTATATGGTTATTTTTTTAAGTAACCGCAAATATTTTATGCATCGAGTTGTCTTCAGTGTACTTACTTTTCTTGCCCTTTTAGCACGTGCCTTTACTGGTTCAGCACGTAGAAGTGGACTTAATACAGACTTTGTCTTTTAATTTCTATTTCTTCCTTGGTCTTCCGCTCACACACACATATATATATATATATAACATATATATATATCCATTTATTTCTTTATGAGTGCAACTGCTGATTGTGTTTAGTGTCACTACAAACTTCATCTGTTCCAGAGCTAACATGGTTGGATTTGGGAGGATACATGTCTCTGGGATGGTAATACTGCCTGTAAAGTCCTGAGATGGGTTATTTCACGCATCATGCAGACTCATTATAAGAGCTAACTCCATAATACTGGCTTTGGGAGGGTAGTATCTACTATGAGAGCCTGAGATGAGTATCTTGGCAGATCATATAGATTAACAATGTTTTGATTCAGTTTTCTGTATTACCTTCCTTTACGTGGTTCCATCCATTTTTTCACAAAGATTACTTGATATTGTTTCTTTGAATGGAGTCCACTAAATGGATCTTGAAGGTTGGGCAAAGTGGCGTTAGAATTTTCTTTATGTTACCATTTCCATCCCCAAGATTTTCTACCGCACAGAAACCAAATTTCTATTTCGAGAGCAAATAGGTGAATTAACTTATCCACACAGCTTACTTAGCAATTACTTTGATCCAATACTTTTGCCAGATACATTCCATGCACATAGAAATTTACCTTTGACATCAAGTTCAGCATTGCCACACAAGGAGCTTCCAGAAACCATTGACTCATGTGGTTCGCGCAATGACTGTGTGACAGATGTTAACGGAATGGATGCATACGGAACGGGGCTAAAAAATGAAGTTGGTGAATATAATTGCTTTCTCAATGTCATAATACAGGTTGGTATTACGAGTATGTTATTGTTCATTGTTTCACTAAATATTACACGCACCCACTTCCTTTTTGTCGTCGAAAATCATCGTGGTTGAGCCCTGACGTATTTGTTTTTTTTTTTCTTTTTCTTTCTTTTTCTAAATTCAGTCCTTGTGGCACTTAAGGCGGTTTCGGGATGAATTTTTGCGGAGGTCATCGTCAGAACATGTCCATGTTGGTGATCCTTGTGTTATATGTGCATTGTATGATATCTTCACTGCTCTGAGCATGGGATCTAAAGATAACAGAAGAGAAGCTGTCGCCCCTACTTCTTTGAGAGTTGCTCTAAGCAACTTGTATCCTGACAGTAATTTCTTCCAGGAGGTAAATCTCACTACTATAATTGTGGCTGCTGTTTCTTTTGTTTGGCTGTTTCTGTTGTTTGTGATTTTAGTTCACTATGTATTAAGTAGTTCTTCCTCCAGTATGAAGTCAGAAAGTATTTCACCCTGTAAGTAAAATGTGATAACCATGCAGGGTCAGATGAACGATGCTTCTGAAGTGTTGGGTGTAATATTTGATTGTCTTCATCAATCATTTACTCCTGCAACTCATGTCTCTGATACCGAATCAGTAGATAGCAGTTGCACAGGCTCCTGGGACTGCACCAATAGTTCCTGTATTGCACATTCAATTTTTGGGATGGATATCTTTGAGAGAATGAACTGCTACAACTGTGGCTTGGAGTCCAGGCATCTAAAATACACATCTTTCTTTCATAATATCAATGCTAGTGCTGTGAGAACAATGAAGGCATGTCTCTCTTGATCAAAGCATCTACAATTATGTGTGGTTATGCCAGATTGGTTTTGAGAAGAATGTGTTTTTTTGACAGAATTGTTAATTCATGATTGCCATCAATAAATTATTTACTTTACCTTCTAGGTTATGTGCCCAGAGAACTCCTTTGATGAGCTTTTGAACCTGGTTGAGATGAATCACCAGTTAGCTTGTGATCCAGAGGCTGGCGGTTGTGGAAAGCTTAACTATATCCACCATATTCTCTCCAGTCCACCGCATGTTTTCACAACAGGTGATTTAAACTTTTCTTATGTGATTACGGTTACCCTTTTCTCTATATGTTCTATTTTTCAGTTTATTGTCTTCTGCTTGTACCAGAAGGTGGGCTCCTCTGTTTATAGTAACTAACTACTGCATTTCTTTTTCTGTTATTTTGTAGTCCTGGGCTGGCAGAATTCTTGTGAGAGTGTTGATGATATAACGGCAACATTAGCAGCCTTATCTACGGAGATAGATATCAGTGTCCTTTATCGTGGTCTTGATCCACAAAATAAACATTGCTTGGTTTCAGTGGTATGTTTCTATAAATCACTTAAAATATGAAATTTTTGTTTGTTTTACTATTTGTTTTGGAACTGGTTGAGAAAGTAGAGGGCTATACTGTGGTTCATCGTGAATCCTACAAACTTAAGATGAGTTCATTTTGAAGGGACTCGGATGCTGAAGTTTTTTGAAAAGGCATTCATTACGTTGTTTTGTTGGGCAAGTGAAATAGATACGGAAACCTGAATTTTATGAAAAGCTAAAATCAGACACCACCGTACTTGAATCTGTTTTATGACTTGATCTGTCGGTTGTTGTAAATTATCCTGGTTGCAACTAAAATCCAGTGGCACATTTCGTCGGATGTCAAGAGGAAGCAACTACTTGCCTTAGTAGAACGACTGCTTCATGCTATGGCTGACTTTTGGACATTTCACAAATATATACTTGGTGTTCCCAACCTGCCTTTTTTATTCAATAATTTCAAATATTGCTAGTGTGTAGTAGCTAATGCTTTTTCCGCTACAAAGGTGAACTGATAAGCTTGTTACCCAGTTTTTTACAAATCCATATCTGTTGCTTTCAGCTCCCTGAGTAATAACGTTGATCATGTGATTGCAGCTAGTTTTTATTACTAAAATTGGATGAAATCGATTTGTCTTAAAGGAACACCCTTAAGTATGTTTTGCCGGCATTTCTTTCCTTCTGCAAAGCCAAACCTTTGACCATCTTGTCTGGGTTTGTAGTCAGCTAGTTTGCGGTTAATCGCTCATTAGAATGATATTCTTTCTAGTCAGTCTTATTATGTCTTCATTCTTATGGTCATTTTTTATCTTTCAACTGCAATAACTGGATAATGATGTTTTTCTGGCCAGCCATGCTTTGTCTTCAGTGAAAATCACAAAAAGATATTTCTTGTTTACTTGTAATTCTTGTTTCCATTTCTTCAAGTTACTCCATATACAAGTCTCTGTGCATCCATCTGTCTTCGCCTTGCTAACAGAGATGGAATATCTACTCCAAAACAAAGCGTGATAATATTAAACAAGTTTTGTCAGTCTTACTTTCATTGACGATATAGATCACTGAAAATTTACTTTCATGAATACCTAAACTATTTTCTCAAAATTTCAACCCTTGTCTTTGTTAGGTTTGCTATTATGGGCAGCATTATCACTGTTTTGCCTACAGTCGCGATCAAGAACAGTGGATAATGTATGACGACAATACTGTGAAGGTACAATTGCCTAAACACCTCCTTCGATATTGTGTAATCTCTATTCTTTAGTATATACTTCATCTATCTCTCATGTAGGTAATCGGTGGCTGGAATGATGTCCTTACAATGTGTGAAAGAGGACATCTACAACCTCAAGTCCTTTTCTTCGAAGCTGTAAACTAGTACTCTATGGAATTTCAGTCTGCAACTTGATACTCTGAAGATACTAATTTGGCCATGTCCAGTATTGGATCTATTGATGCTTCGCAACCACATGCCTGTGCGGGGGTCTTTGAGCTAACTTTTGGAAGCTGGACTTGGGAAATTATAATGCTGATACGATGCCAGAATTGTACTATAACCGGTTTAGCTATACAGCAAGGAGAAAAGGGACCAGTTATGCCAAGCAACCAGGAAGTCTCAACAAATGGTCGGGAAACTGTGAACGGGGGATTTGGTGCTCATGATGCGAAGTTGCTGATAGAGATGGTATTCCAGGTGTTCCCTTCTGACTCTGATATCTTTCTATCTGCTTGGGGTCGAAACACATAATAAGAACTCATTTAATGGATTGTACTTGAGCTCATCATCGAACTCTCTAATGGCTGCTATGACCATCCATCGATGGATACTGCAATTGTACACAGACATTTCTTGTACTTAGGTTCACATCTCTCATTCTCTTCCAATACAAAGAAGTCATGTATAGATCGGATGTCGACCTGTTGGAAGCTGTTACTGCAGCATATAGAAATACCCCCATTTCAGTATTTCTTCGGGAAACCCTTTTTCGCATCTCACTGTCGAAAACCTCTGTATGCCATCGTTACAGCAATAATATTTGGCAGAAACGGACCACACACATTACGCCTACTTTGTAGTTGATGCTTCGTCTCTCACTCTTTCTGTATATGTATCTTCTTTGTGGTATCTGCTGTTGTTTTAAATGGTATTTCTATTTCAGCAGTTGAAAATAAGTTGGTCTGTGCTTGATTAACTCTCGTTTTGCACACTCATTGAATGTGCTTCGACTGCTAGTATATAATAGATGTCGCGGACGGGTAGCATATATTATAAGACGTAGAGAACGAGTTGAACTGCGAGGCTCCAATTGATTTGTATGGGAAAAATAAAGTAGAATTTCTTAGCCTTTTTATATAGCTTTCATCTCAAAAAAGTAAATCTATTCATTGTTTTTCACATAAATTATATGTATATATACATATATATAGGAAAGGAGAAAATAAAATAAGTTAAATTTAATATTGAACGAGTGTATAATACAAATAATATTATCTTATAATTAACTCCTTTACAAAATATTGATCCGAGAAAAAAGAAAAACACTCCCTTACATAAGTTGAAGGGATACTTACATTGTCTTCCCTGAGATCTGGTGTAATTGTATGTAAAATATCTCTTATGATTCAGAAAATTATATCTCATGCTCTTGATGTTTATTTTTATCTAACAAATAGATTCATTCGTTAGTTAAAATTCATTGAATTTGTTGATATTAGTAAAAAAATAAATAAATAAAAAATTCACATTTACCCCTGATTGACTTATTTAGGTCAAATAAATCTTTTTTGATTAAATTACCCTTATGAGGGTGAATATATACTTCCTCACATGCTTTTGCGTATAAAGATGTATAAAGGTAGTTTGATCAAAAAAATATACTAATTTGCAATAAGTCGATAAGAAGTCAATCGGGGGTAAACTGTATTTTCATTCAATTTTGTTTGTTAATATCAACAGATTCAGTAAATTTTGACGAATGGAAGGATCTGTCTTTTAAACGGAAACAAACATCAGGTGTACTAGATGTAATTTTTAAAATCACAAGGAATCTATATATAATTACACCAAACTTTAGGAGGACGGTGTAACTATCCCTAATTTTAATGTACTATGAAAAAACTCCCTATGATAAATTACTAAGCGTAAAATAAATTCTTGGACGACATTATAATTTTGTTTGTAACTTAGAGAAGGGGGTTTCTCTCAAGTCTCAATTGTTGTAATTGACATTTGATTTGTTGATTTGGAATAATAATTTAATCAAATAAGTTGGATAACACTTAAAAGGTTAATCTATAGATTAGACCGTAAAAAAGAAAACACGTGTTTCTAACCCACATTGCAAAGTGAAGGGATTGACACGAGTTTTTGTAACATATAATGAGATGGAGTTGTAATAGTCAAAATAATTCTTGACTTGTCCCACATTGGAAGCTTTGTGAAAAAAGAACCACCTTATATTAACTCCAAAATTCAACTAAGGTTTGAAGTGTTATTAAAGATTAGAGTGAATTTGTGGAAACTACACACGCATTCCACAACCGCCTTCCTGACTCAGCTCCAGCTATGGGTGCGGATGAATGTCTTAATTTCAGTATATATAATATATGTTTGGAGCAAAGACTTTTGAAATTAAACCGCCAGGCAGTTTTCAAATCTATTGAATGGTTTTGGGAGTTTCAAACAATTTCTTTAAATTCATGTTTAATTCACAATAATCAGAGTATAATGCTGAGATATAATTGGTGCTGGAAACCGCCAGGCAGTTTTCAAATCTATTGAATGGTTTTGGGAGTTTCAAACAATTTCTTTAAATTCATGTTTAATTCACAATAATCAGAGTATAATGCTGAGATATAATTGGTGCTGCTCAGTATATATATATTTTTGCAGCAAAGACTTTTGAAATCAATCCGAATTAACATTTCTCTAACGACAGTTTTCAAATCTATTGAATGGTTTTGGGAGTTTCAAACAATTTCTTTAAATTCATGTTTAATTCAAAATAATCAGATTATAATGCTGAGTTATAATTGGTGCTGCTCACTATATATATATATATTTGCAGCAAAGACTTTTGAAATCAACCCGAATTAACATTTCTCTAACGTTTCTGTAACCGCTAGGCAGTTTTCAAATCTGCTGAATGGTTTTGGGCGTTTCAAACAATCTCTTTAAATTCAAGTTTAAATCACAATAATCAGATTATAATGCTGAGTTATAATTGGTGCTGCTCTCTATATAAAGAGCTTACCTGAACACATTTCAAACACACAAACATCTTCCGAAAATCTACTCTGTCTCCTACTGTTGTTCTCAATCTGATTGGTGACTGAGTGTTGATCAACGTAAATTTTGACATAATGCAATATTAGATTTCTGAACGTTTTATCCTGGAAGAAGTGGCGTAGAACCTGATGTACATTGGGAAATGGGGTGCTAATTTCTCTAAGGCAAGCAAAAACTATTATGTGATTTCGGTTGTTAAAACTAAAGTTGTTGAGATACAACTGTGACCCAACTAAGTTACTCTTTTACAATTTATGTAAAACAACATATCTAAACTGTTTCTGTGTTTTTATTCCAATCTGTTTGTTTGCAAACTGATTTTACAAAACTAATATTGTGATCTTTATAAACTGAAATTTTTGGTTTATAAATTTGTGATTCCGTAATTTAAAAAACATTATACTGTTCATTGTTTGCAACAATCTTGAAGAAATTAGATCTGTTTTGGAATTTATCAAATCTGCCTTTCAGAATCTATTTTGGAAAATTTAATTTTGATTCTGTAGTTTGTGGACTGTAACTTTCGACGTTTCTGGATTAAATGGCTGAATCGTGTTTGTTGCTATTCCTATGCCCTCGGTTGTTACACCAAAGTGTTGACTTATCCGGTCTTTCAAAAAAATTTTTGGGCCAATTCTTCAAATGCTGGCAACAATGAATGAAGATTTGGTTGACGATGAAGGGACTTTTGTTGGTGATTCAGGTGACTAGACCTGAACCAATTGATACTGATCCCCAATCTGTCGAGATTGCACAGTGGACTGAGCGTGATCAAATAGGTCGAGGAACTATTTTGTCAGCTTTGTTAAATACGCTCTTTGATGTCTATTGTTCCGACTCATACACTCCAAAATCGTTATGGGATGAGTTGGACAGAAAATATAATAGTAAAGAACAAGAGCTCGAAAAGTATTCTGTTTTCAAGTACTTGAAGTATCAGATGGTTAAACGAAAGTCTATAACTGAACAGACTCATGAGATAATTAATTTTGAGCATAATCTTTTTGATGTTGAGATAAAGCTTCCTAAGAAGTTTTTGGTCATGTCAATTGTTGACAAATTTCCCAAGTCTTGGGAAATTTTCAGCATGACACTCAAACATCATAAATGGACATTGTCTCTAAATGATCTCATGGTGGCTATAAGTATTGAGGAGGAACATATGAATCAGACACATAAGATGTAGCATCAACCCCAGGCATATTTAATTATCGCAAAAAAGAAAGTGAATAATGTGAATGCGAATTCAAAACGATCGGTAAAGGCAAGGCCATAAAAGTAAAAAAATCAAAAGTAAACAAACCGTGTTGGAACTATGGGCAGGTTGGACACCGTGCCAATGATTATCCTTCTAAAAATGCCAAGACTGGGTAGACAACTGCCAACATGGTTGTGGGAGGTCCTAGCGATGCTAGCACATCAGGAGCAACTGAAGGGTATGTCTGTATACAACCCAAAGTTCTAACTATTTATGAACCGTTTGATTGGTTCATTGACATTGGGGCAAATGTGCACATTTGTGCTGATAAATCGCTTTTTGTGTTTTATCAGGCCATAAATGGAAAAATAGTGAGCATGAGAAACTCCAGTACAACTGAAGTACTAGGATAGGAAGCATGGACTTGAGGTTTCCTTCAGGGCCCGTTTTGTCTTTGTAAATGGTGCACCATATCCCCAATGTTAGAAGGAATATAACTAGTGGTTCAGCGTTAATTAGTGAGAGTTGTGAGCTTATTTTTAAGTTCAATAAAGTCGTATTCAACAATTTGATAGTTTTGTTGGCAAAGGCTATTTAGCTGATAACTTGTTTAAAGTTCATGTTGATTGTAATTAAAGTACCAATTTCTGATTCTATTGTGTTGAATATTGAATCATCGACTTTGTGGCATAATAGACAGGTCATTTAAATTTAGGTTATATCACAAACGTATGATGCATCTTAATTTAATTATGAGTTATAATGTTGAACGAGGATACAAATGTCTTGGCTATGTAGAAACAAGCTATGCCCTATGGTTTTTGGTTATTAAATCACAAATTCCTTGTATGGAGGTTAATACAATAGTTGAATTTTGTAATGCTAAATTTTTAAAAGATGTATTTTCTATAACATCGGGAATACCTCAAAGAGTTTTGTTAGATTCTTCACTAACCTCCGGTTTTGCTCCTGATCATTTGAAAAAGATGACACATGTAGGGTTGATCATAGTAGTTCGAGTCCAACTCGTGTGGAGTTAGACGAACCTAGATGAAGTAAGGGAACTAGAATCGTTAAGGATCTTGGAAGTGACTTTGTCACTTACAATATTGTGGACAATCCTGTAACCTTCAAACAGTGGAAGGTAGTTATCAAAAGTGAGATGGACTTCATAGTCTCTAATGAGACATGGGAATTAGTCGATCTCCCTCCGGGGTGTACTACTACTGGATGTAAGTGGATTTTCAAAAAGAAAAAAAATGAAGTATGATGGGACCATAGTTAAGTTTAAAGCCAAGTTGGTGGATAATGAGTTTAAACAAAAGGAGAGAATATATTATTTTGATATTTATTTTCTAGTAGCTCGATTGATTACTATTCCGATGCTTATTTCACTTGCTTCGGCATATAACCTCCCGATTCGCCAAATGGATGTTAAAACTGCGTTCCTATATGGTGAACTTGAGGAGGAAAAATACATGGATCAACCTGAGAGATTTGTAGCTCATGAAAACGAATGAAAAGTTTGTAAGCTTGTTAAGTCACTTTATGGACTAACAACTTTGATAAAATAATTCTGTCTTTTGGCTTCAATGTTAATGAGAGTGACAAATGAATCTACTGTAAGGTTAAAGGAGATAATTGTATAATCCTATGCCTGTATGCAGATGATATTTTGTTAATAGGATCTAACTTAGAAATAATTACCGAAACCAGTCATTCTTAAAGATAAGTTTGAAATGAAGGATATGAGTGAGACAATATAATTCTTGGCATCAAGTTTATTCGGTTAAGTAATGGTATAGCTATTTCTCAATCTCACTATGTTGAGAAGATAATTGAAAATTTTGGCTATAGAATATAAAATTTGAAAGACACCATATGATCCTTTGGTGCACTGTTCAAGAATGAAAGTTGTTTACATCCAATAAAAGGTCCATTCATTAGACGAAATCACAGAATTTGCTAATCTATGTATATTATAAAAGTGTGAATGATTTGCAATGTAGTGTGTTTCTTCCCTTTTTTGTGATGCCAATTATGTCCGTTTTATATAATAGTAGATTATAAATTTATGTGTACAAATAAGTAATTTTGTAATTAGTTTTTGTAATAATACTTGCTAATTACTTACATAGTTGAATTAGGTAGAGTTTTAATGAAAATAAATTACATAAAGAGTTCTATTTATAACTATAACTAATTAAAAAATCTGGTTAAATATAATACTAACTAGGAAAGTATAGAGGCTATATAATTAGGAGAAGATACGATTTAGAAACTTGAAAAAGCATCTCTTTGAAGGAAAGGGAAGCAATCCGTGGGATAATTTACCATTAATTTAATATAAGTTAAATTTTATAATAATTAGATATTATAAAAACATGAGTAACTCTAGATGTTTTAATTTTTTTTATTTTCTTGTAATGATTAAAAGTATTAAAATTGCAGAAAATTTAATTTTATATTTCAATAGATAATATTTTGGGGTACCTAATTAAATAGTATAATACCGCAAGTTCAACGAAAATAAAGTTCAATTAGAAACAAGGACTTTGAATAAGTGTATGTTAAAAATTAATCATTTCTTTACAGAAAACAAACTTAGAGAATAAGATCACTTACTTTATAAGCGATTTAATAATTAATTGTACTTATACTATTAATTCTAAAATCATATAATAATATTATTCAAAACTTATTCTATGAATGGAATAATTCTATGATTCGTGGGATGTTTAATGCACTTATAATTACTTGGTCTATAAGAATTTTATTGTATCATTTTCAATAATAAGTAATTTAATTTTTGTATATTTATATTTTTAATTCCACTCTAAGTTAATAAGATTAGTTAATGATTTTTATGTTTATTCCACTCAATCATTTCATGAAATATTATTCGACCTATTTTCTACCAACATGATGAATAAAATAGAAATTAAAAAGATCATTAAAAGAAAGTTATATAAGAAACAACTTTAGCGATAATTAGTATAATAGTTAAAAAAAGTTAATTATTTATTTATTTTCCTAATTTGCATAACTAGGAAAAAAAATTAAAATTTTATTTCATTACTGAAGAAAATTTAAAAGATGGATTATTTTAAATGATATTTTTCTTATTATAAATGTAGGGATGTAAAAGTAAAGTAATTAATTATTATAATCTTTTGGTTGTATATATTATATAAGTAATTCATACTACCCTTTAGTTAGATTTATAATCATAAACAAATTAATGATAATAGGATTTTAATATTTATTATATATAATAAATCCTATTTTCATATTATGTCGTATATGTATATCATAGTTAAAAGTATGAGTATTAATTTGGGATGTTTTTAATTTCTTAAATTTTTATAGTGGCTAAAATAACCTCATAAAATCTACAGTGACATAATTTGGTATCGTAGTAGATAATATTATTGATGTCTAATTAATGGAAGGAGACCATTAATTGAGCTCCTAAATATTTAATGTATTGAAGTATTTGGTCTATCTATTTAAATTCTATCAAATATTTTTTTTTTCTAGAAATATGTAATTTAAGTTCTATATCATTAAATTCTTAATTGATATCTAAGTTAATAGAATTAGTTAAAAAAGAATTAATTTGTAGCACTTCAATTCATTCTACAAAGAATTATTGACCAATTTAAAGCATGTTTCCCCAATTTCTTTTTATTTTTAACAACATGACAAATCAAATGAAAACTTAATTAGTAGAGAATTATATTATAAATAACTCTAAACATAGTGGGCATAAGAATGAAAAAATAAAATAAAAATATTAAGATCATACTTGATAAGTCAACAAATTAATATATGGATGAAAATTAATATTATAGAGTGAATTAATGATAAGATCTAAAGTTCCAATAGAAGCCAAAAGAACAAAAGGATTAAGTGTCAATGTTTTCACATGAATTAATGGTGAATTTCTCATCACAAATATAGAGATGAAAGATAAGTATCATGAAGACAATTAATTATAAAATCTAAAAGTTTATAATGGCAAAATTCAAAAAGTAAAAAAGAAATTGGAACATCGTCTTTTCTCTCCCCGACGGTGTCTTTAGTTCCCTCCTCTCCGGCATTAGTGGATGTTCCGTTGTTGGACCAGCCTTCTTCTTCCTTGGGTGTCGATGGTGGTGGTCGATTGGTTGGTTCTCATCGCCGTGGTTGTGGGCAAACTAGGGGGCGTGGACGGGGCCGGGGCTTGCATTGTGTCGAGGTGGGTCTGGGTAGTAAGCGAGTTCTGCCTAACACTTTCCATGTGGGTGTTTCGTTGCGGCCGCATAAACGCCGCTCACTATCTGCGTCTTCGACGGATTCTACTATTCCATCGGCAGAGGTTGCTCAGCAACCCCGCCGGTCCTCATGAGTTGTATTGTGTGGAACTGTCACGGGCTAGGGGGCCAGGACAATTTGGCATCTGCGTGAGCTTCTTCGTGCTCACAACCTCGTGCTCATTTTTCTGTCAGAAATGAAGTTTCGTCGCACTAAGATGGAACCTCTCCGCGATTCGCTGAATTTTAATGGGGTTTCGGTGGATCCAGTGGGTTGAAGTGGTGGGTTGTTACTACTGTGCCGGAAGGATGTGGATGTTGCGCTCTTGAGCTTCTCCCGATACCACATTGATGCTTCTATTGTCTCCGCCGACAAACATTAGCTCTTCACTGGTTCTTATAGAGACCCGGAGGCTAGCCACCGTAAATTGGGATGGGATATGTTGCATTCGCTGAAAGATTGGTCCTCAATGCCTTGGTTGTGTAGTGGGGATTTTAACGCCATTTTATTTGATCATTAGAAGGACAGTAGATGTGCAACTCTGGAATAGCAACTAAGGGACTTTCCTCAGGTATTATTGGAAGTTCAACTGGATGATTTGGGGTTCATTGGACCGTGTTTCACTTGGTGTAACCGACGTTTATGGCCGGATACGGTACGGTGCCAATTGGATAGGGCAGTGGCTTATCGTTCTTGGACGACTATTTTTCCTTTATCTCAAGTGCACAATTTGCCGTCGGCTTATTCGGATCATAACCCCTGCTTATTCAACTTGATCCTTTGCCGAAGGCTTCAGAACATTCCTCTCCACGTCCGTTTTGTTTTGAAGCATGTTGGGCGAGGGATGCAGAGTGTTCCAAGATTATATCGGATGCATGGCCTGTTTTTGCTTTGGATGATTCTCAATTTCCTGCGTTGGAACGCTTAGGTACGTGCTCGAAGTTGCTTGAGGGATGGAGTAGATGCAGATATCGATCTATCAAGAAACGCATCAAATGCTTAAAGCTACGTGTTTCAAAACTTCAACGGAGCGGACTGACCTTGGGGGAACGTGGAGAATTACAACAGCTCCGTGAGGAACTTGAGGCAATTATGTCAGATCAATCTCTTCGGTGGCAACAACGTGCCAAGGCTCATTGGCTTGTTGAGGGAGATCGTAACACAAAATTCTTCCATTCTCGTTCGTCTATACGAGCACAGACCAATAAAATCAGATGTCTTCGGGACGAATCAGATTCCTGGCAGACGAGTAAGGAGGACATCCACGGTATTATTTCCCGTTATTTCTCATCACTGTTTGCCTCAACATCTCCTACTGTACAGGACTTAGAGCGTGTGCTGCACGGTGTGGCTTGTCGGATTTCAGGGACACAGAATGAAGAACTGAGCCGTCCTTTCGAATCCGATGAGGTAAAGGCTGCACTCTTCTCTATGACTTCTCTTTCCTCCCCGGGCCCAGATGGTTTCCCCCTGTTTTTCTTTCAACATTATTGGGATGTTGTTGGTCCGCAAATAACTGCTTGTGTGCTGCATATTCTGAATACGGGTGTAATGCCCCCCAACTTGAATCACACAAACATTATTTTGATTCCTAAGGTTAAGTCGCCGGAGTTGATTTCACAGTTTAGGCCTATTAGTCTTTGTAATGTGGTTTACAAACTTGTTTCAAAGGTCCTTGCCAATAGGCTTAAAAGCTGTCTTAACTCGGTTATTTCTACTTCGCAGTCTGCTTTTGTCAGTGGTCGGTTGATCTCGGATAATGTGTTACTAGCCTTTGAGTGTAATCATTATCTTAAATTACGAGGGGGGGAAGGGGGAGGGGCTATTGGCTTTAAACTTGACATGTCCAAAGCTTATGATTGTATTGAGTAGTCTTTTGTGGTAGCGGTTCTTCATCGATTTGGTTTTGCTGAGTCTTTTGTTTGACTGATTATGCTTTGTATATCGTCCGTCAGTTTATCTTTTGTTCTCAACAATGAGCAGTTTGGCTATATTGTCCCATCTCGTGGCATTAGGCAGGGTGATCCCCTGTAGCCTTATCTTTTTATTCTCTGCTCGGAAATTTTTAGCTTGATGTTGCAGGAATTGGAAATGAATGGGCACATTCAAGGCATTGCAGTGGCTCAGTATGCTCCTAAGGTGTCCCACCTCATCTTCGCCGATGACTCGTTGTTGTTTTGCAAAGCTTTGGAAACTGCACTTATGTCCATAGGAGGGATCCTGAGTCGTTATGAGCGTACTTCAGGCCAAATGGTGAATTATGCTAAGTCCGAAATTGTGTTCAGCCCAAACATTACTGTTCCTCGGCAGCAACTTTTGGCAGGTATTCTCAATGTCTCTGTAGTGCCTAAACTTTATAAGTATTTGGGCTTACTGTCGGTAATTGGGAGGAACAAAGCTGGTGTCTTTCAAGGGCTGTGTGAGAGAATCTGGACGAAGTTGTTGGGATTATCGGAGAAGTTCCTTTCGACTACAGGTAAAGAAGTTCTTATTAAAGCGGTGCTTCAAGCTATTCCTTCCTATATTATGCAGTATTTTCTCCTCCCTAAGTCGTTGATTCGTGAAATTCAAGCAGCCTTTGCTGATTTTTGGTGGAGTGCTCCTAAATCAGGCCGCATCCATTGGATTGCTTGGGCCCGTCTGTGTAGGCCGAAACAGGTTGGTGGTCTTGGGTTTAAGGACCTACGTGGTTTTAACTTAGCACTCTTAGCCAAACAAGGTTGGCGTTTAATGACTAAGCCCGATAGCCTGTTCGCGCAAGTTATGGAAGCTCGCTACTATCCGTCCAGTTCATTTGCTGATGCTGGCTATCGCCCTTCTGCTACGTGGCGTAGCATTCTTGCAGCTATATTTTTGACGGATACGGGGGGACGTTGGGGTGTTGGGAATGGTTCCTCAATTCAGACTTGGATGGATCCGTGGCTTCCTAGACCTTATCTTTTTCGGCCTATCTCCCTTCAACCCCAGTCTTCGGATTATTTAAGGGTTAGTGAACTCGTGTTACCTTCTCGGAATGATTGGGACAATGTCAAATTGCAATCTCTATTCTGTGATGTGGATGTGTAGTGTATTCGGTCCATTCATCTTGATGGGAACTCAAACTCTGATCAGTTTGTGTGGCATTATACCCAATCTGGGCAGTTTTCTGTTAAGAGTGCATATAAGTTGGCTGTTAGTGTACTGTCCCGGCTCTCATCTGGCTCGCTTGAATCGTCTGGCGTGAATCCAAATTCAGGTTAGGGTTTTCTATGGAATTCTTTGGTTCCTGGTAAGGTGAAGCACATGATTTGGAGGTTGTGTAATGAGCTCTTCCACTTTCTCAGTCCCTTCAAAAGCGACACATGGATGTTGATCTTCTATGTTCAATGTGTGCGGAATCGACGTTGGATGCTGAACACATTTTTCTCGATTGCCCGTTTGCACGTCAATGTTTGGCCCTTGTGGACATTTCATGGCGTATCTATTCTGTTTGGGGTTGTTCGGCAGAAGCTTGGGTACGACGTCTGGCTGCGCTGTTCCCGGTGGAACAGTTTCATTTGGCCCTCACTCTGATTTGGGCAATTTGGGGACATCGCAATCTGCTTTTATTTGAAGGTAAAGAGAGTGACCCTGCGGCTACTATTTTATTTTCTAAATCCTACCTTCATGTCTTCAAGGTAGCGCATTCTCGTAGTCATCCTCTGCTAGGTGTGTAATGAGGCTGTCTGTACCTCTGTTTCTTGTAATCTGGTTGGGCCTGTTGAGTTGGTGTGTTTTGAATGAAACTTGGTATGTTTTCTGTCAAAAAAATGCTTTTGAATCTTGAATTTGTAGTTAATTAGTTATTTAACACAAGAAAAAGTCTAATGAAACATAGAAGAAAATTTGGGGGAACTATTAATTAAGTGGCATTTTTTAACTGAAATTAATCATTTAATTTTTAGTAATCATCAGCTGGCATTTATGTAAGTTTTAATTTAAAAGTCATTGTAATCATTTGATCGCAGAAAAATTTCATTTTTAATTACAAATACAAATTATACGTAACAAGATATTTATTTTATCTAAGAGTATATTATATCGATACCACAAGACTTATGAAAATATTCAAAAAGTTTCTTGAAACAGTTTTCCCTAATAACTAATAATATAATAATTATTATGTACTAAATAATAGAAAAGGAGGGATAGATGGACTTGCTTTCAATAAGAATATAGTTTAAATATAATATCAAGTGTCCTTTTTGTGTTCTTGATTCTTCTATTAATTGTCAATGTTTTTTCCTTCGACCGTAATATTTTGATTACATTGGATTTTCAAATAAAATCATTTCATATGAAACTAGAGTTCAAAGGCTTTATAAACGGGAGAATTACACTTTTGGTCCCTCCATAATACCACTAAAACAATTTTGGTCCCCCTTCATTCGCGAGTTACACTTTTGGTCCCAATTAGATACATTTTTGAACACTTTTGGTCCTACTGTCAACTCTCCGTTAAGAGTTAACAGAAAAATCGCACGAGTGGCGCACGTGAGCTTTTTTCTTCCCCAAATCAGCCATTTCCCCTAAATTCTCCCAAGTCTGAACCCGTCTCCCACATTTTCCTCTGCCAAAATTTTCAATCCATACTACCTCAAAATTGACCGAGAAATCCTTCGAATTTCTAAAAGCTAACCCATTAGCATGGATCCTTGAGTGAATTAACCCATAATCTAGTGTTTGAGTGAGATTCTTTCGGGCTCGAAGAAGGAAGATTTTATACTTACACAGCCATGTAAGACTCGATGTTCTCGAATTTCTATTTCTGCTGATATGTTTTTATCTCAATTCCCGCAACAAGTTTTGGCAGCCTGAAGTGATTCGGGGGGCATTGGAATGAAACCATTGTGTATCTGCGAATTAGGGACTGAAATTGATTGCTAAGCTGAAGGAGCAATGAATGAGTGTAGAAGTTTTGAGATGAATCCTGTCGGAATTTGGCCCGCAATTGTTTACTTGTGTTGTCTTGATATAGCTTGCATTGTTCTCCCTGTGTGATGTGAATCGAGCTTTGTTGGTGGTTAGCCTCTCAGGACCACCCTGAGTTAATTTTTATCAACTATAGATGCTTGTGGAAATTATTGTAAAAATGCGTAGATTTATGTAGATACGTTCAAGAAATATGTACACTGTAAAAACCTTATGCTGGAAATTAGAGAAACAGGAAAAAGGTAACTTTGGCCTGGAAATTTCAAAAAAAAAAAATAAAAAAATAAAAAGTCCTTACCCCATAAAATGGGCATGCACGAAACTTATATTTAGGGTTATTTTTCGTCCACAATGTTCTTACTGGTAGCTCAAACCCACAGATATATTATTATTTTTATAATATATAAAGTGATACTTTTATAATTTTTTACACTAATTAATTAGTGTACATCAATTATAATTCTAAAGCATAAATTAAGAATAATTTTTACTGGAAAAATAAAGGAAAAGTATAAAACCTTAACTCTAGATAACTTTGTTACAAAATCAAAAGGAATTGATGATTTAATAAATAATTATTAAATTATAATATTGGATATGCACCTTTTCAATTCCATTTAACCAATCAATTGTTCACGATAAATTTATTTACTTGACTAATTCTATAACTATTGTAATATAACCTTAAATTTGTAATAGTACAAATTTATCTTAACTAGCCTGATAGAGTAAATAATTTTGGAACTACCTTTTCTTTAAATTTTAGTTTTTAAATGTTTAGAATTAGAATAGAAAAGTAAGAAAGGTATTTATTTTATACTATTACATTCTCTTTTCAAATTTTGTTTTGATTAGATTAATCAAATAATATAAGGTCTGAAAAATATAAAGATAAATGATAGGAAAATAAAACCAAAACAATTAATAGATTATTGATTCTTTCTAATAAGGGTAAATAATAAACTTTTCTTCTGATATATTTGTAATTTGATTTTATCATATTTTTTTTTGTGAAATTATCAGAGAAAAAAGACACAATAGATTTTTTTAAATTATTATGTAATACTTATTTTGTTATTCTCTTGTTGGTTAATTAAAGGAATTTAATATAGTTTAATTCATAACTATGTTTTGAATTGTATCTCGCAAAACATAAAACACTATTATAAGAATTAAAGATGGAATTTAAAGGATACATCGATCAAAAGAAAGTTTAAACTTAATTTACTAGTAATTTTTTTTAACATTTTTTTACTTCTTCTTAAATTGATCTTTAAATAAAGATCCCTGATCTGATTATCATTTATGTATTTTATAATTAATATGATACAGACTTAAAACATTGAATAATGATATTATCAAAATACAAGTTTAAAATAAACTTATCATGTTTTATGTTTATTACATTTTTTGTAATACCTATTATAACATTAACACAGAATATAAATTCTTGAATTGTTTCTACTAATATGTTTAATTAGTATTCTATCAGGTGTTAAACACATATAAAGTTAAAAGGTATGGTAGAACACTAATGGAGATTGAGATAAATTAAGTTATATTAGATTATATATTATATGTGTTATATATCTTTCATTAAATAAAATTTTAATTTAAAAATAAAGTATCATAAAATATATGAGTAAACTTAATGTTTTTAGTTTTTAAATTTTTTTTCTGATGACTAAACTAATCTTATTAGAATTACAAAATAGATACAATTTTACAAGGCCATAAATTAACAGTGTCAAGGAGTCCTGATCGATAGTGTAATTAGACCAATAATCAGACTCTTGAGTATTTAATAAATGAATTTTATAAATTGAGTCAAATTGAAGTAAAAATTTAGGTAAAAAATTTATTCTTATTTATTATAATATCAATTATTTAAATAGATTGAAATTAAGAGAATATCAGTGTTTTGAACTTTAGTTTAATAAATTATTAAATTGACTTTAAATATGTAAACTGTCATATAAACTTAGCCACTAAAAGAGAAACAATTGGCCCGAAAAAAGATGATAAGTTTTATAGAAAATGCATAATTTAATACAACCTACACAATAGAACAATATATTTTTTCTTAAAACTTTTCATAAAAATTAAAATTAGAACTATATCTCAATAATGTCGCGAAAATAATCAGTTTAGTAACATGAAAACAAACAAAAGTCAACAGATATACAAAAGATAATAGAATTAACAAAACTCACAATTTTTCATGAAACTATATATTCATTAATGACATTTCATAAAAATAAAACTTAATAAGTTGCTATTATTTATATACCATATAATAATTATTATATTATTACTTATATAAATAATTACTATTAATTATATTTTTCAAAACAATTCAAAGTTTGTAAAATATTAAGCAAATGTTAATACCACGCGCAACGGGTGTGCACCTTGCTAGTATTAGCAAAAATTAAAAAAAATGAATAAAAAATTATATTTAGCCCGATTAATTTATTATTGACTTATTGCAAGTTAAACAAATCTTTTCTGACCAAATTATCCTTACACATCTTTACAAGCTGATGCATATGAGGAGATATATCGTCACCCTTATAAGGATAGTCTGTTAAAAAAGATTTATTTGATCTACAATAAGTTAGTAATTAGTTAATTGGGTTAAATATGAATTTTCATTTGCTAATATCAACAAATTTCGTGAATTTTATCTAACGAAGAATCTATTTATTGTACGAAAACAAACATCATGAGTACTATATCTAATTTATAAAATCATAAAAAATCTACGTATAATTACAAAAAATCTAAGGATGACTATGTAATTATCCCTATATTTTATTAGTACATATCCAAGAATGTCAACAATTAACTTGTAATAAAACCACCACTACATGGTATGCATATTAAGGCTGAGTGAGATTTAATTAGTTAAGTCAAGACCAATGATGCCCCTAAGAAATAGGACTCTCCCCCCTTTTTCTCTCAGCATAACAAGAGACTTTGTTCAAGTAACAACACTTGTCCCCATTGGTCTTACATTTCAAAGAAACATCCCCAACATTTTCGGACCTCTTCATTTTTACTTAGTCTTACCACTCTCACCTCAGTCAGATCAATTATTTTGCCATTTGGCTTTTGTCTTTCTTACACCAAGAATTTCTGCTAATTATACACTCCCTTTAAACCATAATCTTTTTTCAACAAAATTATTACACAAACAAAAACTAAAATTTCATTTGTGATCGATCAATCTTGAATCGAATATTCATCATCATCATCATCATCGTCGTCGTCATCGGATGATTTCAGGATGACTCTTAAGAGTGGCACCGGCCAGGCCTGCGCCGCTTGCAAGTACCAACGGAGGAGGTGCACTCCCGAATGCCTTCTTGCCCCGTTCTTCCCCGCTGATCAACCTAAAATGTTCCAAAACGTACATCGTTTGTTCGGTGTTAAGAATATCCAGAATCTACTCAAGGAGCTCGGCCCCGATCAAAAGGCCATGGCCATGAAGTCCATCAAATTCCACGCTGCCATGCGCGATAAGTATCCCGTCTACGGATGTCTGGTCGAGATACAACAACTCACTTATCAAATTCAGATGGTCGAGGACGAACTTCAAGCCGTCCTCCAACAACTCGCTTATTACCGACAGCAACACCAGCAACAAGAGATGTCCCCCACCAACGATTATCTGTCCGAATTACAATTAGGCATGGCGCCTCCCGGCAACACCGCCCTGTCCCTTGTCCACGAGGATAACCCTCCACAATACAACGGCGGTGTTCCGACAGTACTGCCCATCGCCCCACAAGTCTCCTATTCCAACAGCCCCAATGCTGATCACTATAGTTATTTGGATTTCAAGGAAAACAACGTTGTCAATTCTTTGTGTCAACAAACGTACAGTAATAGTAATGATAACAACACCAACGCATTGGTCATGCATTCGCATCTGGTCATACCACAACCTCTGCCTCATCATGTCCAACAAGAAACAAATCAAGATTATAACGAGATGCACCCCACGTTTTTCGATCATATCGATGACACACAATCGTATATCGGACCAAAGGAAGCGTACGAATCCAGGTATTATTACATTGTAATTAATTTGTCATATACGTAGTTCAGGTCTCGTACATACATCATGGTACGTACGATATCTATATAGTTGTATGTTCGTTACTGAATTTGATGTTCGGATGATCAAAACACAGCTTGGAGTCATCATTGAAAGATTCCCGACAGCTTGTGGAGCAAATGGATGAGAATGAACTGAAGAGTGCTGCAGCATGTTTTAGCCTTACTAGTGTCAACTAACACAAAGGATATTGTCATGTACCAGGACAGTGGGTTGGGCTATATATATTTGTACACATTATCAATCTTTTTTCCTCGTACCAACTAGGTTGTAGCTAGAAGTAATCAGACAGATGAGGGTTTAACTGTACTTTAGCAGACATTCATGAATTAGAAAAAGCAAGAATAAGAACATCAATGTACTTGAGCTTGCAAAATAAATGGCATTGCCATCCAATTTTGACACATATATAGAGGAGATTAATCGATGAGACGATACTTGAAAAGATAACGAATGTGGTAAGGTTTCAATTGGATTTTCTATGTTTCAATTTATATTACATCTTTTATTTCATTTAACATATTTACACGCCATCTTATCTTGTATAGGTGGCGTGTATATGTTAATTGGAGTAGAAAATATTATAGAATTTGAAATAAAAAATCACGTAAGGTTAACAAATGACCAGAGTATGAATTCATTAACAAATTATTGAATGAAAGATTCACTTTTAAGATGTAATAACAACATCCGAGGTCACCGATCAAGTAGCAATTTTTTGGACAGACTTGTGTTGAGTTTTTCGGGGAATGACATTTTTGGTTCTGTTGAAATAGGAATTAGCAATTAAGTGAACGTAATTCAAAAAGAATTCATAGGTGAAATTATACTTTTAGTTTCGTAGGATAGGGGGTCTGACACTTTTAGTCATCTGCTTTACGAAAATCTTCAAATGGTCCCAAAATTGGGAAAACTTGACACATTTAGTTCTCTGATTTATGAAATTTTCAAATTAATGGTCCCAAAATTAAGAAATTTGACGCATTTAATCCAACGTCCAAATTTTATCAAAAGAATAGATAACAAGGACACGTGCAATCCATACGTAGAACACTTCATGCCTATGTGGAATCCAATTAGGTGAAGCATGAAGTGGTCCACTTTGGATGTTCGAAAGTTCGCATTAGTTTTTATTGAGAATTGAAATTGAAAATTCCTCAAATTAAAAATTAATTTTGGCAAGTTTGTACAATTTTCAGCGAAATTTATTGTTAATGAGCATTTTCTTTTTAAGTTAGTGTACTCAATTGCCAATCCCTATTTTTATAGGACCAAAATGCCAATTATAGTTAGAAGACTAAGAGGGTGTTTGGCTAAGTTTTTTTTAAACATCTTATAAGCTCTTACATCTTATAAGATGTTTTAGGAGCTTATAAGATGTTGGATCTTATTTTAAAAATAAGCTCCTAAAGTGTTTGGGTAAAATAAGATTTTAAAGCTTATAAGATGTTTTCACATCTTATAAGATGTTAGGGTGTTTGGCATAATAAGGCCTTTTTATTGGTAAAATGACCAAAAAGGACATGATACTATTAGAATCAAATAAATTATTATTTTGTTGACATATTTTGTATTTAAATATTTTTGAAATAATTCCATAAATAGTATACATTAGTTTAACTTCAAATAAAAATTTATTAGATAATTTTTCTTACAAAAATAAAAAAATGGTGGACTATGACCTAAATTTTGAATAAAAATAATATATATGTACATTCATGCTAGTTGAATATTAATATAAATATATATGTTTTCTCTCTTGATGCAATTACTATTTCTCATTGTATAGCTTATAATGTCTTGAATTTATATTTTTTCAGTAAATATAATATTATACCAATCTTATTTTTGTTTAGCTATAATAATTTATTATTTAATAATGAAACATTTTCTCTTTTTTAAATACAAAAAAAAAATTTAAAAATACTAAAGAGAGAGTATCCATATGTGTGTGTGAAAGAGAGAAAGAGAGAAAGAGAGAGAAAGAATAGTGTCTGTGTGTGTTTGTGTGTGGGGGGGGGGGGAAAGAGAGAGAGTGTGCGGTGAGAGAGAGAGTGTGTGTATGTGTGTGTGTCTGTGTGTATGTAGAGTGTGTATATGTAAAGAGAGTGTGTATGTGGTAATGAGGGTATGTTTGTCATATAATATATTAATTTGATAGAACTTATAAGATGTTTTGAAAAAAGTTAGAAATCTTAACTCTTTTTTTAAGAGCTTATAAGATCCAAAACGTCTTATTTTGAGATCTTATAAGCTCTTTAACAAAAAATTTGCTAAATAAATTTTTGGAGCGTATAAGCTCCCAAACATTTTATAAGATGTTTTGAGAATCTTATAAGTTTATGCAAACACCCTTAAAATTTGCCATTAATGAAGCTCATCTCTAAGTGTAAATAGTTTAAAGACATTAGCATAGTAGGTTTATAGTACATTACAGATTCATATATATTATGTTAAAAATTGGTATTCCTAATGGGGAGAAGTGCAATTTTAAACCCTATAACTTAGGGAAATGATATTTTTGGTCCGTACAAATTGATTTTTGAAATTTAGTCTGATAATTTTAAAATTTTTGGTCCTTCTCCGATTAATTTGGTCGAAAAATTGCATGTAATTTGCACATGACCTAATAAAGTACAATTTTAATCCTGTAACTTAAGGTTGAAAATTTTGCATGTCGTACTCACTTATTATTATATTTCATGATTTTGTGTTGAAACCAATTAATGGGAAATAAAAGTTGTGGTGTACAAATAATTATCCACTATTAAAGAAAAATTAATGATTAGTTAGAGTACTCCCTTATTTTGGATTTTCATAAGCAATTTTAATTTAACAAGATTGTTCATATATATGTCTATTGTTTTTTTTTCTTTTATTATATTTTATTTTTGTAATATTATCCTTTATATTATATTCTTTATACTACTACATTTTGGGTGTCTTTTGTTTTTTAAAATTTTTTGGTGTTAAATGATTTTCAACTAAATGAGTTTTTAGTTATTGTTATTAAAAAATAATGAGTGAAAAATATTATAATATCAATATTTGAATTGTGAGGTCTTAATTACGGTAATTATATTTCAGTATGAGACACTTTTTAATATATTTTAAACTTGTTAATTCTCACAATTTGTTACTTTCTTCTATTCTTAACTTCTCACTTTGAAATATTATTATATGAAAAAGATATCATTTTCTGGTATTTGTACTGCTAGTTTTGATTTTACATTTTTTAGTTTAATTTTCTATTTTTTTCATATATATGAATTTAATTGGTATTAATATATTTTAATTTATCTAATATATAGCATATCTTCCTCTCTACACTTAACTTTTAATGATGTATTTGTTATTATACTCCTAGGCCATGTTTACTAGGCCATATTAGCCTAGTTATCCAGTCTAATATGGCTTAGTCAGCTGTTTACTATTTATAGGGCCGGCCCGCTACTGTTGCACTCGGCCCGCTATTAATGTCTATAAAATGTCACATTCAGATATGGGATTTTCGTCCCATACTAACAATACGTGGGGCCCACCAAACTCCCCACTAACTTTTCCTACCAATTTCGCCCCTGATCTGAGCATGAACAATTACGCCTTTGCCCTCAAGTTTGATTTTAATTACTGGACCGCATTAAATGCCCTGTCATGAAGTAGGTGGCATTTACTCCAAGTTGAGCTGCTCTTCTTCAGTCTTGAATGAGACCGAAGCCCCTCATTTGAACGTCCTCAAGGCTCAAGCTCCTTGAACTGCGCTTGAAGGTAGGTCGCATGCATTGCAGTTTATTTCCTCCACCGCCGCCATTGTTCCTTGTATGTGCTAACAATGTGCTTATTTGCATGATAGAAGTGTACTTAGGAACAAGCTAAAGAGTTACCTGTTGACGAGCTGCGAGCAGGTGATGATGTAATTTATTTTGACTTAGAGTAGCCATTGTTTATGGGTTCCGACCCAGGATTGTTTATGGATATAGTCTTTGATATGCTTATTCAGTGAATTCCATTAAGTGATTTGGTTGTTTTTCAGTATATGCTTTTCAACCGATTTATGGTGATGAAAAGCCCTAGAAATTACCCCAAATTGTGACATGCAATGTTTCCGTTCGATTATTTAGGGGTATTTTCTTTGATATGTTTATTCAGTGAATTCCATTCATGATTTGATTATTTTCAATATATGCTTTTCAACCTATTTATTGTGCCAAAAAAACCCTAGAAATTAACAATTTGGTGACACAGTGTTTCCGTTCGATTAAGTCTGTTTTATGACGCGCAATGATTCATTATATGTGCTACGCGGATTGTGACCCATTGTTATTTATATTCAGAAATTGTATTGAATAAGCATGTTTTTCCCCAACCACCCATAAACGATGGTAATGAATCAAGCTTAGGTCATGCTATGAAATATTATGTGTTTGTATAGATGGCGAGACTACGCAGAATATGTGCTCTGATTGCCGTCCAACATATACTGGCGGACGTTGCTGTTGCTCTGGCATTATTTGTGTACGTCCTGGCTTTTGTCAAAGGTACCACTTTGGCGGAACGACGCATTAGGGCGCGACGGTACACTATTAACTCTAGAGTCCCTGAGCAAGTTAGACACCTAAGTAGGCTGGTTGCTTTCAACGACATTACGTGTCTTAAGAACCTCCGTATGGACCGTAACACTTTCGGGCGTCTATGTTATTTGCTAGAACACTCGGGGGGCCTAACAGACACCATGTTTATTACTATCCCAGAGCAAGTGGCTATCTTCCTTAGCATAATATCCCATCACAAAAAAAATTGTGTTGTCAAGCATGACTTTTTAAGGTCCGGGCGGACTGTAAGCAAGCACTTCCATTCAGTGTTGAACGCTGTCATTATGTTGCATAACATCCTTATTGCGCGTCCACTGCCGATAACGGAAGACAGCACCGACACACGGTGGAAATGGTTTAAGGTAAGTCCATTTTATTACTGTCAATAAAATGCCTTGTCACTCATTTTTGTATAGATACATCTACCCGACATTTAAGCCCTTATCATGGATGCATGGATGTCTTGGTGCGTTAGATGGAACCTTCATTGATGTGCGTGTGGCTGAACAAGATAAGGGCCGATATCGAACCAGGAAAGGGCATATAGCTGTGAATGTTCTAGGCGTCTGTAATCCAAATATGCAATTCATCTACGTTCTAACAGGATGGGAAGGGAGTGCTGCAGACAGTCGTGTCCTTCGAGACGCGGTGACTAGGCCGAACGGCTTACAAACCCCCAATGGTAATAATCATTAGCATAGCACGCCATTTACATTAAGTTATGGTAGACAATGACAACATTATATTATACTTCTGTTGCAGGACACTATTACTTGTGTGATAACGGTTACTCTAACGCTGATGGATTCTTGACACCCTATCGAGGTGTGCGTTATCACCTGCGCGAGTGGGATCGCGGCACGGCTGGCCCCCAAAACAAGGAGGAACTGTTTAATTTGAGGCACTCATCCGCTAGGAACGTAATTGAGCGAACCTTCGGACTTTTGAAAGTCCGATGGGGAATTTTGAGGAGCCCATCTTTTTATCCCATCACAATTCAGAACAGGATTATACTTGCTTGTTGTCTGCTGCATAACTTCATCCGATCTGAGATGCCCAACGATCCCTTTGAGCACGAGATTTCAGATTTCCCATCAGTTAATGCCGGTGATAACAGTGTAGATGTTGTCTCGACAATAGAACCTAACCCGGCTTGGTCCTGATGGAGAGATGAATTGGCAACTTCAATGTACATTGAATGGCATCAACGTGGCACGCAGCATTGATGTTTTCCACCATTTGAGTGTAGCTGTTAACGGATTGTATTACGTGTTTATGGATTGTTGTTTTCATTGCCTTAATTGACGTGTAATGTGAAGTTTATGGATTTTATTACCATCGTATGATTGGAATAACCATCTTTATGACCATAATTGTTGTTTATGGATTGTGTTACCATCTTTGCCATGTTTTTTGTTAATCATCTGATTACTACGATAATTTTCATTGGTTTAGCTTTTATTCCGTACCTTACATGACTATGCTTTTGTAGGCTGTTGTTGCTTGTCGTAGTCATCTTAAGGAAGCTGCACAATGAACTGCCCTGATGATGAGGGGAGTAGCCGTCAACGGCGACGACCTTCAAATAAAGATAAAGGCGCACTGAGGCGAACCTGGTCTCAACGTGAGGAAGAGGCCCTCATAAATGGATTGAAGAGTATCGTGGCTGGCGGGTGGAAGTGTGATAATGGCTTCCGCAATGGATATCTTAGCCAATTGGAAGCATATTTGGCACGTGCGGTTCCAAATTGTGACATCAAAGCAGAGCCACATATCACGTCAAAGATACAGGTGTGGAAAAGACAATATTCATCACTCAATGGGATGCTTTCCAAAAGTGGATTCGGGTGGGATGAGGCGAAATGCATGGTGACGGTCGATGAAAAAGACAAGGACGTTTGGGACACATATGTTAAGGTACTGGCCATACATGACTAGCATATTAACCACAATGAAATGTGGAGATTGTTATATATTGTAACATTCGGCTTTCCCCTCTTGTTTCCTGTGCTTTTGTGATATCAGATTGATCCTAATGCAAAGGCAATGCGTTATAAGTCATTCCCACACTTCCCGGCATGGCGAGAAATATTTGGCAAAGACCGTGCGAACGGTGAGGGGGGCACCGATTTTCATCGCGAAGAGCACGTCATACGTCAGCCTGCTGCTGATCCAGATGATGATTGCCATGCCTCCACTGGTGAATGGAATCCAGATACTGGATTTGCTGGTATTGATGAAGAGATCCCCTTTTCATACAACGTGACTGCCGATCCCACCCGAAATTCGTCTAGTGCAACCAAGCGCACTGATGGCTCATCACGGAAGCGCAGGATGGAAGACCCACTGTCAGAGCTCCCGCAGTTAGTTAACATTGTGTCGACTTTCTGCGATTCTGCAAATATGCGAATGGGAAAACTCGCCAGAGTGCTGGAAGGTGAATTTGGGGATCCAGATGTGCGTTCTAATGTATTGGCTGCTGTGCGTGAACTGACAGAGATTGATGAGAACGAACAACTGGTGCTTGTAACACGTCTTGTGAACTGCGCAAAGGACATGGAGTTGTTCTTCTCACTGCCTCAGCCTTCAAGGGAGAAATGGGCACGACTGATGCTGAATGGAAGAATTTGATAGTTGTCTTAACTTGCCAAAGATTGTGAACTAATGTAGTACTATGTCTAGGACCTTGAACTTCAGTTTTTATTTGTCTAATTACTTCAGATGCTTGCAATGTTTACTTGAAATGAAATGTGTTTGCCAAATATTGCATCATATCTTGTGGTCTAACACGCATCTATGCCAAATATTGCATCATATCTTGTGGTCTAATTAGACCATCTAACACGCATCTATGCTTATGGTCCAATTGCATCAGATTTGATAGAATGACAGGTCATTCAAGTGTTTCATTAGCATGTGCATAGAATGACAGGTCATTCAAGTGTTTCATTAGCATAACGACAAAGAATGGACAAAGTGTGCATAGGCCACACATAAATAGCATTGTTTTTTAAACCGTGCATACTAGCACAGAGATAGCATCGTTTATAACATACCCAAACAAAGCACAATAAAACTGAACACAAAATTACGATTTTTACAGCCTTCATAAAAAAACAGCACCTTCATAAAAAACAGCACCCCAACAACCTCAAACCCCCTGCAGACAGACTCCACAACCATTGACCTAGTCAGATTCAATCTTTATCACCATTTTGCCTTTCCCCTTGCATTGTTCATACCCCAGAAACTGAAAGTCGGGCTCTTCTTCCTCAGCGCCATCATCGGGAGTTCCATCATCAATAAGGCCAAAAGGACACCTTTTCACAGTCGGGTTTGTTTGAACGCTATCATCCTCGAATATAGTCCTCAGGCTCCACCACTGACCCTCCCCACGCCACCAGTACGCTTTGGCAAAATTGTTATCCTTCACATGAGCCAGAGCAATATTAAACAGAGAAAATACACACATAGAGCCACATATCATTTTAGTACGGAAGATAATATAGAAAATAGTGATTCACCCGCCAGAGATGCTTCCAATCATCAAGTTGGGCAAAAACTCGATTCGTCTCTGAGTTCCAGTAGAAATCTGGGCTACGCAGTATCTGGGCAAATGTTTTGTACCTCAAACGCAAGAGCTCCAACCTTCCCCTGCAGAAATCGAACCCGTACTGTGTTTTATGGGACAACCCATTAACAACGCGCCTCCCAAATAAGATCGCATCATAATCCTGGGTTTCGAAAGACAGTTGTTTGTGACCACGTTGTGCCATTAAAACCAGCGAGTCGATGTACGCATCGTCGAGACGTTTTGTCCACCCTTTTGTGTAGAAAAATTTTGACTGCGGTGGGGCTCGGCGCTTGTTACCCATCTCTGATGTTCTGCGGGGAAATGAAAATGGGTGAGGAGGACAGAGATTCTGGCGGAAGGACGCCTCATTTCGTGCGTCCTTGTCTTTTCAACTGCACGCGATTCAACCCCTAATGATGATGATCCGACGGTGGGGGATGAATGAGCCTCTTCGACTTGCCCGAGGCGACAATTGAGGAGCCCAGCTGCAAAGTTTTGGTTCAGTTGGCACTCATTTTTTCGTGGAAAACCTGGTTCTCTGATAAATATGATAACTTAAGTGAAGCTAATCATGCACACGTTCACACTTGTTGTTTTCTTAACAGTAATAAGCAAACGCCATTTAAATTTTAAGCTTATTGTTGGCTTATCAATCTGCATATAATACTGCTATTTATCTAATACTGCGATTTAAGTTAAATGGTTAACACATCTGCCATTGCTGGTAAATGTGTGAAGTAAGTTGTATTCTACACATTATTCAGAAGTAGGTCAATACGGTTTGCATGTAGAGATCATAACCAAAAACAACTTTGCACGAACATCAAAATTATTACTAAAAGGGACATTGAAAAAACGATGTGGAGCTAATGCCCCATGCCGTGCTTATAAAATCTAACTGACGCATATTACTAACACACACCAGACCAACTCCTACAACATTGCAAACATGCAATATAAACCCTAAACACGACATACATTACTTCCTATTACGAAAAGCTTGAGGAAATAAAACATTACACAAACAAACATTGAAGAGGACAATACGTGCATAAAATACAACCACCCATGAACCCTAGCAACCCTAACACCACAACCCAAAATACCCTAACACCACATCAGTCCTTTTTCTTTACTGGGGTTGGATTCGACGCTGTTGAGCTTGATGCTCCGCCAGATTTCTGACTAGCAGGGGAATGATGTGAATACTTTGCCCTCTTCCACAGCGGCACACCTGGTGGTGGAAGAACAGAATCCGCATCGCTGTCGGAACCATAGTATTCATGCAAATGCCTCCACATTGACGACGATTCAGACGAACTGTCACTTAGGTACGGAACTTGTACCGCCGTACCTGCATTATGTGGGCCATGTTCAGCTTGTGGAGAATGATGTGCTTGTGCAGGCAGTAGGACTCTTCTTGCTTTCAAAGCATGCATAGCACCATGTGCTGGTTCATTGACGACGACATCAGGTGCTGGTTCAGCTTGTGGTGCATCAGGCACTTGTGTAGCATGCAGACCGTCAGGTACTGGTTCATTATTGGGACCATGAGGTGCTACTTCAGCTGCTCCCGCCTCATCCGGGACCATCACAGGGACATCTTCAGCATTGGGTGCGTTATCAGCTGCTTCAATGTGTCGCGGTGGAGGACGGAGCACCCAACCCTCTTGAGGTGCGGCCACGTTTAGATCGAAACAATCGGCATCAATAACTTCATTTTGGTCTATCGGACGAGGGTCAAACAGTATGCAAAGTTGCTCCCATAGGTCCTCATAAGCATTGTAATAGCACTTGGCACGCTTGTTTTGCTGTGTGATCGAAGTTTCATAGATTGTCAGGGACATGCATCGTAATATGTTCATGTTAAAGTAGGCAAATGTTAAACCGATGATATAGATAAACAAAATACAACGTCAAGCTAGGGTCCAAGACCATACATACCCTACATAGCGTCTGCCAGACATGATCTGGTCCGGTGACAAGCCCTAGCCGTGCGTTCCAAATGATTCCCTCAGTGTTAACCACCCAACGGAACAGGTTGTATCGCTCTCGAAGGTGTTCAACACGGTTTTGTGCCCACTCATACACCACCTTCGTTCCATACGTCTTGTTGACGTCGTACAAAGAACACATGACGGCATGAATGCTTGGCCGGTCTGGGTGAAATAACCCGGACCTGCTGTGCTCAACCAAGCAGTCGACGAAGGTCTGATCCATCTCACGGGTCCATCGGCTACAGTAGAATATCTGGGACTGAAAGTAAACTCCGTTTGGCCACATGCTCACTGTTGTCGCGTGGATAAGAGAAAGGAAAACAGAAACTGAGCTACAAGTTGAAGTTTTCCTCAAGTAGTGCATGTCTGAGCAAAGACAGGGATGGACATGTATTTATAAGCCCAACTTCAGGACATTCTTGCGCATTAATGAGGGAACTACATTGGAAAAGGAGACACACTTTTGGAGGCAAACAAAACAGGCGAATCTACCATGCATTTGTGAGGAGCTTGTACTTTCTCCACCAAATACCTGGAATAGAGGGCTTTCCCCATGAGGAGGAGCAAACCAGCGCGGGAATTTTAGCAATTTGGAAATAGGGCTCGACAAAGCGGTAGCTGGGCGCGCCATTCGAGGGGATTTGATGGTGAAAGGCATTTACTAACTTGGATTGTGCATATCCGAGTTAGTAAATGCTCCTCACACAAGCAAGATGCCTTGCTTGTGTGAGGAGATTTGGCATTTATGAGGGCATCATTATTGCTGACGTGAGCCATGTGATGGGGACGTCAGATGAGGGCAAATTGGTAATTGACCCGGGCGGATTGTATTGTAGTAGCGGATAGTAAATGTCTGACTGTTTTAATATGAGGTAAAGTGCCCGTATAACCTGTACATAGTAAACAGAATATCATATTATTTTGTAAAGAATAATACATCATATAGTATGGTTGTACTATAATAGATGTTAATACAATATGACCTAGTAAACATGGCCCTATGATATTATATTAAGGGTAGATTACAGCTACCTCCCCTGAGGTTTGACAAAATTATAAATACCTCCTCGTTGTTTGAAAAATTACAAATATTCTCTTGAAATTTGTAATCGTCTAACAAATAACATATTTCCATCCATATTTATGGGTGAACTGACCAAAACGCCCTTATGCACTGATTAATTTTTTATTTAATTCTTAAATTTTTTTGGACTTGCGCAGGAAGAGGTTTTTTAAATTATTTACACAGATAAGCAATAATGCAATTTGCCTCAACTGATTTTTCTACAATCTTAATAAAAAAATTCAAGGGCAAAATGGTCAATTTCAGACCTTTGGTTAAAAATTACAAACCTCAGAGGGTATTTCAAACAATGAGGAGGTATTTGTAATTATGGCAAACCTCAGGGAATGTGGCTGTAATTTACTCTTATATTAATGTCTTATTGTAAGAAAAATAGCAAGAGATTCAACGATTCTGAAATTTTTAAGCAATTTTAATGAAATATATTTGTGCTTTTATTTGTAGACTTTCATTTGTTTTGTTTTTTTTTTTTTGGAAAAACATTAACTTGTTTCTATAAAATTATGAAATTTCAACATGATCAGCTCATTTTTTATAAATCACTTTATGGTTACTAAGCATGAATCCCTATTTTGTTGAGTACTTAATACTTAATTCGATTTTGGTTCCTCAAGTTCTGCATTATTGGTTTTGGGCTATAAATTTTTCATATTTTTGCAAAATTGGTCTACCCATTAGTTGCCGCCCAAGTTAACGGCGTCTTTGGGAGGAAACATGCATTGTCCCTTTTTTCTCACTTATATGATCGGCGGTTGGTTCTATAAATGAGGAAATAACCATTTTTCATATCTTTAGGCATTTTGATAATTTTTTCCTGATTTTGGTGGATTTTGGCTGGATAAAAATGAGAGCAACCTAACAATTTGGATAGAAATATATAATTGCAATCTATCAGGATATTTGAAATAAATAAAACACAATCTGTAATTTATAATCTCAACCATCTTCTAGTTTTGGCCAAAAATCAGGAAAAAATCATTTTTTTTTCAAGCAAAAAATGCACCAAAATCAAGGAAAATCATAAAAAAACCTACAAAATCAACTACCGGTCATATAAGCAGGAAAAGGGCCATTTTTTCCTCCCAAACTGGCCTCACGTGCATTTCACGTGAGGCCACCGTTAACGTGAATAGCTAAACTAATAGCCATGTCAATTTAATTTCATTACAAAAAAGGGCATATAGCAACAAAAATTCCGTTGCAAATTTCCTATAGTTTGGCAACGGGTTTTTAATTTTTTGAATTTTCATGGCAAATTTCATGGCAAAACAAACGACATACTTTTGCGATAGATAACCCGTTATAAAATTTAGTCAACTTTATGATGACCCACTGTTGATGGAAGTCGTTACGAATGTCGCAAAATTTTGCCACAAATAGCTTTTGTTGAAAATTTGTACAGATTATGCAACAGATTGATTTCCTGACATTTTTTGCAATGCATTTTCATATAACTTATGTTGCAAAATTTTGCAACGGATATTGCAATAGAAATAAGTCATTGCAATGTGATGAATTTCTTTGTCGCGGATTTTTCAACAACCTTTAGGTTACCACTTTGCCAGGGACATAATTCTTTGCAATATTACCACAACTTTTGCAATGACATAAATTAATGGAAAATATTTATTGCATAATACGACACTCGCAATGATTTTTGTTGTATATATTCCAAAATTCATTTTATGATTCTGCAACGAATTTTGAGATGGATGGTATTTTGTGACAAACTTGTCGTCCATTTTTGCAACTATATATGTTTGCAAACCTATGAAGTTGTTGCAATTCATACGTTTAGTTGTAGGCATTAATTATTGAACCGTCAGATTTCCAACAACATTTACAGCGGATTACTTCCATTCCAATCCATACTTGACAATTAGAACCCATTACTTCAACTTTAATATTTTGCCACAGATTTTGCAACGAAATTTTTAATCCCGTCGCTTGTGGCAAAAATGTAATACAAGAAGACTTTTAGTCTACTTCACATTTATTTTTATAATCGTTCACAACTACTTCTTCCTCGTCCCTCCTTCTACTCAACCCTCATTTTAATCATCTTTTGCATTAAATAGTTAATGATCACGTTGGTGCAACAAGTTATGTATGTCTGGACATTTAGCTCATTTACATTAAGGTTAGTACAAAAGTTTTTACTAGTTTATTTATATTTTTCATTTAAAATTTAAAATTCTTAGTTTGTTATCTATGTATGTTAATGAATGTATATAAATATTTGTTGGTTTTAGAAAAAGATGCTGAGATAATTGAGAAATGGATGTATAAGAAAAACCTACTGGTAATGTTGGTGTTAGAAAATAACTTGTAGATGAGGTGACTGAGTTTATAAATTAGGGAAGAGCTTTTATGGGTGGGGAGAAAATTCATTGTCCATGTAGTAAATGTAAGAATGACATGCATAAATCTACAGAGGAGGTGTGACATACGACCTCTATAAAAAATATTTTGTAAAAAAAATACTACATTGAACATATCATAGTGAGCCTCTACAGATGGATTCTAAACAACTAATATCGGCTAGTAACTTTCCGGATCAAACTACAAATTGGAGTAACTATGAGCAACTGAATTGGGATAAGAGGATGGTGTTTGATGCAACTAGTCCTGTATTCATCCAATGAATCAATATATGCTAGTCATCAATCACATACATGCAAACGAAATTGGTGTGAGTTCTAACGAGTACTGAAAATTTAGGAGCATTAATGTTTGAATATCTTTTTTGAAGTCTTGTGCGTTGTAGATCAATCGTTATTACAATGGGAGCAAAACTCACTCTCAGTTAACTATCAACAACTATGGTTCGAGGCAATTAGAGGAGCAAAGACGGGTTGAGTTTGGGGAATAGGCTCAGAGGCAAGAACATCCACTTGTTCTATCTCGGCTAACATTACCACTCTTAGTCCAGTACCGAAACACAATGGATCAGAGTTGGTACACTTGTTGCTTTGTGAAAACAAGACTACGCGCCGAAAAAGGAAATTTTTTTTAGTCCACTAACTTTGTCCTCATTAAATTTTAGTCCACTAACTTTGATAGTTTTTAATTTTATACACTATGTTGCAAAAATGCGTCAATTTCGTTCGATTTAAGGTTTTGGAGCCAATTTTTCCGGTGAATGAACGGAAATTGCTGATGTGACATTTAATTGCTGAAGTGTCCGACAACTTAAACCATGTGTGCGTCTATATGACATTTTTTAGTGTAATGACTTCATTGTATATATATATATACTTAATTATAAAATAAAATTATTATACAATATATATTTTAAAAAAAATTAATCCCTACAAGCCCCGCCACCCCCCCTCCCGCTCCTCTCCGACGCCCCCAACAGAGGGGGACGACAGTGCGTCACCCCTTCGAGCACACTTGGACGACGACGGTCGCCGAGATTTGTCCGTCGCCCCCTCTGCTGGGGTGACGTGGAGGAGGGGAAGGGGGGGGGGGTGGGTGGGTGATGGGTGACCGCGGGGGTGGGGGGAGGGGTTGGAGGATTAGTTTGTTTTATTTAAATTTATATTATATAAAATCATAATTTTATTTTTTATAATGCATAATTATTATAAAATAATAATTATATGTACTTTTATAAAATAATAATAATTTTTTATAATCTATAATTATTTTTATGATTACCTATAATTTTATGTATTTTTTATAAAATAATTTCTTTTGTATTGTTTATCTATATTTATAAAGATATATATTATTTTATAAATATTATAGATTATATAGATAAAAGATACATAAAATTATAGATAATTATAAATAATATTATTTTATTGTAATATTGATAATTATTTTATTTAATTATAAAATAATAATTATTTTTAACAATGTATAATTATTTTTTATAATCTAAAAATATTTATAAAATAATTATTTATAATTATCTACGACTCTAAGTATTTATATTTTTTGTTGTATTGATAATATATTTAAGTTGATCTTTTTCTTTTTTTTAAGATTATTTATTATATGCATGCAGAAATGCTATCACGAAACCTAATATAAAATATAAATTCAAAGTTTGTTTTTATGAAATTTAACCTTTCTTCTTTGTATTTAAGTGCTTATGCATGTGGCTGAGAAGATATAAAAAAATTATCCATCTTAAGTGTCAAGTCATTCTTCAGTGCCACATGGGATGAAAAATCCTCAAATTTTGCAGCATGTGCATTATCCAGCCAAAAAAGTAAAATCGGGCCACCGGAGGACCTAATTGAACCATTTTTGCAACATAGCATATAAAATTGATAACTATGATAGTTAGTGTACTAAAATTGAACGAGAGTCAGGTTAATGGGCTAATTTTTCTTTTTCCCCACCAAAAAATAAAACGCACAAATAAAAAGATGGAAAAGCTCATGAGATTAAGGCGGATAAATTTGGTGTTGCGCTGACAAAAGATACAAGTGAATGAAGATAATTTTGTTGATAATAGTTTCTTCCTCTCGATCCAACCACCTCCAGAAAATTGTGAAAATGATTATATCCCCTTTTCTGTAGTGTTTGTCAAAAAGTGAAAATCTTAGAAATAAAAACCGAGGATGAGGAACTTAAAAAACCAAAATCAAATTAGTGTAGGGACGCAAAAAGTAATTAACCCCTAGATTGCGCATGTTTTTTTTTTTTTTTTTGGCATAATTATTAAATGAGGCCCACTTCAAAGACTCAAGTAAAAGTCGATAAAAGAATCGACTTTTTGAAACCAATCTGCAACGGCAATGTGGTCATCAAACATTAAATTGAAGTTCCACAAGTTTAAAGACACGTTTTGTAATAAGAGTTTGTCGTACCAAAACTATGTGGTTCACATCAAGGGGTTAGGCTGTACATATAATATGATGTAATTGCGCCAAATTGACTCATGCAAACTTGTACATCTTTCCCATGTTTAAAGCCATTAATTGTCTCTGTAGATAAGTATTACAAGTTTTTCATTCCACATCTTTTCTTACACGTATTTTGGATCAGGGATGGACGGAGTTCATGATAAATGGGTTAAATGTATTTTTAGTCCTGTAACTTAGGTCATTTAGTGTTTTCGTTTTTTAACTTTTTAAAGTAGCATTTTGGTTCTGTATTTTTTTAATTTTCGCGAGTTTGATCATTTTTTTCGCCGGAGTTCACCATTCTAGAAATGGGCCAATAGGAACAAAAGCTCAATCTAAAAGTGTCATGTGAGAGACATATGCATTTTTTCCGGCAATAATGGTGAACTCCGGTGAAAAAAGGACTAAAATCATGAAAATTAAAAAGGTAAAAGACCAAAATGCTACCCTAAAAAGTTAACGGACGAAAACGCCAAATAACCTAAGTTATGAGACCAAAAAATTAAGCCTTTGATAAATGGTATTAGAGTTAGGACTCTATCGATATTTAGATGAAGAATCTGTGGGTGAGTGTTTGATGTAGAACTGACCAAAGGGAGCCCACATCGCACAAGGGTATGCGTAATTGGATGAGGAAGAATGTCACAAGTTCCTCGTCTGATTGATATCCGTCGAGAGGGGTTTTCGGAGGTGTTTATAAGAAGATATCTTTTTATGATGTTTAGTAATTTGGGCATGTAATAATAAGGTACTAGAACCATGTTTAAAATTGAGGTGTCATAATTTTATACGTTTGGAATTACAAGTTCAAATTCATCATTCATATTGATGTTCGTCTTATTTTATGTGGGTTTGCTAAATTTTTTTATTTTATTTTACCAATGTTGTTTAAAATTAGATATTATATATATATATATATTATGTAATATCTTTTACTTTTTCTATAATAATAATTTTTATAAGTTTAAAGCTAACAAGTATTATGTATATCGATAACTAACAACATAAAGAATGTATATAAAGTTATCGCTATTACCTGTGCAATATTATATAAGTTATCGCTATAGACAATTAATGTATGACAACTCAAAAACATCTATAATTAAATATTTATGTTGTTACTGTAAATATATTACTAATTATCAACGGTCACACAACATAAACAAATTTTTTGCCGTTATTAATCTTCTTAAAAATTTATTCTTTGATAAAACTAAAATTATTATCGCTTAATTATATCTTTAACGCCAATTTCGAAATCGTTATTAAAACTATTTTCGGGGTAAATTACAATGGACTCTCCCGAGATTGTTATAATTATAAATATTTTCTCATTATTTGAAAAATTACAAATACGCTCTAAAATTAACGATCGTGTAATAAATACCCCTATAATAAACTGTCATGATAGAATATTTATTAGATGACTATTAATTTTTAAAAAATATTTATAATTATGACAAATTTCATCGCCACGGTAATTAACCCTATTTTTTGTTATAATTTTAAACAAAAAAGTCAATTATGGCCGATCCCAAGTAGTTGTACTAGTACAATCAATTATTACATATATTAAGATATTGAACACGTGCCCTTTTGAATTTTCTCAGCTCATCACATGATGATGAATACGATAATGCAATTATTGATAGTAATGTCAATTTTATTCATTGAATTTTTTCTTAATGTTATCGCCTTTAGAGACAGTAGGCATGCCAGCAAAGAGACACCCATGCACTTTGAGCACATAATATCTTCTATTATAAAATGAGAAAAAAATATAATTTACGTCTCACAACTCTTTTTTTTTTTTTTGTGATTTTGGACCTATGATTTTAGAACTCACAAAATTTAGTTTTATAAGTCACAAAAATTTACAATTTTAATCTCAACCACAAATTTCATTAAATATTTAACAGAGCATGTGCAAATTACATGCTCCCTCCGTCAAATCAATAGACTAGTTATTTAACGGAGCATGTGCAAATTACGTGCTCCTTCAGTTAAATATTTTTATGAAATTTTTGGTTGGGACTAAAATTGCAAGTGTTTGGGACTATGAGACTAAATCTGGTGAATACTACAATAATGAGACTAAAGTCGCAAATAAGATAAGTTGTGGGATGTGAATTGTAATTTTTTCATAAGATGTTGTATATTATATTTTATTTAGTATATTTATTATAGAATTTATGTTATTTATATATTTAAGAAATTATTTTTATATACGTAACATGTAAATATTGAATTAAATATAAAATATAACGATAAAATATTCGAATTGATTTATTCGTTGTTGCATTACTTAAATATCTATTACGCTATAAAAGAAATTAATTATTCGATCACTATAAAAAATATGACATTTAATCATGGCTAATTTATCATGGTTAATACTAAACAACCGTAGCAAATAGTCGTTGACCACGGCCACGCAATGGTTGTCGGCCATGGTTTTTGCGAGGGTGGCTAAAACATTTGTCATGGTTAAAAGTTATGGTGAATGTTTTTACCACAACTAAAAGCTGTGGCAAATAAGTTTTTCATGGTGGAAAAACTAGTTTTGCATCGGTTTTTATTTAACTGTAGTTAATAATAATTATTCACCACGGTTTTTAGCCATGGTCATTAAAAATGTAGCTAATATTGATTTTTTTTCTAGTGCATACACTATATTCACCGCGGCCAAAAATCATAGTAAATTATATAATCTACCCATAATGAAACAAAATTGATGCAAAAACTTAAGTTTTGACCATGGTTAATCAACATAACTATGATTTTACCTACGATCAAAATGTATGCCATAGTTTTTAACTGTGACAAACATTTTGGCTTCGCTTGTAAAAACAACGGCTAATAAACCATTATGCAACCGTGAATAATTAGTATCCGATGTGACTTTTTATTTTTAACCATATTAATTAACCATAGTGAAAAACTATATTTGTTTTAGTGTTAGGCCAAATCTGTTTATTAGTCCAACATCTTTGTTTTTCATCTCACCTTAGTTCCTCGTTTACTAAATATATATTAAAGTTTTGACAATTGAATCTAATGAAATCTAAATTACAATGATAGAATATTCCATTAAAAATGAGTAAAACAGAAAAAAAAAAATCAAATTTCTTTATTAGTCTTCCATAAAATTATGTCATCACATCAAGTATTATAGTCTTATTAATTACATCGAAAAATAAAAAAAAATTCACAAACCCAATTCTCCATAAAATGAAATAGAAAACCATATGCAAACAAACAAATTTTAAATGCCGTTACAATGACACCACATCATGTACTATAATTCGCTTTGCATAAAACATCGATCAACGTATTACTAACGCCGACAATCTTAACATTATATAACATTGTGTACTCTTCCTAACTTTTGTAGGTTGCACTAATTAATTAGACAAAATTACATTTTAATCCCAAATGATATGAGTTCAATACTTTTGGTCTTCTAAACGGTTTTAAAATTGGAAAAACTCTTGACACATTTAATTCTTTACTTTATGAAATTTTAAAAATTATCCCAAAATTGAAAAAACTCGACATTTTTAGTTCCATGTTCAAGTTTTCGTAAAAGTAAACGGTAAAAACAGGTGCAATGCATATATCTGTAAGTATAAGAAGGATTAAATATATTTTTGATTTTGTAATTATGGCACTTTGATAGTTTTATTCTGGGAAAAATGCAAGCAACCCCCTGTGATATTGCAAATATGCAAATTACCCACCTATGAAAAAATAAATAATAATTTACCCTCTTGTATTTTTTAAAATGAAGCAATTTACCCTCCTGTGTTTTTCAAAATGAAGCAATTGACCTCCCTATTTTTTTTTTCATAGGGGGGCAATTTGCTCATTTGCAATATCACAGGGGTAAATTGCATTAAATCCATTTTATTCATTATCTTTCTAGAGTTGTAAAATAGTCCTGTAATTTTTTGGCATTTCGTGATTTTGGTCATTTTCGGTGCCGGATTTTGTAAAAGTTGCTAGAATAAATCATATACCCCTCGTGATTTTGACATTTTATTCTTTATCTTTCTAGGGGTTTCAAAAGAGTCCAGCTGCTTTTGATATTTCGCAAGTTTGGTCTTTCTGGTGTCGAACTTTGCAAAAGTTGCCGGAATAAATCATGTGCCACGTCATTTTTTTTTTTAAAAAAAAACATTTCATCCACATTGGCAAAAGTGAACCAATAAGAACAAAGGCCCCAATTTAAATGAACCACGTGAGACAAATATGATAATTCCGGCGACTTTTGCAAAATCCGGCCTCGAAAAGACCAAAATTGCGAAATATCAAAAAATTATAACACTATTTTGCAACCCTAAAAAGATAAAGAGTAAAAATGTCAAAATAACAAGATTATAGGATCAAAAATACATTTAAGCTGTATAAGAAATATGGAAAAGGATAAGAAGTTTATTCTCATTGATCAATAATCTGTATAGTTAACCTAATCCTCCAATCAGAACCAATCTTTTAGATTTTATTATCTCTTCTTTTGCTTCACATTTATTATATGTCTCCCTGGATTTTTTATGTGTGTATAATTTGAATGGATAGAACCTAACAATGTTTTCTCTTTTAATATTTTTTTTAAAAAAATACAACCATATTATTAAAGTAAATAGACTATTACAATGTTCAGTACGCATTATAATAATATAATTAAATCTACCATCAACAACTTCAAAGTAAACCAAGAAATAATGTACACACACTACTATAAAAATACACTTCATATCTACATCGTAGGTTCGAACTCACGACAAGGTCGTGAGACCTCAATCCCACCACTCAGGCAAGAAATCATTGGTTTTCTTTTAATAGTTGATAACTATTGCAATGATCTAAATTTATTAATTCGGGTATTTTCCCGTCGGCGATATATAATACCATCATTTTTTTAATATGTATGGTTTACATTTTGGATCCATGTTCTCACTTAATTAGGCATGTGATTGTTATTTATTTATATATTTAGATATTAAAAATCAATTGAATATATCAATAGTTTCAAATAAAAAAATAAATTCAAAAGAGGTCTAAACACTATCACTTGAATTGCTCACAATTATACAGTTCATCGTCTTGAAGCATTCCTCCTTTCATTGTTGACTTATTAATTAATGTATTTGTTTTTTTTTAATATTATTCATGAATTAATTTTCTAATTCCCACATGTTTTCTGAACATCCATTATTGCAATATCTATTAGTTTCAATGATCTTTTTAGAAATTTATTGTTTTTATTTATATTATCTAATTGAGAATACATGTCAAGCATTAGGTTGTTTAATATAAAAGATCATAAGATAATAAATTAAAAAGTTATTATGAAAATAGACAAACACAAATCTTTTTTTTTTTTTTTTGAATGAATCGTTTTAGGGCCTTAAATTTAAGATAAATTTTATATCTAAAAACTATTCGATGTGATTTTTAATTTTGACTGAATAGTAATTAATTTTTGATAATTTTAAAATTTTTAATTGTCAAGAAAAAATCTTATTGGTTGGAAACATAATCTAATTAAATATTAAATTTTTACTTTGTATAAATCCAAAATCGTATCTTTAGGATTATAATTGAACTTTTTAATTGTTAAGAAAATCTTATTGGTTAGAAATATAATCTAGTTTAAATATCTTAAATATTTATTTTGTGTTTATCCAAAATCTTATCTCCAATATATATTATAATTGAACTTTTTAAATTGTTAAGAAAACATTAATTAGAAACATCACCTATTTTAAATATATCAGATATTTATTTTGTATCTATCCAAGAATATATCTCCAAGATTATAATTATTTTTAATGAACAATAAAAAATCTTATTTTTTACAAACATCATCAATTTTAAATATATTAAATATTTATTTTTTATTTATTTGAAATCTTATTTCCAATATTAAAATACTAATTCAATGTGTATGTATCTTAAATAATTTTATATTTTAAGATTAAGTTTTATTGATAATTCAATTTTATGTCAACCGAGTTTATTTCTAAGATTAAGTTTTATTTATTAATACTAAAAATATCCAAACCAAATCAAATCTCAAAATACAAATTATTTGTGTGTAACCTAATGATGGTGGTATCCATCATATTTGTAATTCAATAGAATACAATCTACTTTGCATCTTTTCATTTTTTAGATAGGCTCAATACTATCAATATTCTACACACACATATATATATATATATATTTGTCTTTACACTCATATTCTACAGCTAAACTGATGTTTTGCTTTTATCATGATATTATTTTATTTTATATATTATTTTTTCGTGATACTTGAAAGTTATTGAATTAATAAAATCTCTATCATTCTTATGTTTTCTTTATTAAAATTTAATACTTATTTATCTTTTGGTGTTTATATTTTAGATTTGGGAAAAAAAATTTAGTACACTAACTTGGCTCTCGTTTAATTTTAGTACACTAACTTTGGTAATTATCACATTTTATACATTATGTTGCAATTTTACTTCAATTAAGTCCAATTGATCGGAATTTGCTCATGTGGCCAATTTTTACTTATGTGTCCGGTGAAATTAACCACGTCAACACATGACGTGGCTGGCGACTGACGTGGCGGGATGACTTGGATGTATTTTCTTCCATAAGAATGAATTTTAGTACACTAACTTTAGCATAGTTTAATTTTAGTCCAATAACTTTGAATAAGGTGAAATTTAAGTCCCCTGTCATTGTGTCTAGGGGTTGTCACTGCCCATTTATATTTATATTATAAAAAAAATTAAATATAAGTGTACCGCTGAAAACGGAACACTTATATATTTATGACTGGTCGCTAGTTGCGAGCTGCACTCACGACCAGCCCTCAAATTTTTTTAAATTTGTTAATTCTTTATAATTATTAGTTAAAGTTAAAATAATAATTATTAATACTTAATTAGATATAATTAATTAATAATAATTTGATCATTGTTAATATAGCTATTAAGTTAATTAATTAGAGAATAATAAATTTAATAATATAGTTGTTAATATTAATTAATTTGATATATATTAATTATTGAAAATTTAATAATATAGTTGTTAATCATAATTTTAAAAATAGATAATTATATATTTTATAATTATTAATAGAGTTGATATTATTATAGCCGAGATCTTTTCCTTTTCACACTTATCAGTTCAGTTGGATCATCTATTTTTTAAACTATAATTAACAACTGTATTATCAAATTTTTAACAATTAATCTATATCAAATCGATTAATATTAACAACTATATTATCAAATTAATTAAAATTATCTTAATAATATTACATTCCGTACAAAAAAAATAAAAATATTATATCATTGTTATAATTATTATTCTGTACTTAAATTTAACCTCATTCAAAGTTATTGGACTAAAATTAAACCATGCTAAAGTTAGTGTACTAAAATTCATCCTTACGAAAGAAAATACATCTAAGTCATCCCGCCACGTCAACCGCCTGCCACGTCATGTGCTGACGTGGTTAATTTCGCCGGACACATCAGCAAAAATTGGCCACGACAGCAAATTCCGGTCAATTGACCGAAAAATTGGAACAAAAACCCTCAATTGGACTTAATTGAAGCAAACTTGCAACATAATGTATAAAATGTGATAATTACCAAAGTTAGTGTACTAAAATTGAACGAGAGCCAAGTTACTGTACTAAAAAAAGTTTTTTCCGTTTAGATTTTTATGGTGGTTGCTTGATTTTGTTCTACAAGAAGGAATAAATTTATTTAATGTTAATAAGTATATGTTTCATTTTAAAAATTTATTTGTATAATTCTACTTAATCTGTCATTTAGTTTTTATTTTTATTTAAATATTTAATCTTTTGTATCTTTTTTACACACCATTATATATATATATATATACACACACACATTATAATTTCATCCATCGAATTTTCACTACAAAAAAAATAGTTTATTGGGACGGAAATTTGGGACGGCCAACTTCCGACGTTTTTGTAACGAATTTTACGAATTTCCGACGGATTCCTTTAATAGATGGAGGAATTGAACAATTCGTCTGAAAAAGGATACAGTCGTCGCACGTTCCATCGGAAAATAGGACATGAAAAGATGTTCGTTGCTAATCGTCAGAACGTTTGTCGGAAATATTTCTTTTCTCCAAGTTTGGGACGGAGTTTCCGACGGCGCACTGGTCGTCGGAACGTTCAGACAGAATTCCGACCACTTGACAATTTTTTGCGACTGTAAGGCACCAAAACAATGTTCCGATGACAATCCGTCGGAACTTTTGTCGCTAAATATAATATTTTGAGACAGAATTTCCGATGCCAAATGATGGTCACAAACTTTTGTAACGGATAGGTTGTGTCATAAGAAATGTCGTTTCAAAAACCGTCGGAAAAAGGTCTAACGGCTATATTACAACGGCTATATTATAACGGTTATATGTCATCGAAAAATTCATCCCAAAAACCGTCGGAAAATGGTCTAACGGCTATATTACAATTAATAAATTCGTCGGAAAATTCATTCCAAATAACAGTATATATTTGAGTGCTACCTCTCATTTATGTTCCCATCACTTGCATTATACCTTTCAAATTAACCTCTCAAATCTGAAATATATACTTATCAACCTTCAATTACATCATATATATATATATACATATATAAATATATCGAATTTGCGCAATATTCCAGAACTTGTGATTGGTTATTTTCTTCTGAAAAATTAAGTTGGAGGGCGTCCATCGTTATCATCAGGTAATTAATAAATAATGTAACCATTTAATTTAAGTCTCTCATGTTGTTCTTGGTTTTAATGTCTTATATAATTAATTGTTTATTAAATATTTAATTTAGACTTTATATATAATTGTTGAAGTATTTGTAAGTAATATGTCTAATCATATATTTTTATATAATTAGGTAAAAATGTTAAGACAATCTAGGAATTGGATGTATGAGAAATATCTGCGGGGAATATTGCTGTTTGGCAGGAGTTTGAGGATGGTGTTCGGGATTTCGTAGATTGGGCTAAGAATTAGCATACACACATGAGCGGAGATAAAATTAGGTGCCCCTGTCGTAAGTGCAGAAACCATAAGTTTAAAACGACGGATGAGGTTATGTACGACATATGTATGAAGGGTTTTGTGGAGGGATACTACAATTGGACTGTCCATGGTGAGGCACAAGTGTTGGAGTACTATGATAATCAAGCCACACCGGTTTGTGCGGAGACTCCTGTTGCACCAGACATGGCAACGCAATGGGGTGATTATGAGCAGATGAATTGGGACCAGAGGATGGTTCATGATGCAGCTGGGACCAGAGGACCAGGTAATGCCGGCCCTAGTTCGTATGACGCCGATATATCCGGCTTATCAGATTGATTTTTTGATGTAGTGCACGCGGCCGATCAACCCTTATATAGCGGGTGTGATCAATCCCAATTGGCGGCCGTGGCGAGGCTGGTGAACATCAAGGCCGAGCACAACATGTCCGAAAGATGTTACTATCAGGTGTCCCAGTGGGCGAGTGATCTATTACCCCGCGATCACACTCTTCCCTCAGATTACTACAACACCAAAAAGATGATAAGGGATTTGGGTTTACCGGTCGAGAAAATCCATGCGTGTAAGAATGGTTGCATGCTGTATTGGAAGGACGACATTGATTTGGAGTAGTGCAAGTTCTGCGGTGATCCTAGGTATAAACCCACCAGGGATCGGAACCCCCGTCGTAAAAAGTCCCCGTATGTCGTTCTTAGGTACTTGCCACTTACCCCACGTCTACAGAGGTTGTATGCTTCTCTCTCTGTTGCTGATTTCCTTTCTGCTTGAATTTTAACCACAATTAGTACCTTCATGTTACTATTCTGGTGTATGTAAACTCCTTGTCTACTTCCAGCAACACATGTTTATATTGTCTGAAACGGCTCATATCTCATTCTTCTCTAAATTTATTATTTGGAGCTTCAAGGAAAATACATATCTCTAATTCGAACTATTAGATAGGCTTCGTTTGTTGGCCAGTGTATCAGCAAGATAAGTAATTTGAATTACATTGTGCCAAATGCACTTCTTTTATGAGCCGTTTCTAAACTATTCTTCTTTGCTGCTTGAATTATATGAGTTCTGTGCTGAATTATATGAGTTTTGTGCTGCTTCAATTATTGTATTTCTTCAATATATTGTATTTTTCTTTTACATATTTAAACGGACTTAAATTAATAGGCATGACTCGAGGGTTTGCTCCACAACCGCCTGGTCGGGGTCGTGGCCGTGGACGTGGGCAAGTAGTTCGACCACTTACCCCTGATGCTTCGAATGCTCCGGAAGCATCCAGTCAGCCCCTCCCGACACCTTTGGCCATTTCTGCACCAGATGAGCCTCCACAGAGCCCGTTAGGTGACCCAACGCCACTTGGCCCATCAACCACGACGCCCATGACGTCGCGGGTGGGGCGGGGGGATCCTTTACGCCTTCCCCCAGCCTATCATCCGTATCACATCCACCTGCAGCACCTCAAGATGCGCGCAAGTTTATTACCCTCGCCGAGGCCAAGTACGTTCTTCAATCTCTTTTTTAATAAACAAATAATAACATTTTTTATATTTGAATATTGATAAAAATGTTCCCAACAACAGGGATGATTGAGACTTCCACAGTTGCATCGGTTCAGTGATTTCGGGCCACTTCACGGAGCCGTGGCCCATCTACAAAAAGATCCCCGAATCACAGAAGAATTTCTGGTTTGAGGAGCTGAAGGTACGTATATATTGCATTTCTTAATACTAGAATTTGATATTATATTTATTTCTTGTGTACTAATAACTCAATTGCATTCTTGTCTTGCAACGCGTATATCAGTGGAACTACCGGGACAGACTGATGCAAGCTTGGTTCAACTCGTACGGAAGCAACTGGCTTATTAAAAATTTCTCGGACGCTAGGAGCAAGGGTAGACAACCCAAATGGTTGGGGGACGACATTTGGCATGACCTCCAGGTGTACTGGGCTTCCAAAGAGTTCAAGGAAAAGTCGACTAAGAATAAGGCTAATCGAGCGGCCAACTCTGGAGCGGCCAGCACCGTCTACCACAGGGGGTCATCCTCTGTTGGCATGCATAAAAGGAAACTCGTAAGTAAAATTTTAAATTATAGAAATTTAATTATTTTTATTAATGTTGTAAATTTATAAATTTCTTACTTATTCAATTATCTGTATAGGAGACTCAACTTGGCCGTCCACCTAAACGAATGGGGGTATTCGCTGATTGCTACAAAAAGAAAACAGACAACACCTGGAGCGGGAAGCGGGCCGAGGAGGTCGTGGTAAGTTCTTCAATATTTTTTTTAAAAAATAATTAATAAATAATAAAAAGTACATTAGTTATTTACTTATACATTTTATTAATTATTGACAAATAAGGTTTGTTTAATTATTTTCAGGATAGATATCAGAGGTTGATCGAGAAGCATGTCTCTCAGCTTACGTCGGGGGAGGTGGCCTCAATTGTCCAGAAGGACCAGTTGTGGGCTGAGGCAGCCGGGGGGAGAAAGCGGGGTCGAATTTTCGGCATGGGGTCCGATGCGTTGATCTCAGACACCCCCCGACCATGGACCACAGATGCCCGACCATCTTTGTCCACTGCTACCCCGACGCAAACTGTCTTTGGCGTCAATACCAAGCTTGACAAAATCATGTTGGTCTTGACTGCGTTGTGTGATAAGGTGGGGATGTCACAGATCTTTTTCGAGGTGCAGTCGACCACTGATGACCCAGTCGAGGGAGCAGCGCAGTCGGCGGCCGAGGATGCTGTAGATCCGGAGCCGGGGGATGAGCTGCCGTCAGAGCGTCTAGATTAGGATTTGTTTTAATTTTTATTTTATATGCTTTGTAAAACGACAATATTTACTTTTGACAATTAGTTATAATTTTAATGGATAAAATGTGGTTTCTAAAAAATTACTTTTAATAAAATATTTAAAAATAAAAATAATATTTTTATAAAACTTAATAAATATTTGGGATGGATTTCGGGATGACAATCATCGCAAATTACATCGAAATATTTTGGAACGAAATTGTGACCATTTCGATTTATATTCCGTCCCTAATTCTTTTCAATTCTCAAATTAATTTGGGACGATTTTCGACAAATATTTTCCGATGATGAAATATTTGTCACAATTTTTCAGACCAACTTTCCGACGAATGTTCCACCACACATTATGTCACAATTTTTTCGATCAACTTTCTGACAAATTTTCCGACGGATGATCCGACGACACTATATAAATTTTTTTGTTTAAAAATTCATTGCAAATCCTCAATTTTTGTCCCAAAATCTGATCCAACTTTCATTCCAAATAAAAAAATATGTTTTCATCCTATGGACGAAGGTTCCGACAACATTAATGGGCAGAGAAATGCATTTTTCGTCGGAACGTTCGTCGAAAATATTTTCCGATGTGTCTTTTTGAAACGATGACCGTTTCGTCCCACATCCGTCGGAAAGTTTGTCGGGAACCTTATTAGCGACGAATTTTCGTCGAAAATTCCGTCCCAATATCTGTCCCAAATAAGCCTTTTTTTTTTGTAGTGTTTTATTTTATAATTTCATTTTGTTTTATTCAGATTTCATTTTTTTGGTTTTGCTTATCTATAAGAATGAACAAAGTGATTTAGTGTTAATTGATACATATTTCATTTAATATTTATTTGTATAATTCTACTCAAGCTACCAAATTTAGTCTTTATTTTTGTTTAAATATTTACCCCTTTGTAGTTTTTATGCACCAATTTTTTTTATATATAATATTCTCATCCGTTAAAATTTTCTTTTATATATAGGTTAATTCTTTTGTTCTTTTTCAGATTTCTTGTTTTGTTTTTGTATTTTCAACAAAAAAGAACATATTTGTTTAGTGCACATAGGTACATATTCCATTTATTTATTTATATAATTTTACTCAATAGACATTTCGTTCTTATTTTTGTTTAAATAAGAACATTTCTGTCGAAAATGCATTTCTGTCGGAATATTTGTAACGGAGTTCCGACGGTCCATTAATATTGTCGGAACTTTCGTCCGTAGGACAAAAATATATTTTTTTTATTTGGAATGAACGTTGGAACAGATTTTGGGACAAAAATTGAGGATTTGTAATAAATTTTGAACAAAAAAAAAAATTATATAGTGTCATCGGAACATCTGTCGAAAAATTTATCAAAAAGTTGATCGAAAAAATTATGACATAATGTATGGTGGAACATTCGTCGGAAAGTTGGTCTAAAAAATTTTGACGAATATTTCATCATCGAAAAATATTTGTCAAAAACTGTCCCAAATTAATTTGAGAATTGAAAAGAATTAGAGACGGAATATAAATCGAAATGGTCACAATTTCATTCCAAAATATTCCGATTTAATTTGCGACGATTGTCATCCCGAAATCCATCCCAAATATTTATTAAGTTTTATAAAAATATTATTTTTATTTTTTAATATTTTATTAAAAATAATTTTTTACAAACCACATTTTATCCATTAAAATTATAACTAATTGTCAAAAGTAAATATTGTCGTTTTACAAAGCATATAGCCGTTAGACCTTTTTCCGATGGTTTTTGGAACGACATTTCTGATGACACAACCTATCCGTTACAAAAGTTTGTGACCATCATTTGACGTTGGAAATTCTGTCTCAAAATATTATATTTAGCGACAAAAGTTCCGACGGATTGTCATTGGAACATTATTTTGGTGCCTTACAGTAGCAAAAAATTGTCAAGTGGTCGGAATTCTGTCTGAACGTTCCGACGACCAGTACGCCGTCGAAAACTCCGTCCCAAACTTGGAGAAAAGAAATATTTCCGACAAACGTTCCGACGATTAGCGACGAACATCTTTTCATGTCCTATTTTCTGATGGAATGTGCGACGACTGTATTCTTTTTCCGACGAATTGTTCAATTCCTTCGTCTATTAAAGGAATCCATCGAAAATTCATAAAATTCATTACAAAAACGTCGGAAGTTGGGACAGATTTTGCGACCACTGTTGGCCGTCCCAAATTTCCGTCCCAATAAACTGTTTTTTTTGTAGTGTCTTTCTGTTTTTTCATGGCCAGTGGTAATGTTGCTATATTTATAATTTAATTAAACTTAATTAACCATTTTAGTTTTATCCATAAGTATTTTATCGTGCATAGTTTTAAAACGCTCGTCACATTCTCAATCATGTATTTTGAGTCAAGTAATAGTTTAATGAATATTGTATTAATTTTAGGTGGTTCCTAGTAAAATTCTGTTATGTGGGGACTCGTCCGAGTAATGAGAACTTTATAATATATAAATGGGGTAAATTACATTTACCTCCCCTGAGGTTTGGCATAATTACAAATACCCCTATGTTATTTGAAAAATTACAAATACCCCCCTGAGGTTTGTAATTTTTAACCAAAGGGCTAAACTTGACAATTTTGCCCTTGAATTTTTTTATTAAAATTATTAAAAAATCGGTCAAGGCAAATTGCATTATTGTTCCTCTGTGTAAAAAACTTAAGAAATCTCTCCCTACACATTGTAGTCCAAAAAAAATTTAAGAATTAAATAAAAATAATTTAGTGTATAAGGGCATTTTGGTCAGTTCATCCATAAAAATTAATAGAAATGAGTTATTTGTTAGATGATTACAAACCTCAGGGGGTATTTATAATTTTTCAAATAATGAGGGGGTATTTGTAATTATACCAAATCTTAGGGGAGATAGATGTAATTTACCCTATATAAATGCCCATACTTTCCCATTTCCTCAATTATGTGGGATTGGGACACGTGGGCTGCGTGATGCGGAGAAATGTCAAGATCGGATGAGTATGACACGTTTGACGTACCAAACACATGTTATCACCAAACAATTATTGTTATGGGTACATTTAAACGTGTCTGCATAATTAATTTTAAATTTTAAAAATTTATTATTCATAAAAATATATAATTTTAAATTTTAAAAATTTATTATTCATAAAAATATATATTAATTAGATAAATAAGAAATATTTTAAAATTAAAAATAATTATGAGAAAATTATTTAAAAAATGTGCAAAAGAAGAAAAAGAAATATGAAAATTGATAAAAAATGAGAAAATAATGAAAATCAATAAAATAATTAAAAAAAGAAATTACAAATAAAAAATATTAAAGATACTAAAAGGGTGTTTTTTAATTATATAAAAATATAGATAACAACAATCAAAAAGAAAGCGGATATTACCAAAAATAAGGAAGCAAATAGTTACGTCTCAAATTTATTTCTCCAATTTTTTCTAAACTATAGAAAAAAGAAAATTTATAAATAAAGATAGGATAATAGAATATCACATCACTGGATGACCACATGCCAAATACAGTACAAAAAGAATTATTCGATGATAAATAAAAGAATATTCCTTGTTGTAAATAAGGTTTTACTAAAACGATAAGATTAAAACCTCACGATCAGAAATTATAAAATTCGAGTTTCATAAATGTGATTGTACAGTAAAATCTCTATAAAGTAATACTCTATAAATTAATAAACTCTTTAAAATAATAAAATCTTCCAGTCTCGACTTAGGCCTTTGTAAGAAATCATCAAATTCGATAAGATAATAAGATAATAATTTTTCGAAAAATTTCTTTATAAATATTAGGTCCCATTAAAACTCTAAATTAATAATTCATAAATATTACAATTATAAATATTATGGTAATTTGCTAAAATATGAATCTACTATTACTTGATTCTTGAAAAAATTTAAATCTAATTGGATTTCATGCCTAACTTTTTTAATTGCAGCCAAGTGTTCCAGTGTCGAGTTCTCAAGCTGCAACAAAAAATTGTGAAGAGTTGTTGTCGTGCTCAAAGCCTCCTTTCTCGTGACTGGTTCCAACGGTATTGAATCATCTTCAGCTTCGTCATTAGTAGGATGTTATTTAAGTGCAACGGATTAATGTACGTAAACATGTATATTTAAGTAATTCCAATGAATTGATACATGCGTCCATGAATATAATAGTTAATTGTATACAATGAATTGATATTATACATGAATATATTTAATTAATTACAAAGAATTGGTCGATGCATGAATATAATCAATAAAACATATATGAATTCATTTGTTTTCAATGCATATAACCTAAATTTGCTGAATATAAAAAATCTCTCTTTTAATTGATAATAAAATATTAATTTATCGATATATCAATATCTCTCTAAATTAATAAAATTCTATGGTCTCAAGATTATTAATTTATAATGCTTTTACTGTAAATCTATTTTTATTATTTTCTTTATTTCTTAAATGTATTATTTAATCTGAATTTATCGATACATTGAATCAGATTGTGTTATTTACAAAAAATTAAGAAAAGAAAAATAGTTCGATCCGAGAGAAGGGCATTCTTGTCATTTTACCACGGGCGTAGAAACTAGAACCCCCCACATGCCAAATATTTGTCAGGAGTGGTTTGATGATGTGAATGTAAACAATTACATATATGGAGTACACTTCTCCGCGTCTCACGCCCACATTCACACCTATACATACACACTTTCCCTGTATCTATATAATACCCACCCTCAAAATTCAGACACACACACACACCCATAGAGAACATCAGCTTCAGAATAAGCTTTACGATGAAATCATTCATGGCGGGTGGCAGCAAATGGGCGGCGGCGGTGGCCAGCATTTGGATACAGTGCAGCTTAGGCGCCACCTACTCCTTCGCCATCTACTCCCCCATCCTCAAATCCACCCAATCCTACGACCAGTCCACCCTCGACTCCATCTCCGTCTTCAAGGACATCGGCGCCAACGCCGGAGTCCTCTCCGGCTTCCTTTACTCCTCCGTCTGCCGCCGCCGCCCCCAGGGTCCGCCGTCCCTGCTGCGGGGGCCCTGGGTGGTGCACGCTGCGGGGGCGATCCAGTGCTTCGTGGGGTACTTCTTCATGTGGCTGGCGGTGACGGGAGCCATAGCGCCGCCGAATGTGGCGGTGATGTGCGTGTTCATGTTCGTGGCGTCTCACGCGCAGACATTCTTTAATACGGCCAATGTTGTTACTTCTGTACATAACTTCCCCGACTACAGCGGCACCATGGTTGGCATTATGAAGGTATATTTATTTATTTTCTAATTTTCAGATAATTAATTTAATTATGAAAGAATTCAAAAATATATGTTCATGTGATTGATATTAACTTAGTTAGTTATAAAATAAATTTATTTTGATAATAACTCCTTTATGTAATTTTAAAAATTTTGCAGAGTGAGGACAAAAATATCAAAAAAATACATATGACATGCACGTGACCAATTTAATTGTATCTACATTTTTTAACCTTTTAGCAAATTTTGATCACTTTTTTTTTTTTTTTAATGTGTGAAAGTTTTATAGATATGGGATAATTTTGAAAAAATGATTTCACATGTGACTAAAACTGTTACTCTCTATACTTATGAGACTAAAATTGCAATTTCCCCATTCAAATGCCAACTTACGGATTCTACAAGAATTATTTCACGTTAATATGATACTTACTTACAAGTTGCAAGTAGTGCTAGGGTGTTCGTTTGGTATTCACAACTCGACTCAAATATTTTTGTTTTTTATTTTTATTTTTAGTCACTCACTAATCAATTTTATTTTAAAAAATTAAAATATATAACACGACATTATAACATCACAAATATCTATACTATATATAACCCAGGCTTGGAGAAAATTACAAAATTAATGAACCCTATTTGACGAGATAATACCAATATAAGTTTTCTAATTTGTTTTTCCTCTTTTCTTTCCACTAACCTCTTATTTATTCAATTATTCCTACTTCCCCTTCCATCTCACTTTTCAAATCTAAAATTTAATTCTTCCCATCTCTGTTTTTTTTTTTTTCAATCATATTATTATATTTGATTTTATTTATAATAAATTAATAAATACTTAGATAATTAAAAAAATAATAAATATTTATAATCTTATATCTGCGTGTGCAAATAGTATATTTGCCAAATATCAATATTCAAATTGAATCTTCCGTGTTATAGGGGTTTCTGGGTCTGAGCGCAGCAATAATCATACAAGTCTACCAAACATTCTTCGCCGGAAAACCCGCCACCTTCCTCCTGATGCTAGCCGTAGCGCCGCCGCTTCTCACCCTTGTGCTGATGTTCTTCGTCAGAATCCACCACACACAGACACAGACACAGTCCAACTATCACGAGAAGAAATACCTAAACGCCTTCTCCTTCATCTCCGTCATCGTCGCAGCCTACCTCATGTTCCTCATCTTCTTGAACAACGTCGTCGTCTTGCCTCATTGGGCTCGTGTTCTCACTCTCGCCCTTCTCCTTCTCCTCATCGCTTCTCCTCTCTACGTTGCCGTCAAAGCCCACAAACACGACTTACAAACCCTGCACTCCCCATTAAACACCCCTTTAATCAAGGAAGAAGACCCCGAGAAACCCAGTACAGATGATGTAAATGGTGGTAATGGAGTGCAGCAGCACAAGGAGATAACCTCCGACGATCTGAATCTCGTACAAGCAATGCGTACGTTGAACTTCTGGCTATTGTTCTTGGCTATGCTCTGTGGACTAGGTTCCGGGCTAGCTACAATCAACAACATCAGCCAAATCGGGGAGTCCCTGGGCTACACGGCCAGGGAGAGAAGCACGATGGTTTCTCTATGGAGCATATGGAACTTTCTTGGCCGGTTCGGGGCAGGATTCGTGTCCGACATTTTCATGCACAAGAAGGGGTGGCCGAGGCCGTTGTTCATGGTCATCACACTGGCAACAATGGCTGCAGGGCATGTAATGATAGCGTTGGGCTTCCGAGGGAACTTGTACCTGGCTTTACTGTTGGTGGGCGTTTGTTTCGGGTCGCAGTGGTCGTTGATGCCGACGATCACTAGTGAGATATTCGGAGTGCAGCATATGGGGACTATATACAACACAATTGCGGTGGCTAATCCGCTGGGATCCTACATTCTCTCAGTGAGAGTGATTGGTTATATCTACGACAGAGAAGAGAGGACGGAGGTGGGGAGTTCTTGCAGTGGAGCTCATTGTTTCAGGTTGTCTTTCTTCATTTTGGCGGCTGTGAGTTTTGTCGGAGCTTTGGTGGCAGTGGTGTTCATGATCAAGACGAGGACGCAATATGCTCGGATTATACGTAGGAAGATGTTGGCATGATCAGCTGAATAGGTCAATTTGTTATGGTGATGAAATGAACAATTGAGCCTCTCGGAATTTAAAAAAAAAAAAAGAAAAAGAAAAAGATAAGATGGTAGCTTTTATTTTTTGTCCAAATTTTACAACCCTATTGGCGAAATCAATTTTTTCTTTTAAAAAATTACAATTTTAATTCTATAAGTATACAGGTTGATAATTTTAATTATATTGAAATCAATTTTAGCAATTGGATCATACAATTAAACAAAAAATTGACAATTTAAAGACAATTATGTCGGAAATTTCCAAATTAACATATCACGTGCACTAACACATGCGATTTTTTGGCAACATGGGCCGAAATTGTCCTCAACTCATCAATTGAGGAAAGCTTTTTTACTCCCCCGTCAATAAATTATAGGATTAAAAAATGCAATTTCCTAAAAAAAAAATAAAATCAATGTATGTATTCGTGATTTTTGGTCAAAATCTATAGTGTATTTATTTTTAGCATTTTTTTATCACATACATTATTAGCATCAGAATCACATGTGAACTATCTATGAAAATTAGAGACAAGTCATTCTTTAAATTGTCTATGGAAACTAATGGAGACAAAAGCTCAATAAAAAGAAAATTTAAGAGAAAAGTCAAATTTTTTCATAAAAAGTAATGAGAAATCAAGATTGTACGATCCGAATTATCTTAATCACTAAATCCTAGATAGTGAATTGTATCCACAAATTGATCGTTGATGAGTGGTAATTTTACAGCCCCCCACATTTATGCTTGCCTCACATTTATGCCTAGCATAGTAAATACCTACTTGATCATTGTAAAGGGGCAAAATTACACTTTTGGTTCCATGTTTTTTGAAATGACCAATTTAGTCCCAAAATTGGGAATTTTCAATACTTTTGGTTCCGCGCTTCCTGAAATGACCAATTTAGTCCCAAAATTGAGAATTTTCGACACATTTGATCCCACTAACGACGAGACGTTTGCCGTTAACATTTTGAGGAAAATCGTCTAATGGGACCAAAAGTGTAATTTTGCCTTGTGAAGGGGACTTTTGGAAGTGCAATTGTAAAGGCAAGATTAAAATTGAAGAGCTGCAAGTTTCTAGCATGAAAGTGTAGAGCGTGCTTCGATCACAAGTTACCTATTTATTCTCCATCAACTTTGATGCCGTCCTTGGGAAACTAATATCTGAGCATAGAAGATGAATACCTGTTGCAAGCTAGAAACGGGAACAATAAAAATGAAGAACTTGAGGGAGGAAGTGAAAACCTTCTCACTCACAACCTCCAGAACGAATGGATGAGAGCTCAAGATGAGCAGGATCAAGAGGGCTTCCGCGTTCCACCTCCACCTCCAGTAATCCAAATAACTCCGGTGGCACTTCACCAACTAGCGAAAAATGCTTCCGCGCAAGATGTGAACAAAGCAGTCTTTTGCTTTAGGTAAAAGAAAAGTGTCCCTATTGGCAGGGTATATGTGATTCTATACATAAATGATCTCTCTTTGATGATTTGTTGCACTGACGTACCTGGTATTTTGAAAAAGACGATATTAAGGAAAAAAACTCAGGAGCTATCGAAGTAAGTTGTGTCTTAATTCGGCAAGAACAGTAGCACTGGGCTTGATGATGCTGCCCAAATGAATTTGTACGTGCATAAGCTATTTGTTGTTCGATTATATATAATATTATTATTACATATTTACTTAACGATTCACAGTTTATATGAGTATAAATTTACATGGACAACACCAAATTTTTCTGTAGGTGGTTACACCCTAGAAACAGATTAGCGTTGCGTGCATGTACCCCACTTCTTTTCGTCCAAGAAACTTGCCAGTGATGGGGTGACACTGTCCAAAGTGTTCATGACGAAGTGGGAATTCTCCATTTTTCCTTTTTCGAATGTTTCTGATTCTCTGAACTAAAATTGAGTGGAAAAATCGATTGTAAGCTAATATGATAATTGGGTTCCTCGACTCATGTTGACATTAAAATTTTCGAAATAAATTATCAATTAAAATTTTAAATAAATTGACTAATAATTAGATCTCAACTTTATGCCCATACCAACTTTGGACTTCATTAATTTTCAAGGTTAATGACTCCATAATAAGCCCTATATGGCTATGTAATTTTTTGTAGACGGATTGGTCTAAGATAAAGGGCTTAAATGTATTTTTGCTCCCGTAATTTAGGTTATTTGATATTTTCGTCCTTTAACTTTTTAGGCTAGCATTTTGATCCTATATCTTTTTAATTTTCGTGATTTTAGTCCTTTTTTTCGCTGGAGTTAACCCTTCTTACCGGAAATATACATGTGTATCTCACGTGACATTTTAAAATTGGGACTTTTGTTTCTATTGACCCATTTCTATCAGCAATTTTCTCCTTTAACTTTCAAGAATAGCATTTTGGTCCTGCATCTTTTTAATTTTCGCGATTTTAGTTTTTTTTTTGTCGGATTTCACCTTTCTCGCCGGTGGAGCTGAACTCCGGCGAACAAAAGGACTGAAATTGCAAAACTTAAAAATATATAGGACCAAAATGCTACCTTAGAAAGTTAAAAGACAAAAATATCAAATAGTCCAAATTATGAAACCAAAAATGCAATTATTCCAAGATAAAGTACAAAATTATTTATTTGATTTTGAATTGATTAATTGGGTCAACACATATTCATGGTGTGAAACTCAATAGAAGATGAGCTTTAAGTCATCTAGACCCTCGCTCAAGCTTATAAAAAGGAAACTTAAAAAAACGATACCATACACACATCAAGTAAAGACAAACAAGTAGCATATCAAAATTGAAATTCTCAGCCACAATGAATTGCTATAATTGGGGAAAATTATAATTTACGTCCCATAATTTATCTTATTCGTGATTTTGGTCTCATTATTTTATAATTTAGCAAATTTAGTTCCATAAGTCCAAAAGTTGTAAATTACGTTCCATTTATATTTTATATTAAATTGTTAATGGAAAGTGCACGTGCCAAGCACATGCTCCATTAACTTTGTTTTTTTTAGTTAACGGTCCACCCGTTAACAATTTAACTCAAAGTGTTAATGAGACGTAAACTGTAATTTTTTTGAACTTGTGTGACTAAATTTGATGAGTCATAAAATAATGAGACCAAAATTACAAATAGAATAAGCTATGGGACGTAAGTTATAATTTTCCATGCTACAATTACGAATGTTCTACATTTTTTTCAACGTCAACTCAAGGCTTGATATTTTATTATCAAATTCCAAGATAGTCCCTGATTTTTTTTCTACAAATTCGAAGAAAATTATGCATCCAAGAACAAGATTCCAACCCTGTATTAAATTTTGGAGAGAAGAATTTCATTTCCAAAGATCCTCTTCAAGTTTGTAATACTTTTTACTTAACCTCATAAATTAATTTGTCCATATTTTCTAATTCTGTTTATTATTATTTGAAATTTGTGTAAACTAATGTATTCTTTTGTTTAGTTAATTAAATTCGTTTCAGACTGAAAATTTTAAAGTTAAATTAGTGCTCCTGATCAGAATAATATGACTAATTTTTCTTATTTGATCAGTTTCACAATATTTCATGGATGAGGTTAAAAAAATGTTGATATATCGGAATAATCTGAATAAATGAAGAAATTTCTGATTTCATTTCCTAATTTTATGACATTTTCTTTAATTAGTTTTAAATTTTGGTCAAGCATAATTTAAATTAACGTTATACTTTTTGCTTTTTGTTGGTGAATTTACATTTTACCGCTAATTAGTGTATATGATTTTATCTAGAATCACTAGAAATATAATATTTAGTCATGATTAATTGTCATAATTAAAAATAAATAATCATAATAGATAATTATTGACCATGGTCATACAATTGTTGGCCCTAATTTTTACGATTATGGCTAAAACATTTGTCATATCCTAGAGCCATAGCGATAACATTTGATATGACTCTTAGCCATGACCACAAAATACTTTCATGATGGATAAGTTGAATTTTCGTATCATTTTAATTTAATCATAGTAAATAATAGTTATTTGCCACGGTTTTAAGTCGTCGTTAAAGGTGTAGGTAAATTTTTTTTTAGTGAATATATATTACTTAATAAGACATAGACTTTTTGTTTCTTATTCTATGTAGATTTATGAAAATAATTTTAACAATTCTCTTCATGCATGACACGAAGTTCATACTATATAATTAATCAAAATACAAAATATATCAGGTTTCTATAAATAAATAATTCTTTTCTAAACAAAAGGTAATTAAGAGGGATGGATCACATCTCTTTTTTTAAGATCCACGTTTTTTGCACTATATTCTCTTTTAAATAAATATGTATTATAATACATATATATTTTATAATTATCGACTTTGTCATAGTTATAGGGGGAAAATGCATGCTACTCCTGTGATAGGGTATACGTGCAAATTACCCCCATGTGATAACAAAAATATCAAATGACCACCTTGAGTTTTGCAAAATAAAGCAAATTATCTCTTAAAAGAGTGGGTATAATGCACGCACCTATACTGTGATTTTTTATTAATTTTTAAGAGTAAAATATTAATTTATATATATATATATGATTATATATTGTATATATATAATTAATATAAATAAGTAATATTATATATATAAATGTATAATATATAAAAAAATTAAGAAACTCCATCCCTACTAGCCCCCCTCTCCCCTTTCAGCCGCCTCCGCCCTCCTCCCCCTCCCTCTCCCTTCACGTTGGCGTCGCCTCCCCTCTCCCCCCTTCCCCGTGCTCGTCGCCTCCCTCTCTTTTTCCACGTGGCCATCCCAGCCCCTCTCCCCTCTCTTGTTGCCGCCTCCCTCCGCGCCCCTCTCCCCTTCCCGTCGCCACCTCCTCCCCCCTCCCCTTTCCCGTCCCTGCCTCCCCTCCCCTCCCCCCCCCCTCCGTCGTCGCTCCCTCCCCGCCGTCGGCCCTCTCTCTCTGTATGTATATATATATATATTAATACATGTTTAACTTTTATAGTTATATTTTTATATATTATATATATATAATTAAATTTATATACTTATTTAAATTTTAACCGTTGATTGAAATTAAACAAAATCTACACCATTGATTTACTAGTTAAATTTGGAACTTAGATCCAAATAAGATCTAATGGTTATTAAATGAGAGTATAAATATAATTTTATAATTAGAAATTAAAAAAAAAGTTTAAGAAAAAGCGCATGAACTGCACGAACTTGCGTGAGGGGTGCAATTGCTCTAATTTTCTTTTACGGGGTAGTAAATTGCTATTTTATATTTGAAGGAAGATAATATATTTATTTTTAATATCATAAGGGTAATTTGCTTTAAACCCATAATTATTGTAATGTCATCAATCCCCTTTTCTAATAACGGCCCCAACTATTGCACATGCCGATGAAACCCTATGTCTCAGTTTGTCTCTTTCTACGGCTCTACGCTATTGGTCTAATATTTTTTTAGTGAGTCGATTATAATTATTTGTGATGAATTTCAATTTTTAATAATCAATATAAATTCATTATTAATGTCGAATATGTATAACTAATCAATAATTATAATTACAGTAGATCAATAACTATTATTAAAATAAATCAATACCCACATATTGGTAACTCCACAATTTCTCGATTATAAATTCTCAATTTCGCCAACTAAATTAGACCGCGTTAGTATTTTGCTTAAATATTACTGAGTTGAATCCAACACTTTGTTTTATGTAAAAAATAATAAGAGTGGCAGCAGAATGGGCCAAAAAATAAAATCTTAGTTGCATTAATTTTCTAGGCATAGAAGAATACTTATCCCCAAACTCAATAATTGATGATGTTTGCCAAGTTATCACACGATAATATCCCAGATAAATTTGTTATATACATGTGATAGTCATAAATATTGGGGATAATTACATTTATACACCCTGACCTATTGGTATATTTACATAATCATTCTTGTATTTTTGAATATTACACATACACCCACAAAAAATATCAACACATCATTAACATAAGTCACTTATGTTTTTTGAAAACTTATACTTCTTTTCCCATAAACGTTAATATCATTACACAAACTATCTCTACTTTTTGCATTAAATTCCCCCCCCCCCCCCCCCCGCCCCCCCAATTTCATGATTTCAATCATTGTTTTCGCTGAAGGTCACCTCCACCGGCAAGACAGGTGAACTCCGACGAAAAACTGACTAAAATCGTAAAAATTAAAAAGATGCAAGAACAAAATGCAATTGTAGGAAGTTAAAGAATGAAAACGCCAAATAACTTAAGTTATGTGTATAAAAAATATACTATTTATTTTAATTAAAAAATATTATATATATATATATATGACGTGTATATGTTAATTAAAAAAATATATAATTTAGAATAAAAAATCAAACTAGAAAATTTCTGGAGATAATAAAGCGTCATGGACAACCGTCCATCTTATGCGACGGGTGGAAAACGATTTCATAATATATATATATATATAGGTTCAATGAATCTAAGAATGGTTCATATATATATGTCCAGGTTAATTCAATGAATCTAAGAATCTTGTCACCCTTATTTTTTGCTTAAAAATTCGTACTTGAGAAAGCGACTTTTTCCTGCACTCAATTTTCTATTTTTAAATTTTATTTATTTTTCTTATTTCAATTAATATATAGGAGAAATTATATTTTTGGTTCTATAAGGTAGACCCTCTTCATTTTTAGTCACATCATTATGAAATTAGCACTTTTAATCTTATAACTTATAAAAAATCACAGTTTTGATCTTATTTCACTTTTTCATTTGTAATTTAATGGTGAATCCTGCGTGCTCAGCACGAGGCCTTTAAGTTTATTTGGTTAGATTGAAAATTGATGCATTTTCCAACTAGGCAAAATTTTAGGGGGAAAATATAACTAGTTTGAGGGGAAAAAATAAATTTGAAGGAAATTATAACACATATATATATATATATTAGAAATAAGTAATTAATAATACTACAGAAATTGAAATTTTAATTTAAATAAAATACTATTTGCACGTTTTTTTTGTTTGTTTCTTATTGATTTGTTTATTTATCCAATATGTACTATTTTCAGGAACTCTTAATTTTCTCAACTCATCACATGATGGGTACAGTAATCCAATAATTGATAATAATGTCAATATTTATTCATAGAAATTTTTGACAATTCACCCCCTATAAAGAGCCTCTTTGGGATGCCAGCAAAGAGACAACCATGCACTTTGAGCAGATAAGATCTTATGTTATAAAATAATGTTAAATACTATATTTTTATTTAATATATACACATATGTATACATTATGCAAGGAAATTATATTGTTTATAATTTTTGAAAATATTTTATACACATAACCATAACGTGTAAGTATTGATTTAAGTACAAGTAGATGTAATATTATTTTACAATAGAAAATTCAAATTGATTTTATTTGTAGCAGTACTTAATCTGATTTATCATGTATGCCATTAACATTGATGTGGCGTCCTGTATGATTGGTATCCCATTGCTTGAGCTATTATCCATATTGGATTTGTATGAGTTTGACGATTTTGTCTTAAAAAAGCGTATTGATAGAGAAATGAAGTTTTAGATTATAAGTCGCTTAAGTTCATTGTCTACAACTAATTCAAAAATGCGTGTGTACCTACATCATTAGCCTCGGACAGAGGTTTGGGATGGACACATGACCTCGTTCCACATATGGTGCCAAGTGATCTGGCGTAATTAATGCATTTGTATGATCCTCACAGTTTTGTTCAAAAGGGGTGACTCGCTAGAAATATGAAGCCTCGTGACTCATAGACCAGTTAAGTTCATCGGCTCGTTTACAATTAATATAAGACGTGTGCTTGCATCACACACGGATTAAATGCATTTTTAGTCCCGTAAATTTGGTCATTTGGCATTTACATCCTTTAACTTTTTAGGGTGGTATTTTAGTCCTACATCTTTTAATTTTTGTGATTTCAGTCATTTTGTTCGTCGGGTTCACCTCCAACAGCCAGAAGGGTAAACTCCGGCAAAAAAGGGACTAAATTACAAAAATTAAAAAGATGTAGGGAGAAAATGCTACTCTAGAAAGTTAAAGGACAAAAATACTGACAAAATTGGGTCAATAGGAACAAAAACCCCAATTTTAAAATGTCAAGTGAGAGACACATGCATTTTTCCGGCGAGAAAAAAACTAAAATCACAAAAAATAATAAGATATAAGACCAAATTGTTATCCTAAAAAGTTAAAAAACGAAAACGTCAAATAACCTAAATTATAGGAACAAGAATGCATTTATGCCCACCACACACTATCAACTGATACTAAATGTTGCTATTTTTTATGATCTTATTTGTACCTTGAGTTATACAAGAGAATACATTATTTGATATTAATTTTGTCATGCATAATAATCCATAGTGTGGATTAATGTGAACTAACTGTAATTTAGAATAAGGATTTTAAATGACTAATTCCTATCTAAAATGTAAGATTAGTGACAACAAAAATCAAGTTACAATTTTTTGTCACTATAGACATTTAATAACAAAAAAATTATTTTGGCACAATAATGAATTTAATGGATTTAACAGTAACAGTAATTATTATTTTGAAAAGGTTTTTATTAACAAGAATTAATAACAAAAAAATGCACATAAAATTATCACTAAAGATAATTAATGACAAACATATGGTGACAACCTAATGATGAAAAATAATTATAATCACTATATTATGTTATAACAAAATTGTCATAGTGATAATTTTATAAACAATTCCTGTGATTTAATATATATATATATATATAATATTTTAGTAATTTGATATTCCCCTCCATTTGCATGCCTCACGTTTTTATGTCTCTGGATTTTCATCATGTTTTATGGATGGACAGATCACAGATCCAAACAATCTATTAATTTGTTTCTTTTAGTTGATGACAAATTGCAATTGTCCGAATTTATCAATTCAGAAATGTATCGAATAATGTAATAAATTATATATTTATATTAAAATGATATTAAGAATTTGAAATTTATAACAAAAAAAGTTATTAAATTAGTATAAGAAATTTATTATTATTGATTATCCTCCAATGGGAGCCAAATCATAAGAATTTTTATTATCTCTTTTCTTTTATTATTTTCTTTTTAAAAAATTAGTAGTATACAATGTATTGGTCATTAAATACTCCCGTCTTTTCACATTTATTATCTCTCTTTTTTTTTTTACATATATAATGTGCTAACATTAATGAGATTGAGGTCTAACAATCAAAAGACTGTGAGTTCGAACTTACAATGTAAGTGTGGAGTCTACTTACATAATAGTATGTGTATATTGTTTCTTTGTCTATTTTAAAATTGTTGTTGGTAATTTTAAAAATATTGTTGTAATGGTGCACATTAAATATTGTAATAGTCTGTTGATTATTTTAATAATATCGTTGTATTTTTAAAAAAAGAATCGAAAATTAATTTTTTTTAAAATAAAAAATAGTTGATTACTTTTGGAAACGGTCTAAAATTTATTATTTCGGGTATTTTTTCCGTCGGCGACATATAATACCATCATTTTTTTTTATATAGTCTACATTTTGGACGCATGTTCTCACTGAATTGGGCATGTGGGAAAGTGTTGCTCACAAATATTTTATTTTTTTAAGAGACTATTAACCCATCTTTTGATATTTAATCTAATTATACGTAAAAATCTCTTGAGATTTTAGAAATTAACACCACTAAAATTTGTCTCTGTCTAACAAATGGATTCATCCGTTAATCAAAATTCACCAAATTTGTTTATATTAGCAAAAAACTTGAATAAAAATACATGTTTACCTCCGATTAACTTATTGTTGTCTTATTACAGGCCAAATAAATTATTTTATGATCAAACGATCATTATATATCTTCACACGCTAATGCATATAAGGAGGTATATTTTCACCCTTATAAGGTAAATTGGTCATAAAATTATAGTTTGGCTTGCAATAAGTCAATAATAAGTCAATCGAGAGTAAATATATATCGACAAATTTTTTATTTGCTAATATCGACAAATTTTGTGAATCTTTATTAACGAATGGATCTATTAATTAAACGAAAACAAATCTTAAGTGCTAGTAGATGTAGTTCTCCAAACTACAGGGAATTTATGTATAATTACATCAAATCTCAAGGGAAGGAGGTGAGTATCCTTTCTTTAATTCTTCTTATTATCCATTAGGTAATTTATAATACATTCAACTATTAAAATTAATTAAATATATCAAATAAATAAAAAAAAAAAGAAATTATTATAAAAATAGATTAAAACACATATTATTCAAACTCCCCCGTAATTTTTTAATTGTGAGATCTCAACTTTACCATTTGCATTGCTGGCAATTAAATATATTTAAATTTTGGCATTATATATATAGTTCCATCATCTTGAACCATTCCTCCTTGCATTGTTGACTTCTACAATTGATTATTTATTTGTATTTTTTTTTATTATATTTCATGAATTTCTAATTCCAACATGTTTTCTGAACATCCATTATTGCTACATCCATTAGGTGGATCCTTGTAATATTCTCTTTTGTGGGGACTCGACCGAGTAATGGAGGTTGTGAAATGGCAATACTGGTCCAATAAGATTGAAGTATTTCAATTTTGACCTCATACTTTGTACCATTATATTTTTTATCCCTAGATCTCAATAAAATTTGTATTGTTAGTCCGAAAAGCCTAGCAAACATAGTCATTTCTTTTTCCTTTTTTTTCACTTTAAAGTTAGGAACTAACGGCACAACCCATGTGATCTTTACGTAGTTTTTAGTTGGTAATTTTAAGAAGAAAAATCACTCTATAATCCTTATGGGCATACAGTTAAAAGCCAAATCAGTCGTGGTCACAATGCTCAAAGAAATTCTGACGCTATCATCTTCTAATGCTCTCGAAAATCTCTCCGAATTGACTCAGATCTTTCTACGTAAAACAGTTGAAAGACATAGAGTTGGAGACATTTTGATCATGATGAGTATTAACAATTGATTTCGAGCTTAAAATTTTTTTTTTGTTACTGTTGTAATTATTCATTTGATTTTTACTGCACTCGTGCGAGGGTCATATGGTAAATTTTCCTCCCAGAAGGTCACCAACTAATGACCACAAGAAGAGTATGTGGGTTGCGTTGTTAGTTTCTAACAGTCAAGTAAAATTTTATTTTCTTGACTAAATTTGTTTATATTCTTGGACTAATAATGAAAATTTTAAGAAGATTTGAGGTCAAAATAAAATATTGTAAAATGTGAGGTTAAAAATTGAAATGAAAATAGGGGACTGATATTGCAATTATGATTAACAAGGACTATAAATGTGAATGCCCATTATTTGTCCACCACATCAATTCCCATTTCCTGATAATGTGGGATTGGGACACGTGGGACGCGTGATGCGGAGAAATGTCAAGATCAGGATGAGTATGACACATTTGACGTATCAAACACATGTTTTCTCCAAACAATTATTTACTAAAAACAAAAGTAACAAAAGAAAACAATTATTACAAAAAACAAAGGGTAAAAATTATATTTGAGGTTACGTTCGAATGCAATGTATTCGATTTTTATAAAATTATACGTAAACCCTTGATAGATGTTTGTATATTTAATATTGAATAGAGTAGTGTATTTATAATTTTATAAATGACATGAAATTTACACAAAGAAAAAAGCGTTTACTTTTCAAATTTATTTCTCTTACTATTGTTCAATATTTAGAAAAATCTGTAAAATAAAAATAGCGTAATGCAATATCACATCACTGGATGATTGTTGTACACCGTAAAAATAATAGTGTGAAATTAAATTTTTACAAGGAATATGGAATATCATATGCCACCTGAGATAGTGGGCTACAAAATTAGTAACAGACAGAATTATTTGACGAGAATAAAAGAATATTTCTTCTTATAAATAAGGTTTTACCCATATGATAAGATTAAAATCCCACAATTAGGGGACTATAAATTCAAGTTTTATAAATATGCATGGGTGTATAATTTATTTTTGTAATATTACTTTTCTATTTTTTAAATGTATTATTTGACCTGAATTTATTGGTATATGAAATCAAATTGTGTTATTTAGAGAAAATCTATACTATATATTAAGGAAAATTACTTTTTTGGTGTCTCTTTCTTTTTTGGTCTTTCTTTTTATATTTAATTTATATTTTCATATTTAACTTTTCACTCCTCCATTATCTTTTAATAGTTATTTTTTCTTAATTTCATTCATGTTTTTTGTCACCACTTTTTTTATAAATTTAATATTAACTTATTATTTTGCATATACTTTATTAAATAATAAAATTTTATAATTATTTTACTTTAAATAATATTATAGAAAAGTTGTATACATATAGGGTGTGTCACAAATTAGTAGTATATATTAAGGAAGAGCACCTGTTTGGTGCCTCTCCCATCTTTGATCTGTCTTTTTTATATTTAATTTATTTACTAATTTTTCAATATCTTTAATAGTTATCTTTTTAAAATTTTCATTCCTCCTTTTTTAAACCATTTTCCCATAAATTTAATATTAAGTATTATTTTATGTATCATATTGAACAATAAAATTTTATCAAATATTTTATTTTAAATTTATAGTAATCTATACTAATATATAAAAAAAAGATCTTTCTCACTCACAAATGATGGTTTATGACACCGCGAAATCAATGTTTTGGTTATGCCGATAATGCCGCTAAAGTTAGTTTTTTTTTCTTTGCTTTCTTTTTTTTTTTGAAATGTAATGTATTGATTTATATATATATATATATATATATATTTATTTACAATAACTTTAAAGCATGCAATATTATTTTCTATGCATGCAGGGACGATGTGCCACGACGGCTAGTATAAAAAGAAAAGACTCTCCAAACTCATAAACGCCGGTTAATGACACCGCTACACCACTTTTCTGTAAAGCCAAGAATGTTCTTCAACTGATAATATAACTAACGTATTTAACTTTCAAATTTTATATTAATTAATAGGGTAAATTACATCTACATCCCCTGAGGTTTGGCATAATTACAAATACCCCTTCATTGTTTGAGAAATTACAAATACCCCCCTGAGGTTTGCAACTGTCTAACAAATAACCCATTACTATCTATTTTTATGGGTAAACTGACGAAAATGCCCTTATGCACTGAATTATTTTTTATTTAATTCTTAAAATTTTTTGGACTACAATGCGTAGAGAGAGGTTTCTTAAATTTTTTACACAGAGGAGGAATAATGCAATTTACCTCGAGTGATTTTTCTACAATTTTAATAAAAAATTTAAGGGCAAAATGATCAATTTTCAACCTTTGGTTAAAAATTACAAACCTAAGAGGGGTATTTGTAATTTTTCAAACAACGAGGGGGTATTTGTAATTATGTCAAACCTCAGGGGAGGTAGATGTAATTCCCCTTAATTAATAAATTAGTTAATTTTCTTTTTTTCTTTTGATGTGATGTATTAGTTTATATTTCGCTCATATTTATAATTAGTCGTTGTGGCACGTCGTCCCTGCGTGAATACAATAAATATGCTTTCGCGCTTTAAAGGACTTAAATTGCGAAAATTACAAAAAAAAATATAAGACCAAAATACTATCCTAAAAAATTAAAAGACGAAAACGCCAATTAACTTATATTACAGGACTAAAAATACCTTTAACCTCAAATATAATGATCCATAAATTACTAGTATAAAGAAAATAAGAAAAGAATAGAAAAGAAAATAGTTTGATTAGAGAGAAGGTCATTCTTGTCATTTCCACTGGTCTGATGTTATACGCATGTGATGCGAATGTAAACATATATGGAGTACACTTCTCCGCGTCTCACGCCCACATTCACACCTATACATACACACTTTCCCTGTATCTATATAATACCCACCCTCGAAATTCAGACACACACACACACCCATAGAGAACATCAGCTTCAGAATAAGCTTTACGATGAAATCATTCATGGCGGGTGGCAGCAAATGGGCGGCGGCGGTGGCCAGCATTTGGATACAGTGCAGCTTAGGCGCCACCTACTCCTTCGCCATCTACTCCCCCATCCTCAAATCCACCCAATCCTACGACCAGTCCACCCTCGACTCCATCTCCGTCTTCAAGGACATCGGCGCCAACGCCGGAGTCCTCTCCGGCTTCCTTTACTCCTCCGTCTGCCGCCGCCGCCCCCAGGGTCCGCCGTCCCTGCTGCGGGGGCCCTGGGTGGTGCACGCTGCGGGGGCGATCCAGTGCTTCGTGGGGTACTTCTTCATGTGGCTGGCGGTGACGGGAGCCATAGCGCCGCCGAATGTGGCGGTGATGTGCGTGTTCATGTTCGTGGCGTCTCACGCGCAGACATTCTTTAATACGGCCAATGTTGTTACTTCTGTACATAACTTCCCCGACTACAGCGGCACCATGGTTGGCATTATGAAGGTATATTTATTTATTTTCTAATTTTCAGATAATTAATTTAATTATGAAAGAATTCAAATATATATATATTCATGTGGTTGATATTCACTTAGTTTGTTATAAATTACAGACACAGAAAAATTATTTTCGTTATTTAGTACTAGCCGCCATGGCACGATGTTCTTGCGTGCACATAATAAATAATTTTTTATGCTTTAAAATATATTATAAATAAGAGTAAAATATATAAACTAATACATCACGTTAAAGAAGAAGAAGAAAAGAATGAAAAAACCAATTTATCAATTAATATAGAATTTAAAAAGTTGAATTAAGTAATTATCATATCAATTGAGGGTTATTTTTGGCATTACAAAAAAGTGGTACGACGGTGTCATTAACCACCATTTGTAAGTAAAAAAAGGGTTTTCTTTATATAATAGTATAGATTTATGAATATATTATGTATGTTTCTCCAAACGATATACAGACGAGGATGGATCCATAAAAGTACACGTAACCAATTTAATTTAGTGCATATTTTTGGTCATTTGAGCAAATTCTGATTATTTAGTGCTAAAATGTTGAATTAATTCTTCACTTAAATGTCACAAATTTGATTAATCACTAAAAATGTAGAACTTATTAAATTATGGGTTCACGATGATCGAACTATAATTTGATTGAAAAATTCTTACTCGAACTAGATTTGGCGGAACTAAATCAATCACAGAACAAGTATGATACACATGCCATGTGATTGATCATTTTCTTTGAATTGTATACCAATAACACTATAAGTGAATTACACTTATTATATAATTGGTTCAAGTCCGATCAAACTCAATTGGAGTTAGAATTTCTTCGCTTGATCTAGTGATGGTTAGGCTTGACTTACTGACATATTGGTAGGGCTATTGTAACTAAATTGGGCAGTGCCTGAATAAGCTCTGGCAAGAGGAAGTACATTTCGTGGCAGTTAAGTTCTCTTATTTGGGGTAGTCACAACAGGTTTATCCCAATCTAGTATGTTTTTAGCAAAACATAAAAAGAAAAAATAATTATTTGATAGCATCATATTATATATAATGATGATGTAAATTAATGTGACTATTTAATCATGCATAACTAATATTCTCATAATATATTAGAAGTTTATATTTTTATATGTTTGATATATTCAATTAATATTAATTAAATATGTTTGATGCAATACAAGAAATTATGCCAATAGCATTAAAAATGAAATATTTTCTTGTTATAATTATAAAGGAATTTTAATATTGCGATTTGCAAAATTTTATAACTGGCCTTGGCAAAATTTTTGAAAACTTGACCCCAAAATTTTACTAACAAATATTTTTGTTAGTAAAATTTCTAACAAAATCAATAATAAAAAGTTTCAATGCTAAAATCGATAAAGAACTAATTACCAAGTAAATATTTTTCTTGCTAAATCCGTTGTTAACAGAAATTAGCAAAAAATTTCACTATTTTGCATAGAATTTGTGTTGTTGCTAACGACATTATTTTTTGTAGTGGTGGTATATCATTTGTAGATTTTAAATAAATGTTTATCGATATTTGTTAAAACAGAGTATCATTTGTGCATGAAATATAATATATATCTATTATAATGAAAGTACAAATATTAGTTGTTAAATTAATGGTGTACAAAAAATACGAGTATTGTTCAATTATTAATTGTACTTAAAAGTACTATTTATACATACATAATATTAATTTATATTAATTAAACTTTATAATAACAATAGAGCAAAACTACGATTTTAATTAGTCATGTAATTTAAGGGGTGACATTTTTGATCTGCACGAATTCATTTTCACATTTTAGTTCTGCAATTTTACAATTTTGATAATTTTATTATCTTTCTAGTTATTTGGCTAGAAAATTATATGTAATTTAAACATGACAGAATTAAATTGCAATTTTATTCTTGTAGCTTAGGGATGTTAGCATCTGTTATCCTATACTTTTACAGGAATATCAAGAATATATATACTGTAGATAGCTCACGGGGGTTTGGAAAATTACCATGGTATACATATTTTTGATATATTTAAAAAATTAACCTTATTTGACAAGATAATACCAATATAATTTTTTTCACTTTTTTCCCCAATCTCTCTTTTGCATTAATCTCTTATTTATGTTTTTTTCCTTTTCCCTTTTCTTATATAAGATTTTTATTCAGTCCATTTCACTTACCATAAATCAATAAATATTTTTGAATAATTAAAAATAATAATTTGTAAAAATAGTACTATTGAAGCTTGGGACGTTGTTTTCTCGTGCAGGGATATCTGGGTCTGAGCGCGGCAATAATCATACAAGTTTACCAAACATTCTTCGCCGGAAAACCCGCCACCTTCCTTCTGATGCTGGCCGTAGCGCCGCCGCTTCTCACCCTTGTGCTCATGTTTTTCGTCAGAATCCAACACACGCAAACACAGTCCAGCAGCTATCACGACAAGAAATACCTAAACGCCTTCTCCTTCATTTCCGTCATCGTCGCTGCCTACCTCATGTTCCTCATTTTCTTGAACAACACCGTCGTCTTGCCTCATTGGGCTCGTGTTCTCACTCTCGCCCTTCTCCTTCTCCTCATCGCTTCTCCTCTATACGTCGCCATCAAAGCCCACAAACACGACTTACAAACCCTGCACTCTCCATTAAAAACCCCTTTAATCAAGAAAGATGATCCCGAGTCGGCAAAATTGGACAATTCCACTACAGATGTTAATGGTAATGGAGTGCAGCAGCACAAGGAGATGACAGGAGAAGATCTGAATCTCGTACAAGCAATGCGGACGTTGAACTTCTGGCTATTGTTCGTGGCGATGCTGTGTGGACTAGGTTCCGGGCTAGCTACAATCAATAACATCAGCCAAATCGGGGAGTCGCTGGGGTACACGGCGAGGGAGAGAAGCACGATGGTTTCTCTATGGAGTATATGGAACTTTCTTGGCCGGTTCGGGGCAGGATTCGTTTCAGACATTTTCATGCACAGGAAGGGGTGGCCGAGGCCGTTGTTCATGGTCATCACACTGGCAACAATGGCTGCAGGGCATGTAATGATCGCGTTGGGCTTCCGAGGGAACTTGTACCTGGCTTTGCTGTTGGTGGGCGTTTGTTTCGGGTCGCAGTGGTCGTTGATGCCGACGATCACTAGTGAGATATTCGGAGTGCAGAATATGGGGACTATATACAACACAATTGCGGTGGCTAATCCGCTGGGATCCTACATTCTCTCAGTGAGAGTGATTGGTTATATCTACGACAGAGAAGAGAGGATGGAGGTGGGGAGTTCTTGCAGTGGAGCTCATTGTTTCAGGTTGTCTTTCTTCATTTTGGCGGCTGTGAGCTTTGTCGGGGCTTTGGTGGCATTGGTGTTCATGATCAAGACGAGGATGCAATATGCTGGGATTATACGTAGGAAGGTGTTGGCATGATCAGCTGAATAGGTTAATTTGTTGTGGTGATAAAATGAAGTTGAGGGTATTTTTGTAGCTAACTAAATTTATTACTACTACTCTATTCATGGAGTGTTAAATTATTAAAATGTATTACTTGTATATTAGGTGGTTTTTTGTTTTGCTTTTCATTGTAATCTTGTGATTATTGTTCCTATGCCTTAACTGTGGAGGGCATTGTCACTTGGATTTGAATAAGAGAGAACAATCTCTGGATTTTTGCATTAAATGTATTTTTATCATGTAAGATGATTTCTACCTTTAATTTTTTAGAATAATATTATGATTTTAAGTCTTTTTAAATTTTATTATTTTCATCATTTTTCAGTGAGATGTGTCCTTGTCATTGTTGCGTTTGGTTTGTCTTTGTCATGCTTCGGCATGTGAGCCCATTGAATTAATGGAGAATTATTCCGGAACATCAAATACATTTTGAAATTAATTAACTACAAACAATTTGTAAATTATTTTTGAGAAAATTGTAATTTTAGTCCATAAGTACTGTAAGGGGGTGACATTTTTGGTCATTTACGAACTTATCTTTGCAATTTAGTCTATAATTTTTTTTTAAAATTTGCAAATTGAGGACAATTCTAGCTAATTTCACCAAAAAATCGTATGTGTTATGCATGTGACACGCTAATTTAGAAATTTCGGCCGATTTATGAATTTTTTTATGGGAAGTGTCATCAAACTACATTTTTTTTAAAGTACAAGATCAAATTGCCAAAAACAGGCCTAATTGGTCGGAATTGGTCGCTTGGTGGTTGTCTCTCTCTGTTATTATTTCTTCAAATTCCTATCTTATGCTGGCTCTCATATATGTTTTTCGTATCCATGATCTACAAACTTTAGTTGATAACAATCTACAATCCCCTTGAGGAATCCTTTTTGGATCAAATGTTCTATTTTGTTTTTCAATTGATAACAAACTTCAGCTTCATGCCTCTGTTTCTATGAAACGACAATATTTTATTTGACTTCATCCTTTCTGGATTTTTGCTCAAGGAGCATGTAAGGCGTGTAGTATGCTGAGTTACTTGGGGGCATGTGATCACGCTCGTTCCTATTTCATTCTTCCTTTTCGGGGTGTTGATTTTTCTCAGGCCTTCCTTTTCATAAGGGTTGCACACATAGTCTCATCGATCCTAATATACTTTATGCTCTCAGATTCCTTGAACCTGGTCCTCAACTTTTGTTGCATTTCGTTCCCCAGGAGTTCAAGATTGATGGGGGGACCTAGAGAACTGCCTTAAAAAATCTCTAAATGCACTCTCAAAAACTTTCATGCTCACATTATATCACGGTGAACAGTAAGAAATAGTTTCGGGGTATATTTTATTGATGGCAAAATAGTGTAGAAATTGTTGCGAGAGCTGCTCAAAGTTCTCAATGGATCTGGAAGGTAATTGGTTAAATCAAGTCATAGCTTTCCTTAAGAGCATCATCTAAAACATCTTGCTATAGGAAATATTACATATGCCGAGGAGGTCAGCTTTAGCTAAGAATCTGGGTAGATGGTCCTGCCGGTTGTACTCATTCATGTTCGGGATATTAATCCCAGGTTGGACAACTTGTGCCAGTATGTCAACTGTAAAGAAGTTGCGCCTTGGTGGTGCAACTGCTGTTGGGTAAGCTTGAAATTCCCCTATTATTGCTGGCCTAACGAGTTTGGATGGATGCGACACTTGACCTCTTCTCTAAGTCTCCCATTCTCAAGGTGGCACACCTTTAGGAAGTGGTGGGGGAAAGTTGTTATCCTCATGTTGGGGAGCCCTGCTATTCACCACCTCTTCGTAATGCATCTCCTCCGAGGGCCCTCGGGCCTCTGCTCGTGGTCCTCGGGAGCCAAAGGAGCATCATAGCTTCTATAAGGATGGCAAGGGGGTCGTAGGGGCATGGCATGTTTAGAGATGTATTGAGCCACAACCCTCAATGCAACTTGGGTGGACACATGTTCAATCAGTTGACCAAGAGTTTCATGTGTCATCTGAATCAACGATGGATGAGGTGGACCATTGAATCCCCCACGTTCCTCCTAACTTTGCACGTTGACTTGTTTGTTCTGCTCATTGATGGTAGGAAGGTCATCTGGTTGGTTGTCAACAGGAAAATCCTCTTCCCTGTGGGAGTGATCCGCTCCTCCTTCCTATTGATCGCTAAGTCCTGCATTACCATTCCTATTGCTCTAGACTGAGTTTTCATCTATAGTGTATATAATTTTTTCCAAAGACAGTGCCAAATTGATTGGGGAATTTTAACTGGAAGGAATCTAAACACACTTCAAACACGTAACAAGTCTTGATCTAGAATCTCTTCTTCTCCTATTCAGCCCAAAGAAATGGATACAAAAAATCGATTTTACCCCTCAATTAATTAACTATATGTAGATACCATATTTTAATTTGTCACAGTCAATTTAATAAATATGTACAACTATACAAATATATGGTCTTTCTTGAATCTCCCTTCTTTGAAATGTCATGTTATCCTTCAATAACTTTTCCCTCCACCATTACAGAACCAAATTGCAAAAACAAATACATACAGGACCAAAGATGCCATCCTCATACTTATAGAACTAAAATTACAGTTTTTTCAAAAATAAAAATAAAAAAATAAATGAATGTATATGTGAGTTTTGGTCAAAATTTCATTTATAGCAATTTTTAATTGGGTTAAATGCATTTTACCCCCCCCCCCCCTTGATTATGCAAAAAGAGCAAAAAACCTCCATGTGCAAAAATAGAAGCAACTTACCCTACTGTGTTCCAAAAAAGTAGCACACTGCCTCCCTAGACTAATTAAACGTGTAACTAAAGGTTAAATATCCAAAATACCCCTTCTTATAATGAAGTAGGTTGACTGCGTTGACACATTAGATATTAGATTTTTCAGTTTCTGAAGAGGGAAAGACGATTGAGCCCTAATTTCTTTTCTCTCGTACTTGTGATTTGGCCAAAAACTAGGTATTTTTATCATTTAATCTCCAAGAAAAGTATTTTACAAGGTATTAATTCAGTTTTGGGATAGTAGTCTTTAAGTTTTTTAGGTTGTTTTTTGTTGTTTTTTCATGAAAATAATGAACACCATTTTGACGATTCGTAGGAAAAAACAAGAATTTCACGTTTAATCTACAACAAGAAGGTTGTGAAGGAAATACAACAGTGTCAGGGTAATATTGCCTACTTTTTTACTCTATTTTTTGTTCGATTGTTGTTGAATATAGCATAGCCTGGTGGACGATTTCTAGGGTTTTTTTGCATACGTTGGTCCATATGGGTGCAGACTACCAAAAGTTCAAATCGAACATAAAAAATGTGAGTGCCCTAGTTATTTTAAAATATATTTTGTCCTTTTGTATTTCTGGGTATAATTTTTTCATTTTGTAAGGCTTATTGTGTGATTCTGGTGGTGGATCAAAAGAAGTGAGTGTTGGAACACTGCAAATCTGCTGCAATGAAGGTAGGTCCCGTAATATTTAAACCCTTCTTTCTAAATTTTCCATTTCAAGTGTTGTTATGGTCCCCTGTGTAAGACTTTAATACTGTTTTTGTTAGACTTATTTGTGATGGTGATATGTGCATCCCCTCTGTGATATTGTTATGTGCATCCCCTCCGGTGATATTGTTATGTGCATCCCTCTCCCCCTTGTGATAATATTTGTTTGAATCTGATGCGTATATGTATGGTGTTTTCTTATTGTATTGTAGAGTTTTGAGTATCATAAGATAAATTTTCATTGGGGTGAAAAATTGTTGAAAGACCTCAATTTAGATATGTAGGTCCAAGTATGAAAATACTTGAACAAATCGATATAGATTGTCTTGACTTCTACGAATTAGAGGAGATGTATGAGACATGTTGGCGAAAGAAATATATTGACTAAATTTTTGTTATTGTAATCCTACCAAAGAATTGGATACATGCCTAAGAAAGATAAAAAAATGAATGCGTTGATCTCTATATGGCAGGCTTGCAAAATGTTTATAAAGGGTTAGATGTCCCAATAAAAATTTATATGGAGGAAGATCAGGGAGAACCACTTCAAATTTTAGACAGTCAGGGAATTCCAATAGCTAAGAACAAGAGGAAGAAATTAGGTTTCGATAGATGGAATTAATTTTGAAGAATTAGATTATGGGTTTGTGTTTGAGGGAGTGTCATAGAGCCAGGACTGTGAGGGGCAGGGGATCGAAAGGGTTGAGGATGATAAAGAGGGTCTGGACCGTGAGAAGCATGGTTTAGAGGGTCAGGGTCAAAATGGGATTGAGATTAAGGGTGATGAGGACATGCAGGATTGTGAGGGGCAGGGTAAGGGTGGCAGTGGCAAGATCACACAAATTTGAATGAAAACATGTCTGAATATATATATATATATATATTTATTAAAATGTGTATGAAAATATGATTGAAAACAAGACTGGGGGTGTGAGTGATAAAAGGGAAAAGGAAATTATATGAACAAAATTTAAATGAGCCCTCATCAGAGTTTATGATTCATTTGATGAGGACTATGTGCAACCTAATTTTGATAGTGATTCAGATACCCCTAGCTTTGTTTTAGAAGACATCGAGTTTGACAGTAGTGATGATATTTTCATTAACAAGAACCCAACAAAATTGGAACTAGTCAGAAAATTAAAGAAGATGTTGAAAGGTAATCACAAAGCAAAATTTAAAGCCAAAAATTTTTGAGTTAACTGAAAAGGGTTGGGCTACTGTGTGTGATGGGATGATCTGAAAAGTTTGCCAGACAGTGAGGGGGAAACAAATGATAAACACCCTGTGTTTAAATACTCAACCAGTTTTAAGTCTTTAAACTTGGTGAGTGAATGGCATTCAAAGCTTCAAAATAGTTTAGGGAAGTTTTAAGGGATTGGTGTATCATCCGTGGGTATGGCATTGAGTATATTTGGAATGAAACTGCTAGGATAATTGCTAAATGTAAGGTTGATGGTTGTCAGTGGAGAATTCATGCCTCACCAATCATGTAGGACCCCACTTTCCAAATAAAAAATTTGAAGGGGAAACGCACTTGTGCTAGAACGTATGAGAATTGCTAAGGCTAAATATTTGTCCATAAGGATGGAAGATGCCATAAGGGATCATCCTTCAATCCCAATTCAGTAGTTACAAAACAGAATTTTAAGAAAATGCAATGTAGATGTTAGTAGATATAAGGGCACGAGGGCCAAGAAGAAAGCTTTAGCATCAATTAGGGGTGTTGATGCAACGCAGTATGAAAAATTAGGGGATTATTATGAAATAGAGAGAAAAATTCAATCCAAATAGTAAGCTGATTATAAAGAAAACTTGAAAATTCTGAACCAATTGTGTTAGATAAAATGTATTTCTCACTTTGAGCTTTAAGAAAGGGGTTTTTCGAGGGTTGTAGACCCATAATAGGTCTTGATGGATGTTTCTTGAAGACCTATTATGCGGGTCAATTACTTGCAGCTGTTGGTAGGGATGAGAATGACAACATGTTTCCTATCGCCATGATTTTGTACAAGTTAAAAACAGGAAAACTTGGACATGGTTTTTAAAAATTGCTTGATGAAATTGGAGGATTGGGCAACAGTAAATGGTATTTTATTTTAGATAGGCAGAAGGGTCTTATTGAAGCATTAAAGGATTTAGTTCCAAATAGCGAACATAGGTTCTGTACAAGGCATATGTACCAAACTTTAAGCTTAAATTTAAATCTGTTGAGTTGAAAGAATATTCCTGAAAGGATGCTTCCATTTTAAATAAAAAAAGACTTCAAAAGATACATGAAAAGGATTTAAGAAATTGACCCTAGAATTTCTGAAGATGTAGAAACAACACGTGAGTGGTTAATGAAGATAAATCTTGAAGACTGTTCTAGGGCATTTTTTGTTCCTGTTCATAGCAAGTGTGACATCTTGATTAACAACTTGTGTGAAAACATCGATAATTATATTCTTGAAGAAAGGAATAAACCTATAATCAGTATGTTTGAGGATAGGAACAAAGATAGTGATGAGGCTACAACAGAAAAGGGAGGGGATGGAAAAATATGCAGGAACAGTTTGTCCAAACATTCTGAAATAAAATAAAATAAACAACAAATGGCGGCTAGGAACTGTTATAATAGATGGTGTTGGGCTAATGAGTTTGAAGTAGACCATTTTCTGGACAACTTTGTGGTGGATTTAGACAAAAAGAAAAAAAAAAAGGGCCATGCACTTGTGGCATGTTTCAATTGAGTGGATACTCCTGTTGCCATGGATGTATAGCAATTGAGTCAAAACGAGTCCAAATTGATGAATTTGTTGAAAAATGTTATGAGAAATAAACATTATCTAAGGGTCTATTATGAAATGATACATGTTGTTCCTTGGGGTTAAAGACTACATTACTACAACATTTGAGCTATTTAGACCACCCCTAATGAAGAATAAGAGAGGGGGGGGGGGCAAAGAAATTGAGGAGAAAAGACCCTGATGAGCTGCAGCAAACCGGGGGTCCACCAAGAAGAGGTTGATACACACCTGCAGCAAGTGCCTTGAAGTAGGCCCCAACAAAGGAAACTGCAGCAATCTAATTAATCCAAGTCCAAATACTTCAAGGTAATTATCTGAATCTTGTATTTCTCAATTTATTTTCAAAAAGTTTAAGTACTAACAAGAATTTTGCAGGTAAGTATTCCTGAAGAGATCCCTCAAGAATCTCAAGCACCAGCAGCAAATCAGGAGCAACCTACTGCAACAGTTAGGAAAAGGGCTCATAAGGTAATCGGATAACAGGTTTCAATGTTTGTCTAGCTTATAAGCTATAACCTGATTTACTTTTTTTGAATTCAAGAAGGCAAAACCTGCCCAAACTGAGCTTCTAGGGTAAGCCTAAAACTGCAAAGTTATGTAATTTCAGAATTTAATACTTATGCTTAACCATCTTCTTTGTTTTCTACAGGAACAAATCACGTACCAAGCCCCTAGGAATGCATCTTTGCTTGGCATCTGTTGGAAGTTCAACTGGAATACTTCTCATTCCAATTGGTGATACAACAAGGCCAAAAATTCCTACAAAAAGTAAATACACCAAAACGCCAACTATATTAGAGGTGTTGGACAAAATCAAAGAAAGAAACAAGAGAAGGCCATGGAAACCGTAGTGTTAGTTGTTGTTTTTTGTAGTATGGTACTTTGTTTTGAAAATAGAATGTGAGTGTGAGTGTGAATGTGAATGTAAATGTGAATGTGAATGTGAATGTGAATTGCTTTTATTTTGAAAATAGACTGTGAACGTGAATTGCCTATTTTGGGATTGAACACTTTTAGACCCATATGCTTTTGTCTCTGCCAGTTGGAATGAAAACTTTTTCTTGTTCTTACTCCAGTATTTCAATTTATAACTCTGTTTCTCTTTAGGGTTAATTACAATGACCTTCCCTGAGGTTTGGTATAATTACGAATACCCCATCGTTGTTTCAAACATTACAAATACTCGCCCCCCCTCCTGAGGTTTGTAACCGTCTAACAAATAACCTATTTTCATCCATTTTTGGCAAACTAACCAAAATGTCCTTATAGAAATTGAATTATTTTTTTAAAATTTTCTAAATTATTTGGACAAAAATGCGCAGGGGGAGATTTCTTACGTTTTTTACATAGAGGGGCAATAATGTAATTGCTTCGGTTGATTTTTCTATAATTTTTTTAAAAAAAAATCAAGGGCAAAATGGACCATTTTAGGCTCTTAAAATTTACAAAACTTAGGTGGGTATTTGTAATTTTTGAAATAATGAGGGAATATCCGTAATTATGGCAAACCTCAGAGAAGGTCATTGTATTCACGCTTTCTCTTTATTCACAAATTCAATTATTAACATAACAAACAAAAAACAACAAATTTACTAACTTCATTTGGAAACGTAACTTGGAATTCAAACATCAATTTAACAACTGGATGTTACAAAATCGAAAATTACTTTAACTTCATTGAAAGAACTAAGACTAATAAAAAAAAAAAAAAAGCACACTACTAACCCCGATCCAAAAGTTAGCATTTTCCCCTAATTTTTCTTCTTTTACATCAATAGATCCACCATTCTTTGTCACCCTTGAAACCACATCGTTAACATCAATTTCTTCTTCTACACGCCTTGAATCACAGTGCTCCTCAAATCCATAGCAGAATTCATCATCATCGTGACCATGGAAAATTATAGGCATCCCACTTGGTACCCAAGTTGCTCTCTTGGGTTCCACCCATAAAAAAAAAAATAAAAAATTACAACCTTAAAATCTTCAACAATAGTATAATTTACCTTTAGCGACTTTCTTTGAGAATCCACCGTTCTAATTTCAGCCTTCACATCACAATAAAATGGCGTATTCGAAAACCTCAAATCGAGTTGTTTCTTGTACTCACGGGAAGTAGTTTTCCATTTTGAAGCCAATCTACACTCTTTTTTCACCTAGAATGTGACAAAGACAATGGTGCAAGTTCAACCATTTTAAATTACAGAACAAGGGAAAATTAGTAAAGAGAAAAAAAAAACAGAGTAAAAAACGTCAACAAAATACAGCTGCCGCACGTGAACACCACTTCATACACTGAGAGGCCTTCTTGCTTCATTCTTAATAACACAGGATTTTTTTTCCACTTAAATTAACACAGGGGGATAATTGCACATTACCCATATTACAGAGGGATAAAATGCATGTTTCCCATTTTTTTTTGTTTTTTTGAGTTGTAAGCGATAAATTTTATTAATTGAAATAAAACGATTACAATCAGTCATGTCAGTAATAATATTGGACAAAGACAAATACAACAATCATATCGATAATATCACATAAACGACGAGATCACAAGTAAACTATCTATGAAAATCAGAGACAGGTCATTCTAGAAATCGTGGATGGAAATCAGCCACGGAAATTTCCCATCCCCTGTTTTGGCCATTGAGCCTTCAGCTACAAGTGGAGCGTCGGAATTTATTTGTCTTAATTCAGAGTCGGAAATTTTGGTTCCAGGCAAGGGGATATCCGTCGCTAAAACCTCGTATAATGAACTTAATAACTTTTTTAAGATTATAACCATATCAAATAGGGTAAGTTACATTGACACCCCCTAAGATTAGGTCCAATTATACAAACACTTTTTGTCTTTTATATAATTACACTGCACTCCCTGAGGGGTGTTAGTGTAATATTTTTCATGGGGTATTAGTGTAAGCTTTGCCTTTGAATAGGGGGTATAGTTGTAATAAAATTATAACCTCAGGGGGTATAGCTATAATTTTATAAAAAATAAAGGGTATTTGTGTATTTTGATCTAACCTCAAAGGATGTCACAGTAATTTACCCTATCAAATATTGATTTGTGACTATAGCCGCATCTATATATCTTTCTATATATGAATCATTAATGTCAATCATACACATATTCTTATATTTTCTGTATATAAAACTTAATCTATATTATCATATAAAAGAAACACATTTTTTACTCACAAATGACGATTAATGATACTGCCGCACCATTTTTTTGTAATGTAAAAAATAACCCTCAACTGATGTGATAACTACTTTATTCAACTTTCCAAATTTTATATTAATTGATAAATTAGTTTTTTCTTTTTTTCTTTTTTTTTTAATGTGATGTATTAGTTTATATATTTTATTCTTATTTATAATATATTTTAAAGCATAAAAAATTATTTATTATATGCACGCAGAAACAGTGTGCCGCGACGAATAGTTATAAAATAAGGCATTCGAGTCATATAATTATGTTCTAACATTTTTAGAATTAATTATATATTAATCTAGCTTCCTGCGGACCATATCATATTAATACATTTGATGATCACACCTTGTTTATATCCCTGTCTCATAAATTACTAGTATATATATTTATTACTATTCATGTCTGAACATGTGGAAGTAAATGTGATTGAGCTGAATACTCGGCATGAGTAAAGGTGGACATATATTTTGTCTAAGCTACATGGGTTCAAATCACCTTATATAGATAAGGATTAAATGTTATTTTGTTCGTAATTTAGATCATTTGAAAAGATATTGCTATTACCTACGAGTTTATTGACTATGAACTAAAGTTCGTTGTAAATAACTATTATTGACCATGGCTAAACAAAAACTCGATACAAATACTTAACTTATCCATCATGAAAATGATTTTTGTCATGGCTATGAGCCATGACAAATATTTTTTGCCATGACTTTTAACCATGAAAAATGGATTAGTCATACTCATATTTTTTGCCATGACTTTTAACCATGAAAAATGGATTAGTCATACTCGTAAAAATCACGCCAACAACTATTGCGTGGCCGTGGTTATTGACTTTTTACTACGATTATTTAGTTTTAATTATGGCAATTTGTTATGGTTAAAGGTAATATTTCTTCTAGTGAAGGTAGCATTTTGATCTGGCATAATTTTAATTTTCGCAATTTCAATCTTTTTGTTTGCCGCAGTTCACCTCCAACCGCGAGAAGGGTTAACTCCAAGGAAACAAATGGCTGAAATTGCAAAAATTAAAAAAATATAAGATTAAAATACTACTCTAAAAATTAAAGAACAAAAATATTAGCAGAAATTGGCCAATAAGAATAAAAATCCTAAAATCATGAAAATAAAAAAGATACAACACAAAAATACTATTTTAAAATTTAAATTAAAAGATGAAAACATCAAATGACCAAATTTTTTTTTTTGAACAAAAATGCATTATTAAGCCTATAGATAATTATCATTTTTAATTAAAGAACAGGTTATAATAAATTAAAATGAGAGTGCAACCAATTTGTTGGATGAATCATGGCGACCACGTACTGATGTTGCCTTCCACACAACCAACATATCGTAGGGTACGTAGGTAGTTCGAAAATTGATCCCAAAAATAGTGACTACTGACGACATGCAATAAAAATGTGTTGGAGATATGTCGGAAACCTCATCTCACAATTGATTCATTGGACAAATGCAGGATCATTTGTGGGGTCTAATTACGTTGTCATGATTGTATGTATTTCAGCATATGCTCCAATAATTGTTGATTTTTTTGCATTTCCATTCTTTGAAAAATGTATTTTTTGTCATGTAATGTTGGTTGTGGTACTTTTGGTTCGCTCTGTTTTGATTTTTGCAATAGAGGATAATGGTTTTTAAAAAAGGTTAATTATATTGACCTCCCCTATTATTATGAAAATATATAAATTCCCCCCCTTTTATTATGAAAATTATATAAACTTCCCTTTTAAATATATCCATCTTATAAATTGCCCATTTTATTAGTCAACTTAATAGATTTCGCCGATGTCATAAAAAAATTTGGTCTAAACTTCCTATAATATCCTCAACTTGAATAACTTTATTTTCTATGACTTAAATATCCCTAAGGGATAATTTGTTATGTTTTAAGTTAATAAGAGTGTATACTCGTAACTTTTAGTATATTATTTTATAATATTATTTTAATCACATATTATTTTATTATAGGCTATGACATTAATTTCTATTCCTAACAATCATTAAGCTTGTAAATTTTATTGAAATTATATATAGCAAGTAATAACATAAAACTTATATCATTCAAATGTTAAAATATTGAGGCAAATTTCAATAGTTTAGCCAATTTTACAATGTCAAATAAAAATTTAAACAAGTTAATTTTAGTGTATTTTAATTCTTAAAATCTATATGTTACAATTCCTAGAAAAATGAAGACATAAGTATAAATTATCCGAGAAAAAAACTTTTTTTCATTCTTTTTATTTCAAACAAAGAAAATAAGAAAATTCTTCTATTGTAAATATTATTGAATTATTTTTGTTTTATAAATGAGGGTAAAATGGTCATTTAAACACTTATTGTTAAATTTGACTAACACCTGTTAGTCGGAGGGGGCAATTTGTAATTTTCATAATAAAAGAGGGGAATTTATATATTCACATAGTAGCATGGGAGGTAAGTGTAATTAACCCTTTTAAAAATGTAGAACATTTGGTTGAATTTTGGGCGGAACAATGTGGTTGTCACATTAGAAGAAATTTAACATTTTAACTATGATTAATTGTCATTGTTAAATTTTTTATTTTCACAGTTTAAGAATAAATTTATCTGAATTCTCAAAATTGGTTAAAAAGTGGCTAGTGCAAGTAATATGTCAATTAAAAATTGAGAAAATGAAGTTATTGGCTGATTTTTTGCCACATAATAAAAAGCCAGCCAATAATATCATTTTCCCAATTTTAAATCGGTACATTATTGCACATGTCACTTTTCAGTCAATTTCGTTCTTAAATCGTGTAAATAAAATGTAAAGGACCAAATCACAACCCTAACAACTTAAGAATTTAAAATGGTAAATGTCGATAATTATAGGATTAAAAATGCAATTGAGTTGTGTGGTTTATGCCTCAGTTTGAATATATATATATATAATATGTATATTATATATATATCTATACCTTTATATTAATTGAGATAACCACTTTGGTGTCCCACTATTATTTGGTTTGCTATTTTTAATATTTAATTAATTTTTTTATTTATTAACTTCGCACCTTCCCATTCTTCCATACACCCCACTCCAAACCACTCTTCTAAACCCTCAAATTATCCACACTTCTCAACTCCTACTAACTCCTTATACTTCTTTTTTTAAATATATTTTTAATTTCTTCAACTAAAATATATTCTTAAAAGTATGAATTCCTCTTTAAAATTTTTATTTAATTATGCACACTCATTGGAGTGTGCCACACACACTAGTTATTATTATTGGAGAGAGTCATTTTGGTGTCCATATTAATTTGATCTGTCATTTTTTTAAGAAAAAATAATTAATTATTTTTAACTTCTTCAGTCATCATGAGCTTCCCATAATTAACTACCTTTCGTAGTTTTTTTCTTATGCATTTATATCTTATATATTATCTTTTTTTAATTCCTCATGTATATATATATATATATATATTATCTTTTATAGTATAGATATTATCTTATAAATATTAGGTAATTTTTCACTATAAAAAATAAATAATATAATTTATAAATATATTTTATTCTAAATACTTTTAAAAATTTATGCACATACATAAAATGTGCCACACTTACTAGTATATAGAATTGTCAAGAATAATTATCCATTATTATAGAATTAATGTTTTAGCAATATTGTCTTTTTTTTTTTTTTTGAGTTGGAAGCGATGAAATTTATTAATTGAAATAAACGAGTACGATCAATTCTGTCAGATCAAACAGACAGAGACAAATACAATATTTCTATCCACAATATCACGTATACTAACATCGTGCTATTACAACAACAAATAACCTACTATACAGTAGAAATAAATAAACCTACTATGCAGTAGAAACAAATCATCCCACGCAAAGGATTCGAACCCATGACCTCTAGGATCATGGGGCCTCAGTTTCGCCAACTGAGCTAGGCTTCATTGGCTTTTAGCAATATTGTCTTGATAAGTGAACTTATAATTAATGTTTGGGAAATAACACTTGAACCAGTTCACATTGCAATTATTCATCCGATACACACCAACCAAACAACTCTGAAATTCGTCAAGAATGTCAAGTGATAAAGATTGAGAATTTCACAATTAAAACGTTGTATTCTGACTCCTATTATTATGCGCTGGAATTAGTCTATTTCCTAATTCAGAGGACATAATTGAATACTCAACTAAATATTTTAATGATTTTTTTTTTTGAGTTGGAAGCGATGAATTTTATTAATTGAAATAAAGCGAGTACAATCAATTATGTCAGTATCAATAACAGACAGAGACAAATACAATATTCCTATCGACAATATCACATATACTAACATCTTGCTATTACAACAATAAATAACCTACTATACTATGCAGTAGAGACAAATCATCTCACACAGGGGATTCGGATCCATGACCTCTAGCATTATGAGGCCTCAACTTCGCCAACTGAGCTAGGCTTCATTGGCAAATATTTTAATGAATTATATAGCTGGAAACAACACAATAACATTATTTTCTAACTTTAGAACACACAGAATTCAAAGATGAGGACCATGAATTTGTTTGCAGAGAAACAAGGGAAAATGAAATTCGTAATGCACTTAAAAGAATTGGACCCCTTAAAGCACCGGGATCGGATGAATTCAATAGTCAATTTTACCAATTTTTTTGCCTATTATAAACACGATTGTACACATTATCAAAAACTTTTTCCAAATCTGTAAAATGATACCTAATATTAACGAAACAAAGATAATCCTCATTCAAAGAAAAGCAATCCTCAATCAATAAAAGACTTTTGATCGAACAACCTATTTATAAGATTATTTCAAACATAATTGTAAATAGACTTAGGCCATCATGAACTCATATCCCCTTGTCAAAATGCATATATTCCCGTTTGAAATGTTAACCACAATTTAATTATAGCACACGAAATATTACATACTATGGAAAATAAGAAAAAAAAATCCTAATACAAGTTATATGGCACTTATACAAGTTTAGGTAAAATTGCATTTCTAATCCTATAATTATCTGGAATTTTTGAAGTTGGTTGGAAAGTTGCATGTACAAGCCATGTGTCATTTAAAAATTGAGAACGAGGTTAGTGGCTAATGTTTTTATGACATGGCAATAATAGACTGATATATATCTACACTAATATAAAAAAGAAGTGTGACATCCCAATATCGAACTTTAAATTACCAATTATATACTTAAATATTCGCACCAACACTACAAAAAACCTGGCTCATTACCACCGAATTTTTGCCACAGAACTTTCTGTGGCGAACTTGCCACGGACTTTGCCATGATTTTGCAGCGGATTAAAAACAATGATTTTCATGCCAAATTCCGTAGCAAAACAACAATAAAATTTTGCAATAAAAATAAACTTTTTGCAACGACTTTTGCAGCGATCTTCAAGTTACATAATTTTTAATATAATATAGCAAATAATTATGCCACGAACTTCTTTGTATATTTTCATTGCAAATTTAAAAGTTGAGTGTTGCAACGACGGACGCAAATCCATTGCAAAGGTGCCGATAAATTTGTAATAACTTTTGCAACGGACATTTGATCCTTTGCAATCTGTACAAGGTAGTTGGGACATTCATTTTTTAGACGTTACATTGCCACGGTTTTTGCAACGGACCTGTTGCAATCTGTAGAAGGTAGTTGGAGGCCTATACCTTTCATTTGCCACAGTATTTACCACGGACGTGTGATCTAATCCATACGACACAACTGTAATGCATTATTTACAAAATGGTACTTTTGCCACAGATTTTGCAGCGGATGTGAGTCAAGTTTGGTGGCAAAATTCGTTGCAAAATTCATCAAGTTAATAAAGAATACGTACACCCTTCTTCATTCTTTTTTTTTTTTAATCCATTTTTTACCTATTCTTACTACTCATTTATTTTACTCTATTGAAATTTTGATCTTCTATGTGTGATTTAACTGTTTGTGATGAAGCCGGTGCAACAAATCACACTTTTGGAGGTTTAGTTAACTTACGTTAAGGTATGTACAAAAATTTTTGCTAGTGTATCTATATATATATATAGTCATTTTTAAATTTTAAATTAAATTTTATATTATTCTCTATGTATATTATTGAATGTATATATATTTCATTTTAGAATAAAAATATTGAGAGAGCTGAGAGGTTGAGAAAGTGGATGTATGAAAAGAATCTACCCCATTATGTTGGTCTTAAAAAAGAATTTCGAGGTGGAGTGGCTGAGCTTATAAAATGGGCAAAAACATAGCATACTTTTATGGATAAAGATCAAATTCGTTTCCATGTAGTATATGTAAGAATGATAAATACAAATCCACAGAGGAGGTGATATTTGACCTCCTTAGAAAAGACTTTGTAGAAAATTAATACAATTGGACATCTCATGATGGGCCAGAATATAAGCATTCAATGTCGGAAAGTTCTTGCCAAATCAGACGACGTATTGGAATAACTATGAGCAATTGAATCGGGATTAAAGAATGGTATTTGATGCAACTGGCCTTGTATTTCTTCCAACATATATTGATCATGGATATCATAATTATGGGGATAGATTCAATAAACCAACACTTGTTAGTCATCAGTCACATGAGAACAAGACTAGTGTGAGTTCTAACAATGGGGTAAAGTACAATACTGATAAGCAATATTGTCTAATTTTTTATTTTTTATTTTTTATGTTATAAGTGCTGAAGATCAGCCATCGTATAGTAGGAGTGAGAGTCACTCTCGATTATCTACGGTGGTTATGATGAAATATCACAACTAATCAAGGAATTGCTGCCACGGGATCACACGTTACCAAAGGATTATTATAGTACGAAAAACTTGATAAGAGAGTTGGGATTACTTATCGAGAAAAATTGATGCATGTAAGACTGGTTGTATGTTATTTTAGAAAGATGACAAACATTTGAAATTCTACGAGTTTTGCAGGCATGTTAGGTATAAACTTGTAAGGGGTCAGAAACCTCGTTGTAAAAAATATTCCATATGCTACACTAGGTATAAACCTGTAAGGGGTCAGAAACCTCGTCGTAAAAAATATTCCATATGCTACAGTATGATATTTTTCGATAATTTCCCGATTGTCGAGATTGTATGCTTCCAATACTACTGTTAAGCACATGAGTTGGCATGTCACTCATGAGACGGGGAATGGGGTTATGGGTCATCCATCTGATGTGGAGGCTTGAAAATATTTTAATGAGACACATCCAAATTTTGCTTCAGAATCCTGAAATATTAATCTTGGTTGATGGTTTTGCCCCGTTATCATTACACCACCACTACAAGAAAATAGCTTAATAGAAACGAAAAAATTTATTGCTGAAATCAGCGTCAAGCTAATTAGCAAGTAAAATTCTCGTTGCTAATCTACACTACTTAATATATATTTTAAATAATTTGTTGCTAAACTTGTTAGCAAGTAAATTTTCATTACATAATTCATTAGCAAGTAAATTTCTTATATTAAATAATTCATTAGCAACTAAAATTTTACTTGCTAATTAGTTCGACGCTGATTTATTTTCATTACTATTGGACAATTTTCTTGTAGTGCACCCAATCTTCCTCAAGGGATGTGTATGAAATTTGAGTATATATTTTTGTGGTTAATGATTCCTGGTCCTGCTAATCCCAAACCACTTATTGATGCATACTTGCAACCTTTGATTGAGGAGTTGGTACACTTGTGGCAAGAAGGTGCACAGACGTATGATGCATCTAGAAAAAAAAATTCATTATGAGGGCGGCACATATGTGGACCGTTAATGACTTTCCAGCCTATAGGAAGTTGTCGAGTTGTAGTATTGCCTGATTATGGGTTGCCCAATATGTATGGATATTACACAAGCATTTCACCTTCAACATGACAGGAAAGCAAGTTACTTTGATTGCCATAGACAGTTTTTAAGAGCAGGACAATTTTCTTTTTAGTATTTTTCTTTGTAGATGGGTTAATAATTTTTTGTATCCTTTTTCTTTCTTTAACAGATTTGATTGAAAGCATTTATTTTTAGATATGTTTGTTGTTTTGTTAAAGATGGTTTATTTTGGTTGTATGTTGTAAATGTTAAAGGTTTATTTGTTGTAATGGTTTATGTGTAATGGTGTTAAAAAATCTCCATTTTGTTGTCTTATTCTTGAAATTTCACATTTATATAATGGTGTAAAAGTCTCTATTTTGGTGATCTAATGGTGTTAAAAGTTTCTATTTCGGTTTATGTAATGGTGGATATATTGTGGTCTATATTGTTTGATATGTATCGACATGGCGGATGACTATGTTGTATATGTTTAGTATATATTGTGTGGTATATTACTTCGTATATTGTTTAGTTTCTATTATGAGATGATTGTGTTGGTGAGGTGGATAGTATTGTTGTTGATGATTGTATCTTAAAATTCTATAATTAACAAATTTAACTAAGTTATTTTTATTTTATTTTTAACTTTAAACTGATTAACTAATCTAATTTAACGAAGCTTGGCATTAGTAAAACTTTAAAGAGTTAACCAAACTTATATAACGTTAATGCCTTTAGTAGATTAGTTTGGTATATTAGTAAAACGGGCAAAATGCTTTTCTGTACCATTAAAAATTGCTATTATTATTTTTGGTATCACAATTATGGCAAGTGTAATTTTTAGTACCATTAAACATGAAAACACATCTTTTTTGTCCCAAGTTAATGACAGAGTGGCACATGGTCGTTTGCGGCCGTTAACTCTTGTTGGCTCACGTGAGACCCTACTTAATGGTACCAAAAAAAATAGAAAAAATATGTTTTTGGTAATATTAAGAGGAAAAAAAAAAATTGACCACAAATTATAAGAATTTTTTTTTTTTACAAAAATGAAAATTTTAGGCAAATTTTATTTTAATATATAGAATAAAATAGATCTAAAATTATAATTATTTGTATTTTAGATAATTTCGAGGATCTTTTTTACTATTTTTGAAAATTAAATTATTATTTGGCCTGAAAACATTTTAATATTTCAGCACAAACTATAAAAAATAAAAATTATTTTTTGAATAAAAGTATTAGATAAATTCTAATTTTGTTTAAATAATAAATTAATGTTTCAATTATAATTATTTATATTCGAGATAAATTGCAGCATCTTTTTGCTTTTTTTAAACTAAATTATTATTTTGTCTGAAAATATTTAATAAACTTTGCCCACAAACTTAAAAAAATAATTTTACTTTTCAAAAATAAACATAATAGATAAATTTTATTTTAATATAAATAATAAAGTAGTTTATAATTTATAATTATCTTTATTTAAGATAAATTCTTGCATATTTAATTATTTTTTAAAATTAAATTATTATTATTATTATTATTTATTCTAAAATATTTTAATAAACTTGGACTGCAAACAATAAGAAGTAAGTTCAATTTTTAAAAAATAAAAATTATTAGAGAAATTATGTTGTAATATGAATAATAAATAGTTTTATAAAAAATTATTGATCTTAAATATAAATAATTACAATTTAAAAATTAATTCATTATTTATATAATAATTTATCTAATATTCTTAACTTAAAAAAAATTATTTCTTATTATTTGTGGTCATAGTTTATTAACATATTTTCAGGACAAATAATAATTTAATTTTAAAAAATAATAAAAAGATGCTAGAGTTTACCTCAAATACAAATAATTATAGTTTAAAAATTAATTTATAATTTTATAAAAATAGAATTTATCTAATACTTTTATTTAAAAATATTTTTTTCTTGTAGTTTATTGTCGTATATTAAAATTTTTCAGACTAAATTATAATTCAATTTTAAAAAATAATAAAGAGATCCTGAGAATTATCTAAATTAAAATAATAGTAATTTTAAATTTAATTTATTTTATATTTAAAATAAAATTTCTCTAACATATACTTTTTTAAAAATATATATGTTTTCTTATAGTTTGTGGTTAAGGTTTATTAAAATTTTTTTGGACCAAATGATAATTCAATTTCAAAACTAATAAAAAGAAGCTAAAATTTATCCCAAGAACAGATAATTATAATTTAGAGTGAATTACATTGACCTCCCCTGAGGTTTGGCATGATTACGGATAACCCCTCATATTTTTAAAAATTACAAATACCCTTATGAAGTTTGTAACCATCTAACAAATAACTCATTTCCATGTATTTTTATGGGTGAACTGATCAAAATGCCCTTATACGAACTGAATTTTTTTTTATTAATTTTAAAATTTTCTGAATTTCTTTGGACTAATATGCAGGGAGAGGTTTCTTACGTCTTTTATATAGAGTAGCAATAATGTAATTTGCCTTGACTGATTTTTTTATAATTTAAAATAAAATCAAGGGTAAAATGGACAACTTTAGGCCTCTGGTTAAACATTACAAACCTCAGGGGGTATTTGTAATTTTGAAAAAATAAGGGAATATCCATAATTATGCCAAATCTCAGAGGAGGTCATTGTAATTCACCCATAATTTAAATTAATTCATCATTTACATAAAAATAACATTTCTCTAATAGTTTTATTTAAAAAGATAAAATAATAATTTATATAAAAAAAATATCTGATACTTTCAGTTTTGGAAAAAAAATAATTTCTAACACTCAAACATTAACATATTTTAAGACCAAAAAATAATCCAACTTTCAAAAATAGTAAAAGAAGATCCTAGAAATTATTTGAAAGACAAATAATTATAATTTTAAAACTATTTTATTATATATGGTAAAATAAAATTTTCTTAACATTTTCATTTTTGTAAAAAAAAAAAATTTCTTCTTATAGTTTGTGGTCAAAGTTGGTCAAAATGTTTTTCTCTCTTAATTACCAAAAAAGTATTTTTTTTTTCCTGATTTTTTGGTACTACTAAACAGGGCTTTCGTGTGAGCCAACAGGAGTTAACGGCAGTTAACGGCCATGTGCAAGGCACATGGCCTCTACCGTTAACTGGGGAGCAAAAAGACGTGTTTTCATGTTTAATAGTATCAAAAGCGACACTCGCAATAATTGTGGTACCAAAAACGATAATAACATTTTTTAACTATACCAAAAAGATATTTTGCCGCTAGTAAAACTTGAGAAGTAATATATATGGTTTGGTATATTAACTTTAAAACTAATATAGTTTGATATATTAACTTTTGAACTAATATACTATAGATTTAAACACACTAATATACCTTCAATTAACTATAGTACATTAGTTTGGTATATTAGTAAAACTTTAAAGATTTAACTAAGCTAACTATAAAGTTTAAAGTTTCAATTAAACTAAGCTAACTATGAACTTTAAAATTTCAACTAAACTAATCTAATTAAGTTAATTATATATGAACTTTAAAGTTTCAACCAAATTAATTTAACTAAGCTAACTATGAACTTTAAAGTTTCAATTAAACTAATTTAACTTAGTAACTATCAACTTAAAAGCTTCATTTAACTAAGTTAACTATCAACTTAAAAGCTCCAACTAAACGAATTTAACTAAGTTAACTATTTTTTAGTTTTGTATAAAAAAAACACCCGAAGGTGTGGGGAGCTTATTGGGGTCCCCTTCCCTTCTACATTACTTCAGAAAAGAGAATATGTACAACGGGTAGTACTGACTCCCTAGAGTTTTCTAAAAAGCCATAAAACAAGGAGTTCTACTCTCATACAAAGATGGTCAATGAAAGCGTGAATAAAGAGTACTACTCTCTTAAGAAAATTATTCCAATTCATACTACCCATATGGTGACCGAGACAGCGGCCCAATTTTAATCTACAGCAGTTAATCAAACACAATATGCCAAAGGCAGTATAACTTCAATCTTTCAAGCCATGCAAAGGAAAATATAGATTGCAGTTGGTCAACAACAGAGCAGCAAATCATAATGAAACAGAACCAAGTAATGCAGCTCAGATTATGACAGACATAAATAACAAGAATATGAAGTTTTCTACCTAATAGTATCAATATCCAGGACATAAGCCTTTCTACTTGCGACAGATTGCCAAAAACAATTACCCACGTAGTTTAAGAGAAGAGGGGCATCACCTTTATGTAAAATAGCCCTTGCCAATCAAAAACACGGTAGCAATAACAAAAATAACAAAAATAGTGGCCAAGGGGTGTAGCTCCTTGACAAGTTTACACAGAATAAGTGAGGAGGCGCACAACCTTGGGAAAAATGATAGGGGTAGTATGTATTCACTATGCGAGTATAAGGTAAGCATGAAGAATCCAGTCTGATAATACGATCTTGCCCCTAAATTGCTCCCTGGTCAGGGCAAAGAGCGCATCAGCTGAGCAGGCTTGGTTTGCAAAAACATCCGCAGCCTAATTACCCTCCCTAAAAATGTGATAGATTATGTATTCAATGAGGTCGAGGCAATGTCTGATTCTCTGAAGGAGGGGTTGCAGACACCTGGAACCTTGGAAGGGGTTGGAGATGAGATGAATGATAGTGAGAGCATCTAATTCAATCCAAATCTTGGTGAGAACTCTGTCCAGACACAACAGCAGACCTCTGAGGAGAGCTTTGAGTTCAGCCCCCATGTTGGTGGTGGTGCCTAGGGGCTCCAGGAATGCAAAAATGGCTTGCCCCTGTGATCTCTAACAATGCCATCTCCACCTGAGATGCCGGGATTACCTCTGGAGGCCCCATCAGTATTAAGTTTGTTCCACCCAGATTCAGGTTTCCTCCAATAGATTAAGGAGATTTTCTGGGTTTTAGAGCTTTGGGGAGGGATATGGGGCAAAATGGTAGCAAGTTGATCCCCTTTTAGATGTTCAGGCTTCCATAAGTTACATCTGCTGAGTGTGTGAAGGTGGTTCATGGTCTTAAATATGATGGAGCTAACTTTAAAAGATGTCCCCTTATGTTTGGCATCGTTTCTTCTAGTCTAAATATGCCATAGTAGGATCAATGGGATCATGTCTCTCAGCTGCAGTTCCTGTGATATATTGGTTCAAGCTTGGATGAAGATGGTTATGTTGGAGGAGTGGGGGAGAGTAAGGTTGAACTTGCTAGTAAAAAGTTCCTAGGCAATCAAAGAATGTTCATTGTTAAGGAAGAGGTGGTCTTCAATTTCCTCATGGTGACAACAGTAACATTTGGAGGCCATGGTGATACCTTTCTGTTTCAGTTTATGATCCACAGGGATCCATCTGTTAATCAACCTCCAGATAAAGATAGAGATTGTAGGAATGACAAGGGAGGACCACATGTTCTTGAACATAGGAAGGACAGGCCTATGGTCTCTGATGTTCTCCTAAGATGAAGAGGTAGTGAATTTGCCATCCTTGGAGAGCTTCCAAACAGCATGATCTTTCTGGTCTTGAAGAATGGGGACCTCAGTCATCAAGTTAACAATATGTGGGGGTAAAGTACTTTGGAGTTTGTCTACATCCCATTCTCTATCACTCCAGACTAGTTGATAGGGACATGGACAATATTTTCATGAGCACACATGCATTGTAAGGAGCCTTCAAGGATCTAACAGTCATACCAAAAAGAGGTATCTCCTGAGTCAAGATACCAGAATGTGTTTTCTTGGACTGTGCAACGAACTTTGAAAGAGCCTCTTCCAAATAACTGAGTCATTTTTAGAGACTCGAGCTTGACCAGGGAAGTCCTTACCACAGGATTTACTAAGAATGAATTGAGCTCATAGAGAGGTTTGCATTCTAAACCTCCACTAGAGTTTCTGTGAGAAAGCTTCCACCGCATCTCTTAAATTCCTGATGCCCAATCCTCCTTCCTTAGTAGGATAACAAACATCACTCCATTTGGTCCAGTAGTATTTTCTTTTGAGTCAATATGGAACCCCAAAAATATTTAGCAAATAGCTACTCCAATTTTTGAATGGTCCCAATATGAGGGTTGAGAACCATTCTCTTCAGGTGGTTGATCTTTTGGCGAGGTGAGGCTTCATATTGTTCTAGAAAGTTCATGAGTTTGACAAGGCTATCCTCTTCAGAATTAGTAAAGATTATGATGTCATCTACATATGAAAGGTGAGAGACACGGATACCACAATTTGCCTTATAAAGTATAGATAGGTTTTCCCTAAATAGATGATCAAGGCCTCTAGACAGGGGTTCAACAACCAAGATAAATAGTGCAGAGGAAATGGGGTCACCCTGTCTAAGGAAGAGGACTTAAAAAACCAGAGGGTTCACCATTAAGAATAACAGTAAACCAACACTTTGCAATAGCATGCTTGATCAAGAGGATAAATCTACAGGGAAAATCTATCCTATGCAAGATAGAATAAATAAATTTCCAACAAACTCCGTCATAAGCTTTAGACATATCTAATTTAATGACAACATTACCTTTACTGTACCTTTAATCAAGAGAGTGTATCATCTCCTGGGCCATGAGAATGTTGTCACCAATGAGCCTCACAGGAACAAATCCACTTTGTGATGGGGATACCAAATTAGGAAGGAATGCAATGATTTTATTGTAGATGAGCTTTGAGAGGATCTCGTTGGTGACATTGCAAAGAGAAATAGCATATAGTCATTCCAGGTTTGTGGGGACTCAATTTTAGGAACCAGGGTTATAATAGTTGTAGTGAAGCTTCTGGGCATAGGGGTCCCACACAAGAAGTCGTTGACAACATTCTCAATGTATGATGCAATGAAGTCCTAGCAAGATTGGAAAAAGCATATGTGAAACCATCAGGGCGAGGTACACTATCCTTGTTAATATTGAAAACAACTTCTTTAATTTCCTCCATTATGGGGGTAGAGCACAAGTTCAATATGTCTTCGGGAAGAAGTTGAGGAAACTGAAAAGGGAACTCTGTCTCTGTGAATGCTTCTTCAGAGTTAGTAAGGAGGTTGCAGAAGAAATTGGCTGCAGAGGCTTTGATTTCAGAAGGGGAGGTGACGTCAACATCATTATCTCTGATTCTGTGGATCTTGGATCTGACTTTTTTCTTTTTGACCAATGAATGAGAGTATTTAGTGTTTCTATCCTTAGCTTCCAGGTTATTTACAGTTGCTCTTTTGTCTCTAATAGTTAGATTCAGTGGTCAGGGCTTGTACAAGAGTTGCACTACACCTGTTGAGGGAAATGAGATTCTGATCTGAGGGGACCTTGTCAAACTGATTTTCTGCCTCATTGGCTACTATTTTTGCTTGATCACCGTGATGAACATATTCTTGTTCCAGTATTTGACCACTTCTTTGACTTTTTAAAGTTTCTGTAGGAGTTTATACATACCATATCCCCTACTGGGGTTTCCCATGCCTTCTTAACAGTTTCAGAGAAGGTCTGAAATGTGAGCCACATGTTTTGAAATCTGAATGAGGATAGGCATCTGTCAACATTTTTTTAGGCTAGGATGAGGAGAGGGTGGTGATCTGAAAGTCTTCTAGCCACGGGAGAGATTCTAGTACAGTTAAGCGTGTCAGCCTATTCCTTGGAGTAAAAAACCCTATCAAGTCTCTTCTAAATCCTCTTGTCAGTCCAAGTGAAGGGTTCACCCTCAAAGCAGCATTAGTAAGCCCCACTCCATCACCATATCACTAAAATCCTCCATTGGGCCAAGTATGTTAAGAAACCCTCATTGGTTTTCTTTTCAGGGGAGGATTGTGTTGAAGTCTCCACCCACCAATCAAGAGACATTAGCAGTTGATAAGTTGATGAGCTCATTCCAAAGAACTCTTCTAGGGAACCTATAACACTTAGCATACAGAAATGTACTAAAGATAATCATTTCTAACAATCCATTAGAAACTTTAATATGCAGGAATTGACTATGATCACAAAGCACTTCAGTGTCAACCTCATGAGACGTAAACACCAAATTTTGTTGTTAGTATTAGAGACAACAGAATTGAAACCAAATCTTCTAAAAAAGAAAAGAGCATCTAACTGTATAGAGGGCTCTAATAAGACTAGAATACCAGGTTTATTCTCTGCAAGAATATCAAAAAGGATTTTTTATTTTTCTTTTTTACCTACACCCCTAATATTCCAAATGATGATTTTGATCATTTAAAACAGTAAAGAGGAGTTAGAGGAAGACCTTGTGCTCCTCTTAGAAAGAGTTTAAGGAGAGTTAGTAGCTTTACCTTTCTTACCTTTACCTTTTCCTATATTAGGTATGGTTGAAGTGGTAGCCTCTTCCAGGGATTTGTTCATCTTATGTTTACCTAAGGTGGCTGAATCTGAGAGGATGATATCTTGTTGTAGATCTTGTGGAGCTGTTTGAGAGGCTTCAGTTTCAACTTTATGGACATAGGAGAGGAGGGCTTAATCTCTTTGGAGGCCTTGTGGACCTGTTTTCTGTAGAATATAGGTAGCTCCTTCTGTTTCAATATCTTCAAGGGTTTGGAACTTGTTACTGGTACAAGTGATTGTATCTTCTTCTTCACTATCTTAAGCCTCTTCTGTGTCCTCAGCCTCATTATCAATTGAGGGGCTTTCAATAATTATCTTGGAACTTGTTTCTCCCAAGTTAATCTTCTTGCTCACACTTGTTCCAACTTCTTGTATGCTTTGTGATCCAACCAGATTTTCAGTGGGGGTAGGGCCCTAAGTCTGTGTAAGGGGATATCTTTTGTGCAACAGATTGGCTTTTTGTAGCTAGAGTAGCACCCTCAAATGTATGGTTGACTCCCTCAATGTCATGATAATCCTTATTTTGACCAACAGTATCCAAGTCCCAGTTTCTATCAAGGAGTTCAACATTAAGGGGATCATTGTAGTCAAAGTCATCACTATCTTCTTGTGCAGTATTCTCCACAGGTAGTGGCCCTTTTACTTTACGTTATCAATAACAACAAAGCAAGAGGGGCCAGTGCTACAAGCTCGCTTAGTACATTCAGTTTCTTCAGCAACAATGTTGTTTTTGTCCACATCCAAGTTTTCAGTTAGCAGCATTAGAGCCCCCATCAACATTTCTAGAGGAATTATCATCATTGACAATATAACGAACATCATTATTAAGACCAGAGTCAGTAGGAACAAAGGTAGCAACATCAGTATCAATCAGAACATTCACATTAGTCTGTGGGTTAGATACTTCATTTGCTATCATCACTCGTTTTCCTTTTCTCTCTTGGTTATTAGTGTCCCTACAGTCCATGTTAGTTTCAGCTTCATGTGAAAAAGTTTCAGGGGGTTGAGGGATTGTAGGAGCTCTAGGGGGATCATTTATAGGCTTAGCGAAACAATTATGTTGGTCATGGCCAAGATGTTTACCTTTCTCATAGATCACTGATTGGTTGAAGGTAAGATCGCCATCTTCAATATACACATCTTGGGATCTGAGGGCTGTGAGGTCCAATTCAACACACACTCTAGCATAACTAGGTCTAGCCAAATCAACAGTGGGTTCATCCATCCGTAAGGGTTTACCAATTAGGCTAGCTATAGGAAACAATGCATTTTTCTCAATAGATGACAAGGAAGTTCATCGAATTTGATTCAAATAGGGGCTATTGAGAATTGAATTTGTTAGACCATTTAAAAATGCGCATAGGAAATTTATCAAAATACCATTCTCCTCTAAGCCACAACCTAGATAAATCTTCTTCATGCGTGAGTTGAATTAGACCATGCTTCAAGTTAATAGTACTAATAGAAGCAAATCCTGTAAGTCCCAGCCTAATGATTCTTTGCTAAAGAAAAATTCAGATTAGGCAAACCATGAGAAAACTTACCAACTAGAGCAAATTTGAGTCGTTCTGCCAATTGTAAAGATTCTATTTTGAATAACTTGATACTTGGTTCACCTTTGTACTTGGAGGTAATACCCTGTAGCTATAAATCATCACCATGGAATGATTTCTTGGCAGCCCTAATAGGGTCATGCTGGAAATGGGCTAAGAAAGGGGGTAGCAGATGTGGGAGGAGGTTGAGGGGGGTTTTAGTAGAAGAAGAAGAAGGAGTATGAGGAAGGTCAGCCATGGGAGGAGAGTAAGGTTCAAGTGAAAGCCAGGAGCTAAAAACTTGCACCCATTTGAGGTCTGGTTAAGGGGAAGGTAGGAGATATTTGAGGGGAAAGAGGCAGTAGGTTGTGGGGAAGGGAATGGGTGGCTTTGCCGCCAGCAAAGTCGCCAAAAAAGTACAAGAAAGGGGTGGAAAATGAGTTGTATGTCGGCGGCGTGTGATGACGCGTGGGTTGTCGGTCAGGGGGTCTGTTCGGGGGGAAACGTTCGCCGGGACGAGGGGAAGGTGTCGCCGGCAAGGACTGCTGGCGACAGAGTGTGGAGCAAGGGAATGGGCTAGAGAAAGAAAATGGGAAGGTCCTCCATGGCTATAACGGCTAGTCTGCTATATTTTTCGTTTAACTAATTTAACTATGAACTTTAAAGTTTCAACTAAACTATTTTAACTAAGTTAACTATGAACTTTAAATAATTACAAGCCGCGTAAATAGTTTAAATTATCTTTAAGTTATTTGCTAATTATATTTTTCTATAATGGTATAGAAAAACTTCTAAAAGTTGAATGATGATCAGAACATTACTTCTCAGTGTTTGCGCAAGTCATCGTCGAGCACTTCGGTTAATGATCAACAGTTATGGTTGGAGGCAATTGCAAGAGTAAAGAAGGGTAGAATTTGGGGTATTGGCTCAGATACAAGCTGCAAGGCGGATAAACTGGGAACACTAGTATTCACATTAAGACTTAGAATCATGCCTGGTGTTCCTTCATCCATGATACCTAAGGTGCCTAAATATGGCATAGGGACGACTTTGGTTTGGTATCCAAGAACTCTTATCCTATCCGTGACACGACCTTGAATCGGCAAGGGACGCCACAGTGAAATTTTGTCATACCTTCCCATCCTCCTATTTGTAGCTCCATTCTGGGAAACTGGAGCTTTTATGGAAAGATTATCCACTTCTCTTACCTCGATTAATACCAAGACTCTCAATCTAGTGCCGGAACATGGTGGATTAAAGGTAATGCACAAGTTGCTTCTTGAAAATAAAAGATTGCTTCAGGAAATCAAACACACAAACAAAACAGAGTCAAATGCTAAAGACGCAATTTGCGGATAAATTTGGTACGACGTTGGTATATGTGAGTGAATCAGAAAATAACTCCTGGGACAATGATCTACCATCCCGATCTGGTCAACCACTTTTAGATGATTGTGAAATGATGATGACACCCTTATTAAATATTGGATATTTGAAATTTGAAATTTTTGTTTAGTGGACATGTACTGACATGTATTGAATTATCTTTCTATATTTTATTTTTGATTAAATATTTTGTTTTATAAATTGTTAGTTGTAAATTAAATATGTTTTTAATTAAAAAAATTAAGTATCAAAATTTAAAATAAAAAATATTTTAAAGCAAAAATAAAAGAAATTATTAAAAAAAAATTATAATAAATATTGCAAGGGATTTTAGCAAAAAAAAATTCCCTGCAACATCCGTTGCAAATATTACAACAGATTGAAGTTGCAAGCAACGTGTTGGAATTTTGCGATGGATTTTTGTTGCACAAGTCGTTGCAAAATTTGCAGTGGATGTCATTGCAAACAATGCGTTGCAATTTTGCAACGAATTTTCATTGCAATTGTTGTTGCAATGAAATAAAATCTAGCAACGAAATTGCCGCAAATTTTGCCATGAAAATATTATCATAAAGTAATTATAAAAATGTTATAAAATTCATTGCAAATATTATTGCAAAATTCATTGCAACATTTGTTACAAATCAAAGTTTTGATAACATAATTTGCCATGAACTGTTGCAATAGACAATTATTTATGTCATTCACCAAAGAAATATTGGTCGGCGTAGGAGCATCAAGCGGGACGACTCCAAACTGGGTTCCCACCAATTCCACCCGAACACTCATCTGGGTCAAGTCACCCGCCGTCTCAATGGCCGTTTTCAGATCCAGATTTGGGAATCCTGCAAAAAACATCTTGTTCTCTCTACACTCCTCGGAAGAGAATTCCCCTCAGCAAGCACGACGTTAGAGGCTGAAACCCAACAAACACTCACTAGGACTTAAGGTCTTCTAAATCTTTGTTGAGTATGGAGAATGCGGACTCCGAATCTATAAGCCTGGCGGGCCGGATCCGACTTAAGTATCAGGGGTACTCTTCTTCCAGTGGAATGTGAGTAGGAGAGGAATATTCCATTGCAGGCGTCGGAAGTAGGTGTTGGAGCTTGGGCGATGGGTAAGGCCTAAGCTCGGGCTTGGCCCAGAATCAGGAGAATGAGGGAGAGGAAAAGGTGGTGGCTGCCATGTTCTCTGAGATTGAATCCAGAGCGTGTTTCAATTCAAACTCATGACGATGAATGAAGAGAGAGAGAGAGAGAGAGAGAGAGAGAGAGAGAGAGAGAGAGAGAGAGAGAGAGAGAGAGAGAGAAAAGGGAAAATTGCACTTTTGGTCCCATAGGATATAGCCTGTTGCACTTTTGGTCCCGTTGTGTACGGGCTCAACACATTTGGTTCCTGTTGCACTTTTGGTCCCGTCACCTAACAGCCATTAAAAATCAGACGGAAACCAGACGAGTGTTATCACTCGCCCAGTTAATTGATGGAAAACTGCACTTTTGATCCCACAAGATATAACCTATTGCACTTTTGGTCTCATTGTTTACGGGCTCAACACTTTTGGTCCTACAGGAACCAAAAGTGTTGCACTTTTGGTCCCGTCTTCTAACGGCCGTTAAAAATCATACGAAAATCGGGTGAGTGTTCTCACTCGCCCGGTTAATCTCAACCCCTTAGACATATTTTCTCACAATGTCGAATGTCAATGAAGCATCGGGGAGTGAGAGTCAAGTGCCTTTTTTAACAAAAGGAGGAAAAAAGTTTGTCACCATGACAAACCTTTCGGCTGCATTACATGCATCCAAGAAGAAGATTCCAAGCACTTGAAAATGTAATAAATTTTTTGGTATGGTAAAGTTTTTTGGGATGTAACCAAAAATTTTGGGATGTAATCAAATTTTTGGGCAAATTTGTAATTTTTTGGCAATTGCAAACAATAGCAATTCTTTTGTGATGTAAATTGCATATATGTACATAGTTGGCAAGGAAAAACATGGCTCCATTTGTATATTGCAAACAATCAATTTTTCCGGTTCAGTGCAGTTAGTTCATTTTTTGCTTTTAATTTTGTATTTTTTTTGTAGTTATTTTAATTTTGCAATCACATAATTTAACATTTCATTTATAATAATATCGTTATAAAATTGCAGATTATAATGTATCAAATTTTCAAATTTAGCTAAATTACGCTATTAAAATATATTTTATATAGGGAGAGTCTTCAAATTGGGGTCAAAATTTGAAAAAATACCACCTTCATGCGCTTTAGTGATTTCAAACCATATAAAACCACCTTTGACTTTAAAAGGTGATTTTTCATCTATAACTTAACATATAACTTAACACCTTTAACGGACACGGGATCAAAAGTACAACATCTTTTATTCCTGTGGGACCAAAAGTGTTGAGCCCGTAAATAATATGACCAAAAGTACAATATTTCTGAAAAAAAAAATACTTGGAACGATTTTCTAAAATGAAACCTAAACCAACACAACCACAGTGCAGTTTTCTTCTTAAACATTGCCCCTGAATATTAAATAAAATAGAAGATTCAAAATTTAAAAAACAAAGTTACAAAATTACAATTAAACATTAAACGCATCTCTCTAGTACACCCAAAAAAAAAAAAAATGACAAAACTCTCTGTAATAATTAAATTACCGCCCGGGCTTCAAGCCAACATCTTCCTACGTATAATCCGAGCATACTGCGCCCTCGTCTTAATCATGAACACTAATGCCACCAAAGCCCCGGCAAAGCTCACAGCCGCCAATATGAAGAAAGACAACCTGAAACAATGAGCTCCACTGCAAGAACTACTCCCCACTTCCGACCTCTCTTCTCTGTCGTAGATATAACCAATCACTCTCACTGAAAGAATGTAGGATCCCAGCGGATTAGCCACCGCAATCGTGTTGTATATAGTCCCCATATGCTGCACTCCGAATATCTCACTAGTGATCGTCGGCATCAAACACCACTGCGACCCGAAACAAACACCCACCAACAGTAAAGCCAGGTATAAGTTCCCTCGGAAGCCCAACGCGATCATTACATGCCCTGCAGCCATTGTTGCCAGTGCGATGACCATGAACAACGGCCTCGGCCACCCCTTCTTGTGCATGAGAATGTCGGACACGAATCCTGCCCCGAACCGGCCAAGAAAGTTCCATATGCTCCATAGTGAAACCATCGTGCTTCTCTCCCTCGCCGTGTAGCCCAGGGACTCCCCGATTTGGCTGATGTTGTTGATTGTAGCTAGCCCGGAACCTAGCCCACACAGCATCGCCACGAACAATAGCCAGAAGTTCAACGTACGTATTGCTTGTACGAGATTCAGATCGTCGGAGGTTATCTCCTTGTTACCATTAACATCTTCTTCCTTGATTAAAGGGGTCTTTAATGGGGAGTGCAGGGTTTGTAAGTCGTGTTTGTGGGCTTCGATGGCGACGTAGAGAGGAGAAGCGATGAGGAGGAGGAGAAGGGCGAGTGTGAGAACACGAGCCCAATGAGGCAAGACGACGATGTTGTTCAAGAAAATGAGGAACATGAGGTAGGCTGCGACGATGACGGAGATGAAGGAGAAGGCGTTTAGGTATCTCTTGTCGTGATAGCTGGACCGTGTCTGTGTCTGTGTCTGCGTCTGTGTCTGCGTGTGGTGGATTCTGACAAAGAACATGAGCACAAGGCTGAGAAGCGGCGGCGCTATGGCCAGCATCAGAAGATAGGTGGCGGGTTTTCCGGCAAAGAATGTTTGGTACACTTGTATGGTTATTGCCGAGCTCAGACCCAGATATCCCTGTATTGGTATTATCTTGTCAAATAGGGTTAATTTAGTAAATGTATTAAAAATATACCATGTAATTTTCCAAGCCCTCTTGAGTTATATATAGCCTAAAATAAAATGTGGGGAAATTAGACTTAATTACACTTAGACCCCTTTAAAAATACAAAAGTACACTTTTTCCTAAATAAACTTTGAAATTACACTTACATTCTCTTTGAAATTTTTTTGTTTACATCTTACCCCCTTCCGTTAAAATTTGAACGAAAAATATTTACATCAGCAAAAAAAAATTACATATATTTTTACTTTTACTCTCATTTAACATTCTCATGTATATTTTTGTACTTATAAAAGGATAAATATAAAGTATATATATGAAGTGAGGTTAATATTATTACATTTTTTTCATTATAAATACAAGATTATTACATGAGCGGTAAACTTGAAAATTTATGTAATTATATTTGCTAACGTCAACATTTTTCGTCCAAATCCTAACGAAAGGGATTAGGTGTAAACGATGAATTTTTTGAAAGGGTGTAAGTATAACTTTAAAACTTCTTTGTGAAAAAATAAAATTTTATATTTTCATAGGGGGTCTAAGTGTAATTAATCCTATAAATTAATATTAGGATAATTTACATCTACCTTCCCTGAGGTTTGGCATAATTACAAATACCCCCTTGTTTGAAAAATCACAAATACCCCCCTGAGGTTTGTAACCGTCTAACAAATAACACATTTTCATCCATTTTTATGGATGAACTGACCAAAATGTCGTTATGCATTTTATTTAATTTTTAAAATTTTTTGAATTTTTTTGGACTACAATGAGTAGGGAGACGTTCTTAATGTTTTTTACACAGAGGGATTAATAATGCAATTTTTCTCGATTGATTTTTCTGTAATTTAACTAAAAAATCAAGGGCAAAATGATCAATTTCAAGTCTTTGGTTGAAAATTACAAACCTCATAGGAGTATTTGCAATTTTTCAAACAACGAGAGATTATTTATAATTATGCCAAATCTCATAAGAGATAGATGTAATTTACCCTTAATATTATGTATAGTACAGTACTTGTAAGTACAAATAATTGAACAATACTTTATTTTTCTTGTACAAAAATAATTTAACAACTAATATTTTTGTACTTTCATTATCTATATTATATCTACACTTCATTATTAAGTGAGCGCACCCTTTTATTGTCTTACTTAATTATGATATGTTATTTATTTTTAAAATTTTAAATTAATTAATTACTTTTAACTCTCAAATCATGGTCTTTCGTAATTATACTATGCTAGTTATTTTTTTTCATGCATTTTTTTATTTTTCCAATATTATGTATTATCTTTGTTTATCAATATTTTTTATAAATCAAAATATTTTTATTTTATTTTATATGTATGTATATATTTTTAGGTAGTCTTTTACTCGACAAAACTTAAATGATATGATTTATATAAATATTTTATTTAAATATTTATTAAAAATTATCCACATACATAACTTGTCCAATAGTTACTAATATTAACGGGAGCATCTTTTTATTGTCTCTCTTTTTTTGATCTGTTTTTTAATATTTAATTTAATTCTTTTATTTATCCATTTAATTAACTTCTCACTCCCCCCTTATCTTTTGATAGTTATTTGTTTGTTAATTCTTGTTAGATTCATTGATAATAATCAATAAATTTACTCTCTTTTTTAATTTTTAATTTTAGCTATTGGGATAATTTTTTGTAGTGCATCAAAATTATTTATTAATATTAATTTAATATATCAAATTAACGTATATAAAAGATAAACTTATAATATAGAGAATATTAGTTATGATTAAATAGTCACCTCTAATTAACATCGTAATTATATATGAATTATGTAGTATGATGCTATAAAATAATTATTGTTCATTTTTATGTGGTTGAAAAAAAAAAAAAAAATAAGATTGGGATAAACTTGTCGTGACTATCCCAAATAAATAAACATACCTTCATAATACCAACCATGGTGCCGCTGTAGTCGGGGAAGTTATGTACGGAAGTAACGACATTGGCCGTATTAAAGAACGTCTGCGCGTGAGACGCCACGAACATGAACACGCACATCACCGCCACGTGCGGCGGCGCTATGGCTCCCGTCACCGCCAGCCACATGAAGAAGTACCCCACGAAGCACTGGATCGCCCCCGCAGCGTGCACCACCCAGGGGCCCCGCAGCAGGGAGCGGGGGCGGCAGACGGCGGAGTAGAGGAAGCCGGAGACGACTCCGGCGTTGGCGCCGATGTCCTTGAAGACGGAGATGGAGTCAAGGGTGGACTGGTCGTAGGATTGGGTGGATTTGAGGATGGGGGAGTAGATGGCGAAGGAGTAGGGAGCGCCTAAGCTGCACTGTATCCAAATGCTCGCCACCGCCGCCGCCCATTTGCTGCTCCCCGCCATTAATGATTTCATCATCAAGCTTATTCTGAAGCTACTACTCTCTCTCTCTCTGTGTCTGAATTTGAGAGGGTATATAGATACAGGGGAAAGGGTGTATGTATAGGTAGAGAGATTTTAGTTCGAATCAACTCAATTAAACCTGAATTAATCATATTCTAAGTAAAATATATTTACCTATAATTGTTCAAAAAATAACCAATTATATGATAAATATATCATACATATTTTATAATTGACTTGATTCGATCAAACCTGATCCAAATAAAAATTTTATGGAATGGACGTGAGACGCGGATAAGTGTACTCCATATACATTCACATCACATGCGCCTATCATCAGTCCAGTTGAATGACAAGAATGACCTCCTCTCCAATCAAATCATTTTCTTTTCTTTTCTTATTTTCTCTAAATAACACAATTTGATTAAGGGTTAATTACACTTATACTCCCTCTTAAATGCATAATTATACTTTCTCCAAAGAAGTTTTAAAATTACACTTATACCCCCTCCAAAAATTCTGTGTTTACACTTGACCCCCATCCGTTAAAATTTGAAGGAAAAATGTTCATGCCAACAAAAATAATTACAAAATTTTTCAATTTTTCCCATTATTTAATATTTTTGTGTATATTTTTATACTTATAAGAGGATATGTGTAATATATACATATAGAGTGAGGCCAATATTATTATAATTTTTCCTTATAAGTACAAAATTATTACACGAGAATGTTAAACGAAAGGTAAAATTGAAAATTTATGTAATTATTTTTGTTGAAATGAACATTTTCCGTCAAAACTGTAACTAATGAAGGTCAGGTGTAAATGTAATTTTCAAAACTTTTTTGGGAGAAAGTGTAATTATGCATTTTCAGATGGGGTCTAAGTGTAATTAACCTTTGATTAAATATAATGGTATCAATAAATTCAGATGGAATAATACATTTAAAAAATAAAAATAGAAAAATACACATCACTCATATTTATAAAACTTGAGTTATAGCCCCTGATAGTGATCTTATTATTTAAGTAAAACTTTATTTAACAAAAAGGAATAATCTTTTATTGACATTGAATAATTCATTTGTACGGATTCTCGAACTGACTATATTCAATGGTGTATGATATTTCATCCCTTATAAATTAAATTAATATTTTTGCACTATCATTTTTTAAATTTGTGTACGACAATCATCCAATGATATCGAATTGTATTCATTTTATTTTTGATAATCTTTTTAATAAAAATTCAGAGAAGTACATTTGAGACATAATATTCCGCTTTTTTTTTCTTTTTTTTTTTTGTAATAATTGTTTTCTTATATTAATTTTGTTTGTAGAAGATAATTGTTCGGGGAACAGGAACACATGTGTTTGATGTATCAAATGTGTCATACTCATAATGATCTTGACATTTCTCCGCATCACGTAGCCCACGTGTCCAATCCAACATACTTGAGTAAATGAAAAGTAATGGCTTTCATATATATAGTCCTTGTCAAGCATAATTGCAATAATGATCCCATACCGACATATCAATCTTTAATCCTCCATTTATGAGATTTTATTTTTGTAATAACAAAATTTGCATTACCAATCCAATTTTTTTTAAAATTTAGTCATTTTTTTCCACTTCATCGTTTAAAACTAACGACACAACCAAGTACATAATCTTCACGTGATTATTAGTTGGAGACTTTTTGGGAGGGAAAATTACCAAATGATCCTTATGCACATTCAGTAAAAAGTCAAAACCAATAATCACAGCAATAAAAAGAATTCTTAAGTCCTAAATCATCTGCTAATCCTCATGCAAATTTCTCCAAATTTTCGTCTTTCAACTATTTTGCACAGAATAATTTGTGCCTGAGAGATTTTCGAGAAAATCAGAAGTCGATAGCTTTAGAATTATTTTTAGCATTGTGCCAACGAGTAGTTTCACTTTTAACTGCATTCATGTAAGGGTCATGCAATGATTCTTTCGCCCAGAATCACGGAAGGTCACGTGGGTTGTGGAGTTAGTTCCTAGCTTCAAAGTGGGGAAAGAAACTGACTACATATATTTGCTATAGTTCTTGGACTAACGATACAAATTTTAATGAGATCTAGAGCTAAAAATTAAATCCTAAAATTATGAGACCACGGCTCGTGGGCGGTTGTAGCTCGTGCGCGACCTGAGCGAGCCCCCCTAGCCTAGGCCGAGGCATTGGCTCGACCTAGTGCGAGTTGTGGCCCGACCTAGGTGAGTTCGGCTCGTGCGCGACTTGAGCGAGCCCCACTCGCCAAGGTCAACGCATTGGCTCGACCTGTTGCGAGTCATGGCTCAATCTGGGTGAGACCAGTTGTGCGGTCGTAGCTCGTGCGTGACCTGAGCGGCCCTTGCTCCAGGTCGAGGCATTGGCTCGACCTGATGTGAGTTGGGCTCATACAAGGCACTGGCTCAACCTGGGGCAAGTCCTCGAGCTCGGGCTCGCCAAGGTTGAGTCTAGGTCGAGTACTATGGCTTGGGCAGTTTGCCCAAGTCGAGGCAGTGGCTCGACCTAAGTCACTCTGGCTCGTGGGTAATCGCAGCTCGTGCGCTACCTTGGCGAGCCCCGCTCAACCTAGTGCGAGTTGGGCTTGCACAAGGTACTGGCTTGACCTGGGCCGAGTCCTCGAGCTGGGACTCGATGCGTTGTTGTGCAAGGCCCGCAGCCCTATGGTTAGCTCGAGAGGGCTCGAGCACGCGGGCACACAGGATGAGGCACATAGCGCCGCATACACTAGGCTTTGAACACAGGTCAAAATGGTGGAAACAAGACCTTGACCACTCCACCACCAAGTGTTTTTTTATCCTTTCTTACTCCTACTTCTTACTAGTTGAGGTTATTCAGAGTTATGGCCTTTGTTTGAGTCAATTTACGTCGAACTCTTTCATGTGTTTCTAAGAGTTTCGGTGTCATCTTTGAGAGATGGAACTCCCTGTCAGATTAGAGGATTTTCATGTGTCATGGAACGTGCGACGAGTGGCCGAGTTGTCTTCCTTTACAACGATGGGAGGTATTTTTACCTTTGTCCCTGCTCAAGATTTAATTTATTATTTTATTTATATATTTATTTATTAGAGGGGTTCACCTCTTCTCGATCCTGAGGTGTCGGCGGGGGCAGATCCTACTCGCGATGGAGCCCCCCAGGACCTTGGGCAAAACAGGGGAAACGTAGTTATTTTTCTTAGTACTTGTTAATGTTTACTATTCTAGATAGCTTTTTCCGACGTGCAGTCGAATGTTTGGCATGTAATCGACAATATTTATGACTTCAGATGACTTTTTTCCAACTAATATAGTCGGATATTTTGGTATGTAATCGGCATATCCGGCTCTTTGGATGACTTTTTTACGACTTGTATAGTCAGATGTTTTGGCTTTGTAATTGGCAATATGTAGTAATTATGAATGTAGTCATTGTACTTGTTCAGTTGTTAAAGCGTGTATATGGACTCATCTCTAACAAATTTTGCCTCGAGGGATATTTTTACTCATGTCTAGTTGTTGTTCTTTTACCAACTTCAAAGGGATGCAAACTTTCTGAGGCAACATTCTTGACGAGAATCTCAAGTTTCATCTTTGGGGACATTGCCTCAATAGATACTTGCTCATGTTCCAGAGTTGGTCTTATACCAACTTCAAGGGGATGTAAAGTTTCAAACATTCTTGACGGGGATTTCAATGAAGTTTCGTCCATGGGGTCTCAGGGCAACAATGACTCTTGACTCTAGGGCAACGGCGATTTTTGCCTCTAAGGTCCTCTTGAAACTTCAGGGATCTCTTCATCTAATTTGATTTTGTTTGTTAAGACTATGACAAGAAAACTCACTTCAGTTCGCATCACAAAGTCTTAGGGGAAATCAAAAGGGCAAAAGGACATGTTGAGCTCCTACTCGAGCTTTCTCCTATTACAAGTAAATAGTCAAAAGATAATTTTTTCTGCTATGCGAACTTAAGGTTACTACTTTGTAGCGAGGGAATCTTTTTCCTCCGATCCCCCTGAGATCATGAGAAAGGAAAATTATCATCATAAGGAGCTAGATTTGATGTTAGCTCTTGAGGTGACGTATGGCTTGAGCTCACCAAGGCGCGCGCGGCCTCGCCTCCCCTTGCTTCGAGCTCGACGTGTGGCTCGAGCTCACCATGGGGTGCAGCCGCCTCGCCTCCCCTCACTTCGAGCTCGATGCATGGCTCGAGCTCATCATGGAGTGCACAACTTAGAGCTCGCCACGGGGTGCACGGCTGCATCATCCTGGTCAAATTGGCGTCCTCATGGATATTAGTTGACATACACATTCAAGGGTCCCCGCTGGATCAATTTTTCTATCTCATTTTAGCGTTGATGACATTCCTCAACTGCATGGCCGATGTCACGGTGGAACCGACAATATTTTTCGGACTTTAGCCTCTTAGGATTATCCTTCATTTTTTTTGGCCATTGGTCAGTCAGCCTTTGTTTCTTTGCCACAACTAATACTTCTCCTCTAGGGGCGTTCAAAGGGGTGTGGTACGTAAACCCAGTGGGAGGCAAGTATTTTCTCCTTCTTCTTTGGCTCATCCACCTCCCCACCCTTCCTCTTAACGATGGAGGTAAGGTCCGCAGTCTAAGACTCCTCTATTTTGATATACTTCTGCAATTGTAGGAACAAGTCTTCTAATGTGATAGGGGGTTTTTTGACTATAGACTCTTCGACCTTCCTGGAAGCAAATTTTGTTGGATGATGCTGGCCAACAACTCATTGTAAGTGGGCCACCTTGCAGTAGGCGGCATCACTCAAGTCATACCAATTAGTTTTAGCATAGAATTTGTCCAAGTGCTCCTGCGAGTCTCCCATTCCATCGTACTTTGAAAGATTTGATACTTTTACGCTTGCTGAAAGTGCCTCGACTTAAGATAGCAGGGCAAAAAGGGCTACATCTTGGTGGAGCTACGGCAAAGGGTAGATAAGGATCCTAAAGTCCCCTAGAAGGTAGGGGGACTGAGGGTTGTTGCGATTGGTTGGGATTCTGCTCTTGGGTCTGGGCGACTTCGGGTCGGGAGACTCTCCTTTCCACCTTCTCCTGTCTCTGCCCACCTCCTTCCGGAGTTGAGAATGATTCACAACTTCGACAAGGAGACGCTGGGGTGGGTTCACGGGGTTATGAGTTGTGAATTGAGCTATCACTTGTGCGGCCACTCGAGTGGACGCATCATCGATCAATTCTAGTAAGGCTTTCTGCGTTAACTGTATCATCGTTTCTTGAGGTGGAACACGTAAAGGGGGGCGACGGATTCCAAACATGAATTCCACGAATAACTGATCCGTTCCAAAGTGTAGTCCAACCTGAGGTTTAACCTGTGTCACAAATACTGGTCCAACATATTGAAATAAAATAAATAGCATTCCGAATTAATTACCAAATATCAAGGTTACCATTCCAAATAAAACTCCTCAGTACCGTTATAATGTTGCATTCCAAATAAGGGACAAAATCGTGCCTAGTTATATTCTAAAGTTAATGACCAAATATCATTTATGTCGCTCCATGGCCCATTCCTAAAATCGTGCCAAGTATGTATTCCAAATAAAGAACAACACCGTTCTTAAATACATTCCAATGTAAGGTTCAACTAGAGTTTCATATGTCGTTTCAATACCTATCGTCCGGACATAAACCAACTGTTCCAAAATGTACACCTAAAAGAGTTGCAAGATGCATCTTTGATACGTTCAAATTATATTAATAGAGTTGCAAAGACCGTTCCAAATCATATCAAAAATTAAAGAATCGAACCATTCCAAATAATGCACTACAAAAAAAAAAGGCCCATTGCCATGGAATTTTTGTCACGGACTTTGCAACGACTTTGAAACAAATTCTAAAAAAATTGGATGTTTGTGGCAAATTCCGTGGCAAAACAATAATAAATTTTTGCAACGAACCGACTGTTGCAAAAAGTCGATGCAAAAATCGGTCAACTTTAAGTTGATCCGCTTTCATTGCATGCCGTTGCAAAATTCATGGTAAATGCTGCCACAGAACACATCCATTGCTAATTTGCAAGGATTTTTGCAATAGTTCATATACGTGGTACCGGATATTGCATCGGGAAAAGTTGTTGTAATTTAAATAAAATTTTTGCAACAAATTTGCAACGACCTTTAAGTTACATAATTTTTAAAATAATTTTTCCACGAATTTCTTTGTTTATTTTCCTTTGCAAATTAAAGACTTGAGTGTTGCAACAGATTTTGCCTCGAAAAAATTTCGTGGCAAAGTTGCCGATAAATTTGTAATAACTTTTGCAACGGACATTTGATCTATTGCAATCCGTACAAGGTCGTTGGAGGCATTAATTCTTTAAACATTACATTTGCTACGATTAGGGATATATGATCCGTTGCAATCGTACAAGGTAGTTGGAGGCATTAATTCTTTAAACATTACATTTGCTACGATTACGGATATATGATCCGTTGCAATCGTACAAGGTAGTTGGAGGCATTCAGTATTGAGACTTTGAATTTGCCACGGGTTTTGCACAGACATGTAATCATTGCAATTCGTACATCACAGGTGTAATGCATCATTTACGGAATTGTACTTTTGCCACGAATTTTGCAGAGGATATGCGGTTCGTGGAAAAATTCGTGGCAAAAATCGCTGCAAAAAGTTAATAATAGAATACTTGCACCTTTCTTCATTCTTTTTTTTTTTTCCGTATTTCACCTATTCTTACTACTCAGTTCTTTTGATCTACTGAAATTTTAATCTTCTATGCGTGTTTTAACTGTTTGTCAGCAAGCCAATGCAACAAATCACACATTTGAAAGTTTAGCTAACTTACTTTAAGGTATGTACAAATTTTTTTGGTAGTGTATCTATATATATAGTCATTTTAAAATTTTATTTTATTCTCTATTTATGTTATTAAATGTATATATATTTGTTGATTTTATAATAAACATGTTGAGAGAGCTGAGAGAGATGAGAAAATGGATGTATGAGAAGGATCTACCCCGTCATGTTGGTCTTAGAAAAGAATTTCGAGACAGAGTGATTAACTTTATCAACTGGGCAAAAACACATCATGTTTTTATGGGTAAAGAGAAAATTTGTTGTCTATGTAGTATATGTAAGAACGGTAAATAAAAATCCACAGAGGAGGTCACATTCGACCTTCTTAGAAAAGGCTTTGTAGAAAATTACTACAGTTGGACATCTCATGGAAAGCCAGAATATGAGCCTTCTATGTCGAAAAATACATTGCCAAATCAGACAACATATTGGAATAATTATGAGAAATTTAATGGGGATTAGAGAATGGTTGTTGATGCAGCTGGTCTTGTAATTCCTCCACTATATATTGATCATGGAAATCATAATTATGGGGATAGCTTCAATGAACCGACATCTGTTAGTTATCAGTCGCATGAGAACGAGGCTGGTGTGAGTTCTAATAATGGGGTAAAGTACAATACTGAATTTAACAGCATTGTCTGGAAAAAAAAAAAATGATATTGTAAGTGTTGTAGATTAACCGTTGTACAGTGGAAGCGAGAGTCACTCTCAATTATCTACTGTGGCGAGGCTAGTAAACATCAAATCTGAATACAACCTATCGTAGAGTTGTTATGATGAAATATCACAACTAATAGGTGATTTGTTGCCACGGGATCACACGTTACCAAAGGATTATTATAGTACAAAAAAGTTGATACGAGAGTTAGGATTACCAATTGAGAAAATTGACGCGTGTAAGGCTGGTTATATGTTATTCTGGAAAGATGACAAGCATTTGGAATTCTGCAAGTTTTGCGGGCATGCCAGGTATAAAAGGGTCAGAAACCTCGTCGTAAAAAATCTGCATATGTTACACTGCGATATTTACCGATAACTTCCCAATTGCAAAGATTGTATGCTTCCAATACTATTGCGGAGCACATGAGTTGACATGCCACTCACGAGACAGATAATGAGGTTATGTGTCAATGGAGCATCTCTTGGTCCACTTGTTGTATGAGGCTCGAGTAGGAGGTCCAGTACATTAATATCGATGGATGTATCCATTTGAGATGTATTATTATTCTTGATTTTTTTAGCATCTATGTAATTATATGTATCTAATAAAAATTTTCGTTGCAAATTTCCATGGTAACACTCTATTGATAAAATTTTATCCAAATCCGTGGCTATGACAAAGTTTTTTTGTAGTTATAAAATGTGTTCTAAATACTCAAATTACATATTTACATATACAAATGTAATTAGAAATAGATTTTACCATGTGAGTAAAAAACTGTGCCTAATTAGGAATGACCGCTTCACAATCATTCCTAAATATTAGGAACGCCGCCAATTATGAAGGAAGGTCTCCCGTTCTATTACCTTTCTAAAGGCCAGTCCAAATATGTTCAAGGAGTAATTCCCCATTCCAAATTTATTATTATAAAAAAACGTGCCAAAGCCCGGTACAATTCCCGCATTTTTCGTAGTGGCCAATGATGTAGTTGTGGATTAAATGAGAAGTTTTAATGAAAAAATTACCCTTGACATACACTGCTTCCCAAGTCAAATGTCCATAGTGAGAGAGGTTTTAGAAAGAGAGACGACGATGGCTCCATACGGGAAAACCGAAGGCGCTTGTTCGCTAAAGAAATCATGATTGAGCATAGATTAGGAAGGAATAAGCTATTTTAAAAGGAGGCAGGATAGAAAATATATAGTTTAGCTAAAGGGAGAAGGAGTTATCAAATCATGAATTTTAAAGTTGGTTTCAAAAATAATATGTGGAGTATTTATAGTGAGAAGTGATGTTGGAGATTTTAAGGTGGTTTATGTATAGAAAATTACTTTTATACCCTAATAAATAAATACATTTTATATATAATTAATGTGGAATTATTTATATATACTTTAGAAGGGATTAATCATTTTTTAAAAGAATTCTTTTTATCTTATCTATACCTTATTATTAAGGAAGAGCACCAATTTGGTGTCTCTCAATATTTGTTCTGTTTTTTTTAAAAATATTTTTTAATTTAATATCTAACTTACCACTCCCCACTATTCTTTTATAGTTAATTATTTTTCTTTTTAATTTTCATACATATTTTTTTGTCACTATTTTTTTATAAATTTAATGTAAAATTATTATGTTGTATATACTTTATTAGATGATTTTTATAAATATTTTTTTTAAATAATATTATAGAAAATTTGTATAGATAGTGTGTGCCTCAAATTACTAGTATACTTTAAGGGGATAAATGCAAGTATAAGCAATGCTTGTTGTGTAATTAATCGATTAATTGAAATTATATTTAGTTATTAAAATTTATTGCTTAAATTAGTTTAAATTATTTATGATACAACAGCTCATCGATATAATTTTTTTAGTAGTAGTAGTAGTAAAGCCTGTAGCCAACTGGGGCGAGTTGCTAGCGAGAGCCGAGCACAGCAGGGATTGGTTCGTTCTATCACTATCAGGTGTCTCTAGGTATGGCATCTGCCATCGTCCTTCTTGTGTGTCGAATACATCACAATATGGCATCTGCCCTGCCACAAAATAGTCTGAGGCAAATATCTACAACGGCAAAAACAACTGTGGCTATATATATAGCAGTGTTATCTATAGCAAGAAAAACAAGTTCGTTGCAAAATTCTGTGGCAACTCAATTTTGCAACGACTTTTTTATAAAATTCATGGTAATGAGCCCGTTTTTTTTAGTGTCACTAGAAAAAAATTAACATTTAGCCATGGTTAAAATAAAAAATCATAGTAAATAATCATTCACTACGGACAAGCAATGGTTGTTTGCCATGATTTTTGTGTGTGTGGCTAAAATATTTATTATGACTCAAGCCATGGAAAAATTATTTAATATGGCTCATAGCCATTTCAAAATAGTTTCCATGGTGGATACTTTAAATTTTTACAACTGTTTTTATTTATCATAGTTAATAATTATTATTTAACACGATTTTAGTCCATAACTGTAAATTTGTAGTCAATAACAAATTTTCTTATAGTGTGTGAAATTATTCGACAAGAAAATATGAAGTCAAGAGAATGGGATTTGGTTGCACATATTCTTTCTTTTTTCTTTTTTTTTGTTAGTTTAAAGCACATGTGGGAACACAAATGGTCTGTCGTATATGAAAATTAAAACATAAAATGTAGAATAAATAAAAAAATATATTTAAGAGATAAACATGTGCACAATCTCTATTTTAGCCTCCTATATATATTTTTTGCTTCAAAAATGAAATATTTGGTATTTGACAATTTAAAGGCAAGGCAAAATTACAATTTTAGTCCTGTAATTTTAGGTCGTTAGCATTTTTGGTTATGTAACTTACTATGTTTACACATTTAGTCCTTTTTTGACAAATTTAGTCCACCATATATCAGATTGATCCTTTTTTAGCAAATTTAGTCCTGTGTTGACAAATTTGGTCCTGACAACATATAGTTACAAGATAAAAAATGAGATCAAAAATGAAATGTTTCATAGAAATGTAGTGACAGCTGAAGTGCATGTATGGATTCATACTGAATTGATTACACCTCTTGGAGTTGAGTTGCATGTTATTAACCTAGATTCGGAGGAGGATGTGCAGGCTGAGGGTGTACATGCTGAGGGAGTTGATCAGGGTGCTGAAGGTGTACAGGGTGAGGGTGTGCAGGGTGAAGATGAGAATGTTGATCAGGGGGCTAAGGGGGTTCAGGCTAAGGGTGCTGCAGATGAGGATGTTCATATTGATAGCTTAAAGACAAATGTTCAGGATGCTGATGAAACTGAGAATGAAATACATGATGAATGTGACAACGTTAGAAGGGCTAGGAAAACTTATGATGATGAGGTTGATGGATTGATGTTCGATTACTTAAATGACGATGCTCCATTGGATGCGGTCAGTGAAACTGAGGAGTCTGAAGATGAAGTTGAAAGTGAGGATCTAATGAAGAATTATTTACACAGAAGTATGTATGATGGGGTTGAGGGAGAAGATCAGATAATACACCCTGAACAAGGGATGATATTTGAAAATGTTGACAAATTCAGGGAGGTGTACTCCTTGCAGCCATTGGTCTTGATTGGAACAATGGCCTATTTCCCCTAGCATTTGTTGTTGTAGAATCTGAATGCAAAGACAGCTGGTGTTTCTTTTTGCAAACTTTGGATGAAATGCTGGGAGGCTTTGATGTTGACAAACCCTAGACATTCATGAGCGATAGGCAAAAGGTAACTTGTGCTAAGTTATTTTTCAATACATTAGAGGGGTGTTTCTGTAATTTTGTAAAGATAAAGGGGTTTGATTGTAATATTTATTTATAAGGTCTGCTGGAATGCATCATTGACATGGTACCACACGCAGTCAATAAGAGGTGTGCCAGACACTTATTTGCCAACTTCAAGTAGCACTTATCTGGGATGCAACTGAAGAAATACTTTTGGCAAGCATACAGATCTTACAATGAACAAGGCTTCAACAGTGCAATGAAGAAAATCCAAGAACTTAAACCTGCTGTAGCTGAATGGCTAATGAAGATTGATATAAGCATGTGGGGCCAGGCATGCATTCCCAGTAGACTTGAAGAATGACCATGTCACAAACAATATTGCTAAGTCATTCAATGCATGGATAGATAGGAGAATTTAGAGGAAGGCCTGTAATGACATTCTTGGAGGGTGTGAGGACAAAAAGGATGAACATAATTCACAAAAGGCATGAGAAAGGGCTGCAGTGGACTATAGACATAATGCCAAACATCCTAAAAAAGGCTAATGAACAAATGGAATGGAGTAGGCAGTGCAACTTGCATGTGGCAAGCAATACAAAATTTGAGGTATTGGACAAGAATGTAAGTTATAGAGTTAACTTACACACAATGTCTTGGGATTGCAGGATCTGTGATCTTTCTGGTATCCCATGCGATCTTTCTAGTATCCCATGTAGACATGCATGTTTGGTAATTTCACACCAGATGGACAACATAGACGTATATACACACAGATCATTCTATAAAGAGAAATACATGAGGGCATACGCTCATGTCATTCACCCTTTCCCTTATGTCAAGTTCTGGACAAACTTGGATGATGTTCAGCCATCTACAATACTCCCTCCACCATTGAGGGGACTTCCTGGAAGGCCAAGAAAAATAGGATAAAGGAGACAAGTGATCCTACTAATGTTAGACCAAGCACGGCAATGAGATGCACTATATGCCATGAAGTATGCCATAACATGAGGTCATGTCAAAGAACAGCTGTTGGTGCTTCTCAGAGGAACAATTCTAGAAAGAACATTAGGAGGAACAGAAGGAATGCACAGGTGCCTTTATTATGTTTTTCTTGGTTTTCTACGTTGTATTTCTTACAATGTTGTTAATCATTTTTTGATTATTTTTTCATGTGGCAGGCAACACAAAGGGATATTGAGGCTGATGTGCCCCTGTCACAAGTGTTGGAGAATATGAGGAGTAGAAACAAAAAGCCCAGGCAATCCCAAACATCAAGTACAGCAATGGCTAAAGAAATACTGTATGTCCCACAACCTCCACCATCACAGCCTGGCACTCAAGGTAGCAATCAAGCAAGATGTCTCAATGATTTTGTGGCAAACATTGCAGATACTGTTGATTTTGAGTGGTGAAGGGTTGATGCTGCTTTTTGTCTTTTTGGGTGGCCTGTATAGAGCATCTGTTGGTAAACAACTTTTTTTGTTGCTTTTTGCTTGGTAATATATGGTGTGCAACCAGGAACTCCTGATTATACATTATGCAGGTTTTTGCTTCTTATTAGGTTGTCATGTAGGCCTTTTTGTATAGAAATGACTTTCTTTATGGGATTACATTGTTCAAGGATCCAATGTAACCTTATAAAGAGTATAAACAATTTTTGATTGATTGCCCTACAGATGTTATGATTATGAATGAATGGTCCTTTAATAAACATGTCAAGCAATTACATTTAGTCTTCTATTTTTTTTTTCAATTGAATTATAGATGATATAAATCGAGGAAGCTATTTTTGGGTGGAATAACATTCAGCTAGCAGCAGAAGATATATATAAAAATTACAGAAATATTACTTTGACACCCCCATACTTCTGGTAATTACAGAAACACCCCCTTGGGGCATTTTGGTCCATGAAAAATTAAATTTATATTTGACTAGGTCAATAGGGGTATTTTCGGATTTCTGTTGAGTTTTACTGATGACATCATCATTCTGGCAAATTTTTTGGCCGGAAAAGTTTGCCAGGGATAGTTTCTGTAATTTTTGAAAAGGCAGAGGTGGTTTGTGAAATTGAGCAATAGGTCAAAGAGTGTAAATGTAATTATTCCTATAATAAAATATAAAAAAATAATGATAAATTATCAAGTGATAATTATAAAATTATCACCAAAAATATTTAGTAAATTATAATAGTTTTTATCTTGTCATAATATCATAATTAATAACAAGGGTAAATTATAGCTACCTCCCCTGAGGTTTGGCATAATTATAAATACCCACTCGTTGTTTGAAAAATTATAAATACCCTCCCCCCCCCCCAAGAGGTTTGTAAGCATCTAACAAATAACCCAACTCTATCTATTTTATGGGTGAACTGACCAAAATGCCCTTATGCACTGAATTATTTTTTATTTAATTCTTAAATATTATTTGGACTGCAATGCGCAGGGAGAAGTTTCTTAAGTGTACACAGATGAGCAATAATGCAATTTGTCTCGGTTGATTTTTCTACAATTTTAATAAAAAGTTCAAGGGCAAAATGGTCATTTTAGGCCTTTGGTTAGAAATTACAAACCTCAGGGGGGGTATTTATAATTTTTTAAATAATGAGAGAATATTTATAATTATGCCAAACATCGGGGGAGGTGGTTGTAATTTACCCTAATAACAAAATTTATGTATAAAATTGTCACTATAAATAATGAAAGACGCAAATATAAGGGCAACAATTATTTATTGTTACTAGATCATCACTATACACGATTTGATGGACTTAGGCCATTCATGAATTCATATCTCCTTATCAAAACACATTTATCCCAAATCAAAATATTAACCACAATTTAATTATGACAATACAAAATAAATATTACATACTATGAAAAAGAAGAAAAAAAGTCCTAACTCCTAATACAAGTTATATGAAAATTAAAATCGACCTCAAAAAAGTATATGAGAAGCTGTTTTTCATTTATAGTTTCCGGTTTGTTACACCCCAGTATCAAATTTTAAAATACCAATTATACGCTTAAATATTATACCAATATAGTTACTTATTTTGTGTACAATGATGTACATCGACACCCAAAAAGAATTAAATTTAAAAAGTACATCAATTAGGTTTGTATCAAATGTATTAAGATAGATTATTGTTGATGCACCTCAAATTACAAAGAAATCTTATAAATATCACTCGAAAACAATGATCACTATATAAAAGAAAAGTGCTTAACAACTAAACACAAGCGGAATCTCAATCACACGTCCATATGCCACTAATTTCTAAAATGAAACCTAAACAGACACAACCACAGTGCAAATATTCTTTTGGCTAAATCTCGTTGATTATCCCCAATCTCTTATATTTGTCCCACTTTAACCCATCTCTTTTAAATGTACTTTAACAGTTTCTCATCTTTTAAATTTGTCCCGTTAAAATTCTTGATCATTAGATTTATCAGAATCTAAATTATAAAAGATGAAATAATCCAATCTAAATTTGTCAAGAATAATTATTCATTATAGAATTAATGCTTTAGCAATATTGTCTTGATAAGTGAACTTATAATTAATGTTTGGGGAATAACAATTGAACCAGTTCAAGTTGTAATTATTCATCCGATACACACCAACCAAACAACTCTGAAATTCGTCAAGAATGTCCATATCTATATTGGATAGAGATAAATACAACAATTATATCGACAATATCACAAAAACTAACATCTTGCTATTATAGTAACAAATAAACCTACTATACAGTAGAAACAAATCATTCCATACAGGGGATTCGAACCCATGACCTCTAGAATCATGGGGCTCAATTTCACCAATTGAGCTAGGCCTCATTGACCGAATGTCTAGTCATAATATTGAGAATTCCACAATTAAAAAGTTGTATTCTGAGTCCTATTATTATGCGCTGGAACTAGTCTATTCCTAATTGAGAGGGCATATATAATTGAATACTCAACTAATTTCCTTGCAACAATACAATAACATCAATTTCTAACTTTAAAACACACAAAATTTCAAAGATGAGGACCATGAATTTTTTTGTAGGGAAATAAGGGAAAATGAAATTTTGAATTAATGCACTTAAAAGAATTGGACCCCTTAAAGCATGGGGACCAGATGAATTCAATAGTCAATTTTACCAATTTTTGGCCTATTATAAAAGGCACGATTGTACTAACTATTAAAAACTTTTTTCAAAACGGTAATATGATACTATACCTAATATTAACAAAACAAAGATAATCCTTATTCAAAAGAAAAACAATCCTCAATCAAAAAAAGACTTTCGACCGATCAGTCTGTGTAATATTATTTATAAGATAATTTTAGACATAATTGTAAATAGACTAGGCCATTCATAAATAAACTCATATTCCCTTATCAAAATGCATTTATTCCCGATCGAAATATTAACCACAATTTAATTATGACACACGAAATATTACATAATTATGAAAAAGAAGAAAAAAAAAATCCTAATACAAGTTATATGGCAATTAAATTAAAGAGAAAATTACAAATTATGTCCTGTAACATAGGGGTGGCGATTTTGGTCCTATACGAATTGATTTTCGCAATTTAGTCCTATAACATGAAAAAATTGATAATTTTGGTCCTTTTTGGCCCGAAAAATGCATGTACTGAGCACATGACCCTGACAATGGGGGTTTTCAGTGAGATTGGACCAAAATTGCCAAATTTTTGAAGTTACAGGACTAAATTGAAGAAATCAATTCGTACAGGACCAAAATTACCACCCCCTATATAAGTTACAGGATTAAAATTATAATTTCCCGCATAGAAAACTCATATTTTTATTTTTTTTTTTGCTTAAAATTCAATTCTTTTTACTCATCATAAAGAAATAAACTAATAATAACGTCTATAATTGAAAAATTAGAGTGTTAAAAATATATGTTTTAAGCTCTATAAAAACATGCCCCCAATTTGGTGAAGGTTATGTTGACCAAATAGATTATAAAAGTATTAGTTTTTTTTTTAAAAAAAAAAAAAACACCTATTTTTTACTCTTCTAGAGCAAATAATTGTACAAAGTCCATATTACAAAGAATTAGATTCATAAAAAAATTAATTTTTAAGCGTTGCAGATCAACATGCCCCCAACATAGGGTGTGTTCAGTGATGTACTAAATAAATAGATTACAAAAACTCATAGTCTTTGCTGAAAATTTTACTATTTTTTACTCATAGAGAATATAAATTAATAACGCTTTTTAATTGAAAAATTAGAGCATTAAAAATTTATTTTTCAACCTTTGCAAATTAACATGCCCCAACAAGGGGTTTGGCAATGGTAGCGCTAAACAAGTACACTATAAAAATATTATTTTTTACTAAAAATTCATCCCTATTTTTTTATCCTTTAGAGAAAATAAATCAATAAAGTTTATAATTTAAAAAATTAGAGTCACAAAAATATAATTTCAAACCCCTCAGATCAATGGGCCCCTTGTATAGGGAATGTTGAGAACAGTGCTAAACAAATAAACTAAAAAAATAGGGTTGAGAACAGTGTTAAACTAATTCATCCTATAAATTAGGGTTGGCAATTTTGGTTCTGCACGAATTGATTTTCGCGATTTAGTCCTGTAACTTTGAAAATTTGACAATTTTGGTCCTTTTTTTATGGTAAAATGCATGGGTTGGGCACATGACCTTAAAAATTGGGGCTTTCCGACCAAATGGGACCAAAATTACCAACTTTTCAAAATTATAGGACTAAATTACAAAAATCAACTCGTGCAAGACCAAAATTGTCACCTCCTTAAAATTACAGAACGAAAATTACAATTTTTCCTTGAATTAAATTAAATCAACCTTGAAAAAGTATATGACAAACTTAATTGGTCTTTCTTTCAATGGACTTTAAAAAACTATAACTACCCAGAATTCTTAATTTAAGGACAAAATTGACCGAAATTTTCGAAGTTGGTCAGAAAGTGGCATGTACAAGTCATGCGTTGATTAAAAATTGAGACAAACGAGGTTATTGGCTACTGTGTTTTTATGACGTGGTAAGAGTACACTACAAGAAAAACGCTCAATAGCAACGAAAAAAAATCAGCATCGAGATAATTAGCAAGTAAAATTTTTTTGCTAATGCATTATTTAATATAAGAAATTTACTTGTTAATAAATTTAGCAACAAAAATTTACTTGCTAACAAATTTAGCAACAAATTGTTTGAAATATATTTGAAGTACTATAGATTAGCAACGAGAATTTTACTTGCTAATTAGCTCGACGCTAATTAATCTCAACAACAAATCTTTCGTTGTTATTAAACTATTTTCTTATAGTGGTAGACTGATATATATATATATATACTAATATAAAAAAAAATGTCACACCCTAGTATTTGTAGCAAACGAATTATGATAGATTAATGTTGATGCAACTCAAATTACAAAGCAATCTTATAAATATCACTCGAAAACAATTATCACTATATAAAAGAAGTTCTTAACAACTAAATATAAGCAAAATCTCAATTACACGTTCATATGCCACTAATTTCTAAGATGAAACCTAAACCGACACAACCATGGTGCAGTATTCTTTTTAAACATCGTCAACCTATATTAAATGGAATAGAAGATTTAATATAAAAATAAAAAAAGTTACAAAATTACAATTAAATGTTAATAAAATGGGTTAAATGCAAAATACCCTCCTGTGATATTGGAAATGAGCAAATTACCCTCCTGTGAAAAAAAAAATAGTAAATTACCCCCTGTGTTTAAAAATAGAGCAATTAGGCCCCTCACGCGACTTCGTGTTGTACACGCGCATTTTTTAATTTTTTTTATTTTTAATTATATAATTACATTTATATCCTTATTAATAGCCGTTGGATCTAATTCAATCTAAGGTCCAAATTTAACTAATAAAATCAATGGTCCAGATTTTACTTAATTCAATTAACGGTCTAGATTTAAAAATATATATTTTTCTAATATATATTTTTATAAAATTTAAATAAAAATATCTTTATAATATATTTTTATTACTTAAAATAATATATATGTATGTATGTATGTATGTATGTATGTATAGAAAGAGAGAAGAAGGGGGGGCGCTGGATGGAGGGAGGGCCATCGCCGTCGACGGGAGGCTGGGGGCGGGGGGAAGGAGAGGCAGCGGCAGATTTGGGGGAGGGTGGCGAGCAGAGCTGGGGAAGGGGGAAGGCGAAGGCGACGAGGAAGGGGGGAGGAGGTGGGGGGCGACAGGGAAAGGGGGAAGGAGGTGGGGGGCGATGGGGAGAGGGGGGAAGGCGGGGGCAGATCTGGGGGAGAGGGGGAAAGGCGGAGGCGACGGGGAAGGTGGAGGTGGGGGCGACAGAGATGACGGGAAAGGTGGAGATGGGGGGCGACTGGGAGGGTGGAGGTGGGGTGCGACCGGGGGAAGGGGGAGTTGGGAGCTGGGGGCGGCAGGGTGGAAGGGGAGGTAGGGACGGCGATGGTGATGGGGGGAAAGGAGAGGTGGTGGGGAAGGCGAATAGGGGGAACGCCGGGGAAGGTGAGTGGCGGAGTGGGGAGAGGGGGGTGGGGCGGGGATGGGGGTTTATTTTTTTTAAATAAAATATATTTGAAATATTATATATATTATATAATAATATTATATATTATAATATATTTAAATATAAAATAATATTTTATTTTTAAAAATCAACTAAAAATCGTGCTTAAGGCGCGTGCAATACACCACTAGGTCCAAGAGAATAAATTGTTTTATTCTTAAAAATACAGGGGATAATTTAATATATCTTTTTTTTATAATGGGATATTTTTCACATTTCCTATATCACAGGTAGTATGCATTTTTCCCTTAATAAAACACATTCCTCTAGTACACCCAAAAAAAATTAAGAATTACATCAGTAATAATTAGATTACATGCTCGTACGTATAATCCGAGCATACAGCGCCCTCGCCTTGAACATGAATACCAATGCCACCAAAGCTCCGACAAAACTCACAGCCGCCAAAATGAAGAAAGACAACCTGAAACAATGAGCTCCACTGCAAGAACTACTCCCCACCTCCGACCTCTCTTGTCTGTCGTAGATATAACCAATCACTCACACCGAAAGAATGTATGATCCCACCGGATTAGCCACCGCAATTGTGTTGAATATAGTCCCCATATGCTGCACTCCGAATATCTCACTAGTGATCGTCGGCATCAAACACCACTGCGACCCGAAACAGAAGCCCACCAACAATAAAGCCGGGTATAAGTTCCCTCGGAAGCCCAACGAAATCATTACATGTGGCCTGCAGCCATTGTTGCCAGTGTGATGACCATGAACAACGGCTTCGGCCACCCTTTCAGGTGCATGAAAATGTCGGACGCTAATCCTGACCCGAACCTGCCAAGAAAGTTCCATATGCTCCATAGAGAAACCATTGTGGTTCTCTCCCTCGCCGTGTAGCCGAGGGACTCCCCGATTTGGCTGATGTTGTTGAGTGTGGCTAGCCCGGAACCTAGTCCACACAGCATCGCCACGCACAATAGCCAGAAACTCAACGTACGCATTGTTGTACGAGATTCAGATCTTCTCCGGTCATCTCCTTGTGCTGCTGCACTCCATTTATACCATTAACATCATCTGTAGTGGGATCGTCTTCCTTGATTAAAGGGGTCTTTAATGGGGAGTGCAGGGTTTGTAAGTCGTGTTTGTGGCGACGTAGAGAGGAGAAGCGATGAGGAGGAGGAGGAGAAGGGCGAGAGTGAGAACACGAGCCCAATGAGGCAAGACGACGATGTTATTCAAGAAAATGAGGAACAAGAGGTAGGCTCCGACGATGACGGAGATGAAGGAGAAGGCGCTTAGGTACTTCTTGACGTGATAGCTGGACCGTGTCTGTGTCTGTGTGTGGTGGATTCTGACGAAGAACATTAGCAAAAGGGTGAGAATCGGCGGCGCTACGGCCAGCATCAGAAGATAGGTGGCGGGTTTTCCGGCGAAGAATGTTTGGTAAACTTGTATGATTATTGCCGAGCTCAGACCCAGATATCCCTGCACGCCAAAATTAATTAAATGTATTAAAAATATACCATGTAATTTTCCAAGCCCTAAAATACAATGAGTGGAAAAAATTAATTTATGATTTTGAGATGGAAAAAAGTATGAATAGCATAAGTTAAGATGCATTTAATTACTTGAGATAAGACCCAATTAGAAAGATCAAGAAAATCCCATTTTTACAAATAGTGACTCATTTCATTTTTATCATAAAGCTTAATTAATTTAAATTAATATTATGTATATATAGTACTTGCAAGTACAAATAATTGAACAATACTCTTACGGCCACCTCCTCTAAACTTTGACATAATTATAAAATTTAAATGTATTTTTAGCCACGTAATTTAAGTCATTGCCGTTTTCGTCCTTTACCTTTATAGGGTAGCAATTTAGTCATGTATCTTTTTAGTTTTTGTGATTTTAGTCATTTTTTCGCTGGAGTTCATCCTTCTAGCCGAAAAAATGCATGTGCCCCTCACGTGGCATTTTAAAATTGGGGTTTTTGTTTCTATTGGCCCATTTCTATCAGCATTTTTGTCCTTTAACTTTCTATAGTAACATTTTGATCCTACATCTTTTTAATTTTTGCGATTTCAATCTTTTCTTTTTTTTTTTTTTTTTTGCCTGAGTTCACCCTTCTCGCCGTTGGAGGTGAACTCCGGTGAACAAAAGGACTAAAATCGCGAAAATTAAAAAGATGCAGGACTAAAATGCTAGCCGAAAAAGTTAAAGGATGAAAATGTCAAATGGCCTAACTTATGGGACCAAAAGTACATTTAATCCTAACTACAAATACCTCCTCATTGTTTGGTACCTCAGGTATGGCCTTATTTCACCTTTGGTACCCCCTGTTTCCATGTCATCAATTTTGATACCCGAAGTTTCCTTTTTTCGTCGACCTGAGTACCTGTCGTTAGTCGACCGTCAGAGTTAACAGTCAAAGTCATGCGTGAGTCACGTGATTATGGCAGGGGTTGTTGTCTCCCCAACCATTTCACCTATTTGCTAAGAAAAAAATAGTGTGAGTGTTCTCTCTATGGAAAAATCCTAGATCCCCAAATTTCGAACCTCTAATTTTAGTACATTTCTCCCCAAATCTCCCCCACAAAACTCTCTTTTCTACCGTTTAAGTACTAAATCAACCACAAACAACCGATTATTTTTGGAGTTTGGCAAGGAGAAGATAACCGGAGTCGATCCATGTCCCTCTATACGGTATGTTTTCAGTGTAGTGGATACGAACTGAGTTTCAAAAATTAGGATATAAAATGGGTTTAAGAAATTTAGGAGGAAATGAAATAGGTTTCTGAAATTAAGGTTTATACAATTTAATTTTAGGGCTTTCTCGAAATTTGATTTTAAAACTTATGGTTTCTGTATTTCTGATGAAATTTGTATGAAATTATGCTGAAATTTTTATGAAATTATGCTGGAATTTGTATGAAATTATACTAACTGTTTTTTGGTGATTGGTGGAATTTGTTGAATTTGTCGATTGTATTTGCTGGAATCTTGCAGTATGTATTTTGCTGAATTGCTGAAATTTTGTTGTTTTTTTTTTTTTTTTTTTTTGTTATTCTTATGTAGATCCACAGCATGAAGCTACAATGATTAGCATAAAAATTTACCATGGGGGTATAATGAACACTGAACCACTTAGGTACTATATAGGGGGACAAGTTGATTTTTTTGATTATGTGGATTTGGAAATGTTTGGGTTAATTGAGATGAATGAGTTTGTTGAAGAATTGGGAAATGATAAACAAAAGGTTAGATTATGGCATCAATTTGGGCACAGCCTACATTTGGCAGTGTTTGTCTTGAGACAGACACTGATGTATATGGGATAATCAACCACCTACAGAAGAGTAGGGTAGTTGAAATTTATTTGGAACATTTAGATTAACCTGAGATTGACCTATCTTTCCTTGATAATATCAATCTTTCAGATCCTGATCCCATTCCCAGCCAGTCTAGTGAGTCAGAATGTGATGATTTTGAGGATAGTGATTATGACATGGATGAGAATGACAGGTTGTTTGAGAAGTGGGTAGATCATGATGTAGAGTTTGATGGTGAGGTGGGGCAGGGTAATTCTGTTGATAACCAAATGTTAAGTGAGGAGATGCAGAATATGATAGAAGGAGAGCATAGTGAAGGAGAGGCAGACAGTAATGATTTTCAGAGTGTGCATGGGTCCGATGAAGATATAGGGACCAAATTTCCCAAATATAATTCCAAAACAGAAAATAAAAACCCTGATTTGAGCCTTGGCCTTGTTTTCAGTTCCAAAAAAGAAGCCAAATTTGTGATTGAAACTCATTGTCTTATAAGGGAGATGATGTATAAGTTTGACAGGAATGATCATAGGAGATTGAGAGCAAGATGTTAAAAAGAGGGATGTGAATGGTATGTGTATGTGTCACCTATGCAATAGGATAAGTCATGGCAGGTGAAGGGGTATAATCCAGGCCATAGTAAATGTAGTTGGAACTACAACAATAGCAATATTAAATCTAGGTGGCTTGGGAAGACATTTGTGAACAAGTTCAAAGATAATCCTAAATTGGACACCAATGAGTTTAGGAGTGAAATCTGTAGCACTTTGAAGTGCAATGTTTCTAAACAACAAGCTTACAGGGCCAAACAAAAAGCTGTTGAGATCTTGCAGGGTAGTTTGAAAGAACAATTTAGTACAATCAGGGATTATTACTTGGAATTAATTAGAAGGAACCCTAGGTCCACTATTGTCCTGAAATTGACTGATAATGAAGAGTTACAGCCCACTTTTAACAGGTTGTATGTTTGTTTTGATGCCTGCAAACAGGGGTTTAAACATTGCAAAAGGGTGATAGGGGTAGATGGGTGTTTTTTGAAGGGCCCTCAAGGAGGGCAATTGTTAACTGCTGTGGGGGTTGATCCTAATAATGCAATGTATCCAATTGCATATGCTATAGTAGAGAATGAAAATAAGGAGTCTTGGATGTGGTTTTTATCTCTACTAAAGTCTAATTTAGAGCTTGATGAAGAATATGCATGGACCTTTATGAGTGATAAACAAAAAAGTCTAATTCCAGCCTTTGAGTCTCTGCTTCCAAATGCTGAAAATAGATTCTGTGTAAGACACTTACACAGTAACATGAAGAGGGATGGGTTCTCAGGGCAAAGCATAAAAAATGCATTATGGGCAGCTGCAAGAGCAACCAGAATTGAAGAGTTTAGAGCCAGAATGGAGCAGTTGAAGGAGTTGAACCAGAATGCCTATAATTGGTTGGTAAAAAAACCAGCCAACCAATGGTCTAGGTCACACTTTAGCATTTTGCCAAAATGTGACATTTTGCTCAATAATATGTGTGAGTCATTCAATGCATTCATACTTATTGCAAGGCACAAACCAATCATCGCAATACTTGAGACTATTAAAAACTTATTGATGAGTAGAATGCAAGTGAATAGGGATAAAGCTAGGACTTGAATTTCTGTTTCTGCCCAAAAATAAAGGGTGTCATAGCAAAAAATATGAAGGAGGCAGCAGAATGTATTCCTATGAAATAAGATGATTCGCATTTTCAAATCATGGGGCCATATGACCAGCACAATGTGGACTTGCTGAATAGGAGCTACAGCTGTAGAAGATGTGATTTGACCGGTATTCCTTGCAGACACACCATATCTGCTATATGGTGCAGAAATGAAGATCCAGAAGACTATGTGCATGATGTTTATAAGGTGAGTTTCACTTTCAGTTTTCTGTTTCAGTTTTTCAGTTTCAGTTTCTGAATTGCTTTCTATTTATGTTTATGTTGCAAGGTGAGTACTTATTTCACTTATTATTTACACACCTTCTTTTAGCGTACCTTGGATTTCTTTTATTTCAGGTAAAAAGGGCTGGAAGGAAAAATGTGGGATTGAAGCTAAGTGGCAGTTCACACAATATTTCATCTGTTAATGTAAGTTAAATTTTCAGTTTCAATGTTCATTATTTGTTTCAGTTTTCAGATTTCAGTTTCATTGTCTTATGTTGGTTGCAATTTCATAGGTTACACAATCTTCAAGAATAAACACTCCAGTTATTGTGAGAGGAGGGATGAACTTTATTACCGTGCCAAATTTAGGAGCAGCCCTTGGTGCTCAACAAAAGGAAAAGGGACAATCCAGTTGTGATAAATGAAGTGTTTGCAAGTGTAGTGTTGTTTATTTACAAGACTATAAGTGAAGTATTTATTTAGAAGACTGTTAGTATTTAAGACTATTGTAAGACAGTTTATTTGTGTTATGTTATTGAATTTCATTTCATAATTTAGGCCAAAATGTCATACATAACATAACATAACAAACAAGAAGACAAGTGAATATAGCAAGACATTTCTTTTTCTTTCTCAAATTATGAACTTCATTTTCAAGCACTTTTTCTTTGCTTTTGCACTTCTTCAACTCAACTTTCAAGCTTTCGTCCTTGGCCTTGTTCTCATTTATTTCGTCTTCAAGATGGTTGATTTTCCTCAACAAACCAGGAATGATTTGCTTCGATCTTGGGCACATTTTCGGATCAAACCATCTAAAAACTCCACAATATTCCCATTTCTGTGACTGAAAATAAAAACAAGAATTAATGGTATATCATAAAAAACACAAAATAAATAAGAATTAAATATAAATTTACCCCGTAATTAGGACATGCCCGAAACCTTCTTCCCGGATTTATTTTGGTCCAAGAAGTCTTCAATGGTAGCTCAATTCTACACTCACAATATATTTTTTTCCACATAAATATTCTCATTAGACGAACCCACACTCATATTTGAGTAAGATTGAAATTGATTTCTCCTCATATCTCTCATTTTTTTCCCAAAATATTCTCAATTTCACTTTTTCAATTCTAGTTTTTGTGGTGTAGTAAATGGTAGCCAAACATGTCCTTAAATAGGCAAAAAACTGCCAATTTTCCCACCAAAATGACTTTGACCATTAACTCTGACGGTCAACTAACGGCAGGTACTCAGGTCGATGAAAAAAGGAAACTTCGGGTATCAACATTGATGACATGGAAACAGGGGATACCGGAGGTGAAATAAGGCCATACATGGGGTATCAAAAGTGAAATTATCCCTTTATTTAGTTAAAACTCTTATTGAATTATATGTATAGACTTTTTTTTTTGTGATATCCTCCACCGAATTTCTTCCTCCATTATTTTGTATTCAGTGATGTTTTTGTATAGTTTCATATTAATTTTTCATTCTTAATTAGGTATCAATCATCTTATTTTCATAAAGTACGTATATATACATTTATATTGTCACAGTCTATTTATTTTCTAATTTAGAAGTTCATGGTAAGAAATTCTACCTAACACATCAATTATTCATTAAAAGTTAATTCAATCATTTTACAATATCTATCATAATTAATGGGCACAAACCCAACTACTAAAAATTCTTCATTAGGTATATTATTATTATTATATCTTACATTTGTAACCTTTTAAACTTCTTATTGTGTATATGTATTCTTAGCATAAAATTTAGACATATAAATACCTTTACTTTTTATTAGTTTTAAATGTTGTTAAATTTATTTTTTATTAAGAAAATTAAAAAATGAATTGATAATAATCTTTTTTTTTCTTTAAGAAATTGGATTAATAAAGAGAAAATTTATTGTGAATATTATTTTTTCTAAGAGAAATTTGTTTATTTCATAGGACAAATATTATAGTAACTTATCAAACATTTTTTTAAATATCAATATTTTTTATTTTACTTAAAATATACAAAGTATTTGAAACTTATAAAACAAGTTTTTCTTTAATATCTAAAATACGATAATATGCATTGGTTATTTTCAAAAGGGTAAATGCTACATTTGGTCCCTTAAGTTTCCGTTAGAATCACTTTAGTCCCTCAAGTTTATTTCTTGACTCTAGCATCCTTAAACTTTAACTTTTGTCTCGGTTTGGTCCTTCTGACCGTTTTTCGGCGAAAATGTGATCGGATTTTGATTTTTTTAGAGGGTAAAATGGTCAATCTAAGTTTGATTTTCACTTTAGTCCCCTAAGTTTGTAAAATTATGGCATTAGTTCTTTTTTTAAGTGAAAAAATAACTCTTATATTTTTTTATGTTTAATGTGATGTAATTATCTTATATGAATAATTAAAACTTTGAACTCTTGTGAACATAATAATAACATATTGCTTAATTTAAAATAAGCGGTCTCTTCTTTACTTTTTTTTTTTCATTTTCAGTAGTTAAAAAACATCAAAATTATGAATTAATTTTATAAAACTTATATATGAAATCCACCAAATAATCTAGTTAACAAGTACATCCCACCAACTTTTTGTTCAAAACCCCAACTATTAATATTTCATAACATTGTTAAAATTTATTTTATTAGACTCATTTAAGTCCTAAGATTAAAAATTACTAACTTAAATTTTTTATACTATATTTTCAGATTATATAAGTTCTATAAAATTTATTCATAATTTAATTTTTATTATAACTTCGAAAAATGGAAAAAAAGAGAGACTATTTTGTTTTAAGTTACGCATTATATTATTATTATGTTTACAAGATTTCAAAATTTTAATTATTCATACAATATAATTACATCATTTTCAGCATATAAAAATATAAAAAAAAAATGATTTCTTGGCTAAAAAAAGGACTATTTTGATAATTTTACAAACTTAAGGGACTAAAGTGAAAAATTAAATTAAATTTGACTATTTTACCCTCCAAAAAGTCAAAATCCGGCCACATTTCTGCCAGAAAATGGTCAGAGGGGCCAAACTGGGACAAAAACCAAAGTTTAGGGATGCTAATGTCAAAAAATGAACTTAAGGGACTAAAGTGATTCTTAACGACAACTTAAGGGACCAAATGTGACATTTGCCCTTTTCAAAAAGGTAAATTGCATTTTGTGATTCAAACTATGTTCGTTTTTATTCTTTGTCATCTTTTTTTTCTTTTTTTTTTTTTTTTTTGTCAACTTACCATCTCAACTTTGCAAAATTTGCACTTTGTCATATATAGTCATTTTGGGGTCAAATTTTCTATCGGGAAATCATTACATGCAGTGCACATGCTGGAAAAAACAACACTATATATATTGCCTTAAATATCACATGTGCATTGCATGTGATATTTTTACAACAGAAAAATCGACCAGAAAATGGTCATATATTTCAAAATGCAAATTTTGCAAAGTTGAGATGGTAAGTTGACATGAAAAAAAGTTTAAATGACAAAGTATAAAAACGAGTACAACTCGGATGTCAAAGTGTAATTTACCCTTTTCAAAATGTTCAGTAAATAAACTTAGTAAAAATTCAATACTGAGTTTTGTATAAACAAGTTTGAACTATTATACATAGCAAGGGGTCATTAGAATATGACATACTTTTATGTTTAATGCCATGCCAAAAATTAAGATTTGTGAGAGTATCTATAGAAATTAAAATTTATGAGTAAATTATTTCATTTTTATTATTTGGTCTTTCAAAAGAAAATGAAACCGAGAAAAATAAATAAATAAAATCATAGGCAATTAACAAGTTCAATATCAAGTGAAAAATAGTGATTTGAAGTTGGAATTCATCATGATAAAAGGAATTATTCATTAATAAGTAACTTGATGATCTGACAGTATCTATGATAAATGGGCATGAACCCAACTACTAGAAACTTTTAATTGTAGTTGTTATGTTTGTGCCTTTCAAATTTTTTATTGTATATTTTTACTGTTAGAATATAATTTAGATATATATATATATATATCTTTGCTTTTTTATTACTTAAGATTTTGTAACTTTTTTTTCAGTGTTACTAATGTTTTCTTATTATTGTTTCGAGACTTTTTATAAAGATCATTTAATTCGAATTGTATTCTTTTAGGGGAATTTATATCATAGGGTAACATGAAAATAATTTTAAATAATGTATTTAATACTAATATTTTTATTTTACTAAAAGTATATTAATTGAATAAGAAATTATATATATGTGGTATTTGAATCTTATAAAATATTTGTCCATCAATATTCAGTAAATAAAATTATAAAGAATTTAATATTGAATTTATATAAATAATTTTATTCTTATATAGTAAGACGGTTATTAAAATATGACACATAATTATAAAATTTAGAATTTATGAAAATATTATAGAATTTAAAATCTTCCATGCATAGCACGGGGTTCATGCTAGTATATTTTAAACAAATTCAAAATTAGAATTAAGTATCCATCCAAAAAAAAAGATATGTATCTTATCAGCAATTATTTATTTTTCATTTTAGTCATATACTTTTCATTCATGCACCAAACTTACATAAATCTCCTACTATATGCAGTAAATTTTTAATTTAATCAGCTAAAATCATTATTTTTAAATTGAGATCTTCCACTATCATATTTGTTAGATATTTTTTTTATTTTTACTAACACTGATAAAGTAAGTTTTTCATTTCATTCAAATTGATTTTTTTTTAGTTCTTTCTTCAGTTTTTTTTTTTATCAAATTTTATTTTAATCCCTAATGTCAATTAGGATTAAAAACTTAAAACCACCACTATATTAATTTTTAAATGGATAAAATTCTTTATGTTCTCTGAGTTATGATTTAAGGAAAAATGGTCATTATATAAAAAGATAATACAAAAAATAAATTTAAAAAAATATACTAAAGCAAAATTTTGAATGATTTTCAATCAATATATTTTGTGTTTTGAACCATTTAACATTTATTTTTTTGACATTGTAGTATTGCTTGATAATAATATTTTATTAATTTATTATATTCTACTCACTTTATCTATTAATATTTATAAGATAATCCAGTACTAAGTAATTAATTATATTACAAGTAAAATACAAAATGCATTACAACCTCACAAAATTCAATCTGCATTTTAATTTTTGAAATTTGTAATATAAAATTTAAACTTTTAAATATAAATTTAGGTTGTCAATCAAACTTTAATCTCTCGATTAAATGCAAAAGTATTTTGACTAAAAACAAATATTTAAGTCCTATATCTTTATTATATTTGTTTTGTTATTTTCTACTCACTTTATCTATTAATATTTATAAGACAACTCATTACTTTGTAATTAATTATATTACAAGTGACCTACCAAATGCATTGCAAAATCACAAAATTCAATATGCATTGTAATTTTTGAAAATTTGTAATATAAAATTTGAACTTTTGAATCTAAATTTAAACTTTTGCAATCAAACTTTACTATCTCGATTAAATGCAATAATATCTTTGATGAAGAACAAATATCTAAGTCCTATTCTTTATTATATTAGAACAAATTTCTACTTCAAATATATTTCTTGATGGACTTGACCATTAAAATAATTTATTTCATAATAATTTTTTTTTTAAATATTTGGTATGAAGATAGTAAAAGATGTCAAAATAAAATATAAATAATTTTGATAACCAAATATGAAAATGAAACTATAATGATTTAAATAAAGACAAAATATATTGATAGAAATTTATGCAAGTTTTTATTTTCTATAATTATTATTTTTTTAATATTTAAGGGTAAAATGACAATTACATAAAAGGATGATAGAAAAAATAAATGAAAAATACAAGTGGGTATCGATCAATGAATATTAATGGTAAAACTCGGTACCAATGGAAAATTTTATAATTACTTAAGTACCAACATGATATTAATAACATAACTAGAGTATCAAAATGAGTTTTACCCGTTTAAAAATTGATAGACTATCTTCTAAACGTTCTTAATTCGATTCCTCCTACTACAAAAATTCAATTATATTATGTTATAAAAGACATGTTGACATATTCGCCCGTATGAATATCTTTTTTTACTCGGCGAATAATTTTATTTATGTTGATCTATCAAAATAACATAAAATATATCGTGAGCTTCATAGGTTTGCATGCATTACAGTGAAAAAGGATGTTCATACTTGACAAATATGTGAATTTTTCAATTTTAATTTTTTCTTATAATTATTTTTAGAAAATAACAAGGTTTCTCAATGTACATACACGATAACAATTTTTTTGTGTTTAGTTCAAATCAATTATTTTAAAAATTACAATTATAATTTTCAAATATTTCTTTACACTGAGTTATTTCGATTTGTTTAGTTCTTCTTCATAATTATTTTGTCTTTTCTTTGTCTTTTACATATATTTCGTAGATAGCATATTTTTCATTAATGTGAAAGGCAACTTGATATAGTAGAGCTGGCTTCTTTGCCTGATGCATAACCAAACAATTTTTCTATCTTTTTCGTTTTTGCTGCCCAATTTCAAGTCTCTTATGCATTTCTATGCATTTTGGTTAATCTTATTTTGATGTTTTATTTTGCGAATCTACCGTGAAGTGCTCTTCTTTACTTCATAAAAGTTTTATGATTTTATAAGTTTTGTATTTGTTATTACTAATTCTAAAGTATTTAATTCAACTTCTTTTAATTTTATTTTACAATTATCTTTTAGCCTTCATATTCCATTAATTGCTTTTGTTTGTTTCATCGATGAATGATGTTTTATTTAGATATTTACTTTTAGCTACAATAATCCATTCGTATTATTTCAATTAAATAATCATTGTTTCTCTACTTAATCACTATTGAATATATAATTTTATCTAATAATGATTCATTAACATCTACCTTTTTTCGCAGTTACAATTAGAAAAATCAATTGAAATCTTGCATTTGTCGTCTTCTTTTCCGGTGTGAAATTTGAACCTAAATTTTTTGCTTAAGTTGGTTTGAATGCAGTTTTTTAAGTTATCTAGCAATATTTTTGTTCATTAAATTTCACGTTTATTTATTTAAAAAACTTTTATTGAATGATATGTATATATAGACTAAGAACTTTTGTTATATTTTCTTCACCCATGTTAGTATTCAACAATTTTTATAATAACTCCTATTAATTTTCCATTCCAATGTATGTCTTATTTTCTTATCATAAACTACATATACATATACATATATACATTTATATTGTCACTGAATTATTAATTATTAATTCATAAATTCAAAATTATCTTAATTATGCTTTTTATATTTTTATTGATTTTTCTCTTTAACTTGAATTTGATTTCATCAGGAGATATTTTTTATTTGGTTTACTCTACCTTTATTTAATGACAAGGGATAATATTTATTTATTCATCTTCATTTCATTGTTTTGTGCTTAGAAATTTTCAGTTTCATTTTACTTTTATTTCTTGTCATTAGTTTTGCCGTTTCTTTTCCTATATGATTTATTATTTAAATATATTTACTTGAAAAAAGCTCAGTACTTCTTAATGTATTATTTTAGTATAAATTTGTTAATTATATCATAGAATAGATATGATAGTATATATGTTTTATAAAATGTATTTAAATATTAATATTTTTATTTTACTACAACTATATTAATTGAATATGAAAATATATATTGTATTTGAAATTTATACAATTTTCTTAATATCTAAAAATATGATAATACTCTATGATTATTTTCAAAACATTCAATTTATAAATTTAGTGACGAAATCAATATTGAGTTTGTACTACAACTACTACATATAGTAAAACAATCATTAAAATATGGCACAACTTTATATAATTTAAAATTTCTAAAAATATAGAGTTTATAAAGTTTCATGCATAGCACGGGGTTCAAACTAGTAATATATAATGAGAATATTAGTTATATTTAGCTGAAAATGTGTGTGTGTGTGTGTGTGTGTGAATGTATAATAAGTGTACCTTCATAATGGTTGTATTAAAAAATGAGATTATTCAGGAATACACATTGAATGCTGAAATTACACATTGAATTTCTGGAAGTAGATCCATAATCAAAAAAGTGTTTGTGATTGTTCCAGAAGAAATGAAACAAAAGATATGGTAGAACTAGGACAGTTATTGTATGAGGTCTACTCAATGCTAGATGTAGAGGCGAATAATAGATCGATATGAACATCATGAGTTGTCCCGTAATAAAGCCGACACCCTCGCCCTTTAGGGGCGCAACAAAAAAAAAAAAAAAAAAGTATTCAGAAAAGGCGTTGGAGGCTGCAAACTCATCTGGAGTTGGAGAATGAAAAACAAAAAAGCTTTCTCAAGAGGATGCATCAAGAAAACTGCCCTTTCATAGAGATCGTCGTGGCATGAACTTTGTCAATAGATTCCTAGCTTCCTATTGATCTTGATTAGTTCCAGCTTCGTTCTTCGTTTTTTTTATTTTTTTTTTTTGAGAGTTATCTTTCTGGACCGGACCCATTTTTGTCTCTTGAACCACCTGCTTATCCTGCATGTGCTTTCGAGACCCCCACTCATTCAATCACTTGCTTGTGATTGCAGCCATTCCTCGAAAAGGGAGAGGCGAGGAATCGTCCGCTCCCATTCAGTTCATTATATATATATATATATATATATATGTATGTGTGTGTGATACCTAAATTAACTTTTAAATTCTCAGGAGAATTGGAAAACTTTGGCCTGCCCAAAAACAGACTGAAACGAATTTAACTAAACAAAAGCATACATTAGTTCACACAAATTTCAAATATAATAATTACAGGAATAAAAATATGGACAAATTAATTTATGAATTTAAGTATAAAGTTACGAACTTTGAAGAGTATCTTTGAAAATAAAATTTTTCTCTCCGAAATTTGATATAAGGGTTGAAATCTTGTTCTTGGATTCATAATCTTCATCGAATTTGTAGAAGAAAAAATCACTGACTACTTATTTGTGGTTACTTGATGTGTGTATGATATTATTTTCTGAAGTTCCTTTTTTATAGACATGAGCTCAGGCCTAAATGGCTTAAAGCTCATTTTCTATTGGGCTTCATGCTATGAACATCTCTTGACCCAATTACTCAATCTAAAATACAATAAATAATTTTGTACTTTATCTTAGACCAATCCATCTCCAAAAATAAAAAATCATACGGCCATATAAGCTTATTATGGACTCATTCACCTTGAAAATTAATGAAGTCCAAAGTTGGCATGGACATAAAGGTGAGATCTAATTATTAATCAATAATTTTTAATTTTTAATTAATAATTATTTCAAAAATATCATGTATCGAGAAGCGCCCTGAATTTATACTTACATAAACTCTGTAGGTACAAGCTCACGTGGATTTATACTTACATAAACTCTGTAGGTACAAGCTCACGTGTACAGTATCACCAGCTCCATCGCTACCGTTCTTGCCTAATTAAGACCCAACATACTTCGATAGCTTGAGTTTTTTTCTTAACATCGTCCTTTTTTAAATTGCAGGATTGCAATGACTAAATAAACAGGAGGTATGTCAGTGCAACAAATCATCAAAGAAAGATCATTTATGTACAGAATCACATATACCCTACCCATAGGGGGACACTTCTCTTCTACCTAAAGCAATAGACAGAATTTCATATCGTATGGAGTCTAACTCAATATTACATCCTAAACTATCGACTGCAAGTCTATGTTTCGGACACGTTTCACAATCTGTCGACGAGTTCCTAACAGTATTTGATGCAAATATTCAACGGTGACATACAACTGCAAGTACCGTGGGCAGAAACTAAATCTCTCAGTTTAAGATATCAGTCGGGAACTTACTATGTCGCAACGAATGCAAAAGCCTCCTTAGTATGACATGTTTGTAGAAGTTTCTCGTCTTTAACAACAACCCTAAGGCAACAAGGAAACCAGAGAAAGTAACAGACGCCATGATAATAAACGCTAGCATGAAACAGCGAGTTCCAATGCACGTCCCTCCTTGCTCGGATGCTTCCTTGTCGTAGATGTAGCCGACCACCTTGACAGAAAGAATATAAGATCCCACTGGACCTGCAATCGTGATAGTGTTGAATATCGTACCAAAATGCGCTTTTCCGAATATCTCGGAAGCAATAGTTGGCATTAACGACCACTGCGACCCATAACAAACGCCCACCAGAATCGAACCGGCGTACAGAGCACCAGGGAAACCAAAAGCGATCATGGCATGGCCGATGCTCATAGCTACTAGAGTTATTACGATAAACAACGGTCTCGGACAACTTTTCACATGCAAGAAGTAATCAGAAATATAGCCGGCTCCAAAACGACCGAGGAAGTTCCAGATGCTCCATAGAGAAACCAAAGTGTTGATCTCTAAGGTAGTGTAACCGAGAGATTCACCTATCTGACTCATATTATTCACTGTGGCAAGTCCCGAGCCCATAGCACACATAGTCGTAAAGAACAGAAACCAGAAACTAATGGTTCCCATTGCTTTTAGAAGATTTAGGTCTTCTCTCAACTCCAAAGCGTCGTCATTCGTACCATTCAAGTCCTCGTGATATTCACCATGATCGGGTCCGATACTCATACCCTCCTCAGCCGGCAGGTCGCTATCGTCTGAAACTTGGTTGTGCTCGAGCAGGGATTTTAAGAGCCTGTATGACTTATCCCTCTGGGCTTGAATTGCAACGAAAACAGGGGATGTCAGCAACAAGATGAGTAGAACAAATGTAACAATTCGAACGTACAATTTCAACTTGAGAATGTGTTGGATAATTATTGTAGCTGTAAGATAGGCAGCCAGAACAATAGCCAGAAATGAGAAACGATTCAAGTGCCTCTTCTCGTCTTCTTCGTTCGTGTTAAAGATTCTCACAAACCCCATGAGCAGAAGCGAAGTAATTGTGGGCAGCAATGCCAATAGTAGTAGATATGAACTGGGCTTGTCCTTGAAAGTTATCTGATACACTTGAATCAATATGGCTCCACTCAAACCAAGAAAGCCCTATCGAAGTCATAGATTAAAGCAGAATACAAGTCAAGAGAGAGGTAAGGTTGCTGCTACAAATAGCAAAACTAACTCACAAGTGTAATAAATTAGCAGTTCAAGGTATTCAAAAGTATCTGTCAAACTGATACTACTAAATAGAGAGAACATTTGGATTTTGTGCGCAGATGTCATACATAGATAGCTGCAAACATATTTCACACAGTTTATTGAAGTAGGTTAATCCAAAGTCTATAGTAAAACAAATGCAGAAAAGTCTTTGGTGTTAAAAGGGACGAAACATCAAATTTCCAGCAAGCAATTTATCAGTCAGTCCACCGACACATTCCATGCAAAACAGAGTTTCAACAATCACGAGTTAGTTTCAAACCATGAGACATCATAGGCCATTCACATTGTATGATATGTTTCGATACATTATGATAAAATGTTTGCATTGATGAAGGCCCATGATTCAGAGATCACACAATAAGATATGAGCACTTGAAACCATCTTAATAGACGCGAGCGCTAATCCACACAACTACGGCTATCCTTCCAAATAACCATTTAAATCACCATTCCATCAAATAAAGTGAACATGAACATCATGTATATCCTATCCGACTCTCCTAACTAATGGATTTCTCCACAACAATATCTTGACTAGGCATTGTTTTCTCAAACTTTAGCTTATAACACAAATGCAGCAGCTCTGATGTCAAATCACAACACTGCCACATACATCAATTTAATCTATAGTTGCCAAGAACTAAGCACAAAAATTAGCATATCTAACCAAGAAACTGCACCCCAACCCCCACAAGAAAATCAATCACAGTGTGTTATAATTCTTGGATAAGACAACTAAATCAACCTACCCACAATCCCAGAAGAAGAATAATAATAATACGTAGCAATTATAACTCCAAAGAAAAGCAGTTTTAAAATTTACCTTCATAATCCCAACAATAGTGCCACTGTAATTAGGAAAATTGTGCACTCCAGTGACGACATTAGCCGTATTGAAGAAAGTCATGGCATGCGCGGCCAGCAGCATGTAGAAGCACATCACCAGCAGCGGGGGCCTCGGCAGCAACCCATTAACCGTCAGCCACATTAGAAAGTAACCGGCAAAGCACTGGAGCGAGCCCGCGAGGAGGACGAGCCAGGGGCGACGAGGGGCGGCGGAGTAAAGGAGGCCGGAGAGGAGGCCGGCGTTGGCGCCGAGGTCCTTGAAGACGGAGATGGTGTCGAGGGTGGATTGGTCGTAGCCCTGAGTGGACTTCAAGATTGAGGAGTAGATGGTGAAGGTGTAGAGAGAGCCGCTGGTGCATTGGATCCATATGCTGGCGGCGGTGGCCACCCATCTGTTCTTGATCAGTGATTTCCGGCTGGGATTGTAATCTAAGTCCATGAATTGTTGTGAGAAATCAAGGATGGGTGGTGGAGTAGATCGAATCAATCTGGAATCTAGTCTGCGGTGGTGAGTTCTTGGAAGCCCACGTTGCGTCTGCCTTCATTCATTCTTCAGTCCACCACTTTCATGTGCATCAATTTTCAAAAATTAAAAATTAAGTTTAAATTCTTTTTACCGATGCAAGAGAAATAAGCTCCAATAAGATGCTGGTACATTTTTATTTTATTATTTTGAGTAAATTACAATGGGGTCCTTAAACTTATCATAATTATAAAAAAAAATTTATTATTTAATTTAAAAAATTACAAATATAGTTATAAAATTATCATCGTCTAATATATACTCCTACTATAGGGATATTTATCAGTCTCTCCTACTATAGAGATATTTGTCAGACGGTCATTAATTTCTAATTTATCCTATTATTTTTTAGGGAAACGAGAAGTATTATTTTTTTTATTTTTATCTATAAATATGAAATTTATTTTCTTTTAAATTTCATATGTTCAGTTTTTTGTGAAACTTTAAACAAAAAGAAATTAGATTCTACAAATTGTTATCAACAAAATACTTTAGCCTCGCTTGTTAATTCTTTCATACCAAACATAGCTGCCGATATAGTTTGTTATTCTTTCATCTCTTCCTATTTCAATCTACTCTAAATAATATTAATACTGAAAACTATTAAACCATATCAACATTCCAAATCCTAGTTAATTCTGCAGAAGTGGGAAAATGCAGAATTCCCTCTACAAGAAAGCAAAAGAGAATTCATTCACCAGCTCCCAAGTTTCTACAAACATACACTAATTGCTATATTGTAGCATTCCAATGCCATACAAGATGCAACATATTGGAGCGTCTCTGATGAAAATTCTGTGAAAAATGGAATAATAAACAAGTACACAACTCCCGCCTCCACCATAACCGTTCCATCTTCTAGCGCACAAAATGCAGGTACACATGAAGTCCTGTCAAGTGACCATAGCCATGCAGCTTAATAATCCCGGGATTGCTTCCCTGTGTGCCTCGCCAACTCCACCTACGCAGAGTTATACATTTAAGTACGATATATCATACTAAAGAACTTTTCTTCGAATTAACACTGTTTTTCTCGATTATCTTTTAGGGCAGAGCAAATATACCAAAGTGGACTTCATGTGCTTAACGTAAGGACCAAAGGCGCAGCAAAGATGTAAACAAACATAACAGAGTTCAAGTGCAAAGGGTGAAGAGAAATAATGGATTCTTGTAAGAAGACCAGATGAGAATCCAGCAAAAGCAGACTAAGCTAAGGAATCTACAGTTTTAATTATTTACAGGGCAGAAGTATGAAGTTGAGGATATGTATGCTGTAAAGGCCTCAACAAAGTTCCTCCGAACACCATATGTTTTCATAACATTGAAGTTGACTGGAAGGTCTCAACTTCTACAGAATTCCAGACCATAAATAAGTTTGAAGAATTGTTCAAATGTTACAGTTGCTGAAACAGGCAGGGATATTTGGTTCTGGCATGGTTTTGACTAATCTCAGAATCTTAACCAATATAGAAGTCAATATCTATATCAGCCACAATTCATTGTCTCTTGGTGCCTGGACTAGCTGTTACACCTTTCTGGGAGAGTTTCAATTAGATAATATAGACATCTTGTAAGCCTTCGCATAAAAGAGGGCTGACGGGGGCAGACCCTCCAAACCCACACCCCAACATTGGAAAAATAACTTTTCCCCTTAAACCTCAGGGGCAAAACTCTTCAGCATTTTCACAAAGAAGAACATTTTTACTGTCTCGTGTCTATGGGACGTACTGTGGTAATGATTAAACCACTGACAGATAACTGAAATGTATGTGTTTTAGGCTTATTCATGGTTCTGAACTTCACGTGGTTGTATCCATCTCTTCCACCAGCCATAATAATCATTTACATTTCATATGAAATTATCATTTCGCACATTGTACCTGAAGAGTTGGACTAGTAAATCTACAAACTTTTGTGTGCACACTCTATCCTTTGATGTTGAGCTCACTTACCAACTACGCTAAGTAGTTATACTGATACACTAAATAAATTTTCAATAGAAGTAACAACTAAGAAATGGAATGATTTTTTACCCAATTAGTTGAACAAATAGAATTTGGTATTTTAAAACTTAATTATAGTTAAATCGTCATAATATCAGGTGGCCAAGTCGTGCATTCGCCTAGAAAGCTACACAAGACAAAAAAATGGCAAAGTCGTTCAACTCACCAGCAAGGGTACACTAGACTTCAAGAATTTTAACCAGACAGACCCTCCCCCTCCCTTAATATTGTCCTCGATCTGGGTTCCATCCCTTCAACAACAGAGTTAAAGATTTGCAACCATAGTATTACCTCAAATTCATTCTTCAGATGATCAAGTTCCTTGTCCAGATCATTGATAGCCTGATTATATGCCTGCATGGGCGAAGATTGGCTCGTTGTGTGGATCTGCAGATTTGACCATCAAAATCAAGCAAACTGATCAATTTGACTTATCCAGTAACCATAATACCTTAGCAGCATATTGACAGCAACATTTAGAGGTCGGGACAAATACAATTATAAGCAAGAAGTAGTTTTAAATTGACATCAGATTTAACATCTACACAAATATTCCTCATAAGCAACTATGCACGTCTAAGGCCAAAAGGACACGAAGATTTCACATTTTTTAACCAGAAAATTAATAGCCAAAGTCATGTGCAAGTACTGCTAACCACAATCTAGGCAGCAGTCAACTAAGTCACCATTGAAGAAGTTGAATGTAAGATATAACTGTAAAAGATAGGAGAAACCTCAATGTTTTCAGGTGGACATGCAATAAAAGTCAATATCAAATCCTGGGCACTAAGCTCATATCAAATTTTGGACACTAAGCTCTATCTCATAGGTGCAATTTTTATTCCACTCACTCTCTGGTTTTGCTCAATCATATCGCTAACGCTTAGATAGTATTAACAATTGTTGTCTCCAAAACCTACATCGCACTCCTGGTTTACACTAATCTTGAATGGTCTGTAAAATGAACTCCCTCGATTGTCAACGTATATCATGACCAGCATATTTATACCTAAAATTGTTTAAGGTAAACCTCAGTCTTAATTGGTCAACCAAACAAGAAAAAACTCCTTATGTAATTGTTGTCTCTATTAAGTCATAATATGAACAACAGATTCCATCAATTAAGCACATAACAAAATCAAGTAACAGAGAAATAGAAAGAGATTAACACAAACCCTTAAAAGTATTTTGTACTGAAGAGGGTGAGGCAACTTGTAGCCAGCAAACAATACATTCTCATCCCTGTGCAACTGCCTGCTTTTTATTCCACAATAAAAATTAGGGTTTTCAAGCAAAGCTAAATTTTCATTTCAAACTACAAAAACCAAAAACATCACATACATGCGGAGGATGTTACCGATGGTGTGGTCTTCACGCTCTATCGTAAACGACGCCGCATTGATGATCTTCGTGTCCCTCTCGTACGATACTCTGTTCAATCATTCAAATTTCCAACACCAACAAAAAATTAGAAAAAAGAAACAGCCTCAGCAATGAGTGCATATATATATATATATATGAACATATATGTAAATATATAGAGAGAGAAACATATCTAGAGAGAGAGAGAGAAGATTACTTGGAGACACCCTCAGGGACGACGAATCGCTCGTAACGATCGGGGGCGTTCATCTTCTCCTCGCTGCTGTTTCTGATTTTCTGCTGCTGAAACTCGCGTTTAAGAACGAGCGTTGAGAGCAAACGACGTCGTGCAGGCTTCCGTTGAAAGTCTAATTGGGCTTGTGGGGTTGGGCTGGGCTGGGAACTACTAAGATTTTAGCTCCTGTTTGGGCTTAGTTCAAATTTGAAAAGAATATAAAATTTATCAATTTTCAACAAAATATAATTAAAATTAAAATTAAAAGGTTTTAAATCCTTTAAATTTAGAATTATCTAAGCATGTTGAACAAATTTGTTATTAATAATTTAAAATATTCATAATTTCAAATCTTTCAATCCAAATGCGATCTATTAAACTTTTAACCTAGTATGTGTGGCCCACTAGAACGTATATGCAAAATTATTTAAATATTATACTTCAAACAGATAGGAAAAAATGAAACATAAAAGGATTAATGGGAACATGAAAAATATAGATAGTGATGCGTACCGGGGTCCAGCAGTACCACAAAATGTCGAGGGACCTTCGAAAAAATCCCAAAATTGTATGGGAGATTAACCTGCAGATAAGGGTTAGCACTTTAATGCTTAAGTCAGTAATGTTCGACTGAATGAAATAAAGGAAAAACATGAAGAAAGTGAGAATAATGGTAAAATGAAGTTTTGTAGTAATAATCCGTGTGAGAATGTGTTGAAAATAGCTTAAAAAATATAAAACTCGTGTGCAAGTGGAGTGCCAATAGAGATGTTACTTGATACTTGATGTCAATGTCTCAAATAACTGCACAGTGAGCCTTTTTATAGCTGGTGATGAACCCGACATTGGAGAAATTAGGTTGAGTGTCGTATACCTTTGGAAACCTTGGGAAGTCAGCTTCTCAACCCAACAAACCGCGTGAGAATCGAAGTTGAATCGGAGTAGATATTGTCATTTAAGTCAATCCTCCATATCGGTTATGTTTTTCAAAAAGTAGTTACCTGCTGAGAAAGACCCGGATTCCGGCCAATCTACTAGGAATTTGAATGAGATTTTTTAGTATGACATGGCTCCATGTGTTGGCCTGTGTGAAGTAGAATTCGTGTTGTTGGATGACTAGACTTGCTGTACGAGCCTTTTTCATGGGCCAGCCAGGTTAATGTGTAGAGTTTGGACTTATGTATGAAAAGCCTGTTTTGGGCCTGAGGACTTTGGTCTACTGGGCTCCCTTGCTTGGAGGCCTACTCCTAGTTCTTGGGTTGGCCCGGTGGATCGAAGGGGGCATCAAAGAGAGAAAGAGAAAAATAGAACCTGACCAACCAAGATATTGAAGTGACTCTCCGTGATTAAAAATAATAATAATAAATTAATTAATTTCAACCATAAACTTTAGTCAACATAAAAATCAATTAAATAATATATTAATTTCTTTATTTTGGTTAGTTTAGAGTTTAGACGGACGCCAGAAATATTAGTAACATGCTATATTAAATAATTAAAGTATTACTTATATTAAATAGATACAAGTAAAAGAAGGCACTTGAATAATAAAGCCTTCGGAAAGGAAAATATCCAAAAATAAATTCTTGTGAAAAAAAATCTCTTTACGGCAAAATTATAAACAAATTTGACCATCCGTACAATTTGATTGTGGGTCTTTTATTTTTTTTCGTTGGATTTTATTGTTAAAAATGTTTTGTATATTTAATAATTTTACATTTAAAAATATTCATTCATTTTGTATTTTAATATAAATAATTTATTATTTTAATTTATTTAGAGCTACGGCATCATACTAATACTCGGATAACATGTAATTTTATTATCTTTGTGTTGAAAATAATTAGGTACCAAATTTGTTCATATGTTGATTTTGGAGGGGTAAAATACGATATAAAGACTATATTAGGGGTGAAACATATTTTTTTTTTATTAGAGCATTAGGATATTTTTGTTCATTAAATTAAAATTTCAAAACTAGGGGACTGTTCCAAAATAATAGTAGAATAGGGTCTTCTATACTTTATTCAGAGTACAAGGGGATAATATAAATTTAATCCTAAGAAAAGGGTAATGAATACAAAATTTTCATTATCTAATCAACATTCCAAAAATGATTTAAAGTTATGATATCTATATATATATATATAGCAAAACGATATTTGACTGTAAAAGGATTAATTTTGACCAAATTCTAAATTATTAGAATTTTGAGTTTTTAAATTAAATTGAAAATTTTCTATGGGTTGGCTTTATTCAAAATTAATATTTTACATCATATAATTTAATTAACGTGGGATATCCCTAAATTTAAGCCTGGGTATTAAATTATTAGAATTTCAAAACAAAGATAAATACTCTAATCGGTTATCTGTTCCACCAATTTAGCTCTTTCAATTATCTGATAACTTATTATTTCTTTGTTTAAATAGTTTAGTTCTCTCCCAGTTAGTGGTTTTTGTTATTTGAGCAATCACTTCTACCTCTCGAAGTATTTCAAGCTTTCCTATCAGATAAAAGTTATTTCTTAAATAGTGCAGACTTCAACAGCTTATTTACTGTCTTTTGTTGCTCTTTTAATTTTAAGTTAATTTAATTTTTTCAATTACTACAAAATCATGGCACTTTGTTCGAAGGCAAGTTACAATTTCATCAACGTATATTTCATTTTCTTTATGAATTTTGTATGTTGTTGATTTAGTTCAATGGTCCGTATGATTTTTCGTTGTACTTACTCCACCCTTACTATTTGGTTATCCAATGTTTTATACGCCTAATTTGATGAAGTGAATTCTTTTTTGCTCTTTTATCTTTCCCTCCTTTTCGTCCATCCATACGTGAAAAGAATTAACAATTAAATTCACATGTGTTTTCTTATGTTTCCATTATTAAACTTTAATATTTATTTCTCCTTTAAATATTCAATCCTTTGATTTTTTTTATACATCACTTTTTTTATATTTATGATAGTATCATACCATTAAATTTTTATTTCATAATTTAATTTTGTTGTTCTTTTCAGATTTCATTATTTATATATTTATTTTTTTGTACAAGAAGGAACTTATTTATTTAGTGTTAAAGGTACATATTTCATTTAATATTTATTTGTAGAATTCTACTTAATCTACCATTTAATTTTATTTTTGTATATATATTTACCCCTTTGTATATTTTTATGCACCATTATATATATATATATATCATAGTTTCATCCATTAAATTTTAATTTTATAGTTTAATTTTGTTATTTTTCATTTTTTGTTTTATTAGGATCACATATTTATTTAGTGTTAATAGGTACATATATATTTCGTTTAGCATTTATTATATATATATATATTTCATAGTTTCATCCATTAAACTTAATAATCTGACATTTAGTTATTTCTGTTTAAATTTTATCATTTTGTATCTTTTTATACACCATTTTTTATATAATAATAGTTTTATTCATTACATTTTATTTTATAGTTTAATTTTGTTGGTTTTTTTTTTTTTTTTTTTTATAGATTTTGAGTGTTTTGGTCCACAAATGATGTTTTCAATATATAACGAATCACCATATTTTAATTATTATGTAATTAATTTCTCAAATTATTTGAATATGTTCTACTAAATCTATGACATATGCTTTGTAAATCGTCAATTTATTTTTACATGTAAATATATATTTTCATGTGTATGTAATTCGTGCTCTTTTCTAAAAAAATCCACATACTGTCGTTTGGATTTTGTTTTCTTCTTTTGTATATTTAATTTAACTAAATTTTTTGTAGACATGTGTTAAATTAATAATAAATCCAGAGGTTGATTAATTCAATTTCTTAATATATCTTGAATATTATTTTCATTTTTTATTTTGTGTTTTCACTTAAAAACTTAAAAGATGCACAATGCTTTCTGTTGTTTTTGCTTTTAGAGTATGTTTGGTTGGAGGGAAAAATGGAAGTATATAATAAATGGAAATAAAAGGGGATGTATAAGAAAAAGTTTAGTATTTGGTTTGGAGGAAGAGATGGAGGGGAAGTAAAACTGGATGTATATGAAACCCCCCCGGGGTCCAATTTCGTTTCCGTCCGAAATTGGGCGGAAAAGTGGAAGTATAAGGCAAAAAAGACAAAAAAAAAATACATATTTTATTTTTATTTACCCTATTGCCCATATATATATATATATATATATATTCCTCAAATTCTTTTTTCCTTCCCGCTGATAATACCGTACATAATCGCCAGAGAAAAGATAACCAAATTGTTGGAGAAACTACTACGTCGAAGTCAACAATCCGGTAAACATACTTTGCATTTCCAATTTTTCAAAAAAAAATTATTGCTAATTTGCTATTAATCTTGATTGAATAATCCTATCCCCTAATTTTGTTCCCTCTTTCTGCCACGGCACGAGTAATTTTTTTTTTATTTAAACTGAATAGTTTATAATAAATTAACAATATTCGTTTTGATGAATATTTCTATTAATAAAAAATCATTGTTCTTGTTTGATATATATTTTTATTACTAAGGTTTTTAGATCTTTGATATTAGTATAATATTAACTTGTTTATCTTCTAATACGAAATGAAGAAAAAGGGTTAAACTGTAAAATTACAAAAATTAATCTTTTTTTCTCAATCTAATTTTCTCGTACCAAACAATGGAAAGTATTTGAGATTTACTCTCATTCCAATTATACCAAACAACTTGAAGGAAAACTATTATTCTTTCCCTCCCCTTCCCCCTTCCCCTCCCCCTCTCCCTCCCCCTTTCACTTTCCCTTCTCTCTCATTTGAACCAAACGAACCCTTAGTATTCCTTAATTTAGTTTATCCTTCAAAAGTCACTATGAGCCATATTATCACCAATTTATATTTTATAATGTTATATTGCTTCCAAAAATTTCAAAAATTGAACAGAGAACAGTATGATTTACAAGTGGCTGTAACTCTATGGCATATCAGTATGGCCCATTTCTTTCTTTTATTAAAAGCATAACAGTTACAGCTTACTTATACATTTCAATCTATTTTGTATTATAAACTTTTGCATACTTTATCTTTTTCATTGTAGCTTTTCATTTCATGTGTTTTTGTTGCACATTAAACTTTCTTCTTTTAAGATTTCTTTGCGCCGATGAAAGTTTTTTTATTCTTTCATGGCCAATGATATAATGTTGTTGTATTTTTGTTTTAGTTGAACTTGGATATTTATTTTTATTTATACTTATTTTATTTTGTTATTCATGATAATTTGCTCATGATCTTTTTTTGTTCAAATCGATGAAATGATATTGAGATTTTGAAATTATTTTAAATTAATTTTTCTTTTAATCGTCCATATTTCTTTCGTTCTTCTTTTCTTTCAGCTTTCTTTCTTAGAACTCATTAAAAGTATGATACTATTCTTGCTTTATGTTTTATTTTTTAATAAGTAGCATCATTTACATTTATGTACTTTAATATTATCTCTGGTGAAAGATTAATTGTATAATACAATCAATACATTTAACTAATTATTTATTTTTTATATTTTTATATAGGACTTGGTATATGCAAAAGATGATCTATATATTTAACAGATGTCATAATTGTTTGAAAGTAATACTCATGTATACACAAATTTTTGTAAGTAGAAATATGTTTGTGTGTTAGAAGATATCATTTCAATAATAATCAAAATGAGATTAAAAATTCATAATTGATATATCTTATCTATGTTTAAAAATGAAAGTTTTATTATGTAAAAAAGATTTATTTATAGAGCAATACATTATAAAAAGATTCTTCAATTTAAATATATATATATATATGTATAACCGTGCATAGCACGAGTTCTACGCTAGTATATTTATATTCTAAGTATTATGTATTTATTAAGAAACTGCGTTGCGCGAGCTTGAAATGTCAAGAAAATTATGCATTATAATGTAATTAATTTTCGGTACACATTTGGTGTATATTAGACTATCGAACTACAAAATATCAAAGACATGATTAAGATAAACTAGCACAAGAAACAGTGAATTATAGAAGCCGACTTCAATACTCTATGTTCGATTGCTTCAAAAATAATTTATGTAGATTAAATACTGAGTTAATTTCGCTACATTTCGGGACACATGGTGTTTCAAGATAACCATACTATAAAGGTTCATATTTATACAACCCAACATCGGTATACTGAACCCAAACAAGCACACTAAACGAAGACAACCACGATTAATTGCAGCATTAAGTCAAAATATGTAAGCATATCGAGACTTTGCATAGGAGTTTACAGTATACCGGTTTATAGACTAATGAACAAGAACAACCGCACAAACAATACGCATGCCAACCACGAGAGAGCATAAGTCACTAAAGTAGCACATGTGGGAAGTCTAGGTACTAGCAGAACTTTTTGGTTTTCGAGAGAAAGTTCGTTTAAGGTAATTGCTATTGAAAACTAGTATTACTTCATTGGGGAAAAAAGTAACCCCCAATAAATAAACAATATAAGGTTCAATTGACCATGCTCGCCTCAAGTAATCTAGAACGAGCATATACAAAACCAATACCACAAAATGGCAAAACAAACTAACAAAAAAGAAAACTAAACGGCGAAATGGATATGTCATTGTTTCTTTGCATAGCGGAACCAAACCACGGTACACGGCGGGTGCACCATTAGCTAGCCAGTCTGGTTTTCCTCAGAGTACAATTGAGAAAAGAAATCCCCATAACAAATGATAGAGGTTGTGGTACACAAACGTGGACCCTAATAAGAAACATAGGTTGTTGGCTATGTGCCGCACAATATATGCTTCTGATTTCCATTGCCGATATATATTTGCACTCCTCCAACAGAATTGACTTATTTCAGGTGACAAATACACACCCAGATATACACAAACAGAGCATCAAAAGACGTCGAAAATGAGAATCCATATATACAAATTGATCAAACAGAGACCGAAATATTAATTTAGCCAAGCAAACATGAAAAATATAATTTATACATCCACTAAGGATTCAATCTTTCAACCAAAATAGACCCAAAGGCTGATATTTATATAGCTAAGAATAGGTCCATCGAAACTAAAAGAATAATAGCAAACAACGGCGATGTAACTTAAAATAGTAAAGTATATATATGTGAAAATACCATAATTTTAGAAAAAATATTATTTTTAGGCAACCAATTAAACAAAAAAACTGTTAACAAAATTGGTAGCAGAACCGCCACCACTGGTGTCAGTTTACTTTGGAATATAACATCATAGAACTATTGCTTCAACCGAAATATTGGTATTTTGGACAAAGTTCTCCGGTTACTAGTGTTGGGACATCTTCGCTGCCGAAACTGTGACACACCCTCTGTAATCACATTCCATCTCATAACTAATTTACATTTAACCCAATTTAGATAAATCTTCTTATAATTACATTCTATATATGCCTCAATCGATTAAAAATTTCAACAGAATTTTTTATATAACATAATTCACTATAGCATATGAACACGACAAAAGTGGAGTCTAGCTATTACAAAACTTAAGATACTACTCCAGTCCGAGTTTAATATTATCGTTAACATGCAGCTAGAGCTCCCGACTAATGATGACACTTCAGTGCTGACCCACCTAACAAGGCTGACAACTGGCTACAAGCTAGCTAGACGAGTCACTGCAATCTATCTGCTGAAAAAGTACATGGCAAAGAGTGAGTTGCCAACTCAGTAAGTATAACTAATTAGCTATATATACACATACATGTGAGCACATAGAAGGAAGATCAATTTTCAAGAAATAACAGCAGTGAGTCAATCAATATTCGTTATGCCGTAATCACAATATCACAAAGTAATCAATAACAACCATCACTCGGGAATCAATATCAGAATCATCATCATCCACATCATAATACAAACTCAGTCATGGTTTATTATCTTAGGGCCCTGCTTAACCTAGCTGGAGTATATTCAATGGTTTTGCCGGCTCTCATCATCTCAAACAATATCATATAATAGCCGGCACAGGATACCCATCGTATGTGATATTCCACACTGGCCAAGTGTGTAGCTCCTGATCACAGGACATCACACCAAACATGGCACCCCCACACCACCCCAGTGTGTAGCCGTCAGCACAGGATATTCCCCGCTGCCCGGAATATCCCGGTACCCGTCGCGCCATGGTACCTAGCTGTATATTCTTTTTCTCCCATCACATCTCACATCATCAATCACATCGTCATGACAACACACAATTCGTCATCAATCACATCATCATGACAGCACACAGCTCGTCATCAATCACATTATCATAAACCATTAAATATGCCTAAGCTTAGGTAAGCCATCTTCTCATCTCAACTCATCATCTGTACATTTATCGACTTCATAATTCAATTCAAATTATTAATCAAATAGAAGCATGTCAATCATTCACGACCACTCCATCATTCATCTTCATTCATCAACATAATCGAAGTATATCACAAGTATTTACAATGTACGTCACATCAAAACATAGACATAACATATAACAACATTCACAAGACAACCACATAATCCAGTTCAACATATAACAGTTTACAAACGAGATTACATAATCATGCATCTTTATATATATATATATATATATATCCAATTAACTATACTTACCTCAATTCCACAATAATTTAATTAGTAGAGTGACGTATTCACTCTTGTACGATGTTCTCGTGTCCTATAAATAGTTCTAAGACGAATAGTCAATATATCGATAATATTGAAATTCCTTAATAATGCATCAACAATATTCGGACACTTCTCACTAATCTGTTAATATCTTGTTCTACCAAATTCAGATCCTTAATCCGTTTTCTTATACATAAATTAGACTCGATTATCTTTCCATCAGTATATATCTTGCTATATATAGATCAGTGATTATATTCTTAAGAATTTCCTTTACCGTCCTTTAACCTGTGAATCCTGCCAGCCTGAACACTGATCACTAATTAAATTATAACTTTAATTATAATAATACAAATTAAAAAATGTTTTAGAATGATACATTAGACATCCTAGGCTTTCTAATGGTATAAAATATGTATATTAAATCACAGGAATAATTTGCTAATAATATCTACTATTCCTGTTCATTGTTTTCTCGAACAGAATCTGTGTACAAACTTATAAATTCTCCCAGACCAAATTACAACTTTTAAATTCAATATTTTTACTCCATATACTCTCATACGTCCCTAGATTCATATACAACAAGAATCATACGAATTGGATCAGTATATAATGAGTTATTCAGGTTTTATCACAACTTGTTCTTTATAGTCGCAGATCCATAGAGCTCTACTTCAAAATTTACCCAAAATTCGTATACAGAATATTATGATATTTACAGAATATTACATATTATGTCTCTAGTATCATTTTAAGAAATAATCATACAAATTGAATCATTATAACTCAAGTTACAGGGGTTTTACTATACTCAGTCTGGATTTCTGCTGAAACAGGGCAACAGAATATATCCTCCGATTTAGCCATCAAAAAGAATGATTTAGCTTCTGTTCAAAACTAGAAAGTTATAGAGGACATCCTAAGGTTTTCATAGACACCAAGATCCCCAATTTTAGACCGATAAAACTCAAGATTTTCCTGAAAAACCGAGACTATTCGGACAGATATAAAACTGCATTTACAGTTCCTTTTGGCCATTATGAGTGGAATGTAATACCTTTTGGTCTGAAAAATGCACCTTCAGAATTCCAAAATATCATGAATGATATTTTTAACCAATTCTCGAACTTTATTATTGTTTATATTGATGACATCTTAGTTTTCTCTAATAACATAGAAGACCACTTTAAACATTTAGAGATGTTTAAAACATTAGTCATCCAAAATGGATTAGTAATATCTAAACCAAAAATGACTATCTTCCAAACTAATATAAGATTTTTAGGTCACAATATTGAAAAGGGAGAAATAATTCCCATTAACAGATGCATAGAGTTTGCAGATAAGTTTCCTGATAAAATTATTGATAGAACTCAATTACAAAGATTCTTAAGAAGTCTAAACTATATAGCTCCATATTACAAAAATCTTGCACAAGATACAGCATTATTATATGATGGGCTTAAGAAAAATCCATCGGAATGGACAGAGGATCACACTAAAGCAGTTAGGCTAATAAAACAGAAGGTTAAATCATTACCATGTCTAACACTCGCAAATCCTAATTGGAAGAAAATAATAGAAACAGATGCTTCTGAAATAGGATTTGGAGGAATATTGAAGCAAATTGATAATAATAAGCAAGAATATTTAGTTAGATTCCATTCTGGAAAATGGAAAGCAGCCCAGTTAAATTATGCTACAGTGGCTAAAGAAGTTCTTGCTATCGTTAAATGTGTTTTAAAATTCCAAGATGACTTATTAAATCAAGAATTTATTATCAGAACAGATTGTTCTGCTGCTAAGTTTATGTTTAATAAAGACTTTAAGTATGATGTTTCTAAACAAATGTTTGCCAAATAGCAAGCACATTTAGCCCCATTTAATTTTACAATAGAACACATTAAGGGAAAGACTAATAGTCTCCCTGACTTCTTATCAAGAGAATATCTAAATGAACATAGACATTGGAAAATTTAACTGGATTGGAGGAGAATTCTTTATAGGAGTAAGTACCTCCTCTAAAATCCCAGATTATTGGGTTGAAGATAGAATTGAAGGAGAAAGTTATTGGATGAATGGGTTAAAATGGCCTGTATATAAATTTGAATTTTGGGATGAGCCAATCGAATATAAGGCACGACTCAAAAGAATTCAAGAATAATAAGAAAAAAGATTGAGGAAACAAAAAAGATTATTTCTGAAATTCTTGTTCAACATCCAGATGCAGACATGTCTTATCATTATCGAATAAAAAATATTTGGATAGCAAATTTGCTATATCACCAAAAAATTGCAGGATATTATGCAGGTTAAATGAATAATCCTTTTATTGCAGGAATGCTTCCTCAAAGAGGAAGAGGCAGAAACTCCTCCAATCAGAGAGGAGGTAGGTTTAGACCAGGCGAAATTATACGCCAAGGTAACAAATCATTAATTAAAGACAACATTTTCGGAATAGGAAAATATAATAAAGTCTTTGAGGAAGAAAATGAGCTCTTCCAGCAATTCCTCATATTTAAAAGGGAGCAGAAAAAAATCGCCGCCGAAGAAGTATCATCTTCTTCAGTATCTTATGCTAAAATACTGGAAGAAGAAGATGAATTAGCAAACTATAAATTTAGTGAACATCAGGAAGTAATTATACTCCTGGAAAATGAGGATTTAAGGTGGGAGAAAGATCCATGGTATCTAATGAAAAGATATCTGGATGTGACAGCATTCACAGAAGGTTCATATAAACCGAGAGCTCATTACGAGTGCATCCTGAAAGCAATGCAACGTGTTGAAATTACTCACACTTATTCCAACAATGGAAAAGAATTTAATTACTCAAAAAAAGCAGTAATAAAAAAATTCATCACTGTTTGAATAGGGAATTAACCCATTAGGTGAAAAGGAATATATTCACCCAGAATCTAAATCCCCGATAAAATTCAATTATTGGGACTATGTTGAGGCATTCAACAAAACTTTTCTCTATGAAAATTATAAGAGAAAACACACCTGGTTTTTCAAAATTTGTCCATTAGTTTTCCAACAAGAAGTACCAAATTGGGTATTTCAATGGTGGTTAAATTATGGTCCTCCAATTTCTATACTCCCTGAAATTTTCCAGGGTTATTATACGGAATGGATCAATTGTTCGCCAAAAATTATCCAGGCGGAGAAATCACAAAAATGGATTGAAGGAATGGCCTCATTCTTCTTTTGTATGGAATTCTCACTTCCATGGATATGGAAATGGCTACTTGAAGTAGGAATGACCCTACAAAAAATTCCCTGTATTAAAAGGAAATCTTGTTCTAAATTCTAGAGCAAATTAATGCTCATCAATCCAGAAACAAAAAAATATTTTTGTCAAGAAGCACTTGATGAAATGGAGGAAAAGCTCCAAGAATACAAGGCACTCCTGGAGAAGGAAGAAAATCAAACTCCTAGCCCCTTCGAGCAAATATCACAAAGAATCAGGAGCAAAAGAGGTATCATCTCTAAGGAACAAATGATTGAGGAATATCTCAATCAAGTCCAGAAAGACCTCAAACGAAATCTGACAAGAGCAGAGTTCCCAACGGAAACCTCTTCCAAAGATGAAAAAAAAAATAAGTATTCTTGTTTAGCAGGAGAATCACAAGACCCATTTGAAGAACCTAATCACGAAATTATCCTTGATCAATTATTTCAGGGAATCAGGACTGCTTTGAAAGCAAAATCAAAAGTTGGGACTTTTGAATCTTCGGAAGAACAAAGAATAGATTACCACAAGAGATCCGAAGCAGAATCGGAAGAAAGTAATTTCTCCAAAATAATGAAGAAGTGAAAGCAGACAGCATAATGCCGGAAGAAGATAAAGTCGAAAAATTTTGACTGAGTCAAAGACACGAACACGTGTCACACATGTAGCAACACGTGTCACACATACAACAACACGTGTCATTCATGCAGCACGTCTGCAAATGACTCCAGCCATGTGTCTCAATGTAGAGGACACCTATCAATTACGGACGGACTTGAAATAATACTTTCAGATCCGGCCTTTCCTATAAATACACCCTCTTAGCTTATTAAGAGGTAGGCTAGAAATACTCTTGTACATGTATATCATCTTTTTCCTCCCTCACTAAATAAGACTTCAGCTTTGTGTACGGGTTTACACTTCTGTAAGTTTTTTACTTTAAATTATTGTATTTATTTACCGTATTTATATTCCTTTTAATTTTTCTCTTAGCCTAATGGAAGGCTAAATCCATACTGTTGAATTATCCATGACAACGAAAATGGCAAGGTTCTAAAAAGAAAGAGTATTTTAAATTCATGATAAATATACAGAGAAAATGAACGAATATGGAAAGGAGACCATTTGGGTTGTTCCCTTAAATTATGAGTATGAAGGAGGTATGTGTTGCCACTGCTGCCCGGTTTTGCCGAATATGGCGTTGTTTGGGCCTTTAGGTGGTGTTTTAAGACTGAATTCGTACTTATTAATTTAAAGGAGCGTAAAAGGTTCCCAAATTTACTCTATTCCTATTCATTTAAATTCTCTTTACATATGTCACAATTTAAGATACTCCTTTATTTTGATCGCCTTTCGCCTACATGGTCCGATTTACATTCCGCCTACATGGTCAAATTTATATTCCGTCTACATGGTCGGATGTTAAGACGAGATTTTGTATATTCCCGATCCCTCCATGGCAATAAGGTTTACGAGTGATATCACATAGTAACATATGAGACAAGTAGTAAGCGTCATATTATACTTACATGTATTATTTACTTTTTATTCAAAAGTACATACAGAAAATTGATATAAAAATACGATGATAGTAGATATGCATACCCTTGATATGTACATGTATACTATATTTTAGATATTTTGGAATTCATAGAGAATTTGTTCCCATACTGATTTGGATTCAATCCAATTTCTCAATTGCTATTTTAGGAAGTTTTTTTTAAATCACGTATTTTATGCCGAATAAAAAGAACTTTCAAGGAATCACATTTTTTTCTTATAATTAAATTTGAAACGCCAAACATCAATATGTTTGAAAATTATGTATGAAAATGATTTAAATGTGTAAGAAACGCGTTTTAATCAACAGGGACATCACATTTTTTTATTTTTTTATTAATTTTTATTATTCAAAAACTTTTTTCCAAAATCACAAAGAAACAAATCCAAATATACCATAATAAAAGTCATTTGTTTAAAAATAAATAAATAAAAGCCTGAAAAGGAGGATCCAATTTGATAAGTGATAAGCACAAAATGTGTAGGTCTTATCTCTTGTATCTGGTGGGATTGGCCCACATGCACCGAAGATTCCATTTTTTTTGTTGGGTAGGGTCGGACCCCCACGCACCCAATTACTTTGCTTGGAATTCATTTTTATGTATTTAAAAAAAAATAGGAAAATGAGTTCTGGATTTTCAAATATTTAAAGGGTGTATTGAGAAATGTGATCAATGTTTACCCTTTGGAAATGCTTAAAAGTTTATGAAAATATTTTTGGTATTGTATTTTATTTAAGAAATGAGATATACTGTTAATATCAAATCACGACTTAATAAAGATTGAAAATAATTCAGGATGGACAAATATATTTTCGTTGTTATATTTTGGAAAATAAAAATTATCATAAATGTCAAATCATGACTTGATAGGATTTTTTTTTCATTTCTTTTCATATATGTCTTATATTATCTATTTATATTATTGCGGTTAAGGCGTGTAAAGTAGGTCACTTGACAATATATCATGTAGACGTACGAAAATATCTTCTTTTTTTTATTCAAAAATATCATATAGACCTATAAGTGTAATTTTATTGAAATGATAGTAAGTTTTTATTCTTACTTTATATTTTATTTTATTTATACAATGTAAGATCATTTTAAATTTATTTATTTTAATATAGATTTTGATGGAAGGTAAATTATAACAAAAAATACATATAACTAATTCTTTATTTTTTTATATTTTTCTTAGAATTGGATATTTATGAAAAAAAACAGTGATCTATATATTCAATAGAATGTCATAGTTATTTGAAATAATCATCATAAGATACAAATTTTGGTTAGTAAAATATATGGTATGCGTAGGAAAATATTAAATAGATTAAAAATTCAAAACTACTATATTTTACCTATTAAAAATGAAAACTACTATTTTATGAAAAAGATTCCTTTATGAAGAAATATATTATAAAAACAATTGTTTAATATTCAAAAAATAGAAACTTTTTATATAACCGTGCATAGCACGGGTTGTACGCTAGTTTTATGTAACGTGAGACATGCGGGCTACGGACATGTGTCCATTATGTTAATTAGAAGCAAGAATGACGTGTCAAACATAAATTCTTCAAACAATTAGTCCAAATACAAGGTATTTAAAAGGTAAAAAACTTATCATGTAGGGCATATATCTTAAATATCAAAAAAAAATACAACAAGAATCTGAATAAATACGAAATAAATGTTATTGAATAATTTCTTTTAATAATTAACCATTTATCAATCTATCACTTATTTATTCTATACAGAAAATAAACGAGCCCTAAAAATATAATAAATATATATACTTCTTAAATATTTTAAATTATTTACTTAAAACTTCGTTCATAGAAATATGAGATCGTACCTATGGGGATGGAATATGATATGCCACCACAAATATTGGTCATACAAATTATTTTTAACTAATAATTTGGTGCACTTTTAGTATATGTGCAAATGCTGTAACACTATTTAAAATAAAAATATATATAATATTTATTATGTAATAAATTATATACAAATAATAAATTAATATTAAATTTATAAAAAAATTATGACAAAAAAATATGCATAAAATTAAGAATAACTATAAAAAAAATAGTGGATGAATTGATAATGTAAAAAAATAAACCGAATATTGTAAAATGATATAAGAAAAATTCTTATTCAAATTGAGTTTGGCCGAACTAAATTTATTAAATAATAAATATTATACACTTATTATACGACTGATCACTTTTTTAAATTTTATATTAATTATACGTTAAGTATATTGTATTTGCTATAATTAATTTAAGCTCGGATTTGAATTAGAATATCCATGTGTAATAGACAGACACGGAGACAAAAAAGAAAGAATTGTCAGCCAGAGAATAGTAGAAAATATCTTTAGTGATAGAATCAATTTGAGGGCATTCTTGTCATTTCACTCTCAACCGAACCCAATTGCAGAAGAAGAGTGGCTTTGAGAATTCATTGCAAATGCATGGGCCACAGTATAACAAAGGGAACACATCTGTCCACTCACACACACACACAACACGCACATATACATACATTTATGTGTATCTATACATCCGAATTTAGAGACAAGATAGATACAGTTCCAGAGAGAAGAGCGAGCTCTAATGGAGGCGGGAAGATGGATTGCGGCGGCGGCGAGCATTTGGATTCAGTGCAGCTGCGGCGCGTCGTACGCCTTCGGCATCTACTCGCCGATCCTCAAATCGAGCCAAGGCTACGACCAGTCCACGCTCGACACCATCTCCGTCTTCAAGGACATCGGTGCCAACGCCGGCGTCCTCTCCGGCCTCCTTTACTCCGCCGTCTGCCGGCGCCGCCCTCAGTCTCCGATGCGGGGGCCGTGGGTGGTCCACGCGGCCGGCGCGGTCCAGTGCTTCGTGGGGTACTTCTTCCTGTGGCTGGCCGTCACCGGAGCCATTCCCCGGCCGCACGTGGCGGTCATGTGCCTGTTCATGTTCCTCGCCGCTCACGCCCAGACGTTCTTCAACACGGCTAACGTCGTCACCGCCGTCCATAATTTTCCCGACTACAGCGGAACGATCGTCGGTATTATGAAGGTAATTTTCCTTTTTTTCTTTTTTTTTTAAACCTTTTTTTCGCATTTTTCGTCCGTTTTCTTACGATTAGTATATAGAGAATTGAAGATTAGTTTGATTTTACAACCAAACATAGGAATTAAATCAAAGATTAATTCACTCTCTCTTTCTCTCTCAGTTTCTTGATCGAAAATTAAATTGGAATAGTTGGATAAAAGTTAGTTCGAATTTAATTTATTAAATTTAATAAATTAAGAGACAAAAATTTGTCCCATAAACTTACAAGCTTGATTTGAATTTAGTTCGATTAGTATCATTAAAATATATTTAAAATATCAATTATTCGAGTTTAATTTGTAGTTAAAAATTCAAACATAATTTTTTAAGTTCAAAATTAATACGAAAAAAGTTGACCAATAATATGTTCGACCCTACCATATATTCAACAACCATTTAATTAAATAACACTATCTTTTCTTCTTTATGATAGCTCTTATTATATAAATACTCTTTTTTTTTTTCCCTCTCTCAGTATTTTAAATGATAAGATGTTTTGATTAGGACACAAGGTTCATTTTTTTTATTTTTATAATTACATCTACGCCTCCTAATTTGTGGTCTGTTTTATATAAACTAATATTATCTTTTGAATAATATTATATACACTCATTAGAAATGTTAATATATTTATACAAATTACCCTTAATTTTTTGAAAAATTATATATACACCGTCCAAAACTGTTAACATCATTACTCAAATTATCCCTATTTTTTTTTTATTATCAGAGGTGTTTTTTGTAATTATACAAATGATAGGAGTAATTTGTATAAATAGATCATAAGTCAGGAATGTAGATGTAATCATCCCTTCATTTTTTATGTGGCACACCCATTGCATGTACATAATTAAATATTTAAAATCAAAACATTGTAATAAGATGTGAGTTGTGACAATTGATGATATTCTATTCCTTCTCTTGAAGTTTAACAAATGTTATTTTAATTTACTTTTAAGCAAAGCAATGAAATATTAATGACAATAAAAAAAATAATTATAACGTTTCGATTCATAATTTTATAATTGATCAAAAATTATAATGATAGTTCACAGCTAATTTCAATCCTATACTAACAAAATACCACCAATTAAGAAATAAATTAAACATTATAAGTTGGAAAAATATTGAGTAATTTTCATTAAATAAAATTATAGTCAAGATTCCACGGGAGAATAATAGTTATGGGTGACCGATAGCTGTAGGAGACGATATGTTGAAATAGGTTTGAGTAAGATTAAAGAATTATTTAATAGATATAATGACTAATTAGGTAAGAATTAATTATGGTTGAATTGAAAATAAAAAATTTGGCATATGACAAAATTACATTTCGTTGAAATTTAATTTCAAAAGCAATCAACAATCAAAATAAAAAATTGAACAACTCATTCGCAGAGTTAAATGGGTTCATAGGAAAAATGGTTTGAATTTTCTATCACAATTCTTATTGCATTTTTTATTTTATTTCACATTAGGTCATAAAATTAGGGATAATTATACTCCCGTCTCCTAAAATTTAGTGTAATTACATATAGATTCTCTGTTATTTAAAAAATTACATCTAATACCCCTAAAACTTGCTTCCATTTAACACACAGGTTCTTCTAATAATCAAAATTCATGAAATTTGTTGATTTTAACAAAAAAAAAAAATTGAACAGAAATCGATATTCACCTTCGATTGACTTTACTGATTTATTGCTGATTTTTCTACCTTTATAACGATGAATATATAATTCCTCACATGCATCACCGTGTGAAAATGTATAAAGGTAGTTTGATCGTAAAAAAATTTATTTAACCTACAATAATTCAGCAATTAGTCAATCAATGGTATATACTGATTTTCATTCACGTTTTTTTGCTAATATCAACAAATTCGGTGAATTTTACTAACGGAGGAGCCTATTCGTTAGACAGAAGCAAATTTCAAGGGTACTAAATATAATTTTTCGAACCACAGATAATTTATATGTAATTACACCAAACTTTAGGGAATGGAAATATAATTATTCCTAATCATTACATCATCAATTTTATCTGAAAAAAATATACTTGTAACACGAATGTGTAAAATCTAATCCAATTTAAAAGATTATTTCTTTGGACTATTGTGATTAGAAAAGGAGGAAAAAGTGCGTGGCAAGATTATCCATATGATGTGAGACTTATCCGTTAAAGGCAAGAATCTGAACAGTGGGATTAACCCCACCCCACCCGCCCACGCTGGCCCAAGACATCATCTTAAAGAAAACCTTTGATATAAGTATATAACTGGTACTTGTTTGTTGTGGTTATCCTTTTCATTTGTGCCACCCCATGGGACCATATGTTTCTAATTTTTTATTTTTATTTTATAGAAGTGATAATTAGATAATTATATTAATATTTTAATAATATATTAATTCGATTAATACAACAATACAACGGAATACTATAAAATAAATTATAATAAACTTATAAAGTAAGATAAACACCCACATGTCATGATGACATAGAATTCATTAATTCGGAATTTGCATTCGTCATGTGAAGCTTGTTTGGATTTGTTTTGATCTAGCGATCATGGTTGATGTTTTCAATTTTTGCAAGTACGAGGTTTTGAGTTCATGTTTTGTTAGGCGTATGGTATTTGGAATATGATTTGGTGAAGGTTTTGATTACATAACGATGGAAATTTTTTGTTTAAATTAGATCTGATTGAATCAGATCAATCACACAGTAAGTGTGATATATTTGGCATATGATTGATTAATTTTTTTGAATTGTAACCCAATCAATAATACGAGAAGTATATTAACACTTACTATTTAATTGATTAAGGTTTTACCAAACTCCGTCCGAATTACAATCTCTCATGCAATGACACATATAGTTATCAAATCAAATTCAAATTAGGAATTCTTGAGGGCCATTCCACTCGAAAGTCAAAACTGATCCAAGGATTTTTTAGGTCGAGTGACTATGGAATTTTTATGTATTATTAATTGAGTAATTGACTTGGAGCAAATATGTATTTATAATTTTGTACCTTCAAATTAAGTATATCCAGAATGCAACATATCAGCTGGAATATCAATGATTTATTAACTTAATGGTTAAAGTTAGAATTCCATGACTTAGTTTGAGGTCATGTGTTCGAGTCGCACTGAATGTGTGGGTATTTATCTAAATTTTACTGAGTTTATTGTAATTCATTACTTCATAATTCTCAATTATATTGATATATTGATTGAACCAATATATTTTGCAGATGCTCAATGTATTCAAATGTTGAAGTAATAATGAAGTTACAGCTTCTATCTCAAAAAAACAAATCAACTAAAATCAGATAGTGCAAGAGAGAGAAATTTGAGATCGGATTGGATTTTTTGTTACAAACTCCCTACCATCTTCCACTGCATTCAACAAACACACGCCATGTATAGAAGGATGACATCATGTGTTGTATTTTGGGAAATATTTTATACACGTGGCATGTGTATGTTGAACGAAGCAGAAGATGAAATAAACTTTGTAACAAAAAATCCAATCCGAATTGAGACATTGAGAGTAGCAACAAGACCATAATCTTATAACCAGAATGCACTAAAGTTGAGTACACATGAACTCTGTTTGATTTCATTTTTCTCTAGTGAAAACCAGTTGCCTCTCCTTCTTCAGACATGTTTGAGTTGAACTGTCCAATTTCCTATGTTGTTTTCCCTGGCAGGGCTTCCTTGGTCTGAGTGGAGCAGTGCTCATTCAAGTGTATCAGACACTATTTGCAGGGCAACCAACAACTTTCCTCCTGATGCTTGCATTACTACCAACTCTTCTTTCTCTTGCCCTTATGTTTTTGGTGCGAGTTCATCACATACAATCTAGCGATCACGACGACAAGACATACCTAAACGGGTTCTCGTTGATTTCCATGATCGTCGCAGCGTACCTCATGCTTCTGATACTCTTGAACAACATGTTCGGCTTGTCTCAATTGGCTCGTGCTCTTACGTTAGCCCTCCTCCTCGTTCTCCTGTCTTCTCCTATTTCTGTAGCGATCAAAGCCCAGAAACAGAGTTTTCATCATAGACTATCACAAACTTCCTCTACTTTTAAGTCCCCTTTAATGGAAACCGGTCCCGAGTCAATTGAACCAGACAAGTCGGAGAATGGAATCCAGCATTGCAAGGGGACAACCTCGGAGAGCAGTCTTGATGATGGTGTTGGAGAAGAGTTGAATCTTTTACAAGCAATGAGTATGTTCGACTTCTGAATTGGATTATGTATTGATGATTTAATGTTGTTATTTGATTTTTTGTCACTAATATTCATCGTTTTTATAGAGACGTTGAACTTCTGGCTATTGTTTGTGGCAATGTTGTGTGGGATGGGGTCGGGGCTAGCGACAATCAACAACGTCAGCCAAATAGGGGAATCCCTCGGCTACACACCGCGTGAGAGAAGCACATTGGTGTCTCTATGGAGCATATGGAACTTTCTAGGCCGGTTTGGGGCCGGTTACATCTCCGACGTTCTGATGCACGTGAAGGGCTGGGCGAGGCCGTTGTTCATGACGCTCACCCTAGCGGCCATGACGGCCGGCCATGTGATCATCGGGTCGGGTTTTCCCGGTAACCTATACGTGGGCTCAGTGCTGGTAGGCGTGTGCTATGGCTCGCAATGGTCGTTGATGCCCACCGTTACGTCTGAGATATTCGGTGTGCAGCATATGGGGACTATATTCAATACCATTGCCATAGCTAGCCCTGTGGGATCATACATTCTGTCTGTGAGAGTGATTGGTTATATATATGACAAGGAGGGATCAGGGGTGGGGAATTCTTGCACTGGAACTCACTGTTTCATGCTGTCCTTTTTCATATTGGCATGTGTTAGTCTCCTTGGATTTTTTGTGGCGTTGGCGTTGATGGTCAAGACGAGGGGCATCTACGCCCGGATTGTGCGTCGAAGGATGTTGTCTTGAGATGTATGGATTGGTATGTGGGAAATTTTATTGGCGTATAATTTATTAAAAGTGATAATATTTACGGTGTGATTGATTGAGTGAGCCGAAAAGTAATAATATTTACGGTGTGATTGATTGAGTGGGCATGCTGGAGGCAAGAATTCTCGGTCAATTTAGTTTGCTTTGTACTAGGTGATGTGATTGAGGTTTATTTTTGTTTGTCTTCTTTTTAATTTTATATTTTTTGTATAGTTAATTCTTTTTCCAAAATAGTTTGAAGTTGAATGTTTGTAAGATCTATTTTGTATTTGAGTTGTATCGATAGTGTTTGAGTGATCAAATCTTTGTACAATATTTTTTACGCCTTTCTGTTTTGCATATTGATATGGCTTGCTATTTGATTGATGCCATGATATATTTACTCTAAGGCCACGATTGGTATGAGGGAATGAGGTGGGAATGGAATTGACATTAAGTCCATTCATATACATATGATTGGTATAACTAAGGAAAAGAATTGATCATTCCATAGGAATCCTTATTCCCTTAGGAAATGGATTAGTGATTCCATCCCCATACCATGGTATTACCTATTCCTATGATGTTGGGAATGGAAAAAAATATTTTCTTGACTAAATTATCCTAAACCAAAACAAAACCTATTTCTATCATCATATTCTTATTAAACGTCTTTTTCAAGTATATAACTATCAAAATTACCAAGTAAATTTTATTGGCTCTCACCTTTTTAATATCTTCTTCTTGTATGAGTACTGATTAATTTCTTTCTTCGTTCATCTAGGAATACTACTGTTGAAGAAAAATCATATGATTATGATGAAATCACGTAAAATAACATATAAAAACAATAAAAGTGCTATGAAAAACCAACTAATATCACTTCATCTCATTAGTCGGTCTCAGCGTCCACCATGCTTGTTCAGAATTCATCCCCTCTTGACCAACTTCCTTGCTTTTATTATGCAATTTTTTTGTTAATATATACCACACATATTTTCTGAAAATTATTTTATATTATTATTAAAAATTAATCCTCATAAAAGGTGGCTCATATTTTATTATTGAATATTCAGACAAAGTGATAAATGTGTTGTGATTAAATTAGATTAATTAATTCGATTGTTCAAAAATTAATATAATATATTTTGCAGAAAAAATATTATCTATGTGTTCTAAGTAAATAAATATTTTTTTCTCATAGATTTGTTTATTCATATATGAGATGTTTTATAAATTGCTTATAACATTCTATAAGTAATTTTTAAAAATACAACTATTATAAAATGCATTCAATGTTCCCAAAATAAAAATATATTAAAGGGTAAATTTGTCATAAGAGTAATTTCATTCTATTAATAACCATTCCTTTCAGATTATCAATAATGTGAATAGAATCAATTAAGAAATGATTTATTCCATTGCCTTCTAATTCTTGTGTATACCAATCATAGGAATGCTATTTAAATGTGATTCCTTTCCCATCTTCATTCCATTCCCAATTTGATTCCATTCCCAATTTAATTCCATTCCCACTCAATATCATTCCTACATACCAATCATGCCCTAACTTTGTATGGCCTTATAATTTTGTTCTGAAAATATGCGTTGCTAGGGGATGAGGCATTGGGGCTTGTAAGCTCACTCAAACTCCTTGTCTAAGATCAATATCGGATACTTGCCAACATCAGATACATTTTTAAAGTTAATCAAAATTAAAAAATACAATAAATAAAAAAAATAAAAGAAAAGTGAAATGGTTTTCTTCCCAAGTACCCTTGCTTGCGCCTCCCCACTGCCACCACCCCATCGTCTTCGTCTCCCCACCGCCACCACCCTATCGTCTCAGTCTCCCCGTCGCCACTACCCCCTCGCCTCCGCTCCCCGTCGCGGCCGCCCAGAGTTTTGGGTCGGCGACGGGCATCGTCGCCCATAAGCTAACGGCTGGTGGAGCGAGGCGACGGCCCTCTACCAGCGCATATATATATATATACATGTAATACACATATTATAATTGTATGTATATATATTTTTATAATAAAATATTTTTTTATATTTATATATAAATATAAACTTTTTTTAATTTAGACCTTTCATTTTATGAAATCAATCGCTACGAAAATTTAATCAGATCCTACGATTTTGATGCGATCAAAGAAAATTCAACTGTCGTAATAATAATAATTTACATAATATAAGGGTATAACGAGAAATTACAAAAAAAAAATAAAAATTAACGTGTTTAGCAGAATAAACGGCAAGGGGAGAGTGTGCAAGATTTCCCAAAACACAGGATGTTTTTTGCCTATATTTTTAATATAGAGGGTTTTTAGCTGAATTTTTATAACATAGGGGGTTTTATGCAATTTATCCACTCATATTCGTAGATAGGTTGTTTAAGTAAGAAGAAAATTTAATTTCGTTGGGTATTTTCTTTTAATGTTTTTTTTATTGAAGATGATTTTCTAAATTTTTTTATTGGATACAATAAAATTAGAGCGACTTAAGCCTTGATCATCATCGCAGGTTACGACAGACTTATGGATCATAAATTAATTATATTTACTTTAAATTTTAGAAGTGTACATATCAAAATAATGCTATTGCATCTAGTCCTAGAATTAAAAAATAATTGGAAGGTTAAGGGCTTGTTTTGTTTGTGTATTTATTTTAAGGTTTTATTGAAAAATATTTCTTTTTAACTTTATATAGGTTGTGAGGTGAAAATATACTTGAATTAGTTAATGAGATTGTATTTTATATTAAATTGTAGTGTCAAATCAATATATTTTTAATAAAAATACATTTAAATAAACAAGTTTTTACTTTAATTACTATTTTAAAACTTAAAATTGAAAATAAAAACATAAAAAAAAAAAAAACCATTTATAGGAGTTTTGATACAGAAAAAAAAAAACACACCATTTTTAGAAGATTATGGTACTTTAAATTTTGGGTTCATCATATTTATGCTAATGGTTCGGTACACTTGATGTTTGCGCAAAATTTATATATATATATATATATTAAGCTAATACTTTTTTGGGTAAAATACACTTTCCCCCCTCGAACTATTGCCTATGTAACAGTTACCCCCTGAACTATCATTTTATACAGTTATCCCCCTAATTTTAACAGTCAACTGCATTGACCAAGTTGCCGTTAAAATTTCTGTCAAATAGAAGTTGATGTGGCCTAAATGCTCCACATGGGTGGTGATGTGGAGCATAGAAATCAAATATGTATTTGCCCAAAAGAAGAAAAAAAGTTGTTTTACATAACAGAGAAGAATGACAAAATTTCATTTCTCAAGCAACAAAATCTTTGTATTAAAATGGCTAGAGCAACAACATCCAAAAAGTGCAATGTTTGAACACCCTGAATATTCATTTCATAACAATGTTTGAAGCACTCTATTAAACAAAAAGTGCAACTGACATCCAAAAACATCTTGCACAAACAATATAATGTTGGACACCACAACATATCCAATCAAAAAACGCCCATATTGGTTGCAGCAATAGAACATACATTGTTCTGTCAAAAAATACGCAGTTAGAGCAATTACCACTAAGGGTCATGTTCTCCATAATCTTTGGCTACACTAAAGTCATTTGATGAAGATTGACTGCTAAAAATCACATTACCAAATCTTGTTGATCTTCTGAGTACCTGTAATTATATTAATAAATAAGATGACATATCATTACAGAATGTAAATACAAATGTAATACACAAGAACTATACCTGTGTGGGTGCAGTTGAAGAACTCGCAGCCTGTGTGTTAGGAGTTGAAGAAATTGTAGCATGTGTAGTTACACCCTGCTATATAAGATAGTAAAAAATAACTGTAGTATAGTTGAAAAAAACTAATATACACATACATAAATACCTGGACATCTGGGACAAAATGATTCATATTCGACATTCCAATGCCATTTCAATTACCATACCCAGTGAGAGGCCTATTGCTTCTGCCTCTTCCTCTTGGCCTCTCTCTTCCTCTACCTCTATTTGACTGAGTTGTGATGCCCCTGTCTCTGCCCCTTCCTCTTCCTTTGACATTGGTAATGTTGTCATTAGTAAGGGTGGATGACTGAGTGAAAGGTTCTACTGTTGATCTTGTTGCATTAGGAGTTTGAGAAGAAGAAAAAAGGACATATATGAATAGTAGAAAACAAGAAAGTGTTAAAGACATATACATAATACCTTATTCTTATGTGGTTGTTTATCTTGAGGTCATTTCTTACATGTTTTCTTGTTATATGTTGTTTCTCCACAATTCGAACATGTCATCACAGTGCCTTTTCTTGTGACATTTCCTCCATTGTTCACCTCATTAGGACCTTTTTTTCTTGCCTTCTTGGGTCTCCCAGGCTGCCCTCTATATAGTGGAGGCATTATCATTTCATCCCTATCTAACTGTGAGATTTCTTCACTTTCTTCAATCCAATGTTTAGGATCTGGGATAGGATGTATAATAGCCTCATAAGTCTATTTGTACTTGGAAGTATCCACTCACATATTCTTCAACAGTTGCATGCTCTGTGAGTATTGCACATGTGGCATGCACACAAGGAATGCCTGTTAGATCCCAAACCCTACATGTGCATTTATGTTGATTTAGATCAACCACCCAACTTGTGTTTGCTCCTTGAATCTCCCAAATTCCTTCTCCAGCGAGGAATGCTTCATAATCCAGTGCTTTAGTTTTCAAATGGTCAACTTTATCTTGGATCCTTGGACACAACAATCCCTTGCATTTTGCTATCTACTGCAACTTTTGCTGAAACCTACACATTAGTTGTCTCCTCAACATCTCTAGCATTGTGAATATTGGCTGATCCCTGACCTCTTTAACATAATTGTTGAAAGACTCACAAAGATTATTACTCAACATATCACATTTTGGGATAACTGACATCTTATGCTTACACCATTGTTGAGTTGGAATGTTCATTAACCACTGATAAGCATCATCTGAAATTTCTTTAATCTGATTCATATGATTAATAAATCCCTCCTTAACATAAGAGCATGCTGCACCCCACATTAAATCTTTTAAAGCTTTATCTTTGAACCTCAACTTGAAATTTGCATATAAGTGTCTCACACAAAATCTGTGATCAACACTAGGCATCAAATCTTGGAAAGTCTCAACCAATCCTTTCTGTCTATCTGAAATAAAGGTCCACTGCCTCCCATCAGCTCCACCTAAAGCATCCATTAAAATCACAAGAAACCATGTCCAACTATCCCGGCATTCTGACTCAACAACAACAATGGCCAATGGAAACATTTGGTTGTTTCCATCCCTAGCAATTGCAGCCATAAGCTGCCCCCCAAATGGACCCTTAAGAAAGCATGCATCCAACCCAGTAACAGGTCTGCACCCCACTAAAAACCCCTTCTTCTGAGCTTCATACATTACAAAAATCCTCTGGAAAATAGGATTTCTATAAATTGGGGGAGTCTCAACCTTTACAACTACAATGGAACCCGAATTTTTCAATAAAATTTGTCTACAGTACTGCCTCAACCTGTAGTATTGCTCATTCACATTCCCCTGAATCGCCTTTACAGCTTTTCTTTTAGCCCTGTACAATTTCTGCCTGTGAGCATATATTTTCACTTCCTTTCTAACCAATTTTTTAAATGAGTTCAGGCTCATATTGGGATCATCAACAAAGTGCTTCATAAACCTGTCAGCTAGGTATGTAGCATTAGCACTTGTGTTTTTAAAGTTTCGAGGGCAATTGTGAGGTATCCCTTTCAGGCTTTTAATCTGAAAGGAACTCGATTTTCCCATAAGACTGACATGTAATTTTCATCCACACTCATTTTTGCACTTGGCAGTCACTCTATTCTTTTCATTTTTCTCAAGCACAAGCTCAAACCCATTATTCACTGAACATTGTCTTAAAGCCTTTCGAAACACCCCAACATTCTGAAATACAAGACCCACCTCAAGATCTGGAACTTTCATATCCATATCCTCAACAAAGTTAGGAAATCTGATTTCAGTACCCTCTTCCTCGGACTCACTAGGTTCAGTAAGTTGTTCTGGATCACTCTGAACTTCATTTTCTGCAGCAGTGAATGCAGGGCTATTTTCTGCTGAGGGATGCACATTTTTTTCATCATATTTTACCTCTTCATTCCCTAAAGGATCACAATTATCACTAAGTGTATCCCCCTCTGCAAAATATTCAAAATCAGACACACTCCCCTCAATTTCTTCCTCTTCACTGCCTATGGAACCCCAATCCCTTAGATCATCTGCAGCATCCCCTAGTTCATTAGTCTGATTTAAATATAGTGGTGGTATGTCAATCTCATATTGCATTACATCTTGAACAAACAATTCTACGGTAAATTCATTATGCTCCTGATGAATCTTAAACATGTCATCAAGTGTGTTGTTATTGTCAATCAGCCTTAGTCCCCCTTTCATTTCACTTCCTGGTACCCTAAACCATATGGCATTTGTAATTGCACAACCCAACTCCCTAACAACATGGAACATTTGAAAGTATGACAGGTTTTCAGAAACTTCTACATATTCAACAGAGCCCCCAACATACATGATTGTAGGCTTATTGGCAATAATTCCCCCATAATTGATTTTTAATCTAAATTTACAGTCTTTCATAGTCCCTGCAATAATGAAATTCACAATGATTCAGACTACATACAATGACATATGCATAGTACCTCTATTACAACACCACCAACAATTTTATATTAAAATATAAGAAAATAATATTATAACCACATGGGACCATAGAGTAAAATACTCAAAACTAAGAAAATTATTTTCTTTCTATGAGCATATGGGACCACAAATCTAACTATCATATACAAAAGTGAGAAAAAAATTAAAAAGAAAAATGCATCTATAGCAACAACAAAAGCAATCGGACAAAAGTGAGTGCCACACAACGCCATAACAAACAACAAAAAGTCAAAAATTGTATAATATACTACTCTAAATATGTATAAACAACCGAAATAATAACTGAAAGATTGTTATTTTCACCAAAAACAAGAATGATTTTCAAGAAAACCCCACCCAAAACCCACTTTATTCGCAAAAAAGGGATACATACCTCTCTGAAGTTTGTCGAGTAGAGACACCCAAGACTTCGAAATCTTGTTCTACGCCATGAATTCCTCGGTGAAAAGGTGAATTTTGGTGCAATTTTTTTCCAGCCGAGAGAGAAGAGTTGGGGTTCAAGGGTTTTTAAACCCTTTTTGACAATTATGCATCAAAAACGTGTTTCAAGGTTTTTTCATCCACGTTTTATTGCAACACTTTTCTTTTCCTTTGCAGCACTTTTCTTTTCCTCAAAACATTTTTTTTTCTTTTGGCTAAATATATATTTGATTTATATGCTCCACATCACCACCTATATGGAGCATCTAGGCCACATCATCTTCTATTTGACGGAAATTTTAACAGCAGTTTGGTCAATTTAGTTGACTGTTAAAATTAGGGGGGTAACTGTATAATATGATAGTTCAGGGGGGTAACTGTTACATAGGCAATAGTTCGAGGGGGAAAAGTGTATTTTACCCTACTTTTTTTAATCATAATACAATCGAAAAAACAAATATTAAGCACATTTGATATTTATGCATAATTTAAAACTTTATTATACTTTTTTTATTAAATAAAAAATGAGGATAAAATAAATAATTAATCAAAATTGATTGAACATATGAAATATGCATACAAAATTGTTGAGAAAGTCAACATATTAAACAAATGGATATGTGTCTTATAAATAAATAAATATGGTTCAGGGTACTTTTGTAAATAATATTTTGTCATTCAAATTAATTGTTATAGAGGTCACATCTTTAATAAATAAATATATATTGTTGTTTGGGGTGTAAATGGATCACGCCGTGTTGAAAGTATTGTTGGTCAAACTTATCTGAATTTTAACCAAGTTTTAAAATTGTATTAAGTTTGCTTTGACTAATTAGTAGAATCCAACATGAGCGAGTTTTAGTTGTATCGCGTAACTGTCAAAGTCAAATACCTTGATTTTTAGTATATATTTTTGATGGGGTGAAAGTTGGGAAGCGTTTGATCAAAGCACAAACATACGTCACAAGTCAAGAATTCAAGAACTTGAAAGTTCTTCTCAAGAGTTTTATTCCAAGAAATAGTCAAGTGCTCTTTACAATGAGTTTGAGCCCTATTTATAGTAAATGAGAGAGGGAAAAAAGATAATTTTACCCTCCAACCGCCTCTAATCTAACGGCTATAATTTAATCTTCAGGGGCGCTTTGGTAATTTAGCTCAAACCCACTAACTCCTACAAATAACTTCCACCTATGGCATTTTGGTAAATACATGTGTGTTTGGGGGCATTTTGGCAATTTGCCACTCTAACTTCTTTTGTCTCCATCAGCAACCCCCCAATTTCCAAAAGCAACAGGAAATTTTGGAAGTTCTGACAAGCAGTCTGTATTTGATGCAGCTTCTTCTTTTGGTAGTTTTCTTCTGTCATGAACTTCTTCCCTCTTTGGATTCTTCTTTCCCCATAAGGCTCTTTTTGATACAGATCCTTCTTTTGTTAAGATTCTTTTTGTCTTCTAGATATAAATTCGGTGGGATATTCTGACTTCTTCATCTCTTTTTTTTTTTTTTTACACATCTTCCCAAAAAATGGAGCCTGGGCCTCGCCCTGCATGTGGCCGAGGCAGGCTGCCTTGACCACGTTTGGTCGAGGCTGACTGCCTCGACCAACTTCGCCTTGACCCAATCTTGGTCGAAGTGAATTCGGTGCATCTCACCTTAATATTTTTTCAGCTATGATGGCTTGCCGTTCGAATACGTATGTCGCTCTATGACCCTTCTTGCGAGAAAACTTTTTAATTCTCCCTCACTCCACGATAGTGATTTGATTCGTGGATTTGATTTAGGTCATCGGGAATTCACTCGAGCATTTATCTGATTCGCTAGATTTTTCCAGAAATTGAAGTTAGAAAAAAGTTGGAAACTCCTCGATTTTCTTCAATGGTGCAAGCCCCCGTTTTAGACCTCGATGTCGTGCGTCAGCCGCTCTGCTCCTAATTCTTTCGCGTACTTTGAAGGGTTTCTTCCGACATTTCGGGATCTTGGTGTAACTTTCTCTGTTGAGGCTTTTGATATTTTGTTCATCCTTAGGAGAGTTGTTAAAGACTCGTACTTCTAACTCTTCCTCCCAGCGGTTGTAAAATTTTTTTAGAGTGACCCGTTTTTCCAACAAACCTCGGAGCAAGAAGTTCTGTTGGGGCTTAGTGTGATTGCAAGCATGATTCGCGAGTCCATTCTCGCCTTTCGTCAGGGAAGGAAGACGAGGTTGCTTGCTCCCTCATCCTCTGCAACCTCGTATGTCGCCATGGAGGCGAGGGGGGCCTAGCTCATTCGATGGCTGTTGTAATTGTGTTGCGTTGCGTCACGTTTGAATCACCTCGCGTCACGACGCGTCATGTTGAATTTGCATCGCACCATTTTTGAAGCACCTCGTGTCGCGACGCGTCATGTATCGTGTCGCGTCAAACTGCACCGCGTTGCGACGCGCCACGTTGAGTTCTTCAGAAGCTTTGTAGAAGTTCCCTTGGTTGGAACACTCTGGAACTTTGTAGGAGTTCTTTGTCGTTTGGGGAACTTCTTAAGAGTTCATTTTGTCAAAATATTTTGGAACGTCGAAGGGGTTCCTCGTCGTATGGGAACTTCGTATGAGTTCTTTTTTACTATGTTATCAGACTTTGTTTCTCTATTACTTATTATGTTAAGTTGCTTCTTTATAAATTAAAGATCAATGTGAGGGGCACTCCCCCTCTTATAAGCAAAATATTTAAACTAAATATCAATGTGAGGGGCAATCCCTCTCTTATAAGCAAAATATCAATGTGAGGGGCAATTCCCTCTTTTAAACAAGATATCAATATGAGGGGTCATCCCCATCTTTTAGACAAAATATCAGTGTGAGGGGCAAACCCCCTCTTTAAAACAAGATATTAATGTGTGGGGCCATCCCCCCCTCTTAGATAAAATAATAGTGTGATGGGTCATCCACCTCTCTTAAATAAAATATTAATGTGAGGGGACATCCCCCTCCCTTAGATAAAATATTGAGGGGCCATCCCCCTCTCTTAGATAAAATATTAATGTGAGGGGTCATCCCCCTCTCTTAGATAAAATATTAATGTGAGGGGACATCCCCCTCTTTTAGATAAAATATTGGGATAATTATATAAAACACCCCCTGTATTTTCGTTTATCTGCAAAAAACCCCCTTGTGTTTTAAAAATATGCAAAAAATCCCCCGTATTTTGTAAAATATTGCAAATTCTCCCCTTCCGTCAGTTGTGCTTAACAGCGTTAAAAATTTTCCTGTATTGCTCGTTATGCCCTTATTACCAGAACCATTGATCTTCAATTGATGAAAATGAACGATCCAAATTTTAACAATTTAAAATATATTTTTTAATTATATATATACGGTCATATATATGTATATATATACACAATCATATATATATTATATATACAAATAATATATATTACAAAAAAAAACTCAGGGCCGGCCGCCGCCGCTCAGGCTCTCGGCGACGTCGCCGTCGCCATTAGAGAGTCTGAAGGGGGGCGACCGCCCTTCAGACGTGGGCGACGGCGGTCGCCCAGATTTAAAAGGAGCGACGACGTGACGCCCTCGTCGCGTCGCGCCGTCGCCCCTTCAGACGGCACGACGGCGGTTGCCACTTCAGGCGGCCGCCGTCGGTGGTGGTGGTGGCCCCGGCGGCAAAAAGGAAAAAAATTAAAATTATTACATATTAATTGTTAAAATATATAAAATGTTATATATTTATTAAATACTAAAAATATATCTTTATATTAAAAATATTAATTTTATATACGTATTAAATATAAAAAATATATACTTATTAAAAATATAAAATTATTAAGTATTGAAAATATAAAAATTTTATATACTTATTAAGTATTTTAAATTAATATATTTAATTTTTTATTAAAATACAATTAATCTAATCTAAACAAAATTAAATGAAAAAACTTTAAAAAAAAGTCAAAAAACAAGTTTAAAAAACAATGATCCAAATAAGACAAAAGGAAGGGTATTTAGGTCTTTTAAGTCAAAAAAGGTGAAAAAAATATAAAAAAAGATGCATTTTTGTGCAAAAAGCGCATGTAACCCACCTTCCATCCGAAACTAACGGAAAAGGGGTTTTGCGTAGTGTTTTACAAAACACGAGGGGGCCTTTTGCATATTATTAAAACACAATGGGGTTTTTTGCAGATAAATGAAAACACAGGGGGGTTTTATGTAATTATCCCTAAAATGTTAATGTGAGGGGTCATCCCGCTTTTAGATAAAATATTAATGTAAGGGGCAATCCCCCTCTTTTACTAAATAAAGTGTTAATGTGAGGGGAGGGGCCATCCCCCCTCTTGCTAACTAAGGAGTTAATGTGAGCCCAGAACAAGTAGGTAAAAAGGTGGATATTTCATTACCGTAATTCTGGATTATAAGGCGTTTGAAAAAAAATACGAAGCATTAAGTAAAATATTTCTTGAGGCTAGGCAATATTCCACGTGTGTGGGAATCAGATCTAGAATTGACTTAGAGTGACAATGTTTCTTGTCGCGTCAGCTTTCCTTAATACCAGGGAATTCGCGACGACGTACTTTGTCATTGCGGGCCTATGCTATTAATGCCCTGTAGGCTCCCCTCCTTGCATTCACGCCACTCCTAAGCCCCTCATGAAATCCAGTTTGGCTCGTTTTTCTTCATCATTGTTGATTGGTTCCTATTGCCACCGGGACGACCACTTCTGTCCCATTGACTAGATTGAACGGGGACTCTCTCATGCCTCATCGCGGGGTTGTTCGATATGCCCTTAGGACTCCGGGGCGTCCTTCCACCCAACTTCCTTTAACTTCCTCCAACCTCGTCCTCAAATTTGGAAGACTATCCTGCTGGTTACTTCAGTCTGCCCGTCAGAATGGGGTATCACGATGGTCCCATATTTACCGCTGGGACCTGAATGACATTGACATGCTCTTGGGACTCTAGAATTTCTTCACTAAGTTCCAAGCATCCTTACACATTGTAGGCCAGAGGTGTCCTCGCCGCGGGGCCTTGCATGCCAACACTCTTCCTCCGGAATGATCACGCAGCCTCCCTCATGGATCTCTCGTAGAACATACTCTGCTTTGTCCCCGCTGACGTATCCGAGATGTGGTTTGTAAAAAACCTCTCTTGTACAACTTACCTCTAATTATCGTAAACTTACCTGAGCTAGCTCGAATTACCCTTGTTTCCTTGGGGTCTTAAGGAAAAATCTCAAATTTTCAGCGTTAATGCCTCCAGACCTTCTTTCCAGGTGGGTGAAAGTCTCTTCGCCGTCAAGACTTCTCCCCCCACAACATCCACTTCAGGTCGCTCTTGCCTTAATAGGGTTATTCACCTACTCTCCAAAGGAGCCAATGAGCTGGCCAACTTTGCGAGTTACTTTGTTTTTTTCTTGTATGACAGCGGTATTTGTTCTAGGGCGAACTCGTTGAACTTCTTTCTTAACGCTCGAATGTTTGCTAAGCACTTGGTCATCTGCTCCTCCAGCTTCGTAATCTCCATTCTCTTGCTTGACCACAAGCTGGAAGTCGCTATCCGACTGCTCCTCCAGGTTCGTTGTAGCACCCTCTACAACACTACACTTGATACCCTAATTATAATACATCCTCCATAATTAAACCCAGTTTACAATAAATTTTTATTGGAACCAATAAATCATGAAATACAAATTTAAATAAAAATCTAATTTCTTTGTAGTTATGTAGCTAGAGATCTCAACCCAAGATGTCACTGTTGATCCACCTAATAAGACTGGCAGCACGGCTTATGATCCAATTCAGCTAGTCACTGTGACTTATATCCTGAGAAATATGTGGCACGGAATGAGCTGCCTATTCAATAAGTATAGGTAATCGACTTATATATATATATACGCACATACACAATAAAAATGAATATCATGCAATTACAACAAATAACATATATCAACAATCATATATCAATGTACACATAATACTCAACTTTATTATTTATTTCCTTAGGGCCCTGCTTACCCATGCTGGAGTGCATCACTCAATGGTCTTTGTCGACTATATTTCCCTCAATCATCATATCTCTTTTTTTTTTCCAGTACCACACAACACACAACTCGTATGATACCCCATCATCACTAATACCACACAGCACACACCTCGTATGATATCCCATCATCCATCATATCACACAACACACAGCTCGTATGATATGTTACATCATCTCCCTTGATCAACGACAGTACACAGCTCGTCATTAATCATATCATCATAAGCCATTGAAGTATGCCCCCCAGTTAGGTAAGCCATTTCTTTATCTCAATTCCCAATATTCTCATCAAATATTCTCATCACTCATCTTCATTCAATAATCAAATCCTCATCAATAATTTCAACGTTCAATTCCATTTAACAATCACATTAGTACACACAATTGCCCATCTAACTTCCATACCCCATAACCATATATAATCACTTAATGACAACTTCACAGTATAACAAATAATCCAGACAAATAGTCAACAAGTCATAATTTCATATACATCACAATAATATATTTTCATATATATAAACATATCATGCACACACACACACATTTGTATATATATATTCATTAACTATACTTACCTCCAACTCAAAAGATCACGTTAATAGGAGAAACTACTCAGCCCTCTTCTCTATCTTTACATCCTATAGCAGGATATAATATATATTATTAATATAACAAAACTATTGTAAATTTTGAATAAAATTACTAATTAATATTTTATTTATATTAAAGTTTAAACTTCTGTTCCTTTTTCGTCTAAATATTAGACACTATAAACTTCCCCGGTATATATCTATTTTATCTATTAACTCATAAGAGCTTATCTATCAAACCTCTCATGTTTTTATAATTATTGTCCTCTATACCATCCCTAAATGAAATTACTACAAATATCCCATATTTCTTTTTAATAAATATAATATTCTCAAATACAATTTTCTAATATTTTTCAAACATAATTTTCTACTATTCCTATTGATTTCTAACAATTCTTCACTATAATAATAATTATTTAAATACTAATATATACAATTATGTATTTGATTAATAAACCCGATCAATTTGAATAGTCCATTATAACAACTACTAAATCTAGTAGGTTATAAAATTTTAAGTTATTAGCTATAATATTCCAGTCCAATTGAATATATACTCGAACCCTAATTTATATAAATACTCAAATTCAATAAATTTTCCGATTAAATAGTAAATCGATTAGTATAAAGCATATTTAATAAATGCACTAATTAAATAGTATTAATATAATAATTAATTTTTAATTTATAGTAAAAACTAACCTGTTCTACGGTCCGAAATTTGCACCTTTCAGTGCGTGTATAATGTGTGTTTAAGCTTATAATGTGAATGTGTGTTTTCTTCATGAACAATTTATTAATATAAATATATTTATATATATGTGTAAATGATAGTAGGCACCCACGTGCTGCTAACATGTATATCACCTTTTTTTTTTAATAATTTTATTAATATTGCAATTTAGTTCCCAACTTCTATATATTTATATATCAACCACAAATATTTAATAAAGTTTCAAGTTAATCCCTTAAAATTTTAATACATTTATAATTTCAACCAATAACTTATGATTAAATTAGATTTTCTTAATAATTACTAATTAGCCTCTCAATTAAGTATAAAAATCTATGGACGTCACATTCACAATCTCTATTCTCTTGCTTGACCTCAAGTTGAAAGTCGCTATCCGTCCTCGCATACGTCGCTCCCGCGACGCAAGCCAGCTTTCCCCCCTCGCTCAGTACCTCACACTCCAACTCATTCTTGGATCTGTTGGTGACACTGCTGCAATCTCACTAAAGATGACACGGTTAGCATTGCGTCCCATTGCTCTCACTGTGACTCTTCCAGCTTGCCTCGAGTCTATTCCTACTGGGCCTCCCGAGATAACCCTCACAACTCCAGCAGTTGGGAGGTTGTCCTTGATAGCTCGTTTCGCTTCCTGCTTTACTCCCACGTGCCATGTGTCTGCCTCCAAAGACGGTTTCCTGGAGCTCTTGTTTCCTTTGCTCCACGAATTCTTGTAAGTAACCTCTTCGGATCAACTCCTCGACTTCATTCTTCAAGTGGTCGCATTCCTCCATTTTGTGGCCTCGATCCCAACCCTTGTCGCTTGGCTGCATCGAGCGTTTAAGTTCGCGAGGCGTTCAGAGGGGTGTACTGAGCCAAATCCCCCGGGAGCACATGTCTGCGTTCACGCTTACTTCCTTCTGTCCTAAGGGGAACCCCTTTCTCCTCTTCAGTGGCCCTCCGTTTTAATGGATTTGTTGGTCACGAAACTGTTAACTCCTCAATTCTTATATATTTCTCAGCTCTTAGCAATAACTCCTCTTGGGAGGAGGGGGGATTTCCAGCAATCGACTCCTTGAATCGACCTCTTCTTAAATTTTGCAGCATGATGCTTGCCAAAAGTTTTGGGTTTACATAGGGGACTTCCAAAACAGCCTCTGAGAAGCGCCGTACGTACTCCCTCAGCCTCTCGTTCTCTTGCCGGATTATTGTAAACAAGTACGATGCGGTTATGGGACATCGCCTATTAATCGCGAAGTGGTGTAAGAAGCACTGGGAAAGTTGTTTGAATGAATCGATGGTTCCCGGGGGTAGCTGGTTAAACCATGCCATCGCCTGTCTCGAGAGGGTGGTCCAAAACAACTTGCAATAGGCCGCATCGCTAATGTCTAACAAATCGGCTCTGGCCAGGAAACAGTCTAAGTGGTCTTGAGGGTCCCCACTCCATTGAACTCGCGGCTTGGGATCTTGATCCCCAGATGACTTCTGCTAAAATGTGCAGGGCGAATGGACTCCAACGCTGGGGCGCTACTACTATGGGTCGCGCTAGGCACCCAGGGGGTCCCAAGGGATTCGAGAACCTGGGTGGAGGAGGCATATGGCCACCCATCTCTCGATACACTGCTTCCTGCACTGGTAGTACCTGCGAAGGGGGGAAACAATTGTCTTCTCGTCTTCCCCGGGGAGGATTTGGGAGGTAGTTCTCTTCGCGTACGTATCTTCGAGGAGGACAAGGGTAATAGTTATCCTCCGGCTGTGTAGCCCTGTTGTTGACTTCTTCTTCGCAGTTCAAACCTTCGTGGGCGTCCCCGGGCCTCTACTCGCGACCCTCGGGGGCCAAGAGAACGTCTTGGCCTCTGCGAAGATTGCGAGGGGGTCGTGGGGGTAACACGTGTCCTGCTAGGAACTAGGTCATTGCCTTCTCTGCTGCTTCGATAGATGCATCTTCCATCAATTGGCGAAGTGCCTCTGGAGTTATCTGAATGACTGGGGGAGGAGGCGAAGCCTCGGCTTCTTCCTGTCTCTCGTTCTGAAGGTCATGAGCGAGCAGATTATTCGGGACGTGATCTTGCACGTGACTCTCTCCTCCTCTTTCGGGTTCTTCTCGCCCCGCATTCTCATTCCTGACTCTTGATCGAGTGCTCATCCTCAATGCTCTGATCAGTTTCCCACAGACGGCGCCAAGCTGATGGGGTGAAAATCGTGAAGCGTTTAATCAAAGCACAATCACACGTCACAAGTCAAGAATTCAAGAACTTGAAAGTTCTTCTTAAGAGTTTTATTCCAAGAAATAGTCAAGTGCCCTTTACAAAGAATTTGAGGTCCTATTTATAGTAAATGAGGGAGAGAGAAAAAGATAATTTTACCCTCCAACCGCCTCTAATCTAACGGCTACAATTTAATCTTCAGGGGCGCTTTGGTAATTTGGCTCAACCCCACTAACTCCTACAAATAACTTCCACCGATGGCATTTTGGTAAATACATGTGTGTTTGGGGGCATTTTGGCAGCCACTCTAACTTATTTTATCTCCATCAATTTTTATTATTTCTTTACTAATCAAACAGAGCTCGAATCGACAAAAAAAATGTGTTTAAATTTAGTTTATTATACTTAACTAATTAAGTTAAGATAAAATTCTAAAAATTAATCAAGAGTTGAGTATCAAGTAATTTTATTTATTTTTCACTCTAAATGAGATCATGTAAGATCCACTACACAGGTAAGACTGTGAGTTGCCTTTTTTTCCTTTTTTTTTTTTTTTTCTTGAAAACGATGATTATATGATTACATTAATATTTCAATAAATTGAACAATTAAACAATACATCAATGACTCAATATAATAAAAAATTATGAAATTAAATTATAATAAACTCATATAAAGTGAGACAACCATCTATACGTCCGGTAAAACTCATTTTCATGACCTCGAATTTGTACGTAAGATCTCAACTTTAAGTGAGTTGCACGTCACACCCTCAAGACATGATAATTCATCACTTTCCACCCTCACAAATAAAATTATGTGACCCCATGTCAAAATTAATGACGTTTTAGGGTAAAATTAAATAAATAATATAAAAATAAATAAAAATTACAAAAATAAGGTGAAAATACATCCTTTAATTATTTAAGTGAAATCGGGGTGTCATTCCCCGATTTCAAAATTAAAAATAAAAAAAAAAAGAAATTTACTGCAAAGAAGACGGTGTCACAGACTCTGACTTCTCTGTGCTTTGTTTTGGTTTTTTTGTTTTGTTTTTTATTTTGTTTTTTTGTTTGTGTTTTATACGAATAGGTTATAGTTATTATTAGTAAAACATAATTTTTTAATTCTTACTCAATAATATTTATTATTTTATTTATATTATGTACAAAAAATTAATAAAATAATATTGAATGTGTTTATTAATATTGTGTATAAAGAATTGAACACAATGAGTGCTTTTTTCGATATAACGACACCATTAAAATTTTAATAAATCTATATCTATACTAATCTATACTAATATATAAAGAAAACCCCCTCCACACTCACAAATGACGGTTTATGACACCGTGATACCATTTTTTTGGTTTTGCCGATAATACCCCTAAAGTTAGTTTCTTTTATTTTCTTTCCTTCTTTTTTTTTTTTTAACGTAATGTGTTGATTTATATATATATATATATATTTATCATCTATATCTATACTAATATATAAAGAAAACCCACTCCACACTCACAAATGGCGGTTTATGACACCGCGACACCATTTTTTTTATTTTGCCGATAATACCTCTAAAGTTAGTTTCTTTCCTTTTTTTTTTAAATGTAATGTGTTGATTTATATATATACTAGCCGTCGTGGCACACTGTCCCTGAGTGCATATAAAATAATATTGCACGCTTTAAAGTTATTGTAAATAAGAAAATATACATATTAATCAACACTTGCATTTTTTTTATAAAAAAAAGAAAGAAAAAAAGAAAGAAAAGAAATGAAAACTAACTTAGGGGTATTATCGGTATAACCAAAAAATTGGTGTTGCGGTGTAAGTAACCGTCATTTATTAGTAAAAATAGAGTTTGCTTTATATAATAGTATAGATATATATACATATATACATATATTTCTCATCTATACTAGTATATAAAGAAAACCCCCTCCACACTCACAAATGGCGGTTTATGACACCGCGACACCATTTTTTTTATTTTGCCGATAATATCCCTAAAGTTAGTTTCTTTTATTTTCTTTCCTTCTTTTCTTTTTTTTTAAATGTAATGTGTTGATTTATATATATACTAGTTGTCGCAGCACGTCGTCTCTGCGTGCATATAAAATAATATTACACGCTTTAAAGTTATTGAATATAAGATATATATATATATCTATACTATTATATAAAGAAAACTCCCCCCATACTCACAAACGACGGTTACTTACACCGCTGCACCATTTTTTATGATATCAAAAATGCCCTTCAACTAATAATACTAGTTAGTGTGGCACGCCATCCCTGCGTGCATATAATAAATAATATTTTATGCTTTAAAATATATTATAACACGCTTAAAAAAAAAAAAAGAAGAGGGAAATAAATAAAGAAAGAAAAGAAACTAAATTAGGGGTATTATTGACATAACAAAAAAATTGGTATTGTGGTGTAAGTAACTGCATTTTTTGAATAAAAACGGTGTTTTCTTTATATATTAGTATAACCAACTTATTTAACTTCCAAAGTTTCACTAATTGATAAATTAGATTTTTTTCTTTCTTTCTTTTATTTTTTTAATGTGATGTAATGATTTATATTTTACTCTTATTTATAATAATAATATATTTTAAAGTGCAGATGAATATTTATTATATGCACACAGAGATGGCGTGCCACAACAACTAGTATATAAAGAAAAGACATTTTTCACTCACAAATGGCGGTTTATGACATCGCGAAACTAATGTTTTGGTTATGCCGATAATGCCCCTAAAGTTACTTTTCTTTTCTTTGCTTTCTTTTCTCTCTCTTTTTTTTTTTTGAAATGTAATGTATTGATTTTATATATATATATATATATAGTTACAGTAACTTTAAAGTGTGTAATATTTTTTTCTATGCACGCCAGAAGGTCGTGCCACGACGCCTAGTTATTATATAAAAGAAACCCCTATTTTACTTCCAAATGACAGTTAATGACACTGCCGTATCACTTTTTTGTAATAATAAAAATAACCCTCAACTGATATGATAACTACTTTATTCAATTTTTTAAATTTTTATCACTTGATAAATTAATTTTCTCTTTAATAATAATAAAAAGTTAGAGGTTGGGTAATAGTTAGTAACATAATAAAAAATATTAATAACTAAATCAGATATTTTTTTATAAATCAAATAATATTTAGTTATTGTTTTTTTTATGATATTACTAACTATTAATTAAATAGTATTAAATAATGATTAATGCTTAGTAAAATCACGTAATATTTTGATTAATTGAAATAACATATAGTAAATATGAAGAAAATACACCCAACCTCAACTTTTTATTATTATTAAAAAAAAACTAATTTATCAATTAATATAAAATTTAGAAAGTTGAATAAAGTAGTTATCATATCAGTTGAGGTTTTTTTTTTGGCATTACAAAAAAGTGGTGCGACGGGGTCATTAACTGTCATTTATAAAATAGGGGTTTCTTTTATATAATAGCATAAATTTATTAAAATTTGAATGGTGTCGTTATATCGAGAAAAGGACGCATTGTGTTCAATTCTTTATACACAATATCAATAAACACATTCAATATTATTGTTATCAATTTTTTGTACATAATATAAATAAAATAATAAATATATTATTGAGTAAAAATTAAAAAATTATGTTTTACTAATAATAATTAAAACTTATTCATTATAAAACACAAAACAAAAAATAAAAAATAAAAAACAAAACAAAAAAAGAATAAAATAAAAAACAAAACATAAAAACAAAATAGAAAATTACCTTACAAAAGGTAAGGTACAAGCACAGATTTTTTTTTTTACTTTCAATTCTAAAATCGGGGCATGACACTTCGGTTTGATCTAAATAATTAAATAATATATTTACACCCTATTTTTGTAATTTTTATTTTTTTACATTATTTATTTAATTTTGCCACGTTTTAGGGGTGTAAAGTATTATTATTTCTTTCTGAGGGTGAAAGTGCGAAATTAGCGTATTTTTGGGGTGCAAAGTGCAATTCAATTCGGAATCCCCCAATGCCCAAAATCCAAATAGGAGAATGTCACCATCTTCGTCTCTCGACTATAAAAAGGTCCGCCCGCAATCTAATCGCAGGAACGTACAAGCGGGAAACGACGCGTCTCAAATTCATCAAAGGAGGAGAAAAGGAATTGACACTGAGAAGTCGGCGCAATGGTGAAGACGACGAAGGGAGGCAAAACCATGAACCCTACCGATGCTTATCGCAAGGAGCTCCGCAAGAAGGAATTGAAGCGTGTAATTTTTCGCCCCCCTTTTTTCTCTTTTTAGTTTTTTATGGTTAATATTATCGTAATTTGTTTGATTTGTTTGTGTGGTGTTGTTTTGTGAGATATTGCTGGTTTCTCTTTCTCTGTTTTTGTTTTTCTGCATTTTGTTCTATGGGTTATAGTGTTTTTTTTATGTGTTGACTATATCAAAATTTACTTTTCGTTTTTAGTAATTTAGTTAGGCTTATGATGAAGTTCTCTTGCTTTTGCTTGTGTTTTGAAGTTACTTCTGGATGGGGAAAGAGAAAATTTGGCATGTGTTTAAATGGGTTAGATTTATGTGGGCATTATGGTGAAGCTTTTGACGTTCTGTTAGTTAAGTACAAAGTATAACTGTGCATTCTTGAGGTTCTAAAATTGGAGGTGATGTTGTTGTACAGAACAAGAAGGAGCGGAAGAAGGTGAGGGAAGTAGGAATCTTGAAGAAGGATCCTGAGACATTGAGAGAGCAGATTCAGAAGCTGGAAGTAATGAGTAAGTTCTGAAGGATCAAATGATGCTTTCGTTTTATGGTGTTGTTTATGGCTTTATGCCTGTTGTCACTGTGAATAATGGGGCACTGCAGGTTTAATTGGTCATATGCTCTTAATTATGTGATTATTCAACAATTTATGTTTTCTCTTTTCCAGTTTTTTGATTAATGCATCATCTCACGATGAACTTATGTGTGATTGAAAATGTAAAACTTATCATCTCCTTTACATCCTCTTGTCATTCTTGTTTTCTCTCTATTTTGTTTGGTGGGGTAGATGGAGCTTATTCAAACACGTTGTTGAACTCATGGTTGTGATTTACCTGATGTGTTTTGTGTCCTTTGTTAGTTATCAAATATTCGAACCATGTTGCTTTCACGTGATGGAACACTTGTTATTTGTTAACTTTTGTCTACATATGTCAAGTGTTAGTTTCTTAGAGTTCTATACAGACTTCTATATGTCACTCCAATCATGTGCTTCCATCTATTTGGCTATGCCTGCAATCAGTGGTTTACCGAATGTTCTTCTCATCTAGGAGGTAATCTCATTTTTTACTAGCATTGTGATCTGTGTTTTGTGCTACTTGCAGAGGCTGATGGTGCTTTGGACAAAGCTAGAAAACACAAAAAGAGGCAGCTTGAGGATACACTTAACCTTGTGATCAAGAAAAGGAAGGTATCTTTCAACTAAATCTTATACTGTATTATGTTTGACATTGTTGCCATTATGAGGAAACTCTGTTATATTGCCTTAGAGGTTGATGTCCTTCTGAGACTCCTGTTTAGAGAATGGAATACTACGGTGGAACTAAAGAAGGCATTATCTAAACATAGATCATATACTATGCTCTGAGATGATACGTTTTGGTTTTATCTTTTATTATGGCCAGATATTCTATAGTAAATATACAGACCTTTTATTTGCTAAATCACGATTCAATATCAAGCTGATTCATACGCCTACTAGGAATTCATTGCCTATATATCTTATCTGTTTTTGGAATGATTTTTATTGCCTATATATCTTACCAGTTCTGGAACAATTTTTATTAATTGGACAGTGACTCCATTGTGGCATCCGTCTGTGCTCTTTGTTAACAATTTTCATATTCGTAGGTTCTTTGCAAAGATTGGTGAGATCAAAGAATGTTGAAGTACAGAAAAGAGCATCTGTGTGATTTTACGAAATAGAGAAGTAGGTACTAGTGTCTGGTAAAGGCGGATAGGGAAAAAAACAAGAAAGATTGGAGTTAAATAGGTAGACCTCATGCAAATATTTCTGTTAGTGTTTCTATTATGAAATGAGTTGATTTTGAATGATGTCTTGTACTAAATATATCCTCATGGATGACGTAAGTGGGTATAAAATCTGTATTTCGATAAGGAATGAGAGGCAGTTGGCAATGTGCGCATTTATATGAATCTGTACTTCTGTAAAGTAAGGAGGGGCTATAGGCAGCATACAACTTGAATGTAAATTATCATATTTTCATATTGTTTAGGTCACTTCTATAATTTTTTCAATGCTTGCTATCATCTTACTATGAATATAGTTTTGGCCTCATGGATCATGGTTTGGGTACTTATCTTTCTTTTTTTTTTTTTTTTAAATGTATTATATTTCAACTGCAGAACTCCTAGCCTTTCCATCGTCTTTGAAAGCTTCCAACAATGTCAAAATTGGAAGACTGGATTCCTATATATCCTATTCTCTTTTTATGAATGTTTTTGGGACTACTGAGTAATTCCTTATTTCTTGTGTTATTTTCTTTCATGGAACATTTGTTACTAAATAATTATGCTTTTTCCTCTGCTTTTCACTATGCCCATGGGACTGATGGGGCCCTTTCATCTGTTTATATTTGGTTGATCCTGAAGAAATACTAATACTTGTCATTAACAGTTAGCTTTCACTTAATTGTACAGGAATATGAAGAAAAAATGAAAGAAAAAGGTGAAGCACCAGTTATGTTCAGGTAAAGAAGCCTTCCTTCTTTTCTCCTTGACGTTGTAATTTATATATTTATTAGATGGCCTTGTCTGTAGCATATTCTTAGTTGAAAGTCTGGGCATGCTGCTCTTTCTGCAGTCATTTGGGACCTGTTCGAAGGCGTGCTACTGCAGAAGAGGAAGAGCGAGTCAAGCATCCCAGACCTGAAGTAAGTTATTTACATTTTCCATGGTTTATGATATGAACTCTTCTGCTGAACTGTCAACACATTTAGCTATGTATTGACGCAGGACTCCGTCTACTATCACCCGACTCTGAATCCTTCTGGAGCGCCTCCTCCTGGAAAACCTCCAATGTTCAAGTCATCAATTGGTAACTCTGGCCCATATTATTCAACTATTTGTATTGATCTCAAGGTTTATTTTCTCACCGTTCTCCATCCATCACTCTAAGATTCTGTTATTTACTTCGAACTGCAGGACCCAGGATACCTTTACCAGAAGCCTCAGCAAGTAACACTGCTTCATCATCAAAGGCAGAAACAGATAGTGGAACTCTACCTGTGCTCCCTTTACCACCTCCACCACCCCCTTTACCTGGTGCAGGCTTAGATCCTGGAGATGGTTCTATTGTGCCTGCATCACTGCCTCTGCCTCCTCCACCCCCTATGCCTACTAAGCCAGCTATCATGGATACTACCGCATCATTGCCTCCACCACCTCCTCCTCCTGGTCCACCACCGAAAGAACTACTTGCTGCTCATCCTCCACTTCCTCCACCACCACCAATCCCCCAGTCTGCTCAACCCCTCCCCCCTGGTATTTCTGGAAGTGAGAAGTCAGCAAAATCAGATGATTTAACCACCACACATTCAGTTCAGGTATTCTTCCCACACACTGATTCAAATAATTAATCAAGAGTTTGGAAAAAGTTCAATGACATGATGTGGAAGGTCTTCTGTACTGGGGTCTGTTGTCCTCTAGCAAGGGAAATGAGTATAGAGTTTACAGAATTGTTTTCCAAATCATATTGATATTACTAATGTTTAGCTGATGGATATTATGTGCTGATTTTCTATTAGATGCCAAATATTCTTCCTCCACCACCTCCACCTGTGGGGTTGCCCCTGAAGTTGAATAGTAATCAGCCCGAAGGCTCAACTTCAGAATCTGATACAAAATCCCCTTTAGATGCCAAAGATATTACAAATATGGCTCCTCCTGCACCGCCTATGCGGCAACAACCACCAATGCCTGGAGCTGCTGTGGTCCCAAGTTTGCTGCCTGATGTACTGCCTCCAGGTGTTCTACGCTTTCCACCACCTCCACCTCCAACTGAAATGCGCCCCCCATTGCCCCCTCCTGGAATCACTGCGCAACCAGTTCCTCAAGGAGTCATGATCCCCCTATTACCAAGACCTCCTTTGGGACCTCCTCCTGGACATCCACCAATGATGAGACCACCACTTCCACCTGGTCCCCCTCCTATTCCACAAGATGACCTCATCGCGAGACCTTCTATTCCTCAGAAGCCATCATACGTTAAGTCTGCTGCATCTACCGTCGTAAAGAGGCCTCTGGCACAGCATACTCCAGAGCTCACGGCTATGGTGAGTTTTATATGCATTTGGTTATGTTTTCTTTCCTGTTGACTAAAATCTCATGTTACACTGTTGAAATTGTTGATATATGACAGATGATAAATGTGCCCTTCAGTTTTGCATTTTTTAGTCTGTATATCTCCATCAGGGTGTCGTGAATTGTTCCTCCAGCAATGGGCTTTTCTTGTTTGTTCACTTGGCACTTTTGTATTCATATGTTTGCCTTACTAGAATAATTAAATATATAGGTGTAACCCAACTTCACTTCTGTATCTCATCTCTCTTATTTGTTGGCTACCAAATATGAAACTTAATATGGTACATAGATCCATGTGAAGGAGGCACTTGTATTGCAGATGGCTATTTCTAATCTTCCATATACTCAAGTGAAGTTTGTCTGTCTTAGCTTACAATTCTATACGAGCACCTTGATTCATAAAACCGATGAAGAAGCATTATTGGTATCACGTAGATTTTAACCTTAAAACGCTGAGATTTATTCTTGCTTATTGCAGGTTCCTGCATCTGTACGAGTCAGGAGAGAGTTGGCCCTCCCAAAACCAAAGCCAAAGGCATCAACTGTTTTGCCTACCAACCGGCCCATAGTAGCTCCACCGGTTGTGAAGCAAGAATCGACTAGTTCATCCTCTGCACCAAAACCACAAAGCATTGATGATTCATATATGGCATTTTTACAGGACATGAAAGCGCTTGGTGCTCTTGATAGTTGAGCTCAAGCAATCGAACTTATGTGACGGAGTAAAAAAGAATGTACAGGGCCTTCAATGAGCATTATTTCTTCAATTTCCAACTTGTCCAAAATTTCTACCTCCTCTTCGCAACAGGTTTATGGTTTCTTCGAGTCATTGCTAGAGACCAGACTCTTATCAGTACAGGGGTAATGTTTGCTTCCTCGTTGCTACGTTCCTTAATCCTTATTGCCATAAATTTATACGGCAGGCAATTAGGGCAGTCTAGAGGGAATGGAATTGTGTCTTAATGAATAACCTTGTTGACACAATAGCAAGTACTTGTAATACTAACCCAGGCCATTTTTAGTTCCAACCTTATTTCTTCGACGAATGCTCCCGTTATTATCTTGAAAATGCATTATTTACTGCCCATATATTGGTCGATTTTGACAATGTGATTGAGTCGAAAAACTCGAGTTCTTGTTAGATTGATTGCTGTTCTGGAGAAGTAGGCTTGTTTCTACAGCAAGAAAATCTCTGTTAATGCAGTTTTTTTACTGAAGTTGGTAAAGGGCATGAACAGTAGTCTCTACTTTCTACTTGGAACTAAATTTTGTACCATGTTACATGGATAATGTATGTGATCCAGATGAATTATTTTGCGAACATCGAACAATATATATTAGGAATAATTATATTTACACTTCTTGACTTATAGTCTATTTATACATATCATTCTTGTTTTTGTGCGTTATTACAAATATTGTCCCTGGCAGACAAAAAGTAGAGATAGTTTGTATAATGATGTTGGCATTTTTAGAGGGTGTATGTATAATTTTTTAAAAACTACAGGTTGTTTGGGTATATAATTGACGTTTCTGGTCGGTGTATGTATAATTTTTTAAAGACAAAAATAGTTTGTGTAAATAGAAAATGGAATTATCCTTTTATCTATACTAATCTATGCTAATATAAAAAGGAAAGACCTTTATATTTTATGACATCGCAAAACAATTTCTTTGGTTATGTCAATGATTCAATAATATTCTTAAGTTAGTTTTCTATCTTTTTTTTTCCTTTGAAATGTAATGTTATTGATTTATATATATATATATATATTTATAATAATTTAAATTATATAATATTATTTTATATACACGCTAGAGGAGCGTACCAGTACAATTAGTATTATACAATACCAATACAATGTAGGTTTTACTATTCATGATCAATGTAGGTTTTACTATTCATGATCTTTAATTCTTACAGTGGATCCATATTTAAGAATTTCCTGATTTAGAAGGAAAAAAGTAATTTGGACATTTAAGAATTTCCTGATTTAGAAGGAAAAAAGTAATTTGGACATTAGAGTAAAATAAAATTCTTTTGAACGTTCGAGTGAAATGGATTCATTTCAAAATTTATCCAAGACCAATAGAGTAGAGCCTCAAGTACAATCCATGATGTGAGCTGGTGGAGACCATTATGGCCCAACCCGGTATTTTAAATGTTACGCTCGATATATAATTTATCAAACATATTGTATGATTGATACATATTTTATTTTTTAAAATTAAAAGATATATATAAACGATTCCACATTTAATGTACAAAACACAAAATATAGCATATAAATATCCTACCCGGCTCATTCTTTTCAACTAAAATCTAGGAATGATGTAACAAAGTGTGTTGTGATTTTCAGGATTGTAAGACTCTAGTTCCATATTGGAATTAAATGTGAGTTATAATGTGATTTGGTACAATACATATTGGAGCTTAACATTAATAGATTATTGTAAAGTTCTAGAAAATTAAGGTCGTTAAAGAGTACTTGATTTTTAAAATATTAACAGACTCGTTTCATTTTAATCGTATTGATTGCACAATTACAATCACTAACAACATTCCGTGAGTGTGATGATTTTATTTCAATCGAATATTTAAAAATTTATTTTTAAAATGAAATTCAATATATTAAATTTCAAGAACATCTTATAACGAGATTTATAAGATTTTACATGACTTAATACTAAAGAAAACCTGAACAATTATTTAGAAATTAATATGGGTATCACCATCATATGATCTAAGCTAGTTATACTAAAGGTAGCACATGATGTAATTGTTCATAATAGGAATAAGAAACTTTTGACTTTGATGAAACTAAAGTCTTATCCTTTTTTTTTCTTTAAACAGAAGCTCTAAAGCTTATATTATATTATGTGAATTGTGATACATATAATATCATAATTTAACATTCATTTAAAATCATCTAAAAGTATGACTTCCTATTATTTTGTAATTGACAATCATGAAACGATGTTTCTGCGTGCACCTGATAAATAGATCTTTCACGTTTTAAAATATATTACAAATAAAAATTAAATATATAAACCGACACATCAAATTAAAAAAAGAAGAATGAAGAAACGAAAATCAATTTAAGGGTACTATCGACACGACAAAATAATTAGGGTAGTGGTGTTAAAATGACGTGAAGTCACTTCTGTAAAAAAAATGACTACAATTAAATTTCAAATTATCTAATTAAAAGTATAATTGTCATATTTAGAAATTGGTGCAGCAATGTTACTAACTGTCGTTTGTAAGTTTGAAGGCCTTTCTTTTTTATATTAATATAGATATAGATATAACGTAACTAACTTCAAACATTGTCTTGATAATGAGCAGGATTTGATGATTATGAAATTATGTGTTCAAATATTGTTGTTAATTAAATTAGAACTACAAATACGCATAAATTAACTTAATATAAGTAACTTATCTTTAAAAAATTAAATTAGACATGGAATTTAATTAAATTATATTGAGATTGGACCCAAAAATACCTCTCCAAAAAGTAAAAAAGGGGAGAAAAAACAGACATAATAGAAGTAGTACGTCTACATGATCAAAAGGATTCAATATCACATTTTCAAGATTTCAAGCAAGAGACATATTGTTGACTCAAAAATCAACTTAGCAATAAAGTAAATGTCAGAACGACGTCGTAGAAGGAAAACATAAATTGAAATCTACCTCAAAAGGCTCTTCCTGAGAAACCCTCAAACCTTTAACTCAAAGGGAAAATATTAACAAGATTTTTCCCATTCTTCTTCTTCTTCTTCTCTCAAACACCATTCAAGAAAACATCAATTAGCCCACAAGATTTTCACTTTTTAGGTCAAGATTAACCCCCCAAATCCTCATTTTTACCAGCTCTGCTCGTGTTAGTTTTGGTTTATTTACTCCTTAACTTATTCACAAAATCCATTTCTCCTGCAATTTCTCACTGTTTGTCCATTTCTCTCTCTCTGTGTCTCCTTTTCCCCCTTCTCTTTCTCTCCGGGACTGGAAGAACTCACTGCAACTCCAAAAACCCATGATTGTTATGCCATGTTATGTGTGCTGACAATGATTGTTATGATTATCTGATTATGCCCTTTTCACCTTTTGCAGTTTAATCTTCTTCGGTATTATTACTACTATTGTTATTAGTGTTAATCATTGTGGTTGTTTTGAGAAAAACCCTAGCTTTGTTTGGCCCATTTGGTTTCGGAGCAGCAATTCTTGGGCTGCTTCAATGCAAGCCCTTGATCTCACATGTAACCCTTCTCTAGACCCCCGTGCGCCCGATCCCTCCGCCATGTCCGAGCATTCCTCGCCGATCCACTCCCCGGACGACCAGTCGTCCCAAAATCCAGAAAATGAGAAAACCCATGTCGAGAATAACAACAAGAGTGAGAATGGTAAGGAGAGTACTGTTAAGAATAGTACTGCTAGTGACAATAATGGTAGTAGTACAAGTGTAGTAGTTAGGAGGGAGAGGCCCTCGAGGGCGTGCACGCAAAGGGCGGCAGCGAGGATGCAGGCTGCTGCTGAGGCGGAGGCTGCTATGGTTGAGGCTGAGAAGAAGAGAAAGAAGGCGAAGAGGAGGGAGAGATTAGCAGCAAGGCTGTTGAAGGAGGAGTCTGAGGAGGACCAGGAGGATGGCTCACGGGAGGAGGATGAGGAGGATGATGGAGGAAAGGAGGAGAATGGAGAGGAGGATGGGTCTTCTTCTCAGTCACGGTTGCAATATAGTAGAGTAGCTACCCCGCTGGTTGGAGAGCCAGAGCCTTCACAGTTGGCGCGGTGGAATATACGGTCCATGTGGCAGTTGGCTTCTATTCTCAATTTCTTGAATGTATGTTGAGCTTGAGAAAAATGCTACATAAATGGAAAATATGTGAACTTTATTTGGAGTTTTAGTGGTTTGAAGCTAATTTTGGTTTTGTTTGTGTTGCGAGGTGAAGGTATTTAGGCCTTTATTGAATATTAAAGTGGAATTCTCGGCAGAGGAGTTTGAGACAGCTTTGATTACTCCCAACAATACTTTGGCTGATATACATATGCCACTGTTGAAGGTTAGTTATTTTATTTGCTCTTTAGTGATGGTGTCTTTTTAGTTGGCGTTTGTATACAAATCTTTTGACCCGTGTTAATTGAGTGTTTGTTATGGTTTAGGTTAGTGTGATAGTTGGTGTTGAGTTGAATTTCTCAAGTCTAGTAGTGTCTCTTCATAATACTATTCTGAAACTTTTCAACATGATAGGATGTGTGATATCTGCTGCTTAGTTTAACTATCTTGTGATAGGTTGTTGGAACTGCCAAAAATCTTTCTGGGAATTACTTCTTTGTTGATGTGTTATCTTGAATGTAAATAATTTTTGGATGAAAGTTAACCAAAACTTTCATGCAATTTATGTGGATAGCAGTAGCAATTGGGCTATATACGCATAAACTATGGACCATTTTGCATAAGCATCCTAACGGGGTATGTATCAAATATCACCAGAATAAAGGATTTTCACTTTGCAAATTTTCGTTGATGCGCTTTAAAGATGTTGATTTTTTTTAATATAAAAAAAGAGGGCTTCAGGATGTATCTGGATGACCATTGTTGGTTCATATCTTCCTAATAGAAATCCATTTGGTTTTGGTTTCACTTGAAGATCAATTGTTATCCATCAAGTGCAATTCATCAGTAATCATTAGGATTATTTTCTTGCTAATATGGCTGTAGAAGACTTAATACTTCTGCCTCTTTTTTCCTCTGTCTGTGAGCATGCCGAGGAGCAAAGAATCTTTTGACCTACTTAACATGGGTACCACTTGGTGATGAAATGCAGAGGTCTAATAGTACTTGGACATTAGTAAGAGATATTGTAAGATATTTCTTTCTCTAACATGCAGCAGTAAAAGAATGAGCTTTTTAATCAATGATAAGGGAAGCATGAGGTGCTTTGCTTAATCTCTGTTAATACACTAGGTAATTTGTAATGGGATTACTTCCTTTTTTTATTTAATATTAGTTGAGATGATTTCGGATGAGGTTGTCCTTTTAATCCAGGTGCTTTTAGCGTAGTAAAGATTTCCTCTTTTCCCTATTAGTTTATTATCTGTTCCCGTTTTTGTTTTGTTTTTTTTTTTTTCCCTTTTTCGGCTACTCTTTTTTTGTTTCCGTTTTTCTTCCGTGGTAGTTAGAAGATAAAACATGGAAAGTAATTTCATACCTACAGAGGAGTGGATGGGATTTTCTATGGATGACTTGTTGTACTCTCTGGAAGATATCATGGTGTCTTATAGGGGTCTCTGTGAAATATACAGAGGTGAAGGGGCTTGGAAGTTTTCTTGGGTGAATTAATCATTAGAATCTTGGGAAATAAAGTCTGTTCTTTTCTTAGATGTGCTAGGAGCTATATGTTGCAAATGTTTATTAGTAAATTTGGGGGTATCAGTGATGTCGTATTTGGATGGCCAAGTTCAAAGTATTTTTTGGAGATCCATTCAAATCGTTCCAGGAACATGCATAGTGAGGCACAGCTGAGAGGAATTTTAGAATGACTCTGCAGGCGTGACTTTCTTCAAATATTATGCTGGACTATATCCAACCATTATATTTGGTAATATTTATCTCTACAGATCATTAAGAAGTTTTGATTTGCAAGCTTCTTCTGAAATGTCTCATAAGTTTATATCGCGAAAGTTGTTATCCTGAAAAATAGACACGAAAAATCCAGACAACAGATTGTTTACACCAGATGTTTGATTACATAACATCTTAGCTTATTCCCTGAATTTTTTCATTTTTTCCTGCCGTTGTTTGACAGTGAAGTAGATCTAGAAAACATTATTTAAAATGGAAGTTCTACATTTATGTCATGGAATTGAACAATTATAAAGGCGTTGCATGTAGCTTTCATGGTTATAAGGTTGGCACGTTGATGGGTGGCTGTCAAACTACACCTAGATGGACGTAATTTGTTATGCCTATTGTTGGATTTTGGATTACCACTAATACAAGTTCATTGATGCTCCCGACTTGATCTTTGGCATATAGAGCCAGGAAAGGAACTTTTCTACAAGTTAAGAAATCTCAACAAATATTAGACTGGATATGAATGCCTAGTGACAAGTTGTCAGTTGCCACATGGTCCTTAGTTGGTACTGGCTCGCTAGATTACCATTCTTAGCCTGTATCATCAGAATGACGCGCAGGTATGTGCTGAAAACTATGGCTTAATTAGAAGCTGTTTTCTGGCTACCTTTTGGGATTTTGGTAAAGGTTGGCCACCGATAACTGTGAGGTCTTAGTGGTGGCATTTTGAAGTCTTGGTCAACCAATTGCTTTTTAGTTGTTTAACTTTGGTTTTCTCTGACTTTAAGTTGTTTGCCACTCAAGCAAATAGCAGACGTTACTGTTAATCTTCATCTCGTGAGGTTTATGGTTCTATCCTATTGCAGGATTGCTTCTCTTATGAGAAACCTCATTAATAAATCACAGTTCTGATGTCTGTTTTAACTGTTCAGTGATGCTCTAATATAACTGTTAGTAATGACATAATTATTGCCTATAAAGTCGTATTCTAATTCTTATTTGGATAATTTTGGCCGTTCTCGTGTGTCTATAAAGTGATGTCATGCTTATTCATGTTAGTCTACGACATTTGTGCTTACAAATTAACATTCAGATAATTTACCACTGAGGTATGGATAGAAAGGCTACATACTTCCAAATCATCATGTATGTCCAGATACTTCATTATCACAGATTTAATTCAATTTGCAATCTTTCATAAATTTAGGCGAGAATTACTCAAATTATGCCATGTGTGTTTGCTACCTTTTTTGTCATATGTCTTTGTACCTTGAAATGTTGCTGAAGTATTATTTTGTTAAAGGATTGCTTGTTGACACCATAACAGGTGCTCTTATGTGGTTTTGTTGCTATTTCTAGGCAATTCCTCCGGTCACTAGAATGGCACTTGGACATGCTACTTGGATTACCGTTTTATGCAGAAAATTGAGAGATTGGTGGCATTGGGTAATCTCATTATTGACCCTTGACAAGCTTTTAACCAACCTTTGTAACAGCGCTGTTGGATTTACTTAGTTTTGGTGCATTATTGCAGGTTGCCGAAGGAGATCTACCTATTGTTGCATCACATGGGTGAGTATAAATAAATCTAGATAAAGTCCAAATATGTGTGTCTATATTTGGGTATGAGAGACACAAGTTTTGCATGCTTTATGAGACTGTGGCTTTTGTTGTCTTAGGACTGAAGTAGAGGCATACAATGCACTTGATCCTGGTGTCCGAGTGGTGATCCTGAAGGCCTTATGTGATATTCGGGTTGAGGTATCACTTTTTTAGATGATTTTCTTTTTGCAATACTTAATCCTAACTTCGACGAATTAATACTTGAGTTTGCTCATACAATATGCGTTAATTTAAGGTTTAGATGTTTAGTTGTTATAGTTTTGGAGCTCGACTGTAATTGCTTAGATTGTTTTCTTGATTTAATCCTGTATTTCTTGTCAATGGATAACCATGATTTTTTTTTTTTTTAATATTCTCCCTATTTTTTGTTGACAAAATAATAATTGGAAATATATTGTATTGGTAAATGAAATCCATTCTTTTACAAAAATACTTATCATCAGTATTACTGTATTTGTGGTCCATGCTGTGGTTTTCCTATTCCCATGAATCCCACCTGGCTAGCACATCATATGCTTGTACAATCTGTTCCATCTTGATCTTACTTCAACCTGGGGAATGAAGTAAAACTGTTGGTTTAACTTCAAATGATGGATGGCAATGTTAACATGGAGGTACTTGGCAATTTTATGAACAAGATAAGATGCATATAGTCATCAGCTGAATTGCTTACAAATAAAGATGAGCCTCAGGTCATTGTATGAGAGGGTGTTAGATTATATTGTGAACTATTGTTGTTTGGCACTTAGTTTTTGGTCTTAAAATTATCACCGCCATTCCTTTTTTGTGCAGCAGGTTATACAAAAATGTATAGGTATAACTATTGGACTTGTATTTTAATTTGCAATGCCTAGTAAACTGCCGGCCGACTTTTAGTCATTTAAATTCATTTTTCTGAGTATTCTATGTGTTTTAAGAAAAGTTTTTCAATTTCGATAACACACTTCTTACTAGGCAACTGAAACCTCTCTTCGCATGTTATTATCAAGTGTTCATGATTTCTAGCTATGTAGTTTCTTTTCAGTAACCTTTTTGCCAATAATGCTAAATGGTTATGGTTGTATTTTCTGCAGCAAGAAGATATACGTAACCATATAGATGACTCAATCAAACATGGTGTTCCACTTTCAGCATTTCGCAAAGAACGCCTAGGGGGTGATTCTTATGGAATCTCATATTGGTAATATATATTCCTTTACAACAATTGATCATGTTTTGCTGTTTTCAGATACTTTATTTGTCTGATGCCCCAGAATTAATAATGACACGTACCTTTGCTTCTTGTATATGCACAATATATTGTTTTTCTTGTGCATTATGTAGAATCCCTTTGTTTTGTGATCTGCTTGGGAAGTTTATAGATGCTTGATATTGATTAGGTATGAAGATGATCCAATCATCGGTCATCGACTGTACAGAGAGATTAGAAAAGTTGAGGTGAAAAAAGGAAAAGGAAGGAATATTCCACCTATTCCTCACTCATCATATCAATGGGAAGCAGTTGCCACTAATTTGGATGAATTCCAGAATGTTGCTGTAAGTCTTTATTTTGGTCAGTGCTGTTGTGTGTTTCATTTGCGTCTTTAGCATGGTCTCGTTATGGCATTCTTAGAAGTGATCTTTTACCTGAAATTCAACGATACTTTCAGTTTTTTGGCACTGGCTTTTCCTTTCAGTGTTTAATATCTTTATTTAATTTCATACCTGCTGCTTTCAGGAGAAGCTCTTTTCAAGTAAAAATAGAACAGAGGTTTCTGTTGGGAAGAAATTGAAAAATGACTTGCTTCCTGAAATTGAGAAGGTCCACAAGGTGGTCTACCGTCCTTCTTTGGATAATGAATTACACTGAATTTTATTTTATTTTGTCCTCTTGTTCAGTTCAGTAATCCTTCCTTTTCTAAGATAAAATATTCTTTAGATTCAAATAGTTTTTTTATTTGCTGATTGGGTCTAACAAGTGCTTTTCAACAGAGGAAGGAGAAATTGTTGAAGAAACAACATAGGCAAGCGCTTATGCTTCATGGCATGATTAATATGGATGGTCTTGCCACCGGGCGCTCTCTCCGTGATCGAAAACCTGTCACTTATACCTTTGGTATGTGTTCTATAGTTCTCTCATCATCGATGTTCTCTGTTCTGGTTTACGTTTGGAATTCATGTCAAGTTCACTAGTGATTTGGACCCTCAAAATACTTTGAAATGTTTAATGTTTTCCAAAAGTTGATGGATTTAATGTATGCTCCTCTCTCTCTCTCTCTCGCGCATGCAAGTGCCTGCTCGCATGCACCCATGATTTCATTTGACTAGCTTCAATTGGAAATCTTTGGGTATTGCTTCTTTTGTTCATATACCTTTTTCGTTCTCTGTTTTTTCGGGTTGGGAGAGACAGATCATATGCTATTGCGGAGTTAATAATTGAGCCCTTAGTAGTTTACTTTACGACACACAACTTTTACTTCACTAATTTTATGCCTACAGTTCTTGTCATATTAAAAGTAGACGAGCGGAAAGAAAAGTACAGCAGAAGACTTGTTTAGTGATTAAGTCTAGCTTCTTAGTTGATCAGGCAGAAGAGGTACTTCACACACCACAACTGCACAGAGAGGATAACAATGGACAAAGTAAGTTAATTTTATATGCCCACAAATATTGAGAGAAAGGTAGATTATAAGCTGGTAAAGGGCAATAAAAGTTATACTTACAGACACTGGCCTAGGTCATTTTAATTGGGAGTCCAATATATTCAGTCCTCCCCCCAGAGTTTCCAACTTTCCATGCGTTGTATGAGAAAAGTAAATGGACCTTGATTTCTTTGTTGATGATCGTGGAATGTTTCAACCCGAGGCCAAGTATGAAGATTCTGACCTCTTATGTTATTCTTATTCTTTTGCAGATGATTACGATCGATCAATAAATGAGGCTATAAAGGTCACCAAGTACGAACTTTAGCACTCAGAAAATTTTGTGATACTTTTCATGAATTGATATTTTATATTCATATAATTTTAGAGATTCATCACTTTTTTCTTCATATATTCTATATCAGGAAGAAACAGCCATCCCCGGAACCTTTTGACAGGAGAGATCCTTCTCTGAAACTTGAAGTTTCTACAAATGGTAGATTGGGCGGTCCTTCTCAATATTCTCGGCCTGTCTCATTTAGTGCGTTGTCTCCCAGATCATTTGAAGATGATGAGTTTTATGATGATCAGAAAACTGAAACATTGGATCGCAGGTACCGTATTTTTCTCCCCCTGGGTGTGTTAGCATTCTCAATAAAATTTTAAAATAACTCGACTATATTATGGCCTCTGTAGCAATCGCCGAAGGCAGCGGCCTCAGCGGTACTCTGTTAAAGAGTTTGTGGAAGCTGTATCAGATAACGATGCAGATTTTGATAGTGATGATGATATAGTTGGTGAAGTGGTTTATGATGATGAATACCTAAAGAGCCGAAGAAAGAGAACGAAGATGTCGAGTAGCTCAGAAGGCGATGAAGAGTATCAATGGGACGAAGAAAATCCTGAAGAGGAGGAATACGAAGAAGAAGATGATATCTTAAGTACGAGTGAGGACAGTGATCAGCCTCGCAGGTTCAAGACATTGCCAGGCCGCACTAGGAGGGAAACGAAGTTGAGGTCAGTTGATGAGCTTCAGTCAGGTCTCAGGCGCAGTAAAAGGGCGACCAGAAATCGTATCAATTACCGGCAGTATGAGATGTCTGAATCAGATACTGAGTCAATGAAGCCTGAGAAGTCAAATGCATTAGATGAGCACTCTACTGCAAGTGATAATGCAGAGTTCTCAACGGGTAGTCAAGATTCTGACGAGAAGATCGATAAGCAAGAGCTGCATGCCAATCAGCCCATCGGGGAGCAGTATCCTGAGATGGTTGACGAAAAGCAAACCAATCCGCAAGAGCAGACTAATCACAGAGATGAAGAAGAAGCTGAAGGAGTAAGAAAAAGACGTTTTCTCGATTTGAATGAGCTTGCTCCAGGTTCTGGGTTTGATGATGGCCCCAACTCAATGGCAGATGAAGAACCAGATGACTTCTAAAGTTTCCTTTCCACCAACAATGGGGAGAACATGTTTTCTACCAGGGAAGCTTATTTGAGTGGATGATGACTTCAATATTTGTGGTAAAACCACTCCAAGAAGGAAGTGACTAATGAAGAGTTACTCTCTTGGTGAAATTTAAGCTACACCCCGAATTATTAATGTTTTCCTACTGGGGGCAGCTTGATGCTGAGGAAATTATGTAGATTTAGTCAAATATACAGTTACATCTGAGAGAAAAAGCACAAATGAGATGTGAATGGGAGAGTTCTTACTCTTCTGATCCACTCATTGTACAATAACTTGTTAACTGATATTTGTATTGAAAGATTTCTCTTTTAGATGATCTGGACCCTTTGCTTAACTTCCTTGATGCATAGAACACTAGACTACTGGGAACATGGATGACATTTCTATTGAGTGTCGAAATTATTATGTAGGAAAATCTCCAGATGGATAATGGTGGATTACTTCGAATACAGTAAGCGCTCTAGTTTACTGGGCTCTGGTTAATATACCCTCCCATGAATTATGGTTAGCCAATTTCGCTACATTGGTCTTTCAAGATTAACTCCATTTCGTCTGTCTTACATATTGATTATATCTCAGGCGTTTCTTGTGGAGCAGCGGTGTCGTGGTTGGCCTCTATGTCTTTCGGTCCTGTGCACTTCATGATCTGTCTGCTCTTTGCTTCCTCAAGAGCGTGAATGAGATTCAGGAGACATTTCTCTGGGCCTTCCTTTGCAGATTTTGGCATGAGGTTTTCTGCAACATCAGCTGGTGTAATGTCAACCTCTTCAATCAACTCCTGGACTGACTGGAACAATGGATGGGCTTCAAGTTCGAGGTAATTTTTTGCAAGCACCTTAAATCCCTCATATTTGCAGTAAGAAAGTTCAATATGTTTATCCATACGACCCCTTCTTGTGAGAGCTGGGTCGAGCTTGTCTACATAGTTTGTTGTGAATACAATTAGTCTCTCCCCTGCACAGGCAGACCACAGCCCGTCGATGAAATTCAGCAGTCCTGACAGGGTAACCTTGCTGCCACTCTCCTCCTTCTCCTTCTCCTTACGAGAACTTTCTTTCTTCCCACTTTCGGTCCCAGATTTCTCCTTTCTCTTTGTCCTTTGCCCTGTTAAATCAAGAGAGCAGTCTATATCCTCTATCACAATGATCGATTTAGATGTCGTCTCTGTCAAAAGCTTTCTCAGTTCCGTGTTGTCCTTCACCGATGTAAGCTCAAGATCATAAACATCATAGTCCAACAAATTAGCCATAGCAGCAATCATCGTTGATTTCCCGGTTCCAGGGGGACCATACAGTAAATAACCCCTCTTCCACGCCTTTCCAATTCTTGCATAAAAATCCTTACTCTTGGTAAAAGTCAGCAGATCCTCAACGATTTCCTCCTTTTTCTCCTCCTCCATAGCAAGAGTTTCAAATCTCGCTGGATGCTCAAACACAATATGACTCCAGTACGACTTGCTGTGCCCATTTGTGTACAGCTTCCTCTGCCTGTTTCTTGCCTGAATCTCTTTCCCTTTCTTGATGACATGCTCCAGATACGTCTCCGTTATCATCTCCTTGTACTGTTTATGGAACTTGAGCTTGTAATACCTCTTCTCCGGCTCCGGGAAGTATGAAAACGACATGGGCCGTGGAGGTGTTGCAACTTTCCCCGAAATCCACTTCACTCGAACCCCGTGAAACTCATCCGTCGTTTTCTCATACTCGTCCATGCTCAGCATCAGCTTACTGTCATTATCCCTTGTCATCTCCGCCTTGAGCCGTTTGGCGTGTTTCGACGAGTTGAGACTCAGGTACGCCTCAACTATGCTGTAGGCCTCATGAGGCCTGAGATGACTTCCCAGGTACTCATGTATGGATATCTGAACATATGGGTTCAAGAATTGAGATACTCTAATGCTCCATTTCTCCAGGTACCGACGCAGCTCCGGTGGACAGTATCGTCGCAACATGTCCCAGAAGAAGATCACTGTAAGCAGAGTTGATCCAATGGTGCCCCACGTCCCCGGCATGTTCATCACTGGATTCATCATTTCTGGAGTAAACTTCTTTGCTCTCTCTCTCTCTCTCTCTCTCTCTCTCTTGTTTTCTCACTCATAAAGCCATGAAACACACACACACTCATATATATATATATACATATATATATGTATAGAATGAAGAGTAGGTAGTGCAAGATTGCTTGATAGTATGAGTCAGCAGAGTAGTGGAAGATGAACTTTCTGTGCTTTAGGCCTTAATCTTAGCTCATCTAATGACAGCAACTTTGAGTCCTTTAGGACAGATTGCACGGCTAAGGTTGTTTTCTATGTCATTTTCATGTTTTGTTTATCTTCATTTTCTATTGCAAAAGTTGTAAAAAGGAGTGTCAAGTTTCAACATTGCTATGCTGGATTTTATGTCCATTTCTGATAGTGCCCCTAAAAAAATATTTCCAAATTATTGTCTGATTTACGTAATTTGTTTGCGTAATCCATCTACACGTCATGCACGCACGCACGCACAAGATAATTAATTTCACGAGTTTTCTCCAAATATTTTTCCTAGTTATAACTCGAGAAAGGTCTGATGGAGAGATAGTGAAATTTGTATGAGTACTCGAGAAAAGACTGATGGAGAGATAGTAAAATTTGTACGAGTACTCAAGGATGGAGAGGTGTATCGGGGTAATTCAAAATAAGTATTTATTTGAGTAAGAGATTTATGGTAAGATTTATTCTGATGTGATCGGAGTTATTTTATAGCATTTGAATGTCATTTTCTTGGATAATTTTTATTTATAAGTAATTGAAATTATTAGTTTATATTGAATAATATAAAAAGAATTTGGCCCACCACAATCACAAAGAATGTCTGTGAAATATCATCATTCTTAAAGGTGAAGACAGCGGAAAGCAATGAGTCAGCATACCAATAGGAGCTCAAATATATGCGTGTTTGAATTTTATGGAGGATGTACAACTCGTCACTTTATATGAATAATAATTATAAAATGACGACGGATGGTCGTTCATAATGCTTCATCTAATAAAAACTTGACTTGATTTACAATAATTAAGTCGGGAATGTCTCAACAAGTTTTGATGAAAAGAGCGTCGTTTCGTGATATGGGTTTGCCTCTATTCAACTTTTTTTCATAAAAAAAGTTGAAGGGAAAAAGGTTTAAGGTTGTTTTATATGATGAGAAAAATACAATTTATCTTTGTGTTATTTAATATGGTTCAAAAAAATTTATGTGGGGGAAAAAATATAAATTCCCTTTCTGTAATTTTAAAAATAAAATAAAATAAACCTCTGAAAATTTGTTGTGTCGTACATGCGCCCGTAATGCAATTTTTCTCATATTTTGTGTATAAATCAATGGTCTGATTTAAAGAATGGGCTAGATATAAGATTCTTTTTATATTATATAAATAAATATTCATTAAAAAATTAAAAATATTATTTAAATATAATATATATTTTTAATTAAGAAAAAAGTAAACCCCCAACACTTCCCACCCGGTCGCCACCCCCTCCCCCTTCCAACTCTCGTGGTTGTTGCCTTGCCCCTCCCCCCTCCCCCACCCCCGGGGAAGAAGACGGTGGGGCTGGGGGGGGGGGGGGGGTGTTTGGAGTTTTGACATGTTGCTGTTTTATTTTGAGATGAAATCTGGGCCTTTTATTTAGTTGATGAAATTTGGCTATAGATTTAAATGATCGAATCTGAACAGTAGATGTTTATTAATGAAATCTGAACCATTAATTTATATTGATCAAAATTCAACAGATTTTTTAGATAAGGGTATAAATATCTTTTTGTAATTAAAAAGATAAAAAAAAAACAATAGAAAATAAGTCGTGTGTAATGCACCTCTCGCATGAAGGGATTTTTTTTACTCATTTTTAAAATCACATAAAGATAAATTGATTTTCTTTTCACAGTTTTTTTTTTTTAAAATACTCTTCATATCACAGGAATAAAATGAATTTTACTCTTTATATAATAATAGTGCATTGTATCTATTTTGTTATTTCATGTCGGTATTTCAATTAATGTTTGCCCAAACGAGAGTATTTATCGTACTAATTTATAAATACTCAAATTTATCCTTTAATTTATTTTTTTTAAAAATAATTTGATATGTATAATAATTTCAATGTTTTTTCTTACAGTAATCATACAATTTATAATTTTTGTGTTTTCTCAACTCATGACTCCACGTTTCTTTTCCTCACAAACTTTTACATATTTTATAATCTCACAATTACAATTTATTTTCTCTCTCACCTCACTCTACATTTCCTTTTTTTTTTTTTCCCTCACACCACATTTGTTTATTTTCACACAAAAAAAATAAAAATAAAAATTCTGTTCATATCACAATATGGTTCTTTTTTATACAAAAATATATTTGTATTTAGTTCGTATGTACGTACATTAAATTTATATATTCAAAGTTGGACATAATCAAGTTCGGTGTTAAAATAAAAGGAATTACGAAATCATGATTGATAGTGATGAGAGAGAAAAAGAAAATAAAGAAATTAGGTCATTCAATTTCAGGCTATGTCCTCGGATTATTATCATGTAGTTATATTTTAATTTTGAAATTACATATGTGAACATTTTACAAATTACGAAAAATCACTTAACAGATTTGATAGTCTCAAAGATTCGAAACGAAACAATTTTAAATATTATTTTAATCTTGTAGTTATATTTGTGATTCACACCCAGTGACATGTACAGCATATTATACAAACTCGATTATCTACTTTCAAATGCATTTTAGAAAGTAGAGATAACAAAAACCTACAAAAAATAATAATTTATTTAAAACTGCTTGAAGAAAGGAGTCAGGTAGCATTTATATCTTCTATATTTTCATAGGACAAATAGTTCCCTTTATATGGTAATTACAACCAATACTTTTAAAAAAATTTGACATAATTATAAATATTATTTATTTTAAAAAATTATTAATATCTCCTGACTTCAATGGTAATCTAATAATTAACAGCTCGTTTGTCTCTATTAAGTTTTCATCCATTTTTTGTGATAAACTGACCAAATTACCCTTATAGACTATGAATTATAATTTTATATATATTTTTTTAAAAAAAAATTCTTACAAAGTGGACAATTTTCAATTTTCAATTTTCTCCATCCACCTTGTTTAATTTTTTTTAAAAGAAAAAAATACAAGGACAAAATTGATAATTCCAAACCTTCATCCAAATATTACATAATTTTATCAAACATCAAACGTATTTATAATTTTCAAATAATGAGAAAATATTTATAATTATGTTAAACCTAATGGGAGATAATTGTAATTTACCCATTTTATAATATCTCCACAAATCTGTTGTCAAATGCACATATATAGGCATGAAAAGTTTGAATGATTTCAATTTTTTGATCAAAGCTCCTACATTCATGCAACAGCCCATAAGCTCACTTGACCAAATGGACAACATGAACATATCCCCTTTTTGTCACCTTTTTTCCCTCAAATATTTTGCTTCTTTTTGCAGTCCAAGCAAGAATCAAGATTCTTGGCTCTGGACCACCTAAATCTAAGGAACAATATTCCCCAAAACCACAAAACAAACAGCCACTCATGTTAGAAAGAGGAACACACCTTTACAGTGCAACACATAAAGAATGTAATAACTTTAGGATTTATGTACCAGAAACAAGAAAAGACACTATGTTATTATCTCAGTTTTTCTATCACAAAGCTGCCAAAAGATTCTACAGTTAGTGTCTGCACCTTTACTTCATTCTCTTCCATCCTCAGACAAATCTAGAAAAGAATGTCGAAAGGAGAGAAAGAAAAAGTACCAAGAAAACCTTCAGAAGCCCACGGAGCAGCTCCCCTGTGTCTATCACTGCAAAATTTGTCCGCCTCGTTTCTTAGCAGGTCCTATGTTCTAGTGCAAGTGTCATCTCATGTTGCAACATAACGGCCTGCCTGTATGGCTCAGTTTGTTCCAGAGACAGATCATCTGCCTTGGGGACTGGTAGTGAGCGGTGATATAATCTTCTATGCAACCGAACTGGCAGAACTTCAAGCTGTGAACGTACTCCACCGTTCTCGACTTATTGACCTTCTCCACCCACATTCCCATGCTAACGTCTTCCATTTTAAACAGCTGCAGGTTGAGGGAAACGTTGAGTAATACTTTGCGTAAACAACGTACTTAGATAGTTTATTGATGTGGGTGCGTGTGTTTGTGAAAGACGACGAGTTGCACGTAACCTTACCCTCAATTTATGTTGCTCAAAGTCCGAAAGAATGAAGTTTGCAATGTCAGATGAGATGATATAGCCTGGCCCGTTTGCGTAGGGTGGATACTCTTCTTCCGGCCATTCCTGAACCACCAAGAAAATAAACAAGAATAGCGTCAGCCTCATTCCCATATATCTCTTCATGTTGTACAGGGTTAATTACACGTTCACCCCCTCCAGAAAAGCTAAATAACAAATCCCTCCTCAAACTTTCAAACTTACACTATTACTGATAATGCAATATTTACAAACGTCCCCCACCTTAAGGTTTTGGACAGGAAATGATGACTAAGCAAAATATTTAAGCAAACTTCCTATTTTATCCCTTGTACAACAATCCTAATTGACCAAAAAACCATTCGTAATATTTTGACTTCACGAGGATAGTGGTGGTTTTGGATGGAAGATGATGATTAAGCAAAAACTTAAGAAAATTTTCGCTTCATTGCATATTATTGACCAAAATACTGTTGGTAATATTTGGAATTCATGAGGAAGTATCCAACATCAACCTTTAGCAAATATATTCCGACTAGACTCGGCACCACCACAACGAGGACATAATGGAGCTATTGGGCCAGATCAACAAAAGATATTGGTTGAAAAAAGTAAACAAGGACCACAGGGCATAAGAGATAAGGAACAGATATGCCAGGATCAAATGAAAACGAAAAGTGAAGAAATAAAAGAAAGAAACCAACAACGAGAAGGAAAAAGCATCGGTCTCGATAGTACCTCATATGTAACAGCCCATTTCCCACTTCGCAGAGGCTTATGATAGTAATTCATATTCCCAATGTACAAGCTCTTATTCTTTTCCACTTTCTTTGCTTCATCGA